>JAOPSE010000011.1:79101484-81501484 GCA_029449295.1 Zea luxurians
CCAAGACAACTCCCCTTGGAATACGATGACCCTAGGCTTCACAACATACATCTCCTACATGTATAAATAGGGCAGTGTAGTTTCCCCAAGGGAAAAGCGGACACGAAGGCGAACACTCAGTCGTTTCCCACTAAGTCTTTGGATATTGACACTTGCCTCAATTAGTTCCAGGGACTTGGGGACTTCCCCTCTCCCGATGTGCTTGTAATCCCTACTACAGGCACTCAGGTGTGAGTAATATAAGCCTCATCCCTCTCTGCTGGAAGTAGGGCTTCACGTTGCCCGAACCAGGATAAATTGCTTGTGTCAACTCGCACACCATCTAGACTCTAGGCACGCAACATCATTTACTAGTTTGTTAGGACCTTTAGTCCAAACACCGACAGTTGGCGCACCAGGTAGGGGTCTGTCGCGTGAAACACCTCCAGTTCCCGTCAAGACTCTAGATGGCAGGCTTTCATCATCCACTCAAGCTTGGGACAGTGATCAGGTTCGGGAGCCTAGAGTTCATGTCACTCGACATTGAGTATGACATGATACTCCTCCCGCCTGTTTCTCTCAAACGCCCAAGCACCCGACACCGCCCTTCTCATCGCAGGAGGCAGAGATGGGGCAATCATGACCGTGCCACCCACAGCACCCCATGCCCAAGTGGAGCTCCCGGGGTGGCCGGTGACATAGACTCCCTTTCAAGGGACCTAGCCAACACCAGCATTGCACCTAGAGCACCGTCGGTGGCACCTGCGTCAACTTTCCTGGAACCACCTCCTCTGGCATGGGAAGCGCTAGTTCCTCACGCCGTTGAGCGAGTGGTACTAGCCATGCTGGTCCTCCTGCCCACGGGTCGGGAGGAGTCAGTCGTTCCTTGGCAAGACATGACAAGGGTCGGGGAAGAACCGTTCGTGTTCAACCCCATCCCCTTTCAGCCAAGTTTTGACACCAGCTCCGTCATGAGGATGTATGTCGGGCTTCCTTTTCCCTCGGGGTGTCTGGACTCTGAGGAAGAAGACGGTCCGAGCTTCAGCTTAGACTTCTTCGAGCTATAGGACCCTGAGTCCATGTTGCAGTTCCTGTATGCATGCGACGAGATGCTTTCCGAGAGCTTAGAGGGGTATAGCACTGGTGGGGAAGGTTATGGCCCGACCCGGGAATGCCTCCACATTGACTCGGAGATCCCCGACGAAGGAGATCACCTCGGCATGCATGGGAAGCTGACCAGCCTCTGAAAGGGAAATAAGGTTAACCATTTCCTACAATTAATTTTGGTGGTTAATGACCAACACAAACACATGGACTAACTAGTTTGTCTAGAATTCATGTATTACTGAGAGCACCTAGAGGGGGGGGGGGGTGAATAGGTGGTCCTGTAAAAATCAACACTAAATAGCCACAAAACTTGGTTATAGAAATGTTAGTGCGACTAAGTAGTTGAGAAGCGAATTCTTGTGGACAAGCCAATCACAGAAAGATCAACACAAGACACACGATTTTTATCCCGTGGTTCGGCCAAGTAACACTTGCCAACTTCCACGTTGTGGCGTCCCAACGGACGAGGGTTGCACTCAACCCCTTTCAAGTGATCCGATGATCAACTTGAATACCACAGTTTTCCCTTTAGATGATTATTCCCGTTTGCGAGGAATCTCCACAAGATTGGAGTCTCTCGCCCTTACAACAAAGATCACAATGAAAGCATGGAGTAAGGTTGGGATGAGCAACACACACAAGACACAAATCGTAGCACAACTACGCACATAAGTCACAACTTGAGCTCAAAACACAACGCACGGAGTTCACAACTCAAATGGAGCTCAAGTCACTATCTCAAAGAATCGAATGCATGAAGTTGGAGTCTTGGATTCTAGAATGTTTCTTGTAAGCTTGGGTCACTCCTCCATGCGCCTAGGGGTCCCTTTTATAGCCCCAAGGCAGCTAGGAGCCGTTGAAGATCAACAAGGAAGGCTATCCTTGCCTTCTGTTGAGTGGCACACCGGACAGTCCGGTGCGCCACTAGACAGTCACTGTAGACGTTCCGGTGCTGATCTCCTTCCTTTTCTGGCGCAGACGACCGTTGCACCTCCAGGCCAGTTGGCGCACCGGACACTATCCGGTGCACACTGAACAGTCCGATGCCCCCCTGCTGACCGTTGGAGCGGGCCATGTGTCGCCCGCGGATTGCATGGCCGACCATTGCGCTGGCGACCGTTGGCTCACTGGACAGTCTGGTGCACCACTGGACAGTCCGGTGAATTATAGCCGTACGCCGCCAAACTTTTTCCGAGAGCGGCCTGTTCACCGGAAACCAGCCTAGCGCACCGGACACTGTCCGGTGCACTACCGGACAATCCGGTGTGCCAGGCCGAGCTGGACTTTGGCTGCACACAGCCAAGTCTTTTGCGATTCTTTCTTTTCCTGTTTCTAGCACTTAGACAAAATATGTTAGTACTCAAAACAATGTACTAAGTCTAGAAACATACCTCATGTCTTGATTTGCACTTTTCTCTTCATTTAGCACATAATAACTTAATTAAATGTGTTGGGCACTTAATCACCAAAACATAATTGAAATTGCCCAAGGGCACATTTCCCTTTCAATCTCCCCCTTTTTGGTGATTTATGCCAACACATCCAAAAGCAACCAAAAGAAGTGCAACATCAATGCAATTGAGAACAAAATTGTCTTTGCACAAGTTTTGATATATTTGGATCATTCTTTGCCACCACTTGGTTTGTTTTTGCAAATCAAATTCATTTTCCTATCTCTAAGTCAAACTCACTTGTTTGGGCACAAAGAGAGATAATCCAAGAGTGAAATTGATCTAGTGCCAAAAACTCCATGCCAAAAACTCCCCCTTTTCCCATGATAAAAATTCTCCCCCACAAGAGACTAAATTTTGCAATAAGAGTATTTTGGACAAATCAAACGTTCTAACTCTATTGTTTTCAAAATTCACAAGTGGTAGTTGATCCATTTGCTTTGGCCTTAATTTCTCCCCCTTTAGCATTAAGCACCAAAACGGGATCATTCTTGGCCCTTTAACCCCATTGCCTCACCAAAATTGTCAATTAAGAGCAAAAAGGCAATAAGAGCATAAGTATGAACTTGGAAGTAAATACACCAATACTGGAGTGCAGTGGAAGTCTTTGCAACATCCAAGTCCATTTTCCATTTCAATGCACCTTTGAGACTACATCAAGAATACTCAAACACAAAGGTTAGTCTCAAAGGGTCAAGTTGTAGCATATCTCCCCCTAAATAAGTGCATCACTTGCAAATGGACTTGTGAGGTACGGGGATCATGTGTACAACTTGAGCACCACAAATAAACAATAATGGATTGAAATGCATAAAGTAGCATAATCAAAGGCATAGAACACATGTATGCTATAGATCAATCCAAGTTACGCGAATCTAAGACATTTAGCTCACTACGCAACCTGCAAAACCTTTTCTCATCTAAAGGCTTGGTGAAGATATCGGCTAGCTGGTTCTTTGTGCTAACATGGTACACTTCGATATCTCTCTTTTGCTGGTGGTCCCTCAGAAAGTGATGCCGGATGTCTATGTGCTTAGTGCGGCTGTGTTCAACAGGATTATCCGCCATGTGGATTGCACTCTCATTGTCACATAGGAGTGGGACTTTGCTCAGATGGTAGCCAAAGTCCCTAGGGGTTTGCCTCATCCAAAGTAGTTGCGTGCAACACTGTCCTGCGGCAACATACTCGGCCTTAGCGGTGGATAGGGCAACGGATGTTTGTTTCTTTGAACTCCAAGACACCAGGGACCTTCCTAGGAATTGGCACGTCCCTGATGTACTCTTCCTATCAACCTTGCATCCAGCATAATCAGAGTCTGAATATCCAATCAAGTTAAAAGTAGTCCCCTTTGGATACCAGATCCCGAAGCAAGGCGTAGCAACTAAATACCTAAGAATTCGCTTAACGGCCACAAGGTGACATTCCTTGGGGTCGGATTAAAATCTAGCACACATGCATACACTAAGCATAATGTCCGGTCTACTAGCACATAAATAAAGCAAGGAACCTATCATAGACTGGTATGCCTTTTGATCAACGGACTTACCTCCTTTGTTGAGGTCAACGTGCCCGTCGGTTGGAGTCAGTGTCTTCACGGGCTTTGCGTCCTTCATCCCAAACCTCTTGAGAAGGTCTTGAGTGTACTTTGTTTGGGAGAGGAAGGTGCCATCCTTGAGTTGCTTCACTTGGAACCCACGGAAGTAGGTCAACTCGCCCATCATTGACATCTCAAACTTTTGAGTAATCACCCTGCTAAACTCTTCACAAGACTTTTGGTTAGTAGAACTAAATATTATGTCATTGACATAAATTTGGCACACAAAAAGATCACCATCACAAGTCTTAGTGAAAAGAGTGGGATCGGCTTTCCCAACCTTGAAAGCATTAGCAATTAAGAAATCTCTAAGGCATTCATACCATGCTCTTGGGGCTTGCTTAAGTCCATAGAGCGCCTTAGAGAGCTTAAACACATGGTCGGGGTACCTGTCATCCTCAAAGCCAGGGGGTTGTTCCACATACACCTCCTCCTTGATTGGCCCGTTGAGGAAAGCGCTCTTCACATCCATTTGAAATAACCTGAAAGAGTGGTGAGCAGCATAGGCTAATAATATTCTAATAGACTCTAGCCTAGCCATAGGAGCAAAAGTCTCCTCGAAATCCAAACCTGCGACTTGGGCATAACCTTTTGCCACAAGTCGAGCCTTGTTTCTTGTCACCACCCCGTGCTCGTCTTGCTTGTAGCGGAACACCCACTTGGTTCCCACAACATTTTGCTTGGGACGTGGCACCAGGCTCCAAACTTCATTCCTCTTGAAGTTGTTGAGCTCTTCCTGCATGGCCAACACCTAGTCCGGATCCTACAAGGCCTCTTCTACCCTGAAAGGCTCAATAGAAGAGACAAACGAGTAATGCTCACAAAAATTAGCTAAACGTGAGCGGGTTGTTACTCCCTTGCTTATGTCACCCAGAATCTGATCAATGGGGTGATTTCTTTGGATCGTCGCTCGGACTTGAGTTGGAGGGGCTAGTGGTGCTTCTTCCTCCATAACTTGTTTTTCTTGTGCTCCCCCTTGATCACACGCTTCTTCTTGAGGAACCTATCCATCATCTTGAGTTGGGGGATGCATGCACCATTGTTGAGGAAGAAGGCTGATCTTGCTCCTGTTGTTCCTGTGGTCGCACATCTCCAATCGCCATCATGCGCATTGCGGCCGTTGGAACATCATCTTCATCTATGTCATCAAGATCAACTTGCTCCCTTAGAGAGCCATTAGTCTCATCAAATACAACGTCGCTAGAGACTTCAACCAAACCCGATGATTTGTTGAAGACTCTATAAGCCTTTGTATTTGAGTCATACCCTAGTAAAAACCCTTCTACTGCCTTAGGAGCAAATTTAGAATGTCTACCTTTCTTCACCAAAATGTAGCATTTGCTCCCAAATACACGAAAGTAAGAGACATTGGATTTGTTACCGGTAAGGAGTTCGTAGGAGGTCTTCTTGAGGAGGCGATGCAGATATAGCCGGTTTATGGCGTGGCAGGCTGTGTTCACAGCTTCTGACCAAAACCGCTCGTGCGTCTTGAACTCTCCAAGCATCGTCCTTGCCATGTCGATAAGCGTCCTGTTCTTCCTCTCTACCACACCATTTTGCTGTGGTGTGTAGGGAGCGGAGAACTCATGCTTGATGCCTTCCTCCTCAAGATACTCCTCCACTTGCAGATTCTTGAACTCAGACCCGTTGTCGCTTCTTATCTTTTTCACCTTGAGCTCAAATTCGTTTTGAGCCCTCCTTAGAAAGCACTTTAGGGTCCCTTGGGTTTCTGATTTATCCTGCAAAAAGAACACCCAAGTGAAGCGGGGAAAATCATCAACAATTACTAGACCATACTTACTTCCCCCGATGCTATGGTAGGCGATGGGTCCGAAGAGGTCCATGTGAAGAAACTCCAGTGGTCTTGATGTTGTCATCACATTCTTGTTGTGATGAGTGCTTCCCACCTGTTTCCCTGCCTGACAAGCTGCACAAGGTCTATCTTTTTCGAAACATACATTGGTTAGTCCTAACACATGTTCTCCCTTTAGAAGTTTATGAAGGTTCTTCATCCCAACATGTGCTAGACGACGATGCCACAACCAGCCCATACTAGTCTTAGCTATTAAGCATGCATCTAGATCGGCCTCCTCTTTTGAAAAAACGACTAAATAGAGTTTGCCGTCTAATACACCCTTAAATGCTAATGAACCATCACTCCTTCTAAAGACAGAAACATCAACATTTGTAAATAGACAATTATAACCCATGTTACATAATTGACTCACATACAATAAGTTGAACCCGAGCGATTCAACTAAGAACACATTGGATATAGAGTGCCCGGATGAAATGGCTATCTTACCCAATCCTTTAACCTTGCCTTGGTTCCCATCTCCAAAGATGATCAAATCCTGGGAATCCTTGTTCTTGACGTAGGAGGTGAACATTTTCTTCTCCCCCGTCATGTGGTTTGTGCATCCACTGTCGATAATCCAGCTTGAGCCTCCGGATGCATAAACCTGCAAGGCAATTTACACTTGGGTTTTAGGTACCCAACTCTTGTTGGGTCCTACAAGGTTAGTCACAATAACTTTTGGAACCCAAATACAAGTATTATCTCCTTTGCATTTGGATCCCAACCTTCTAGCAACTACTTTTTCATTCTTACATATAAGCGCAAATGAAGTATTGCAAACATGGTAAATAGTGGAAGGTTCATTACACACTCTCCTAGGCACATGATGCACAACATGACTTCTCCTAGGCCTACTTCTACCATGCACAAAAGTAGAGCTAGAGGCAAACATAGCATGTGAATCAAAAGCATTATGATCATAACTCCTATGAGCATTCCTAGAATATTTTCTATCATAAATGTAGGCATGATACTTTTGAGAACTACTAGCCATAGGAGCCTTCCCTTTCTCCTTGTTGAGAATGGGAGCCTTTTGGCTTGTTAAGTTCTTGGTTTCCTTCTGAAAACCAAGTCCATCCTTAATAGAGGGGTGTCTACCAATTGTGTAGGCATCCCTAGCAAATTTTAACTTATCAAAATCATTTTTGCAAGTCTTAAGTTGAGCATTAAGACTTGCCACATCATCATTCAATTTTGTAATAGCAATAAGATGTTCATTACAAGCATTAACATCAAAGTCCTTACATCTATTGCAAATACTAACATGCTCTACACATGAACTAGATTTATTAGCTTCCTCTAGCTTAGCATTCAAATCATCATTTAAACTCTTTAAGCTAGATACAGTTTCATGGCAAGTAGATAACTCAGAAGATAGCATTTCACTCCTTTTAATTTCTAAAGCAAGAGATTTTTGCACACTAACAAATTTATCATGCTCCTCATATAAAATATCCTCTTGCTTTTCTAAAAGTCTATCCTTTTCATTTAAAGCATCAATTAATTCTTTAATATTTTCTACTTTAGCTCTATCTAATCCTTTAAATAGACTAGAGTAATCTACTTCATCATCGGAGGAATCCTCATCACTAGAAGTAGAGTACTTAGGGGAATCTCGAACACTCACCTTCTTCTCCTTGGCCATGAGGCAAATGTGGCATTCATTGGGGAAGAGAGAAGACTTGTTGAAGGCCGAGGCTGCTAGTCCTTCATCTTCGGAGTCGGATAAAGAGCAGTCCGAATCCCATTCTTTTCCAAGGTGCGCCTCACCCTTCGCCTTCTTGTAAACCTTCTTCTTCTCCCTCTTCCCATGCTTTTCTTGTTCCTGGTCATTATCATTATCGGGGCATTGTGCTATAAAATGACCAGTCTTACCGCATTTGAACAGGAGCGCTTCCCTTTTGCTTTGTTCTTGTTGGGGTACTCCTTGCGTCCCTTTAGTGCGGTCTTGAAGCGTTTGATGATTAGGGCCATCTCATCTTCGTTTAGCCCGGCAGCCTCAACTTGTGCCACCTTGCTTGGTAGCGCCTCCCTGCTGCTTGTTGCTTTGAGAGCAACGAGTTGAGGCTCGTAGACGGGTAGAGGGCCATTAAGAGCATCATCCACATATCACGCTTACTTTACCATCATACGCCCATTCATGAATTTTTCGAGTATCTCCTCAGGCGTCATTTTGGTGTACTTGGGATTTTCACGAATAAGGTTTACAAGATGGGGGTCAATTACTGTGAATGACCTTAGCATAAGTCGGATGACGTCGTGGTCCGTCCATCTTGTGCTTCCATAGCTTCTAATTTTGTTGACCAGGGTCTTGAGCCTGTTGTAGGTTTGCGTTGGCTCCTCTCCACTGATCATCGCAAATCTCCCTAGCTCGCCTTCCACCAACTCCATCTTGGTGATCATGGTGGCGTCGTTTCCCTCATGTGATATCTTGAGGGTATCCCAAATTTGCTTGGCGTTATCCAAGCCGCTCACCTTGTTGTATTCATCCCTGCACAAAGATGCTAGCAAAACAGTGGTAGCTTGTGCATTCTTATGAATTTGCTCATTTATGAAAACCGGGTTGTCAGTATTATCAAAATGCATTCCGTTTTCAACAATCTCCCAAATACTAGGATGGAGAGAAAATAGGTGACTACGCATTTTGTGACTCTAAAATGAGTAGTCTTCTCCATTAAAGTGCGGAGGTTTCCCATGTGGAATTGATAGTAAATGAGCATTAGAATTGAATGGAATACGAGAATAATTAAATGAATAATTTTGATTAACCGTTTTCTTTTTCGATGATGAGTCCTCGTCATCGTCGTCTCTTGGTGAAGATGAAGAGGCATTGCAGTCGTAGTAGACGATTTTCTTGATGCGCCTCTTCTTCTTCCCATCCCTCTTCTTGTGACTTGAGCCTGAGTCGGTAGGCTTGTCGTCTCTAGGCTCATTGAGGAAGGACTCCTTCTCCTTGTCGTTGACCACCATCCCCTTTCCCTTAGGATCCATCTCTTCAGGCGATTAGTCCCTTACGTGAAGAGAACGGCTCTGATACCAATTGAGAGCACCTAGAGGGGGGTGAATAGGTGATCCTGTAAAAATCAACACTAAATAGCCACAAAACTTGGTTATAGAAATGTTACTACGACTAAGTAGTTGAGAAGCGAATTCTTGTGGACAAGACAATCACAAAAAGATCAACACAAGACACGCGATTTTTATCCTGTGGTTCGGCCAAGTAACACTTGCCTACTTCCACGTTGTGGCATCCCAATGGACGAGGGTTGCACTCAACCCCTTTCAAGTGATCCGATGATCAACTTGAATACTACGGTTTTTCCTTTAGATGATTATTCCCGTTTGCGAGGAATCTCCACAAGATTGGAGTCTCTCGCCCTTACAACAAAGATCACAATGAAAGCACGGAGTAAGGTTGGGATGAGCAACACACACAAGACACAAATCGCAGCACAACTACGCACACAAGTCACAACTTGAGCTCAAAACACAACGCACGGAGTTCACAACTCAAATGGAGCTCAAGTCACTATCTCAAAGAATCGAATGCGTGAAGTTGGAGTCTTAGAATGTTTCTTGTAAGCTTGGGTCACTCCTCCATGCGCCTAGGGGTCCCTTTTATAGCTCCAAGGCAGCTAGGAGCCGTTGAAGATCAACAAGGAAGGCTATCCTTGCCTTCTGTCGAGTGGCGCATCGGACAGTCACTGTAGACAGTTCAGTGCTGATCTCCTTCCTTTTCTGGCGCAGACGACTGTTGCACCTCCGGGCCAGTTGGCGCACCAGACACTGTCCGGTGCACAACGGACAGTCTGGTGCCCCCTGCCGACCGTTGGAGCGGGCCACGTGTCGCCCGTAGATTGCGCGACCGACCGTTGCGCTGGTGACCGTTGGCTCAGGACAGTCCGGTGCACCACCGGACAGTCCGATGAATTATAGCCGTACGCCGCCAAACTTTTCCCGAGAGCGGCCTGTTCACCGAAAACCAGCCTGGTGCACCGGACACTGTCCGGTGTGCCAGGCCGAGCTGGACTTTGGCTGCACACAACCAAGTCTTTTGCGATTCTTTCTTTTCCTGTTTCTAGCACTTAGACAAAATATGTTAGTACTCAAAACAATGTACTAAGTCTAGAAACATACCTCATGTCTTGATTTGCACTTTTCTCTTCATTTAGCATATAAGAACTTAATTAAATGTGTTGGGCACTTAATCACCAAAACATAATTGAAATTGCCCAAGGGCACATTTCCCTTTCAATTACAGGTGCATAAGGTTCAACATAAACCAAGAAAGAAATCAAGATAGGAACACAATTTAATTGGAGCAAAAGGACTTGAGTGTGCTGAAAAATGGCACACCGGACAGTGTCCGGTGCACCAGGGCCGTACAGAGTTAAACTAGCCACTCTCGGGAAAATAGAGGCGCGCTCCACTATATAATTCATCGGACTGTCCGATGAGCCAGCGGAGCAACGGCTCTCTGCGCCAACGGTCGACTCTGCAAAAGCAATAGTGCGCAACAGTGCCGCGATAGAGTCAGAAGCGTAGAAGTCAGAGGGCACTAGACTGTCCGGTGCAGCTAGAAGACAAACGTCTCCAACGGTCAACTGCTCCGAACCCTAATGGTTGCGCTGACACGGCACGCACCGGACAGTGCATAGTGATTGTCCGGCGGCGCACCGGACTGTTCGGTGCGCCCAACACCAGCAAAAATCAGACAACGACTAGAAGTGGTTGGGAGGCTATAAATACCCCCCCGCCCAACCATCTCATTCACTTCCATCCAGGCCTTCTGAATTCTACATTCATTGCAAGAGCAAAAGCACAACACTCCAAGACACAATCAAAGCAATCAATCCACTCAAAGCCCTAAAATCAACTCTAGTGCATTAGGGCTTGTGAGAGGATCATTTGTGTTCTTTGTTGCTCTTGTCGCTTGGTTTGACCTTTTCTTTTTCCTTCTTATTCTCAAGAGACTTGTATTCGAAGCAAGAGACACCTAGGTGTGTGGTGGTCCTTGCGGGGTCTAAGTGACCCGTGAGATTAAGGAAAAGGCTCACTCGGTCTAAGTGACCATTTGAGAGAGGGAAAGGGTTGCAACGGGGACTAGGTTCTTTGGAACCGAACCTCGGTAAAACAAATCATCGTGTTCACTCGCATTGATTCTCATTTGATTTGTTTTCCCTCTCTAACTTTTCCTTGCTAGTATTGATTTGAGTTGGCTCCCATACATCATCCGCATTCCTTGAGCAACTCTTAGCAAGAGAAACATTCTTTTGACTTGAATTTAATTCTAACGCTAACCCTGGCCTTTAGTGCATGTTTAAGTTTGTAAATTTCAGGTTTCGCCTATTCACCCCCCTATAGACGACTTTCAATTGGTATCAAACCCAGTGCTTCATTAAGAGTCTAACCAACTCTAAGTGATGTTTGGAGATCACGCCAGGAGGGAGATCATGACCGGCAAAAAGGCCGCAAGCTCAGGGAGGACTCTCTCAAGGGATTCTGGCAACAAACACAAGGAGGAATCCTCTTCCTCCATCAAGTCGCATCAGAGAGGTGACAAGAAGAAGAGAATGAAGAAGGTGGTCTACTACAAGACCGACTCTTCGTCATCCTCCACATCAAGCTTCGAGTCGTCCACTACTTCTAAGCGCCATGAGCGAAAGAAGTATAGTAAGATGCCCCTAAGCTATCCCCGTATTTCAAAGTGTGCTCCATTACTTATTGTTCCCTTAGGAAAACCACCATATTTTGATGGTGAGGATTATTGTATGTGGAGTGATTAAATGAGGCATCATCTAACCTCACTCCACGAAAGCATATGGGATATCGTTGAATTTGGAGCGCAGGTACCAAAGGTGAGGGACAAATACTACGACTCAGATGAGGCCGCTCAAATTAGGCACTTTAATTCCCAAGCCATGTCTATACTCCTTGCCTCATTATGTCGAGAGGAGTATAACAAAGTGCAAGGGTCAAAGAACACTAAAGAAATTTGGGATGTCCTCAAAACCGCGCACGAAGGGGACGAAGTGACCAAGATCACCAAGCGTGAAACGATCGAGGGAGAATTTGGTCGATTCGTCCTCAACAAAGGAGAAGAGCCACAAGCCATGTACAACCGGCTCAAGACCATGGTGAACCAAGTGCGCAATCTCGGGAGCACCAAATGGGATGACCATGAGATGGTCAAGGTTATTCTTAAGTCCCTCGTATTTCGCAATTTTTCTCAAGTTCAATTAATACGTGGGGATCCTAGATATAAACTAATGTCTCCTGAGGAGGTTATTGGCAAGTTTGTGAGCTTTGAACTAATGATCAAAGACTCCAAACACATTGTCAACTTGGAGCAAGGCGCCACCTCCACACCCGAGGTGCAACCCGTTGCATTCAAAGCAACAGAAGAAGAGAAGGAGTCTACATCAAGTAGGCTTCCAATCGACGCCTCCAAGCTCAACAACGAGGTAATGGCGCTCATCATCAAGTGCTTCCGCCAAATCCTCAAACAAAGGAGGGGGAAGGACTACAAACCCCGCTCCCAAAGGGTGTGTTACCGATGTGGTAAGTCCGGTCACTTTATTGCTAAATGCCCAATTTCTAGTGAAAGTGACAGGGACGAAGACAAGAAAGGGAAGAAGAAGGAAAAGAAGAGATACTACAAGAAGAAGGGCGGCGATGCTCACGTATGCCGAGAATGGGACTCCGACGAGAGCTCCACCGACTCCTCCTCCGACGAGCACGCCGCCAACATCGCCATCAACAAATGCCTTCTCTTCCCCAACGTCGGCCACAAATGTCTCATGGCTAAGGACGACAAGAAGAAGAAGGTACACTCTAGAGCCAACCCCAAATGTACTACATCTTGTGATGAGGGTAGCTCTAGCGATAATGAGGATGATTTACTTTCTCTCTTTGCCAACCTTAACATAGAACAAAAGAAAAAATTAAATGAACTAATTGAGACCATTAACGAGAAGGATGATCTCTTGGAATGCCAAGAGGACTTGCTCGTTAAGGAAAATAAAAAATTTGTTAAGTTGAAAAATGCTTATGCTCAGGAAGTAGAAAAATGTGAAAACTTATCTAATGAGCTTAGCATTTGTCATGATTCAATTTCAAGTCTTAAAACTGAGAATGCTAGTTTAGTTTCTAAGATTGAAAAGTTGAATGTTTGCAATGATTCAATTTCTAGTCTTAGAATTGAGAATGATAAGTTAAGCGCTAAGATTGAGGAATTAAATGCATGCAAACCATCTACATCTATTGTTGATCATGTTACTATTTGTACTAGATGTAGAGATGTTAATATTGAAGCTATGGATGATCACCTTGCCATAATTAAACAACAAAATGATCACATAGCTAAATTAACTACTAAAATTGCCGAGCATGAACTAGAAAATGAAAAATTTAAATTTGCTCGTAGTATGCTTTATAATGGGAGACACTATGACATTAGAGATGGTATTGGTTTCCAACAAGGGAACCAAAGAAATGTCAAACTTAATGCCCCCGAAAAATTGTCTAATTTTGTTAAGGGTAAGTCCCCCATGGTTCAGGATAGTGAGGGTTACATTCTATATCCTGCAAACTATCCCGAACATAAGATTAGGAAGATTCATGCTAGGAAACCTCATTCTGTTTCTCACCATGCATTTATGTATAAAAATGAGGCTTCTAGCTCTAGGCATACCACTCATGTTAAAATGCCTAGAAAGAAAATTCCTGCTGCATCAAATGAACATAATGTTTCATTTAAGACTTTTGATGCTTCATATGTTTTAACTAACAAATCAGGCAAAATAGTTGCCAAATATGTTGGGGGCAAACACAAGAGTCCCAAGACTTGTGTTTGGGTATCGAAGGTGCTTGTTTCTAATGTAAAAGGACCCAAGACCGTTTAGGTACCTAAGAACAAGGCCTAAAATTGTTTTGTAGGTTTATGCATCCGGTGGTTCAAGTTGTATAATCGATAGCGGGTACACAAACCACATGACAGGGGAGAAAAGGATGTTCTCCTCATATGAGAAAAATAATGATCCCCAAAGAGCTATCACATTCGGGGATGGAAATCAAGGGTTGGTCAAAGGTTTGGGTAAAATAGCTATATCTCCTGACCATTCTATTTCCAATGTTTTTCTTGTTGATTCTTTAGATTATAATTTGCTTTCTGTTTCTCAATTATGCAAAATGGGCTACAACTGTTTATTTACTGATGTAGGTGTTACTGTCTTTAGAAGAAGTGATGATTTAGTAGCATTTAAGGGAGTGCTAGATGGTCAGCTATACTTAGTTGATTTTAATGATAACCAAGCTGAACTAGACACTTGCTTAATTGCTAAGACTAATATGGGCTGGCTCTAGCATCACCGACTTGCCCATGTTGGAATGAAGAATCTTCACAAGCTTCTAAAGGGAGAGCACATTTTAGGACTAACAAATGTTCATTTTGAGAAAGACAGGATTTGTAGCATATGTCAATGTTGGAACTTGCTCACAGGCGCAAGTTGATCCAACGGAAGAGGTGCAATAGCGCAAACAGGGTTTTAGCACGTGATGGCAAAAGCTCTGTTCATCTAGCCTCTCAAGGGCACTATGCGGGGGTATTTATAGGTACCTGAGTGCCCAGCGTCTTGTGCTAAGGACGCATGTGCCCTCAGACACCTAGGTTATCCCCAGAATATTCCCATAAAGCGGGGTTACAGACTGTAATTACAGGGATGCCTTTACAAATTAGGCCCGTAACACACAGCGGCCACGCAGGGCCCGTTACAATGGGCCGGATCACACGCGGGCCCCCATGCTGGACGAGGCCGCACAGTGGGATGACTTCGTCGCAGGTCTTCGTCCGATGTCGTATGGGGCGAAGGGTGTCCCCTGCCCGTTGTCTCCATTGGACCACCGACTACGGCGAAGGCCTCGAGCGAAGGGTGGCGTCTTCGCCTTCGCCCCAACATTTGCCCTCCGAGGGACCAGTTCGACTAAGTCATCTGGTGCCGAAGACGTCACTAGATGGCGGAGACGCTGCCCTCGCTCGAAGTGGTTCCGCGGGGGTTTTTGACATGACCGTTGATTGACACTGTACTGTTGGACTGCGGGTTTCCCGAAGCGCCGCGCCCTGTGTATAAAAGGGGGCGGGGGGGCGGCGCGTTTTGAACCTTATCTTTCCGCGCTCTGTGAAAACCCTAGCCGCCTTTTCCATCGTCTTGCTGCTCATTTGCCCTCCTTGCTCTTGTTCGCCGGAGATCTGGCTCGAGTGAAGCAGACCGCCCGCCGCCGCCGCCGGTACGTAGCGATGTCGACCTCTTCTTCTTCTGCTGCTGCTACGTCGCCGGTCGACGCGTCGTCTGAGGAAACACTGAGTACTGTGGCGGCGGAGGAGTTGCACGCCGGCGATACGGTGGATTTTGGTGTGTCGCGGATGTCGTCGGTCCGCGTGCAAGATATGCAGCGGCTTTGTTACTTTGGCGACGGAGTCACCCGTGTCCCGGGGACGGAGGAAGTCCCCGAGCCGGAAGGTGAGTTGGTTGTGTTCGAGGCGTTCTTCGCCGCTGGTCTCCGCCTGCCTGCGCACCGATTTGTTGGAGAAGTCCTGTGCAGATTTAACGTTCAGATCCATCAGTTGACTCCGAACGCCGTGGTGGCTCTGTCGAAGTATGTTTGGGCGACGACTTTGTACGGCGGTCAGCCATCAGTCGAAGTCTTCGCGAAGTACTATTGCCTGCACTGGCAGAAGAGGATGATTGGAGATGAAGTTGCTCAGTTTGGGTCCTGTACATTTACGCCGAAGACCGGCAAGACCACGATGGAGGTAGTTGAGTTGGTTCCTTGCGCCCGCAACAAGTGGGGCAACTGGCATGAGTTTTGGTTCTACGTCGCGGAGGGTACAGTCGAAGACCATCCGGGGCTCCCCGTGTCCGAGATGTGCTCGCATTTTTACTCAGCATACCCGCCTTTTGAAGTGGCGGAGGAGGATGCGGACGAAGGGGCCCTTCGGTGCGTCGCCGGCTTGAGCAGCGGACGCGATTTGGTTGAGGAATTTGTGGCGTTCGGGGTATGGCCTTTGGTGCATGGCTGGGCGCTGGGCGAAGTGTGCCCTCGCCAGATGCCTTCCCACGGTGGGAAGCTGGTTCGAAGTCCTGCCTTCGCGCTGGATCTGCAGAGCCGCGATCCAGCCGCCTTTGTGCGTGAGGCGGAGGATGGGGCAGTGTGGATCGTTAGTCGGTACGTGCCTAGGACAGAGGGCCAGCGTAGCTGGGATATTCGCGGGTCGAATGACCGCCTGAACAGGGTTTTTGAGTTGAATCGTCTGCCATATGGCGGTTATCCCGGCCAAGACGATGTGGATCGTCGCAGGAAGAAACCGGTGATAGAGTCTGGAGACGACCCTGCGCCGGTGGCCGCCCCGTCCTCGAAGAAGAGGAAACTAGGTACTGCTATGGGAGGACTTGGGGTTTCCGATGGTTTTGCTAGAGAATTGATGAGGACATGCGCGGCCCCTGGGGGGAGGATGTCTTCGCCCGAGCTCCGGGAGTCTTCAGCGCGGATGCTGAGGGTTACCGGGGGTTGGTGGCCTAAGAATGTTCCTATCCCCTGCGCGACCGGCGAGGACTCTTTTACATCTCGCATGGTTCGTGTTTGGAAAGTGTTTCCTTACGGGCGGAATATTGCTACTGTTGTGTCAGCAGTGATGGACAAGGATCGCCAGGGAGCTACACAAAAGCGCCAGGCGGTCGTCAGGCTTCATGAAGCCAGGCCGAAGAGGCAGCGGGGGGCTGCGAAGGCTACTGCCCCCGGAGGAGGCCAGCCGCCGCTGGCGGTGAAGTCGTCCGTCCCTGCATCCAGTAGGGCGTCGGGAGCTGCGAAGGCGGCTGCTGCCGGTGGTTCCAAGTCTGTGAAGGCCGCCCCTGCGCCCAGCGGGGTGCCGGAGGCCGCGAAGGCGGCCCGAGATTTGCCGCCGCCAGACAAGCGCATCGCCGACTTCGCCACCGACATTAGTGTGGAAGATTATCTTGTCGGTAAGTCGTTGGCTCGAGTTTTTTTTGATAATAAGTTGATATGTTGCAGGGTCGGACGAAGGCCAACTTGTTGTTGCTCCGCCTACCGGGGCGAAGGGCGGTGCTTTTAGTGCCGGTGGCGAGATTCCGACGCTCGCTGTTGTCAGGGATGAGGCGGGTGCTGTGTCCCGCCGGCTGAAGGAGCTGAAGGAGGCGCTAAGTCAGGTACATGGAACTGGACTTCGATTTTTTACCGGCTTTGCTGGGGCTGTGGTCTTATGTGTGTCTTGTAGGCAACTGACTTCGCTGACCGTACGGCATCGGGGGTCCTGACGGCGGTTGTGTCTGCCGAAGTCGAGAGACTTCGGACGCAGCATGCTGACGCCGTCCGGGAAAAATCGGCCGCCGACAGCAAATGCCGCTAGCTGGCGGATAAGGTGGCCGCGCTGGAGGGTGAGAGGACTGACCTCCGGGAAGGAGGCCAATGAGGCCCTCGCCAAGGCGCAGTCTGCGCAGGCGGAGGCCAATTTGGCGCGGGCGGAGGGTAGTCTTGCCAAGCAGCGCGCCGAGCAGCTGGAGGAGCAGCTCAGCGCGCTGCGGGCTCGTGTGGAGAGGGCCGAAGCCTCGACGCGCGCGGAGGCCGAGCGGACACACAACCAACTTATGGATTCATACCGTGAGCTGGGCGCGCGGACCGCTGAATTCGAGGTGCCGGACCGAGAGCCCGGACTTCGCTGCCTTGAGTGGGTGCAGGAGGAGTTGCAGGCGCTCCCCACCATCGTGGAGGGGTTCATGTCCTATGCCTCCCTGGTCACCTGCGAGGGGGCGATGAACGCGCTCTCCCGCGAAGGGTGCCGACACTATGAGGTCTTCGACCAAGCTGATGAGGACTTTGAGCGTGATATTTACAAGGTTGAGGACCCTATAGTGAAGGAATCCGCCGGAGCCCTCTACGACCGGATGTGGGGCCCCCACGGTCGAGAGGTGGTCAGGGAGCGGGCTGAGGTGGCGAGGGGTCAGGTAATGTTTGGCTTTTGTTTGGTGTTTGTTGAATGTGGGCTATGGATGGGTTTGTTGAATTTGTGTGCTATGTCTCAGGCGGCGCGTGGCGAGAGGGTGGATGACTTCGGGGCCTTGAATAGCGCGCTGCCTGGCCCGGAGTCGGACCCGGTGGCGGCTGTGTCCGAGGCCACCCTAGAGCCGCCCCCGGAAATCGCCGAAGGCGCTCCTGATGCCCCCGCGGCTGCTGCGGCCGGCGGGGGTTCGGCCCCGGAGACCGCCGAAGGCATTCCCGATGCCCCCGGAGCCGCTGCGGCCGGCGGAGGCCTGCCGCCAACCGCTGCGCCGAGGGCTGAGGATCCTGTGACGGTGGCTGCGGAGGCGACAGCGGAGGCTCTCGCGACGGCTGGGTCTTCGCAGGTGGCTTAGTCGGTGCGGGTAGTTAGGGAATTTTGGATATGTTGCTGAATCTTGGTTGCTGCGCAGGTTCAAGATTTTGGGCCTGCGCACGCAACCGCTACTACTAATTTTTTGGCGGCTTCGACCGTGGATGGTGATAGTAAATCGGACGGGTCTGCATCTAAGTTTTCTGATTTTGGTGACTCTGGGAGCACAGTTGAGTGGACTGAGGAGTCGTCGGATGAGGACTTGGACTACTTTGCGGCCTTGGATGCGGCAGCGGTGGAGGCTTCGCCGCAAGTTGCGGATGCTGAAGTTGTGTCTGGTCCGAGTACTGGGCGTAGGCGGCGAAGGGCGGTTGCGAAGCGTAGGTTGAGTGGGGCGGAGGGCGGTCGGCTTCGTGTGAGTGGGGCTGGTAGGTAGGAACTGTTGTCCTTGCCGGCCGCTGTGAGTGCAGGTGAGGGGGAGTTGCGAAGTCTTTTTGCGGGTGAGGAGCTTAGGATAATGTTATTTAACTATAGGGAGATGGGAATTATTCCCAAGGTTGAGCCGATGTAGAGTGTGATGCCCTCGCTTGTGCATGTGTAATGGCCTGTATGATGAGGTTGTGTGCCTTCGCACACTCGGCTATGTTTGCGAAGGCGTTACGTACTTGGTCTGGTGTATTTGTTATGTTGGTCTGGTGCGCATGTGGTCGGTCTTTGTGCGGACAGTTTGTAGTCGTTCTTGCACTCGTTAAGCTTCGTCCGGCTATACCATTGTAGTCGATTCGTCGCACTTGTTGCGCTGTCCCTGCTGCACCGTGAGGCGACTTCTGCACGGATGGTCTTCGCGGAAGACTACGATTTTTCGCGCTTATTGTGCTAGTCCCTGCTGCACCCTTAGGTGATTGTTGCACGGGTAGTCTTCGCGGCAGACCTCGATTTTTCGTATTAGTAGTGCTAATCCGGCGGCACCCTTGGGCGACTTCTGCGCGGATAGCCTTCGCGGAAAACTTCAATTTTTCGCACTTGTTGTGCTAATCCGGCTGCACCCTTAGGCGACTTCTGCGTGGATAGTCTTCGCGGAAAACTTCGATTTTTCGCACTTGTTGTGCTAATCCAGCTGCACCCTTAGGCGACTTCTGCGCGGATAGTCTTCGCGGAAGACTTCGATTTTTCGCACTTGTTGTGCTAATCCGGCTGCACCCTTAGGCGACTTCTACGCGGATAGTCTTCGCGGGAGATTTCGATTTTTCGCACTTGTTGTGCTAATCCGGCTGCACCCTTAGGCGACTTCTCCGCGGATAGTCTTCGTGGAAGATTTCGATTTTTCGCACTTGTTGTGCTAATCCGGCTGCACCCTTAGGCGACTTCTACGCGGATTTGTCGCACGCGAGGGCGGCTGCCGCTGGGCCTCGCGGTGACTTTGTATTAGTCGAATGTCGAAGACCGTTGATGCGGTCTTTTTTCGACGTGGATTTTGCGGGGGATTTTTCTCTTGTATATTACATGACTCCGCCTCGTTAAAAACCTCATCCCTGGGAGGAAAAGAGTGCAGGCCAGAACAAAATTGTTTTTGCAAATTACAAGGGCGAGCTGGCCCTGATGAGTCAAACAAAAAATTTGCGCAGATTATCAATGTTCCAGGAATGCTCTAAGTCTTCGCCGTTTGGCGTTGCGAGCCTGTATGCGCTGGGGGAGGCCTTCGACTTGACAATGTAAGGGCCTTCCCACATGGGCTCCAGCTTGCCTCTGGACTCCGTTCGAGCCGTCCGGACGAGTACGAGGTCCCCTTCGCTGAATTCCCTTGGGATGACTGCCTGGTCGCGCCATGCTTTTGTCTGGGCTTGGTATTTGTCCAGAGCCTGTAGGGCGAAGACGCGGTCTCCGTCGATGAGATCCTTCGAGGTCGGCTCGTCTACGTCTGGGACGGCCGACGCGGCTGTCCAAGGCGAACCATGCTTTATTTCTTGCGGAGTCATGGCCTCCGATCCGTATAATAGGCGGAAGGGGGTAAATCCAGTCGCCCTGCACTCAGTTGTATTCAGTGCCCAGACCACTTCGGGTAGTAGGTCGGGCCACTTGCCTTTTTTGTCGTCGAGGAGCATTTTCTTGACAGCTGTGAAAATTTTGCCGTTGGCACGCTCCACGACTCCGTTGGACTGGGGATGGTACACGGAGGCGAAGGCAAGCTTGGTGCCGATGGAGAAGCAGAAGTCTTTGAAATCTTGGTTGTCGAACTGCTTGCCGTTGTCGACCGTGAGTTCGGATGGTACTCCGAAGCGGCAAACAATATTTTGCTAGAAGAATTTCTGGGCCGTCTTTGATGTGATGGTGGAGACTGCCCTCGCTTCAATCCATTTGGTGAAGTATTCAACGGCTACAAAGGTGAACTTGAGGTTCCCCTGAGCCGTGGGCAGGGGCCCGACGATGTCTAGGCCCCAGCACTGAAGGGGCCACGTGTGGGCGATCAGCTTCGTGAACTGCGAGGGGCGTCCCGAGCGTGGGGAAAATTTCTGACAGGCTTCGCAGGATCTGACAACCCGATTTGCAGCGCAGATAATGGCGGGCCAGTAGAAGCCTTGGCGTATCACCTTTGCCGATAGGGCCCTGGGGCCTGCGTGGGAGCCGCAGGTCCCCCTGTGGACTTCGCGCAGGATTTGAATGCCCTCGGTCTCGGTGACGCACTTAAGCATCGGCTGGCTGACCCCCTTTTTGTACAGTTGGCCCTCGATCAATGCGAAGTCCCGGCTTCGGTGGTGGAGGTGCTTGGCCTCGTTGCTGTCGACTGGGTGATAGAACCCTTGCAGGTACAGGGTTATTAGCGCCCGCCAGTCTTCAGTCATGATAAGGTTGATCATGCGCTGGCCCTCGCTGTCGTTGGTTATTTGGAGCCCTTCGGGGCTGCGGACGGCTGGCATGCCGATGACGTGATAGAACACGTCGGAGGGGAGGGCTTCACCCCTGGCGGCTGCCTTGGCCAATGCGTCAGCTTCTTCATTCTTGGCCTGGTCCACATGCTGCAAAGTGAATCCCTTGAATTGTTTCTCGAGGCTTCGGATGACCGCGAGGTACTGCATAAGTGCGGGGTCCTTTGCTGCATAGTCTTTCTTGACTTGGCCGGCGACTACCCTGGAGTCTGTTCGGACTATACAGGTGGTGACGCCGAGGGCTCTTAATTTGCGGAGGCCGAGGATGATAGCTTCGTATTCTGCGATGTTGTTTGTGCATCTGTCAGATTCCAGGGCGAAGCTTAAGCGTGCCGCGTATTTGTGCTTGACCCCGGCGGGTGAGGTGATGACTGCAGCAGCTCCTGCCCCCGCATGGCACCAAGCGCCGTCGCAGTGGATTGTCCAAACCTTCTCTGCGGACGGCTCCGGCTGTGTTATTGGCCCGGTCCAGTCGACGATGAAGTCTGCTAAA
This sequence comes from Zea luxurians, assembly GCA_029449295.1. Taxonomy (NCBI): domain Eukaryota; kingdom Viridiplantae; phylum Streptophyta; class Magnoliopsida; order Poales; family Poaceae; genus Zea; species Zea luxurians. The sequence continues at coordinate 79,123,274 of JAOPSE010000011.1, forward strand.
ACTTGTGACTTGATCGCTGTCCTAGGCTCGAAAGTGATGTGGTAGCCGGAGAGTTCGGCCGCCCATTTGGCGATCCGTACCGATGCCTCCGGGTTTCTGAATAATTCACCGAGTCCCCTATCTGAGGTGACGCGGACCTTGAATGCTTCAAAGTAGTGGCGCAATTTGCGCGAAGACATAACAACTGCATATGCAATCTTTTCGAGCTCCGTCATGTTACACTTTGACAGTGTGAGCACTTCGGAGACATAATATACTGGGCACTGCCTGATCACGCCCTCTACTGTCTGCTCCTGAACCAGTGCCGCACTGACCGCGTGCGGCGAAGCCGCGACGTAAAGCAACAGTGGTAGCAAAGAGTCGGGGCTCGTAAGAACGGCCAACTCCATCATGTACTGTTTTAGTGAGGCGAAGGCCGCCGCCTGCTCTGGTCCCCAAGCGAAGTCTTTTGCGCCGCGGAGTGTTTTGAGGAAGGGAAGACTTCGCTCAGCAGATTTGGAAATGAACCTGTTGAGGGCGGCCAATCTGCCCATCAGACGCTGGACCTCTCTGGCTGACTGCGGGGGCGTCATGTTAATAATGGCCTGGATTTTGGTTGGGTTGGCCTCGATGCCACGGTGTGATACCAGATAACCCAATATTTTCCCCTGGCGAACACCGAAGACGCACTTATCGGGGTTGAGGCGAAGTCGTGCGTCCCGCATGTTCGCGAATGTCTCAGCGAGGTCTGCGAGATGGTCCTCTTTATTCCTGCTGGCGACGACGATGTCGTCCACGTATGTGAATACGTTTCTGCCGACTTGCCCTTCGAGCACTGTTTTGGTGAGCCGGGAGAAGGTGGACCCGGCGTTCTTGAGTCCCTCCGGCATTCTGATAAAGCAATATGTGCCGAAGGGTGTTATGAAGCTGGTGCTGGCCTTGTCCTCCTCCTTCATGTATATTTGATGATAACCAGAGAAGCAGTCGAGGAGTGACATGACCTCGCACCCGGCCGCGCTATTGACTATTTTGTCAATCCGGGGCAATGGGAAGTTGTCCTTTGGGCAGGCCTTGTTGAGGCTGGTGAAGTCTATGCACATTCGCCACTTGCCGCTCTTTTTCTGCACCATTACCACGTTGGAGAGCCACGTGGGGTAAGCCACTGGCTCGATAAATTTGGCTTCCAGGAGGCGGTGTACCTCTGCCTTGGCGGCCTCTGTCTTCTCGTCGGACATTTTGCGAAGCCGTTGTTTTTTCGGTCTTACCGAGGGGTCGATTCCCAGGCTGTGCTCAATTATGGATCGGCTGACCCCGACCAGGTCGAGGGCTGACCAAGCGAAGACATCCTTGTTCTTGGACAAGCAACACATGAGTTTTTCCTCGTCATGCGAGGTGAGGTCTTCGCTTATCGTGACTGTTTGCTTGGGTGTGGCCAGGTCGAGGGGAACAGTCTTGGTCCCATCGTTGCTTTGCAGCTGCGCCTTGTGCTGTTTTTCAGTTGGGCTGGCGGGCGCTGGGACTTCGCGCTGGGCCGTGAGGCAGTGGACATTTCTTTGCCCGGGGACGAAGTCCGGCTCTATGTTGCGCACAGTCTGCTGATTGCCGTAGACCGAGATGGTGCCCAACGGACCTGGTATCTTCATGCACAGGTACAATCCGTGAATGGCTGCCTCGAACTTGTTGATGGAGCCCCGACCCATGATGGCATTGTACGGATACACCATGTCGACGATGTCAAAGGTTATTTGCTCACTTTGGGCATTGGGCGCTACACCGAAGGAGAGAGGCAACTCTATTTTGCCGATAGGAAAAGTGCCCTTGCCGCCGAAGCCGTACAACGGATTGTCCGAAGGCTTGAGCAAGCTATGGCTTATGCCCATGTGGTCGAAGGCATGGAGGAAAATGATGTCTGCCTGACTGCCATTATCAACGAGGACTTTGTGCTGGTCCCAGCCTGCCACGCTGCAGTTGATGACCATGGCGTCGATATGGGGGGCGCTGCGCAGGTCGATGTCTCGTGCGTTGAAAGTTAGCGGTACATGGGACCACTTCGTCTGCACGACTGGACCGGTGATGGCGACGTGGTTGATGCTGCGGTAGTGGTCCCGCTTCTGTCGCTTGGTGTCGAAGTCGACACTGGACCCCCCAGTGATCATATGAATGACTCCGCGATACGGCTGATCGGCGAAGTCTTCTTGCTTGGGGGCGTGGGGGTGGGGGATGTTTTGTTGTTGCTGGTGTGGAGGCGGGGGTGGGGGAGGTACGATTTGTACTTCCTGATGGTGTTGGTAAGCGTGGTGCGGTGGATGCGGGGCGGAGGCGTGGATATATGGTGGAGGGTGTTGCTGATAAGTGTGTGCGACGACCCTTGGGTTGTCAGCCGGTTGCGCCCGTGCCATCCTGTCTCTGGTGGCCTTCGTTTCTGGGCAGTCTTTTGTTTGGTGGGCGCAGTCTTCGCCGTGGAAGAGACAGTAGAATCGGCGCGGCGGCTGCGCGCGTCCCCGGCCCCTACCACGAGTTCCACTTCCGCGGCCCTGGGGGGATATTCCTGGCGGCGAGGGGCATCACCAGCGGGATGCTGGTTGGCAATGTTGTGCACCTGCTGCTGGTTACGACCGTCTCGGCCGGAGTCTAGCTGCGGAGTCCTCGTCCACGTGCGGCTAGACTATGGAGCGTCTTTGGGCTTTCTCTGGGACTCAACCTTGCGCTGGTGGAGCTCTTCGGATTTGGCATATTTTTCAAATAGTTGATATAACTCCTGGAGGTTCTTGGGCGGGTCCCTGATGCAGTGGCTGTAAAGGACGCCGGCGCGAAGGCCGCTAATGGCGTAGTGAAGGGCGATCTGGTCATCAACTGAGGGCAGCTGTGACTTGAGTGTTAGAAACTTGGGGAATATTCTCGCAGGGTCTCTTTTTCCAGCTGCTTGCAGAGTGAGAGTTCGGCCAGGGCGTCGGTGTCTGGGCGGTACCCTTGGAAGTTGAGCAGGAATTTGTCCCTTAGGCTTCTCCAGGAGTCAATGGACAGCGGGGGCAACCTGGTGAACCAGGTGAGAGCCGGGCCTTCGAGGGCGATGATGAAAGACTTGGCCATTGTGGCGTCGTCCTCTCCGGAAGATGCAACGGCGACCTGATAGCTCATGATGTACTGTGCTGGGTCTGTGCTGCCGTTGTACTTGGGATAGGTCCCTGCCCGGAAGTTGGCAGGCCAGGGTGTCACTTGCAGATGTGGCGCCAGGGGACTTCGCTCGTCGAGGTAGTTGACCCCTTGAAATGGCGCGACGTGTGGGAAGGCGTAGTCGCGCTGGGGGAAGTGCGGGTCTTCCACTTGCGCGCGCTGTTGCAGGGGTGGGCCGTGCTGCAGGCCGAGGTGGCCTTCGCGCTGCATCAGCGCGATCTCCCGCTTGAGGTCCTGGGCCTTCTGCTCTTCGTCGCGTATCATTTGCCGCACCTTGGCTAGTGCAGACACGCGCTGGCGCTTGGCCTCCAGTATCTCTTTTTGCCTCTGGAGATTGCGGTTCTTGAGGCATAGGGCGCGCAGCTGCAGCTGTTCTTGCGCTGAAACGCCGAGGACATCGCCGGACTTCACTGTCCTCGGCGAGGTCCGCGCCCTCCGGTGGGGCGAAGCCTGGGGGAGGTTGCGGTTGTCCTTCAAGGCCTCCGGTGCGGAGAGCGTCAACTTCTTAGGTGCGGGGAACATCGTCTGCAGCGGCCTCTTGGTGGGTGGAGTGGGTGAGTGCGAGGGCCTTGCCCTTTCTTGCGGCCAGCAGTGCTGCCTTCGCAGCCTCGTCAGCCTTCGAGCTAGCTTTCTTGGGTGCCATCGCGGGTGGTTTTTTTCGTAGCACGAACGGTGGGCGCTAAATGTTGGAACTTGCTCACAGGCGCAAGTTGATCCAACGGAAGAGGTGCAATAGCGCAAACAGGGTTTTAGCACGTGATGGCAAAAGCTCTGTTCATCTAGCCTCTCAAGGGCACTGTGCGGGGGTATTTATAGGTACCTGAGTGCCCAGCGTCTTGTGCTAAGGACGCATGTGCCCTCAGACACCTAGGTTATCCCCAGAATATTCCCATAAAGCGGGGTTACAGACTGTAATTACAGGGATGCCTTTACAAATTAGGCCCGTAACACGCAGCAGCCACGCAGGGCCCGTTACAATGGGCCGGATCACACGCGGGCCGCCATGCTAGACGAGGCCGCACGGTGGGATGACTTCGTCGCAGGTCTTCGTCCGATGTCGTATGGGGCGAAGGGTGTCCCCTGCCCGTTGTCTCCGTTGGACCACCGACTACGGCGAAGGCCTCGAGCGAAGGGTGGCGTCTTCGCCTTCGCCCCAACAGTCAAGCAGGAAAGCAGGTTGGAGTCCATCATCCACACAAAAAACATCATGACGACTGACAGGCCGCTTGAGCTACTCCACATGGACCTATTCGACCCGATCGCTTATATAAGCATCGGCGGAGTAAGTACTGTCTAGTTATTGTGGATGATTATTCTTGCTTCACTTGGTTATTCTTTTTACAGGAAAAATCTCAAACCCAAGAGACCTTAAAGAAATTCTTAAGACAGGCTCAAAATGAGTTCAGATTGAGAATCAAAGAGATAAGAAGCGACAATGGGACATAACTCAAGAATTCACAAATTGAAGGTTTTCTTGAGGATGAGGGCATCAAGCATGAGTTCTCTTCTCCCTACACACCTCAACAAAATGGTGTAGTGGAGAGGAAGAATAGAACTCTACTAGGCATGGCAAGGACCATGCTTGATGAGTACAAAACACCGGACCGGTTCTAGGCTGAGGCGATTAACACCGCCTGCTACTCCATCAACCGGTTATATCTTCATCGAATCCTCAAGAAGCCATCATATGAACTCCTCACTGGTAAAAAGCCCAATGTTTCATATTTTAGAGTCTTTGGGAGCAAATGCTTTATTCTTATCAAAAGAAGTAGAAGTTCCAAATTTGCTCTTAAAGCTGTAGAAGGCTTTTTATTAGGTTATGACTCAAACATAAGGGCATATAGAGTCTTCAACAAATCCACTGGATTAGTTGAGGTTTCTTGTGACATTGTGTTTGATGAAACTAATGGCTCCCAAGTGGAGCAAGTTGATCTTGATGAACTAGATGATGAAGAGGCTCCGTGCGTCGCACTTAGGAACATGCCCATTAGGGATGTGTCTCCAAAGGAATCCGAAGAGCCTTCCCAAACACAGAATCAACCATCGTCTTCCAATCAAGCATCTCCACCAACTCAAGATGAGGATCAGCCTCAAGATGATGAAGATGAAGATCAAGAGGATGAGCCACCTCAAGAGGAGGACATTAATCAAGGGGGAGATGAGGAAAATGAAGACAAGGAAGATGATCAAGAAATTAAGGATCAAAGACCACCACACCCAAGAGTCCACCAAGCAATTCAACGAGATCACCCCGTCAACTCCATCCTTGGTGACATTCATAAGGGGGTCACCACTAGATCTTGAGTTGCTCATTTCTGTGAACATTACTCTTTTGTTTCCTCTATTGAGCCATACATGATAGAGGATGCACTAAGAGATCTGGATTGGGTGGTGGCAATACAAGAGGAGCTCAACAAATTCACAAGGAATGAGGTATGGCATTTAGTTCCACATCCTAATCAAAATGTTGTAGGTACCAAATGGGTATTCCACAACAAGCAAGATGTTGGGGGTCTGCTTCGTCGCCGAAGGTCCTGTGAGAAGAAACACCTTCGGAAGGCCAGAACAGGAACAATGCCGAAGCTACCAGTTAGGGAGCTTCGTAGTATATTTCAAAATGCACCGACTTAAAGATGAGATGACCAATCGACCCATGATAAACTGTGTAATAATTGTAATCATTTGTAGAGGACAAGAATGTAAATTCACACAGGCTGCGCCCTGTGCCTATTAATAGGTGAACATTACCCCTGTACTGTTCACGCTTTTGGGCATCGCATTTGTATCTTCGTATTCTGTCAAGCTCAAGGTACAAATGTAATTTAGTATAACTTTCATGTATTCATGATTATTTGACAATAAATGTTCATATTTCGATACCTTGTAATTATTTATGTTGTTGTCTTATGTTTCATAACCTTCGTCCTCTGATTATACATGTCGTGTCTATGAAGGTATGTCCTTCATAACCTTCATCCAAAGATCATTATATCCTAGGGGAAATAATGCTTCGAAGGACGAAGGACATTAGCATTTAACATTTTTTTGTGTTGCCTTGTTCTTAATTCATAGCATTTGAGAACAAGTCCCCAACATTGGCACCCACCTCCGGTGAACTCACTTCCACTGTTGAGCTGATGGCTTCGTTCAATAACCAAGCTGAAGCACCTTCGGCTATGAAGCTGGTGCTCCCGGTAACATGCGGCTCAAGTTCAGAGCTGGCTAACAAGAAGTAGAAGAAGGAAGCACAGAGAAGGGTGCAGCATGTTGGGGTGCAGGGACCTTTCATCAAGTCAAAATGGTCTCACATCCCAATCACCTTCTCTTAGGAGGACCTTCAGCTCAAGGATTATCCTCACAATGATGCTATGGTCATATCTTGCGTCATCAAGGGATTTCTGATCCATAATGTTCTGGTTGATACAGGCAGTGCCGCGGATATCATATTTGCTAAGGCCTTCAGATAAATGCAAGAATCAGAAGATAAGATTCACGATGCTACACATCCCCTATGTGGTTTCGGAGGAAGACAGATTGTAGCACTTGGCAAAATCACAATGCTAGTTACCTTCGGCTTTGTTCACAATACAAGGACTGAACAGGTTGTTTTTGACATTGTTGACATGGAGTACCCCTACAATGCAATCATTGGTCGAGGGACACTTAATGCTTTCGAAGCAATATTTAACCCAGCATATCTATGCATGAAGATACCTTCGGAAGAAGGGCCCATTGCTATTCATAGAAGTCAAGAGGCTGCCAGAAAGGCCAAAGGAAATTGGACAGATTCAAAAGCAATCCATAATATAGATGAAGTCGAAGCTTGTGAACAGTACAAGTACAGAAGAGAGAAGGCTGCTTCGGCTGATCAGCCGAAACCCATGCTTCTATGTGAAGACATTGCAGACCAGAAGGTACTGCTGGGATCTCAACTATCTGAAGAGCAGGAGAAAACTTTGATAAGGTTTCTATTCAACAACAAAGATGTCTTTGCTTGGTTAGCCAATGACCTCTGTGGTGTCAACAGAGACGTCATTGAACATTCACTCAACGTCGACCCATCCTTCAGGCCAAGAAAACAAAGGCTTCGGAAAATGTCTGATGATAAAGCCGAAGGTGCTCGAAATGAAGTAAAAAGGCTTCTCAGTGCTGGGGTCATCAGAGAAGTAAAATATCCAGAGTGGCTAGCCAATACTGTCATGGTGAGGAAGTCCAACGGCAAATGGAGAATGTGTATTGACTTCACAGATCTTAACAAGGCCTGTCCAAAGGACAAATTTCCATTACCAAGAATAGACTCTCTTGTAGATGCAGCAGCTTCTTCAGAGCTTATGAGTCTGTTGGACTGCTACTCAGGATATCATCAAATATGGATGAAGAAGGAGGATGAGCCAAAGACTAGCTTCATAACTCCCAGTGGCACCTATTGCTATCTTCGGATGCCTGAGGGGCTCAAGAATGCTGGAGGAAGCTTTAGCAGAATGACAGCCAAGGTCCTTCATTCCCAGATAGGCAGAAATGTGCTAACATACGTTGATGACATCATAGTAAAAAGTACAAAGCAAGAAAATCACATTACTGATCTGCAAGAAACATTTGCCAATTTCAGACAAGCTGGCATGAAATTAAATCCAGAAAAATATGTTTTTGGAGTGAAGAAGGGTAAGTTCCTTGGCTGTCTAGTTTCAACGAAGGGGATTGAAGCTAACCCAAGCAAGATCGAAGCTATCCTTCGGATGGAACCGCCAAGTACAAAGAAGGGGGCTCAACGGCTGACAGGAAGACTAGCATCATTAAATAGATTCATATCTAGATTAGCAGAAAGAAATTTGCTATTCTTTGAAGTACTAAAGTCAGCCAAAGTTTTTCAATGGGGCCCAGCTCAACAGAAGGCCTTCGAAGAGCTAAAGAAATACTTGATTGATCTAACAACATTGACTCCACCTACGCCAGGGGCTCCATTACTATTGTATGTGGCAGCTTCATACTCTACAGTGAGTGCGGCGCTTGTACAGGAGAAGCTTGAAGGACAAACTAAAAAGCAAGCCCCAGTATACTTTGTCTCCGAAGTTCTAAGTTTATCAAAGAAAAACTATATAGAGTTGGAGAAGGTGTTGTATGCTGTGTTAATGGCCTCCATGAAACCAAGCATACCACATAATTGTTCCTTCATCACAGCCTCTGAAGGATATTATGAGGAACAGAGAAGCTACTAGAAGGAATGAAAAGTGGGCTGCAGAGCTTAATGAATTCACTATTGACTATGTCCATAGATCCTCAATTCAGTCCCAAGCGTTAGCAGACTTCATTGCTGTGTCACACCCGGTTTTAAGGAACAAAGCCGGGTGCATCTCATACATGCGCCAAAGAAGACAACATATATAATAACAGTGTGTATAGAGATAAATGTCATAAAACATCAGAGTATTTATTACATAGCGGAAGACTTAATACAAAATAAAAGAATAAACATAAAACGAACTAAGGATCGTCGGCGCCAATGTCAACTGAGAAACGCCACCTAGATCAGATCATACTCCTCACCTTGTGGCTCCTCCTGAACCACCTGCTCTTCTCCTGTGGGGGGGTGTGAGACAGCAAGAGTGAGCTCACATACGTTCATAGCTCAACAAGTCGTGGGGAATAATGTGGCATGAACTCACCAAAGGTGGGAGTTCATGAAGTGTAAGGCTGATCAATGAAATAAAGGCTGAAGCTGAGCATTGCTTTTATAAGTTGGTCAAAATTTTATTAGCAATTACTAAGTGTAAGTAAATACCAAACCATAGTAATAATAAGTAAAAGTAATAATAAAATAATCCCAAGTGCAATGAAATGACAGATTAAGTTTAAGTTCCATAAATTAATCATGTGAGTGTCCGAGCCGCTCATGACCGTGAGCACGGCTAGTATACCAGTTTTACACTCTGCAGAGGTTGCGCATCTTTACCCACAAGTCGTGTTACCCATTTGCCACAGAGTTGATCAGACCCCATACACCTCTACCAAGGAAGCGAGGCAGGGTACCACTACGAGGCCTTTACAAAGTTCCACTAGCTTCAGACTACCCGCTACAGTTTATAGGAAGCTCTAGTGCAGGAATCCCTCGCCTGACCGCCATCGTAGCAAAATCAACCCAAGGACCTCCCTACACTGACCACTCCCCTACTGCCCTTGCCCCTTTCGGGTAAGGTAGCCCTCCACTAGCTTTCCTAGTTAATCAGCTAAGGGCGTCCCATTAAACCCTTGTGGTAGCACTGTTTTCCCGGGTGGTTCTCCATGTTCCCATTAACATAATGATCTTATCATGAACATAAAATAATGAAAATATAATAACAAGTGTAAAAATGAGTGATGAATATCTCTATACCCAATCCACATAAAGCAATAGCATGAACTACCCAAAACTTTAGTAGTAAAACCAGTGGTGAAACAAGGTATAAAGATAGTCAAAATCTAGGGTATCCTATTGGGTCCTAGCAAAATTATCCTATGCAGATCATTATGAATCATAAGAACATGAATGGGTAAAAGAAGTGATCAAGGGCACAACTTGCCTTCAACGAGCTCCTGCTCAGCAGTCTCTACCAGCTGAACCCCATAATCCTCTGTAGCTTGCTCGTCTACTCGCGTCAACACAATACATACATAGTATAGCAAAAATTAACATTACACCAAACATGTAAATAAAATACACAATAATAATCTAGGCATTAAAATGAGATCATAGGAACTAAAATTATTAATTTTGGAGTTATAGATTTTAAGTTATGCATTTTCCAAAGATTTTATGCATTTAATATAGGGTTAAGTGAGAAATAAATTTTAATGTGTATTTCATATAAAACAGTGGTACTATTTGATATAGAATAATATTACAAAATTATAGGAACTGGAATGGTCCAATTTGGAGTTCATATGCATTTTCTACAAATTAAACAAGTTTCTGCATTTAAATATGTACTAAAAACTATTTTCTAAACTATTTTCCTGGTTTTATTAATTATCTGGACTGCGCATAGATTTCTAGGAAGTGCAGGGGCTAGCGTGAAAGAATTCCCAAGACTCAGTCTAACCCGAGACGTACTGCGGGTTGATTCCGCGAGAATCCAGGGTCTCTTATGTAAAAGGTTCTGACCGAATGGGCACGGGCTATTACTAGCCGCCCGATCTGATCCGGACAACCCGGATTAAATCGTGACTTTAAGTGAACCGGTATGCAACGGTGGCCACCAGATCCAAAAGCTACGGCTCCGATTTTAAAGAGTCTCGATCTAATCTACAACATCCACCGCATGATCGATGGTTCATAGTACCCTAGCTGAACTGCACATATTTTTTTAACCCTGGCCATCGGATCCTAGATCAACGATTGTGTACATGATCCCCCGCTCAACTCACCGGCGGCGCCGGCTAGGCTGTGCCCACGGCGGCGCCATTGCTAGGCAACTCGGTCGCGCATTCTAGAGCCTAAACAACTGAGCGGCTAGGCGCTAAACAACCCTAATCCCGTGGAAAATTAACGGGGCGATTTCTTACTCGCGATCACGGTGTAGACGATGCTGACCATGCCAGATAGTAGTTCCGTGGCGTAGCTTGAACGACAGTGTGGACTCCCGTGGCTCTGGCTGGTCTTCCTCACCAGGCAAGACTACGACCACCCGGATGCCCAACAGTGATTCTCCCTGGTCCTTCAAAAATTCCTGTCGACGCACGCAGCCTTGCTCCCAGTGCCACAACGAGATCTCAATCTCTCTCTCTCCCTCTAGGTTCTTGGCGACGAAGGTGACGGGGTTGAGATCTGAGGGGAAAATCTCCTATATTTATGCAGTGAGGAGCCGGACGTAGCGGACGGTTGCAACAGATTTTCCTAAACAAACTCCTCATGGATTGCTACGATATGCTACGACCATGAACCTGAAGAAGAGAAGTCTGATGCCTGGACCCCACACGTCAATGAAACATGGCTGATGTCCTTGCTGAGGTCCTGATGACGCATGCTTCGGCCAACACAATAAAATATAATTGTTTGGAACGTGAGCAGGTGCTGTTGGTCAAAGCGGCTAGGTGCTTTTGGCCTGAGAGCCGTTTTGTTTCTTTCCTTTTATATCTGTATTTCCTTGTTTTAAATTCAGTTTTCAATTAGTGTTTAAATTACAAATTAAACTCTATTTTGAAATTTAAATACCAGTTCAGATGCACAGATCAAAATTCCAGCATGGAATACAACTTTGTTTATATTATTTATTTTATTCATCTATTGGAGCAAATGTTTCAGGTATGAAATGCACTCATGCACAACACGTGTTATAGAATCTTTATTACTCTTGCATTTATGTCGAATTTTAAAAGTATATTCAAAATTTGATATTCCCCTTTTTCTTAATATTTTCAAACTGGGTATTACATGCTGATTGGACGCTAGGGGCTCAGGAAGAAGAAGCAAATAAAGATACCGAATCCTGGACAGTGTTCTGCGATGGTTCATGGGGAACCTTTAGTGCAGGTGCGGCTGCTGTCTTAGTTGCACTTTCCAAAGTCAAAACATGCTATGCTGCAAGGCTTGATTTCAGCTGTACAAATAATATTGCTGAATACGAAGCATTACTTTTGGGACTTCGAAAGTTAAAGGCAATGGGAATAAGAAGGGCAGTCCTCAAAACCGACTCTTAAGTTATTTCTGGTCATGTTGACAAGAGTTGCAAGGCAAGAGATCCGAAGCTTGAGAGATACCTGGACACCGTTTGAAGGCTTGAAGCTTCTTTCGAAGGATTTTCTGTTAAGAATATTTCAAGAGGGGAAAATGAGCATGCTGATCTGCTAGCCACGTCAGCGGCACAGGGGCTTCCTCTACCTTCGGAAGTGTTTTTCGAGACAATAAGAGCACCTTCGGTAGAACTCCTCGAAAGAGCAGTGCTCACTATATCTCCTGTCCATAGTGAAGATTGGAGGACTGAGATTATATCTTTCCTCCAAGGTAACCATCTCTTGGATGATGAGGTTTATAACTAAAGAATGGAAGCAAGAATAAGACCATATGTCATAATAGAAGGGGAATTATATAAACATGGAGTTTGTTCCCCACTTCTCAAGTGCTTATCCAGAACTAAAGGTATAGAAATGATGAAGGAGATACATGCAGGATTGTGTGGATCTCATATTGGGTCCAGACCTCTTCTAGAAAAGGTTTTCCGATAAGGATTCTATTGGCCGAAGGCAGCTTCGGACGCAGCAGATTTGGTTCAAAAGTGTGAAAATTGCCAAAAATGTGCAAGAAATTAGAAACAACCTTCGTCTTTGACTCAGCTAATACAACCAACCTGGCCGTTGCAAAGATGGGGCCTGGATCTACTAGGTCCACTTCCACCAGCACAGGGCAACTTGAGATATGTTGTGGTGGCAGTAGAATATTTTTCTAAATGGATCGAAACGAAGCCTTTGGCTACAATAACTTCGGCTACAGTCCAAAAATTCTTCTGGCAGAATATAGTTTGTCGCTTCGGTGTGCCGAAGGCTATAACTATGGACAATGGAACGCAGTTTCATGCTGAAACTTTCAAAGATTTCTGCGAACAGATCGGCACAAAAATTCATTTTGCATCAGTCAGGCACCCGGAATCAAACGGACTAGTTGAAAGGGCAAATGGTATTATAATGACAGGAATAATGAAGTTAATCTTCAACTAGCCTAGAGGAAAGTGGCCAGATGAGTTGGTTAAAGTGGTGTGGAGCCACAATACAACTATATCAAGGTCAACAGGTTTTACACCATTTAAGTTATTGCTCGGTGACAAAGCCATAACCCTCGAAGAGGCTAATGTGGGGTCAATAAGAACAGTAGCTTCGGCCGAAGACGAAGCTAATTATTCTATGACTAAAGATACTATAGAAGGGACCAGACTTTAGGCTGTGGAAAATATCAACAAATATCAAGCCGAAACAATGAAATGGCGCGATAGGAAAGTTCGATTGAAAGACATTAAGCTAGGACACTTGGTGCTTTGGAGAGTAGCCAACCCTGACACAGTAGGCAAGCTTCAGCTGAAGTGGGAAGAACCCTTTCTGGTAGTATCTTCATCAAGACCCGGTTCTTATAGGTTAAAGGACATGGACGACAACGACATTCCTAGATCCTGGAATGCGGATGAGCTTCGACGATATTATGTATAAATTGATGTAATCTTTTTCATTTTTCTTATGGAACCCTTTTCCTTTCCAAAGGGGGATAAAGGTTTTTAATGGGGCCATAGTTTGTAATTTTTCCCTTTCTTATTCAGCTCTATGAGAGCAAAATCCCCCAAAAATATGTAAAATGTAAAATCTGAGCATGCACCATCGAGTGCAGAGAGAGAAAAAACAGGGAGAAGCTCTAAAGTCATCCCTAAGGGGATGCAGAGCACGATGAAGCTACAAAAAGCCATTCCTAAGGGAGCGCGGCGTAGGTTTTCTGCTCAAAAGTCGTTCCTAAGGGAATATAGAGCCAAATACCGCCGAAATATAAGGCGAAGCGCGAAAAGTCAACGCGAATACCGCTGAAATAGAAGGCGAAGAAGTTCAAAAGACGTTCCTAAGGGGATGTAGAACTTACACCGAAAAATAAGGGATGCAGCCGAAAAATAAACGACAAAGAGATTTCAGTCATTCCTAAGGGAATGAAGGTTATGGATGAAGCTTCGAATGTGTGTGTTTGGGCATTCATTGGCACGATACATTACATCATACATTGCATTCATAAACATTCATTTAGACATACATAGGATCATCGTCATCATATCATATAGATAGACAGTTGCTTCGGCTCTAAGAATACGGCTTCGGAAGCAGATTTATGCTTTGTTGCGTATGAAAAGAAGGGAAGGTGTTTTTCGCCTTCGGCTCAAAGAATACAAGTTTCGTCCACATCAAAGCAGTTCACACATTGACGGAAAGGTAAAAATATATTACAAGGTATAGACAAATTTACAGAGTAGAATCTGATTCTCAAATTATAACATTCTTTACAAAGGATAATACAAGAGTTTTTCTAGAGTTTTTTCACAGTTAGGTCTTCAGCTTCATCATCATCTGCTAAGCTTTGGATTGTCTGCTAGGCTTCGGCTCAATGCTCCTCGGCTTCGTCATCCTATACATATCAAAGCATTATAAGGTAAATTCAAGTTTCAAGGAAAAAAGTAAGCACAAGGTATGAGTTTATTACACGTTTAAGGTGACTTCGAGCTTCGTCACCAGCCAAGTTTCGCCCGCCCTTTGCCCAGATTTGAGTAACGAATCTGTTTCTGATGCTTCGGGCCAGGCCAGGGATGTCATCCAAGTCTGCTGGTGATAGGCTGAAGTTTGGTCTGTTTACAATATTTCCATGTGTACAGTTAGCCTTCATGAAAGCGACAACTGTGCCTCGAGAAGCTAACAAGGCACAAAAATCACCATGTCCAGCTATAACTTCGTCGAGGGCATCAACTTCACCTTCAATATGATCAAATGTGCTCGGCAGGTCTTCAACCGAAGGTTTAAACTTTTTGGAGCTAGCCCCAACTGAGTTAAAGACCTGTTTCAGTCATTGAATGCACCGGGTGCCGAAGCCTAAGCATTTTTCCTGAAGATCCTTGAGTGATTTTTGTAGATTTGAACTTTTTCAGCCTCGGCTTCGAGTTTTGTTTTGAAATCTTTCTTCTCTTGCTCAAAGTTTTTTGACTGTAGGGAAAGTTCACCGTTTAATCTAGCGATCTCGGCTTGAGCTTCTGCTAGTGAACCTTCCATCATTTGAAGCACGAAGTCTTTCTTTTCTAGGGCAGCTTCATGATCTTTAATCTTCTTCTCTAAACCCTTAATTATAACTTCGTTTTTCTTGTCCTCGAGGTCTTGTTGCATCCTCAAGGCCTTGCTTAGCAGTAAGCTCTGACAAAATAACCTTCATCAGAAAACATCTTCATATCAAAACAATAAAAAGTTAAAGAAAAATTTTACCTTAAAGTTAGAATAAAACAGGCTACCGGCGATATGCTGTCGCTGGTATCTGCTGAGATCAGCTTCGAGCTTCGGGAAACCAACACTTTTCGATAAAGTGCTGACAACCTTCACCCCAACTCGGTCCCGAAGGCATCCTAAACTCTCTTCGGCAACACCACCGAAGAGCAGTGCCCCTGGCTGGTACCCGCACGATATGGTATAGTCCTTCAGCTCTTCTTTTTCAGCCTTTGACAATTCTTGCCCAATTATGTTTTGAAAGTCGAAATTTTCTTCTTCCGAAGTATCTTCGGCAGACTCCTTCTCTTTTCTAGGCATCTTCTCCCCTTTTTCAGGCACTGCGGCCGAGGTTTTCCTCAACAGCTACAGCAGTTTCTTCCTTAGCCATATTCGAAATCATTTCATCAATATCATTGAGCGTATTTTCCAAATCTGCGGCTTCGGCTGCTGCAGCTTCGGAAGCAGAAGCTTCGGCAGGAGCAGCTTCGGCTGCTACTGTTTTCGGCACTAAGGCCGATGGCGGTGTTTCTTCAATAGCCTCAATGACAGTAATAATTCTTTGTTTTTTTGGTTCAGCAGGCTTCTCGGCAGCTGAAGGCTCCTTCTTCTTCTGTAAAAGCTTCATCAGTTCCGGTCCTAGCGGACTTAGCTTATTAGGTAGAGATTCAGTCATTACCTTTAAAATTTCTTCTGCGTCAGTGACAGAAGGTGTTGAGGGAGCTTCTTCTTCTAAATCAGCTTTCGGCTTCGAAGCTGGAGCCTTTCATTTCTTCGACGCAGCCACCTTTGGTTCTTTTTTGCCAAATTTTCATCCTCTTTTATCATCCTGGCAGCTTGTCTTTGTATAATACTGACAGTCCTTTTTCATTTTGGCCCTTCAGCACCTTTGCTTAACCTTTCGTAGTCTGGGTATTCAAATTTCAAAGCATCCATTACTCGGTTTAACCTTTGTTTCAGCCGGGTGCCGAAGGCTGCTGTCATCAGTTGATCTTCTTTTTTCGTATAATTGCCCAAGATTTCATTGCACATAACTTCAATTGTATCCAACCATTCCTGGCAGGGTTCTTTGAAGTGTTTCTTGAACTTAAAATGATAGGGCAACCGAACGAGTTCATTCTTTTTCTTCTCTCCTTTAAGCTTCGACATACCCCATTCCTTTAACGTTGGGAATACCCTATTGGCTAAATATTCTTGAACTAAATCCCTAGTACCAATATGCTCAGACACAACTCTAAATTCGCCCACAGCATCTGGGCAAGATGTCCCCGGCATCATGTTGCACTGAGGGGTAGTCAACCCGAAGGTTAGCTCCAGCGGGCTCTGAACTAGCTTCTCCTTTTTCTCATCAATCTTAACATAAAACCATTCAGTTTTCCAACCGGTCGGCCATTTGGTGCGGTAGCTAAACCACCAGTGTCTTCATGTCTTTGCGATAAGCAAAATTATAGCAGCCGAAGTTCTCGTGCAGTCCATCTTCTCTAGTTTTCGTCTGATAGTGAAGTTCGTGTACCCGACAGAAAGCTTCGGCAAGCGGCTCCACTCCTTGGCTTCGGAGAGCCTAGATAAAGACGCTGAGCCTAACGATAGCATTAGGAGTCAGCTAATGAAGTTAAACTTCAAAATTTTCCAAAACATCTGCAATCATCCCGTGCAGAGGAAACCTTAATCCTGCTTTAAAGAAGCTTCTGAAGACTACCACCTCATTGTTTTCTGGCTTCGGAGTGGTCTCTTCCCTGCCAAAGCGAATTAGCTTCTTCTCGGCTTCCCCGAAGTAGCCTAGTTTTGTCATCATCGGCATATCAGCTTCGGAGACAGTCGACTTCCCAAAATCCAAGTAGCTGGGCTTAGATGGCATGGCGGAATAATCTATATCTTCCTTGTCAGCCTCACCTTCTTCAATATCTGCCTGCTCGGCTTCGGCAGCAGGTGCACCTTCGTCGGTAGTACCCTCTGGCACAACCAGTCCCGACTGCCTCATTACTTCGGAGATCGGGGCAGTTTCAGCAGCTTCGGCCTCCTCTTCGTCGCGTGTAACCCTAGCAGTTGAATGGACCCTGGCCATTTGATGCTGAATTTCTTGCATTTTGACAAAGTTGAATACTTTTTATCTTTGCCGAAGCTACCTCTTATGACGAAGCTTTGATTTGGAATACGATGAATAAGCTTCGGCTGTGGTCAAATTTTTCGGCAGCACAACAATGCAATAGTAGTAAATGTTGTGGTAACTTCACACCTACCCGTCTATATATATAGTGCTGCAGGTGGGAAGGTAAATCGACAGGACGATTGTACCCGCTAAACAGCCGCCCACACCCACTGAACAGTGGACCATACTGCGCGAGGAGACGAATCACCAAATCGAATGTACCCTTCGTACGGAGGGATTGCCTTACACTCGGAATATTTAAATCGTTTCTCGACAACGAGCTCAGGGAAGGTGTTTTTCAGACCTTTGGCATTCCGAAGCATAAAAGAATTTTTCATGGGTCGATCTCGTTACAAAAAACGATCTGGCACCGTGAAGGGGCTACTGTTGGGGGTCTGCTTTGTCACCGAAGGTCCTGTGAGAAGAAACACCTTCGGAAGGCCAGAACAGGAACAATGCTGAAGCTACCAGTCAGGGAGCTTCGTAGTATATTTCAAAATGCACCGACTTAAAGATGAGATGACCAATCAGCCCATGATAAACTGTGTAATAGTTGTAATCATTTGTAGAGGAACATGAATGTAAATTCACACGGGCTGCGCCCTGTGCCTATAAATAGGTGAACAGTACCCCCGTACTGTTCACGCTTTTGGGCATCGCATTTGTATCTTCGTATTCTGTCAAGCTCAAGGTACAAATGTAATTTAGTATAACTTTCATGTATTCATGATTATTTGACAATAAATGTTCATATTTCGATACCTTGTAATTATTTATGTTGTTGTCTTATGTTTCATAACCTTCATCCTCTGATTATACATGTCGGGTCTATGAAGGTATGTCCTTCATAACCTTCGTCCAAAGATCATTATATCCTAGGGGAAATAATGCTTCGAAGGACGAAGGACATTAGCATTTAACATTTTTTGTGTTGCCTTGTTCTTAATTCATAGCATTTGAGAACAAGTCCCTAACACAAGATGAGCATGGTGTGGTGACAAGGAACAAAGCCCGACTTGTGGCCAAAGGTTATTCACAAGTCGAAGGTTTGGACTTTGATGAAACTTATGCACCCGTAGCTAGGCTTGAGTCAATTCGAATATTACTTGCCTTTGCTACTTACCATGGCTTTAAGCTTTACCAAATGGACATGAAAAGTGCCTTCCTCAATGGACCTATCAAGGAAGAAGTTTATGTTGAGCAACCTTCCGGCTTTGAAGATAGTGAGTACCCTAACCATGTTTACAAACTCTCAAAGGCTGCTTTATGGGCTCAAGCAAGCCCCAAGAGCATGGTATGAATGCCTGAGAGATTTTCTTATCACTAATGGCTTCAAAGTCGATAAAGCCGATCCTACTCTCTTTACTAAAACTGTTGCAAAAGACTTGTTTATATGCCAAATTTATGTTGATGATATTATATTTGGGTCTACTAACAAGTCAACTTGTGAAGAGTTTAGTGGGATCATGATACATAAATTCGAGATGTCTATGATGGGGTAGTTGGAGTATTTCCTTGGATTCCAAATCTAGCAACTCCAAGAGGGTACCTTCATCAGCCAAACAAAATACATACAAGATATACTTAAGAAGTTTGAGATGAAGAATGGAAAACCCATCAAGACACCCATGGGAGCTAATGGGCATCTCAACATCGACACTAGAGGTAAATCCGTAGATCAAAAGATATACCGGTCGATGATAGGTTCTTTACTCTACTTATGTGCATCTCGACTGGATATTATGCTTTCTGTATGCATGTGTGCAAGATTTCAGGCAAATCCTAATGAAGTTCACCTTAGGGCCGTAAAGAGAATCATGAGATACTTAGTTTACACTCCTAAGTTTGGGCTTTGGTACCCCAAGGGATGTACCTTTGATCTAATTGGGTATTCCGATGCCGATTATGCCGGATGTAAAATTGATAGAAAGAGCACATCAAGGACTTCTCAGTTTCTGGGAAGATCCCTGGTGTCATGGGCTTCAAACAAACAAAACTCGGTAGCCTCTTTCCACCACCGAAGCCGAGTACATAGTCACAGGATCATTGTTGTGCGCAATTACTTTGGATGAGGCAAACCCTTAGGGACTATGGCTACAATTTGAGCAAAGTCCCTCTCCTATGTGATAATGAGAGTGCAATCCGCATGGCGGATAATCCCGTTGAACATAGCCGCACTAAGCACATAGACATTCAGTATCACTTTCTGAGAGATCACCAACAAAAGGGGATATCGAAATAGCTTATGTGAGCACCCATAACCAATTAGCCAATATCTTTACCAAGCCACTAGATGAGAAAACCTTTAGCAAACTTAGGAATGAGTTAAATATACTTAATTCTCGGAATTTTGATTGAAACATTGCACACATAGCTCTTATGTATACCTTTGATCATGACTCTTTCATTTGGTGCAAGTGCATATTTCTTATTCTTCTTGTGCCAAGGATATGACTAATGTGCTTTCAAGTGTATTTCTATACTTAGTCAGTAGATTGAAAGGGAAATGGAGTTTTCGACAAAGACAAGGCTTCCACTCAAACTCTGACGGTATCACTTACCCTTTGTCATTACTCATGTCACTCTCAATGGTATGACCCTTCACTCGTATTTATATTACCATTTGGGAGAAAAATGAAAAAGGGCTTTCAAGTTCTCCATTTTTGGAGCTTAATGCCAAAGGGGGAGAAGATATTAAGCCCAAAGCAAAAGGTCCGCACCACCATTTCAAAAAATATTCGAAATAAATTTCAATTGGTGTATTTTCAAGTGGTATCTAATTTTCAATTAATATGTGAAAATAAGATTTCAATCTATCTCAAAAACCCTCTTGAAAGCTAAGGGGAGAATTTCATTCAGGGGGAGCTTTCATATAGTCAAAGGAAAAGCATTTGAAACAGGGGGAGGAATATCAAATCCTAAAAATGCTTCTTGCAATAATATTTCTATACCTTTGACTATTTACAAAAGTTTTTGAATAGATTTCCAAAAGATTTGCAAAAACAAAACATGTGGTGCAAATGTGGTCCAAAATATTAAATAAAAGAAAGCCAAACCATTCACTCTTATTCATATGTTTAAAGTCTTTCATTGGTTTAATTTTAAGTAACCTATGCACAATCATATCAAATTGCAAACTAGTTACATTTCTACACACTTCATTTGCTTTGGTTTGTGTTGGCATCAATCACCAAAAAGGGGGAGATTGAAAGGGAAATAAGGTTAACCATTTCCTACAATTAATTTTGGTGGTTAACGACCAACACAAACACATGGACTAATTAGTTTGTCCAGAATTCATGTATTACAGGTGCATAAGGTTCAACATAAACCAAGAAAGAAATCAAGTTAGGGACACAATTTAATTGGAGCAAAAGGACTTGAGTGTGCTGAAAAATGGCGCACCAGACAGTGTCGCATGCACCAGGGCCGTATAGAGTTAACCAGCCACTCTCGGGAAAATGGAGGCGCACTCCGCTATAATTCACCGGACTGCCGGTGAGCCAGCGGAGCAACAACTCTCTACGCCAGCGGTCGACTCTACAAATAGCAACAGTGTGCAACAGTGTCGCGACAGAGTTAGAAGCGCAAAAGTCAGAGGGCCCAGATTGTCCAGTGTGGCACCGGACTATCTGGTGCAGCTAGAAGACAAACGTCCCCAACGGTCAACTGCTCCGAACCCTAACGGTTGTGCTGACATGGTGCGCACCGGACAGTGCACAGTGACTGTCCGGTGGCGCACCGGACTGTCCGGTGCGCCCATCGCCAGCTGAAATCAGCCAACGGCTAGAAGTGGTTGGGAGGCTATAAATACCCCCCTAACCACCTCATTCACTTCCATCCAAGCCTTCTAAATTCTAGATTCATTGCAAGAGCAAAAGCCCAACACTCCAAGACACAATCAAAGCAATTAATTCACTCAAAGCCCCAAAATCAACTCTAGTGCATTAGGGCTTGCGAAAGGATCACTTGTGTTCTTTGTTGCTCTTGTCGCTTGGTTTTACCTTTTCTTTTTCCTTCTTATTCTCAAGAGACTTGTATTCCAAGCAAGAGACACCTAGGTGTGTGGTGGTCCTTACGGGGTCTAAGTGACCTGTGAGATTAAGGAAAAGGCTCACTCGGTCTAAGTGACCGTTTGAGAGAGGAAAAGGGTTGAAATAGACCTAGTCTTTGTGACCTCCTGAATGGGGACTAGGTTTTTTGGAACCGAACCTTGGTAAAACAAATCATCATGTTCACTCACCTAGATTCTCGTTTGATTTGTTTTCCCTCTCTAATGTTTCCTTGCTAGTTTTGATTTAAGTTGGCTCCCATACGTCATCCGCATTCCTTGAGCAACTCTTAGCAAGAGAAACATTCTTTTGACTTGAATTTAATTCTAACACTAACCCCGGCCTTTAGTGCGTGTTTAAGTTTGTAAATTTCAGGTTTCGCCTATTCACCCCCCGCTAGGCGACTTTCAGCCTCCACCACGTGTTCAGGAAGCAGTGGAATCTGATGGGGCACAAACCCCTCCTAGGAGCCACGTGGCTCACCTTGAGCAACTCCGAGAGCTACACGACAACATCGGGGAGGAACAACAACGGATGCAGCAGCTACGACAAGCGCTGGAGAGGGAAGCCACCGGCAAAACCCTCGACGGAGGCGTATGCGCGAAGGCATGTGACGTCTAGCGTCGTATCATAGAAGACGCCAACGCCGCTGCACCTCCTGTCCTCAACCGAGCCAGTAAAAGCCAGCAGCAGCGCTCCTACTCTGCACCATGCTGGAGCCCTCTACCACCGAGGGACGCCGCGTCCACGGTGAACTTCGGGAACTCCTTCGAATGCGCCGCAGTCCAGTAGGCTGAAAGCTTTGCCTCTCGGCTCCGAGAGCCTGCCTCAAGTCATCAGGTGGGGCCCTCTCGCTTTGAGAGGGAGGCCTCGGTGCACCCTACACCTACCAAGGAGAAGGAACCCATGGTGCATGATTGTCTCCAAGACAACCGCCAAACGGCTCACGATAGTCTCGGCAGACGCGTTTGACACCACGAGACGTACGTCTACCACCCTCGGCGGGGTGGCCATTACGACAGCAGGGAGGATCAAAGCCCCTCTCCCGAGCCGCCTGTAACACCCTAAATTTGGGGGTACAAAATTTCTCCTCGCACTCTCTCCCTCTCTCTCTCTCCACTGCCCGGTGGGGCTGGCTTGACGGCGTCGGTTCTTTCGCGCACGCGCTCGCTCCCTCTCTCCGCCCGGTGGGACTGCTCTATCAGCACTGACCGTCCATTCGCGCACGCACCCTCGCTGGCTCGCGGACCCCACCTGTCAGCCTCCTCCCCTCCCTAACCTCGCGTCCGCGTGACACGCCCACGTCACGCGTTTCCCGACCACTTCCCCACGCTCCCGATCTCTTTATGGATCCCACATCCACTCGCTCACTCCCCTCACTCAGTTGCGCCCCCAGCAGACCCCCATGCACCTCTCTCTCGCACCGCACGCTCACCCGTGGAGCTCCAACATGGTCCACCGTCTGTTCTGTGGCCGTCGTCGAGCTCCTATTGCGTCAGTTGCTCCGGTGAGCTCCGCCTCCTTGCCAGCAACACGAGACACCCTCTAGTTTGCCCCCGACCCCTCTATTTCCCCCGGTTCGCGCTCACCAGACTTCTCGTTGCGCAACCAAGTCTCCGCCACCATCGACCAGGGTCCTCGCGGTGTCCTTGCCGTTGCTTAAGCGCTCCAGGGCCGTCTCTCGAGGTAACTAACCCACCCATGCCCTCAATTTCCCGTTTACTACCCTACTGTCCACAGAATCGCTCGTAGGAGTCGATGTGCGCCGCCGTTGGGCTACTCTGCCGTGGTCCGTGCCCTCTGGTGCCTCTGTGCCGGCATCGTGCTCACGGTTGAGTCCACCGTGTGACTCGCAAGTCACTCGAGCCCTTTCCCAATGCCCTAGACCCTCGCCATGGTCATGCCTGTGGCGGAACCACCCGAATTATTCCAACTTAAGTGCCTAAGTCACACCTTAAAGGCTAGACCACACTTAAATAGGAATAAAACGTCAGTCCCTCGGATCTAGTCCGACGAGGCCACTAATAGGATCAAGTACCACGTACTCACTCGAAGGTGAGGCACAGAGCAAATACAATAAAGCATAAAACCATACATTAAGAAGTATTAAATTTATTACAACATCATCGGAGTTTTAGCAAAAGTAGTGATCATTGTTTGGAATTGCAGCGGAATAAAACTAACGATAAACTAACGGAGGGATGGGGAAGCCTGGCCCATCACTCCTCATGCTCCTCCTCTGCCGAGGTAGGGTCCCACTCGACTGTCCAACCAGGTGGCAAGATGGACGGCAAAGTCACTCCAGCAACCATGTCCTCCAGAGAACCTGTAAAATTATGCCACAAGCAAGGCTGAGTATACTAATACTCAGCTAGACTTAACCGGTGTGAGGAGTCTACTCCTCTACCTCTAGACATGCAGCTGTTTGGCTGAGGGGTTTGGTTTGCCAAAAGCACTAGCTGAGTCTAAAATCAAATTTTAGCTTTTCAAGTTTTAGTGTGACTCTCTTAAGACTAAATGCATACCTAGCTAATCATACATGGTAGCAATCATTTAGCAATCAACATCTTTTGCCAAATCAACACATTTCTACTTGTTACTCAATGTAGCAGCATGGATCAAGCAGTCTCATTAGCTGCGAGAAGCAGATGATTCGAATCGAGTTTTTATATCCTTGCAAGGTAAACCTAAACACACGACGTGGCGAGGCACTCTGTCCCCACACACATCAACCGTCCCCATCGATTCCCCGTCAACAGAAAGGGGCTCACCGCCTTGGCGTACAATGCCTCACTGACCCCGACTGTCGTCGTGCAGTGACCACACTTGTACCCACCATAACCAGAATGGGAGACCAAGTCTCAGGTCGCGTGAGGAGGGCAATCTGCGGGCAGGTTCACTCAGGTACTAGGCTTACCGATTTACCATATTTCTCGGTATGTGTTTAGTACGTTCAAACGCTTGACACACGGTACCACACCTTAATCCTTATTCCAATTTCCATCTCGTAGACAACCAATCCCCATGGATCGTGGTCCACAGACCATCATCAATACGATATGAAAATGGATACAACTAATTCCTGACCTCGCGCGAGTGCTAGAAAAATCACTCGACTTCTACCGAGATCCCTAATTAGTAAAGCAGCTACTCGACCTAGCATACTAGTATCCATCTCAAAAGGAATCCTGAGTTCATGCAACTAAGGTTTCAGTCAACTCCTACACTTAAGTGCACAGTACAAACCTACAAACAATAAGTGTAGTAAAATAGCATATATAAACGGTTTTGCATAAAACCGGGGCTTGCCTTCCAAGGCTGGGGCAGGCAGATCCTCGATGGCAGACTCTGGTGCTGGCTCCTGGGCTACCTCCTGAGCAGCTCCTTGCTCCGGAACGAGGACGTATTCCCCGTCGGCGAGATTACAGTCTATCGAATGCGATGAATGAGATATATGCATAAAATGATATGAAAATTTGGGAAAGGTTATGCATAGTAAAACAATATTAAGTTTAGTGGTCCTCTAGGGTTCCTTTTGGATATACTTACGGGTTTTGTACTTTCATCTACTTCTCCCAAAGTTTTCCCTTTTCCTTTTTATCGTGCTTCTTATTAAGCATTTTTGAACTATCGGGGTCAGTTAACATTTTCCAAAAATGTTATAAAAATTACAGTGGGTAGATATTTATCTCTGTGGGTTATCCTAGAAATTTAAGGTGGGAATAAATTCAGATACTACTTGTATAAAATTAACAAAAACAAGTGTAAAAGGGCACTTTACACTATAGCTCTGATTTAGATGAGGCTTCTATACCAAATTTTATTTTTGTCAATACCCATAGGTGATAATAGGCCTCTATGTTAAATATATCAAAAAAAGACCTACTGGATATTCAGTTGTGGTTTTCTAAAATTTAAGGCCAAAAAGGTACTTACAACTAACTTATTATTTGAAAAATATCAAACAACAGAACTTACATTTTTCCTAGGTTCATAGTAACATATTATTAGTTATCCCAAGGTTTAGGGTGTTTTCTCCTCAGGATTATTTTTCTAGGATTTTTCTAAGTTTTCCTTGTTTTCATGAAACAAAAGGTAGTGCATTTCTTTTGTACTAACAGAGGGTCTACTAAAATTTTCCAGTGAACTATGTTCAATAGTGAGCTAGCAAAAAGGTGGTGGCCTCCTGGTTCTTATTTTAAATCCCTTTTTCTATTTTTCTTAACTTTGAGCCTAAATGGGTTTACATGGGAAACCCTTCTTTAATTTAGTGTACTGAGGGGTGTACCATTTTTAAACAGAGTATAGAGTGGTTAAGTACTTCTCTGATTTTTCTTAACCCTAGTCTAACAGTGTAACTATTTTTCCCTATTTTATTTAACTTTTGGCTAGATAACTATTTAAATCAAAACTTTGAAATCTTCTGCAACACTTAGGGGGTTTTGTATTTTTCCTAAGTAGTTCACATTATTTAGAGCCTAGCAAAATTGGTTTGACTAAATTTGGCCAGATAAAACTGATGTTATGAATTTTACAAGCTCTGTTTGTATTTAAATGAGAATTGTTTAAAAGGTTTTCTGGAAAACTAGTTTACACCGAGGACCCTGGGTTTGTCTTAAAACAATCCTCTAACTTATACCACTGCGCAACTATTCATTTGAGTCGCTGACACTTCAAAAACCCCCCTGACTTCTTTTCCTTCTTCCCCGAGGTCCCTCCCCCCTTTTGAATAGTACCTGCGGAAGTAAAAAGGGCGGCGCGGCTCACTGGCAGCGAGGGAGGTCCGGCGAAGGACGGGGTTAGTTCTGCTAAGTTCTTGCGGTCACGACGAGGTGCGGCTTACCATCGGTGATGGCCAGAATCGACCGGTCCACGAGCGCAGGCGGGTGAGCTCGTCGGCGGCGGGAGCTCCGGCCTATCCACGGCGAAATAGATCAATCCAAGGGCACGGGGAGTTTCACGGGGTGCTAAGGAGTCTACCCGTGCAAGTAATCGAAGAATAACTCACTGTGGAGCTCGGTCTATGTTCGCCGGCGGTCGGGTGAAGTTCGGTGACCTTGATCCGGCGTCTCCGGTGAGGCAGAGCTCGATTCCTCGCTCTGGGAGCTTCACCGAGGCACGCAGTCTCTCTCGAGGGTCGGACAGGGCTAGAAATGTCTCGGTTGGCCGGTCTACGGTGGTGGGTGCTTGGGCGGCCGTTGGCACGCCGTGTGCAGGGCAAACTCCGGTGATCTCACGCCCCAGTGAGGTCGAGAGCGCACGAGGGCGTACGGTCGAAGCCTAGGCTAGCTTTATAGGCACGGACGCGGCAGTGGGCATGGGCCTGGCTTGGCGCGACGCGGGGCGCGCGGGTTCGGGCGCCGGGCGTGCTCTGGCGAGGTCAGGGCGCGTCGAACACGTGGAGGTGTGTTTCTGCCCTTGTTCATACACCTGCTGAGATCACAAACGTGCGAATCTTGGCAAAAATCCGGCGTAGACCTCTTCCTGGCACCTATGGCTATCTCTTGTATGTAAGTTCCAAGGGGAGATAAGCCCTAGGTCAGAAGATTTGTGGACACCAAATCTGGTTTGTCTCACTGTCCACCCCGAGACAAAAGTGATGTCAAATCATGTCAAATGGTTTTGGCTCGGGTTCAAATTTTTCCAGTGGGTTCCTTAGGTAGTTTGGCTCTTTTTTGGTATTCAGACCAAGTGGTTTTGGCGCCATTACTAAGTGAACATGCCTGATCTTTAGATTAGGGTTAAATTTTGACTTAGAGAAGATTAGAGAGCTCTAGTGTGCTCTCTACTTAAGGAGTGGATTTGGGGTCTTTGAGGGGCCTTTTTGTAATGTATCTCCTCTGCATTTTATAGACTTTAGTGTGTACTTAAACTTTGGTTTAAAGATTTGAAATAAGAATTGGCCATTTGATTGACTTGCCCACTAATCCCTTGCTTGGAAATCTAGTGCCTTTAGGGGTCTAGGATTTAACCTCCTTTGCCCAAGATGACAATTGCTCAAAATGTTTGGGTAAAGCTTTTGTCATTAATATATCTTGGCTAATCCATGGTCTCCAAGGTCTTGGGGTTTCTCTCTCTCCACTTAAGCACATGTGATAACAAGTCATTAGTGCAAGTATGAAGCCAGTGCCTTGGTAATACCTGAGGAGTTACAATGCCCTTGTCTCCAGCGAAACTCTGCCGCGGAGTCGAGCGGTGCCGTCATAGGCAGCCCAACAACCCCTACCCGATCTCTCCCTCAAATCTCAGGCATCCATTTGAGATCTGACGGCTTGACTTCAATTAAACCTGATTCGATCCCAACCGTCTGATTCAGACCTGGCCACTCGGATCCGTCCCCTCGCCCGCACCCTGCAGCTGGGCCCGGTCGGTCAGTTCGCCTTGCCCCTAGGTCGCTGACTCCCCTGGCCCACCTATCAGCCCATGCTCGTGCCCGCGCACGCGTGCTCGCTCGCTCAAGAGACCCTTGGGTTTCTGAGAATCAACCCGACATCCCTCAGTTTCATGTGCAGGCCCCTGAGAATTTGCAGAAAAGCCCCCACCCTTTTGTTATTAGACCTTGTTTTGTATTTTGAATTCCAAAACTTGTTTATTTCATATCTTTTGCATATGAACTTCAAATTGAGTGATTCAAATTGCAAAATGTTCATAAAATTATTCTCTATCTGTTTAAATTATAATCATTCACTATCTACACTTATTAATTTTATGCTTAGACTATAGATTAGTATTAGTGATGGTTTGTTTATTAAAAAGAAATCCCTAATGGTAATTAGATGATTAACCTTGTGAGTTTAATATCATATGAACCCATCCCTGGTATAATTTGTATGTCTCACTAAGATAAATGAAGTTAAGTTATGTAATCTATTGAGATAAGTAGTACTTAGAGAATCACGAACCTCTAGGTGTACTAATCCACCCTAGAACTTAAGTCTACCTCTCGTGTTTATACCGTTCTTTCGAGCTTGTGTTCACTTATTGTACATGTTTGCTGTATTGTTTCTTTGTCTTTATCCAAATGTATTGAATGCATGATCGCTTTGTTTAGACAATGAATAGCCCGTGGTTCTTGAGTGTGTTGCCGAAGATCTTCCTGAGCAACAACCTGGTGAAGGCAAGTGTCCTCTGACTTATTATGTCCTACTTACTTTATAATTCACTGTCCTACATTACTTAATTGAAACCTAAAGATTGACTAGTTTGTATCTACCTTGTCCTTGATTACCTTTTTGGTTTATTATGATTAGCTTCATGCTATTGCTCCACTTTAATCAACGAACATGATGTGAATATTTATGATATGATGTTGTCATTATGATTATGATGATGTTCTCATGGCACTCTAGGGGACTCAGGCTATTTTCATGAGTACCTCTCTGTAAGGACTTGTTCGTTGAGTGACCACCCGAGATAACACTGCAACCATGAGGGTGGAATGGGACGCCCTTAGCTGAATAATTAGATGAACCTGGGGTGTAGTTGGCTTTGCCGGAGGGCCATCAATGGAGGTCGGGGCATAGTGCTTGCTCTTCTAAGGGTGGGTGTCAAGGTTCATTCGATTTGGTTTTGTTAGTCACCCACCTTAGGGAGGAGTACTGTGTTTGTACGACTGGCGAAACCTAACAGCAGCTATGCACCAGGGGAGTCTTTGTAAAGGCTACGTAGTGTATCCCTAGCCATTCACCTTGGTAGTGAAGACCAGGTCTACACGACCCAGGTTGGAAAGGGATCACGAATCGTGGGTAAAGTGTGTAGCCTCTGCAGAGTGTTAGAAACCGGTATATCAGCCGTGCTCACGGTTAAGAGCAGCCTTGGGATCCTCTTTGATTAGAAGAACTTAGGATACTTAATGACGATGATTAATGGTGATGATTATAATTATGATCTCTGATATTTCCTCTGGGAGGGAGTACATTTGGGTAATAACTGGGTTTATTACTAAAACTTCGCTTACTACTAGTAATAAATACCTGACCAACTAAAAGCAATTGCTTTAACCTTAACTCCACATACAGCTCGTCCACTTTAGCCAAACAGGACATTTGCTGAGTACGTTGATCTATACTCACCCTTGCTTTAAAAAACCACCCACCCCAGGTTGTCCCCATTGCAATCAGTGCTCAGGAGGAGATGCAGGCAACATGGAGGACTTTGGGGAGTTCCAAGACTACGACGAGTTCTAGTTGTGTTAGCGGCAACCCCCTAGTCAGTTGTCTGCGAAGGCCTTATCTACTATGCTTCGTATTATGCACTTTGATCACATTAATGACTATGTTATGTTAATGACTCTGTGGATGTCTTGGACATCTTGATGCAATAAAGTACCTTTTCCACTATTTATTTTGAGCAATGTGTGATGATGTCCAACTATGTAATTGTTGTGTACGTGAGTTTCTAATCCTGGCACGTACATGGTTCGCATTCGGTTTGCCTTCTAAAACTGGGTGTGACATAAGTGGTATCAAAGTCTTGCTGACTATAGGACTACTAACCTAGACTAGAATGGTCACCCTAAGAACTATAGACCCTTATTCTCACCTTGGCCTTTGGTGTCACTTCAAAAGTTGGTCATCTTGACCAATTCTATGTTATATTACTATCTATATACTCATCTTACAATTTTTTTTATCTCACTTTGCTTTTGGTTTACTTGCTGGTCATATAGTTCTATTCTCACTCTTGTGCTTACGATGTCTTTTGTAGATGGCCCATCTTAGATGCATTGCACGTAAGTCGGTGATCCCTTTTTTGCCCTCTCGCCTTGTAGAGCGTCCACTGCGCCGCACAGTGACAAGTCAGTCTAGCCACCTAGAGAGACTGCATCAGTGCCTGCACGAGGATCAGGATCGCCGATGCCAGGAGCAGGGGCAATAGGACCTTACCCCTCGCCTCAGCAGGAGGTGGAGATTGGGAGGCAGCCCTCCCCTGCGCCTCAGCTAAGATGTCCCCTACACCACCACAGGGCATCCCAGCTGTTGGAGGAGACCCTGATAGAGAAGGAGACTATGACGACGGTGGCAGTTCGAACCACAACATGGAGCTCACGGAGGAGCAGGAGCTGGAAGGATGGATCGTCCGGCCCATCAATCGTGACACTGCACGCGGTTGTCATTTCCATGACGCTCTCGACAGCTTGCTGCGTCAGGCCTTTGACCGACACACTTGGTCTATCGAGTACCATTGTGTAGTCTACTAGCATCGTCGCGGGTTATATCTAGACCAGTGGGAGGCTACTTGCTTGGTGCACCGTCCGGACGAAGAGGCCTTCTCAGAGCATTATTCAATCACTAAGAGGGACACTACTGAGGCAGCCATGTAGGATGCTACACGACGTGCGCTTTCGCAGTACTATTCCTTGTTCAGCGAGGTAGCTGATGGCCTCGACCTAAAGTATTACCCTCACCGTTTGATTGGCAGTGCCGGAGGTGTGTTTGTCTCACCTTTTGGTGAGGGCAATCCTAGATTGAGCAGCATGGTCAACCTGGTCGCCGTGCTTAACACCGAGCTGGACCATGCCCTTGATGAGTTGGGCAAGGCTCACGTGGAGATCATGGAACTGCGTGCTGAGCGTGTGGCGTGCCACCATCAGGAGGGTGGTTCTCCCGCTCATGTCGGGATTCAACACCCTTACTGCTCACCGCCCTGTGGTCGTTATGCTTATGGCACCCCTGATTGCAGGACTCGGATAGATTTGGAGCCATAGATCGACAGAGTCAAAGTCTGTAATATTGTTTAAGTTAGTGTCAGAGTCTTAATCAGTCTTAGTGTTAGTTTGTTTATCATATGTTTTGATGCTTGTCTTGATGAACTCATGATGAAGTTGGATCTTTGTAATGATTATCACCAAGGTGTGGGCATCCCCTGTAACTTGGTGTAGTTATTAATAAAGTTAGTCATTTAGCTAGGCAACCTTTTATTTCCACTTTCCTCTTTATCTGAGAAGCTATGTTTGGTTGTGTTGAGAGTCAGTGAAGATGCTCATTTGTTTAGTGTTGTGAAGGCTTCTATATATCTTTGGTTATGCTAAAAGACTACAAGGTTAGATCTGATGTGTGTATGCTTTCTACATATATCTGACAACAGGCGCAGATGTGGAAGGCGTGCTCAACAGGAACATCAGGCCCCCAAGATGAGGCACCTCAGCAGCAGTTGCCACCATCACCCACGACGACCATTGAGCAGATGTTCCTGATGCAAACCTAGGTAGTCCAAGCAATTGACCAGACTCTAGCAGCAATGCAACATGTGCAACAGTAGGAACCCCCACATCAACCTCAAATGCAAGTGCAGATGTCGCAGATGCCTAGGGACAAGCATGTGAAGTTCATGAGGGGTCATCCCCCTGTGTTTGCCCCACTCTGCAGACCCCATGGACACCGAGGACTGGTTGCGCACAGTGGAGCTGGAGCTGCATACCACTCAGTGCAATATCGTGAGAAGGTTCTGTATAGTCCCTGTCTGCTACGGGGAGTAGCACAGTCCTGGTGGGAGTCCTACCTCGCCACCCATGCCAACCCTGAAGCTATCTCTTAGGAAGAGTTCAGAAACAACTTTCGCCAGTACCACGTACCTGAAGGTTTGATGGTAGTAAGGAAGGAGGAATTTCTAGCATTGAAGCAAGGTCCCCTGTCTATCAGTGAGTACAGGGACAAGTTTCTGTAGCTATCTCGTTATGCACATAAGGATGCCAACACTAATGCCAAGAGGCAGTATCGTATCCTGAGGGGTTTGATTGATCCCCTTCATTTCCAGCTGATGAACCATACAGACCCCCTTCATCTTGATATGCATCTTGCCGGTTAGATCCTTCTACATACATATCGACTCCAGCTTCAACCAGAGTGTGGCAGCGGATTTCTCCTCCAAAACCTCCTACAAGATATTGTTAGACAGATGAAGGTGAATATGTGTGAGCACCTTATGATCCTTGTGCCTCTCCTCATCAGTCCAAGTCTTGATGTCCCTTTTGCCAAACCCATCTAGGGCATCATCTAGATCGCGATAAGACTGCGAGAGAATCGCACGCATCTTCACCTGCCACAACGAGAAACGTGTGTCGAGATCCAGTAGCGGAAGATCATACTTCATTGTCGTCGACATACGTGCGCCGGCAGGAAACCCTAGCACACGGATAACAATGCGGCCCAAGCCTCCCAGCGACGGGCCTCCGCTTCGCTCGCCAACTTGGCCGCTTTTTCAGAATTTGGATCACAAACTTAATAAACTCCACCTTTAGACAAATTCCTTGTAGCATCATAATAGATCATTTTGTTTGTGAGATAAAAGATTCAATTATCATATCATGAGCGTTGTTTTCTTTGATCCAGTAGTAACTTTCAGCATAGGAAGTGAGGTACAAGTATGAATGAAAGGTGCCTTAACAACTGGGTAACGTATCAGGTGCAAACCAGTGCTTCTATGCAAATGTCATGCAAACTAACTAACAAAAGTAAAAAAATCTCAAAAAATTATGGATGTACTTTTTTGCCCACTCAACCACTGTATAAAATTTCAAATTCAAATTCATCATGATACGACAATGGTAGAGTAGATAATGAAGTACATCTATAATTTTTTGAGATTTTTTTGTGATTTTTGTTACTTGGTTTGCATGTTGCCTTAACAATTGTCTTAGCATGATATGACAACAGACATTCTCAATGATATGCAACTTGTGTAAGCATGGTATCTCAGATTCACTGACTTTTGTCACAGATTTCACATTTTCACTGATTCCATGACCTCACCACGTAGATGCATCACAAATAATGAGGAAAGAGTAGGTAAAGGTATATCCCATCCAAACAAAGTAACTTTATTCCCAAACTATCCTAACAATCAAGCTGCGGATCAAACAAATCAAACATGAGTTCACCATAACAGAACACACGAGCACCACCTAAACGAACTAAGGACTAACGACTAGGAACTAAGGATGCATAACAAAAGTGGTTGATTACATCAAGGACTCAACTAAACTAGATACCTAAGCTGGTCCTATAGGTAGGGGATCCACATGGAAGTTGTTGTCGTGGCTGTGACCCATAGCGGTGGTGCACCTCAAGACAGGTAGGAAGGCCTCTCGGTACTCAACAAGCTCAGCTCCCATCTGCTAGAGTCACTCACTAGTCTGGCACAACTCATCCAAAGCATGATCTAACTCTATGTTGAGAACCATGGTGAGATCTGTATGCGCATCCAGCCTTAGATTACCTTCATCTAGAGGAGAGACAATGGAGCTGGTCATACTACCACCAAGCCAGTGGGGGTAGTACTTAATGCAAAGATCATCTACGCTCCCAAATTCAAAGCTGTAGAAGGACAAAGCTTGTCTCACTACCGCTCTCTGTCTTGTTGGAGATCCTCTAAACATGCCCCGACATGGTCAGTCGTAGTAGGTACTCAACATAGTAGGATGGCAGAATGGAATGGTGGACTTGCGAGGGGTTTGCTTCGTATAGGCCATCTACAAAGACATCACAAGTACAAGAGTGAGAATATATCTAGAAGGAATAAGTAGATAGAGCATAAAACATTTTTGTATAACATATAATTTTATCAAGGAATAATAAGAGACATGAGTATAATAAATGAGCAGTTTGAATGACAAGTTTTGAAGCAGCATCAAGAGTTGGGTTAGTCGAAAGTCAAGAGATCCTTAAAAGAACTATCACTACTCTAGGTTATCGTTTCTAGAGTCAACACAACTTTGATACCACTTATGTCACACTCGGTTTCAAAAGGCAAACCAAATGCGAACCATGCACGTGCCAAGTTCGAAATCACGTATACAACAATTATATAAATGCCATATCATTACATAGTGTATGAATATAACGAGTATTTATACTTATTATAGACTATGGTCATAAACGTAACATTGTTCACGAACTTATGTGGACACAGAAACTAAGAAAACAAAAGGTAACACAACCCTCCACAGGCATCTGACTAGGGGAGATCATCAGTCTAGTCTTCGTACTTGTTGAAGTCCTAGAACTTCTAGAGATTTACATTAATAGTTTCTCCACCTGAGCAATGGTTACATTGAACAACATGTTGTATGTGCGTGTTGGCACCAAATACTAATTGGATTGGTGTAACCATATTGGCCGATGGGCTCAACAAGAGGAAGTTATTAGACTTATGCAAAGGGATAGGTCCTATGGGTCATGCATCTTAGATAAGTCTCAGTTAAATTACAATCAATTAGGTAGTGCTTATCACTTTAAGTCCAAGGACAGTAAAATATATATTTTATGATAATAATGCACAAAAGGCAGACGATCACCTAAGCAGTGTGTGCTTCCCAACTCCTCAGTGCTTCGCCACCCTTCCATAAGAGTTTTCTAAGGTAAGTGAATGCTACACTGATGTGATCTCTGGTAGATTGCATCAAGGTAGTACGGTGTTATCACCTTACTACCAATAGATCTTGTACTAAGCGTTTTTGTTGATAAGATCTACTAGTTATCATGTGTAGTTTCAATCTACTTTTTCTATCGAGCTTTAGTGTCATTAGATTTATCTTACATTTTCAGATGTGTATCTCTCGTTTAGTTTCTACACTCCATGACTTGTGACTATAACATGTGCATGGCAGTTGCTACACTCCATGGCACCATAAGAATATCTATACGTATATGGTGGAGAGTATGGGTAAATGAATGGAGGAGGAGCATCGTCGGTAGAAGCTTCAGTGGAAAGACGAGGGGTGTTGATGGTAGGATCATCATTAGGAGGAGGAGGAGCATGTAGGGATGGTTAGTAGTCATATGGAGGAGGATATTGGTATAACAAACAGAGGTTGTGAAGTATGGGAATGGTGATGTGTAGAAATATCCTTGCGAGAACGTTGTTTGGGAGAAAGATCGTTGAATACCTACCCCACACAGGCAAGAACGTCAGAAAGTTGTGGAGATTGGTCGTTCATCAAGTCGGTGAAGGTTTGAAAATTTGAGCTCCACCAAGGATCCATTTTGAAATAAAGGGTGGAGTCTACAACATGAAGGAAGACAAGCGAAATAAAGAGTGAGGGGTGTGAATGAACCCATACATCCCTATCTACTTATGTTCCAGATTCCAAGACTTCTTTTGATTTTTATTTTATTTTTTAGACTTCAAAGAGTTCCAAACTGCTAGCTAACATGACAAGGCTAGCTGTAACATCCCAAGGTGTTTATATTTCACTCGACAACGAGTATGGATTTAAGCACGTAATATCAGTGGATAAAACAGATATTGAATTTTAATCATCTTCGTCTATCGTGATTTTAATATCGCATCAGTTTCTGTCTATTTAGACTCCTCATAAACTTTTCACGAATTTCAGAACGTAATTGTTCTGAAAGTTTGCGAGTCCTGTGCCTATTTAAAAATTCATCAGTTAAGCGAATACAAATTTGGAGCCTCGATCCACTTGTGTGAATTTTGTCCTTAACAAAATAATTAGAACTCAACGACAACGGTTTTTTTGGTCCAAAACAAACCTGACCGAGTGCGCTGTCCTCAGCAAAGAAATCGATGGTGTTCGGAGGATAGATACATTTTCGTCTGATTTCAACTAAATCAACCCCCATCTCCATGTCCAAAGCCGATGTTCTTTGGTTTGGTCTAATTGTTTTACACTCTGATCCAACTGCCCGGATAGCGAGCAGATTTTTGTTTGGTTTCAGATTAATTTAATATGATCTGAACTATTACGATAATGTTCAAATCTAACCTGTTAAAGATTTATCAGGTTTGAATCAAATTAAACCGTGTCACAAGTACCGTTGATCCTTTACTTATTGCTAAAACTCTTGCTTCAAAAATATTTGTATCGCTTGTGTAAAAAAAGAAAGAAAGAGAAATAAAAAAAGATGAAAAATATCTTCAACCGATCTGAACTCCCGCCGCCCCTCTGCTCTGATCTATCTTTCCCTGTGGGCGGCGTTGATTTTTTCCCTGTGCGGCGCTCATCTTCTTGGATAATTGTTGAGCCACCGCACAGTCTTCGTCTCCAGGTTCCCTACGCACGGTGCTCCTTTCTCCCTGCTAGCCGTGTTTCTCTCTTCCCTACGGGCGCGCCTGGCTCGTTCCTCTGCGCGGTGCGCTATCCATCTCCAGTCCGAGCTCGCCTCGGCCCCTTGTTTCGCCCATGGCCAGAGCTTCTTCTAGCTCCAGCTCGCCGGCATTCGGGCCACGACTTTCTCCCTCTACTGCACCCCCCTGCGCGCTCCTCTCGGCTGAACGCCCATGGCGCCCGAGCGCCCTCTCCCTGCTGCTGCTCTTCCCCAGCGCGTTCCTACTCCAGCTCTGGTACCGCGGAGCTCCTGCGCGCGTGAGTCCCTCTGGTGGCCGTCGCACTGGTCACTCGTCCCTACGCTCGGATTTTCTTCCTCGGCCATGGTGTCCGCACGCCCTTCCTGCTCGCCCTGCTCCCCGGCCTCTTTCCTCTTCCTCAAGTCTAGCCTTGCTCTCTACTGCCGCTCGCCGTGGACACCAGCCGAGTAGCTCCCTCACGTTGCGGCCCCCTCCAACTCCCTCTGCCCAGCTGTCGTCAAACTCCTGCGCGCGCTGACTCCCTGCTCGGCCCTTGCTCCTCCCTGCGCGTGTCTCCCTGCACACGCGCCGCTGTCGAGTTCCCTGCCTCGCGCTGAGCTTTCTGTCGCGTCCCTGGTCCCAGCGTGGAGCTCGTGAGCGCCTCCCTAGGCATAATGAGTGGATCGGTGCTCGTTGCGTGTTGGGAAGATCGACACCGATGTTCTTGCCGGATATTGATTTTTGATTTTGGGGAGAACGACGCACACATGGTGTTCAATGAATGGTTCAAACCAGATAGCCTCGTCGAAATCACGGCTTCGAGTTGATTCGGACATGGTAAGCTGATCCATTTATTTCTCGTGAGTATAAGGAATGGTTGGATTGGATAAATATAGTAGTCACGACGATTATCCCGCTGGTAGCTTGAGCACGTGTTTATTTGACGCTTGTTAGAATATGGGGCTACATGTAGCATGGTGATTGTGTCCACGATTGCGAAGTCGTCGTGTTGTGTAGCTAAGTTTAGATTTAATGACATAGGTTATGCGAGAAGGATTAAACCGGTGTTTCGTATTCGATGAGTGGTCGAAGTAATAATATGAGGAACAAGTCTAGTGTCTCTAACGACTAGTCGA
The DNA here is from genome assembly GCA_029449295.1 of Zea luxurians. NCBI lineage: Eukaryota > Viridiplantae > Streptophyta > Magnoliopsida > Poales > Poaceae > Zea > Zea luxurians. Next base: position 79,160,752 of record JAOPSE010000011.1, read on the forward strand.
TAGGTTCTTTTAAAAATTGATTATGCTAATTTTAATTAAGTGGTGGAATGATGCATTACTTTAATAGTTATCGAATTTCATGTTTATCGATCAGATAAATGTCATACTTGAATTTGGTCACTTAAGTAAATTGTCATGAATAAATGTTCATCAATATTTTAATTAGTTTAGAGCAAGTATCACCATAAGGTTTGCTTTAGGTGAATTCTGAAAACTACATAGTAGACTTTACACCTTAATGATTTAACTCTTTAGGATCTAAATTATGATCTTGTGAAAAACTCTATGTTTGTTGACTGGTTAAGTGTTATAAATATATAATGGTTGTTACACAAAATATTTAGGAAGCGAAGAACACCGATAAGTCTATTCCTGTGAAAACCCGAGGACTATTAGTGGAGAGTGCGCATAAGCAGGTTAGATCTTTGGTTGCTTAGAAGGTCATTTTGTAGAACTCTATGATGTTTGAATTAGATTTGGTTAAGCTAGAAAGGCACCGCTATTGCACTTAGTCATATGTCGATAACTAGTATTTACGTATGAAACGGTACCACGCCTCATCACTAGGTGTTTAATTCGCTATCGTGTAACGCTATTTAGATTTGTGTTATTCCTATTTATATGCATTCATGTGCATTATGCAAATCATTTTTAGGTACGCTTATTAATCACAAGATGTGAAGGACAAGAGCCTAGTCGACCCCAAGATGACGTAATGGGTGTACTACTCCGCATAGTGAAGCTGATGGACGAACCTGAAGATGGGTAGACTGAACAAATGCCAACATAAAAGGCTGGTTACCAAGTGGTCGCCACCTAACAAACACTAACATAGTGTTTATTCCAGGCAAGCCTTGGTGCATTTGCCACCTCCTTCTATTTTAAAAAAGTTTTATCACCTTGAATGATGCATTAGGTGATAGGATTTGTGTGATCAAAAAGTTGATGCATTTCCTTCCTTGATTAAACAACCCTAATACCCGTTTTATGAAAATTTAGTGATGCTTAGCCCTGCTTATTAATTTAGGATTGTTTTTAAAAAGATGATGTGTAACACGAGATATGGGAGTTTGTGAAATAAAATGACTTGTGATGATGAAGCCATTGTGGCCGCGATGATTTCATCATTCAAGTAGGGTACCTCTCTCAGGTATCAAGTTTTGGGAAATAATATGTAATGTAGACCAGATGTTGAGCAGGAAAGTTTGCCCGTCTGTGTCGATTAAGGACCGTTCGATGTAGGCCTCTTGTGGTGGAGACTTTGCAACTAGCCACATGCTCCGGTAAGCCTGAACCTGGCTATTCCATATGTGGAAAGTCAATCGCGCACTGGGCGTGGGAGATGGTGGGAGTAGCGTGTACCCTCCTGGCTGGAGGCTAGATGGAGGAGTACTATGCTCCCGGGTAGCGTGGACCGGTTCACGTTGTGGAGGATCTGTGGGAATGGTTGACATAAGCAAGGATTAAGTGCTACATATGTCGTGTGGTTAGGGATCCCTAGCTAGATATAATCGGTTCGAATCGTCGTTGCTCCTCGGTCATGGAGACTCTACCCTCCGACCACTCATCGTAGTTTATAAGTAAAATAAGAATTTGGGTAAAAGAAAGCTAGACTAGGACAAGTGAAATGCTCTAGATTAGGCAAATCTAGATTCAGGAAAAGTACTTAACTTGTGAAGTAAAATTTTGGCATAAGGATTCACTACTAGTAAGCTCTTCTGCAAAATGAGTCTTTGAGATTTGATAAGACTTACCTTGATTCCCGACAAGCCAGCATATCCTTGAGAGTCTTTTCTTTAGTCGGGTAAGTCTTGCTGAGTACTTGCGTACTTAGGGTTTTATTCCCATTGTTGCTGCAGGTTATGAGTCACTTTGATTGTGATTGGTGTTAAGCGCCGGTGGGCACGGCCTTCTTATAAGTCTAAGTAACCCTTCTATACTTCTTATTGAGGATGGTCACTTAAGCTAGCATATATTTCAAACTTATAAATAATTTATAACATTTCAAAGTGTATTTCTTTGAATCACTTTTGTAATCACTCCGATAAACATAATGTAAATTTGTTTAACTTGTAACTTTTGTAATCAAGAAATTCCGCTGCAAAAATGTTGGTGTGTGATTTGTGTTTTCTTAATCTTGCGATCCTGGTTGTATGTGGTTTATCTGGGGTCCTTAGGACACTTGGACGGATCCTATTAAGTTATCTGGTGCACATGCATAGCCGTCTGAGGTCTTTGAGACTAGGGCAGGTGCATGTGGGCCCAATAACTTGGGAGGTTCTGCCACAGCTGGTATCAGAGCAGGATTAAGTATATATGGTCACATACGTATTCTCAAAACAAAAGTTTTGGTTTCGAAAAACCTATTTTCAACTAAACACATTGTTTGGCTTTGAAAAACAGTTTTGAAAAATTATAATGTTAGCGACATCCTGTGTTAAGCCCTAAAATTAAGGACTATCAGGTGGCTTATTTAAAAACCACTAACCCACAACCGGGGGTATTGCATACATGTGTATTATTATTTTTGAGGCCATTAGATTGTGAATGGATCGACGTTCAGGTAAGGTGAGATGTGAGAGCATGACCGAACAAACGTCGGTCTAGGGAAGACTATAAAAAGCGCTTGATTATATACATGTTCCACATATGTATATATGAAGGCTGCGATGTGGAGTATTTACTTTTCTGGGATTCAGTACCCCATGGATGTGTATGGGTATACAGACATGGGAATACTGAGAAGTGTATTGTACTTGTAACGACGCACCTACGCTCAGGTAAGAAGGTGAGTTACCATAATAGGTTGCCCCATGGTTAAAGTGTGGCAACGGCGCCTATGCGTGGCTCGGTGCTTAATGATGAGCTAGCCTCCATATAGCAATATATGGAGTATAAACTATGATAAACTGTCATGTGTGGATCTTGCATCATGGGAAAATGGGTGGTGACGGAATTTTTCTGCTGGTACACTAACCTCGAACCCGTATGTGTAGCTGACGACTAGCAAATTATCGAGAGAGTCATAAGTATGCCACCGATATAGAACGCTATTACCATATTATGTTGGCAAAACTTATGAGGACGAATAGGACGAGCATGCATCCTGATTATTGCATCATGTTTGTCACCTATACACCCAAAATGCTTCTCTCACCTTTATTCTAATAACCGGTGATTGTAGATAATGTGGTGTAATGTTGTATTATGAACTTTGATGAAATAACTGTCCTCCATTCTTTAGATAATCTGTTTAGGTGTTATATGTGTTTGCTCTTGTACTTGATGTGCCGATAGAAGGGTTTGTGACTTGATTGCCTAAACCCAAAACTAGGCTATGTTCTTATTTAGTGAAACATGACCCAAATTTGAATTTTTCATTATCCCTCCGTGACCAAACACATACAAATAAAAGCTTAGATAATTTCTTTGCTGGACATAAAGTGTACTCAGGCTTAAAACAAGAATCTCGTGTCATGTTTCCTTCTAAAACCATTCCCTTGTTCGATTTGTGCAAGCTGATGTCTCTTATCCAGTTTACCTATTCTTAAGGATCGCCATGTTGCTTTATCAACCTAATCCAGGAAAGACATGTCCGATCATTTTCTTGAGTTTGATGCCTTTGATTTCCTCATATCTATCAAAGGCATACCAACTTAATCTTATGATTGTTTTCCCTCCGTATCTAATTAGATACTAATCCTTGACCTTGTAATCGTTGCGATGGGCATAGAAATATGCTTGGGGCTGAAGCAACAGTCTCCCATCGTACTCCTTTCATCAAGTTAGGTTATGGCCATGTCTTGTTCATTTCGGGCCATAATCTATTTGGCTCTCTACTTGTAACCATTCTTACAGGTGGAGTATCTCTTTTGTATATTGTCGCCCTTGCTCAATCCATTTGTGTCTTGTGAGATTTCTTATTGGTTACATCTGGTAATGGTGTTATGATTAAAACCGATGGTGCCGTGACGAAACCAAGGGCCTCCTGTGAATGTACACACATGGTTGCGCTACTTGGCACACGCTGGTATCATAGTTAGTAGTCATAATCCATTATTAGACTATATCAATATGTTATCTCTGCATACTCTAGTTTTACTACGTGAGATTCTTTATTGGTGCCAGTTCGGTAATGGTGTCACGATTAATGATTTATGGTGCCGCTGCGAAACTGAGAGCCTCCTGTGAATGCGCACACAGGGTTGTGCTACTTGTCGGATGCTGGTATCAAGGTCTCTGGTCATGATCCATTATGGAACTACCCTAATATGTTATCTTTCGTAGATCTCTTCCTTGAAACAATTTCTATGTTGTTTGTCAAGTGATCAAGCAACATCTATCATCTCTGTTGGATCAAAAAGGGCATACCACTTTCATGTGTGGTCTCTTTTCTTTTGATCTTGGTAGTGACTACTCATACAAGTTCCCTTTGCATCCTTTATTGCGAAAGGTGAAGCCTTGAAGCTTTCTAGCGTTAAGAGACAACTGATTAGTTCTCAAATGGAGATTGACTTCCCCTGCTGCTGAAGTGTAGGAGTTGTTCACGCTCTTTGAATTAATCCATGTATTCTCTAACCAAGTGGATAGTTCATGTCGCATGAAGAAATGGATGAACAACCTAACCAAATGGATTTCTACCCAAATGTATGATCTCTAATTAACAAATGTGAACTCTCAACCATTGGATTGCCAATGGGTACTAAGAGGACCTACTCAATGTCAAAAGTAGTTCAACAAGTTGGTTTTACTAACTTGTAACTGCCCAGTGAATAAAGACTAAGTTTAGAGATCGTTTTGTCGAGTTATCTAAACTCACTTTGGTCCAAACCATCCTAAATTTGCAAAAATCAAGTTAAGTCAACTGGTAACCACCTAATCATTGCTCTAGTCATGCCTCGATCGCCTCACGTGTGCTTTTCCAGCATGTGTGATCAAGTCGAGCCATGGTTAGTGCTTGATAAAATGGATTGGTTGTGAAGTCAACATCAACGGATCTCTTCATTGATATTTTCTGAGTCTCTATCATTTTTCTTGGACTTGGATTTTCCAGCTAACACAAGTTAACTATGATGTTATTCGACATTCACACCTGTCTCGTGTGTTATGAACTTACCGTGACCGCTTGTTGGTAAACCTCTTTCTGTGTGTTTACCCAAGAGGTTGCATCTAATTCTGTTTGGGTAAAGTCGCATATCTACCGCTCGCCCAAAAGACTCAGATAGTATAGTGTCATTAGAAAAAGCAAACTGCACACATGGAACCTTATGTGTTCTTCTGGCAGACATCGTCTCTATTGGTGGACATCTCTAAATTAGCCTAAGGCGACACATGATATGTCCACTAGAGAAACCACATCCTGAGGCACTCGCCTTCATTCCGGACTGTCTTAGGGTTATCGCTGATATGGACATGGGATTACCTACTTCTCCACTCTTAAAAGTCTTTTGCTCTGAATCTCGGGACGAGATTCTTTTAAGGCGGAGGGCTGTAACACCTCATGGTGTTTATATTCCGCTCGACAACGAGTATAGATTTAAGCACATAATATCAGTGGATAAAACAGATATTAAATTTTAATCATCTTCGTCTATCGCGATTTTAATATCGCATCGGTTTCTGTCTATTTAGACTCCTCCTAAAGTTTTCGCGAATTACGGAACGTAATTGTTCTGAAAGTTTGCGAGTCCTGTGCCTATTTAAAAATTCATCAGTTATGCGAATACAAATTTGGAGCCTCGATCCACTTGTGTGAATTTTGTCCTTAACAAAATAATTAGAACTCAACGACAACGGGTTTTTTGGTCTGAAACAAACCCAACCAAGTGCGCTGTCCTCAGCAAAGAAATCGATGGTGTTCGGAAGATAGAAACATTTTCGTCTGATTTCAATTAAATCAACCCCCATCTCCATATCCAAAGCCGATGTTCTTTGGTTTGGTCTAATTGTTTTACACTCTGATCCAACTGCCTGGATAGCGAGCGGATTTTTGTTTGGTTTCAGATTAATTTAATACAATCTGAACTATTAAGATAACGTTCAAATCTGACTCGTTAAAGATTTATTGGGTTTGAATCAAATTAAACCATATCACAAGTACTGTTGATCCTTTGCTTATCGCTAAAAATCTTGCTTCAAAATATTTGTATCGCTTGTGTAAAAAAAGAAAGAAAGAGAAATAAAAAAAGAGGAAAAATATCTTCAGCCGATCTGATCTCCCACCGCCCCTCTGCTCTGATCTTTCTTTCCCTGCGTGGGCAGCATTGATTTTTTCCCTGTGCGGTGCTCATCTCCTTGGATAATTGCTGAGCCACCACAAAGTCTTCATCTCCAGGTTCCCTACGCACGGTGCTCCTTTCTCCCTGCTAGCCGCGTTTCTCTCTTCCCTGCGGGCGCGCCTGGCTCGTTCCTCTGCGTGGTGCGCTCTCCATCTCCAGTCCGAGCTCGCCCCGGCCCCTTGTTTCCCCCCATGGCCAGAGCTTCTTCCAGCTCCAGCTCGCCGGCGTTCGGGCCGCGACTTTCTCCCTCTACTGCACCCCCCCTGTGCGCTCCTCTCGGCTGAACGCCCATGGCGCCTAAGCGCCCTCTCCCTGCTGCTGCTCTTCCCTAGCGCGTTCCTGCTCCAGCTCCGGCGCCGCGGAGCTCCCGCATGCGCGAGTCCCTCTGGTGGCCGTCGCGCTGGTCACTCATCCCTGCACTCGGATTTTCTTCCTCGGCCATGATGGTCGCACGCCCTTCCTGCTCGCCCTGCTCCCTGGCCTCCTTCCTCTTCCTCAAGTCCGGCCTTGCTCTCTGCTGCCGCTTGCCGTGGACACCAGCCGAGCAGCTCCCAAGCGCCGTGGCCCCCTCCAACTCCCTCTACCCAGCCGTCGTCAAACTCCTCCGCACCGACTCCCTGCTCGGCCCTTGCTCCTCCCTACACGCGTCTCCCTGTGCACGCACCGCCGTCGAGTTCCCTGCCACGCGCTGAGCTTTCTGTCGCATCCCTGGTCCCAGCGTGGAGCTCACGAGCGCCTCCCTGGGCTCCTTTTGTCGCGATCAGCTTTTGTCCCTGTTACCGGATAAACCACTGTCGCACCGGGTTATGCCCCGATGCGCGCATCATCAGTCTTCGTCGTGCCACTGCTCCCTGATCCGCGCTACTCCCTGATCGGTCTCGCGCTCGCCTTCAACGTCGTGGCCACGCCCAGGTTCTTTGGTCCCATTCTAGCTACAATGACCTCTCCTACGGGGAATCTCATCGTCTGGCCATCAGCCTTGATGTCCATTCCACTCTCTAGTAAACCTATGGCGGTAGATGAGAGACCTCGGAAGTTGGTTAGATGAAGAAAAGAGAAGTAAAGTTCGTGCAGCGCCCGTCTGGTGTTCGGCAAAATGAGTGGACCGGTGCTCGTCGCGTGTTGGGAAGATCAGCATCGATGTTCTTGCCGGATATTGAATGTTTGATTTTGGGGAGAACGACGCACACATGGTGTTCAATTAATGGTTCAAACTGGATAGCCTCATCGAAATCATGGCTCTGAGTTGATTCGAACATGGTAAGCTGATCCATTTATTTCTTGTGAGTATAAGGAATGGTTGGATTGGATAAATATAGTAGTCGCGACGATTATTCCGCTGGTAGCTCGAGCACGTGTTTATTTGACGCTTGTTAGAATATGGGGCTACATGTAGCATGTCGATTGTGTCCACGATTGCGAAGTCGCCGTGCTGTGTAGCTAAGTTTAGATTTAATGACATAGGTTATGTGAGAAAGATTAAACCGGTGTTTTGTATCCGATGAGTGGTCGAAGTAATAATATGAGGAACAGGTCTAGTGTCTCTAACGACTAGTCGATAGGTTCTTTTAAAAATTGATTATGCTAATTTTAATTAAGTGGTGGAATGATGCATTACTTTAATAGTTGTCGAATTCCATGTTTACCGATCAGTTAAATGTCATATTTGAATTTGGTCACTTAAGTAAATTGTCATGAATAAATGTTCATCAATATATTAATTAGTTTAGAGCAAGTATCACCATAAGGTTCGCTTTAGGTGAATTCTGAAAACTACATAGTAGACTTTACACCTTAATGATTTAACTCTTTAGGATCTAAATTATGATCTTGTGAAAAACTCTATGTTTGTTGACTGGTTAAGTGTTATAAATATATAATGGTTGTTACACAAAATATTTAGGAAGCGAAGAACATCGATAAGTCTATTCCTGTGAAAACCCGAGGGCTATTAGTGGAGAGTGCGCATAAGCGGGTTAGATCTTTGGTTGCTTAGAAGGTCGTTTTGTAGAACTCTATGATGTTTGAATTAGATTTGGTTAAGCTAGAAAGGCAAGGCTATTGCACTTAGTCATACGTCAATAACTAGTATTTCTGTATGAAACGGTACCATGCCTCATCACTAGGTGTTCAATTTGCTATCGTGTAACACTATTTAGATTTGTGCTATTCCTGTTTATATGCATTCATGTGCATTATGCAAATCATTTAGGTACGCTTATTAATCACGAGATGTGGAGGACAAGAGCTGAGTCGACCCCAAGATGACGTAACGGGTGTACTACTCCGCATAGTGAAGCTGATGGACGAACCTAAAGATGGGTAGACTGAACAAATGCCAACACAAAAGGCTGGTCACCAAGTGGTCGCCACCTAACAAACACTAACATAGTGTTTATTCTAGGCAAGCCCCGGTGCATTTGCCACCTCCATCTATTTTAAAAAAGTTTTATCACCTTGAATGATGCATTAGGTGATAGGAGTTGTGTGATCAAACAGTTGATGCATTTCCTTCCTTGATTAAACAACCCTAATACATGTTTTATGAAAATTTAGTGATGCTTAGCCCTGCTTATTAATTTAGGATTGTTTTTAAAAAGATGATGTGTAACACGGGATATGGGAGTTTGTGAAATAAAATGACTTGTGATGATGAAGCCATTGTGGCCGCGATGATTTCATCATTCAAGTAGGGTACCTCTCTTAGGTATCAAGTTTTGGAAAATAATATGTAATGTAGACTAGATGTTGAGCAGGAAAGTTCGCCCGTCTATGTCGATTAAGGACCGTTCGATGTAGGCCTCTTGTGGTGGAGACTTTGCAACTAGCCACATTCTCCGGTAAGCCTGAACCTGGCTATTCCATATGTGAAAAGACAATCGCACACTGGGCGTGGGAGATGGTGGGAGTAGCGTGTACCCTCCTGGCTGGAGGCTGGATGGAGGAGTACTGTGCTCCCGGGTAGCGCGGACCGATTCACGTTGTGGAGGATCTGTGGGAACGGTTGACATATGCAAGGATTAAGTGCTACATATGTCGTGTGGTTAGGGATCCCCAGTTGGGTATAATCGGTTCGAATCGTTGTTGCTCCTCGGTCATGGAGACTCTACCCTCCGACCACTCATCGTAGTTTATAAGTAAAATAAGAATTTGGGTAAAAGAAAGCTAGACCAGGACAAGTGAAATGCTCTAGATTAGGCAAATCTAGATTCAGGAAAATTACTTAACTTGTGAAGTAAAATTTTGGCATAAGGATTCACTAATAGTAAGCTCTTCTGCAAAATGAGTCTTTGAGATTTGATAAGCTTTACCTTGATTCCCGACAATCTAGCATATCCTTGAGAGTCTTTTCTTTAGTCGGGTAAGTCTTGCTGAGTACTTGCGTACTTAGGGTCATGGAGACTCTACCCTCCGACCATTGTTGCTGCAGGTTATGAGTCACTTTGATTATGATTGGTGTTAAGCGCTGGTGGGCACGACCTTCTTATAAGTCTAAGTAACCCTTCTATAATTCTTATTGAGGATGGTCACTTAAGCTAGCATATATTTTAAACTTATAAATAATTTATAACATTTCAAACTTTATTTCTTTGAATCGCTTTTGTAATCACTCCGATAAACATAATGTAAATTTGTTGTAACTTGTAACTTTTGTAATCAAGAAATTCTGCTGCAAAAATGTTGGTGTGTGATTTGTGTTTACTTAATCTTGCGATCCTAGTTGTATGTGGTTTATCCGGGGTCCTTGGGACACTTGGACAGATCCTGTTAAGTTATCTGGTGCAATGCATAGCCGTCTGACGTAGAGTCGCCTAGAAATTAAGAGATCAATTCGAGAAAGAGATCTTGATTGAAGTAGACGAAGTAGATCTTGCCCTTCAGGAGGGGTAAAGATAATAGGGTTGTCCTGGGGTCGGTAGACCACCCCAGGATGGATCTAGACGACATAGAGTCGAATAGGGGTGGAGGTGGATATGCGGAAGGCTACAACTAGAACTACGCTACATCTACTCCTAGGACAGGAAAAGTAAATAAAGTAATTGGTTCGATTGGAATATGTTTGGGGGTTCTCAATCGGCCGTACCCCTTTATATTTATAGGGGAGGAGGTCTGGACCTTTTCCTAAGAGATAGCCAACAACTCCTACATGATTAGATCGATAACCACGCATGAGATAAGGATAAACACCCGAGTTAATCTAATCTCGGGGCACGCGGACTGTCCGGGCCCAAGGGCCGGACCATCCGCTCAATTTGGTGTTCAACATATGCCCCCTGCCTTTTGGTGGAGCTTGGTGAACCAAAAGCACCAGCGAAGACTTCGGAAACAATTGACCTCATGAGCTACTTTGTCCCCGAAGTAAGGACTCAGCTCGATGCAAGTCGTCGGCTCTTGCGATTAGATAATATAAATACTTGATGGAACTTTAATTCATAGAGGCCGTTTCGGATTGCATCCTCTTCGGCCATGTCTGCCTGATCAACCTATCAATAGGCAAAAACTTGCGGTGCCCCCAGCCCAAATAAACAAACGAATTGGGCCAGCAATATGGATTCATCGTCGTACCACCCCACGTATGAGTAGGACAACACATCGACGATGGATAGACCGGGAAGCACCACGCTATCCCTAGAGAGGGATAACAAGGCGATCTTGGTTGTGCTACCTTTTGGGTTGGTTTAGTCGGCTTTTGCTTTCGCACAAATCGCCTTTTTGACTTCGTTGGTTTTATTGGCTGGTTATGTGGAACGACCTTCTTCATATATTTAGCAAGCAACTGATCAAAAGTAGGGCTGACTATACTGAGTCGTCCAGATGTCTTAGCAGTGTTTTGCTTCCTAACACCTGTTTTGGAACGTTGTGATCTGATGGTCTGAGGTTGCTGCTTCTGACCTTCTACAGACCGTCCGACCATCACAGCCGGACTATCCGCGCCTGTCTCGGACTGTCCGACCTTAGTACTCGGACCATCCAGCGTACATAGGATAGGCGACTGTGATCGGGTGTCCGATCGTGCTTGCCCCCTGAGCATCCATCCTATCCTTTGGATGGGGACATAAACTTAGCGCGATGATTAGAAAGGATTCATCGGCTGTACCAGACACTGAGAGCAAAGATGTCTATTTAACTATAAAGCTTGCTCCCATGGACGAACATAATAATAGCCAACTCAATTATGCATAAGTTCGAGTATTGGTTGTACTAAAAATGAATCATTTACTTGAAATTATTCGGCAATATTGATTATGCAGTTTGCAATTAAACAATAACCGAATAGTGGTAAGCAAATATTATAAGCATGTTCATCTCATGAATAAACATGACTGAAGCAAATTGTAGCAAGAATCATTACTACCAACAACTGAAATACTTCGGCTTTATGTAAACAGCAGCATATCACAACTATCCATATACATAATAATTCGGTTGCACTCCTCCATAATATAAAGACGCATATGGAGCAAAATGATGCCATAAAGGATAACCGAACATACCTTGGGACGACGTATATGGCATAGCTGAAGAATATGAACGATGCAATGACCAATAGCTTTGTTGAGCTAGGGCAAACCTTTCACCCAAACGTTTTGTACTTGCTTTCTTTCTTATGTTTGCCTTTGCTCCACTTCTTCCAAAAGCATCATCCTTACCTAGATCTTGAGAACTCCCATTAGATGCCCACGTCATGCCTCCCATCTCCAGCTCTTGTGCACTGAGTTTTTCTAGCCTCTTGTGCCAGATTGATAATTTGAGTGGGCTTCTCAGTTGTTTGGGCACATTGGGCTTCTCAAGTTGAGATTTAGTACCTGGACTATCGCGAGCTGATTTCTCTATTGTTTGGGTACTACTAGCCAAAGTATCTAATACTTCCTCCGGCTCTGTAATGCATGAATTTAGATCTGAACTTTTGACTTTTCTATTATCCTTCTTCGCTACATAAACTTGCTTGACCATTCGATCCTTATTTTGAGCTCTAGACCGATTCTTATAAATAAAACAGTCTTTGTCGTATGATTGAACCTCAAAATCAGAATTGAAATGAGATTAATATTCTATGTTATGTGGTCTAAAATATGAAGAAGAATAAACATTTGAATCATACCAGCCCCAAGATGGATAAGGATGAAAGTACAAAGGAGCTGAACCATATTGCATTGGTATTGGCGACCCAAAAAGAGGATATGTTGCTGATGCATGAAACTCTTCTCCTCCCCAATCCTGATTTCTAGATTTACGCTTCGGAGGTGATTTTGATGGCTTCAAAGGTGTTCTAGATGGCTTAGCAATGCCAGTTTGATCAACATCCTTTGCCTTAATTTGCTCATGATATTTAGCCAGAAGTTGCTCAAAAGTAACCTTCGGCCTTTTACCCTTTTGTTTATCATGACCTTCACCTCCAAAACATTTACTTTTAGGCATACCTAGTGCACCATGCCCCATGGCGCATCCGGTCTTATTAGCCTTTCTTTTGTCCGGAGCCTTCCGAGTAACCACCCCATGTGTTAGATGTGGCGCACAAGGGTCACCAATGATAATATTTTTTCCTTTGCCTTTATCGGTCGAATATGGCCGAACCAAGACTTTCTTGTCCACTGGTCCTAATGTGTCGACAGGGATAGATTGTCTGTCAATCTTCATTTTTTGAAATCTCAATCGGCCTTCATCTACAGCTGATTGTATTTGTTGATGGAAGATATTACAATCATTGGTGTTGTGAAGAAAGGAAACATGCCATTTATAATATACACACTTTTCAATTCCTCTAGCGGAGGAATTGTGTGCGACAATTTAATGTTGCCATTCTTAAAAAGTTCATCAAATATTTTATCACACTTAGCAACATTAAATGTGAACTTAGCTTTCCCTTTTTGTGCCGAATGCAGGGGAGAGCGAGTAGCAGATTTGGCCTTAGCAGGCCAAACAAGCTCAACAACCTATATTTTTTCTGGCTTTGCAGGGGCCGAAAGGCATTTGGCCTCATTCACGGGTGATGGCATGCTGCGACTATGGTGCGCTGCAGGTGTGGTGGGGCATGAAGATTGTGCCTGACGTGAAGTGTCCTGGTCTATGTATGTACACTCGGACAGTCCGATCTTGGTGATCGGACGGTCCGTAGAGGGACTAGACGGTCTGGTATTGTATCCGGACCATCCAGTCGTGTAGGGCTTTGCCTGCGAGGCTTGTGGTAGGCTCGGTGCGACTCTGGACTGTCCGACGTAAGGTGTCGGACGATCCGTTGGAGGGCCGGATGGTCCATGATCGTGCGGACTGTCCGGCGTGCCCAAAGCCGATCTACCATGCAGTAAGGCTGGTGACAACATTTTCCCCGGATATGAGTTCATCGACATACCATGATATGGTTGGGACTGAGAAGCCCCATTTGTCGCCGATGTTTTTGACGCAGTTATTTTAGTGTCTAATTTATGTGACAAAAAATCAGGTGTATGAGTATTTTCTAATGCATGTGTCATATTCTCTATATCCTCCATTATAATTTTAATCTGATTATCAAAAGAAATTTTAACAGATTGAATATCGGATAATGGCGTCGTGTTACTTACAATGGGGAGCTGATGCAGCAATGCTGACAGTGAATCGTACTTTACTTCCCTCTTCTTGATGACCTTCTGGTGGTGATCTACCTTGAAGTGCGAGAGGTACCACTTTTTCGCCACCTTGCTTATCTGAGCCTGTTGTCGTTAGAATTCCTCGTCCAGCCTTTTCATGTGGTCTTCTAATTTCTCATCCTCATCGGCCGGCGAGTTAGTCAGCCTTATGTTAATGTCTAGGACGACATTGTTGTGATCTTTGGGATTGGCCATTGCGACCGATCTGATAGGTCTGATTTAATAGATCTGATCTAATGGATCGGATTTGACAGATCCGATTTTACATTCCCCAGCGGAGTCGCCAAAACTATGTTGGTGCCTTTTTGGTCACCAAACACTATAATGAACCGCCTAACGGTACTTGGCACCTTTAGATGATGTAGGGTCAAATAAAGTGGTTGTCCTAAATGTGTGGCAACAAACTATGATGGTCACCACCTATTTGGGACCAAACAGCAACGAACCCTAGGGCCTTCTCGTGATGAGCAATACCTTGGGTTCGGCTCCGCGAGGTGAATAGTGGTGGCAGTCTGCGACGGGTCACTGGGTCGCCTGCCAGTGCTCGCTGCGAGGGCGCAGACGGTTCGCGGCTCTGGGCCGGACGGTGCGCAACCTGGTAACAGAAGCGGCGCCTTCACTGCACGCAGTCCGGACGGTCCGAGCTCTGGGCCGGACGGTCCGCGATGGCGCAGGGTCGTCTTCTTCTCCTCATATGACCTAGATCTCGTCCCCTGGGGAAGAGACCTTAGGGTGCTCAGGGTCAGCAGGTCATCCCGGGTGTCTCCAGATGTCGTCGTCTAGAATTAAGAGATCAATTCGAGGAAGAGATCTCGATTGAAGTAGACGAAGTAGATCTTGCCCCTCAAGAGGGGTAAAGATCATAGGGTTGTCCTGGGGTTGACAGACCACCCCAGGATGGATCTAGACGACGTAGAGTCGAATAGTGGTGGAGGTGGATATGCGGAAGGCTACAACTAGAACTACACTACATCTACTCCTAGGACAGGAAAAGTAAATAAAGTAATTGGTTCGATTGGAACGTGTTTGGGGTTCTCAATTGGCCGTACCCCTTTATATTTATAGGGGAGGAGGTCTGGACCTTTTCCTAAGAGATAGCCAACAACTCCCACGTGATTAGATCAATAACCACGCACGAGATAAGGATAAACATCCGAGTTAATCTAATCTCGGGGCACGCAGACTGTCCGGCCCAAGGGCCGGACCGTCCGCTCAATTTGGTGTTCAACACATGTGTAACCGACTATTCGGTATTGACCCAATGGTTTATACTAATCCGACCATTCAACAGACCAATCGATATGGATGGTCAGTACCAATACCGACCGATCGATAGCTCCAAACCAGTCGACTGTACCAATCGACGTCAGGCCAACATAGTCACTGATCAGTATCGACTAATTGCTAGGTTGCATTAGCAGCTAATCTAGGAACCAGCCTTATACCCTGTTTGGATGTTGATACTGAAACATAGAATTGGGAATTGGAATCAGGTTTCCTATATTCTGTTGTTTGGTTGCACACAGAATTAGAAATGCGACCCAATTCCCTGAAATTGGACTAAAACTAGATACTCCTCCCAATACAGGGTGTCACCCCTCCATATTATGTGGAGTTAGAACGTTGTTGGACACCAAAATGAGTGGACGGTCCAGCCCTTGGGCCCAGACGGTCCGCGTGTCTCGAGATTAGATTAACTCGGATGTTTATCCTTATCTCGTGCGTGGTTATCCATCTAATCACGTGGGAGTTTGTTGGCTATCTCTTAGGAAAAGGTTCAGACCACCTCCCCTATAAATATAAAGGGGTACGGCCGATTGAGAACCCCCGAACACATTCCAATCGAACCAATTACCTTATTTACTTTTCCTGTCCTAGGAGTAGATGTAGCATAGTCCTAGTTGTAGCCTTCCGCATATCCACCTCCACCCCTATTCGACTCTACGTCGCCTAGATCCGTCTTGGGTGGCCTGCCGATCCCAAGACAACCCTAGGATCTCACCCCTCTCGGGGGGCTGAAAGCTCTCTTGTGAGTTTTGGTGTTTGGATGACAACTCAATTAAAGGACTAACAAGTGTACTAAGTGTTGAACAGGTGCTTAAAGTAAAGCCTACAGGGTTCAACACAAGTGAACAAATGTGATGGTCCAAGAACTGGATTATGGATACATAATGGACATCACAAGTAAGTTGGACATTGCAAAAGTGATACTCGGGTGCGTAGCTCGGAGACAACTGATCAAGCCAAGGACGGAGGCAAGAAAAGCTTCGAGGTACCAAGTGCACGGGAGAAGGTCAAGGAGGCTGAGGAACCCAAAGCCAAGGGTGAAGAAGAAGGCTTGCAAAGTCAAGGGTGATCGAGTTGAGAACAGCTACGACACATCAAGGATCACTACATAAGGACGTGACTTACAACCAATGAGGTAACGGCTACAGTTATGTGGTGTAAGTCATAAGGCTCAAGACCAAGCTCTAAGAAGGAGAACAAGGTCACTAGAAGGAGAACAAGTGTCAAAACCAGAACTGGAAGCAGCCTAAAAGAGCTAAGTTCACCTTGATCTTTAGTTTGGGTTGTTCCTAGGTTTGGAGATGTTCTATGTGATCTTTGCAGGATGTTGGAGCCAAGAAATGTCAATCTAGATCAAGTCAAGCAGACTTGATGATTTATGAGTCCAACATCGAAACTCAAGCATGTGAAATGCTATAGATGTAATAATTAAGAGAAGGTATGTTTCTAGACTTAGTACATTGGTTTTGTGGACTAATATACTTGTCTAAGTGTTAGAAACAGAAAGAAGAAGAAAAGGAAAGAGGTGCCAAAGGCTTGGCTGTGTACAGCCAAGACTTAGTTCAGTCTGGCACACCGGACTGTCCTGTGGTGCACCGGACAGTGTCCGGTGCACCAGGCTGGCTCGAGCGAAGTGGCCGCTCTCGGGAATTCACCGGCGACGTACGGCTATAATTCACCGGACTGTCCGGTGTGCACCGGACTGTCCGGTGAGCCAACGGTCGGCCGGGCCAACGGTCGGCCGCGCGATCTGCGCGGGACACGTGGCCGAGCCAACGGCTAGATGGAGGCACCGGACTGTCCGGTGTGCACCGGACATGTCCGGTGCGCCAACGGCTCCAAGACTGCCAACGGTCGGCTTCGCCATAGAAGGAAAGAAATCGGGCACCGGACAGTGTCCGGTGTGCACCGGACTGTCCGGTGCACCACCCGACTGAAAGCTGATATTGCCTTCCAAATGAAGTCCAACGGCTCCTAGGCCCCTTGGGTCTATAAAAGGGATTCCTAGGCGCCTCCAAGATGTGAACAAGTGCAGCCAACAAGTGTAGACTTCACTGGAATCATTTCTCGCTCTCCCTCTTGTGTGTAACTCTATAGTTTGTGTAGAAGGCACAACTATAAGCCTTTAGAGAGAGGAGTAGTGCTGCTAAGAGCTAGAGCAAGGTCTTGAGCATATCGTTACTCTGCCGGGGTGCTGCCAAGAAGTTTGTAAGCAGCCGCGGTTCTGTTGTAACCCCACTCAATAGTGAAAGGCTCTATCTGTCATACTGACAGATCTGAGCAAACGGAGGAAGGAGTTGAAATAGACTCCAAGCCCAGGTGTGGCTAACTCCAACGAGGACTAGGCAAGCATTTCAGGCTTGGCCGAACCTCGGGATAAATCCTTGCGTCTGTGTGCTCTGTTCTGTATTGTATCCTGACTCTCTGTCTTACTCGCCTTTATATCTGCACTTCAATACTTATTTGTGGTATAAGCTTGATTTGAAGTGCAGGACATTTTGAGACAGGATCTTCCATTCCGCTGCAACCTACTCGAAGAGTCTTCTCACTCCACTGTGTACTAAGTCTTCGAGTAGAGTAAGAATTTAAGTTTTGAAGTAATAAGTTTTATTCGCCTATTCACCCCCCCTCTAGGCGACATCCAGATTCTGTTCCCGGGTCAAAGGGAACTTTCAATTGGTATCGGAGCTAGGCCTCTCCAGTGTGGGCTTAGCCATCCGGAGATAACGATGTCGTCACAAGAGGTAACTGTAGAAATTATTTTAGGCGATGGCTCTAATTACAAATCTTGGTCTGTCTCTATTTATAATGCTTTCATGAGTGTTGATTCTGATTTGAGACAGATCTTTAGTAGAAGTATTTTTCCATCTGATATTAGTAAAAATCCCTCTAATGATGAACTAAGATGTTTATCTCTCAATCACCGTGCTTGCAACATCTTAGTTGAGTCTCTTTCTAGAAGTGCCTATTTTGCCATCATGAGTAGTGATAATGATTTGTTTGTTGATGCTCATGATTTATGGAATAGAATTAAAGTAAAATATTTTGTGGCAAATTGTACTACTTCTACTCCCTATATTGCTTGTGATGCTAACCATTCAAAGGGAGAAGATCAAGAACGATGGACACCCAACGATGAATCTACCTCGTCGACAGGTTTGGTCTCCACTAATAATAAGTGTTTTATTGCTAACAATGACGGTGGAGACAAAAGCCATGATGAGGAGGAATATGAGGATGATAGCGAGGATGAATCTTCATCATCACAAGGTACATTTTCCTATATTGCTTCCACTGACATTAATGACAGGGAAAATGAGACCGATGATGTGGAAGAAGAGGAGATTCGCCGTTTCTACAACCATCTCAACAAAGCGGACAAAGCTCTCTTGGTTAAGTTGTTGAGAAGGAACAAGGAACAAGGCGAGACACTTCTCAGGCTAGAGGAGACTCTCATCAAAACAAACAACAGCCTGGAGAAGATGACCAAAGAACATGAGGAGCTAAGGTGCTCTCATGATGTCTTGGTCCAACGGTATGATTCAATGTTAATTGAGCAAAGTAATAATTATGACGCTCTATCTAATGTTGCTCAACTTAAAACTGAAAATTCTATGCTTAGAAGTCAAGTAGAAACAATGAATTTAGAAAAGCTTGCTCTTAGTGAAAAGTATGATATGTTGTCATACTCTCATAGTAAACTAGTTGATGATCATATCATGCTCGATATTGCTCATGAGGTAGTAATTACTAGTTTAAACTCATATGAACCTCATTCTTGCACTAGTAATCAATTGGTCAAAATATTATCATGTGCTGACCTCCACCGCCCCAAGAAAGGCCAATCTTTGTTTGAGAAACAAGTTGCAGGATCAAAAAGAAAATTGCGTGGGAACAAGAAGCAAAGACAGCTAAGGAGAAGACACATTGCTCAACTCTCTCAAGATATCCACGGGCGCGTGGTGAAGAAGCTTGAGAAAGGAAAAACTGCAGCAAGTGTTAAGCTCAACAAGAAGAATGTTCCCAAAGCTATAAATGAAGAAATCAACATGAAAAAGGAAAAAGGTAAAGATTCAATTAATCATGTTGTTTGCACTGACCTTCTCTCCATGTCATTCAAGTACAAAAAGGGAAAAGAAAAAAGGAGGTGTTTCAAGTGCAAGAAGTTAGGCCACCTCATCGCGTCTTGTCCGTACAAAGACAAGAATGAAGGGACAAGGAGTTGTTTTGGATGCAACAAAAAGGACCACACGATCACTTCATGTCCGGTCATGAAGAATCAAGGATGTGCATCCTCCAAGGTGACCCTCACCAAGGAAAATGACACACAGCAAGCGTCGTGTCAAGTTGAGCGACGCTTCTGCTACAAGTGTGGTGAGCAGGGTCATCTATCCAAGGTATGTTATAAAGGTAAGATTCCTAAGCAAGTGAATTTGTGTCAATCTTATTCGGGTAGGAGACCCAAATCATACACTTGTGCTAGATCTATAACGAGATCACCTAGAACTAGCACAAAGGCAATTTGGGTACCAAAGGCACATTTAGATGATCATTATGGACCCATCCCGAGATGGGTACCAAACTGTGCTAACTAGACCATGCAGGTGCCTTGAGATGAACTGGAGACCATGGGAGAGCTTAAGACGGTTATCTAAAACTCTATGCTTAAGCTGTTAATTGTTTTGGTGTTTATTGACCCAAAGTTGAATTATTGTGAAACACTAATCCCATGTTCATATCAAGTGAAATAAGGTGTATAGGTCCTGAATCATTATTGGTGAATCAAGTAAAGGACCTTGATGAGAATCTACAACCTGCTCTCTAAAGAACGGTACCCGTGTATTTTAAGTACATAATTGCAATTTAGTATTGCTCTTAAGTTGGCTTGATGTGCTACCTGTCCTTAGAGTAGTTATGCTTTATGATTGCCTGTGTTAAATGGATCATAATGATGGTTGCTTAATCATGACTGGTGCTATATAGGATATATCTTTTGAATCATTCATGGGTAGCTCTTTCATTTGTTATATCCACATGATTAACTCTCTTGGTGTATATGGATAAACCTGCAACTTTTGTAAGTCATGCTATGTGCAATTATGACATTTTGTTTAGTCCATGTTCACATGATTACCCTAGTTTGGTACTGTGTGAATTTCAAATCCATGTCGTGCCCTTTTGAGCTATGAGGTGCGTAAGCAAAAGGAGCCCTGAATTGGTGATAACAAGGGCTCTCATAAAGGCAAAGGTATGGAAAATGGAGCTATGCAATTTCATTAAATATTCTTGAAATTCCATTCATTGTGATCATAGCTATGTTCTTGTCTTTCAATTGGTAATATCTTGGCTTAGGTAATTTATGCCTTTAAAATGTTGTTTCTTTTGTGCACCTAAGAAACCTTCTTAATTATGACATGCTTAGATATTTCGCTTTATATACATGATTGTGTTGATCTTCAATTGGTATATGCAATGATAGTTAAGTATGAAGCATGTACAAGTTGCGTAAATGTTAGACTTCCTGTGAGTATTCAATTGGCTTAGGTGCCACTGGGGCGTGCATTGTTGTATTTAGTCAACCTTTCATTTAGCCTTCAATTGGTGTTAAGTGGTTTTTCATTTGATATGCAAATTGGCATCTTTGGGGGATGAAAGTGGTAGAGTATGCCTTGACCAAGGTATGTTGTGATCCCCTCTAGTTCTAAGGAAGCTAGAATGTGCAAAGTGCAAGTCATTCAAATACTTGATGCACAACATGAGGGGGAGCACACATAACTTGTGTCTTTTGAGACTAATTGTTTCTTGAGCAATCTTGTATAGTCTCTAGGTGGAAAAGAGAAGATAAGCAAGAATTGGAGCAATCAGGACTTGGGTACCTCTGTAAGTCAAGAAATTGGTATCTCAAGTCGTGAGTAAGTGCATATTTTTAGATTGCTCATGCTCTATAATATCTGGTGATAATAGATGCTTATTCTTAAATATCATGGAGCTATGATAATAAATGAACTTTTGCAATTGGTATCTTTCAATTAGTAGCCGTGATAGTCTACTTCAATTGACATCTTTTGATAATCATTAGAATGGAAGTTTCTTCTTGTGCCCAATACTATAACTTGTTCTAAGTTTGGTGTCTTAGCAACAAGAAAAAGTTAGGATAAAGAATCAGGCACAAGTGTGGAGAAGCTCTCGAGAGATTAAATACTTTCAAGATGGGAAGTACACTACAACATGGTAAAGGTACAAAAGGAAGTATTAATCTTTTTGCATATATGTGATAGTGCATATGAGTTTTGATAGTTGTTTTTCCTCCTTGACACCCTGCTGTCCCTTGACATCATCCTATGTTCTTGCTTGAGTATGGTTTTTGGTGTTTGATGTCAAAGGGGGAGAATTTGTGTATTAAAGCTTATCTCAACCTGAGAGGAAAGCTTATCCTAAGGGGTGATGTGTTAGTTTAAGCTTTGCTAGTGTGTTATTCATATGCTTCCTGCAGTATTTTATGTGTTGCATCATATGGACTAGTGCTTCCGTTGCTATGAATTAATTGGCATCTATTGTGTTCATTCTGAAATAGACAGTCATATAGTGTAATAGATAGTCATGTGATTAATGGTGCTTTAAGATTGCTTTAAATTAGTGTCTTAGTTTAAATTGGTATTAGTTTGAATTGGTATCTTAATGATGAATAGTGGTAGGTTGATCCACTAAATTGAATGGTGTTTAACTCTGATTATGTGCATTTGTGTGTTATAGCATCATGGTTTGATTCTTGACATAATGCATTCCAAAATTGCTAAGGTATAGAAATGCTTCGAATTGCCTAAGTATGTGCAAATTGGCGTCTGAGGCCAAAATTTTGTTTTTGAAGTAAGCACATATTTAGGGGGAGCATTCTATAAACTTAGAATTCAAAATTTGTGCTTCTAATCTTATTCTTATGTAAGCTTTAATTGTGTTGCCATCAATCACCAAAAAGGGGGAGATTGAAAGCTCTCTTGTGAGTTTTGGTGTTTGGATGACAACTCAATTAAAGGACTAACAAGTGTACTAAGTGTTGAACAGGTGCTTAAAGTAAAGCCTACAGGGTTCAACACAAGTGAACAAATGTGATGGTCCAAGAACTAGATTATGGATACATAATGGACATCACAAGTAAGTTGGACATTGCAAAAGTGATACTCGGGTGCGTAGCTCGGAGACAACTGATCAAGCCAAGGACGGAGGCAAGAAAAGCTTCGAGGTACCAAGTGCACGGGAGAAGGTCAAGGAGGCTGAGGAACCCAAAGCCAAGGGTGAAGAAGAAGGCTTGCAAAGTCAAGGGTGATCGAGTTGAGAACAGCTACGGCACATCAAGGATCACTATATAAGGACGTGACTTACAACCAATGAGGTAACGGCTACAGTTATGTGGTGTAAGTCATAAGGCTCAAGACCAAGCTCTAAGAAGGAGATCAAGGTCACTAGAAGGAGAACAAGTGTCAAAACCAGAACTGGAAGCAGCCTAAAAGAGCTAAGTTCACCTTGATCTTTAGTTTGGGTTGTTCCTAGGTTTGGAGATGTTCTATGTGATCTTTGCAGGATGTTGGAGCCAAGAAATGTCAATCTAGATCAAGTCAAGCAGACTTGATGATTTATGAGTCCAACATCGAAACTCAAGCATGTGAAATGCTATAGATGTAATAATTAAGAGAAGGTATGTTTCTAGACTTAGTACATTGGTTTTGTGGACTAATATACTTGTCTAAGTGTTAGAAACAGAAAGAAGAAGAAAAGGAAAGAGGTGCCAAAGGCTTGGCTGTGTACAGCCGAGACTTAGTTCAGTCTGGCACACCGGACTGTCCGGTGGTGCACCGGACAGTGTCTGGTGCGCCAGGCTGGCTCGAGCGAAGTGGCCGCTCTCGGGAATTCATCGGCGACGTACGGCTATAATTCACCGGACTGTCCAGTGTGCACCGGACTGTCCGGTGAGCCAACGGTCGGCCGGGCCAACGGTCGGCCGCGTGATCTGCGCGGGACACATGGCCGAGCCAACGGCTAGATGGAGGCACCGGACATGTCCGGTGCGCCAACGGCTCCAAGACTGCCAACGGTCGGCTTCGCCATAGAAGGAAAGAAATCGGGCACCGGACAGTGTCCGGTGTGCACCGGACTGTTCGGTGCACCACCCGACTGAAAGCTGATATTGCCTTCCAAATGAAGTCCAACGGCTCCTAGGCCCCTTGGGTCTATAAAAGGGACTCCTAGGCGCCTCCAAGATGTGAACAAGTGCAGCCAACAAGTGTAGACTTCACTGGAATCATTTCTCGCTCTCCCTCTTGTGTGTAACTCTATAGTTTGTGTAGAAGGCACAGCTATAAGCCTTTAGAGAGAGGAGTAGTGCTGCTAAGAGCTAGAGCAAGGTCTTGAACGTATCGTTACTCTGCCGGGGTGCTGCCAAGAAGTTTGTAAGCAGCCGCGGTTCTGTTGTAACCCCACTCAATAGTGAAAGGCTCTATCTGTCATACTGACAGATCTGAGCAAACGGAGGAAGGAGTTGAAATAGACTCCAAGCCCAGGTGTGGCTAACTCCAACGAGGACTAGGCAAGCATTTCAGGCTTGGCCGAACCTCGGGATAAATCCTTGCGTCTGTGTGCTCTGTTCTGTATTGTATCCTGACTCTCTGTCTTAATCGCCTTTATATCTACACTTCAATACTTATTTGTGGTATAAGCTTGATTTGAAGTGCAGGACATTTTGAGACAGGATCTTCCATTCCGCTGCAACCTACTCGAAGAGTCTTCTCACTCCACTGTGTACTAAGTCTTCGAGTAGAGTAAGAATTTAAGTTTTGAAGTAATAAGTTTTATTCACCTATTCACCCCCCCTCTAGGCGACATCCAGATCCTGTTCCCGGGTCAAAGGGAACTTTCAGGGGCAAGATCTAGTTGTCCACTCGAGACCTCTTCCTCGAATTGATCTCTTAATTCCTAGGCAACTCCACGTCGTCTTGGGACGCCCCGGGTGACCTATCGACCTGGAGCACCTTAAGATCTTTTCCCCCAGGGGACGAGATCTAGATTCCAGCAAGGAGGAGGAAGACGACCCTGTCGCCAGGTCGCGGACCGTTCGGCCCAGATTTGCGGACCGTCCGGTGTGACGCAGGGAAGACACTGCTCCTGCGCCCAGGTCGCGGACCGTCCAGCCCAAGGCCGCAGACCGTCCGCGCCGCCGCAGAGGGTACTATCAGGCAACCCGGCAACCTGTCGCAGGCCGCCACCACTGTTCACCTCGCGGAGCCGAACCCAAGGTATTGCTCATCACGAGAAGGTCATAGGGTTCATTGCTATTTGGTCCCAAATAGGTGGTGACCATCATAGAGGTGTTGCCCCACATTTAGGATAACCACTTTATTTGACCCTACATCATCTAAAGGTGCCAAGTACCGCCAAGCAGTTCATTATAGTGTTTGGTGACCAAAAAGGCACCAACATACTTTTTGGCGACTCCGCTGGGGAAGAAGTTGCAGATCTATAAAATCAGGCTTACATGGCCGATTCTAAAGTTCTCAACAGTGCTTCTCCAAACAACAACACAAGGCTGACTAATTTATCGGCCGCTGAGCATAAAAGATTAGAAGATGACATGAAGAAAATAGACGAGGAGGCCCACCGACAAAAGGATTAGGTGCTCAAGGTGGCAGATAAGTGGTACCTCTCGCACTTCAGGGTAGACTGCCACCAGAAGACCGTCCAAGAGAGGGAGATAAACACCGAGTATATGTTAGCCGTGCTGCAACAGCTCCCCACGATAGGTGATGCCAGGTCAGCCGATGATATTCCATCTATTAAAATTTCTTTTGATAATCAGATTAAAAGTATCACGGAGGATATAGAGAGGATGGCACATGCATTAGGAAAAACTCACATGCCTAATTTTTTATCACATAAATTAGGCGCTGAAATAATTGCGCCAAACACATCGGCGACAAATGGGTTTCCCCAGCCATATTCTGGTATGCCGATGGACTCATATCCAGGACGACCGTCACCACCATCTTCGCTAAATGGTGAGTCAACCCTGAGCACGGCCGGACCGTCCGCACACAATCGCGGACCGTCCGGCCCTCCGTCAGACCGTCTGGCACCCTACGTCAGACAGTCCGGAGTTACACAGAGCCCACCACAAGGGTCACAGGTGTTGCCTGACGTGACCAGACAGTCCGAGGATAGTACCGGACCGTCCGACTGTGCAGGTCGGACCGTCCGGAGCACCAGAAGTCACCTGTGATCCGCCTAGCGTGGAAGGCCGGCATGAATATAACCGGCCACCCAAGCCCCAAGAACCAAAAAAGTCACATGTCCCTGAGCTTGTTTGGCCCACTAAGGCCAAACCTTCTGTTCGCTCTCACCCGCACTCGACACAAAAGGAAAAGGTTAAGTTCACATTTAATATTACTAAGTGTGATAAAATATTTGATGAGTTGCTTAAACATGGTAATATTAAATTATCACATATAATTCATCCGGTTGAAGAATTAAAAGGGCGTAAATATTGTAAATGGCATGGCTCCTTTCTTCATAACACCAATGATTGTGCTGTCTTTCGTCGGCAAATACAATCGGCTATAAACGAAGGCCGGTTGAGGTTTCAAAAGAAGGTGAGGATTGAGAAGCCACCTGTCCCTGCCACTACATTAGAGCCGACAAGCAAAAAAGTCATAGTTCGGCCCTGTAAGTCCGATAAAAGCAAAGATAAAAATATCGTCATTGGTGATCCCTGTACACCAAATATGTCACGCAGAATGGTTACTCGGAAGACTTCGGACAAAAGAAAGATCGGAGGCACCGGGGGGCAAGCACGATCGGACACCCGATCACGGTCACCTGTCCTGCGTACGCCGCACGATCCGGGTACTAAGGCTGAACAGTCCGAGACAGGAGCGGACGGTCCGGCTATAATGGTCGAACTGTCCGCAGACAGTCAGAAGCAGCAACCTCAGACCACCGGACCACAAGGTTCCAAAACAAGTGTTAGGAAACAAAATACCACTGGACGACTCAGTAGAGTCGGCCCTACTTTTGGTCAGTTGCTTGCCAAATATACAAAGAAGGCCGTTCCACACAAACGGCCAATAAAGCAGACGAAGTCAAAAGGGCGATCTGTGCGAAAGCAAAAGCCGACTAAACGGACCCAAAAGGTAGCACAACCAAGATCGTCTTGTCATCCTCCTCCGGGGATAGTATGGTGTGTCCCGTTATATCCATCGCCGATGTGTTGTCCTGCTCATGTATGGGGTGGTACGGCGATGAATTCGTATTACTGGCCCAATCTGTTTGCTTATTTGGGCTGGGGGCACCACAAGTTTTTGCCTATTGACAGGTTGATCAGGTAGACATGGCCAAAGAGGACGCGATCTGAAACGGCCTCTATGCATTAAAGTTCCATCAAGTATTTATATTATCTGATCGCAAGAGCCAATGACTTGCATCGAGCTAAGTCGTTACTTCGGGAACAAAAGCTCATAAGGTCAATTGTTTCCGAAGTTTTCGCTGATGATTTTGGTTCGCCAAGCTCCACCAAAAGGCAGGGGGCATATGTTGGACACCAAAATGAGCGGACGGTCCGGCCCTTGGGTCCAGACGGTCCGCATGTCTCGAGATTAGATTAACTCGGATGTTTATCCTTATCTCGTGCGTGGTTATCCATCTAATCACGTGGGAGTTTGTTGCCTATCTCTTAGAAAAAGGTCCAGACCTCCTCCCCTATAAATATAAAGGGGTACGGCCGATTGAGAATTGTTGGGACTGTCTCTCGACAGCTAGGAGATCCAACACGAGTGAATGGTGATGGCAACAGGGCACTCGCGCGTGGTGGCAAAAGCTCTGTTAGTCTGGCCTCTCACGGGCACTGTGCGGGGGTATTTATAGGTATCCGAGTGCACGGCGCCTTGCGTTAAGGACGCATGTGCCCTCAGGTGCCTAGTTTATCCCCAGAATATTCCCATAAAGCGGGGTTACAAGCTGTAATTACAAGTACACCTTTACAAATTAGGCCCGTAACACAAACGCGGCCACGCAGGGCCCGTTACAATGGGCCTGATCTCATGTGGGCCTCGGAGCTGACCGAGGCCGCGCCGTGGAGAGGCGTTGCCGCAGGCCTTCGTCTGGTGCCGAATCGAGCGAAGGGTCTCCATGTTGTCTCTGGTGCCGATGAAGCGAAGGGTGTCCCTGCCTGCCTTGTCTCAGGGCAGGGGCTAAGCGGTGGAGACTTCGGGCGAAGGGTGGCGTTTCTGCCTTCGCTCCAACATTTGCCCTCCGAGGGACCAGTTCGACAAAGTCACCTGGTGCCGAAGACGTCGCTAGATGGCGGAGACGCTGCCCTCGCTCGAAGTGGTTCCGCGGGGGTTTTTGATGTGACCGTTGATGGACATCGTACTGTTGGACTGCGGGTTTTCCGAAGTGTCGCGCCCTGTGGGATTGCGGGTTTCCCGAGGAGCCGCGCCCTGCCTATAAAGGGGGGCGGGGGACGGCGCTGTTTGCACTTTGCCTTCCGCGCTCCGTGAAAACCCTAGCCGCCCGCCGTCTTTCTGCTCCTCTTCTTCTACTGTTCCCTTTGCTCGTCGGAGATCTGGCTCGAGTGAAGCAAACCGCCCGCCGCCGCCGACGGTACGTAGCAATGCCATCCTCTTCTTCTACTGCCGACGCCACGCCGCCGGCTGCCGCCTCGTCTGAGGAGACGTTGAATAGCGTGATGGTGGAGGAGCTGCGCGCCGGCGACTCTGTTGATTTTGGTGTGTCACGGATGACGTCGGCCCGCGTCGAAGAGATGCAGCGCTTGGGCTACTTTGGCGGCGGAGTCGCTCGTGCTCCGGGGACGGAGGATGTCCCCGAGCCGGAGGGTGAGTTGGTTGTCTTCGAGGCGTTCTTCGTCGCCGGTCTCCGCTTGCCTGCGCACCGGTTTGTTGGCGAAGTCCTGCGTAGATTCAACGTTCAAATTCATCAGCTGACACCGAACGCCGTGGTGGCGCTGGCGAAGTATGTCTGGGCGACGACTTCGTACGGCGGGCAGCCGTCGGTTGAAGTTTTTGCGAAGAATTACTGCTTGCATTGGCAGAAGAGGGTGATTGAGGACGGAGTCGCCCAGTTTGGGTCGTGCACATTCACGCCGAAGACCGGCAAGACCACAATGCCAGTAGTGGAGTTGGTTCCGTGCGCCCGCAACAAGTGGGGCAATTGGAATGAATTTTGGTTTTACGTTGCTGAGGCTACTGTCGAAGGCCATGAAGGACTGCCCGTGTCTGAGATGTGCTCTCACTATTACTCTGCGTATCCGCCTTTTGAAGTGGCAGAAGAGGATGCAGACGAAGGGGCCCTTCGATGCGCCGCCGGCCAGAGCAGTGGTCGTGATTTAGTTGAAGAGTTTGTGGCGTACGGGGTCTGGCCCTTGGCGCACGGCTGGGCGTTGGGCGAAGTGTGCCCTCGCCAGATGCCCTTTCACGGAGGAAGGGTGGTGCGAAGTCCTGCCTTTGCACTGAACTTGCGAAACCGTGACCCGGCCGCCTTTGTGCGTGATGCGGAGGACTTGGCGGTGCGGCTCGTGGGGCGGTACGTGGCGAGGACGGAAGGCCAGCGCAGCTTTGATATTCGCGGGTCAAATGAACGTTTGAACAGGGTCTTCGAATTAAATCAGTTGCCGTACGATGGCTACCCTGGTCAAGACGAAGCGGACCGCCGTGGGAAGAAGCCGGCGGTGGAGACTGGAGGCGACCCTGCGCTGACGGCCGCCCCCCCCCTCAAAAAAGAGAAAATTAGGTACTGCGATGGGAGGAATCGGGGTGTCTGATAGTTTTGCTAGGGAGTTAATGAGGACGTGTGCGGCCCCGGGGGAGAGGATGTCTTCGCCCGAGCTCCGGGAGTCTTCGGCTCGGATGCTGAGGGTTACCGGGGGCTGTTGGCCTAGAAATGTTCCTGTCCCCTGCGCGGCTGAGGAAGACTGTTTTATATCTCGTATGGTTCGCCGGTGGAGGGTTTTTCCTTACGGGCGAAATATCGGTGCTGTTGTGTGGGCAGTGATGGACAAGGATCGCCAAGGGGCGGCGCAAAAACGCCAGGCGACCGTCAGGATTCACGATCCCCGGCCGAAAAGGCAGCGGGGAACGGCGAAGGCTGCGGCCTCCAGCGGAGGCAAGCCGCCGCTGGCGGCGAAGGCGGGCGCCTCTGCACCCAGCAAGGCGCCGGAGACAACGGCGGGCGCCGGAGTCTCCAAGCTGACGAAGGTGGTGCCGCCGGCCAGCGGGGTGGCGGAGGCTTCGAAGGCGGCCCGAACGTTGCCGCCACCGGGCAAACGCGTTGCCGACTTCGGCACCGACATTAGTGTGGACGATTATCTTGGGGTTAAGTCACCCGGCCGCTTTTTTTTTTTGATCGTTGATGCGTTGCAGGGTCGGACGAAGGCCGGCTTGCTATAGCTGTGCCTGCCGGGGCAATCGCGACGGCTGCGCTGTCGTCGAAGGCGAGGGGCGGGACCCTTGGCGCCGGAGGCGAGGTGTCGGCCCTCGCGTTGGTCAGAGACGAGGCTGGCGCGGCGACCCGCCGGCTGAAAGGAGTGACGGAGGCGCTGAGTCAGGCGACGGAGGCGCTGAGTCAGGTCCGCCGAGTTTTTTTTTTTTTTGATGGCAATGGCCTTACGTGTGCTCTGCAGGTGGCTGACTTCACCAGCCGCACTGCGTCGGGGGCACTTACGGCAGCCTTATCTGCCGAAGTCGAGAGACTTCGGACGCAACATGCTGACGCTGTCCGTGAGAAGTCTGCCTCCGACAGCAAGTGTCGTAAACTGGCGGACAAGGTGGCCGCCCTGGAGGAGGAAAAGGCTGACCTCCGGCGCCAGCTGGCGGGGGAGAGGAGGGAAACAAACGAGGCCATCGCCAAGGAGCAGGCCGCGCAGGCGGAGGCTAGGCTGGCACGGGCGGAGGCCAATCTTGCCAAGGATCTCGCCGAAGACCTGCGGGGGCGGCTCACCGCTCTGGAGAGCCGCGCGAAGGGGGCCGAAGCCGCGGTGCGAACGGAGGCCGAACGGACGCGCACACAGCTTATGGCCACATATCGCGAGCTGGGTGCGCGGACCGGTGACTTCGTGGTGCCGGAGCGAGAGGCCGGGCTTCGCTGTTTGGAATGGGTGCAAGAGGAGCTGCAGGAGCTCCCCACTGTCCTGGGGGGATTAATGTCGTTCGCCTCCCTGGTCACCTGCGAGGGGGCGATGAACGCACTCTCTCGCGAAGGGTGCCGGCACTATGAGGCCTTCGACCAGGCAGATGAAGATTTTGGGCGAGACATCTATAAGGTCGAGGACCCTGTGGTGAAGGAGTCCGCCGGCGCCCTCTATGACCGGATGTGGGGTCTGTATGGTGGTGAAGTGGTCAGGGAGCGGGCCGAGGCTGCGAGGGCTCAGGTAACGTTGTCGTCTGTTCGGCGTTTGCTGGATGTGGTCTGTGCGTGTGCTTGCTGACTTTTTATATGTTTTGTTTTAGGCGGAGCGAGGCGAGCGGGTGGACGATTTCGGAGCCCTGAACGACGCCCCGCCCGACCCGGAGGCGGCCCCGGAGACCGCGGAAAACGCACCAGGCGCCCCCACAACTGCTGCGGCAGTTGAAGACCTGCCCCTGACGGCCGAAGGCGCTCCCGATGCCCTCGCAGCAGCTGCGCCGACCGTCGCAGATCCGACGGCGGAGGCGGTGGAAACAATGGCGGAAGTGGCGGCGGAGACAACGGCGGAGGCACCCGCAGCGTCAGGGCCCTCGCAGGTGGCGTAGTGGTTGTTTAGGGTTAGGGAATTTTGGATGCTGTACTGAACTTTGGTTGCTGCGCAGGTTCAAGATTTTGGGCCTGCGCACGCAACCGCTGCTACTGAGTTTTTGGCGGCCTCGACCGCGGAGGGTGGTAATCAATATAGTGGGTCTGCATCTGAGTTTTTTGACTTTGCTGACTCCGGGAGCTCGGTTGAGTGGACTGAGGAGTCGTCGGAGGAGAATTTGGATTATTTTGCGGCCTTGGACGTGGCTGCGGCGGAGGCCTCGCCACACGCCGCGGACGCGTCGGACGTGCCAGGCCCTAGCGCCGGGCGCCGTCGACGAAGGGCGGTTGCAAAACGTAGGGTTAGCGCGGAGGAGCGGGCTCTGCTTCGTGTGAGTGGGGCTGGTCGGCAGGAACTGTTGTCTCTGCCGACCGCCGAGAGTGTGGGTGAAGGGGAACTGCGAAGGCTTTTTGCGGGTGAGGAGCTTAGGATAATGTTATTTAATTATAGGGAGATGGGAATTATTCCTAAGGTTGAGCCGATGTAGAGTGTGGTGCCCTCGCTTGTGTATGTGGAGGCTTGTGTGGTGGAATTGTGTGCCCTCGCGTGCATGTGTGTGAAGGCGTTTTGTACTAACTGATTCGTTCGGCTGCGCTGTGCTTGCTTGATTATAATTGGTCTTGGCGTGAATGTTTCGATTTTGTCGTTTCGGCCGTTGTTGTGCTGGTCCAGGTGTACCCTTAAGTGTCTTCGGCACAGATAGTCTTCGCGACAGACTTAGATTTTTTCCCGGCTGCACCCTTAGGCGACTTCTGCACGGATAGTCTTCGCGATAGACTTAGATTTTTTTTCCGCACTTGTTGTGCTAATCCGGCTGCACCCTTAGGCGACTTTTGCGCGGATAGTCTTCGCGATAGACTTAGATTTTTTTTCGCACTTGTTGTGCTAATCCGGCTGCACCCTTAGGCGACTTTTGCGCGGATAGTCTTCGCGATAGACTTAGATTTTTTTTCGCACTTGTTGTGCTAATCCGGCGGCACCCTTAGGCGACTTTTGCGCGGATAGTCTTCGCGATAGACTTAGATTTTTTTTTCGCACTTGTTGTGCTAATCCGGCGGCACCCTTAGGCGACTTTTGCGCGGATAGTCTTCGCGATAGACTTAGATTTTTTTTCGCACTTGTTGTGCTAATCCGGCTGCACCCTTAGGCGACTTTTGCGCGGATAGTCTTCGCGATGGACTTAGATTTTTTTTTCGCACTTGTTGTGCTAATCCGGCTGCACCCTTAGGCGACTTTTGCGCGGATAGTCTTCGCGATAGACTTAGATTTTTTTTTTTTGCACTTGTTGTGCTAATCCGGCTGCACCCTTAGGCGACTTTTGCGCGGATTTGTCGCACACGAGGGTAGCTAACGCTTAGCCTCGCGGTGACCTCGTGGTGGTCGAATGTCGAAGACCGTCATCGCGGTCTTTTTCGACGCATGTCTTTTTGCGGGGGATTTCTTACGCACATATTACATGGCTCCGCCTCGTTAAAAACCTCACCCCCCGGGAGGAAAAGAGTGCGGGCCGGTGCAAGATTGTTTTTGCGAATTACAAGGGCGAAGACGCGGCCCCCAGGCGAAGTCTTTTGCGCCATTATGGATCGGCTGACTTCGACCAGGTCGAGGGCGGACCAGGTGAAGACATCTTTATTCTTGGCCAGGCAGCAGAGGAGCTTCTCTTCTTCATGCGAAGTAAGGTCTTCGCTGATAGTGACTGTCTACTTGGGCGTGGCCTGATCGAGGGGGACAGTCTTGGTCCCATCCTGACTCTGCAACTGAGCCTTTTCGTGCTACTTGTCAGTTGGGCTGGCGGGCGCAGGGACCTCGCACTGTGTCGTGAGACAGTGCACGTTCCTCTGACCCGGCACGAAGTCTCGCTCTATGTTGCGCGCTGTCTGCTGGTTACCGAAGACCATAATTACGCCTAGCGGGCCTGGTATCTTCATGCACAAATACAGTCCGTGGATGGTAGCTTCAAACTTATTGATGGAGCCCCGGCCCATGATGGCGTTGTATGGATATACCATATCCACAATGTCAAAAGTCACTTGCTCACTTCGGGCATTGGGTGCTACACCGAAGGAGAGGGGCAACTCTATTTTGCCGACGGGGAAGGTGCCTTTGCCGCCGAAGCCATACAACGGGTTGTCCGAAGGCTTAAGCAGGCTGTGGCTGATGCCCATGCGATCGAAGGCGTGGAGGAAGATGATGTCTGCCTGGCTGCCATTGTCAACGAGGACCTTGTGTAGGTCCCAGCCTGCCACGCTGCAATTGATGACCATGGCATCGCAGTGGGGGGCGCTGCGCAAATCGACGTCCCGTGCGTCGAAGGTGAGCGGTACGTGGGACCACTTTGTCTGTACAACTGGGCCCGTGACGGCTACATGGTTTACGCTGCGGTAGTGGTCCCGCTTCTGCCGCTTGGTGTCGAAGTCGGTGCTGGACCCCCCAGTTATCATATGAATGACTCCGCGATAAGGTTGATCGGCGAAGTCCTCCTGCTTTGGGGCGTTGGGGATGTTTTGTTGTTGCTGGTGTGGTGGTGGAGGCGGAGGATGTACAATTTGTACTTCCTGATGATGTTGGTAAGCGTGGTGCGGTGGATGTGGGGCGGGAGCGTGGATATATGGTGGAGGGGGTGGCTGGTAGTTATGCGCGACAATTCTGGGGTTGTCGGCTGGCTGCGCCCTCGCCATTCTGTCTCTGGTGGCCTTCACTTCGGGGCAGTCTTTGGTTGGGTGGGCGCAGTCTTCGCCATGGAAAAGGCAGTAAAACCGGCGCGGTGGAGGGGGTGGCTGCGCACGCCCTTGGCCCCTGCCGCGAGTTTCACTTCCGCGGCCCTGGGGGGGATATTCCTGGCGCCGAAGGGGGTCGGCGGCCGGCTGCTGGTTGGCAATGTTGTGCACTTGCGGCTGACCGCGGCCATCTCGACCGGAGTCTGGTTGCGGAGTTCTTGTCCACGTGTGGCTGGACTGTGGAGCGTCTTTTGGCTTCCGCTGGGACTCAATCTTGCGCTGGTGGAGCTCCTCGGATCTGGCATACTTTTCAAACAGCTGGTACAGCTCTTGGAGGTTCTTCGGCGGATCTCTGATGCAGTGGCTGTAAAGGACGCCAGCGCGAAGACCACTGATAGCATAGTGGATGGCAATCTGGTCATCGACTGAGGGTAGCTGTGACTTGAGTGTGAGGAATTTGCGGTAATATTCCCTCAGGGTCTCCCTCTCTAGCTGCTTGCAGAGCGAGAGCTCGGCCAGGGCGTCGGTGTCCGGGCGGTACCCTTGGAAATTGAGGAGGAACTTGTCCCGGAGACTTCTCCAGGAATCGATGGACAGCGGAGGCAGCCTGGTGAACCAGGTGAGTGCGGGGCCCTCGAGGGCGATGATGAAGGACTTCGCCATTGTGGCGTCGTCCCCCCCGGACGATGCGACGGCGACCTGGTAACTCATGATGTATTGAGCCGGGTCGGTGCTGCCGTTGTACTTGGGGTAAGTCCCAGCCCGGAAGTTAGCTGGCCACGGCGTCACTTGCAGGTGAGGCGCCAGGGGACTTCGCTCATCGAGATAATTGACCCCTTGGAACGGCGCGGCGTGCGGGAAAGTGAAGTCGCGCTGGGGGAAACGCGGGTCCTCCGGTTGCGCGCGGTGTTGCAGGGGTGGCTCATGCTGCAGGCCGGGGTGGCCTTCGCGCGTGTCTTCGTTTTGTGCGCGCTGCTGGAGGGATGACTCGTGCTGCGGGCCGAGGTGGCCTTCGCGCTGCATCAGCGCGATCTCCCGCTCGAGTTCCTGGGCCTTGTGCTCTTCGTCGCGTATCATCTGCCGCACTTTGGCGAGTGCGGACACACGCTGGCGCTTGGCCTCCAATATCTCCTTCTGCCTCTGGAGGTTGCGGTTCTTGAGGCGTAGAGCGCGCAGCTGTAGCTGTTCTTCTGCGGAGATGCCGAGGGCCTCACCGTCCTCGGCGAGGTCCGCGCCCTCCGGTGGTGCGAAGCCTGAGGGAGGTGCGAAGCCTGGGGGAGGTGCGAAGCCTGAGGGTTGTTCCTCAGGGTCGCAGGTGCGGAGGGTGTCGTCTTCAGTAGCCTCTTGGTGGGTGGGTTGGGTGAGGGCGAGGGCCTTGCCCTTTCTTGCGGCGAGCAGTGCTGCCTTCGCAGCCTCGTCAGCCTTCGGGTTAGCTCTCTTGGGTGCCATCGCGGGTGGTTGTCTCGTAGCACGAACGGTGGGCGCCAAATGTTGGGACTGTCTCTCGACAGCTAGGAGATCCAACACGAGTGAATGGTGATGGCAACAGGGCACTCGCGCGTGGTGGCAAAAGCTCTGTTAATCTGGCCTCTCACGGGCACTGTGCGGGGGTATTTATAGGTATCCGAGTGCACGGCGCCTTGCGTTAAGGACGCATGTGCCCTCAGGTGCCTAGTTTATCCCCAGAATATTCCCATAAAGCGGGGTTACAAGCTGTAATTACAAGTACACCTTTACAAATTAGGCCCGTAACACAAACGCGGCCACGCAGGGCCCGTTACAATGGGCCTGATCTCATGTGGGCCTCGGAGCTGACCGAGGCCGCGCCGTGGAGAGGCGTTGCCGCAGGCCTTCGTCTGGTGCCGAATCGAGCGAAGGGTCTCCATGTTGTCTCTGGTGCCGATGAAGCGAAGGGTGTCCCTGCCTGCCTTGTCTCAGGGCAGGGGCTAAGCGGTGGAGACTTCGGGCGAAGGGTGGCGTTTCTGCCTTCGCTCCAACAAGAATCCCCGAACACATTCCAATCGAACCAATTACCTTATTTACTTTTCCTGCCCTAGGAGTAGATATAGCATAGTCCTAGTTGTAGCTTTCCGCATATCCACCTCCACCCCTATTCGACTCTACGTCGTCTAGATCCGTCTTGGGTGGCCTGGCGATCCCAAGACGACCCTAGGATCTCACCCCTCCCAGGGGGCAAGATCTAGTTATCCACTCGAGACCTCTTCCTCGAATTGATCTCTTAATTCCTAGGCGACTCCACGTCGTCTGGGGACGCCCCGGGTGACCTGTCGACCTGGAGCACCTTAAGATCTTTTCCGTCAGGCGACGAGATCTAGATTCCAGCAAGGAGGAGGAAGACAACCCTATCGCCAGGTCGCGGACCGTCTGGCCCAGATTTGCGGACCGTCCGGTGTGACGCAGGGAAGACACTGCTCCTACGCCCAGGTCGCGGACCGTCCGGCCCAAGGCCGCAGACCGTCCGCGCTGCTGCAGAGGGTACTATCAGGCAACCCGGCGACCTGTCGCAGGCCGCCACCACTGTTCACCTCGCGGAGCCGAACCCAAGGTATTGCTCATCACGAGAAGGTCATAGGGTTCGTTGCTATTTGGTCCCAAATAGGTAGTGACCATCATAGAGGTATTGTCCCACATTTAGGATAACCACTTTATTTGACCCTACATCATCTAAAGGTGTCAAGTACCGCCAAGCGGTTCATTATAGTGTTTGGTGACCAAAAAGGCACCAACAAACGTACAACTCCAAATTCCAATTCAACGACATCCAAATAATAGAAGTAGAATTATATCCCATTTGAATACCATGGTTGATTTGGTATTGAACCCAATTTATTTCCATGCCCTCCAATATCAACGTACAAACAGAGCATTACTGATAAGAAACTTATACATGGAATTCACAGAATTGGACCCACCCATTTTTATTAAACCCCAAGCAAACCTATCCGGCATGTTGTACAGACAAAATTACATGGCCACACCAAGACACACTCGATCAAAACAACCACTGCGACAGATGCAAGTATTCCAGGCAGGGTTACATTAGCAATGGATACCACAAAGGCGTAGTGGCACACAACTTTCAGAGCCTCTGCTTCTCGATGTGAACCAACTTCACTGAATGATCCTTGGGACTCGCATCCCGAACCCGCGCTTCATCTTCTCCACCCTGTTTTCCAATGGCAATTGCAAAATATGAATTGGATCAAATATACCCAGCTCTATACTGAGCATCATGTCTATGAATTTTACTAACTGAAACAGGTAGAAACATACAAGAACCCCTGTGCTTGCTTATTTTGTTAACCCTACTATATGATCTATGAAAATAGTGTCGGTTAAGTCATATAAGAGTAATCAACTGAGTATGAGCAATAGCACATGGCCTCATGCAGTGATACAGCTTCGCCAGAAATTGAACAGCGCTCACTTACACGAGAAGGGAACTCCAAACAAACAAAAACTGAAGAATCTGAAGCTTCTTTTAAGTTACTTACGTTGGTGCGAGTTTGCCAAGGCAATAAAGCTCTTCACCAGATACTTCGTCGGATACTTTACCCGAAATCTCAACTCTGTATGATCTATCAGGAGAATCGGGAAGCCCTCGACCCACAAGTAAGTCCAAATCCTTCTGGTGAAGTTCTCGGCCATTGATGAACACACCAGTATTTCCTCCAGCACAGTTCTTAGGCATAGGATAGTTGAATTCCGCAACATATGGCTGCAACAAGGAGACCAGGTTAAAAGGTCAATACATAGCTAGGGTGCGAAAACACAGCAGCTCAAGTATAAGCTCTCTTACGGGTATGATGCCAAGGCAGGGCTGTCCCATAACACCCCAGAATCCAGCACGGTAGTCATACCTAGTACAGAGGATATAAGAACAAAATGTCAAGTAACTTTCTAGCTAAAGTTCACTACAGAACAGAACAACAATGTTACTAGGAAACCTAAAAAATGAAATGCAGTCAGAAGGCGCAAAACATACCAGTATTCACCCGGGTAGACTGGTCCAGCAATCTTCTCCGCCTTCCTGACAGCTCGGTCAGAAATGGGATAGCCATTGATGAAAACACTTGCTCTGCCATTGCCCATTCCACCATTGATTTTAAAGCTCTTCTTTATGAGGCTGGAGAAAAAGGAATCACCCGATTTCGTGGCCCGCAGGTGGTCGACGTATTGTGCCCCACCACCTGGATCTTGACTGTGCTCAGGATCATCATACTCGTCGTCCGACGGGTCTAGCATGCTTGCTACAGGTACACATTTCACTTTGTTTGGCTTAAAACTTTCAGTTAACACACCCTTTTCATGTTCGGACCGGGTGCTTCTGCTTCCTTTGCCTGGCCCATCAACCACCCTATCTGATGGAGAATATCCAAAATGATCACGAAGAGGTAAAGTTGGAACGCGGATAACCACTTCAGCATCATGAGGAACGTCTCTAGAACCAGAGGAGTTCTTCTGTGAGTTCGATCTAGCTGGGCTATTATCATCCTCGGAAATGCTGGCAGAAGATATACATTGCGTTTTGTCTGGTTCGCTTGAGTTCGAGGGTAAATCTTTTTCTTGAGAGCAATGACTGCCTGCAGAAAAACTATAGGATGGAAGAAGTCTCTCATCAGCATTTTGTCCATTGCTTGCTTGGCCATTGTTGTAGTAGTTCTTACTTCCAGGTGATAAGTGTGAAACTGGTGTAGGTGCTGAAACATCAAGCCTGCTTCCATCAAGTCTGACCACAATTGCATGTGAGCATGACCCACAACGCAGCTTATACTCATCTTTTCCCAACAAGAGAGAGTTCTTGGGAAGCTGCAGCACTTCATAGCAATTGTAACAAATAGTAAAAGGGGCGCCATTGACAATCGGTTCACAAGTCTGTGCAGGTTTTTTACTCAGGGTGGCCCTCATGTGACTGCGTCGCATCATACCATTCATACCTCTTGTATTGTAGTTCTGTGCACCAAACATCACTGGGCCTTCTGCAGGGTACAAGCTAGGATTGTTCATAAGATAGGGTGCCCTCTGAACAGGTAAGAATTCACGATGGTAACAATGTAAGCAAGAGCAAGCAGGCTGATGGTAGAAGCCATCATGGTGATAAGAGATCAGAGGGTCAGGATCATAATGTCCGTGGAAATAATTATCGAAGTTTCTCCATGGATATGGGGCAGCTGGGTAGCTAGGAGCTCCCGTGTGTGCAACCGATTCCCCGTATCCATGGAGATCTTGCTGTACAGATAATGAAGGAAAAGCAGGAGGAACACCAGGTGTCTGCCCATTCAAAGAAGGTGAGTGCTGAGACCCATTCCGTTGCAGCTGAGGTGAACCATACCGCAATCGACTCAGACGCTCATGAGGAATGCAGGAGCTTGTAGGATTAACCATTCTATTTGTCGAAGCATTCACACTTGACTTGTCAGCAATCTCGCAGGATCTCTGTACCTTGTCCCGCAACTCATCAAGCATCCGCAGAAGCTCAGTACGATCTTTCTCCAGGCCACTGACTCTGGTGCTAGGATCATCAAAATTCCTGTCACTCAGATGGCCCTTCTCGCCGTTAGCATATATGAATCCCGGTCTCATATGGCACTCAGATGGCCCTTCTACAGGGTCAGCATTAGAAGGGATGCTGTTAACCACAGGCCTTGGTGATCTATCTCTTACTGTCGTTGGCTGCTTTGCTTCTCCTTTCCCTTCATGACGAATGTGCCGGTATTTTGCCTCCCGGACTTCCCTGCTGTCATCTAGTGCAGGTTCAAGCTTCATGGTGCAGCAGCTGGGTGCCCAAGTACTTTGGTTATCATCAAAACTGAATCCAGATTGGCTATGTGCAGCCACCACCATTCTGTTGGGTACAAACCTCTCTTCTGACCCAGCTTCGATTTTATTGGTGTCTGCTTCTCGAACAGCACAGCTAGCTTCAGACGCTACTCCTTTCTTATCTGGTAAACTCTCGAGCACTTCAAGGTACTTCACATGCTCAGCAGTATCAGACTTATCTGAAGAAGTATCTGATCCTGAGTTCTTCTTTGCTGCGAATGGTTAATGGGAAAAAATGTGAACATGAGAATAGACATAACTTAAACATTCAGCTAATCACTGGAAATGACGGCGCGTTTACAAGGAACACGTATTCAAAACAAAGAATGAGTAATCGAGGATCCATGAATTTGCACAAAATTACAACCAACCTCCCTAACAAATTCTGACAGTCATCAGTCAACACTGAACATCCTAAGATCATATTAGTGCAACAGCAAACAGAGGACCAGACAGTGGCGAATGTTAACAGGAAACTAAAGAGAGAATACAGAATTGCAAGTGGACCCGTTTAAATAGTTGGTTCCCATTATTTTCAGATTTTTTAAATGAATGGAGACTCGTTCAAACAAGAAAGACCTTCCCTGTTGCCAGCCACAGGCCATTTTTTGTATCCAAAGAAATACGTAGAAGTGACCATCATAGTGAAGGTCTAGAAAATTCAATGGGTTCAAGCTTTTTCGGTTTGGTAACCACAAAAACCGAGATACTGCCTAGAAATGATCCATGCTCTGAGTCATAAAAGTGATAAGATCAAATTATTCAAGCAATGTAAGGAAAGATTCATTCCATTTACAACCCACAGCATTCTAAAACAAGGTACCCTTCCTGTTCAAGACGTTACAAAATAATCAACAGAAACCTACACCAAGTGGAATGTCCCAAAATATAATCTTTGTAATTTTGATAAAAAGGGAGGCCGGCAGTGGGGATGGATAGAGGAAAAATTGCCTATGAACTCCAGGCATTTGGGGTACGGAAACTAACTTTGGCGGCAGGCTGTGAAGAAACAAGATTTGGCGCGAAATTACTGCCAAAAAGAGTTGGGTCACCAAAGACAGCAGTTTTATTTACTGTGCCATCGTACCAAGTGTGGCATGATGGAGGCCAAATCGGGAGGAAGTTGCGAATAGCCGAATACAACAAATGAGGCCTAAAAGAAGGAAACGAGCATTTGACAACAATGGGGAGCAAAAGAAAAGAAATAATAATACTAAACAAGATTGCGTAGAAGCTAAAGGAAACAAGCAGTAAAAATGGAATCTTTCGGAAGAAGAGGACGAAACGAGCTGGTCATATCGGCGTCCCAGGAAACCGCCCAAGCAGCAACCAACCCAGCAGCAGCAATCCCCACGGGCTCATTTCAAAAATTAACCATGTGTTTTGACGAGAACAATGCCACATTGTGGCAGATGAACTGATGATTAGCGTGAAATTAACTTGCTGATCTAATTCAACAAAAATGCAAGTGGAATGGGTACAGCTAAAAGAAAAAGGATGCCCAATAAGAACAGCAGAGAAGTAGGGGAGGTAGTGATTGCAGATGGAAAAAGATGGGAGATGCACCAACCCTGGAGCGTGGCGCCGCAACCGCCGCAGACGTAGACGGAGTAATTGGGCAGCTCCGGCAGGAGCTTGTCGCACTTGGGGCAGCGCACCACCCGTATCTGCTGCTGCTGCGGAGGCGGGCGCTGCACCGCGGAGCCGGAACCGTCCTCCTCACCCTCCATGCACAATGCCGGCGGCTCCTGAGGCCTTCGCACAGCACGACGGAATCCCTTCCCCTTGTCCCGCCGCTAGTCGCTCACAGCACCAACCGCCGCCGCCGCGACGGACGCATATTAGGCAGTGGGTGGAATCAAGGGGACGCGAAGCGGCTGCGCTCAGGAACGGACCGACGGGGGGGAACAGAGGAGCAATGCGCAGGAAGGGCGAGCGCGGCAAGGAAGAGCGCGGAGAGTGGCCCGGAAGAAAAAAGGAAGCCGTAAAGACGGCATAACCGCAGGAGAGGAAACCGAGAACGACCAGGTGTGCGCACAACACAACCACAACGCGACGCAGAGACAGGAAGGGGAGGGGAGGGGAGGGGAGGGGGAGAAGAGCCGAAGAGGCCGAGCAGGCGGGCGACCGTGATGAGGCGCCGCCTTTTCTTCTCTCGCTTTCTCTTTCTCTTTCTCTTTCACTCCCGCGCGGGGTGGGTCTCCCAAATGCCCGCGCCAGCAAAGCTCCCTAAAGATCAGTCCAATATTACCAAAGATCAGTCCAATAATACCCCTCCCTTCCTCTCTAACTTTGGCTTGCTGTCATTCCTCTCTTTCTCTGTCCCTCGAGCTGGTTTTTTGTTGAGCGCCGAGGTGGTCAGGTGTAGGGATGTTCCTAAAACATCCGAATTGTATCACAAATCTAATATTTTAGCATAGATATACATAGAATTTAAAGCTAATTTTTAGCAATGTTATTAAGAATATTATGAAGTATTTAAATAAATTTTTATATAATTTTTTATGTATATTATTTTCTCCTTAAAACAAAAAGGTGAAAAAACATCTGAATCCGTATTCGAATAGACATCCGAATTTTATATCAATTATTTAAAAATATATAGAATGAATTTAATGTTTATTTTTTATGAAGATTAATAGCCTCAATGCTAAAAACAAGAATATAAATTTATATAGCAAATTCTATATGTTATTTGTTCATAATCGAAGAAAAAAGACCAAAAATTTGACATCCGAATAAATATTCGGATCCATCCCTAGTCAGGTGAGGGTCGTGACCGCGTGGGACGAAGGCGATAGCCGATGGAGGTCAGGAGGGCAGAGTACAGAGCAGGGCACGGTAAAAACTAAAAAGTGTTTGTTTATGGAAAGCTGCAGCGCTCTGCACACACGGTACAGTACATCAGATTCGGGCGCTCAGCAGGCCCCACTTGGGTATCCATACATATGAAAACGAAAACGAATTTAGGTATAACTATTTACCATGTTTTAATTCAAATATAAATATAAATATTATCGAATATGGATACAAAATAAATAATTGAATACGGATTCGTATTCGAATGCTTATTTGACTTGGAATATAAGATCATAAAGAGAATCAGTTTGTTTTTATCCATGACTTTATAGTTGGTAAAAAATAAAATTATGAACGTAGTAGTACGTAGATACCTTATGAGCATATTCATTAATAAATACATATATATTCTTTAACAATAAAAATATATGTCACACATATAAATATACATTATACTTTGACATAAGGTTGCAAAATTTTTTAAAACTTTTATGCCATTATGTTATTATCATCAAGATATGAGTTTATGTCAAATTTCGGAATTTTTTACTATATTTACATATTCTTTTATAATTTCTATAAATAGATATTCAGTAGTTCGTTTAATTCATAGAAAATAGTAAATATGCCAAGAAAATTAAATTTATAATTTTAAATTTTAATGAATACTCTATATGAATGTGTGCTAGAGCTTAAACGAAAATAATGAAGAGATTAATCTATATAGTGTTCTCTTTGCCTCATGTTTAGGAATCAACACCATCTCTAATCTAAAGGCGTCCCCACTGAGCAAATTTATATTTCTCGTTCTCAAGTTCATACGAGCCAATTTTAGCTTTTAGTTTAGCAACATGTCCATTCAATTTCTTAATCAAGGCAATATTTGCAACATAAGCATCAACATCTATATCTTTGCCTTTAGTACAAATGGAAATATGCTCAACAGAAGATGTAGAAGTATGGCAAACATTCTATTTCTCAATCTTGACTTTAAGATCTATTTTTCACCATTAAGATAAGAAATTGAATCATTGCAAACATTTAGGTCATGGGTTAAAGTTTTATTCATTTCCTTTTCATGGGCTATGGTTTTCTCAAGTTTTCCATTCTTTTTTGTTTCATCAACGAGTAGATCCTCCTGCTTCTCTAGGAGTTCATCATTCTCGTTGATGGTCTTAATTAATTCATTGACCTTAACAATTTGATCTCTACTAAGGCCTTTGAAAAACTTGTTCAAATCCTCCTCATCACTAGATACACCATTTGATTCATTATCGAAGGAAGTATATTCAGGAGAGGATTTGGAGTATATCTTTTTCTTACTTTCCTTAGCCATTAGGCACGTGTGGTTGGCCTTGGGGAAGATAGCACTTTTGTTGAATTGAAGGCGGGTGGCGATGCCTTCATCGTCGTCGGTGGAGTCCTCGTCTGAGTCCCACTCCTTGCCGATACGGGCTTCACCTCCCTTCTTCTTAATGAAGAATTTCTTCTTCTCAACCATCTTCTTTTGCTTCTTCTTCTCCTCTTCTCTATCATCATCCTTAGCATATGGATAGCTAGCTATGAAAAGATCGGTCTTACCACATTTGTAGCAAGCCCTCTTGCCATGGGACTTCTAATCCTTGTCCTTCTAGTCCTTAGGATTTGTCAGAAGCTTTTGATGTTGAGGGTGTAACACCCTGAATTTGGGGTATAAAATTTCTTTTCTAATATCCACCAAATTCGGGTGTTACCCTCTCTTTTTCTGGCTTTTCTTTTATTTTTCCTAAATAGTGAAGAATTATTTTTGTTTTATATCCATGTAAGCCTAGTAAACTAAAATCCTAGAGGTGCTTTGGTTTTTGCATCTCATGCCAGAGCATATATATTTTTTTTTAATTTGATGGATGAACTTGATGTAAAGTCTTTTGATTTATGAGTTGTGCTCGAATTTGAAGTTAAATAAAAGGAAAAATGTTTTCTTTGTTCTCTCTCTCCTTCTCTCCCCTCTCCCTTTTTTTAG
The DNA here is from genome assembly GCA_029449295.1 of Zea luxurians. Classification (NCBI taxonomy): domain Eukaryota; kingdom Viridiplantae; phylum Streptophyta; class Magnoliopsida; order Poales; family Poaceae; genus Zea; species Zea luxurians. The sequence goes on from JAOPSE010000011.1 coordinate 79,205,133, forward strand.
CCCAGCGCTGCGCCCCCTCTTCTCGGGCTGCCGCGCACACCTGCTTGGGTCGCCAGGCCACCGTGGGCCACACCCACTACTGCGCCCACCTCCTATTCCTCTTCCCCGAACTGCCCCAACACATATCTCCACGATGGCCCCCCTCGTCCAAGAAGGAAACCGCACCCGCCGAGCCTAGGGTCGTCTTCGCCGTCCGAGGAGAGGCTCCCTCTTCTTCTCCCTTTATCTCTCTTCCTCTCTGGCTTCTCCCTCCCGCCCCGCGCATTCTTCTCCTCCCCTCTGTGCTCGGCTAGCGCGGTGACTCGCCCCTTGCCGCGACTCCTAGCTTGTGCCTACGCTTCTCAGCGAGCCCAGGACCCCGGCGAGCTCGTCCTAGGCCCCTCCCATGGCCCTTGCCGACGCACGATGGGGCGTGGCTCCGAGTGCCCCACGCAGCCTGCACCGTGCCCCCCCCGCCTAGCCGGCCCGCTCCCGCGCCGTAGCCCACCAACGCGCCAGCCGCGCCCATAGTATTCGCCAATCGTCCTCCCGCGCCGGACGCCCACGCCGCGAGGATTCCTCGGCAAGGGCACCATTTGAACCTTCATGTTCCCCTCACCTCGCGATTCTCTCTCTCACTCTTGCACAACCAGCCTAGCTCCCTCTCATGCTCGCCTCTCCGCACAACTGCCACTGTCGTGCCACATGTCCACCGCTCGCGCCGTCGCGTCCTGGCCCGCTGGAGCGTCGTCGAGCTCGCGCTCGCCGCGTGCGTTCGTTATCGACACGCCGTGCCAGGCCAACCTCGCTGCGCCATCACCCCCTGCCTCAGAGATCCACTGTTCGCTACGTCGGCCCCTTCGGAGCTCGTCCCCAACAACTGTGTCCTCGCCCGTAGCTCACCATGTGAGGCGTCCGTGCCTCGCCTTGTCGCCTTGACATTCGTCGTCGTCCGAGGTGAGCACCTTGTCATTGTGTACCCCGTAGACAATCTACCCATAGGCGTCTACCCGCCCCCCCCTTGCGCAAAGGTCCTTGTCTCGTTGCTCGTCGCACAGCCACCGCCGCGCCACCCTCGCCGCGCGCGTGTTCGTGCCGCGCGCACTCCTCACATTGAGTCGTGCGTCTTTCCCGTTTGTCGTTTGCGCCGTTTCGCGCTGGCGCACGTGTTATTAAATCTGTTTCGACCCATTCGCGTTACGTTAATTTCAGAACAATATCGTCAACATATTGATAATATCATTTCATCATGTCGCATTGTTTTAAATGATTTATTAAATATTTGTTTGATTAACGTTTATTAAATTATAGTTCCAATTAAATATAATTATAGTTTTTTTTACGTGGTTGTAAGTACATGTCAGTGTGGTTATGCCAATGTAAGTATTGCAGTTAATATCCGTTTAGTATAATCACGACATAATTCGGTAGTATTCGTATGCCGCGTAGTTATTTAGCCACGAATTGCTAGTTATTTAGTATATATTGCGTCGTAAACCTATTTCGACTCATTTCCGTCATGTCAACTTCGTAACAACATTGGTCTCGTATTAGTAACGTTATCCTGTCACGTCACAAGTTTTAAGCATTTTATTAGTTGTTCATTCGATGCTTATTGAAAATGACCTTCTAATTAAAACTGGTTTATAGTTTTAACTCAGGTTGTTATAAATAAAGGTTAACTTGATTAATATCGACTTAACTATTTTATTTATTTATCGGTTTGTTGTTGTTCGCGCGCGACATCGTTCGCACATCATCGTGTTGTTCGCACGTGTTGTCGCATGCCGTTCACACGCGCTGTCGCGCGTCTCGCAGCGCGTTGCTCGCGCATGTCTCGCGTGTTGATCACGTGGGTCGCGTGACGTCTGCTCAGGATGATAAATAGCTTCCGCTTATAATCACTTATGTTAAATAACGCTAATTCGTCGGATCATATATGTTAGATAATTAACTTAAGGTTCGCTCGACTAATATTCATTAGACTAATATTTCAATTAGATTAAATATGTAGTGTTCAACTGCACTTTTATAATAAACATTAACATGACCAGTATTAACTTAACTGCTTTGTAATTATTTAATATTTGTTTAGTATAAACGCGTCACCTGTTCAGTTATTCTCGTCTGTCGCGGGTGCTGTTCCACGCACGGTGACGTGCTGCTTCGCGCGTCATTCACGTGATGTCTGCGCGCTGTTCGTGCGTGATGTGCTCGTGGTCGCGTGCTGATTCGTGCGCGTTCGCGCTCGTCGCGTGTGCTGTTTCGTGGGTCGTCAGCGTGCTATGTCGCATGTGTCCGTGCGTCGTTTGCACGCTGTCGTGCTGTTTCACGCGTCATAAATTCATCTCGCTTAGAATCTCTTGTTTTAATTAAATTATTTAATTAACTGACATTAGTTAGTGTAGCAGATTATTCGAACTGACTGATGTATAATATTTATATTTGATAATGTCGAATTAAATGTTAAAGTTAATATTTGTTTAACATAAACGCGATAACTTGTCGACCGTAGCTCCGACCGACGCGTTTCTTTCCCTCGCGTGACCGTAGAAGCGAGCTCTATTTTATCCTGCATGTTTTTATAACATTTTATCTTGTATGGTGTAATGTTCTTATGTGTGTATATAAGTTTGTTTGTTTGTTCCTGTTTGTATTCGCTATGCGTCGCGAATAGATTGCGATCTGTTTCCGAGCTTCGGTGGATCGAAGATCAAGCGTTGACGACCAATTGATCTAGCTCTTCGAGTTCTACAAAGTTGAAGACCTGAGCATCTGTTTGGTGAAGGCAAGTGTCCTCTGACCTATTATATCCTATCTACTTATAATTCATTGTACCGCATTACTTAATTGAATATAAGGATTGACTAGCTTTCTATTTACCTTGTCCTTGATTACCTTTTGGGTTATTATGGTTAGTTTCATGCTATTGCTTTAACTTAATCAATGAACATGATGTGAATATATATGATACGATGATGTTATCCCGATGATGATCTTGTGATATTTTAGGGGGCTCAGGCCTTTTTCCTGAGTACCTCTCCGTAAGGACCTGTTCGTGGAGTGACCACCCGGGATAACAGTGCAACCATGAGGGTGGAATAGGACGCCCTTAGCTGATTAATTAGATGAACCTAGGGGTGTAGTTGGCTTTGCCGGAAGGGCCGTCAATGGGGGCCGGGGCATAGTGCTCGCTCTGCCAAGGGGGGGGTGCAGAGGTTCATTCGATTTGGTTTTGTTAGTCACCACCTTGGGGAGGTGTACTGCGTTTGTACGACTGGCGAAACCTAACGAGCAGCTATGCACTAGGGGAGTCTTTGTAAAGGCTACGTAGTGGTACCCTATCAGGCCACCTAGGTAGTGGTCAATGGAGAGTAGCTCTCTCCAGACAGAAAGGGAATCAAGACTTGTGGGTAAAGTGTGCGACCTCTGCAGAGGGTTAGAAACTAATATATCAGCCGTGTTCACGGTTATGAGCAGCCTTGGGATCCTCTTTGATTAGAGATACAGATGGTTCGAGATTCAATGGTTCTATTTATTGTTTTGGCTCGATGATGATAATGATGTTCCTCGAGGAGGAAATGGTTCACGGGTTGGTGATATGATAAAATTTGGGCTTCTACTAATAACAAATACCTTACCAACTAAAAGCAACTGCTTGAGCTTAACTCCACATAAAGCTAGTCCACTTCAGCCAAACGGGACATTTGCTGAGTACGTTGATGTGTACTCACCCTTGCTTTCACAAAACACCAGGTTGCCTTTGGTGCAATCTATGCTCAAGTAAACAAGAAGGCGTTGAGGTGGATCTCCAGGAGTTCCGGGACTTCGACGAGTCCGAGGATTAGGCTAGTGACCTCCCTCAGTCAGCTGCCTGTGGTGGGTTTATTTACGTTGGCTACGTTTCTACTATGTGCACTTTGATTTATATTATGTAAATGACTCTAGTCTTTAATATTATTAATTACTCTTTATTGTAATTCGAAGCATTGTGCTATGGTGAGTCATTTATATAATCGCTGTGTACGTGAATTTCTGATCCTGGCACGTACATGGTTCGCATTCGGTTTACCTTCCAAAACTGGGTGTGACAGAGGGTCATCTCCTCATCCTCGAGCCTAGAAATGTCTATGGTTTCCTCCTTGGCTCCTTGCTTGGGGGCTCCTCCTTCTCGGTTGCGGCCTTCAAGGCGATGGGTTGTGGCTCGGTGGTGGTGACATTGATTGCCTTAGGCCAAATCCTCAACGTGCTTGGATTCATTAACCATCATCTCGTGGCTAAATAACTTCTCAAGCACTTACCCCGAAATCATCTTATTGTACCTAGGATTCTCATATATTAAGGTTACAAGAGTAGCATTACTAGAGGTGAATGATCTTAGCATTAGCTGGACATCTTCGTGATCTATCCACTTCTTGCTCCTATAATTGCGAACTTGGTTCACCAAGAATTTGATTCACTTATACATCTTTTGTGGCCTTTCTCCCATGTTCATGGCAAACCGTCTGAGCTCCCCTTCTAAGAGATCCATCTTCGTAATCTTGGTGACCTTATCGCCTTCGTGCGTCTTGACTGTGTCCCAAATTTCTTTGGTGCTCTCCAACCCATTGACCTTGTTGTATTCCTCCTTACATAAAGAGCCAAGAAGTACCATGGTTGCTTGCGAGCTGAGGTGGGTAATTTCCTTCACCTCCTTGGGGTTGTAGTCCTCATCATCGCTATCCAATATTTGCATCCCTAATTCAACAACATCCCAAATACTTGGGTAGAGTGAGTATAATTGTCCTTTCATTTTATGACTCCACCAAAAATAATATTCACCATCAAAGTGTGGTCGTTTTCCGAGTGGAACCAAAAGTAAGGGAGTAGTTGTATTTCTAGGAATGCGAGAGTAATCGAAATGGGTTTGGGTAAAGTTTGATTTAATAGGTTTCCTTTGGTGATGCCTCTTGACATTGGATTCGTCGACACTTGAGGTTGATGGCAATGGCAATAAATCGGTCTCATAGTAGACCACCTTTCTCATCCTCTTCTTCTTCCCATCCTTTCCCTTATAGGATTTGCAGGACTTGGAACCCATACTTGTAAATTTCTTGAACTTCTCCTTGTGCTTCTCTCCTGAGGGAAGCTTCTCACTCTTGAGAGATCCTTTGTCCGACATCTCTTCGAGTTGTTAGACCCAAATGAAGAGATGGGCTCTAATATCATTTCAATGTCGCCTAGAGCGAGTGAATATGCAAAACCTAAAATTTAACACTTAAAACAAAAAACTTCGATCCTAGATGTTAGAATGAGAAGTAATACAATCAGCGTAAGGAAGAGTAGTTCTTCTTGCACGTGTTGCTCTTATGAGTATTTGATTTACTTTCGAAGCAACACAAAAAATTTTGAATGAAGATCAAGCAAGAGAACTTAGAGATGGAGAGGGGAAAATAAATTGCAAACAAAACAACACAAATGGATGTGACTATTTGTTTATTGGAGTTCGGTTTCCAAATGAAACCTACGTCTCTGTTGAGGTGTCCCAAGGAACCGAGTCTCTTTCAGCCCTCTCAAGCGATTTCACATATTGAGCCTGAGTCCTCTCTTTACTCGAATGAGAGACTAGAGTCTCCGTGAGACTCTCCACTATGGTTGGAGGCTCTCGCTAGCTTTACAATTAATGGGAGTCAAAACTTCAAGCTCAAGAGCACAAGAACGCAGCAACACACTCTTCTCTATCTGTCCCACAAAGCAATATTGCTATTTCAATGCTCAAATCACTTGAATCTAGTGTATGTACTGGAATTCTCATCTCTTGTGTATTGAATGGGCTAGTTGGGGTGTATTTATAGCCCCAACCACCCAAATAGTTGTTGGGGACAAGCCCCCAAAACTATTGTTTGTGGGTGCACCAGACCTCCAATAGTGCTAGTACGGTGCACCACTGGACCTCTAACACACATGCTTGCTTAGTGGCCATTCCGATAGAAATTTGTCTTATCAGTGGACCGGACCCCACCACGTCAGCGCCATGCCAGCTTGACCGTTGAACTCTGAAACCGACCGTGAAACTCTAACAAGTCTGATGCGCCAAATCCTCTAAAGCCTAGAAAAGACCTTTCTGTGTGAGTGGTCTAGTGCACCACAGTACAATATACGAAATCCAAATTTGGGCTTTTCTTCTTCGATTTGATTTGACTAACTTTAAGGGTGTTCCTATGACTTAGACAAACATATATAGAGACTATCCAACTAGTCTAAGTCATGGAACTTGACCATTTTGATTTTACTAACTCAGGTTCTCACTTTAACACAAAATTGGCTCCAAAATAGTAACTTCGACACTTGAGCTTTCTAGCCACTCTATATTGCTCAAATATGTTCCTATGGGCATTTAGAACTTATCCAAGTGGTTTAACTACCAATAGTTCATCTCTTCCATACTATGCCCCTTAGTGGCTGGGTTTGTGCGAACACAAGGTTGAGTTGTCCTTGTGGTTCGAGTTTAGGGTTTAGGATTTAGGGCTGGTATTTACTTATACTTAGTAACTGCTAATAAAACTTCACCATCTTATTAAAAGCAATGCCTTGCCTTAACCATTATTTTTTGATCAGCCTGACACTATAGATGAGCCCCCACTTTTAGTAAGCTCATGCACATTATTTCCCACACTTGTTGAGCTATGAACTTTTGTGAGCTCACCCTTGCAATATATAAACCCCCCATAGGTGAAGAGCAGGTGGCCCAGGAGGAGGAGTTTGAAGAGGTCTAGGAGTCGTCTCCCAGTCGACTTAATGGCATCAAGTAAATAATATTAGATCGCTTTATTTATTCTCAGTTATATATTTTGTAAGACATTCTCGTTATGTAATAATGTTTGTGACATTTATCTCTATACACTTAGTCATTATATGTGTTGTTCTTCTTTGGCGCACATATGAGATGCACCCGGGTTTGCCCCTTAAATCCGGGTGTGACACAATCCTTCTTATCAAAGGGATTTGCAAGAAATTGACTAGAATCGTAGATCAGGATAAAAGAATGAAGAACAACACATTACCTCGATCCAAGGATTCAACCGATAAAACTTCAAATCTACTGAAGAAATGCATGGAGGAACTCAAAAGGATGAAACCCTCAAACTTTCAACTAATTTTGGGCAAGCTTTGAGTGGGATTTGAAGAGTAGAATGAGAGAAGGAGAGAGAGACAGAGAGTGGCGATGGTGGCTGAGACTCAGGAGAGAAGAGGTTGAAATGAGAGAAGGGGAAGGGAAATAAACCTAAGGGCACTTGAGCCCAACGGCTCTAGTCAAAATCGGTTGAACCGGTGGCCAAGGCTGCTTCAACTACCTGTCAGTCAGTCAGACAGACTAACAATCAGATAGACAGAGCAGTTCAGCGCAGATCTAACACAAGACAGTTGACTCTGGCCAACACCGGTTGAACCACCCAAAGTGGCCGGTTCAACCGCTTTTGACCAGAGAATAATTCAACTGTTCACAGGTTGAGCTAAAAGCTCAACTGGTTTTCACCAGTGAGCTCAAGATGATTGAGATTTTTCACATGGCTACGAATATGCCTTTCTCAACCAAGGATAGAGGATTATAGGTAGGAAAATATGTTTTTATATAGTTTTGCAATCTAATCAAACATAGAGACTTTTCAAAGAAGTGTGTGTGCAAGCTTTCAAGAAACGTTATGAGTGTTGGAACTTGCTCTCCTGGGCAAGTTGATCCAACGAGGGAGCAAAAGCGGTGTAAACAAGGTTTCAACTCGAGATGGCAATAGCTCTGGTAATCTAGCCTCTCACGGGCACTGTGCGGGGGTATTTATAGGTACCTGAGTGCCCAGCATCCTGAGTTAAGGACACATGTGCCCTCATGCGCCTAGGTTATCCCCGGAATATTTCCATAAAGCAGGGTTACAGACTGTAATTACAGGGAAACCTTTACAAATTAGGCCCGTAATGCGCAGCGGCCACGCAGGGCCTGTTACAATGGGCCGGATCATACGTGGGCCTCCATGTTGGACGAGACCGTGGGATGGGACGACCTCGTCATAGGCCTTCGTCCAGCGACGCGTGGGACGAAGGGTAAGTCGGCTAGTCGTCTTGTCTTCGTTGGTGCAGCGAGACTGGCGAAGGCATCGAGCGAAGGGTGGTGTCTTCGCCTTCGCCCCAACATTTGCCCTCCGAGGGACCAGTTCGACTAAGTCATCTGGTGCCGAAGGCGTCGCTAGATGGTGGAGACGCTGCCCTCGCTCGAAGTGGTTCTGCGGGGGTTTTTGACATGACCGTTGATTGACGCTGCACTGTTGGACTGCGGGCTTCCCGAAGCGTCGTGCCCTATGTATATAAAGGGGCGGGGGCGGCGTGGATTGAAATTTACCTTTCTGTGCGCTGCGAAAACCCTAGCCTCCCTTTCAAACTGCTCGCTTGCACGTCTGCCCTCCTTGCTCCTGTTCGTCGGAGAACTGGCCCGCGTGAAGCAGACCGCGCGCCGCCGTCGACGGTACGTAGCCATGCTGTCTTCCTCCTCGTCTGCCTCGACCACGCCGATGGCCGAGGCGTCTTCTGAAGGTCTCTCGGGCACTGTGGCGGCGGAATTACAACCGGGCGATACAGTGGAATTCGGTGTTTCGCGGATGTCGTTGGTCCACGTGCAAGATATGCAACTGTTGGGGTATTTTGGCGGTGGGGTTGGCCGGGTCCCGGGGGCAGAGGAGGTCCCCGAGCCCGAGGGCGAATTGGTTGTTTTTGAGGCATTTTTCATCGCCGGCCTTCGCCTGCCTACGCATCGTTTTGTGTCGGAGGTTCTGCAGAAGTTTGAAGTCCAGGTTCATCAGCTGACACCGAACGCCGTGGTGGCGTTCGCGAAGTATGTCTGGGCAACGACGTCGTATGGCGGTCAGCCTTCGGTGGAGGTCTTCACCAAGCAATATTGTCTGCACTAGCAGAAGAGAAAAATTGTACATAAGATTGCGCAATTCGGATCGTGCACTTTCACGCCGAAGTCCGGGAAGACTTCGATGGAAGTCGTGGAGTTGGTCCCCTATGCCCGAAATAAATGGGGCAACTGGTGGGACTACTGGTTTTATGTTTCGGAGGCTGAAGTCGAAGATCACCCATGGCTCCCTGCCGCCATTATGTGTTCTCATTATTATGTGGCGTACCCGCCATTTGAAGTGGTAGAGGATGATGAAAATGAGAGGGCCCTTCGGATTGCTGCCCGCACGAGTAGTGGGCGCGATCTAGTTGAGGAATTCATAGGGTATGGGGTGTGGCCCTTGGCGCATGGATGGGCGCTGGGCGAAGTATGCCCTCACGAGATGCCCTCCCTGGGTGGACGGAAGGTGCGAAGTCCGCCTTTTGCTTTGGATGTGCGAGGGCGGGATCCTGCCGCGGTTGTGCATGAGGCGGAGGATGGGGTGGTGAGAATTGTTGGGCGCTATGTGCCGAAGATGGAGGCCCAGCGGAGTTGGGATATACGTGGATCCAACGACTGCCTGAATAGGGTCTTTGAGTTGAATTGTTTGCCGTATGGCGGTTATCCCAGGGAGGACGTCGTCGACCGCCGCGGGAAAAAGCCAGCGGCCATGATTGAGGACGACCCCGCGCCGGAGGCCGCCCCAGCCACTAAAAAGAGGAAGCTAGGTACTGCGGTGGGAGAACTGGGGGTCTCTGATAGCTTTGCTATGGAGTTGATGGGGACATGCGCGGCCCCCGGGGGAAGGATGTCTTCGCCCGAGCTCCAGGAGTCTTCGGCGCGGATGCTGGAGGTTACCGGGGGTCGATGGCCCAGGAACGTTCCTATCCCCCGCGCGGCTAGCGAAGACTTCTTTACGTCTCGCATGGCTCGTGACTTGAGAGTGTTTCCTTACGGACGGAATATTGCTGCTGTTGTGTCGGCAGTGATGAACAAGGATCGCTAGGATGCTGCGCAGAAGCGCCGGGCGGTCATCAGGCTCCCCGAAGCTAGGCCGAAGAGGGCGCAGGGGACTGCGAAGGCTACTGTCCCCGGCGGTAGCCAGTCGACGCTGGCGGCGAAGCCGGCCGCCCCTGGGTCCAGCAAGGTGCCGGAGAGCGCGAAGGCTGTCGGCGCCGACGGAACCAAGTCTGCCCCGGACGGAGCTATGAAGGTCCACGAACCGCCTTCGCCGGGGAAACGCGTTGCCGACTTCGGCACAAATATTAGCGTGGACGACTATCTCGTTGGTAAGCTTCTTTTTTTTGACCGGTGATACGTTGCAGGGTCGGGCGAGGGGCAACTTGTTGTCGTCCCGCCTACGGTGGCAACCACGACGTCTACCGTGGTGCTTGGGCTAAAGGGTGGCGCTTTCAGCACTGGCAGCGAGATTTCGGCGGCCACTGCCGTCAAGGACGAAGCGAGCAATGTGTCCCACCGGCTGAGGGAGGCGTCGCTGCAGCTGGCGCAGTAGCTGAGTCAAGTAAGTTGAGCTAGACTTCGGTGTGTGCCGCTTTCATGGTGATTGTGGTCTCATGTGTGTCTGTTAGGCGGCCGACTTCACCGACCGTGTGGCGTCGGGTGCCCTTACTGTAGACGTGGCTGCCGAAGTCGAGAGACTTCGGGCGCAGCATGCTGACACCGTCCGGGAGAAGTCGGCTGCGGAGAGCAAAAGCCGCAGGCTAGCAGAGAAGGTGGCCGCCCTGGAGGGCGAGAGGACGAACCTCCGGCGCCAGCTGGTGGAGGAAAGGAGGGAGGCCAACCAGGCCATCACCAAGGCGCAGGCGGCGCAGGCGGAGGCCAAATTGGCGCGGGCGGAGAAGAGTCTCGCCAGCCAGCGCGCCGAGGAATGGGAGGTGCGGTTCAACGCTCTACAGGCCCGCATGGAGAGGGCCGAGGCCTCTACGCGCTTGGAAGTTGAGCGAACGTGCAAATAGCTCGTGGACTCATACCGCGAGCTGGGTGCGCGGACTGCTGACTTCGAGGTGCCCGACCGAGAGGCGGGCCTTCGCTTCCTCGAGTGGCTGCAAGAGGAATTGCTGGCGCTCTCGACCATCGTGGAGGGCTTCATATCCTTTGTCTCCCTCGTCACCTGCGAGGGGGCCATGAATGCGTTGTCCCGCGAGAGGTGCAGTCACTATGAGGGCTTCGATCGATTCGATGAAGACTTCAGGCACGAGATTTTTAAGGTCGAAGACTCTGTGGTGAAGGACTCTGCGGGGGCCGTCTTTGACCGGATGTGGGGCCCCCACGGTCGGGAGGTGGTTAGGGAGCGGTCTGACTGGGCGAGGGATCAGGTAAAGTTTGTTTGTTTGTTTTTTTTTGTGTTGTTGAATGTGGGTATACGTGGGTTTGCTGAATCGGTGTGCTGTGTTGTAGATGGCGCGTGCCGAGGACGTGGAGGACTTCGGACATCTAAACAGCGCGCTGCCCGAAGCGGAGTTCAACTCGGTGGTGGCCGAGGCTGAGGTCGACCCGGCGCCGCTCCCGAAAACCGGTGAAGGCTCCCACGCTGCCCCTGCGTCTACTGTATCTGGTGGAGGCTCGCCGCCAGCCACTGTGCCGATGGCGGAGGATCCCCCGAAGGCGGCGACGGAGCCGGCAGCGGAGGATCCCATGGTGGTGGCTGGGTCTTCGCAGGTGGCTTAGTGGGTGTGGGGTAGTTAGGGAATTTTGTCTATGTTACTGAACCTTGGTTGCTGCGCAGGTTCAGGATTTTGGGCCTGTGCACGCAACCGCTACTGCTAATTTTGTGGCAGCTTCGACTGTGGTCGCTGGAAATGAATCAGATGAGTCTACGTCTAAGTTTTCTGAATTTGATGACTCTGGGAGTTCGGTTGTGTGGAAAGAGTCTTCGGATGAGGGCTTGGATTACTTTGCGGCCTTGGATGTGGCTGAGGCGGAGGCTTCTCCGCGTGTTACGGATGCTGAAGTTTTGCCTGGTCCGAGTGTTGGGCGTAGGCGGCGAAGGGCGGTGGCGAAGCGTAGTGAGTGAATTGGATGGTGGTCGGCTTCGTGTGGGCAGGGCTGGCAAGCGGGAATTGTTGTCCTCGCCGGTTGGGGCGAGTATAGGTGAGGGGGAGTTGCGAAGTCTTTTTGAGGGTGAGGAGCTGAGGATAATGCTATTTAACTATAGGGAGATGGGAATCATTCCGAATGTTGAACCAATGTAAGGTGTGATGCCCTCGATGTACGTGTGTAACTATAGTTTGTATGATGAGGCTGTGTGCCTTCGCGCATCCGGCTATGTTCATAGGGCATTGCGCACTTGGTCTAGCACGTTTATTATGTCGGTCCGGCTGCGCCTGTAGTCGGTCTTAGCGTGGACAGTTTCTCGATGTAAACTTTTGCACTGATGTAATGCGCCTTCGATTTTTTGCACTCGTTGTGCTAATCCGGCTTCACCCTTAGGCGACTTTTGCACGGATGGTCTTTTGAAGAAGACTTCAATTTTGCACACTTGTTGTGCTAGTCCGGCTGCACCCTTAGGCGACTTTTGCACGGATAGTCTTTTGAAGAAGACTTCGATTTTGCGCACTTGTTGTGCTAGTCCGGCTGCACCCTTAGGCGACTTTTGCACGGATAGTCTTTTGAAGAAGACTTCGATTTTGCGCACTTGTTGTGCTAGTCCGCTGCACCCTTTGGCGACTTTTGCAGAGTGTCGCACGCGAGGGTAGCCGGCGCTGCCCCTCGCAGTGACTTTGTATTGGTCGAATGCCGAAGACCGTCGATGCGGTCTTCTTTCGACGTAGATTTTTGCGGGGGATTTTTCGCATGTATATTACATGGCGCCGCCTCATTAAAAACCTCACCCCCAGGAGGAAAAGAGTGCGGTCCGGAATAAAATTGTTTTGCGAATTACAAGGGCGAGCTGGCCCTGAGGAGTCAAACAAAAAATTTGCGGAGATTATCAATGTTCCAAGAATGCTCTAAGTCTTCGCCGGATGGTGTTGTGAGCCTGTACGCACTGGGGGACGCCTTCGTCTTGACGATGAAAGGGCCCTCCCACTTGGGCTCCAACTTGCCTCGAGACTCTGTCCGTGCTGTTCGGACGAGTACGAGGTCTCCTTCGCTGAATTCCCTCGGGATGACTGTGTGGTCGCTCCATGCTTTTGTTTGAGCTTGGTATTTGTTTAGAGCCTGTAGGGCGAAGACGCGCTCTCTGTCGATGAGGTCCTTCGAAGTAGGTTCGTCCACGTCGGGGATGGCTGACGGGACTGTCTGTGGTGACCCATGTTTTATTTCTTGCGGGGTCATGGCCTCCGATCCGTATAGAAGGCGGAAAGGGGTGAACCCAGTCACCCTGCATTCAGTCGTGTTCAGTGCCCAGACCGCTTCAGGTAACAGGTTGGCCCACTTGCCCTTTTTGTCATCGAGGAGCATCTTCTTGACGGCTGTGAAAATTTTGCCATTTGCTCGTTCCACAACTCCGTTGGATTGTGGGTGGTACACTAAGGCGAAGGCAAGCTTGGTGCCAATGGAGAAGCAGAAATCCTTGAAGTCTTGGCTGTCAAATTGCTTGCCATTATCAACTGTGAGTTCGGACGGGACTCTGAAGCGGCAAACAATGTTTTGCTAGAAGAATTTCTGGGCAGTCTTCGATGTTATTATGGATATAGCCCTCGCCTCGATCCATTTGGTAAAATACTCGACAGCGACGAAGGTTAACTTGAGGTTCCCCTGGGCCGTGGGCAGGGGCCCGACAATGTCCAAGCCCCAGCGCTGAAGAGGCCACGTGTGGGCGATTAGCTTCGTGAATTGCGAAGGGCTTCCCGAGCGTGGAGAAATTTTTTGGTAGGCTTCGCAGGACCTTGTGACCCGATTTGCGGCGCAAATCATGGCGGGCCAGTAGAAACCTTGACGGATCACCTTTGCAGCTAGGGCCCTGGGCCCTGCGTGAGAGCCGCAAGTCCTGCTGTGGACTTCGCACAGAATTTGGACGCCTTCGGTCTCGGTGACACATTTAAGCATGGGTTGACTGACCCCCTTCTTGTAAAGTTGGCCTTCGATCAGTGCTAAGTCCCGGCTTCGATGTTTGAGGCCCTTGGCCTCATTGATGTCGGTTGGATGATAGTACCCCTGTAGGAACAGGGTTTTTGGTGCCCGCCAGTCTTCGGTCATGATGAGGTTGACTATGCGGTGGCCCTCGCTGTCATTGGTTATTTGGAGCCCCTCTGGGCTGCGGACAGCTGGCGTGCCGATGACATGGTAGAATACGTCGGAGGGCAGGGCCTCGCCCCTGGCGACTGCCTTGGCCAATGCATCGGCCTCCTCGTTCCTGGCTCAGTCCACATGCTGCAACGTAAAACCTTTGAATTGTCTTTCGAGGCTGCGGATGGCCGCGAGGTACTGCATGAGTGCGGGGTCCTTCGCTGCATAGTCTTTCTCGACCTGGCCGGCGACTACCTTGGAGTCTGTTCTGATGATGCAGGTGGTGACACCGAGTGCCCTTAGCTTGCGAAGGCCGAGGATGATAGCCTCGTTTTCTGCTATGTTGTTAGTGCATCTATCAGACTCCAAAGCAAAGCTGAGGCATGCTGCGTATCTGTGCTTGACCCCGGTGGGTGAAGTAATGACCGCAGCGGCGCCTGCCCCTGCATGGCACCATGCACCGTCGCAATGGATTGTCCATAATTTCTCTGTGGATGGGTCCGACTGTGTTATTGGCCCAGTATAGTCGATGACGAAGTCTGCCAGGACTTGTGACTTGATGGCTGTCCTGGGTTCAAATGTGATGTGGTAGCCGGAGAGTTCGACTGCCCATTTGGCAATCTGGACTGATGCCTCCGGATTTCTAAACAATTTGCTGAGTCCTCTATCTGAGGTGACCCGGACCTTGAATGCCTCGAAATAATGGCGCAATTTGCGCGAGGCCATAACGACTGCATAGGCGATCTTTTCCAGTTCCGTCATATTACATTTTGATGTTGTGAGCACTTCAGAGACGTAATAAACTGGACATTGCCTGATCGTGCCCTCTCTGGTCTGCTCTTGAACCAGTGCTGCGCTGACCGCATGTGGCAAAGCCGCGACATAGAGCAACAGGGGTAGCGAGGGGTCGGGGCTTGTAAGAATTGCCAATTCCGACATGTACTACTTCAATGAAGCGAAGGCCGCTGCCTGCTCTGGTCCCCATGCGAAGTCTTTTGCACCGCGGAGTGTTTTGAGGAAAGGGAGGCTTCGCTCTACGGATTTGGAGATGAATCTGTTGAGGGCGGCCAATCTGCCTATCAGTCATTGTGCTAGTTCGGCTGCAACCTTAGGCGACTTTTGCACGGATAGTCTTTTGAAGAAGACTTCAATTTTGCGCACTTGTTGTGCTAGTCCGGCTGCACCCTTAGGCGACTTTTGCACGGATAGTCTTTTGAAGAAGACTTCGATTTTGTGCACTTGTTGTGCTAGTCCGCTGCACCCTTAGGCGACTTTTGCAGAGTGTCGCACGCGAGGGTAGCCGGCGCTGCCCCTTGCGGTGACTTTGTATTGGTCGAATGCCGAAGACCGTCGATGCGGTCTTCTTTCGACGTAGATTTTTGCGGGGATTTTTCGCGTGTATATTACATGGCGCCGCCTCGTTAAAAACCTCACCCCCCGGGAGGAAAAGAGTGCGAGCCGGAATAAAATTGTTTTGTGAATTACAAGGGCGAGCTGGCCCTGAGGAGTCAAACAAAAAATTTGCGGAGATAATCAATGTTCCAAGAATGCTCTAAGTCTTCGCCGGATGGCGTTGTGAGCCTATACGCACTGGGGGACGCCTTCGTCTTGACGATGAAAGGGCCCTCCCACTTGGGCTCCAACTTGCCCCGGGACTCTGTCCGTGCTGTCGGGACGAGTACGAGGTCTCCTTCGCTGAATTCCCTCGGGGATGACTGTGTGGTCGCGCCATGCTTTTGTTTGAGCTTGGTATTTGTTTAGAGCCTGTAGGGCGAAGACGCGGTCTCCGTCGATGAGGTCCTTCGAAGTAGGTTCGTCCACGTCGGGGACGGCTGACGGGACTATCCGTGGTGACCCATGTTTTATTTCTTGCGGGGTCATGGCCTCCGATCCGTATAGAAGGCGGAAAGGGGTGAACCCAGTCGCCCTGCACTCAGTCGTGTTTAGTGCCCAGACCGCTTCAGGTAACAGGTCGGCCCACTTGCCCTTTTTGTCGTCGAGGAGCATCTTCTTGACGGCTGTGAAAATTTTGCCATTTGCACGTTCCACAACTCCGTTGGATTGTGGGTGGTACACTAAGGCGAAGGCAAGCTTGGTGCGAATGGAGAAGCAGAAATCCTTGAAGTCTTGGCTGTCAAATTGCTTGCCATTGTCAACTATGAGTTCGGACGGGACTCCGAAGCGGCAAATAATGTTTTGCTAGAAGAATTTCTGGGCAGTCTTCGATGTTATTGTGGATACAGCCCTCGCCTCGATCCATTTGGTGAAATACTCGACGGCGACAAAGGTGAACTTGAGGTTCCCCTGGGCCGTGGGCAGGGGCCTGACAATGTCCAGGCCCTAGCGCTGAAGAGGCCACGTGTGGGCGATTAGCTTCGTGAATTGCGAAGGGCTTCCCGAGCGTGGAGAAAATTTCTGGTAGGCTTTGCAGGACCTTGTGACCCGATTTGCGGCGCAAATCATGGCGGGCCAGTAGAAACCTTGACGAATCACCTTTGCAGCTAGGGCCCTAGGCCCTGCGTGAGAGCCGCAAGTCCTGCTGTGGACTTCGCGCAGCATTTGGACGCCTTCGGTCTCGGTGACACATTTAAGCATGGGTTGACTGACCCCCTTCTTGTAAAGTTGGCCTTCGATCAGTGCAAAGTCCCGGCTTCGATGTTTGAGGCGCTTGCCTCACTGATGTCGGTTGGATGATAGTACCCCTGCAGGAACAGGGTTATTGGTGCCCGCCAGTCTTCGGTCATGATGAGGTTGACTATGCGGTGGCCCTCGCTGTCATTGGTTATTTGGAGCCCCTCTAGGCTGCAGACGACTGGCGTGCCGATGACATGGTAGAATACGTCGGAGGGCAGGGCCTCGCCCCTGGCGGCTGCCTTGGCCAATGCATCGGCCTCCTCGTTCCTGGCTCGGTCGACGTGCTGCAACGTAAAACCTTTGAATTGTCTTTCGAGGCTGCGGATGGCCACGAGGTACTACATGAGTGTGGGGTCCTTCGCTGCATAGTCTTTCTCGACCTGGCCGGCGACTACCTTGGAGTCTGTTATGATGATGCAGGTGGTGACACCGAGTGCCCTTAGCTTGCGAAGGCCGAGGATGACAGCCTCGTATTCTGCTATGTTGTTAGTGCATCTATCAGACTCCAAAGCAAAGCTGAGGCGTGCTGCGTATCTGTGCTTGACCCCGGTGGGTGAAGTAATGACCGCAGCAGCGCCTGCCCCCGCATGGCACCATGCACCGTCGCAATGGATTGTCCACACTTTCTCTGTGGACGGGTCCGGCTGTGTTATTGGCCCAGTCCAGTCGACGACGAAGTCTGCCAGGACTTGTGACTTGATGGTTGTCCTGGGTTCAAATGTGATGTGGTAGCCGGAGAGTTCGGCTGCCCATTTGGCATTCCTGACTGATGCCTCCGGATTTCTAAACAATTTGCCGAGTCCTCTATCTGAGGTGACCCGGACCTTGAATGCCTCGAAATAATGGCGCAATTTGCGCGAGGCCATAACGACTGCATAGGCGATCTTTTCCAGTTCTGTCATATTACATTTTGATGTTGTGAGCACTTCAGAGACGTAACAAACTGGACATTGCCTGATCGTGCCCTCTCTGGTCTGCTCTTGAACTAGTGCTGCGCTGATCGCATGTGGCGAAGCCGCGACATAGAGCAACAGGGGTAGCGAGGGGTCGGGGCTTGTAAGAATTGCCAATTCCGACAGGTACTGCTTCAATGAAGCGAAGGCCGCCGCCTGCTCTGGTCCCCATGCGAAGTCTTTTGCGCCGCGGAGTGTTTTGAGGAAAGGGAGGCTTCGCTCTGCGGATTTGGAGATGAATCTGTTGAGGGTGGCCAATCTGCCTGTCAGTCATTGTACGTCTCTGGCTGACTGCGGGGGCGTCATATTGATGATAGCCTGGATTTTGGTTGGATTGGCCTCAATTCTGCGGTGTGACACCAGGTAGCCCAAGATTTTCCCCTGGCGAACGCCGAAGACACACTTTTCGGGGTTGAGGCGAAGTCGTGCGTCCCGCATGTTCGCAAACGTTTCGGCGAGGTCAGCCAGGTGGTCTTCCTTGCTTCTGCTCGCGACGACGATGTCGTCCACATATGTGAATATATTTCTACCGACTTGGCTCTCGAGCACCGTTTTGGTGAGCCGAGAGAAAGTGGACCCGACGTTCTTAAGTCCCTCCGGCATTCTGATGAAGCAATACGTGCTGAAGGGTGTTATGAAGCTAGTGCTTGCCTTGTCCTCCTCCTTCATATATATTTGATGGTAGCCGGAGAAGCAATCAAGGAGTGACATGATTTCGCACCCGGCCGCACTATCGACGATTTTGTCGATCCGAGGCAGTGGGAAGTTGTCCTTGGGGCAGGCCTTGTTAAGACTGGTGAAGTCGATGCACATCCGCCATTTGCCGCTCTTCTTCTGCACCATCACTACATTGGCGAGCCATGTGGGGTAGGCAATTGGCTCGATAAATTTGGCCTCAAGCAGTCGATGTACCTCGGCCTTGGCGGCTTCCGTCTTCTCGTCAGACATCTTACGCAGCCGTTGTTTCTTCGGCCTCACCAAAGGGTCGATTCCTATGTTGTGCTCGATGATGGAGCGACTGACTCCGACCAGGTCGAGGGCGGACCAGGCGAAGACGTCTTTATTCTTGGACAGACAGCAGAGGAGTCTCTCCTCGTCATGTGAAGTGAGGTCTTCGCTGATGGTAACCGTTTGCTTGGGCGTTGCCTGGTCGAGGGGAACAGTCTTGGTCCCGTCGTTGCTCCGCAGCTGTGCTTTGTCATGTTCTTTGGCAGTTGGGCTGGCAGACCCGGGGACCTCGCGCTGGGCCGTGAGGCAGTGTACGTTTCTTTGTCCAGGAACGAAGTCTCTTTCTATGTTACGCGCAACCTGCTGGTTGCCGTAGACTGTGATGGCGCCTTGCGGACCTAGGATCTTCATGCACAGGTAAAGTCCGTGGATAGCTGCCTCAAACTTGTTGATGGAGCCCTGACCCATTATGGCGTTGTATGAGTACACCATGTCGACGATGTCGAACGTGACTTGTTCACTTCGGGCATTGGGTGCTACACCGAAGGAGAGAGGTAACTCTATTTTGCCGACAGGAAAGGTGCCTTTGCCGCTGAAGCCGTACAGGGGGTTGTCCGAAGGCTTGAGCAGGCTGTGGCTTATGCCCATGCGATCGAAAGCATGGAGGAAAATGATATCCGCCTGGCTGCCATTGTCGACTAAGACTTTGTGCAGGTCCCAGCCTGCCACGCTGCAGTTGATAACCATGGCGTCGATGTGGGGTGCGCTGCGCAGGTCGACGTCTCGGGCGTCGAAGGTCAATGGCACATGGGACCACTTTGTCTGCATGACTGGACCGGTGACGGCGACGTGGTTGATGCTGCAGTAATGGTCCCTCTTCTGCCGCTTTGTGTCAAAGTCGGCGCTGGACCCCTCAGTGATCATGTGAATGACTCCGCGATACAGCTGATCGACGAAGTCCTCTTGCTTTGGGGCTTGGGGGTGGTTGGGGTGGTGGATGTTTTGCTGTTGATGGTGTGGAGGTGGGGGTGGGGGAGATACGATTTGTACCTCCTGGTGGTGTTGGTATGCGTGGTGCGGTGAAAGCGGAGCGGGGCCGTGGTTGTATGGCTGAGGGGGTTGCTGATATGTGTGCGCGACAACTCTAGGGTTGTCGGCTGGTTGCGCCTGTGCCATCCTTTCTCTGGTGGCCTTCGTCTCTGGGTAGTCTCTTGTAGGATGCGCGCAGTCTTCGTCGTGGAACAGGCAGTAAAATCTGCGCGGCTGCTGCGCACGCCCCCGGCCCCGACCACAAGTTCCGTTTCCATGGCCCTGGGGGGATACTCCTGGCGGCGAGGGGCCTCACCAGCGGGGTGCTGGTTGGCGATGTTGTGCACCTGCTGCTGATTGCGGTCGTCCCGACCGGAGTCTGCCTGCGAGGGCCTCGTCCATGTGCGGCTGGACTGCGGAGGGTCTTTGGGTTTCCTCTGAGACTCGACTTTGTGCTGGTGGAGCTCTTCGGATCTGGCGTATTTTTCGAACAGCTGATACAGCTCCTAGAGGTTCCTGGGCGGATCCCTGATGCAGTGGTTGTAAAGGACGCCGGCCCGAAGGCCACTGATGGCGTAGTGGATGGCGATCTGGTCATCGACCGAAGGCAGTTGTGACTTGAGGGTCAGAAACTTGCGGTAGTACTCCCGCAGAGTCTCTCTTTCCAGCTGCTTGCAGAGTGAGAGTTCGGCCAAGGCATCGGTGTCCGTGCGGTACCCTTGGAAGTTAAGCAAGAATTTGTCCCGGAGACTTCTCCAGGAGTCGATGGACAATGGGGGCAACCTAGTGTACCAGGTGAGGGCTGGGCCTTCGAGGGCAATGATGAATGACTTGGCCATCGTGGCGTCATCCCCTCCGGATGATGCAACGGCGACCTGATAGCTCATGATGTACTGTGCTGGGTCGGTGCTGCTGTTGTACTTGGGATAGGTCCCTGTCCTGAAGTTGGCAGGCCATGGTGTCACTTGCAGATGAGGTGCCAGGGGACTTCGTTCGTCAAGGTAGTTGACGCCTTGGAATGCCGTGGTGTGAGGGATGGCGTGTCCGCGCTGAGGGATGAACAGGTCTTCGATTTGTGCGCGCTGTTGGAGGGGTGGGCTGTTTTGCAGGCCGAGTTGGCCTTCGCTCTGCATGAGCGCGATCTCTTGTTCGAGCTCCTGAGCCTTCTGCTCTTCGTCGCGTATCATCTGTCGCACCTTTGCTTGTGCAGACACACGTTGGCGCTTGGCCTCGAGGATCTCTTTTTGCTTCTGGAGGTTGCGGTTCTTGATGCGCAAGGCACGCAGCTGTAGCTGCTCTTTGGCTGAAACGCCGATGACTTCGCCGTCCTCGGTGGCGTCCGCGCCCTCTGGTGGAGCGAAGCCTGGGGAAGTTGCGGTTGTCCTCCAGAGCTGCAGGTGCGGAGACTGCCTTCGGTAGTGGGTTGTTCGTTGCGCTGCCTCTTGCTGTTTGCGTCGTCTTCGCAGGCCTCTTGGTGGGTGGTGTCGACAAGGGCCTTGCCCTTTTTCTCGGCCAGCAGTGCTGCCTTCGCAGCCTCATCAGCCTTCGAGCTAGCTCTCTTGGGTGCCATCGCGGGTGGTTTTTCCGTAGCACGGACGGTGGGCGCCAAATGTTGGAACTTGCTCTCTTGGGCAAGTTGATCCAACGGGGGAGCAAAAGCGGTGTAAACAAGGTTTCAACTCGAGATGGCAATAGCTCTGGTAATCTAGCCTCTCTCGGGCACTGTGCGGGGGTATTTATAGGTACCTGTGTGCCCAGCATCCTGAGTTAAGGATGCATGTGCCCTCAGGCGCCTAGGTTATCCCTGGAATATTCCCATAAAGCAGGGTTACAGACTGTAATTACAGGGAAACCTTTACAAATTAGGCCCGTAATGCGCAGCGGCCACGCAGGGCCTGTTACAATGGGCCGGATCACACGTGGGCCTCCATGTTGGACGAGACCGCGGGATGGGACGACCTCATCATAGGCCTTCATCCAGTGACACGTGGGACGAAGGGTAAGTCAGCCAGTAGTCTTGTCTTCGTTGGTGCAGTGAGGCTGGCGAAGGCATCGAGCGAAGGGTGGCGTCTTCGCCTTCGCCCCAACAATGAGAATCCAAAATATTTAGTTTACTCCTTAGAAAGCAAAACCTAGATACATCAAGAGGTTTAGTGAAGATATCATCTAGTTGATTTTCGGTGCTGACATGACAAATTTCGATATCTCCTTTAGCTTCGTGTTCTCTTACAAAATGGTGTCTAATATCAATATGCTTGGTTCTAGAGTGTTGCACTGGATTGTTTGCAAGTTTTATGGCACTCTCATTTTCACAAAGCAGCAAAATTTTTTTGAACTCACAACCAAAGTCACTCAAGGTTTGATTCATCCATAGCATCTAGGCACAATAAGCACCAGTAGCTATATATTTAGCTTTAGTAGTGGTAAGTGCAAGACATTTTTGTTTCTTAACTCCAAGACACCAAGGACCGTCCAAGGAATTGGCAAGTTCTAGTAGTACTCTCTTGATCTACTTTGCAACTAGCATAATCTGAGTCAGAATAGCCAAGCAAATCAAAACTGGAGCCCTTGGGATACCAAAGTCTTAGGTTCTGGGTGTGAACTAAGTATCTCAAGATCCTCTTAACGGCCACCAAGTGACACTCTTTCAGGTTAGCTTGAAAACGAGCACAAATGCACACACTAAGCATAATACCAGGTCTAGATGCACATAGATAGATCAATGAACCTATCATGGACCTATAAAGCTTTTGATCGATAGATTTACCTTCTTCATTAAGGTCAAGGTGCCTATTAGATGTCGTAGATGTCTTGATGGATTTTTCCTTCTCCATGTGAAACTTCTTCAACATGTCTTGAATGTACTTGGTTTGACATAGAAAAGTTCCTTCCTTTAATTGCTTCACTTGAAATTTCAGAAAGAACTTTAGCTCGCCCATCATTGACATTTCAAAGCTATTCAACATTGCCCTACTAAATTCCTCACAAAACTCATCATTAGTAATTCCAAATATAATGTCATAGACATATATTTGGCACATAAAGAGTTCATATCAAACTTGCGAGTTAATAAAGTAGAATCTACCTTTCCTATTTCAAAACAATTTTAAGTAAAAAGTCCTTAAGGCATTCATACCATGCTCTAGGGGCTTGCTTGAGCCCATAGAGCACCTTATAGAGGAGGAAGACATGGTTTGGCTTCTTTGGATCTTCAAAGCTCGACGGTTGCTCCACATAAACCAACTCTTGTAGTGGCCCATTTAGAAATGCACTCTTGAGGTCTATTTGATATAGCTTGAAATCATGGTTAGTGGCATAATCAATCAAAATTCTAACTGGCTCTAACCTTGCCACTAGTGCATATGTTTCTCCAAAATCAAGACCTTCTACTTGAGTGAAGCCTTGAGCAACCAACTGTGCCATGTTCCTTGTGACGACGCCATGTTCATCTTGCTTGTTGCGAAAGACCCACTTGGTTCCAATCACATTTTGCTTGGGTCTTTCCACCAAGGACTAGACTTCATTCCGAGTAAAGTTATTGAGTTCCTCTTGCGTTGCTACTATCCAATCTGGATCTCCAGTGCTTCTTCTAGCCTAAGTTGCTCAAGAGAGGAAACAAACGAGTAAAATTCACAAAAAATTGCTAAAGGAGATCGAGTTGTTACGCCTCTCTTGATGCTACCAAGAATGTTATCCACTGGATGGTCTCTTTAGATACTTCGAAGAAATCAAGGATGGTGCACCAAAGGTTGATGTTGAATTGGCCCATCATCCTCTTGCTCAAGAGGAACTCCATCATCCACCACTTCTTCATGCTCTATCACACTTGGCAATTCTTATGGTTGTATGTCTTCCTCAAGAGTTGGATGACTTGAGGTTGATGGTTTTACTTGGATGGAGGATTAATCACCCACCACCCTTGTACTCCCATCAAATATCATTAGCTTAGTGATTATATTGTACCATTTAAGCCAAATTCACTAATCATTTTATCTTTCATACTACATTCATCATCATCAATTGAAATTGCATTAAATAATTTTACCTTGTCCCCTTTTGCCATGAGGCATGTAGGAGTGAAGGAGTCTGTTGGGAACTTGTTCTCAAATGCTATGAATTAAGAACAAGGCAACACAGAGAACGTTAAACGTTAAAGTCCTTCGTCCTTCGGAACATTATTTCCCTTGGGATATAATGATTCTCGGACGAAGGTTATGAAGGACATACCTTCGTAAGTCATAATATATAATACTGAAGAAAGAATCACGTAAAAAACAAAAGATAATATGAACAGCCATATCTTTTTATTAATTCATTTCTATTTTATTACTATGGAAAAATAGAAATGATATTAAGTTACAAGTGTACCTTCGGCTTGAATGAAGGTAAAGATACAAGCGTGACACAAAAGCAAATGCCAAGTCAGCGTGGACAATACGGGAGCACTGTTCATCTATTTATAGGCACGGGACGCAGCCCATGTAAAATTACACCCATGCCCTTTACATTTGCTAATAACTCTATAGTAACCCGTTGAGGTCTAAATAGCCTTTTCATCTTTAAGTCGGTTTCCTTTCCTGCTATCATGCCGAAGCTCTTCTGCGCACAGCTTTGGCTCCGCGGCATCCTTCGTATTCCTTTTGTGCTTCTTCACATTGTGGTTTTAACTCAAGTTCGAAGATACCTGTTCATGCATCATACTCCAGAAACTTTGTTAAATTATGTTTTTGAGGACCTTCGGAAGCCGAAGGCCCCCAACAGTAGCCCCTCGCAATATTAATTTGTTAGAAAGATAAATTTAGATTGCGATATGGACGAAGGCCCTAAGCCGAAGGTCCGAAAAAACACCTTCCTTTTGCTAGAATAGCAACAGTCACTGACAAGCGGGGCCTTCCAATTTTGAACGCACTAGGCGTATAAATAAGAGCGCACCACGAGCTCATTTGGCACACTTTCTTGCCATCTGCTCTTGCTTACTCAATTTTTAGCTCTTGCGCACCAACATTTGCTTGACTTTTTGAAATTTTTTAAGCTTCGGCTTTGAGAGCACTTTTTCAGCATTTCCGAAGATGTCTCAAGATAAAAAAGCTATTGCTGAAACGAAGCTGAGACTTTCTGAGGAGAAGAATCTTGGCTTTCTTGAATCAATAGCAAAGACAAATACAGAGAAGATTACAAGGGAGATTTTGGAAGGTTTATCTGAAGACACTGGTGATAGTGACAGTTATGATGTGGAAAGTGGCGGGGAAGACTCCGAAGATCGACCCTAGCGGCCAAGCCATACAGTTTTCGGAAAATCAACTATTAAACAGAGTCATCTCGACAATATGAGGGGAAGATACTTTCGAGATGTGTCTATCGTGAGGGCTGATAACGGAGACAAGACTTCTCCTGCTCCCGAAGAGAACGAAGTCGTGATCTTCCGAAGCTTCTTCAAGGCTAGGCTTCGGTTCCCCCTAAGCAGTTTTGTGGTAGAAGTTCTAAAGATATATCAGGTTTACCTTCATCAAATTACGCCCGAAGCAATCATAAGAATGGGGATCTTCATATGGGCTGTGAGGAGTTAGGGCTTGGAGCCAAATGCAAAAAGTTTATGCAGTATGCATGAACTGTTATATGAGACAAAACCCTGGGGTAAAGAGCAGTATCATAACAATTTTGGCTGCTATAGCTTCGTTGCTCGCTCTGGGTCAAGCTGCCCCATGCCAACTTTTCGGAAAAGATGGCCCAGAGACTGGATGAAAGAATGGTTCTATGTAAAAAATGATTTAAAGGCACGAGAGGATATTAAAGGGATCATCATGCGCCCTATCTGGCAACGCTTCGGCCTCCGGAAACCGAAGGTAGAAATTGACGAATCGGCCGAAGAATGCCGCAAGGCCTTCGGCTTAGTCTGTTCTTTCATCGGGACAAGAGACTTGTTTCAAGAGCACGTGGCCTACAGGATATGGCCATTGGTAGCCAACTGGGAGATGCCAAAAGAAACCATCAGCAATCCCCACGAAGGTGGTTTGGTTCGACTAAAATATACCTTCAGATTTAGAGACCAGTTTATCGAGCCAGACGACGACTGGCTGAAAAGCGTCGAAGCTACAAGTGATGATCTGCTTGGGCCGTACTCCAAAGCGGAGGATAATGCGTTATCTACAGCCTTTGGGAGCCGAAAGAAGAGGCTAAATAGAGTTTTTGATGCCATCGGATTTATGTATCCTGACTACCACTACCCGCCAAAGGGACAAAAGAGAAAAGGTGTAACTTTCGGGAAAGATGTTGCTTCAGCTGCTCCAAGCGAGCCCACGCCAAAGAGGAAGAAGGTGAAAGTCCTTACTCACCGACCGCGCTTCATCGAACCGGCCATAGTGCCCGAATTTGGCGGTGAAACATCTTCGGCGACCGAAGCCAAAGAACCTGCGATTACACAGAAAACAGAAGAGCCGACTGCAATGCCGAAGGCGTCATCAGCCAAATCAGATGAGCCAAAGGCCACTAATATTGAAGAGATAGAGGTCGAGAAAATAAAGTCATTAGAAGTTACAAGCCCTTCGGCAGAGGTGACAATGCCGAAGGCACAAAAGGATCTTACAACAACTCCCAAGAGGAAGAGGATGGTGAACGTACTAGATGTGCTGGAAACAATAAAAACTTCAAGCTCTACTCCAAAAAAGACTGTCGAAGCTTTGAAAACACAAATTGAGGCAAAACTATCTGAAGCCGAAGCTGCCAAGAGCCAAGCCAAGACCGAAGCTGGGCCCTTAGAGCCCACCAAGGAGAAATCCTTGGAAGTTGAAGAAGAAACGGAAAAAGAGGCTACAGAAGAAATTCTGTCTGAAAAAACTGCCATTCCTATTCCCGCAGCATCTTCCAAAGCTCTCGATTGTATTGTACGACATGCTTCGGGAAAGAGGTTATCTGTAGAAGAGAAGCGAGAAGCCCAATGTTATGCCCAGAGACTGAAATATCCGAAAGAGGCATTGATATTCAACGGCAGCGGAGAAGAAGACTTCTTGTATTGTCTCCTGGACAACAAAGAGATTTCTGTGTGCCGGGAGATGAGCAGGAGCTTCGGATTCCCGACATTAGAAGAGGGGCTCTCGGTGCTATCAAAAGATGAATTGGCTGACAGCTTAGCATACAATAGTTTAAAGGTGAGAGAATGAGATTTTTGTACTTGAAAACAAAATTTTTTATTTGCTTATACTTAATACCGCACTTTTTTTGCAGGGCCTTATTCTTAGCAACGCCCTCAGGGCGCAAAAAAGTGCTGAAGACGAAGGATGTACTATAGCTTTGAACAACCTTCGTTCCGAAGTAATTGAACTCTGGAACGAAGGTATTGAAAAAGATAAAATATTAAACTCATTATTGAATAAAATAAAAGAAGACGAAGCTACTTCCAAAGCCCAAGCTGAAGCTCAGAAATGCGAAATTGAGGATCTTCGGAAACAGCTGGCTGAAGCAAAATTAAAATGTGTTATCGCTGAAGCTGACTGAGACGCCAGTGACTACTGGAAAACTATTGGGAGAAAACGGTTGTAGAACTTCGCTCTTCGAAAGAAAAATGTTATGAAAAATCCATAGAATGTGTGGAAAAAATAAAAACTAGCTTTACCAATGTTGGCGCGTTCTCCAGCGAGGATAACTTCGTAAGAGGCGATCCTGAGGGCCCAATTGACTGGATCAGTAACGAGGCTGAAGCTTTTGAGGAAATTTTGAGCGGTCGTGGGGATATCTGCGCCTTCTCAGGTTCCAGAGGAATTGCGGCTATTTTAGAGAAGTTAGGCTGCGGGCATGTAAAAGCTTTAGCCCAAGCCGAAGCTACTTTATCTATTGATGATACAAAGGACCCCTCAGCTGAAGCAAACGTAGTTGGCGGAAAATTCTTTACTGACATCTGGGAGAATGGCGGCCGAGGAATGGCCCACGAGATAATAAAAAAGAGCGAAAAAGATTTTCACGTTGCAAGAGAAGCAGCAGAGGCAGCCGAAAAGGCTGCAGAACTCGAAAGGCGGATACGTATTGCCTAATTGCTTTTAACTTTATGTTTTATTTTTGCGACTTCGAACTTATTTATGTTTTATCTCGCAGCCGCACTATCTCCTCCCCCAGAGCCCGTTGAGTCATTGGCCGACCCCGAAGCAAAGAAAGAAGATGAAATTACTAAAGTGGCCGAAGCTATTATGGATGAAGCTGGTACTCAACTACTAAACCAAGCTGCGGAAGCAGTTTTAAAAGAAGAATAGCTGTTATTGTGAAAACATTCGGAATGTAATATTTGCTGAACAAAGTGTGTAACATCCTGTAGTCTTGAATGTAATATATAAGCTATTTGTGACTCAATTCTTTACGATGCATGAAACTTTATGTACATACCATTTTTGAGCCTTCAGCGAAAAAACACCTTCCCTTCTTTTCATGCTTCGTGAAGAATATCCATATTCCGTAAAAACATTAAGCTTCATGAGCAATAGATCTCCTTCCACATTAGAGCTAATGAAGCTGTACTTCTTCAAATCATTTTGTGCCTTGGCACAACTTCTTCGAAGCAATTTCCGAAGATCTATATTATATCCCCTTCTTGTGCCATTGATGCAATATGATGTATGATGTTATGCTATGCGAATGATGTGATGATGTTATGCTATGCAAAATGATATTCGTGCCAAAGATACACACACATTCCCTCAGTGGAATACACAATCACTTTGCCATTTATTTTTCGGCTTCACCGCTTATTTTTCGGTGTATCAACGTTGACTTTTCGCTGTAAGTTCTGCATCCCCTTAGGAACGTCTTTTGAACTTCTTCGCCGTCTATTTTGGCGGTATTCGCATTGACTTTTCGCGCTTCGCCTTATATTTCGGCGGAATCAGCGTTTATTTTTCGCTATAAGATCTGCATTCCCTTTGGAACGACTTTTTAGCAGAAAACTTACGCTGCGCTCCCTTAGGAACGACTTTTTGTAGCTTCGGCAAGCATACGCTGTGTTCTGTAGAACGACTTTTTGTAGCTTCGGAGCTATTTTTTTGTAGCCACAAGTTCTCTTAGGAACGAATTTTCATGCTTCGACAACTTTTGGACTCCGTAAGTCTGTGGAGAAGATATATTTTCATTATGACAAAAACGAAGCTATTACAAGAAATTGAAAATGACAAGAAAACCTAGGCTTTCAATGATTGTCCCTTATTAAAAAGAAAATGATGACGAATGCAAAAACTACTTTAGAGGTAGGATATCTCCTAGTAGACGTGCTTCGATTCTGGCACAGTACTGTTGACTGTGCGAGCCTCGGACTCCTCCCTGAAGTTTCGCTGTTGGTGATTATGCTGGCTCCCTTCTGGCTGCTGGCCTCGGGAATATGCGGGTTGTATTGGTGGTGGAGGTGGAGGCTATTGCCAAGATGCTTGTGGTTGGCTAGCTGAAGCAACAGAAGCTGCAGAATGGTTAACCACATACTCTGGTATGTATGGTGAGTGATACGAAGCAGTGTGCATGACCTGCTTCGGCTGGTTCTGTTGGGTTGCTGCTTCTGCTATCTCCTTCTGTTTTTGAATGGTGACATGGCATATTCTTGTAGTATGGCCCTTGTCGTCACCGCAGAATAGGCAATAAATTTTCCTGGGCTGATCCCCAAATCTCCCTTCCGAAGCCCCTGGCGCCTCTGCCCCTTGGAGCTGGCGGCCGAGGGTAACTTTGTTGCTACCCCGAAGCCTCTGAGGAATATTGTGGCCTCTGTTGCTGACTTCCTCTGTCGTCAGTCTGAGTAGAGTGGATTGATCTGACGTGCCTTGGGTGGATTCTCCCTCCGAAGCCCCTGGTCATTTCGAAGAACCTATAAGCTTCCTCCCTTCTCTGACGAAAGTCATTATCAGCGCAGATGTATTCATCCATTTTCTGAAGCAGTTTCTCCAGGGTCTGAGGGGGCTTCCTGGCAAAGTATTGGGCCGTAGGTCCTGGCCGAAGCCCCTTAATTATGGCCTCAATGACGATTTCATTGGGCACTGTTGACGCTTGTGCCCTCAGACGCAAGAACCTTCGGACGTACGCTTGAAGGTATTCTTCGTGATCTTGTATGCACTTGAAACAAAGCTTGAGCGGTGACCAGCTTCGTCTGAAACCCTTGGAAACTGGTGATCAGCATGTCCTTCAGCTTCTGCCATGATGTGATTATTCCTGGCCGAAGAGAGGAGTACCAAGTTTGTGCAATATTTTTGACTGCCATGACGAAAGACTTCGCCATGACTGCAGTATTGCCACCATATGAAGATATGGTTGCTTCATAGCTCATCAGAAACTGCTTCGGGTCTGAGTGTCCGTCATACATGGGGAGCTGGGGTGGCTTGTAAGACAGGGGGCCAAGGTGTAGCCTGCAGTTCCGCTGACAGAGGAGAAGCATCATCAAAAGCAAAATTTCCATGATGGAAATTCTCATACCAGTCATCCTCATTGAAGAAGCCCTCTTGGTGAAGCTCTCTATGCTGGGGCCTTCGATTTTGCTCATCTTGAGCAAGATGACGAACTTCTTCTGTAGCTTCGTCAATCTGCCTTTGTAGGTCAGCTAGCCGAGCCATCTTTTCCTTCTTCCTTTGCACTTGCTGATGGAGCATTTCCATATTCTTGATCCCTTGGTCCAACTCGTCCTCCTGGGGCGTTGGACTGGTGGCCTTCCTCTTCTGGCTTCGGGCCTCTCGAAGAGAAAAGGTCTCCTAGGTTCGGGTCCAGCGGCTGCAGAGCGGCAGCCCCTGTCGCTGAAGCTTTCTTTGGCGGCATGACGAAGGTCGATGCTTGCCGAAGGTGGTCGAAAAGGGTTCACCGGAGGTGGGCGCCAATGTTGGGAACTTGTTCTCAAATGCTATGAATTAAGAACAAGGCAACACAGAGAACGTTAAACGTTAAAGTCCTTCGTCCTTTGGAACATTATTTCCCTTGGGATATAATGATTCTCGGACGAAGGTTATGAAGGACATACCTTCGTAAGTCATAATATATAATACTGAAGAAAGAATCACGTAAAAAACAAAAGATAATATGAACAGCCATATCTTTTTATTAACTCATTTCTATTTTATTACTATGGAAAAATAGAAATGATATTAAGTTACAAGTGTACCTTCGGCTTGAATGAAGGTAAAGATACAAGCGTGACACAAAAGCAAATGCCAAGTCAGCAGTGGACAGTACGGGAGCACTGTTCATCTATTTATAGGCATGGGACGCAGCCCATGTAAAATTACACCCATGCCCTTTACATTTGCTAATAACTCTATAGTAACCCATCGAGGTCTAAATAGCCTTTTCATCTTTAAGTCGGTTTCCTTTCCTGCTATCATGCCGAAGCTCTTCTGCGCATAGCTTCGGCTCCGCGACATCCTTCGTATTCCTTTTGTGCTTCTTCACACTGTGGTTTTAACTCAAGTCCGAAAATACCTGTTCATGCATCATACTCTAGAAACTTTGTTAAATTATGTTTTTGAGGACCTTCGGAAGCCGAAGGCCCCCAACAGAGTCATTGTCGGAGATGTTGGTGAAGAGCCACGAAGTCGAGGTGGATTGGATGGCAATGTTTGCCACTCCTTGGTGAAGCTAGAACTCTCCTCATCGGAGTTCCATTCCTCACCAATATGAGCTTGACCATAGTTCTTCTTCTTGAAGTATCCCTTGCTCTTCTCTCCCTTCTTGAACTTGTCTTTCTTGAAGTTCTTATTTCCTTCTTGTTCCTTCTTATTAGGGCAATCCACAATGAAGTGGATGGTTTGGCCACACTCATAGAATGCCCTCTTCATTCCTTTCCTTTGATACTGGTCTTTCTTTCTAACAAACTTTTTGAAAGTCTTGATGAACATTGTTGTGTCTTCATCACTTGAACTTTCATCATCACTTGAACTTTCTACCACCTTTCTACATTCGTGGTCCTTGTTCATTTGACCCTTCTTGGTTGAGTTTTGATCATTGACAACCAAGGAATGTGTGTCCCTTGCCTTGGTTGGTGCCTCCTCTGCTTCATGTTATTGAATCTTATCAAACAATTAATCAGGAGTCATCTCCTCATAATCATCACGGTCTCTTATCATTCTTGCTAGGCTCTTGTGCTTTCTTTATAGGCTCTCACGAATAGCCTAGTGACCTTAGAATCACTCCAATCTTTACTACTAAGAACTCTTATCTTATTGACTAACACCATCAACCGATCAAAGAGTGATTAGAGTAACTCACCCTTGATCCAATCATACCTTGCGAGCTCACTTTCCAAGGCCTCAATCCTAAGTCTCTTTGCTTTAGGATTGCTTTCTTGTGACATTTTGAGATTGTTCCAAATATCGTGAGCATCATCTTCTCTTCCTTGCACCTTGTGATACTCTTCTAGACTCAAACTTCTTTTGATAATGCTCATAGCTTGAGCATTACGGTGAATATCTTGCATCATTTCCAATGTCATTTCTTCACTAGGAGCAGGCTTGCATACCCATATTCACAAACTCCCAAAGACTTGGATGCACATCGATTAGATGAGATTTCATCTTGTCGGTCCACTCATCATAGTTCAACTCATTCAGAGTTGTAAGCTTTCCGAGGGGCGCCGAAGAGAAGTTGAGGATAAAATTACGAGAGTAATCGAATTGAACTCTATGAAATTCATTACCCTTACTCTTGGATGTTGACTATTCGGTGTTGAGGCTAACCCTCTTCATTACCTTGGACACCAAGAGTTCAACCATGTAGTCGGAGTAGTCCACCTTTTTCTTCCCTCTTTTTTCTTCTTCGACCATTCCTTTGGCCTCGTGCTCCTTTATCTTGATGACCATATTTTCGGCGAGCTTCATGGAGATGTTGAGGATTTGGGGATTCACCTCCTCAACACTAGATGTGATTAGAATCTCCTTAAGAGTAGGCTCTTTGTTAGTCCTTGGAGTCGACATGATTGTTTCCTCACACGGTTAAGTGCTATAAATGAGGCAGAAAGCTCTGATACCAATTGAAAGTAACCTAGAGGGGGTGAATAGGCTAACCCTTAAATTTTCACCACAAACTTCAAAACAATTGTCAAATAAATAGTTCTACTGGTGTAGGCTGGTTCAATCACTATTAAGACCGGTTGAACCACTCTGAACAAATCCAACTACGAGAGCAGATCTAGGCTAAGAATAACACACGAATACAATGAGAGATTCTTTCAAGTTAAGAACACATGGGGTAAACTAAGTGTAGAAGGTGAGAAATACGGATGGAACACCTCCACAAGACCCTCACGCCTAGGACAACACTCGATGACTTCCTTGCCAAAGATTAAGCACAACAAATGAATCCCAGCAAGAACAAAAGACATGAGATTTATCCTGAGGTTCGACCACACCACAAAGGTGTTCTACTCCCGTTTGAGGAGCCCACAAAGGGCTAAGTCTCTTCCAACCCTAATCCTCCACAGGCCGACCACAAAGGTCAAGGCAAACTCTTTTCTCAAATTAGCTCAATGAGCAGGTGATACAAACTTCTTGCGGCTGTCCACAAGTTTGGAGACTCCCAGCGACCTCAATCTATCTAGGAACTCGAAGGTTCCAAGAACAACAAATTCACACAAGGTATGTTTGCAACAAGCTCAAGAGATGAGAAAGTGAGGATGACAGGAAAACCAAACGAGAGAGTCACGAACACAAACCTCACACCAAGGGCTCTTCAATCCATCAATTTGGGAACGATTTGGGGTGTAAGCTCTTATCTTAGGTTAGGTCAGCAATGAATACAGGAAGCAGCTAGCATAAATGAGGAGAGAGACACAATGGGGTATTTATAGAGGTCCCTCAAAAGGTGCTGAATATTTGAACTTTTTGTGTGGAGGGAAGTTGAACCGCGTCCAAAACCAGTTGAACTGGTTTTTACCAGAGTCAAACCAAGTTCAAATAGTATAGTTTGACTGGAAGTCAAATGCCAAAACCTGTTGAACCAGCCCCTAGGACCGGTTCAACATCCTAGCCTTTCAGTCTGTCAGTCTAACAGGCAGACAGAGGTCAGAATAGCCATCTGATCCTGACATCGATTGATGTGAACACAAGGTTGACTTGTCCCTTATGGTTCGGGTTGATGATGAGTGATTGTCAACGGGTAGCACTATGAGGTAGTCAATGGGCTAACCAGAATGTAAGATTATGTATGTGCAACATTGTCGGTTGGCTTGTGGTGTGCAGGTGTGGAGCACAGGGATGGTGGTTGACGGCTAAGGTGAATGTCATGCAGGCTCATGGTTACGGACCAAGAGTGATGAAGGATGGGTGTTGGGACTTGGCTAATGGACCAGAGCAATCGGGTGACCAGTCGTGGTAGCTAACACCTAGGACACACAGTCGCGCAAGGACGTGGTGGAGTGGACCATGTTGACGGTGCGGTCAATGACTGGCGAGACATGTGTCCAGGATGTGGGGGACACGCACATGGTGCGATACTCACGGCGGTTTGGAGGTTTGGGCCTCAAAACCACCCAATGCTACGGATGGCGGGCTTTGCTGAGTTTGGGCCTCAAAACTCAGCAGTGGCGGTTCTAGTGGGAATCGGTGGCGGCATGTGGAATCACAGCGAAAGGTGCGTCAAGGTGAAGCAACTTCGTGTGGAGTGGGTGGCCATCGGATCGAGAACCTAGGAGTTGATCCATTTTGCCCCTGGTGGAGTGGCTAGGCTCTATGTAAATAGGGGTAGTTTAGGAAATGGAAATAACCCTATATAAATAGAGGCTTAGGGCTATTGTTATAGCCATCTCTTAGTTGCCATTTTGTTTGGAGCACTTGTTTAGAACTCCTAGTTTTCTCTCTAAGTTGTCACCAGTTTAGTCGAGGGATCCACAATGATTTTATAACCATCAATTGTGTTTGTGATCTGCACGTTCAATCTGAGGAATGGTTGCCGGTATAGCCCACATGTTTTGGTCAATTCTCCATCTCAGTTTTGCATCCTTGCTGAAATTTGGAGTTGTTTCGATCTTATGTTATTCCCTTCCCTTCTCTTGTGGATTTTTGGAGAACCTTTGAGTTCTTGACGCACCCTTCCCTAATTGGTTTGAAATCCACGAAGGCATCATGGAACGTGGTGTTGGCAAGCTACCGTTCTTCGATGGGACCAACTACCCATACTAAAAGATCCACATGTCGGCATATCTTCAGAGTATAGTGTACAAAGTTTGGGAGATTTGCCTCGATGTTGCGTTCAATGCTACAATTGAACGAATCACTCCAATTCAAGTGGAGTTTCATTATTCGAACAACAAAGCTCGCGATGCTTTGATCTCGTGCCTCTCGCTAGGTGAGTTTGGGCGAGTTGGACATTTGGCTATGGCTCATGAGATCTGGTCCACCCTCGAGAAATTCCATGAGGGCAATGATCATGTGAAGACCAGACTCTTTGAGACGTACCAGCGAGAGTACGAGAACTTTGTTCAGTTGGTTGGAGAGACCATAGACACTATGTTTTCTTGGTTCCAGTCCATTGTGAACAAGATGCGTGCCAACAAGGCAAAGTTACCATATGATGATCATGAGAGTGCGCTCAAGCTACTTCATGCTCTAGATTGGAGGGTTTGGGAGGTGAAGGTCTCGGTGACCATCGAGTTGCCCAACTATGAGACTCTCACCGTGGATGAGCTATTTAGCAAGCTCAAGTCCATAGAGATTGACCACCAGACCTAGGCCAAGATTGAGAACCCTGGTGCACCCACCATGGCCCTGGTCTCTGGATGTGGTTCATCCTCTAACCCCTCATCTGCTATGTTTGCTTCGTCTTCTTTGTTGTCTATCACAAAGCGGTAGGTGGAGAGCCTCGAGGATGAGGAACTATCGCTGGTGGCTAGTCGATTCACATGGTTCCACAACAACCGCCAAAACCGGCAGCGTGGTGGGATGAAGGATGGATGCTTCAACCACGGTGACCACGACCACTTTTGTCACCAGTTACCCCAAGAAGGGCAAGCAAGAGGCTGGCCCGCACGACCACCACTCTAGTCGACGCAAGGGCAAGCGAGAATACACCTCTAGTAAGTACAAGTCCAAGGGAGGATTCAACAAGGAGGCGCTCAAGAAGAAGTACCTCCAGTAGGCCAAGATCAAGAAGTGTGCCTTCCTTGCCTCCCTCAGTGATCTCAACCATGACTCTGATGCTGCAACGTCTTTCTTGTGCGATGAGGGGACTGATAGGTGTGTCAAGGATGAGCTAAACGGGCTTTACTTCATCATCGACACCGCAGGCGGCTTTGCACCATGGCCCTTAGCGATGATGCAGTGGGCGGCGATAGCTAGGACATCAATGATGGCTCTGCTTTTAAGGATGGAGGCTTGGAGAACATATGGCTTATGGATTCTGGTTGTTCGCGCCACATGACTAGAAGAAAAAATGGTTCTCCAGCCTCAACCCCATGATTGGTAAGGAATACATCACATTTGGGGACAAGTCAAGGGGTAAGGTTCTCTCGTGGCTCCGTTCGAGTGAATGAGAGTTTTGTCCTCAAGGATGTGGCTTTGGTTTCAAATTTGCATTTTAATCTACTTTTGTCTTGCAACTCCTTGAGGATGACTATGAAGTGCGCTTTAAAAAGGGTTTGTATTGGGTTTTGGATCCTGTGGGGGATCTTGTTTGTCGGATTTCCCCTTTTGGTCGAGTTTTCAGTGATGATTTTTCACATTCTTTTGGCCCTTCTCGATGTTGCTGGCAGGATCCTCTTATTTGATTTGGAAGTGGCATAGGAGACTTGGACACTTGACCTTTGATCTTTTGTGTAGACTGAGCTCGCTTGGCCTAATCCAAGGATTGCCCAAGTTGAAATTTGAGAAGGATCTTGTTTGTCATCCTTGTCGTCATGGCAAGATGGTTGCTACTTCACATTTCCTGGTCACCAAGGTGATGACTTCGCAACTCGGTGAATTGCTTCACATCGACACTATTGGTCCAACTCGGGTTTGCTCTTTTGGGGCGATGTGGTATGCGCTTGTGGTCGTTGACGATTTTTCTCGCTACTCTTGGGTGTTCTTTATGAAGGCAAAGGATGAGGCTTTTACTCATGCTCGAGATCTGATTCTTTGGTTGCAAAATAAGTTTCCTAAGAATTGCATGAGAGCTATTCTCAGTGGCAATGGCACAAAATTCAAGAATGCTCATTTTGAGACCTTTTGTGCTTCTTTGGGACTTGAGCATCAATTTTCCACTCTGTATGTGCTTCAGTAGAATGGCATTGTTGAGCGCAAGAATCAAACCCTGGTTGAGATGGCCAGGACGATGCTTGATGAGCATAGGACTCCTAGGCATTTTTGGGCCAAAGCGATCCACACTGTCTACCATGTGTCAAACCACATCTTTCTTCGACCTTTTTTGAACAAGGCTTCATATGAGTTGCGGTTTGGGAGACCACCCAAGGTTAGTCATTTTAGGGTGTTTGGCTGGAGATGCTTTGTGCTGAAACAAGTCAATTTGGACAAATTTGAGTCTCGGTCTTTTGTTGGGGTTTTTCTGGGTTATGCATTACATCACATGCTTATCGTGTTCTTAACCTAGAGACTAACCGCATTATGGAGACTTGTGAGGTTACATTCGATGAGATTGCACCTTGTCCATTCCTTGTATTTGAGCCTATAGGGCCAGATCAGATGCAACATACCATCTTTGTGGAGGAGGAGCACGACGACGCCGATTGGGGTGATCCCGAGCTGACTCTACTGGCTGCCCTAGTCGAGCCTACTTCCACTACTTCGACTGACGGACTCAACCCTACTTCTTCCACCACCTAGGGTACGCTTGAGCTAGCTCCTGCTGGAACTAGAGGAGTTGAGACCATTGTTGAGGGGGAGCCCACCTGTTCGAGGATGGCTTTGCGGTGCTCGGCACTACCGCGGTCCGGCACTACCGTGCCTCTGGCTGGCATTGCCGCGCCTACTTCCTGGTGCTTTTGACTCTGATTTTTCCTAGGAAGTTAGGTTTGCGATTCTTAAGGTTTTTGGTACATTCAAATAACACTGGTTTGTATTGTATTCTGGTCTGCTGCTTTGAGTCCCTAGAGGGTTTGGGTTGCAATTTTGGGATCAAAGTCATGTGCTCGCAAGTCGAGAATTTTTAGTGGCTCCCATCCACCCCCTCTGGTCGCCTCACCGGTCCTATAGTTGAGCCACCTGTTAGGGCCAGTTCAACTAGTTTTGACCATAGAGGTCTGGGGAGAAAACTTTGGTTGAACCCCCCAGGGGCGGTTCAACCGATTTAGCAGAGAGCTCCTCTGCTCAAAATAGGTTGAACTGCCCCTAAGGGCAGGTTCAACTGAATTTGAGTAGGGAGGTTCTCTAACCCTTGAAACCTTACTCCAGTTGAACTCACAGAGTGTCTAAAGAATTTGGTTATCGAAATAGCTTTTGAATTTAGAAAAACTTGAGCTTTGCAAACACAATTACCTTGGCAAAAAACCTTTAAAAAGAACTTTGAATACTACGACTCAAGAATATAAAATTTTACGCAATCGTCGCATGGAATCACATCTAGGAGCCATATTATATATACCTTAACCTCAGTGTTGGGGGCCTTCGTCTTCCGAAGGTCCTCAAAAACATGTTTAACCATTGGATGTCAACATATTGTCAAGTATTATAGGAGCTTCGGCACCAGAACACCTTCGATGCAGAACAATGGAGGGGCGACGAAACTAGCTTCATCATAAGAACACAGGAAGATGATGAAAGGAGAAGGATGTTATCCTGAATGCTGAAAGCAAAAGACAATGTTGCCCTTGTATTATTTGTAAATCCTGTGTGTAATCTCTGTGGTTATAAATGTAATTTCGTACGAAGCTGTATGATTCCCTATAAATAGATGAACACTACCCTGCGTAAAGTACCTTTAGAAAGGCAGGATAATTACTGTGTAATCTTTTCTATAGATCACCTCCGTCCTAACCCAATCTATAGAGTCGAAGGTATGATTGTAAATTCATGATACATAAGAGGAGAAATGTGATATGAATATATCTAAGATGAGTTATCATGTTTTAACTCCTTTATGTTCCTTACATATTTACTTACTTACTTATGCAACTAAGCCAAGATTTACACAGTTAAATCTTAACCTTCGTCTTCGAAGGAGTTAGGCAGAAGGAATAACTGCTCGAGGATAAAGGTTGATTACCTTTTTAATATTATGTTGCCTTGTTTTTGATTGTGCATAGCAATTGAGATATCGGGGCAGATTAGGGATAAGTCGGCAAGATTGTAGGAAGATCAGTTTAGTCGGTTCACTATTATTAGGAGACATGTGATCCTCATGTATGCAAGGAGTGCCCCGTGGTCGAGTATATAAGGCCCAGGAGGTACCCCATCATTTCCATCGACCATCTACCTATCTCATTAGCTTTTCTCCATTCAGGAGACTTCACCTGTAACCCACCACATAAAGATCCACCCAAAAAGCAGGGTATTACGCCTCTCCAAGCGGCCCGAACCTGCAGAAAATTGCTTGTCCCTCTCTCGTGCATCCAGCACGAACCATTGAGCTACAGTAAACAACACGTCCTACCCAAAAGCACCACAAGGGGTAACCCTAGGTGTGCCGTCGGACTCTAAACACCGACACAACTTGACAGTCTCTTTTGTTATTTTCAGCTCTTTTCTAGGACTAGAGC
Organism: Zea luxurians; assembly: GCA_029449295.1. NCBI lineage: Eukaryota > Viridiplantae > Streptophyta > Magnoliopsida > Poales > Poaceae > Zea > Zea luxurians. Next base: position 79,244,398 of record JAOPSE010000011.1, read on the forward strand.
AAATAGGCATGTCCATTGGGTCTAGTTTGTCCATCAGCGACCTGATGAGTGACTTGCTCTCAAGTGCATCAGTATGCATATGTAGTATGCTTCCAAACCCCTTCCTCCGCTGTCGGTGACTCATTATCCATGTGGAAACAATAACATCATAGGGAATGCAACAAATATTAAATTTCTATTGAAAAAAACTGCATTACTAAAATAGAAACAGTTGTTGGGACAGAAGTGAATATTATAGGTATTTTCAGATTATGTTTGCAAGCTAGATATTATAGAAACTGTATAAAACATACATAATAATTGGTACATATTAGGAAATATAACATTATATGTTTTGGTGGTAATAAACATCTACATTGTAATTTAACAAATTTGCTACTAAACAATTGAAAGGTTCAAGTACATATATTAAATAATTTCAGACAAAAAGAAATTGAACATGCGATCTTTGGTGTTCCATCTTTTTGGGGTAGCATTTTTAACTGTCTGCTTTCCCTTGCCATCTGTTGGGGACTTGTGAATGCGTGTAGTGGGTCGAACTTGACACAGCTAAGTGTCCACAGGTGTTACGCGACACTTTTTCTTATGGGGGTTATATCGGGAATGTGGGGGTCAACAAATAAAACGCGAAGCTTATCTTTAGGTGGAGGCATAAAATCATCATCAGAACTTATGCTTGACTTATGTTCTTGTTTTTTACTTCCACGACAAGCTAGCACCTTTGTGTAGGGATGAAGGTTAGGGGTTTTCTAAAGATCTAAGTGCTGCTTCACCTCTGGCTGTGTGTTCATGTTGTTGTCGCGCATGACTAGAAGGGTGAAAGGGAAATAGGGTCAAACCTTTTCCTAAATGATTTTGGTGGTTGAAATGCCCAACACAAATAATTAGGCTAACTAGTTTGTTCTAGATTATATATTCTACAGGTGCCAAAGGTTCAACACAAACCAATAAAATGAACAAGTTAGGGTTCAAAAGAAAGGAGCAAAAAGAAACTGAAGAGAACCCTGGTCTGGCGCACGAGATTGTCCGGTGTGCCACCGGACAGTGTTCGGTGCACAAGGGGCGATCGACTCAAACTCTTCACCTTCGGGTTTCTAGAGAGCCGCTCCGCTATAATTCACCGGACTATCCGGTGCCCCATGAAGACAGAGCTCCAACGGTCGAAACCGTCAGAACCCTAACGATTGGGTGACATGGTTGGCGCACCGGACAGTGTCCGGTGGTGCACCAGACTGTCCGGTGTGCCCATCGACAGACAGCCTCCCCAACGGTTGAATTGGTGGTTGGGGCTATAAATACCCCCAACCACCTCCACTCCAACCATCCAAGCATTCATTACTCCTCATTCAATACAAGAGCAATACACAACACTCCAAGACACAAATCAAAGCCTCCGATCAAATCAAAGTCCACAATTCAACTCTAGTTTTTAGGACTTGTGAGAAGATCGACTTGTGTTCTTTTGTTGCTCTTGTTGCTTGGTTGGCTTTCTTCTTTCTCTCCTTGTTACTCTCAAAGCCTTGTAAGCAAAGCAAGAGACACCAATTGTGTGGTGGTCCTTCTGGGGTCTAAGTGACCTAGGAAATCAAGGAAGAAAGCTCACTCGGTCTAGGTGACCGTTTGAGAGAGGGAAAGGGTTGAAAGAGACCCGGTCTTTGTGGACACCTCAACAGGGAGTAGGTTCTCAAGAACCGAACCTCGGTAAAACAAATCACTGTGTCATCCGCTTCATTTGCTTTTGATTTGTTTTTCGCCCTCTCTCTCAAACTCGATTTTAATTCTAACTCTAACCCCGGCTTGTAGTTTGTCTTTTAAGTTATAAATTTTAGATTCCACCTACTCACCCCCTCTAGGCGACTTTCAATTGGTATTGGAGCCTGGTACTTCATTAGAGTCTAACCACTCGAAGTGATGTTGGGAGATCACGCCAAGAGGGAGATCGTGACCGGCGACAAGTCCACAAGCCACGGGAAGGCTCCATCGAGGGAGTCCGGCAACAAGCTTAAGGAGGGATCACCTCCTCACAAGTCGCATCAGAGCGGCTGACAAGAAAAAGAAGAAGAAGGTGGTCTAGTATGAGACCGACTCTTCGTCGCATCCACCTCCGGCTCCGACGTGCTGTCCGTCACTTCTAAGCGCAATGAGTGCAAGAAGTTTAGTAAGATCCCCCTACGCTATCCTCGTATCTCTAGACGCACTCCTTCACTTTCGGTCCTACTAGGCAAACCACCGGTTTCTGATGGTGAAGAATATTGTATGTGGAGTGATAAAATGAGGCATCATCTAACCTCACTCTACGCAAGTATTTGGGACATTGTTGAATTTGGAGCGCAGGTACCATCCATGGGGGATGAAGGCTACGATTAGGACGAAGTCGCCCAAATCAAGCACTTTGATTCCCAAGCAACTACTATATTCCTCGCCTCTCTATGTCAAGAGGAGTATAATAAGGTTCAAGGGTTAAAGAGTGCCAAGGAGATTTGGGACGTACTCAAAACCGCGCACGAAGGAGACAAGGTGACCAAGATCACCAAGCGGGAGACGATCGAGGGGGAGCTCGGTCGATTCATCCTCAACCAAGGAGTGGAGCCACAAGCAATGTACAACTGGCTCAAGACCTTGGTGAATCAAGTGCGCAACTTCGGGAGCACCAAATGGGATGACCATGAAATGGTCAAGGTTATTCTAAGATCACTCGTTTTTCGTAATCCTACGCAAGTTCAATTAATTCGTGGTGATCCTAGATACAAGCTAATGTCTCCTGAGGAAGTGATAGGAAAGTTTGTGAGCTTTGAATTGATGATCAAAGGCTCTAAACAAATCATCAACTTGGAGCAAGGCGCCACCTCCACACCCGAGGTGCAACCCATCGCATTCAAGGCGACAGAAGAAGAAAAGAAGGATTCTACACCAAGTAGGATCCCCGTCGACGCCTCCAAGCTTGACAATGAGGAGATGGCGCTCATCATCAAGAGCTTCCATCAAATCCTCAAACAAAGGAAGGGGAAGGACTACAAGCCCCGTTCCAAAAGGGTGTGCTACAAATGTGGTAAGCCCAGTCATTTCATTGCTAAATGTTCGTTATCTAGTGATAGTGACAGGGGCGACGACAAGAAGGGAAAGAGGAAGGAAAAGAAGAGATACTACAAGAAGAAGGGCGACGATGCCCACGTGTGTCGGGAATGGGACTCCAATGAGAGCTCCACTGACTCCTCCTCCGACGAGGACGCCGCCAACATCACCATCAACAAGGGCCTCCTCTTCCCCAACGTCGGCCACAAATGCTTCATGGCAAAAGATAGCAAAAGGAAGAAGGTAAAATCTAGAGCCTCTACAAAATACACGACATCTAGTGATGAGGCTAGCTCTAGTGATGATGAGGATAATTTGCTTACCCTTTTTGCCAATCTTAACATGCAACAAAAGGAAAATTGAATGAATTGATAGGAGCCATTCATGAGAAGGATGAACTTTTGGATAGCCAAGAGGAATTCCTTATTAAGGAAAATAAGAAGCATGTTAAAGTTAAAAATGCTTATGCTCAGGAAGTAGAGAAAAATGAAAACTTGACTAAGGAGCTTAGCATTTGCCATGACACTATCTCCAACCTTAGAAATGAAAATGCTAATTTAATAGCTAAGGTTGAAAAATTAAATGTTTGTGATAATTCAATTGTCAATCTTAAGAATGAAAATGATAGATTAATTGCTAAGATTGATAAATTGAATGAATCTCTTTCTAGCCTTAGAACTGAGAATGATATTTTAATTTCCAAGGCTAAAGATTTGAATGTTTGCAATGATTTTATTTCCAGTCTTAGAAATGAGAATGCTATATTACATGCTAAGATTGATGAATTAAATGTTTGCAAACCCTCTACATCTACTATTGATCATGTTTCTATTTGCAATAGATGTAGAGATATTAATGTTGATGCTATTCATGATCACCTAGCTTTAATTAAACAACAAAATGATCACATAGCTCAACTTACTGCAAAAATTAATGAGCATGAAATAGAAAATGAAAAATTTAAATTTACTAGGAGCATGCTCTATAATGGGAGACGCCCTGGCATTAAGGATGGCATTGGCTTCCAACAGGGGGGCAATGTCAAGCTTAATGCCCCTAAGAAATTGTCTAACTTTGTTAAGGGCAAGGCTCCCATGCCTCAGGATAACGAGGGTTACATTTTATATCCTGCTGGTTATCCTGAGCATAAGATTAGGAGAATTCATGCTAGGAAATCTCATTCTAGTTCTCATCATGCTTTTATGTATAAGAATGAGGCTTCTAGCTCTAGGCAATCAACCCATGTTAAATTTCCTAAAAAGAAATCTCCTATTGCATCAAATGAATCTAACATTTCATTTAAGACTTTTGATGCTTCTTATGTCTTAACTAACAAATCTTGCAAAATAGTTGCCAAATATGTTGGGGCAAACACAAGGGCTCCAAGACTTGTGTTTGGGTACCCAAGGTGCTTGTTTCTAATGTGAAAGGACCCAAGACTGTTTGGGTACCTAAGAACAAGGCCTAAATTGTTTTGCAGGTTTATGCATCTGGGGGCTCAAGTTAGATCATTGATAGCGGATGCACAAACCACATGACAGGGGAGAAAAAGGTGTTCTCCTACGAGAAAAATGAAGATCCCCAAAGAACTATCACATTTGGGGATGGAAATCAAGGTTTGGTCAAAGGACTTGGTAAAATTGCTATATCACCTGACCATTCCATTTCCAATGTTTTTATTGTAGACTCTTTAGCTTGCAACTTGCTTTCTGTATCTCAATTATGTAAAATGGGCTTAAACTGTCTTTTTAGTGATACTGGTGTTACTGTCTTTAGAAGAAGTGATGATTCAGTAGCATTTAAGGGAGTGTTAGAGGGTCAGCTATACTTAGTTGATTTCAATAGAGCTGAACTCGACACTTGCTTAATTGCTAAGACTAATATGGGTTGGCCCTAGCATCACCGACTAGCCCATGTTGGAATGAAGAATCTTCACAAGCTTCTAAAGGGAGAGCACATTTTGGGACTAACAAATGTTCATTTTGAGAAAGACAGGGTCTGTACCGCATGTCAAGCAGGAAAGCAAGTTGGTGCTCATCATCCACACAAAAACATAATGACAACGGACAAGCCACTCAGCTACTCCACATGGATTTATTCGGCCTGATAGCTTACATAAGCATCGACGGGAGTAAGTACTGTCTAGTAATTATGGATGATTATTCTCGCTTCACTTGGGTATTCTTTTTACAAGATAAATCACAAACCCAAGAGACCTTAAAGGGATTCTTGAGACGAGCTCAAAATGAGTTCGGCTTAAGGATCAAAAAGATTAGAAGCGACAATGGGACGAAGTTCAAGAATTCACAAATTGAAGGCTTCCTTGAGAAGGAGGACATCAAGCATGCGTTCTCTTCTCCCTACACATCTCAACAAAATGGTGTAGTAGAGAGGAAGAATAGAACTCTACTGGACATGGCGAGGACCATGCTTGATGAGTACAAGACACCGGATCGGTTTTGGGCCGAGGCGATTAACACCAATGCTACTCCATCAACCGGCTTTACCTTCACCGAATCCTCAAGAAGACATCATATGAACTCCTTACCGGTAAAAAGCCCAATGTTTCATATTTTAGAGTCTTTGGTAGCAAATGTTTTATTCTTGTTAAAAGGGGTAGATAATCTAAATTTGTTAGGCTTTTTACTAGGATATGATTCGAACACAAGGGCATATAGAGTCTTTAACAAGTCCACTGGACTAGTTGAAGTTTCTTGTGACATTGTGTTTGATGAGACTAATGGCTCTCAAGTAGAGCAAGTTGATCTTGATGAATTAGATGATGAAGAGGCTCCGTGCGTCGCACTAAGGAACATGTCTATTGGGGATGTGTGTCCTAAGGAATCCGAAGAGCCTCCACAAGCACAAGATCAACCGTCATCTTCCATGCAAGCATCTCCACCAACTCAAGATGAGGAATAGGCTCAAGATGAAGAAGATCAAGAAGATGAGCCACCTCAAGAAGAAGGCAATGATCAAGGGGGAGATGAAGAAAATCAAGACAAGGAAGATGAACAAGAAGTACAGGGTCAAAGACCACCACACCCAAGAGTCCACCAAGCAATCCAACGAGATCACCCCGTGAACTCCATCCTCGGTGATATTCATAAGGGGGTAACCACTCGATCTCGAGTCGCTCATTTTTGTGAACATTACTCTTTTGTGTCCTCTATTGAGCCATACAGGGTGGAGGATGCATTAAGAGACTCGGATTGGGTGTTGGCAATGCAAGAGGAGCTCAACAACTTCACGAGGAATGAGGTATGGCATTTGGTTCCACGTCCTAATCAAAATGTTGTAGGAACCAAGTGGGTATTCCGTAACAAGCAAGATGAGCATGGTGTAGTGACAAGGAACAAAGCTCGACTTGTGACCAAGGGATATTCACAAGTCGAAGGTTTGGATTTCGGTGAAACCTATGCACCCGTAGCTAGGCTTGAGTCAATTTGTATATTACTTGCCTATGCTACTTACTAGGGCTTTAAGCTTTATCAAATGGACGTAAAAAGTGCCTTCCTCAATGGACCAATCAAGAAAGAGGTCTATGTTGAGCAACCTCCCGGCTTTGAAGATAGTGAGTACCCTAACCATGTATATAAACTCTCAAAGGCACTTTATGGGCTCAAGCAAGCTCCAAGAGCATGGTATGAATGCCTACAAGATTTTCTTATCACTAATGGCTTCAAAGTCGGCAAAGCCAATCCTACACTCTTTACTAAGACTATTGCAAAAGATTTGTTTGTATGCCAAATTTATGTTGATGATATCATATTTGGGTCTACTAACAAATCTACTTGTGAAGAGTTTAGTAGGATCATGGTTCAAAAATTCGAGATGTCTATGATGGGGAGTTGAAGTATTTCCTAGGATTTCAAGTCAAGCAACTCCAAGAGGGCACCTTCATCAGCCAAACAAAGTATACTCAAGACATTCTTAACAAGTTTGGAATGAAGGATGCCAAACCCATCAAGACATCCATGGGAACTAATGGGCATCTCGACCTCGACACGGGAGGTAAATCCGTAGATCAAAAGGTATACCGGTTGATGATAGGATCTTTACTCTATTTATGTGCATCTCGACTGAATATTATGCTTTCCGTATGCATGTGTGCAAGGTTCCAAGCTGATCCTAAGGAAGTCCACCTTAGGGCCATAAAAAGAATCATGAGATACTTAGTTTATACTCCTAAGTTTGGACTTTGGTACCCCAAGGGATCAACCTTTGATTTAATAGGATATTCCGATGCCGATTGGGCAGGGTGTAAAATTGATAGGAAGAGCACATCAGGGACTTGTCAATTTCTGGGAGATCCTTGGTGTCTTGGGCTTCAAAGAAACAAAATTTAGTAGCTCTTTCTACGGCCGAAGCCAAGTACATTGCCGCAAGCCATTGTTGTGCGCAATTACTTTGGATGAGGCAAACCCTCAGGGACTATGGCTACAAATTGAGCAAAGTCCCTCTCTTATGTGACAATGAGAGTGCTATCCGCATGGTGGAGAATCCCGTTGAACACAGTCGCGCTAAGCACATAGCCATTTGGTATCACTTTTTGAGGGATCACCAACAAAGGGGGATATCGAAATAGCCTATATTAACACCAAAGAACAATTAGCGGATATCTTTACCAAGCCTTTAGATGAGAAAACTTTTACCAAACTTAGGAATGAGCTAAATATACTTGATTCTCGAAACTTTGATTGAAACATTACACACATTGCTCATTTATATACCTTTGATCATATCTCTTTCATTTTGGTACAAATGCTTAATTCTCATTATTTATGTACCAAGGCTATGACTAATGTGTTCTCAAGTGAATTTCTACTAAGTCATAGATTGAAAGGGAATTGGAGTACTCGGCAAAGACGACGCTTCCACTCAACTCCATCGGTATTACTTACCCTTTGCCCGTATTCCGTAACACTCTCCAATTTGGTATAATCCTTCACTCATATTTACTTGTACCAATAGGGGAGTGAGAGCACCTAGAGGGGGGTGAATAGGTGATCCTGTAAAACTTAAAAACTTAAGCCACCAAAACTTGATTAGGCGTTAGCACAATAATGCCAAGAGGCTAGAGAGGAGTCTCAACAAAACACAATAACCACAAAGATATCAACACAAAGATGGCGCAGTGGTTTATCCCGTGGTTCAACCAAGACCAACGCTTGCCTACTCCATGTTGTGGCGTCCCAACGGACGAGGGTTGCAATCAACCCCTCTCAAGTGGTCCAAAGACCCACTTGAATACCACGATGTTTTGCTTTGCTTTTCTTTATCCCGCTTGCGAGGAATCTCCACAATTTGGAGTCTCTCGCCCTTACACTTGAAGTTCACAAAGAAGCACGGAGTAAGGGAGGGATGAGCAACGCACACAAGACACAAAAACATAGTGACAACATGCACACAAGTCGCAACAAGAGCTCACAACACAACCCGACGAGTTCACAACTCAAATAGAGCTCTAGATGCTATCATGAAGAAACAAATGCGTGGAATCGAAGTCTTGGTGCTTAGGAATGCTTTGAGTATGCTTGGTGTGCTCCTCCATGCGTCTAGGGGTCCCTTTTATAGCCCCAAGGCAGCTAGGAGCCGTTGAGAGCATTCTAGGAAGGCAGATCTTGCCTTCTGTCGATTGGCGCACCGGACAGTCCGGTGCACCACCGGACGCTGTCCGGTGCGGATCTCCTTCCTTATTTGGCGAAGCCGACCGTTGCAGATTAAGAGCCGTTGGCGCACCGGACACTGTCCGGTGCACACCGGACAGTCTGGTGCTCCAATGTGATTGTTGGCTCGGCCATGCGTCACGCGCAGAATCCTCGGCCGACCGTTGCCCCGGCTGACCGTTGGCTCACTGGACAGTCCGGTGCACCACCGGACAGTCCGGTGAATTTTAGCCGTACGCAGTTAATCATCTCCCGAGAGCGACGAGTTCGCCTGTGAACGGCTCACCGGACAGTCCGGTGCACCACCGGACAGTCCGGTGATTTATAGCCGTATACCGCCGTCGAAGTCCCGAGAGCAGCAAGTTCGCCAGAGTCAGCCTGGCGCACCGGACAGTCCGGTGCATCCAGACCGAGCTGACTTTGGCTGAACAGAGCCATCTCATTTCCAATTCAATTTTTCCTGTTTCCAGCACTTAGACACAATACATTAGTCCATAAAACAATGTACTAAGTCTAGAAACATACCTTTGACATGATTTGCACTTTGTCCACCACTTTGCATAGATTAACACAAAAGCACTTGTGTTGGCACTCAATCACCAAAATACTTAGAAATGGCCCAAGGGCACATTTCCCTTTCAATCTCCCCCTTTTTGGTGATTTATGCCAACACAACATAAAGCAACTAGAACAAGTGCAATATCAATGCAAATGAAAACTCAATATTGGTTTGATTCAAATTTGGCATATATGGATCACTCTTTGCCACCACTTGGTTTGTTTTTGCAAATCAACCTCAAATTCCTATCTCTAAGTCAAACACACTTGTTAAGACATAAAGAGAGTCGTTCCAAGAGAAATTGATTCAAGATTTCAAAAACTCCCCCTTTTTCCCATAATCGACTATTCTCCCCACAAGAGGCCAATTTTTTGACAAAAGAGACACAAGAGAGTTTTGACAAACCAAAAGCTCTATTCTACTATTTTCAAAATTTCTCAAGTGGTAGCTGATCCATTTATTGCTTTGGCCTTTATTTTCTCCCCCTTTGGCATCAAGCACCAAAACGGGATCAATCTTGGCCCTTTAACCCCATTGCCTCACCAAAAACTTCAAATAAGAATACAAAGGCAATAGGAGTACATGAGATGAACTTGGAATTAAGTTACCCTCTCATCAGAGTGCAGTGGAAGTCTTTCATGGTCCAAGTCCACCTTTTCCCTTTCAAACCTCCTTTGAGACTAAATTAAGAAAACTCAAGCACATGGTTAGTCTCAAAGGGTCAAGTTGTAGCACATCTCCCCCTAAATATGTGCATCACGTGCAAAGGACTTGTGAGGTCCGGAGAGTGTTTGTACAACTTGAGCACCACAAGTAAGCAACAAAATGCATAAGGAACATGATCAAAGGCATAAACACATGTATGCTATAAATCAATCCAAGTTCCGCGAATCTAAGACATTTAGCTCACTACGTAGCCTGCAAAAGGTCTTTTCATCTAAAGGCTTGGTAAAGATATCGGCTAGCTGGTTCTCGGTGCTAACATAAAACACTTCGATATCTCCCTTTTGCTGGTGGTCTCTCAAAAAGTGATGCCGGATGTCAATGTGCTTTGTGCGGCTGTGCTCAACAGGATTTTCCGCTATTCGGATAGCACTCTCATTATCACATAGGAGTGGGACTTTGCTCAGATTGTAGCCAAAGTCCCGGAGGGTTTGCCTCATCCAAAGTAGTTACACGCAACACTGTCCTGCGGCAACATACTCGGCCTCAGCGGTGGATAGGGCAACGGAAGTTTGTTTCTTAGAATTCCATGACACCAGAGACCTTCCTAAGAATTGGCACGTCCTCGATGTACTCTTCCTATCGACCTTACATCCGGCATAGTCGGAGTCTGAATATCCAATCAAGTCAAAGTTAGACCCCTTTGGATACCTGATCCCAAAGCAAGGCGTAGCGACTAAATATCTAAGGATTCGCTTCACGGCCACTAAGTGACACTCCCTTGGATCGGATTGAAATCTAGCACACATGCATACGCTAAGCATAATATCCGGTCTACTAGCACATAAATAAAGTAGAGACCCTATCATTGACCGGTATGCCTTTTGATCAACGGACTTACCTCCTTTGTTGAGGTCGGTGTGTCCGTCGGTTCCCATCGGAGTCTTTGCGGGCTTGGCGTCCTTCATCCCAAACCGCTTTAGCAAGTCTTGCGTGTACTTCATTTGGGAGATGAAAGTGCCGTCCTTGAGTTGCTTCACTTGGAACCCAAGGAAGTAGTTCAACTCGCCCATCATCGACATCTCGAATTTTTGCGTCATCACCCTGCTAAACTCTTCACAAGACTTTTGATTAGTAGAACCAAATATTATGTCATCGACATAAATTTGGCACACAAAAAGATCACCATCGCATGTCTTAGTGAAAAGAGTTGGATCGGCTTTCCCAACCTTGAAAGCGTTAGCAATTAAAAAATCTCTAAGGCATTCATACCATGCTCTTGGGGCTTGCTAAAGTCCATAGAGCGCCTTAGAGAGCTTACACACATGGTCGGGGTACCGTTCATCCTCGAAGCCAGGGGGTTGCTCCACGTACACCTCCTCCTTGATTGGCCCGTTGAGGAAAGCGCTCTTCACATCCATTTGGTACAACCTGAAAGAATGGTGAGCGGCATATGCTAGCAAAATACGAATTGATTCTAGCCTAGCCACAGGAGCGAAAGTCTCCTCAAAGTCCAAACCTGTGACTTGGGCATAACCTTTTGCCACAAGTCGAGCCTTGTTCCTCATCACCACCCCGTGCTCGTCCTGTTTGTTGTGGAACACCCACTTGGTTCCCACAACGTTTTGCTTGGGACGAGGCACCAGTGTCCAAACTTCATTACGCTTGAAGTTGTTGAGCTCCTCCTGCATGGCCAACACCCAGTCCGGATCTAGCAAGGCCTCTTCTACCCTGAAAGGCTCAATAGAAGAGACAAAGGAGTAATGCTCACAAAAATTAACTAATCTAGAACGAGTAGTTACTCCCTTGCTAATATCACCCAATATTTGGTCGACGGGATGATCCCTTTGAATCGTCGCTCGAACTTGGGTTGGAGGTGCCGGTTGTGCTTCTTCCTCCCTCACATGATCATCTTGTGCTCCCCCTTGATCACACGCCTCCACTTGAGGTACCTGTTCGTCATCTTGGGTTGGGGGATGCACCATCGTTGAGGAAGAAGGTTGATCTTGCTCCTTTTGTTCCAGTGGCCTCACATCTCCAATCGCCATGGTGCGCATTGCGGCCGTTGGAACATCTTCTTCATCTATATCATCAACATCAACAACTTGCTCTCTTGGAGAGCCATTAGTCTCATCAAATACAACGTCGCTAGAGACTTCAACCAAACCCGATGATTTGTTGAAGACCCTATACGCCTTTGTATTTGAGTCATAACCTAATAAAAACCCTTCTACAACTTTGGGAGCAAATTTAGAAGTTCTACCTTTCTTCACAAGAATATAACACTTGCTCCCAAATACACGAAAATAAGACACATTGGGTTTGTTACCAGTTAGCAGCTCATACGAAGTCTTCTTGAGGAGGCGGTGAAGGTAGACCTGGTTGATGGCGTGGCAAGCCGTGTTCACGGCTTCCAACCAAAACCGCTCGGGGGTCTTGAACTCTCCAAGCATAGTCCTCGCCATATCGATGAGCGTCCTGTTCTTCCTCTCTACCACACCATTTTGCTGTGGTGTGTAGGGAGCGGAGAACTCGTGCTTGATCCCCTCCTCCTCAAGGAACTCCTCCACTTGAAGGTTCTTGAACTCGGACCCGTTGTCTCTCCTTATCTTCTTCACTTTGAGCTCAAACTCATTTTGAGCTCTCCTGAGGAAGCGCTTGAGGGTCCCTTGGGTTTCAGATTTATCCTGCAAAAAGAATACCCAAGTGAAGCGGGAAAAATCATCAACTATAACAAGACCATACTTACTTCCTCCTATATTTAGATAGGCGACAGGTCCGAAGAGGTCCATATGAAGCATCTCCAAAGGTCTTGATGTGGTCATCACATTTTTGGTGTGATGAGAGCTTCCCACCTGTTTCCCTGCTTGACAAGCTGCACAAGGTCTATCTTTTTTGAAATGCACGTTAGTTAGACCTATCACGTGTTCTCCCTTTAGAAGCTTGTGAAGGTTCTTCATCCCCATATGTGCTAAGCGGCGATGCCACAGCCAGCCCATGCTAGTCTTAGCAATTAAGCATGCATCTAGACCGGCCTCCTCTTTTGCAAAATCAACTAAATAAAGTTTGCCGTCTAGTACACCCTTAAAAGCTAGTGAACCGTCACATCTTCTAAAGACAGACACATCTACATTCGTGAATAGGCAATTATATCCCATATTGCATAATTGACTAACAGATAACAAATTATATCCAAGAGACTCAACTAAAAACACATTAGATATAGAGTGCTCGGATGAAATAGCAATTTTACCTAACCCTTTTACCTTGCCTTGGTTCCCATCACCGCATATTATTGAATCTTGGGGAACCTTGTTCTTGACGTAGGAAGAGAACATCCTCTTTTCCCCTGTCATGTGGTTTGTGCATCCGCTGTCGATAATCCAGCTTGTACCCCCGGATGCATAAACCTGCAAGGCAAATTTAGGCTTGGGTCTTAGGTACCCAACTCTTGTTGGGTCCTACAAGGTTAGTGACAATGGTCTTAGGGACCCAAATGCAAGTTTTGTCTCCCTTACATTTGGCCCCTAACTTCCTAGCGATTACCTTCTTATCCTTTCTACAAATAGCAAACGAAGCATTGCAAGCATAATAAATTGTAGAAGGTTCATTCATTACTTTCCTAGGAGCATGAACAATATTCTTTCTAGGCACATGATGAATAACATTTCTCCTAGACATATCTCTACCATGCATATAGGAAGAACTAGAAGCAAACATGGCATGAGAATCAAAAGCATCATAAGCATTACAACTCCTATAAGCATTTCTAGATTGTCTCCTATCATGGTACATAAAAGCATGGTTCTTTTTAGCACTACTAGCCATAGGGGCCTTCCCTTTCTCCTTGGCGGAGATGGGAGCCTTATGGCTTGTCAAGTTCTTGGCTTCCCTTTTGAAGCGAAGTCCATCCTTAATTGAGGGGTGTCTACCAATCGTGTAGGCATCCCTTGCAAATTTTAACTTATCGAATTCACTTTTGCTAGTCTTAAGTTGGGCATTAAGACTAGCCAATTCATCATTCAATTTGGAAATTGAAACTAGGTGTTCACTACAAGCATCAACGTCAAAATCTTTACACCTATTGCAAATCATAACATGTTCTACACAAGAGTTAGATTTACTTGCTACTTCTAGTTTAGCATTTAAATTATCATTGACACCTTTTAAAGTAGAAATGGTTTCATGACAAGTAGACAGTTCACTAGAAAGCATTTCATTTCTTTTAATTTCTAAAGCAAGGGATTTTTGAGCCTCTACAAACTTATCATGTTCTTCGTACAAAAGATCCTCTTGCTTTTCTAATAATTTATTCTTATCATTTAAAGCATCAATCAATTCATTGTTTTTATCAATTTTATTTCTATCTAAACCTTTAAATAAACTAGAATAGTCTATTTCATCGTCATCACTAGACTCCTCATCACTTGAAGAAGTATAAGTGGTATTCTGAGTCCATACCTTCTTCTCCTTTGCCATGAGGCACGTGTGATGCTCGTTTGGGAAGAGGGATGACTTGTTGAAGGCGGTGGCGGCGAGTCCTTCATTGTCGGAGTCGGAAGAGGAGCAATCCGAATCCCACTCCTTTCCGAGATGTGCCTCGCCCTTGGCCTTCTTGTAATTTTTCTTCTTTTCCCTTTTGTTCCCTTTTTCCTGGTCACTATCATTATCGGGACAGTTAGCAATAAAATGACCAATCTTACCACATTTGAAGCATGAGCGCTTCCCCTTTGTCTTGGTCTTGCTTGGCTGTCCCTTGCGACCCTTTAGCGCCGTCTTGAAGCGCTTGATGATGAGGGCCATCTCTTCATCATTGAGCCCTGCTGCCTCAACTTGTGCCACCTTGCTAGGTAGCGCCTCCTTGCTTCTCGTTGCCTTGAGAGCAATGGGTTGAGGCTCATTGATTGGACCATTCAACGCGTCGTCCACGTATCTCGCCGCCTTGATCATCATTCGCCCGCTTACGAACTTCCCAAGAACTTCTTTGGGCGACATCTTGGTGTACCTAGGATTTTCACGAATATTGTTCACCAGATGTGGATCAAGTACAGTAAAGGACCTTAGCATTAGTCGGACGACGTCGTGGTCCGTCCATCGCATGCTTCCGTAGCTCCTTATTTTGTTGATAAGGGTCTTGAGCCGGTTGTATGTTTGGGTTGGCTCCTCGCCCCTTATCATCGCGAATCTTCCAAGCTCGCCCTCTACCAACTCCATTTTGGTGAGCAAGGTGACATCGTTCCCCTCATGAGAGATCTTGGCATTGTCCAAGCTGCTCACCTTATGGTACTCGTCCCTGCACAACGAGGCTAACAACACAGTAGTAGCTTGTGCATTTTTATGAATCTGTTCATTAATAAACATAGGACTATTCGAGCTATCAAATTTCATTCCATTCTCAATAATCTCCCATATGCTTGGATGGAGAGAGAACAAGTGACTACGCATTTTGTGACTCCAAAATCCGTAGTCCTCTCCATCAAAGTGAGGAGGTATGCCAAGTGGAATGGAGAGCAAATGAGCATTTGTACTTTGCGGAATACGAGAGTAAACGAAAGAAAAGTTCGAATTGACCGTTTTCCGTTTCTCGTAGTCATAGTCAGTCCTTTTGGGAAGAAGTAGACTCGTCGCTGTCGTCGTAGTAGACGATCTCCTTGATGCGCCTTGTCTTCTTCTTCTTCCCATCTTTCCGTTTATGGCCCGAGCCCGAGTCGGTAGGCTTGTCATCCTTCGGCTCGTTGACGAAGGACTCCTTCTCCTTATCGTTGATCACGATTCCCTTCCCCTTAGGATCCATCTCTTCGGGCGATTAGTCCCTTCGTGAAGAGAACGGCTCTGATACCAATTGAGAGCACCTAGAGGGGGGGGGTGAATAGGTGATCCTGTAAAACTTAAAAACTTAAGCCACCAAAACTTGATTAGGTGTTAGCACAATAATGCCAAGTGGCTAGAGAGGAGTCTCAACAAAACACAATAACCACAAAGATATCAACACAGAGATGGCGCAGTGGTTTATCCCGTGGTTCGGCCAAGACCAACGCTTGCCTACTCCACGTTGTGGTGTCCCAACGGACGAGGGTTGCAATCAACCCCTCTCAAGAGGTCCAAAGACCCACTTGAATACCACGATGTTTTGCTTTGCTTTTCTTTATCCCGCTTGTGAGGAATCTCCACAACTTGGAGCCTCTCGCCCTTACACTTGAAGTTCACAAAGAAGCACGGAGTAAGGGAGGGATGAGCAACGCACACAAGACACAAAAACACAGTGACAACACGCACACAAGTCGCAACAAGAGCTCGCAACACAACCCGACGAGTTCACAACTCAAATAGAGCTCTAGATGCTATCACGAAGAAACAAATGCGTGGAATCGAAGTCTTGGTGCTTAGGAATGCTTTGAGTATGCTTGGTGTGCTCCTCCATGCGCCTAGGGGTCCCTTTTATAGCCCCAAGGCAGCTAGGAGCCGTTGAGAGCATTC
This sequence comes from Zea luxurians, assembly GCA_029449295.1. Lineage (NCBI taxonomy): Eukaryota > Viridiplantae > Streptophyta > Magnoliopsida > Poales > Poaceae > Zea > Zea luxurians. The sequence continues at coordinate 79,260,838 of JAOPSE010000011.1, forward strand.
CAGGAAGGCAGATCTTGCCTTCTGTCGACTGGCGCACCGGACAGTCCGGTGCACCACCGGACACTGTCCAGTGCGGATCTCCTTCCTTATTTGGCGAAGCCGACCGTTGCAGATTAAGAGCCGTTGGCGCACCGCACACTATCCGGTGCACACCGGACAGTCCGGTGCTCCAATGTGACCGTTGGCTCAGCCACGCATCACGCATGGAATCCTCGGCCTACCGTTGCCCCGACTGACCGTTGGCTCACCGGACAGTCCGGTGCACCACCGGACAGTCCGGTGAATTTTAGCCGTACGCCGTTAATCATCTCCCGAGAGCGACGAGTTCGCCTGTGAACGGCTCACCGGACAGTCCGGTGCACCACCGGACAGTCCGGTGATTTATAGCCGTATACCGCCGTCGAAGTCCCGAGAGCAGCAAGTTCGCCAGAGTCAGCCTGGCGCACCGGACACTGTCTGGTGCACCACCGGACACTGTCCGGTGCACCACCGGACACTGTCCGGTGCACCACCGGACAGTCCGGTGCACCCAGACCGAGCTGACTTTGGCTGAACAAAGCCATCTCATTTCCAATTCAATTTTTCATGTTTCCAGCACTTAGACAAAATACATTAGTCCATAAAACAATGTACTAAGTCTAGAAACATACCTTTGACATGATTTGCACTTTGTCCACCACTTTGCATAGATTAACACAAAAGCACTTGTGTTGGCACTCAATCACCAAAATACTTAGAAATGGCCCAAGGGCACATTTCCCTTTCAGGGAGAAAGTAAAAGGGCTCACAAAGTCTCCGTTTTTGGTGATTAATGCTAAAGGGGGAGGGAGTATTAGCCAAAGCAAAAGGACCGCACCATCACCAATTTTAAAATTTTCGAAATAAAGTTTTCAATTGGTATCTTACAAACTAGTATTCCTCTAGAAATTATATCTCAATTGGTACATATATTTCAAATTGATATATATCTCAAAACCCGCTTAAAAGCTAAGAGGAGAATTTCATTCAGGGGGAGTATAGTTTTGGTCAAAGGAAAAGCATTTGAAACAGGGGGAGAAAATTTCAAATCTTGAAAATGCTTCTCAAAATCTTATTCATATACCTTTGACTATTTGCAAAAAGACTTTGAAAAAATTTTCCAAAAGAATTTACAAAAACAAAACACGTGGTGCATGCGTGGTCCAAAATGTTAATTAAAAGAAAGCAATCCATGCATATCTAGTGAAAGTATAAATTGGTTTAATTCCAAGCAACCTTTGCACTCACCTTATGTAAACTAGTTCAATTCTGCACTTGTATATTTGCTTTGGTTTGTGTTGGCATCAATCACCAAAAAGGGGGAGATTGAAAAGGAAATAGGGTCAAACCTTTTCCTAAATGATTTAGGTGGTTGAAATGCCCAATACAAATAATTGGACTAACTAGTTTATTCTAGATTATATATTCTACAGGTGCCAAAGGTTCAACACAAACCAATAAAATGAACAAGTTAGGGTTCAAAAGAAAGGAGCAAAAAGAAACCGAAGAGAACCCTGGTCTAGTGCACCAAGGTTTGATCCTTGAGCAGCTACGGTTTGATTTTTTTTTCTGCGCGCGGAACGGGTGAGGGCAGAACGGCAGACTACTCTTACCTTCTTAATAAGTAGTATAGATTAACTGAAATCAGTTTTTGTCGTACCCGCGAAAACAGTTGGTGCCCTCCATCTGTTGTGTGGCCCGTACTTCATTTGCTTGTCGGCAATACTATTATACAACTTCCTTCTTTCTAGAATATTTGGCGTCCGCTAGCTTATTTTTAGATTAAAATACGATAGATAAAAAAGAACAGAGTACCTTCTGGAGCTCCTAGCTAACTAAAAATGATGGTAATTATAAACTCCACGAATGTCCAATCTTGTTTATCTATTTATAAGGATTAAACTTCTATACGATCTTATGTATAATTGCATTCTTCACTCCTTCCTTTTTGTTGGAGACCAAAAGTGCCTCGCGGACGGTCCGGTCCTGAGGCCGGACGGTCCGCGGTGGTGGCGCGGACGGTCCGTGCGTGCGCAGAGTTAGTTAGGGTTCCTAGTTTCTCGCGGGATTTGTTACCTAAAACCGTGGGATTGACTCGGAAATCAGTTCGAAGCGAATCCAGACCTCCCCTTTATATAGATGAAGGGCTACGGCTGATTGAACCCCCATCAATTGATCAAATCAAGTCTATTACTCGTTTTTACCTTATGCATTAGAAATATGACACACCCGGTTTCAGAAGGCAAACCGAATGCGAACCATGTACGTGCCAGGATCAGCAATTCATGTACACAGCAGTTACATAACATGGATGTCATCACACAGTGCTCAAATAGTATTAAAAAGGGAAATAGTAGTCGATTACATCATATGTCTGAGACATCCACATAGTCTTTACAATAAATCAAAGTGCGGAAAAGAAACGTAGATAAACGCGGCCTTCATAGGCAGCCGACTGGGGGTTGCCGCTAACCCACGTCTAGAACTCGTCGTAGTCTTGGAACTCCTGGAAATCTCCTTCCACGGCTTCATCTTCTCCTGAGTAGTGGTTGCAATGCTGACAACCTGGGGATGGGGGGGTTTGGTGTGTAGAGCAAGGGTGAGTACACATCAACATACTCAGCAAGTGTCCTGTTTGGCTGTAGTGGACTAGCTTTATATGGGGGTAAGTCAAGCAGTTGCTTTTAGTTGGTCAGATTATTATTACTAGTAGAGAAAGCCAAGTTTTAGAATTAACCCACGTTATTAACTCAAACGTACCCTTTCCAAATGGAAAGAATACCACTTACCATTACCATAATCAATACCAAAAACCATCAGTTTCATTGCCACCTGTAATCCGAACATCTCTGATCAAGTATCACTAATCACTGGAGCTCCCTTGGCCGCTCATAACCACGAGCACGGCTGATATATCAGTTTTCAAACACTCTGCAGAGGTTGTGCACTTTACCCACAAGCCGTGATTTCCCTTTTTTGCCCGGAGATCATGACTCTCCATTGATCACTACCAAGGTGACCCAGCAGGGTATCACTACGTAGCCTTTACAAAGATTCCCGGGGCTGTAGCCGCCCGTTAGGTTTCCTAAATGTACCACACTCCTCCCCAAGGGACAAATCAACCTTGGCAGAGCGAGCCGCATACACCGAGCCCCATTGACGGCACAACGGCTAAGCGAACTACACCCCGGTTCCTCTAATTACTCAGCTAAGGGCGTCCCACTCCACCCTCATGGTTGCACTGTTTTCTCGGGCGGTCATCCAACGAACAGGTCCTTACGGAGAGGCACTCGAGAAACCGCTCGAGCCCCCTTGAAGACCACAAGTATAACATCATAATAAAAGAGGGGAAAACAGCGTATCATTGATAATTCTCATCATGTTCATTGATTAGAGTTGAGCAATAGCATGAGACTAAGCAATAATAATCCAACCCAAATAGGTAAACAAGGACATGGATAACAAAAGCTAGTCAATCCTTAGGTATAAATGTGTAATGCGGGAGGTGAATTAAAGAATGAATAGGACAAAGATAGGTCAAGGGACACTTGCCTCCACCAACCGACTGCTGCTCAGGGGCTTCTCCTACGAGTTCTTTGGGCTCCTCAACCAGATCGTTCTCTATGCGAGCGCAAACATACATACATCCACATATTTAATACAAAAGAACAGTACACCATACAATAGAGTGCAGTAAGTAAACAGACGTTCCACGCGGGTTCGCAATTAAGGCTAAGAGAGAAAGAGAAAAAGATAGTTGAGAAACGATCACGTTACATTATTATGAATTAAACCACTCGCTCAATTGAAAGGCGTTAATGTAGACACTATGTTTAGCATAAAGTAAAGTCATGTTTGATGTCTAATCATTGTAAACAATTGAAGGTGAATGAAAGGGAGGGGTCGCACATCGAGACGTACAACACGGCATTTAGATTAAATTAAGAGGTAAATGACTCGCCACGCGACAGAGCGCACAACGAGACACTTGCACTAATTTTGAAGAGACAGTAAGCATCGCGCGACGAAGCGCACGACGGCATACGCCAACAGGGTTGGGTTTAAAGTGGAGCGTCGCGCGTCTGGACGCGCGACATCGCACCTTAAACAATCTGAAATTAAAACAGATTGTTGCGCGACGAAGCACGCGACACAACACCTTAATATTTATAGATTAAAAGAATCGTCGCGCGACGAAGCGCACGACGCAGCACGTCGACTAAACAATTTAAAATAGAATAAAACAAGATTAAGCGCAGTGCGAATACGGTCGCACGCGCGAAAGCACGCTACGCGTGCCGAAGGCACGCGAACCGTGAGGCACGCGGGACGCGAATCGCCGGGGCATGGACACGGGGCCAGGCACGGCCGTCGGGGCGCGCGACGAGGGTGTAGCCGTCGGGGCACGGTCGGAGAGCGGGGGCTTGCGACAGGCGGGCTCGGCGAGGCGAGGGCGCGACAGGCAGGGTCCGAGCCACCGGCACCGGACGCGGGCGGGGAGCCGCGGGCGTGGGGCCGGGGGGGCTCGCCGGGGGCGCCGCGGCTCGCCGAGGGGGCGCGGGGCCGAGCCGAGCGCGGAGCTCACCGGGGCGGCGCGGGGCTCGTCGGGCGCGGGGGGAGGGGGGGGGGGCTCGCCGGGGGGTGCGGGGCGGCTCGTCGGGGCGGGCGCGGGGGCGGGCATGGGGCGACTCGCCGGGGCCGAGTGCGTGCGGGGGGATGGCGTGGCTCGCCGGGCGGGGCCGAGGCCGGGGAGGGGTGGGGCTCGCCGGGGCGGCGCGGGGCTCGGCCGGGGCCGGGGCGGGGGCCAGGGCAAAGCGGCCGGGCGCGGCCGGGGCTGGCGAGAGGGATGGAGGGGGAGAGGAGAGGGAGGAGGGGGTTTACCGCGCGGGGGAGGGCGGCGCGGCGGCGGCGCGCAGGGGGAGGGATCAGGCGGTTGGGCAAGGGAGAGGGAGGGAGGGGGAGAGAATGACGGGCGGGGCCCGCAAGGGAGGGGAGAGGAATTTTGGGGGGAGGGGGGGCGCGGCTGGGCCGCCTTGGGCCCAAAGCGGGGGCGGCGCGGGGGGGGGGGGGGAAGGGGAGGGGAGGCGCGAGTGGGCCAGAATGGGAGGAGAGGGGGAAAGAGAGAAGAAAAAGGTTTTCTTTTTTTCTAAAATCTATTTTTTCTCTAGATGAATGCATTCACATTTTCAAACAATCAAAAAGAATGCATGGTTCGACATGGTGCATCAACCAAAACAAAATATTTTAGGGTTTTGCTTTACATGGGATCTCAGGCCGAATCCCGCTATAACTTTGGAAAATATCAAGGTTTAGCGAGGAGAAAAGGGAAAAGGAAAGGGTAACACCCGAATTTGGTGAGGGAAAAGAAGAAAAAAAATTCTACCCCCAAATTCAGGGCGTTACAAACCTATCCCCCTTAAAAGAATCTCGCCCTCGAGATTCAGGGTTGGCTAGCAAAGAGCTCTGGGTATTTAGCCATCAGATCATCTTCACGCTCCCTAGGTTGCTTCTTCCTCAGAGTGGTGATCCCATCTGACTTTGCACATTCTGATGGTCTTCCTTCGGGTGACTCTGTCTGCAATCTCAAGGATTTGCGCTGGTTTCTCTGTGTAGGTCAAGTCCTCCTGGACTTCAAGACCTTCAACTGGCAACTGCTCTTCTGGCACTCGCAAGCACTTCTTCAACTGAGACACATGAAAGACATCATGCACAGCAGACAAATTTTCTGGCAGACTGAGCTGATAGGCCACTTCTCCACGCCTTGCGAGAATTTGATACGGACCGATGTAGCGGGGTGCTAGCTTGCCTTTGACTCCGAACCTTCTGACTCCTCTGATCGGTGACACTTTTAGATAGACGAAGTCTCCGACTTTGAAACTCAGCTCTCTTCTTCTTGTGTCTGCATAGCTTAGCTGCCTCGATTGCGCTATCTTCAAATTTTCTCGGACCATCTTGATGTTCTCTTCAGCTTCAAGCAGAATGTTTGGCCTGAACACTTGCTTTTGTCCAGGCTGATCCCATTGCAACGGAGTTCTACAACTCCTTCCATAAAGCGCCTGAAATGGTGACATCTTCAAACTGGCCTGGTAACTGTTGTTATAGGAAAACTCTGCATAAGGCAATCTCTTGTCCCATCCGGACTGATCTTGCAACACACAGGCTCTCAACATGTCTTTGAGGATTTGATTGGTTCTTTCAGTCTGACCATCTGTCTGCGGATGATAAGCTGAACTGAAATTCAAATGTGTGCCCAAGGCTTCATGCAACTGCTGCCAGAAATGAGAGGTGAACTGCGTTCCTCTGTCTGACACTATCTTCTTTGGCACACCGTGGAGACAAACGATCCGAGACATGTATAGCTCTGCTAATAATGCACTGCTGTAGTTGGTCTTGACAGGTATGAAGTGGGCTAACTTGGTCAAACGGTCCACTACTACCCAAATAGAATCGTAGTCGGCTCGAGTACGAGGCAATCCGACTATGAAATCCATGCCGATTTCATCCCATATCCACTGAGGGATTTGCAACGGTTGCAACAATCCAGCTGGTCTCTGGTGCTCTGCCTTGATCCTTCAACAACTATCGCACATAGCCACATGCTCTGTGATTTCCCTCTTCATTCCGTACCACCAGAATTTCTTCTTCAGATCTTGATACATCTTCTCACTGCCAGGGTGAATCGAATAGGCTGTCTCATGAGCTTCCTTGAGAATCAACTCCCGAATAGACTGGACATTGGGAACGCACAAGCGGTCTTTGAACCATATCACACCTTCTGCATCTTCTCGAAAATCTTTGCCTCTGCCATCTAGAATCAGTCGCCGGATCTCACTGATCTTCTCATCATTCTTCTGTGCTTCTTTGATTTCCCGCTCCAGGGTAGGTTCCAACTCAATTGTGACTCCTCGCGTGTTGTTTAGAAATCCGAGACTCAACCTGTCAAACTCCTTGGCCAACTCATAAGGCATCGGACGAGCGACCATCAGATTGACTTGACTCTTCCTGCTCAAAGCATCTGCCACTACGTTCGCTTTGCCTGGATGGTAATGAATCTCCAACTCATAGTCTTTGATCAGCTCTAACCACCTTCGCTGCCTCATATTCAACTCTGACTGAGTGAATATGTACTTCAGACTCTTGTGATCTGTGTAAACATCGCATTTCTGTCCATACAGATAGTGCCTCCATGTCTTCAGTGCGTGAACCACTGCTGCCAACTCTAGGTCATGGATTGGATAATTCTGCTCATGAACTTTCAGCTGTCGGGACGAGTAAGCCACAACTCTTCCCTCTTCCATCAACACACATCCCAAACCAGTGTAACAAGCATCACAATACACCGAGAAGGGCTTGTGCACATCAGGCAAGACTAGGACAGGCGCTGTTGTCAACTTCTCTTTCAGCGCTTCGAAGGCCTCTTGACATTTCTGGGTCCACTTGAACTCAACTTTGTTGCCTAGCAACGCTGTCATTGGTTTCGCAATCTTCGAAAACCCTTCAATGAATCGCCGATAATATCCGGCCATTCCAATGAAGCTCTTGATTCCTCGAGCATCTGTTGGCGCTTTCCAGTTCAGAATGTCTGCCACTTTCTTCGGATCCACAGCCAATCCTTCTTTGTTGATTATGTGACCCAAGAACAAGACTTCACTGATCCAGAACTCGCACTTGCTCAACTTTGCATACAGCTGGTGCTCTCGCAATCTCTGCAATACCATCCTCAAATGGTCTGCATGCTCTTCTTCGCTTTGAGAATAAATCAAAATGTCATCAATGAATACCACCACAAACTTATCAAGATAGTCCATGAATACGCTGTTCATCAAGTTCATGAAGAAGGCCGGTGCATTTGTTAGATCGAAAGACATCACAATGAACTCATACAAACCATACTTGGTAAGGAATGCCGTCTTCGGAATGTCCGAAGGTCGGATCCTGAGCTGATGGTAACCTGACCTCAGATCAATCTTGGAGAACACACTGGCTCCTCTCAACTGGTCGAACAGATCTTCTATTCTGGGCAAAGGGTACTTGTTCTTGATCGTGACTTCATTCAGAGCTCGATAATCGATACACATCCTTTTGGTGCCATCTTTCTTCTCTACAAATAGGACAGGGGCGGCCCAAGGCGAGGTGCTTGGCTGAATCTAACCTTTCTCTGACAGCTCATCGATCTGCTTCTTAAGTTCAACCAACTCTGGTCCGGATATTCTATAAGCTCTCTTAAAGATGGGGGCGGTTCCAGGAAGAAGCTCTATGGCAAACTCAACTTTCCGCTCTGGTGGCATGCCTGGTAAGTCCTTTGGAAACACATCTGGGAACTCGGACACAACATTGATACTCTCAATTGGGTCTGCTTCACTGCTATCGACAGCCATCTGATAACAACTTCCTGTCTTCGGCTCAGGCGAGACTAACTCGGTCACCACTTCCTCTCCTAGTGGGGACACCAACTTAATTGTCCTCTTATCACAACTGATAACTGCCTGATACTTATCTAGCCAATTCATCCCTAGGATGACATCTATTCCCTGAGTACCCATTACTATGAGGTTGGCGGGAAATGCTATCCCCCTTATTTCCACACATACATTCAAACATATGCTATCAGTTCGAATTCTACCACCGGCTGAGTCAATTTGAATGGGGGTTGACATGGTAGTAATTGGAAGATTATGTGCTTCTACCCATGATGCAGTAATGACAGAATGCGTTGCTCCAGTATCAAATAACACTTCTGCAATATGGGAGTCAACTGGGAACATACCTACTATCATGCCGGGGGTCTCCTGAACTGCTTCAGCCTCCAAGTGGTTCAGTCTCCCATGATTATAGCGCGGCTGAGAGCGGTTGCCTGCTCCAGGCTGAGACACATTCTGCTTTGCTGGGGCATTGGGGCCTGATTGCTGCTGGGCTGCCTTCTTCGGACATTGCATCACCCAGTGGCCTTGCTCTCCACAGTGGAAACATGCTCTGTTTCCAACCTGAGCTGGTGCTGCCTGACTGTTCTGCTGGTTTGCTGGGGCAGGAAGACGAGGTTCCTGCTGATTCTGCCTCTGAAACTGACCTCCTCCTGACTGATTGTTCTGACAATTCTGATACTGGTGTTGAGGATACTGCCTTTGGAACTGCTGATGCTGCTGAGGTGGACGCTGGTTCTGCCTGAACTGCAGAGGTTGATTGCCTAAGAAACGAGGACGACTGCTGCTTCTAGGCTGGGGTCCACTGATTTTGCGCTTGCGATCCTCCATCTCTTTGCGCTTTCTCTCTGTCATGATTGCTCTGTCAATCAGGTGCTGGAATGTCGGGAAGGTATGATTCATCAGCTGATACTGCAGAGGGTCAACCAAGCCTCTCAAGAAACGGTATTGTCGCTTGGCGTCGGTGTTGATATCTTTAGGAGCATAGCGAGACAGCTGCAGAAACCTGTCTCGGTACTCTCTGACAGACGATGACCCTTGGTTGAGGGCCAGGAACTCCTCCTTCTTCACTGTCATCAGACCTGCAGGAACATGGTACTGACGAAAGCTACCTTTGAACTCTTCCTAGGTGATGGTGTCGGGGTTGGCATGGGTGACGAGATAAGACTCCCACCATGACTGAGCTGCTCCTCTCAACAGACGAGGACCATACAAGACTTTCTCCCTGTCATCGCACTGAGCGGTATGCAGCTCTCGCTCCACAGTGCGCAGCCAGTCTTCAGCATCCATTGGGTCAGAAGAGTGAGCGAACGTTGGTGGATGACCTCCCATGAATTCAGCACGCTTGTCCCTGGGCATTTGAGGCATCTGAGGCTGAGGTGGGGCCTGCTGCTGCTGCTGGATGGCGGCCAGAGTCTGACAGATGGCTTGGACTGCCCGAGTCTGCATCAGAAACATCTGCTCGATCGACATCGGGGGCGGGGTGGCAGCTGCTGTTGCTGGGGCACCTCATCCTGCTGAGCGGCTTGCTCCTGCTGAGCACGCCTTCCTCCTCTGCGCCTGTTCTCTGACATCTGCAGAATTCAACCACACATCAGAACTGATCTTACAAATCTTGCAGCATAAGAAAAGAGTATAGAATTCTTCAACAACCCTGAGCGGACGAGCATCTTCACTGATCTCCAACATAGACCAACACAGCTTCTCAGATAAAGAGGAAAGTGGAATGAAAGGCTTCCCAACTAGATAGCTAACTCCCCTAACATATAACAGGTAAACCAAAATGCAGGGGATACCCACACTCTGGTGACAGTCATTACAAAGATCCAAACCAAACATAGTTCATCATGACAAACATAAATGCACAGGATATAGCAAACTACCCTGTCTAACTAAGACTAACTAAGAGCGAGACTAACGCTAAGACTGTAGCTTCTACGTATATGTATTTTGTATTAATTACAAGATCCGACTCTAACGATCTATAGTTCTAGATTTATCTTGGTCTTGCAGTCGGGATTGCCATAAGGCTGGTGTCCACGCCGAGGTGAGCGGTACGGGTGCTGAGTCCCGACGGGAGCGGGGGAACCATCATCCAGGTGACGACGTTCCGCGCGCTCAGCCCGCAGCAGGGCGATCTCAGCACGAGCCCTACTCAGCTTGTCCAGTGCATGGTCCAGCTCCGTGTTTAGCACGGCGGCTAGGTTGATTGTGCTGCTCAACCTAGGATTGTCCTCACCAACAGGTGAGACAATCACGCCTCCTGTGCTACCAGATGGATGGCGGGGGTAATACTTCAGGTCGAGACTGTCAGCTACCCCACCGAGAACCGAGCAGTAGTGCGAAAGCGCACGCCGTGCGGCATCTTGCATGGCCGCCTCAGCTGAGTCCCGCTTAGAGATAGAATAGTGCTCTGAGCAGGCCTCCGTGCCCTGGAGATTGTTCTCCGGACGGCGCACCAAGCAGGTCGCCTCCTAGCGGTCCGGGTAGGCCCCGCGACTATGCTGGTAGACCACACAGCGATACTCGATAGACCAAGTACGCCGGTTAAGTGCCCGATGTAGCAGGGTGTCGAGCGCATCGTGGAAGTGACACCCGCGAGCAGCGTCGCGAGTGATGGGTCGAGCAACCCATCCTTCTGGCTCCTGGTCAGCAGAGAAGTCGGTGTCGTGGCTCGAGCTGTCGTCGCCACCTCCGTCGTCTGGGTCTCCTCCAGCAGCTACTCCAGGGGTTGGGGCGCCCAGTGGTGGTGCAGGGGGCGCCTCTAGAGGAAGCACGGGGGAGCAGCTCCTCACAGATTCTATCTCTTGCTGGAGCGAGAAAGAAGAGCCCTGCTGCTCCTGTCGTCGACGTTCCTGCTCCTCATGCAGGCGGTGGTGCAGCCTCTCCAAGTGGCTGGACTGTCCGGCCACGGGACGGCGAAGCAGACGCTCAGCAAGGCGGGAGGGTAAGAAGGGGATGACAGACTTCCGTGCGGTGTGTCTAAGACGAGCCATCTACAAAAGACACCGCCAGTAAAAGAGTGAGAATAGAATTAAGATGACCAGCAAGTAATGAACCATAAATAAATGAAGGATTAGAATAAAACACAATTTTTTCCGCAAGGTATAATATATAATAGAACATAGGTTTGGTCGGTATGACCAACTTTTGAAGGGATACTAAAGTCAAGGCAGGGACAGAGGTCTATAGTCCTTAGAACGACCATTCTACTCTAGGTTAGCGGTCCTACAGTCAGCATGGCTTTGATACCACCTATGTCACACCCGGTTTTAGAAGGCAAACCGAATGCGAACCATGTACGTACCAGGATCAACAATTCACGTACACAGCAGTTACATAACATGGACATCATCACACAGTGCTCAAATAGTATTAAAAAGGGAAATAGTAGTCGATTACATCATATGTCTGAGACATCCACATAGTCTTTACAATAAATCAAAGTGCGGAAAAGAAACATAGATAAACGCGGCCTTCACAGGCAGCCGACTGGGGGTTGCCGCTAACCCACGCCTAGAACTCGTCGTAGTCTTGGAACTCCTGGAAATTTCCATGACTTCATCTTCTCCTGAGCAGTGGTTGCAATGCTGACAACCTGGGGATGGGGGGGGGGTTTGGTGTGTAGATCAAGGGTGAGTACACATCAACATACTCAGCAAGTGTCCTGTTTGGCTGTAGTGGACTAGCTTTATATGGGGGTAAGTCAAGCAGCTGCTTTTAGTTGGTCAGATTATTATTACTAGTAGAGAAAGCCAAGTTTTAGAATTAACCCACGTTATTAACCCAAACGTACCCTTTCCAAATGGAAAGAATACCACTTACCATTATCATAATCAATACCAAAAACCATCAGTTTCATTGCCACCTGTAATCCGAACATCTCTGATCAAGTATCACTAATCACTGGAGCTCCCTTGGCCGCTCATAACCGCGAGCACGGCTGATATATCAGTTTTCAAACACTCTGCAGAGGTTGTGCACTTTACCCACAAGCCGTGATTTCCCTTTTTTGCCCGGAGATCATGACTCTCCATTGATCACTACCAAGGTGACCCAGCAGGGTATCACTACGTAGCCTTTACAAAGATTCCCCGGGGCTGTAGCTGCCCGTTAGGTTTCCTAAATGTACCGCACTCCTCCCCAAGGGACAAATCAACCTTGGCAGAGCGAGCCGCATACACCGAGCCCCATTGACGGCACAACGACTAAGCGAACTACACCCCGGTTCCTCTAATTACTCAGCTAAGGGCGTCCCACTCCACCCTCATGGTTGCACTGTTTTCTCGGGCGGTCATCCAACGAACAGGTCCTTACGGAGAGGCACTCGAGAAACCGCTCGAGCCCCCTTGAAGACCACAAGTATAACATCATAATAAAAGAGGGGAAAATAGCGTATCATTGATAATTCTCATCATGTTCATTGATTAGAGTTGAGCAATAGCATAAGACTAAGCAATAATAATCCAACCCAAATAGGTAAACAAGGACATGGATAACAAAAGCTAGTCAATCCTTAGGTATAAATGTGTAATGCAGGAGGTGAATTAAAGAATGAATAGGACAAAGATAGGTCAAGGGACACTTGCCTCCACCAACCGACTACTGCTCAGGGGCTTCTCCTGCGAGTTCTTCGGGCTCCTCAACCAGATCGTTCTCTATGCGAGCGCAAACATACATACATCCACATATTTAATACAAAAGAACAGTACACCATACAATAGAGTGCAGTAAGTAAACAGACGTTCCACGCGGGTTCACAATTAAGGCTAAGAGAGAAAGAGAAAAAGACAGTCGAGAAACGATCACGTTACATTATTATGAATTAAACCACTCGCTCAATTGAAAGGCGTTAATGTAGACACTATGTTTAGCATAAAGTAAAGTCATGTTTCATGTCTAATCATTGTAAACAATTGAAGGTGAATGAAAGGGAGGGGTCGCACATTGAGACGTACAACACGGCATTTAGATTAAATTAAGAGGTAAACGACTCGCCACGCGACAGAGCGCACAACGAGACACTTGCACTAATTTTGAAGAGACGGTAAGCATCGCGCGATGAAGCGCACGACGGCATACGCCAACAGGGTTGGGTTTAAAGTGGAGCGTCGCGCGTCTGGACGCGCGACATCGCACCTTAAACAATCTGAAATTAAAACAGATTGTTGCGCGATGAAGCACGCGACACAACACCTTAATATTTATAGATTAAAAGAATCATCGCGCGACGAAGCGCACGACGCAGCACGTCGACTAAACAATTTAAAATAGAATAAAACAAGATTAAGCGCAGTGTGAATACGGTCGCACGCGCGAAAGCACGCTACGCGTGCCGAAGGCACGCGAACCGTGAGGCACGTGGGACGCGAATCGCCGGGGCATGGACACGGGGCCAGGCACGGCCGCCGGGGCGCGCGACGAGGGCGTAGCCGTCGGGGCACGGCCGGAGAGCGGGGGCTTGCGACGGGCAGGCTCGGTGAGGCGAGGGCGCGATAGGCAGGGGCCGAGCCACCGGCGCCGGACGCGGGCGGGGAGCCGCGGGCGCGGGGCCGGGGGGCTCGCCGGGGGCGGCGCGGGGCGGCTCGTCGGGGCGGGCGCGGGGCGACACGCCGGGGCCGAGCGCGCGCGGGGGGAGGCCATGGCTCGCCGGGCGGGGCCGAGGCCGGGGAGGGGCGGGGCTCGCCGGGGCGGCGCGGGGCTCGGCCGGGGCCGGCGTGGGCACCATGGCCGGGGCGGGGGCCGGGCGGCGCGGCCGGGGCTGGTGAGAGGGAGGGAGGGGGAGAGGAGAGGGAGGAGGGGGTTTACCGCGCGGGGGAGGGCGGCGCGGTGGCGGCGCGCAGGGGGAGGGGTCGAGCGGTTGGGCAAGGGAGAGGGAGGGAGGGGGAGAGAATGACGGGCGGGGCCCACAGTGGAGGGGAGAGGAATTTTGGGGGGAGGGGGGCGCGGCTGGGCCGCCTTGGGCCCAAAGCGGGGGCGGCGTGGGGGGGGGGGGGGGAAGGGGAGGGGAGGCGCGGCTGGGCCGGAATGGGAGGAGAGGAGGAAAGAGAGAAGAAAAAGGTTTTCTTTTTTTCTAAAATCTATTTTTTCTGTAGATGAATGCATTCACATTTTCAAACAATCAAAAAGAATGCATGGTTCAGCATGGTGCATCAACCAAAACAAAATATTTTAGGGTTTTGCTTTACATGGGATCTCAGGCCGAATCCCACTATAACTTTGGAAAAGATCAAGGTTTAGCGAGGAGAAAAGGGAAAAGGAAAGGGTAACGCCCGAATTTGGTGAGGGAAAAGAAGAAAAAAAATTCTACCCCCAAATTCAGGGCGTTAGAAAATAGTTCTAGTCTAGTTCTAGTTTAGCCCTAGTTTAGTATTCCAATCCTCAAATTCTCTGCTTCTCTTCGACTCTACGTCGATTAGAGGAGTCTAGGTCGGCCTGCCGAGCCTAGACAACCCCTAGGATCTCTCATGCCCGACGGGATCCCTCCTGGGAGCGAGATCCAGGCGCCGCCGGCGACCTTTGCCGCCCCTGCGCACGCGCGGACCGTCCGGCCGTCAGGAACGAAACGCCAGCCCCTGTACTGTAACACCCCTGGTGTTTATATTCCGCTCGACAACGAGTATGGATTTAAGCACGTGATATCAGTAAATCAGACGGTCACTAAGGTCTAATTATCTTCATTCATCGCGATTTTAATATCGCATCTGTTTCGTTTGTCGTGAGTGCGACGTGTAACACCCCTGGTGTTACTGCTACTAAAATTTGAACATAACATCATTAGCATGAGCATTTCATATGTTTGATACACCTAGAGTGCATTCAATAGGTAAAAATTTCAAACAAGTTGTATTGTTTTGGTGTTTTGCAAATAGAACCCTAGAATAGGGGACTTAACCCTAAATAGGGACCAGGAGGGTAAAACATGACCCAACTTGAGAAAACACTAAGGTTTAAGTAAAACAATCATAAAATGTTACCAAAGATGGGTCTACATTACATTCATACCCCTGAGATACCAGAAACCCTAATTGAAACCCTGGAAAACCCTAAATCCAAACCCTAGGGGCCTATGTGCAAAAACAGTGCACATTTGGACTAAAGTGTAAAAACTACAATATGAAAGCATATAAAGTCATATGGTTCACAAATATATGGAATTGCAAGTGAAACCCTATGTTTTGGGTCTATTTGCAAAAAGTACCACTTGACCTCTATATAGCCCAAGTCTGCAATGAGTGTTATGAGCTCAACTTTGGAGCTTTATAACTTTTAATTTAGTAAGAATTTACCCTAGGTCACCACATCAAATTTATAAACCTATCAAAGGAGAACAACTTTGCTTAAGAGAGTAAGCATGGTTGTTATGAAGAAATTGGAGAAAAATGTACCCAAAGATGGGCTGTCAGACTGCTTGAAGATTAAGCTTTGTCTGACAGTGTAATTAGGCAGCCTTTGAATCAAGATTCGACCATGATCCAGTGGGAGATTGTGCATGGTCCCCATAACAAGATTATAGCCTGATCATAGGGCTATAACTTTTATACAGGGTGATGATCGTGTTACTACATGAAACTGGGAATAAATCTCCCTGTAAATTGCTCTGTCAGAACCATGCGCTGATGTACAGTGCTCTGAACAAGATCCCAGGTACAGCCCCCCTCGCCATCGATGACTCCGCGTCGGGATCGTCGCCGCTATTAAGATTCGCGCTCACTGGTGACCGGATAGCGCTTCCGGGCAAAAGATCCTCGTCTGGGGATAACTCCGGCAGCTGGCCGCCGTACCCCCATGCCTTGCGGTCGGCGAAGATCAGTTCATCAGCGTTGGCTGCCTGTCGGTCGCCTGCCACGTGCTAAAGCGTTAGACCACGTCGCTGTAAGTCGCGTCTCGCATGCACGGTGATCGCCGAAGGAAGCACCACGGTGAAAACCACCAAGCACTTGCGCCAGTAACCTCTCCCGTCTCCGGTCGCCACCGCGCCATCTTCAATTCAAGCGCCACCGCCCCTAGAGCCTATAAATTGAGTGTGTTGTCGTCTCCGCAAGGTAGTCAAGCGACCCATACATCAATCCGTGCCCCGAATTATCCACCCGAGAACTTCAATTTGGGATTTCTCCCAAATCCATCCAGAACACCGCAGAACCGAGCTCACTGTGGCCAGTCCTCCGTAGGTTTAATCATGCCATCCTTGTTCTTGTTTTAGCATCTTTGTGTGCTGGTGATGCTCACCAACTCGCCTAATTGAGCTAAGACCCTATGAATCGCCGGGAACGTGTAGTTTGTTAGTTCATCCGCGCGCTCACCGTGGCCAGAGACATTGGTATAGTCGTTTATGAAATTAACTTAGGGAAAACCTTCACTAGGCCCTGAATCTGGTTTAGACCGACGTAGAACGCCTGTCCTTGCCCCATTCGGCCGGTCTACGGGTTCGCCGGAGCTCGGCCGCGCTCGACGCCGTCGAGGACCTGGCGCGGTGAAGGAATAGAACGTGGAGGACCTTTCTACAAACTGTCAGGGACCCGTGTAAATAGTGCAAGTGCCCACTTACGATTACCCAGAAGAATAGGGACTTATCTGCAAAAGTCTGCAGCGCGCGGGCGCGCTTTCACTAGTAGTTGGGCTGCCTGGTTTGAATTAAACCCAGCACTATTCACTGTCTTTTCTTTTTCTTTTTCTATAAGAGTTAAAACAATTCTAGAAAATTGTAGAAAAATGTTAAAAATGGAAAACCAATTTTGTTAGATTCCTAATTTTTCATAGAATTTAATAAAAATAGTTTTATGATTTTTAGGATAAGTAGGGAATTTTGGGTTATTTAAAATAGCCTAAAGTATTGTTTCTGGATTTTTAGAAATTAGATGGTAATTCCAAAAATCCCCAAACTTTTTAGATAACCTTTATACATTATTTAGAAGCCTTGGGTAGATTTTGGTTTGATTTGGACCTTGTTTGATAATTAGAACCCAAAACCCCCACCCCTGCTCTTTGAACTTCACTGTTAACTCCGGAAACCCTAGTTTCCCGGTGAACCGTGAAGGAAAATTGTATTCAAGAACTTTAGATAATAAATTCTTATTATCTGTGCACTCTCATGAGCATTACATGGCATTCATTCTTATATACATATATATGGTAATCTCTAGAAAACGAAGAAGAAGTTGAAGTAACAGAAGAGAAGACACCACCACCTTCGGAACCTCAGGCAGGAAATTGTTTCTACTTTGACATCTGCGGATCCGTGCCTGACTCACCTATAAATGAAGGCAAGCCCCGGTGCATTTGCCACCCTCCTTGATGTTTTTAAAATCTTTCTCACTTGATTGATGCATTAGGTGATAGGAGTTGAATGCTTAAACAATTCCTGCATTACCTTCCTTGAACTTGATTACCTTCCTTGAAACCCTGTCTTTACAAAAGGTTTTTAATAAGCTTAGTATTACTTTAGCAAAACAAAAGGTTTTGTTGTACAAAATATGATTGGCAAAGTGGGAGGGATGTTTTTGAAAATAAAACTTGATGGTGGATCCATCATGGCCATGATGGGTTCAACATCAGAAAAGATGTACCTCTGCCAGGTACCAAGCTTTGGGTTTTAAATGGTTAAGCTGAGACCGGGCGGGTGACTTGCACGAGAAAGAGAGTCTCGGTGTAGTGTTTCCGTCTGAGTCGATTAAGGACCGTCTCGATGTAGGCCTGCTGACCGAGGACCCTTTAACTGGTCACATGCCTCGTCATGGGTAAGCCTTGCCTCAGGCAGACTAAGGCCAGAATAAGATAACACGGAATGGGCGTGGAGCGGTGGCGAGAGTAGCGTGTACCCTCCGTGGCAAGAGGCTGGACGGTGGTGTAGCTATGCTCTCGGTTGACGTGAACCTGATCTGGTCTTAAGAACCCCGGTGGCGGGTTGACATATGCAAGGGTTAAGTGCTACATATGTCGTGTGATTGGAGATCCTCAGCTGAGTATAATCGATTCGGATCGCCGTACCTTCGCGGTTATGAAGACTTGGTCACTGACCTATACGTAGAACTCCAGTGAAGATGAAAGGTTTGATAAGAAATTCCTAGTGTAGGTCAAGTGTTTGAACTAGGATAGAAAGAACTCTAGATGCAGGTAATTTTACCTAACCTGACAAAATAAAATTGGATTTTTAAGGACCCACTTTAGTAAGCATTTCTGCAAACAGAGTCATTGAGTATTGAAAAGCCTTACCTTGACTCCCTTAAGCCAGCATACCCTTGAGAGTCTTTTCTTTAGTCGGGTAAGTCTTGCTGAGTAATTCCATACTCAGGGTTTTATTCCCTAATGTTTTTAGGTGAGGAAGCAACAAACTTTTGTTGTTTTTGTACCAAGGTGGTGTCCAATGAAGAAAAACAAGAGTAAAGGTGCGGGAGGACCGGGTCCTCCATAAAAACTTTTGTGTAAGAACTTATCGGGAGGAGTTTTTGCCTCCCTTGGTATTGTAATAATAATATGCACTCGTATGTTATATCACTGGTCTGTAATAGTAAACTTAATCCTACTTTTAAAATAAAGGTAAGTTTATGTAATCGCTTTTGCATTTTTGTATCTCCGATGATCTGTAATGTCCGTGTGACGGGTGAATCGCTCTTGGGAAAGGTAAGAATAGCAGATACCAAATTTTTCAAGTGATTCAGGAACACCTGCAGGGTTGTCTGAGGTCTGTTGGACAAGGACAACTGTAGGTGGGCCTAATGACTTGGGAGGTTCCGTTACAGCTGGTATCGGAGCGAAGCCCTTCTCTGCAGATATTATGAGGTATCTTCAAAAGAATTTTCTAAAGACTCATCTAGAATTTTTTTCCCTTCTTATCTACTATTTCTGAAGAGTTTTATGAAAGACCAGATAGGAGGAGTGCAATGTATAGAAGGTTGAATCAACTAAGGTTGGTTCTGTAATTTACACATGCATCATGCTAAGAACTATGTTAATAAAATTTTTCCCCTTAGAAAGATGCCACCGCGCACGAGAAAAACCGCGCGCAAGCATACTGGCCCAATTGGTGTGCCACGTCATCAACTTGCCCCAAGACACGAGGATAGCAGTAGTGGGAGTAATGATCCAATCGGAGATCTTGAAGCGCAAGTGAATCAGCTTCAAACCAAACTCCGACGCAGGACTGACATCTGGGTTGCGGATGGCGATAGGATCAATGAATTAAGAAACGACATCCGCCGCCTGCAAGATCAGCTCGCAGATCGAGATTTAGCACTCGACTGGGCGGTTCAGTCTCGTTCGATTGCCTAGGCTAAGGAGGCAAAAGCTTGAGCCCAAGTCGAAGAGCTTAGCTCAGCCATCGATAACCTGCAGGCTTATTGCAATACTCTACATGAAGAAGTTCATGTACTGTATTCATAGTTGCACCCCAATGTGCCTGCGGATCCTGTCGGAACAGAAGCCGGACCTTCTCATGTAGTGGGAGAAGCTTTTGGTGGTGAATTGGACCTTTTCAGGCCCCCTCCCTCCATGAAGTTGGTCGATGAGTTGTCTCCTACGCCCGACAGTGAGGCTACCAAGAGTGATAGGAAGTAGGAATAGTATAGTTGTAGAAATAGTAGTGTTATTGTATAATGGGTACTGTACTCCTGCTGTAAAAATTCAAGTCTGTAACATTACTCTTTTTGGTAATGTAAAATGGATGGTTTTCTTTGGCATATCATATTGTTTTCAAATGTTTGTTGCCACAGATGCCTTCCCGGACTCGTGCTCAGGATGGTGCTAGTACCTCTCGTGGGAGGGAGGCAACACCAAACCCACCTCCAGTCCCTCCCACACTTGCCGAGGCTATCGCCGCCTTGGTAAACGCTATGGCGGATAATACTCGTTTCCTACGGGAGATGGCGGGTCAGCAACTTCAACAACAAGGCGGGCAGGGCTATCCGCAAGGGCCCCGTGAGACATCTTACTTGGACTTCTCCGAAACGTGCCCACCGTTGTTTGTTAAGGCAGAAGACCCTTTAGAGGCGGACGAATGGATCCGTGTCATTGAGCAGAAGTTTGGACTTCTGCGATGTTCTGAAACTCAGAAGCCCCTGTTCGCAGCTCAGCAACTGCATGGCCCTGCCAGTACTTGGTGGGGAAACTTTGTGGCCGTTCAGCCGGCCAATCATCAGATTACATGGGAAGAATTTAAACTGGCCTTCCGTGAACATTACATACAGGAAGGAGTACTCCACATGAAACAGGAAGAGTTCATGAAGCTGAAGCAAGGAGGGGATACTTTTAATTAGTATCTCAATAAATTTAATCACTTGTCTCAGCATGCAATCGACCAAGTTAACACTGATCTGAAGAAGAAGAATTGTTTCATGCGAGGACTGAATGATAGGATGCAAAGGAAAATGGCTACTTGCATCGACCTCACATACGGAAGGGCTGTCAGCACAGCGCTGGTAGTTGAATCTAAATATGCAAGTTCTGGCAAGTCCAAGAGGAATAGAGGCAACAGGCCTACTCAGGGCCCCGAGAAAAGGCAACGGTTAGTTATCCGGCCTTTTAATCAGGGTCGTTCTTCATCACGTCCACCCTCCTACCCATTTAAACAACTAGTGTTTATTCGTCCCAATACTGCCCCTACAACAACAAGTCAGCCGGGTGCCCCTAGCACTCGATTCCCTGCCCTTCCTAGTTCATTGATAGGATGCTTCAATTGCGGAAAATCTGGGCACTTTATCAAGGATTGCCCTTATCCAAAGCAGAACAAGTCAAACAATCCACAAGGATCTGGGAATTCATCTCAAGCCAAGGGAAATACTATGGGCAAAAATACAAAGAAGACGGGACACATATATTATACGCAAGTGGCCACCACATCGGACGGTGAACCGGTAATGATGGGTACGTTACTTGTGGCCAATCATCCCGCAATTATTCTCTTTGATTCTGGTGCTTCGCATACATTTATCAGCAAGAAATTTGTGGAGCAACACTGCATTTCATACCATGAATCAAAGGAAGGGTTTAAAATTCACTCACCTGGGGGACAAATTTTTACTAGAGAAGTGGCCTATCAAGTGCCGTAACATTGGCCGGACGGGACTTTCCTACTAATATGATTGTTCTGAAAGGCCAAGACATAGATGTGATTTTGGGCATGAATTGGTTGGCCAAACATAAAGCAACCCTCAACGCTGATCAGAGAACTATCAGGTTGAGTCATAATCAAGAAGAAATTCTCTTGTCTATCCCCATTCCAACCAAAACTACTGGCAGAGTTTATGAAGCTATTATACCGGAGATTAAGGATATTCCGGTAGTATGCGAGTTCCCAGATGTCTTTCCAGAGGATTTGCCTGGATTGCCACCTGAAAGAGATGTAGAGTTTGTAATTGAGTTGAAGCCCGGTACGGCTCCCATTTCTAGAAGATCGTACTGAATGCCTCCAAATGAGCTGGTAGAACTGAAGATTCAATTACAAGATCTACTAGAGAAAGGATTCATCCAGCCAAGCTCGTCGCCATGGGGTTGTCTAGCCATATTCGTCAAGAAGAAGGATCAAACTTTACGGATGTGTGTGGATTATCGACCCCTAAATGAGGTCACTATCAAGAACAAGTACCCTCTTCCACAGATTGACATTTTATTTGATCAATTGACCGGGGCGAGGGTATTCTCCAAGATTGATCTTAGGTCGGGCTACCATCAGATCCGTATTTGGTCCGAGGATATACCAAAGACCGCATTCACTACACGGTACGGATTATTTGAATACCTGGTAATGTATTTCGGATTGACGAATGCTCCTGCCCACTTCACTTATCTGATGAACTCGGTATTCATGCCCGAGTTGGACAAATTTGTGGTGGTCTTCATAGATGATATTTTGATATATTCAAAGAATGAAGAGGAGCATGCTCAACATTTACGGGTCATATTAACGCGTTTAAGAGAACACAAATTATATGCCAAGTTCAGTAAGTGCGCATTTTGGCTGGAAGAAATTCAATTTCTAGGACATGTACTGTCTGCCAGAGGAATTGCGGTAGATCCCAGCAAGGTCAAGGACATTTTGGAGTGGAAACCCCCAACCACTGTTCATCAAGTCCGAAGTTTCCTTGGACTGGCTGGTTATTACCGCCGATTTATACCAGATTTCTCTAAGCTTGTGAAGCCCATCACAAGTTTATTGAATAATGAGACTAAATTCAATTGGTCTTCAAAGTGTAATGAAGCTTTTGAGAAATTGAAGACATTATTAACCACTGCTCCGGTATTGGCTCAACCGGACATTAATAAGCCCTTTGATGTGTATTGTGACGCATCAGGCAGTGGGCTCGGCTATGTATTAATGCAAGAAGGCCGAGTAATTGCATATGCTTCAAGGCAGTTGCGCAGGCATGAGGAGCATTATCCCACTCATGATCTGGAGCTAGCTGCAGTGGTTCATGCCCTGAGGATTTGGCGTCATTATCTGCTGGGTAATGTCTGTCATATTTATACAGACCATAAGAGTTTGAAATACATCTTTACCCAGTCTAAACTCAATATGAGACAAAGAAGATGGCTCGAGCTAATCAAGGATTATGAATTAGAGATTCATTATCACCCAGGCAAAGCAAATGTAGTGGCAGATGCACTTAGTCGTAAGGCTTCCTGCCATTGTTTAACTATGAGGACTTCTGACATTACATTGTGCCAGGAGATGGAAAACCTGAACCTGGGAATGATTCAGCATGGGACTTCAAATCACTTGAAGCTGGAATTAGTCATCTTACAAAGGATAATTGACGCATAGAAAAATGATGAGGGTATGAAACATATACGTGAGAAGATAAGGGCTAGAAAAGCCAATTGTTTCCGAGAAAATGATCAAGGTGTTGTATGGTTCAATAACCGCATAGTGGTGCCGAAAATGAAGAGGTCCGCCAACAAATCCTGAATGAAGCACATCTTAGTCGCTATTCCATTCATCCCGGAAGCACTAAGATGTATCAAGATCTGAAACAGCATTATTGGTGGATGAAGATGAAGATTGAAATTGCACGCTATGTGGCTAGATGTGACACTTGCAAGCGTGTCAAGGCCATACACCTAAAAGCTACCAGTCCATTACAATCTCTACCAATACCAACATGGAAATGGGAAGATATCAGTATGGACTTTATTGTGGGATTGCCCAAAACTGCAAAAGGGTATGACTCTATCTGGGTTATTGTTGATCGACTTACGAAAATTTCTCATTTTCTGCTCGTCAAGACAGTATACCCAGTTGTTGTTTATGCCCAATTGTACATTGCTCGTATTCTCAGTTTGCACGGGGTTCCGAAGACTATAGTTTCGGATCGTGGACCTCAATTCGTATCCAAATTCTGGGAAGAACTTCATAAATCCCTGGGTACTAAATTGCTCCACAGTTCGGCCTATCATCCTCAAACAAGTGGACAGACTGAGAGGGTTAATCAAATACTTAAAGATATGCTGCGGGCATGTGTTCTGCACTTCCCACAGAAATGGAATGAATGTTTACCGTTAGCGGAGTTCTCGTATAATAATAGCTATCAAGAAAGCATCAAGATGGCACCTTTTGAAGCTTTATATGGACGACGATGTCGTACTCCGCTAAATTGGTCTAAACCTGGTGAAAGGTACATCTTCAGGCCTGATATGGTGAAAGAGACCGAAGAAAAAGTTCAGAAAATAGTACATAATTTGAAGAAGGCTCAAGCCCGTCAAAAGAGTTATGCAGACCAGCGACGACAACCCTTATACTTTCTTGTAGGAGATCATGTCTACTTGAAAGTTTCACCAATGAAGGGTATATCACGTTTCGGGGTTGAAGGAAAACTTGCACCACGATATATTGGTCCTTTTCTCATTCTTGAAAGATATGGACCAGTGGCGTATCGAATTCAACTACCCGAAACTTTGTCTGCTGTACATAATGTGTTCCACGTGTCCCAATTAAAGAAGTGTCTTTGGGTTCCAGACCGAACCATCAAAGTGACAGATGTTGTCCTTGAGCCAGACTTAACATATTTGGAACACCCTATTCGAGTCTTGGATCAAAAGGACAGGGTTACCCGAAGAAAAACTCTCAAGTTTTACAAGATACTGTGGAACCAACATTCCGAAGATGAGGCTACCTGGGAAACTCAAGACTTCTTAGATAAGAATTTCCCAGGCTTTTTAGCCTCTTGTAATCTGTAAAGTGTACAACATTGTTGTAATAAAGGAGTGAGCCCCAAACCCACCACTGCCTTGTACCAAAACTCAGGAAATAAAAACGTGAAGCATTTCCTTTTCCACTACTTACCCTAGGACTTTTAATCTCGGGACGAGATTCTTTTATGGGGGGAAGGATGTAACACCCCTGGTGTTACTGCTACTAAAATTTGAACATAACATCATTAGCATGAACATTTCATATGTTTGAGACACCTAGAGTGCATTCGCTAGGTAAAAATTTCAAATAAGTTGTATTATTTTGGTGTTTTGCAAATAGAACCCTGGAATAGGGGACTTAACCCTACATAGGGACCAGGAGGGTAAAACATGACCCAACTTGAGAAAACCCTAAGGTTTAAGTAAAACAATCATAAAATGTTACCAAAGATGGGTCTACATTACATTCATACACCTGAGATACCAGAAACCCTAATTGAAACCCTGGAAAACCCTAAATCCAAACCCTAGGGGCCTATGTGCAAAAACAGTGCACATTTGGACTAAAGTGTAAAAACTACAATATTAAAGCATATAAAGTCATATGGTTCACAAATATATGGAATTGCAAGTGAAACCCTAAGTTTTGGGTCTATTTGCAAAAAGTACCACTTGACCTCTATATAGCCTAAGTCTGAAATTAGTGTTATGAGCTCAACTTTGGAGTTTATAACTTTTAATTTAGTAAGAATTTACCCTAGGTCACCACATCAAATTTATAAACCTATCAAAGGAGAACAACTTTGCTTAAGAGAGTAAGCATGGTTGTTATGAAGAAATTGGAGAAAAATGTACCCAAAGATGGGCTGTCAGACTGCTTGAAGATTAAGCTTTGTCTGACAGTGTAATTAGGCAGCCTTTGAATCAAGATTCGACCATGATCCAGTGGGAGATTGAGCATGGTCCCCATAACAAGATTATAGCCTGATCATAGGGCTATAACTTTTATACAGGGTGATGATCGTGTTACTACATGAAACTGGGAGTAAATCTCCCTGTAAATTGCTCTGTCAGAACCATGCGCTGATGTACAGTGCTCTGAACAAGATCCCAGGTACAGCCCCCCCCTCGCCGTCGATGACTCCTCGCCGGGATCATCGCCGCCGTTAAGATTCGCGCTCACTGGTGACCGGATAGCGCTTCCGGGCAAAAGATCCTCGCCTGGGTATAACTCGGCAGCTGGCCGCCGTACCCCCATGCCTTGCGGTCGGCGTAGATCAGTTCACCGGTGTTGGCTGCCCGTCGGTCATCTACCACGTGCTAAAGCGTTAGACCACGTCGCTGTAAGTCGCGTCTCGCATGCACGGTGATCGCCGAAGGAAGCGCCACGGTGAAAACCACCAAGCACTTAGGGCCAGTAACCTCTCCCCTCTCCGGTCGCCACCGCGCCATCTTCAATTCAAGCGCCACCGCCCCCGGAGCCTATAAATTGAGAGTGCTGTCGTCTCCGCAAGGTAGTCAAGCAACCCATACATCAATCCGTGCCTCAAATTATCCACTCGAGAGCTTCAATTTGGGATTTCTCCCAAATCCATCCAGAACACCGTAGAACCGAGCTCACTGTGGCCAGTCCTCCGCAGGTTTAATCATGCCATCCTTGTTCTTATTTTAGCATCTTTGTGTGCTGGTGATGCTCACTAACTCACCCAATTGAGCTAAGACCCCATGAATCGCAGGGAACGTGTAGTTTGTTAGTTCATTGGTATAGTTGTTTATGAAATTAACTTAGGGAAAACCTTCACTAGGCCCTGAATCTGGTTTAGACCGACGTAGGACGCCTGCCCTTGCCCCATTCGGCCGGTCTACAGGTTCGCCGGAGCTCGGCCGCGCTCGACGCCGTCGAGGACCTGGCGCGGTGAAGGAATAGAACGTGGAGGACCTTTCTGCAAACTGTCAGCGACCCGTATAAATAGTGCAAGTGCCCACTTACGATTACCCAGAAGAATAGGGCCTTATCTGCAAAGTCTGCAGCGCGCGGGCGCGGGCGCGCTTTCACCAGTAGTTGGGCCGCCTGGTTTGAATTAAGCCCACACTATTCACTGTCTTTTCTTTTTCTTTTTCTACCAGAGTTAAAACAATTCTAGAAAATTGTAGAAAAATGTTAAAAATGCCAAACCAATTTTGTTAGATTCCTAATTTTCCATAGAATTTAATAAAAATAGTTTTATGATTTTTAGGATAAGTAGGGAATTTTGGGTTATTTAAAATAGCCTAAAGTATTATTTCTGGATTTTTAGAAATTAGATGGTAATTCTAAAAATCCCCAAACTTTTTAGATAACCTTTATACATTATTTAGAAGCCTTGGGTAGATTTTGGTTTGATTTGGACCTTGTTTGATAATTAGAACCCAAAACCCCCACCCCTGCTCTTTGAACTTCACTGTTAACTCCGAAAACCCTAGTTTCCCGGTGAACCGTGAAGGAAAATTGTATTCAAGAACTTTAGATAATAAATTCTTATTATCTATGCACTCTCATGAGAATTACATGGCATTCATTCTTATATACATATATATGGTTATCTCTAGAAAACGAAGAAGAAGTTGAAGTAACAGAAGAGAAGACACCACCACCTTCGGAACCTCATGTAGGAAATTGTTTCTACTTTGACATCTGCGGATCCGTGCCTGACTCACCTATAAACGAAGGCAAGCCCCGGTGCATTTGCCACCCTCCTTGATGTTTTTAAAATCTTTCTCACTTGATTGATGCATTAGGTGATAGGAGTTGAATGCTTAAACAATTCCTGCATTACCTTCCTTGAACTTGATTACCTTCCTTGAAACCCTGTCTTTACAAAAGGTTTTTACTAAGCTTAGTATTGCTTTAGCAAAATAAAAGGTTTTGTTGTACAAAAGATGATTGGCAAAGTGGGAGGGATGTTTTTGAAAATAAAACTTGATGGTGGATCCATCATGGCCATGATGGGTTCAACATCGGAAAAGATGTACCTCTGCCAGGTACCAAGCTTTGGGTTTTAAATGATTAAGCTGAGACCGGGTGGGTGACTTGCACGAGAAAGAGAGTCTCGGTGTAGTGTTTTCGTCTCAGTCGATTAAAGTCCGTCTCGATGTAGGCCTGCTAACCGAGGACCCTTTAACTGGTCACATGCCTTGTCATGGGTAAGCCTTGCCTCGGGCAGACTAAGGCCAGAATAAGATAACATGGAATGGGCGTGGAGCAGTGACGAGAGTAGCATGTACCCTCCGTGGCAAGAGGCTAGACGGTGGTGTAGTTGTGCTCTTGGTTGACGTGAACCTGATCTGGTCTTAAGAACCCTGATGGCGGGTTGACATATGCAAGGGTTAAGTGCTACATATGTCATGTGATTGGAGATCCTCAGCTGATTATAATCGATTCGGATCGCCGTACCTTCGCAGTTATGAAGACTTGGTCATTGACCTATACGTAGAACTCCAGTGAAGATGAAAGGTTTGATAAGAAATTGGCTAGTGCAGGTCAAGTGTTTGAACTAGGATAGAAAGAACTCTAGATGCAGGTAATTTTACCTAACCTGACAAAATAAAATTGGAATTTTAAGGACCCACTTTAGTAAGCATTTCTGCAAACAGAGTCATTGAGTATTGAAAAGCCTTACCTTGACTCTCTTAAGCCAGCATACCCTTGAGAGTCTTTTCTTTAGTCGGGTAAGTCTTGCTGAGTAATTCCATACTCAGGGTTTTATTCCCTACTGTTTTTAGGTGAGGAAGCAACAAACTTTTGTTGTTTTTGTACCCAGGTGGTGTCCAATGAAGAAAAACAAGAGTAAAGCTGCGGGAGGACCGGGTCCTCCATAAAAACTTTTGTGTAAGAACTTATCGGGAGGAGTTTTTGCCTCCGTTGGTATTGTAATAATAATATGCACTCGTATGTTATATCACTGGTCTGTAATAGTAAACTTAATCCTACTTTTAAAATAAAGGTAAGTTTATGTAATCGCTTCCGCATTTTCGTATCTCCGATGATCTGTAATGTCTGCGTGACGGGTAAATCGCTCTTGGGAAAGGTAAGAATAGCAGATACCGAACTTGTCAAGTGATTCAGGAACACCTGCAGGGTTGTCTGAGGTCTGTTGGACAAGGACAACTGTAGGTGGGCCTAATGACTTGGGAGGTTCTGTCACACGACGTCGTTTTTATTTTTATTTGTCTGGGCTCTTCCTAAATTTTCGTGATGTTTGGAACATCGTCGTTCCGAAAATCGGTGCGTCCGGTGATTATTTAAAATTCATCGCTCGCGCGAATATGAATTCGGAAGCCCGACTCACTCGGACAATTTTATCCCGGCAGATTAATTTGAACTGCACGACTAAAATATTTGGGGCAAAATAATCTGTATCGCGCGTTGTCCGAGAGAAATCTTGCGCGAGATTAATAATCATGAGTATTTGGTAATAGATCGATTAAAACAGATAAAGGTAATTAGAGCCGAACTCGAATAATTTCTAATCAATTTAACTTTAACAAAATCAGACGTAATTGAAATACCGAAGCCGAAATCCGTGTAGTTCGGTTCGTGTGTTTCTCGTCTTGATCTGAATTTCCAGATGTAAATAACGGGAGAAATCTCAACTGATTCCAAAAAAATTACCAAATCAAATCCTGTCAAATTGTTGTTATCAATCCTAATTCCTCGCTGTCTAATCTGGAGTTAGAAATATCTGAGAATTTCTGAAAACAAAAAAAAGATAAAAGAAAAATCCCCAAAAGAAAATATCCCATTTCTCGCTGTCCAGATTTTTCTTTTCCTCTGGTCTCGTTCTCATCCACGCACCGAGGGGGGGGGGGGAATCTTCTCTGTCGCCGCTTAATTCCTACATAAAAATCGCGTCGCGCGCGCTTCTTCTTCCACACACGGATCTCTCTCCTCCCTTTCACTGCGCGCGAGCTCCAGCATGCCGGCGTCCTCTGCTCCTTCCATTTCTTCTTCCCCAGCTCGCCCATGGCGCCGTCGTCCTCAAGCTCGGAGTCCCCAGCTCCCTCTCCATGGCGTCGCGTCCCAGCCCCAACGACCAGCCGCTCCTTTCTCTCTCTCCCTCAGCTCTCCACCATGCCCTGTCCTCTGTTCTACTTGCCGGTCGAGGTCCCTCCATGGGCACCGCGCGGCTCTGCTTGTCGTTAGGCTTCTCCTTCTTGGCCATGGGGGTCGTGCCCCTGACTTTGCCCAGCGCCTCGTCGAGCTCCTCTGCCGTGCACCCATCTTCTATGGCGCGTTTCTGCTCACCTCCTCCCTTAACGCCGTCCTCCCA
Source organism: Zea luxurians (assembly GCA_029449295.1). Lineage (NCBI taxonomy): Eukaryota > Viridiplantae > Streptophyta > Magnoliopsida > Poales > Poaceae > Zea > Zea luxurians. The sequence goes on from JAOPSE010000011.1 coordinate 79,290,707, forward strand.
GCAGCGAGCCTCTCTCCCTGGCGTCTCCACCTCCATTTTTCCTGGTGCTCTGTCGAGCTCTCTCTCTACCTGAGCCTCTTCCCCAGTCGCGCCCTGCTCGGATCCCCTCCCTCTGCTCAGCCCACCGCGCCAACTCGCGTCGGTGGTCCTCCTTCAGCCACGCCACCGCCGAGCTCCCTCCACTCGTCTTCCCTCTATTTTAAGTGACGTCGCCTTGCTGCTCGCCTCTGGCCCCTCTGCTCGGATTTCGACTTCCTACCCAGCTCGCTCTAGCTCTGTTGTCGCACAGGTCGCCGGCGTTGCCCTCTATTTGCCGCGCGTAGCCGGCGTTTCTCCCTAACGCGCGCTCCGCCTTGCCATCTCCCTGTGTGTCGTGGTATCCCGACTCTTCCTAGCTCGGGTCACGCTCAGTCCCCAGCTCGCCGTGCCCTGGTCGAGCTCTCTGCGCACCCGCCACGCGTTGTGTGTCCCTATGCTCGCTGTGGCCGGTTCCCTACGTCGTGCCCGGGATTTTGCCGCGCGTCCCTGCTTGCCGTCTGTCCACGCGTTATGCATGGAGCAACGAAACAAAAATCTATGCGCGTCGAGCTCCCGCACCGAATCCTTTTCTAGCTCGCCACGACGCCTGACATCCTGCCTGCTTTGCTCACCCGCGTCAGCTATTCGCTGGTGCTCCAACTCAGTCAGTTGTCGTTGTCCTATCCGCGTCAGCACGCGACCGTGGTCGTGTTCGTCGAGTTCGCCAACACTCTGTTGCCAATTCGACTGTCGTCGCTGTTGCGTGCCTCACTGCGTGCTCGCCGAGTGTTGTCGGTTGTACCTCAGCACTCGTGCTTGCCGCTGGCTCACGTTAACGTTCAGCGCGCCTGCTCGTTGTCACTGCGTCACACTCGCTCTTCGTCCATCGAGCTTCACACGTGCTCACGTTTGTCGTCGAGCTATTGAACCTGTCCTCCCTTGCTCGTGACTTCGTCATCGCATCACGTGTGCAACTCTAGATACGTCCCCCTTCCATATCGTCGCCAAGCCAGTCAAACCTCGTTCTTCCCTACTCGACCTCGTCAAACCCTGAATCCCGGACGTTAGGCAAAAACAAGCGAGGTTCGTGTGTATCGCTTATCTAGTGCTCGGTCGAAGACTTCAATCGAAGGTCGTCGTCATTTCGTGCGTCAACAAGAAATCCCAAGAATCGGGTGAAGACGAAGCTAGCAGCATAAAGTTCGTGTGGCACCTGCCAAGCGCTCGACAAATTGTTTGAATCGGAAAATCATTACCGATCTCGCGGATTCGAGTCAGCTATTGGAACGGTGAGCCAATTTACTATTTTTACAATTGATTTTATGATCATGAAATAAGACGTTTAGTTTGCATCTAAAGTTTAAGTTAAAGATGCCAGCAATGCGAGGTGTGCTTCGAGGAGTTTAGTTGCCGAGTATATTCGAACTAGTTCTATTTTACAGAGTGTAGTATATCGGCGACAGATAGGTTAAATTTAGTATTTTATGCAATTATCGATAAATCTATCGGTGCTAGTTGTGTTCAGTACGCGTAAGCTGAAGTCGATGTCCTGTGCTAGTAGTTAGTGTCATCTATGTTTGTGATCGATAATGTTGAAGTAGGATATGATCAACGATTTTCTTACCTACTGATTGGTGTGATTGTATATTGTATAAAATATGCTTGGTAAAATATATGTAATTTAATCCAGTCGCGTGGTCTAAAAAGTAATGTGCTTTTATTCTTGTTCTAGATTTAAATTACTTAGACCATTGAACTTAGAATTTAATTAATTAACTGATAAGTTGTAGGCTAATCGTAGTTAATGTGTATAGTTAGCTGTTTCGTGATGTTTGTGTTAGATTCGGTTAATCTAGTAAAGCATAACTATTGCGCTTAGTCGTATATCGTATGAAGTTGTACAACGCCTCGTCGCTAGGTGTTTAATTCGCTATCACGTAGCACTATTCAGGTTTGTAATATTCCTATCTATATGCATTCATGTGCATAATGCATTTCATTAAGGTACATTACTTAATCGCGTGATGCGGAAGACGAGTCAAGTCGACCCCAAGCGCGGACTAATCCGCATGGTGAAGCTGAAGGATGAACGCAAGGATGGATGCCCTGACAGTGCCAAGACAAATAATGGTCGTCAAGTGCTCGTCGCCTAACAAACACTAACCTAGTGTTATTCAGGCAAGCCCCGGTGCATTTGCCACCTCCTTGATATTTTAAAATCTTTATCACCTTGTTTGATGCATTAGGTGATAGGAGTTGTGTGCTAAACCATTGATGCATTTCCTTCCTTGGAAAATTGATTACCCTTCCTTGATACCCTTTTTGAAAAGAATTTTATGATGCTTAGCCTTGCTTTAGCAAACAAAAATGTTTTGTTTTAAAACAAAGGTGATGCTTCAGTGAGTGGGAATGTTTTCAAAAATAAAACTTGATGGTGAATCCATCAAGGCCGTGATGGGTTCAACATCGGAAAAGATGTACCTCTGCCAGGTACCAAACTTTGGGTTTGAAATGATTAAGCTGAGACCGAGCGGGTGACTTGCACGAGAAGAGAGTCTCGGTGTAGTGTCTCCGTCTGAGTCGATTAAGGACCTTGTCGATGTAGGCTTGATGATCGAGGACCCTTTAACTGGTCACATGCCTTGTCATGGGTAAGCTTTGCCTCGAGCAGATTAATACCAGAATAAGATAAAACGCAATGGGAGTGGAGAGATGGCGAGAGTAGCGTGTACCCTCCGTGGCAAGAGGCTAGACGGTGGTGTATCTATGCTCTCGGTTGGCATGAACCTGATCTGGTCTTAAGAACCCCGGTGGCGAGTTGACATATGCAAGGGTTAAGTGCTACATATGTCGTGTGATTGGAGATCCCTAGATGGGTATTAATCGATTCGGATCGCTGTTACTTCTCGGACATGAAGACTTGGTCACTGCCCTACATGTAGCAATCCAGTGAACCGAAGGGATGATAAAAAGACGGCTAGTATAGGCCAAGTGCTTGAACTAGGGTAAAAAGAATTCTAGATGCAGGTAACTTTACTTAACCTGATAATTAAAAATGGATTTTAAGGATCTACTCATAGTAAGCTTTTCTGCAAAATAGAGTCTTTGATTCTTGAACAGCCATACCTTGAATCCCTCTAGCCAGCATACCCTTGAGAGTCTTTTCTTTAGTCGGGTAAGTCTTGCTGAGTAACTCCATACTCAGGGTTTTATTCCCTGTTGGTTTTCAGGTTATAGTTTTGTGCTGCTGATGATGGTGTTAGGTGCCGGTGGGCTCGGCCTTCTTATAAGTCTAAGTATCTCTTCTATACTTCTTACTGAGGATGTTCACTTGAGCTAGTATATATTTCAAACTTATACTTTTGTAATCACTCCGATAAATATAATGTAAAAATTATGTAACTTGTAAAATTTGGTAATAAGATTTCCGCTGCAAAAATGTTGGTGTGTGATTTGTGTTACTTAATCTTGCGGTCCTGGTTCTAAGTGGTTTATCCGAGGTCCTTGGGGCGCTCGGACAGATCCTGTTAAGTTATCTAGTGCACATGCATAGCCGTTTGAGGTTTTTGTGACAAGGACAGGTGCATGTGGGCCCGATAACTTGGGAGGTTCTGCCACAGGCTAGTATCGGAGCAAGATTAAGTTTATACGGTCACATACGTATTTTCAAAACAAAGGTTTTGGTTTTGAAAAACCTATTTTCAACTAAACACATTGTTTGGCTTTGAAAAACAGTTTTGAAAAACTATAATGCTAGCGACATCCTCTGTTAAGCCCTAAATTAAGGACTATCAGGTGGCTTATTTAAAAACCACTAACCCACAACCGGGGGTATTGCATACATGTGTATTGTTATTTTTGAAGCCATTCAGTTTTGAATGGATCGACGCCCAAGGTAAGGTGAGATGTGAGAGCATGACCAAACAAACGTCGGCCTAGGGAAGAGTATAAAAGTGCTTGATTATATACATGTTCTATATATGTATATATGAAGGCTGCGATGTGGAGTAATTACTTTTTTGGGAATTCAGTACCCCATGTGTTGGGACTATGCTTCGTCGCCGAAGGTCTTGTAGGGAGAAACAGCTTCGGCTGAAGCTGTCCGCATGTGATGACCGAAGTTTCCTCTGTATGAAGCTTCGGAATTACAAACCGACTTAAGAGTAGAATGACCTTTTAGTCCATAAATGTTTGAGTCGTTGTTGTAATTCCTTATGAGGGACATAATTGTAATTCCTCACAGGCTGTGTCCCGTGCCTATAAATAGTGAATAGTATTCCTTTACTGTTCACGCATTCCTGTAATTGCAATCACATCATTCGGGAATCAATCTTTGTCAAGGAAAAGGTATAATTGTATTCAATGTTTAAATACATTAAATCGATATAATATGAAAACAATATTGTTCATTTATAATTTATTTACCTTTGACGCTTCATATTTTACTTCATACAATCTATTAGAATTCAATTACGAAGATTTAACTTTCGTAATCGTATGATTTTTAACCTTCGTCCAAAGTACATTAATCCTTAAGGGAATAATGTTTCGTTGGACGAAGGGCATTAACATTTAACATTTTATGTTGCCTTGTTCTTAATTCATAGCATCTGAGAACAAGTCCCCAACATTGGCGCCCACCTCCGGTCAACTCACTTCCACTTTTTGAGCTGATGGCTTCGTTCAACGATCAAGTTGGAGCTGCTTCGGCCCCGAAGCTGGTGCTCCCGATAACAGGTGGTTCATGCTCAGAGCCAGCCAACAAAAAGCAGAAGAAAGAAGCACAGAGAAGGGTACAACATGTTGGGGTGCAAGGACCCTTCATCAAGTCAAGATGGTCCCACATTCCAATTACCTTCTCCTAAGAGGATCTTTAACTCAAGGATTACCCACACAATGATGCTATGGTTATCTCTTGTGTGATCAAAGGATTTCTGGTCCATAATGTCTTGGTTGACACAGGCTGCGCAGCTGATATCATATTTGCTAAAGCTTTCAGACAAATGCAAGAGCCCGAAGACAAGATCCATGATGCTACACACCCTCTCTGTGGCTTCGGAAAAAGACAGATTGTAGCACTGGGCAAGATCACCATGCCAGTGACCTTCGGATTCATCAACAACACCAGAACTGAGCAAGTTGTGTTTCACATTGTTGACATGGAATACCCTTACAATGCAATTATTGGTCGTGGCACCCTCAATGCTTTCGAAGCAATTCTTCATCCTGCTTATCTTTGCATGAAGATACCTTCGGATCAAGGACCCATTGCTATTCGTGGAAGTCAGGAAGCTGCCAGAAGGGCCGAAGGAAACTGGACTGACTCAAAAGCAATCCATAATATAGATGGAGCTGAAGCTTGTGAACAGTACAAATTCAGAAGGGAGAAAGCAGCTTCGGCAGATCAGCCGAAGCCCATGCTCTTATGTGAGGACATAGCAGAGCAGAAGGTGCTGTTGGGCTCCCAATTATCCGAAGAACAGGAGAAAACGTTGATAAGGTTTTTGTTCAACAACAAAGATGTTTTTGCATGGTCAGCTAATGATCTTTGCGGAGTCAACAGGGATGTTATTGAACACTCGCTCAATGTTGACCCATCCTTCAGACCCAGAAAGCAGAGGCTTCGGAAAATGTCTGATGACAAGGCCGAAGGAGCTCGGAATGAAGTCAAAAGACTCCTCAGTGCAGGAGTTATCAGAGAAGTAAAGTACCCAGAATGGCTAGCTAACACTGTTATGGTAAAAAAGGCCAATGGCAAATGGCGAATGTGTATCGATTTTACGGATCTCAACAAGGCCTGTCCGAAGGACGAATTCCCATTGCCAAGGATAGACTCCTTAGTTGATGCAGCAGCTTCGTCAGAGCTTATGAGTCTTTTAGATTGTTTTTCAGGCTATCATCAAATTTGGATGAAGAAGGAGGATGAGCCGAAGACCAGTTTCATAACCCCTAGTGGAACATATTGTTACCTTCGGATGCCTGAGGGGCTCAAGAACGCTGGAGGAAGTTTCAGCAGAATGACTTCGAAGGTTCTTCAGTCTCAGATAGGCAGAAATGTGCTAACTTATGTTGATGATATCATTGTAAAAAGCACGAAACAAGAAAATCACATTGCTGATTTGCAGGAGACCTTCGCCAGTTTTAGACAAGCTGGTCTAAAGCTGAATCCAGAAAAATGTGTCTTCGGAGTAAAGAAGGGGAAATTTCTTGGATGCTTGGTTTCAACAAAGGGAATTGAAGCTAATCCAAGTAAAATTGAAGCTATACTTCGAATGGAGCCACCAAATACCAAAAAGGGGGCCCAAAGATTGACGGGGAGGCTGGCATCTCTCAATAGATTCATATCCAGATCAGCAGAGAGAAATTTACCATTCTTCGAAGTGCTGAAATCAGCCGAAGTCTTTCAATGGGGACCAAGCCAACAAAAAGCCTTCGAGGAACTGAAGCAATATTTGATGGATCTAACAACATTAACTCCACCAACACCAGGGGCTCCTTTGTTATTATATGTGGCAGCTTCGCACTCAGCGGTAAGTGCAGCACTTGTCCAGGAGAAGCTTGATGGCCAAGTCAAGAAGCAGGTCCCAGTATATTTTGTATCTGAGGTTCTTAGTGTATCAAAGAAAAACTATACAGAATTGGAGAAGGTGTTATATGCTGTTTTGATGGCATCCAGGAAGCTTCGGCATTACTTTCAAGCATACAATATTGTTGTTCCTTCTTCGCAACCGTTGAAGGATATTATGAGAAATAGAGAAGCTACTGGACGGATTGGAAAATGGGCTGCAGAGCTCAATGAATTTTGCATTCATTATGTGCATAGATCTTCGATCCAGTCTCAGGCGCTGGCAGATTTCATTGCCGACTGGACGCCAGGGGCTCAGGATGAAGAAACAAATAAAGATGCCGAAGTATGGACAGTGTTTTGCGATGGGTCTTGGGGAACCTTCGGAGCAGGAGCAGCTGCTGTGTTGGTCTCACCATCCAAAGTTAAAACTTGTTATGCGGCAAGACTCGATTTTAGTTGCACAAACAATATTACTGAGTATGAAGCCCTGCTTTTGGGTCTTCGGAAGTTAAAAGCAATGGGAATCAGAAGGGCCATTCTTAAAACTGATTCCCAGGTTGTTTCGGGTCATATTGACAAGAGTTGTAAGGCTAAAGATCCGAAGCTCGAAAAATATCTAGACACGGTCCGAAGGATTGAAGCCTCCTTCGAAGGATTTTCTGTCAAAAATATTCCTCGAGGAGAAAATGAGCATGCTGATTTGCTAGCTAAGTCAGCGGCACAGGGGCTGCCCTTACCTTCGGATGTGTTCTTCGAAACAATAAAAGCGCCTTCAGTGGAGCTTCTTGAAAGAGCAGTCCTCAATATATCTCCTATTTATAGTGAAGACTGGAGAACTGAGATCATCTCTTACCTTTAGGGTAACTTCCTTTCAGATGACGAAACTTATAACAGAAGGATAGAGGCAAGAGCTCGTCCATATGTCATGATAAAAGGGGAGTTGTACAAGCATGGAGTTTGTGCTCCATTACTCAAGTGTTTGTCTAGAGCCGAAGGCATAGAATTAATGAAAGAAATACATGCAGGCTTGTGTGGATCTCACATTGGATCTAGGCCGTTACTTGGAAAAGTTTTTCGTCAAGGGTTTTATTGGCCGAAGGCAGCTTCGGATGCAGCGGAATTAGTTCAAAAGTGCGAAGGTTGTCAGAAATGTGCAAGAGATCAAAAACAACCTTCATCTCTAACTCAGCTGATACAACCCATCTGGCCATTGCAAAGGTGGGGCCTTGACTTGTTAGGTCCGTTACCACCGGCCCAAGGAAACTTAAGATATGTTGTAGTGGCCGTGGAATATTTTTCTAAATGGATTGAGGCAAAGCCTTTAGCCACAATAACTTCGGCCACCATTCAAAAGTTTTCTGGCAGAATATTGTTTGTCGTTTCGGAGTACCAAAGGCCATCACTGTAGATAATGGAACACAGTTCGACTCCGAAGATTTCAGACAATTTTGTGATCAAATTGGCACGAAGATCCATTTTGCATCAGTTAGACATCCGGAGTCAAATGGACTTGTTGAAAGAGCTAATGGCATCATAATGACAGGAATAATGAAGTTAATCTTCAATCAACCCAGGGGAAAATGGCCAGATCAATTAATCAAAGTGGTGTGGAGCCACAATACAACAATATCAAGGTCAACAGGCTTTACTCCATTCAAATTATTGTTTGGTGACGAAGCAATAACTCCGGAGGAAGCTAAAACTGGATCAATAAGAGTAGTAGCTTCGACAGAATCAGATTCCGAAGCTGATCATTCTGTGGAAAAAGATGCTATAGAAGGGATCAGGCTTCAAGCTGTGGAGAACATCAATAAATATCAAGCCGAAACAATCAAATGGCGTGATAGAAAGGTTCGGCTAAAGAATATTGAGCCAGGACATTTGGTGCTTCGGAGAGTGGCTAACCCAGATACAGTGGGCAAGTTGCAGTTGAAATGGGAGGGACCTTTTTTGGTAGTATCTTCGTCAAGACCCGGTTCATACAGATTGAAGGATATGGACGGCAACGACATTCCTAGATCTTGGAATGCGGATGAGCTTCGGCGATATTATGTATAACTTGATGTAATTTTTTATATATTTTTCATTTTTCTTTTATGGCACCCTTTTCCTTTCCGAAGGGGGAGAAAGGTTTTTAATGGGGCCATCACATGTAATTTCTTTTTTATTTCACCTCTATAAGAGCAAAATCCCCCTAGAGATGTAAATGTAAAAACTGAGAACGCACCATCGAGTGCCGAAAAGAAAAAAAAAGAAACAGGGAAGAAGCTCGAAAGCCGTCCCTAAGGGGATGCGGAGCACGACGAAGCTAGTAAAGAAGTCGCTCCAAAGGGGGCGCAGTGTAAGTTTTCTGCTCCAAAGTCATTCCAAAGGGAATGCAGAGCTTACAGCGAAAAGTCAACGCTGATACCGCCGAAAGTAAAAGGCGAAGAAGCTCCTAAGGGAGGCTTACAGCGAAAAGTCAACGCTGATACCGCCGAAAGTAAAAGGCGAAGAAGCTCCTAAGGGAGGCTTACAGCGAAAAGTCAGCGCTGATATGTGATTGTTTCTAAGGAAATAACGGTTGTGATTACGGCTTCGGATATGTGTTTGGACATTCATTTGCACACCACATTACATCATAACATTTGCATTCATAAACATTCATCCAGGCATATGTAGGATAACCATCATCATAGCATAAGTGGTTGCTTCGGCAAAAAGGAAAAAAACTGTCTTTTATACTTCGTCGTATATGAAAAGAAGAGCTTCAGCAGAAAGGAAAAGATGTTTTTTATGCTTCGCTGTGTACGAAAAGAAGGGAAGGTGTTTTTTCGCCTTAGGCTCAAAAAGATAATTTCGTCCACATCAAAGCACCTCATACATTAACAGAAGGTAAGAGCATATTACAAGGTATGAACAAAATTCATTAAGAACAGTTTAGTCATATTTACAAAAGTTATTTCAAAAGTTTCTTGAGTTTTTCTACAGTCTACTCCTACTGATCTTCATGGGGCCTCAGCTTCGGCGTCATACTCTTTAAGCATCGGTCTCGGCTTCGTCATCCTATATGAATTAAGTTGTTGTGAGTCAAAACCAAGTTTGAAGGAAAAGGTAAACACAAGGTATGATTTCTTACTGGTTCAAGATGACTCCGAGCTTCGTCTCCAGCCTTTTATCGCCCGCCTTTTGTCCATATCATCTTTACAAATCTATTAGAAATGCTTCGGGCGAGGTCAGGAATGTCATCTAAAATTGATGGTGATAGAGTGAAATTGGGCCTATTAACAATTTTTCCATGGTCGCAGCCAGCTTTCAGAAAAGCTGCAGCAGTGCCCCGAGAAGCTACCCAGGCACAGAAATCACCGTGCCCGGCTATAACTTCGTCAAGCTCATCAATTTCACCCTCAATATGTTCGAAGGTCTTTTGTAAATTCTCAGTTGACGGGGTGAATTTCTCACTGCTAGCCCCAACTGAGTGGAATATCCTTCTCAGTCGTTGAATACATTTATTGCTAAACTCCAAACATTTGTCTTGAAGGCTTGCCAATAATTTTTTCAAATCTGAATTTTGTTGGACTTCGGCTTCAAGTTTCGCATTAAGTTCTTGCTTTTCTTGTTCAAATTGTTCAGATTGGCAGAGAAGCTTCGTATTCAATTCTGCTATTTTAGCTTCGGCTTCTGCCAATAAACCTTCAGTTGTCTGAAGCTCGAAGTTTTTCTTTTCAATACTAGCTGATTACTCTTTTATTTTGCTCTCCAAATTTCCAATTATAACCTCGTGTTTTTTGTCTTCCAGATCCTGCTGCATTTTTAAAGCCTTACTCAACAGCATACTCTGTGCATAAACAACCTTTGTTAGAAATGTCTTCATTATTAAAAACAATAAAAGTCAAGGGAAAAGTAGTTCACCTTGAAATTGGAATAAAATAAACTACCAACGATATGTTGTCGTCGGTAGCGGCTAATATCCGTTTCCAGCTTCGGAAAACCGATACTCTTTGATAGAGTACCAATAATCTTAGCTCCAGTTTGATCCCGGATACAGCCTAATTTTTCATCGTCAATACCCCCGAAGAGGAGTGCTCCTGGTTTATATCCGCAAGATTTGGCATATTCTTTAAGCTCTTCTATTTCGGTTTTTGACAATTCTTGTCCAACTAAATTTTGAAACATGAAGGTTTCGTCCTCCGAAGTATCGTCAGCTATTTCCTTTCCTTTCCCAGACACTGCGGCCATGGTCTCTTCGGCGGCAGTGTAGCTTCTTCTGTGGCCATGTCTAGCAGTATTTTGTTGATATGTTCGATTGTGGTTTCCAAGTTCAAATCTTCGGCTGAGGTAGCTTCGGTAGCCGCGATTTCCGAAGGTGCGACTTCAACATTTGATATTTCCTCAGCCGCTGGTCTCTTCCGAGCTGAAGCTCTCGGTGGTGTCTTGTCAATGACTTCGGTCACTGTGATGATTCTTTGTCTCTTGGTCTTAGTTGTTTTCTTCGTTTTTTCGGGCTCCTTTTCCTTCTAAAAAAACTTCGTCAGTTGAGGCCCTAATGGACTTAGCTTCACTAGGCAGGGATTCAGTCATTACCTTCAAAATCTCTTCCACGTCAGTGGCAGAGCGTGATGCGAGAGTCTCTTCTTCGTCAGATACTTTTCGCTTCGGAGATGATACTTTTCTCTTCTTCAGAATATTCTTCTCTTTTGGTGGTTCTTTCTCATCTTCATTTAAAGCTTCGGCTACCCTTTTCCTTTTCCGGCCTTCGATAATTTTATTCAGTTGTTCGTAGTCAAGGTATTCAAAACCCAAGGCGTCCAGCACTCGATTCAGTCTTCGCTTCGGACGGGTACCGAAGGCCGCAGTCATCAACTGATCTTCTTTTTTGGAGTAATTACCGAGTATTTCATTGCACATTATTTCAATTGTTTCCAACCACTCTTGGCAGGGTGTTTTAAAGTATTTCTTAAACTTGTAATAGTAAGGTAACCGCACATGTTCCCCTTCTTTCTTCTCCCTCTCTAGCTTCGGCATTTCCCATTCTTTTAAAGTAGGAAAAACCCTGAAGGCTAAAAACTCTTGAACCAGGTCCCTAGTGCTGATATGTTCTGAAACAATTTTAAACTCAGCCAGTACAGCCCAAGTGGGACCTTCTAATGACATTTGGCATCGCGGTCTTGTTTCTCCGAAGATCAATTCAAGAGGGCTTTGTACCAGCTTCTCTTTGTCTTCGTCAACTTTCACATAAAACCATTCTGATTTCCAGCCTGCCGGCCATTTGCTTCGGTACCTGATTACAGGAAACTTTGTGGTTTTCCGATAGGCAAAATTGTAGCAACCAAAGTTATCATGTAATCCATCTTTTCTAGCCTTCGTCTGGTAATGCAGCTCATGAACTCGACAAAAGCTGTCGGCAAACGGCTCCACCGCCTGGCTTCGGAGGGCCCAGATATAAACACTAAGCCTAACGATAGCGTTAGGAGTCAGCTGATGAAAGTAGATCCCAAACTTCTTCAATACATCTGCAATAATCCTATGAAGGGGGAATCTCAACCCATCCTTTAGAAGCTCTTGAAAATGACTATTTCATCCTTCTCTGGCTTCAGGGTAGTTTCTTCCCCCCCGAAGCGAAGTAGCTTCTTCTCACTCTCACTAAAATAACCCGACTTCACCATCTTGGAGAGATCAGCCTTAGAGACAGTTGACTTTCCGAAGTCCAAGTGGCTGGGCTTACTTGGCATGGCAATATGATAATCATCTTCGGAATCAGTTTCCTCGATATTCCCTTCTTCCGTGTCGGCAGCAACTTCAGGAGGTGGGGACAGTCTGCTCTATCTCAGCGGTACGGATTCCTTCCGAGGTTACCAGTCCGGATCGTTGCATCGCTTCGGAGATGGGAACAGTCTCCGATCCTTCAGCTTCGCCTCCCTCATGCTCAACCCTAGCGGTAGAACGCACTCTGGCCATTTAATTCTGAATTTTTTGGGAACTAAGTACTTTTTCTTCCGAAGCTTTTTCTTCTGACGAAGTAGGCTTCAAACTGGAGCTTCGTTTGATTCCGAGAGTCAAGCTTCAGCTATGGTTAAAAATTTTGGCAGCAAAACAGTGCAAATAGCAATGAATGCTGTGGTAACTTCACACCTATCCGTCTGTTTATATAGTGATGCAGGTAAGAAGGTGAATCGCCAGGATTTTCACACCAGGCGAACAGCTGCTTGCACCCGCTGCAAGGTGGGACCGCTACGCGCTCGGAAACTAAATCGTTTCTCGACAACGAGCTCAGGGAAGGTGTTTTTCGGACCTTCGGCTTCCCGAAGCCTAAGAGACTTTTTTCACGGATCAAGCTCGTTACGAAAAACGATCTAGCACCGTGAAGGGGCTACTGTTGGGACTATGCTTCGTCGCCGAAGGTCTTATAGGGAGAAACAGCTTCGGCTGAAGCTGTCCGCATGTGATGACCGAAGTTTCCTCTGTATGAAGCTTCGGAATTACAAACCGACTTAAGAGTAGAATGACCTTTTAGTCCATAAATGTTTGAGTCGTTGTTGTAATTCCTTATGAGGGACATAATTGTAATTCCTCACAGGCTGTGTCCCGTGCCTATAAATAGTGAACAGTATTCCTTTACTGTTCACGCATTCCTGTAATTGCAATCGCATCATTCGGGAATCAATCTTTGTCAAGGAAAAGGTATAATTGTATTCAATGTTTAAATACATTAAATCGATATAATATGAAAACAATATTGTTCATTTATAATTTATTTACCTTTGACGCTTCATATTTTACTTCATACAATCTATTAGAATTCAATTACGAAGATTTAACTTTCGTAATCGTATGATTTTTAACCTTCGTCCAAAGTACATTAATCCTTAAGGGAATAATGTTTCGTTGGACGAAGGGCATTAACATTTAACATTTTATGTTGCCTTGTTCTTAATTCATAGCATCTGAGAACAAGTCCCCAACACCATGGATGTGTATGGGTATACAGACATGGGAATACTGAGAAGTGTAATGTACTTGTAACGACGCACCTACGCTCAGGTAAGAAGGTAAGTTACCATAATGAGTTGCCCTATGGTTAAAGTGTGGCAACGATGCCTATGCGTGGCTCGACGCTTAATGATGAGCTAGCCTCCATATAGCAATATATGGAGTATAAACTATGATAAACTATCATGTGTGAACTGCATCATGGGAAATTAGGCTGTGATGGATTTTTCTGCAGGTACACTAACCTCGAAAACGTATGTGTAGTTGACGACTAGCAAAATACTGAGAGAGTCGTAAGTATGCCACCGATATAGAACGCTATTGCCACATTATGTTGGCAAAAATTTGTGAGGACGAATAAGACGAGCATGCATCATGATTGTTGCATCATGTTTATCACCTATATACCCAAAATGCTTCTCTCATCTTTATTCCAGTAACCAGTGATTGTAGATAATGTGGTGTAATGTTATATTATGAACTTCAATGAAATAGTTGTCTTCTGTTCCGTAGGGAATCTATTTAGGTGTTATATGTGTTTGCTCTTGTGCTTGATGTGTCGATAGAAGGTTAGTGACTTGTTTGTCTAAACCCAAAAAACTAGTCCATGTTCTCATTTAATGCACCCCGACTCAACTTTGAATTTTCCATAATCATTCCATGACCACGCCCATGCAAATAAATGCATAAACAATTTCCTTATTGGACATAAAATGTACCTAAGCTTAAAACAAGAATCTCAAGTCATGTTTCCTCCCAAAACCATTCCCTTATTCGGTTGGTGCAAGTTGATGTCCCTTATCCAGTTTGCCTGTTCTTGAAGATCGCCATGTTGTTTTACCAACCTAATTTAGGAAAGACATGTCCAACCATTTTCTTGAGTTTGATGCCTTTGGTTTCCTCATATCTATCTAAGGCATATCAACTCAATCTTTTGATTGTTTTCCGTCTGTATCTAATTAGATACTGATCCTTGACCTTGTGATCTCTACGATGGGCATAGAAATATGTTTGGGGCTGAATTAACAGTCTCCCATCGTACTCCCTCACCAACAATTTTAGGTTATGGCCATACCCTGTTCATTTCATCGGGCCATGATCTGTTTGGCTCTCTACTTGTAACCGTTTTGACAGCCTTGGAGCTTTTTAGTGTTAAAAAACAACTGATTAGCTCTCAAATTGGTGATTGGCTTTTCCTGCCGCTGAGATGCAGGAGTTTGTTCATTCGCTCCCTTATTTAATCCATGTATTCCCTAACCAAGTGGATAATTCATCTCACATGAAGAAATGGATGAACAACACACCAAATGAATTTCTACCCAAATGCATAATATCCTGTTAGCAAATGGGAACTCTCAACCCTTGGCTTCCCTATGGTACTGAGAGGACTTGCTCAATGTCAAAAGTAGTTCAGCAAGTTGGTGTTACTAACTTGTAACTGCCCAATGAACAAAGATTGAGTTTAGAGATCGTTTTATTGATTTGCCTGAACTCATTTTGGTTTGACCCATCTTAAGGGAGTATTTTCAAGAATCAAGATTAAGTCGGCCAGTAACCACCTAATCATCGCTCTCATCATGCCTCGATCGCCTCACGTGTGCTTTTCCAGCATGTGTGATTAGGTCGAGCCATGATTAGTGCTCGATAAAATGGATTGGTTGCGAAGGTAGCATTTACAGATCCTTTTACTGGTAATTTTTCAAGTCTACCATTTTCTTGGACTTGGATTTTTGGCTAACACGAGTTAACTATGATGTTATTCGACATTCACACCCGTCTCGTGTGCTATAAACTTATCGCGACCACTTGTTGGTAAACCTCTTTCTGTGTGTTCTACCTAAGAGGTTGCATCTGGTTCTGTTTGGGTAAAATCGCGTATTTGCCGCTCGCTCAACAGACTCAAATAGTACAGTGTCATCAGAAAAAGCAAACTACACACATGGAACCTTATGTGTTCTTCTAGCAGACATCGTCTCTATCGTTGGACATCTCCAAATTAGGTTATGGCAATACATGTTATGTCCGCTAGAGAAACCACATTCTAAGACACTCGTCTTCGCTTGAGACTACCTTGTGATTACCGCTGATATGGACATGGGTTACATGCTTCTCTACTCTTAAAAGTCTTTCGCTCCGAATCTCGAGACGAGATTCTTTTAAGGGGGAGGGCTGTAACATCTCTGGTGTTTATATTCCGCTCGACAACGAGTATGGATTTAAGCACGTGATATCAGTAAATCAGACGGTCACTAAGGTCTAATTATCTTCATTCATCGTGATTTTAATATCGCATCTGTTTCGTTTGTCGCGAGTGCGACGTTGTTTTTATTTTTATCTGTCCGGGCTCTTCCTAAATTTTTGTGATGTTCAGAACATCGTTGTTCCAAAAATCGATGCGTTCGGTGATTATTTAAAATTCATCGCTCGCGCGAATACGAATTCGGAAGCCCGACTCACTTGGACGATTTTATCCCGGGCAGATTAATTTGAACTCGACGACTAAAATGTTCGGGGCAAAATAATCTATATCACGCGTTGTTCGAGAGAAATCTTGCGCGAGATTAATAATCAGGAGTATTTGATAATAGATTGATTAAAACAGATAAAGGTAATTAGAGCCGAACTCGAATAATTTCTAATCAATTTAACTTTAACAAAATCAGACGTAATTGAAATACCAAAGTCGAAATCCATGTAGTTCGGTCCATGTGTTTCTCGTCTCGATCTGAATTTCCAGATGTAAATAATGGGAGAAAACTCAACTGATTCCGAAAAATTTACCAAATCAAATCCTGTCAAATTGTTGTTATCAATCCTAATTATTCGATCCATTTTTCGCTAAAATCTGGAGTTAGAAATATCTGCAAATTTCTAAAAACAAAGAAAAAAGATAAAAGAAAAATCCCCAAAAGAAAATATCCCATTCCCCGCTGTCCAGATTTTTCTTTTCCACTGATCTCGTTCTCATCCGCGCGCTGGGGGGGGGGGGGAATCTTCTCTATCGCCGCTTAATTCCTGCATAAAAATCGCGCCGCGCGCTTCTTCTTCCACGCGCGGATCTCTCTGCTCCCTTTCACTGCGCGAGCTCCAGCGTGTCGGCGTCCTCTACTCCTTCCATTTCTTCTTCCCCGGCTCGCCCATGGCGCCATCATCCTCAAGCTCGGAGTCCCCAGCTCCCTCTCCATGGCGTCGCGTCCCAGCCCCAACGACCAGCCGCTCCTTTCTCTCTCTCCCTCAGCTCTCCACCGTGCCCTGTCCTCTGTTCTGCTTGCCGGCCGAGGTCCCTCCATGGCCACCGCGCAGCTCTGCTCGTCATCAGGCTTCTCCTTCTCGGCCATGGGGGTCGCGCCCCCGACTTTGCCCAGCGCCCGTCGAGCTCCTCTGCCGACGCGCCCGTCTTCTATGGTGTGTTTCTGCTCGAGCTCCTCCCTCAACGTCGTCCTCCCAGCAGCGAGCCTCTCTCCCCGGCATCTTCACCTCCATTTTTCTTGGTGCTCTTTCGGGCTCTCCCTCTCACTGAGCCTCTTCCCCAGCCGCGCCCTGCTCGGATCCCCTCCCTCTGCTCAGCCCACCGCACCAACTCGCGCCGGTGCTCCTCCTTCAGCCACGCCAGCCGCCGAGCTCCCTCCACCCAGTCTTCCCTCTAATCTGAGCGCCATCGCCTTGCTGCTCGCCTCTGGCCCCTCTGCTTGGATTTTGACTTCCTGCCCAGCTCGCTCCATCTCTGTTGTCGCGCAGGTCGTCGGCGTTGCCCTCTATTTGCCGCGGGCAGCCAGCGTTTCTCCCTGACGCGCGCTTCGCCTTGCCGTCTCCCTGCGCGTCGTGGTATCCTGGCTCTTCCTAGCTCGGGCCACACTCAGTCCCTAGCTCGCCGTGCCTGGTCGAGCTCTCTACGCACACGCTGTGCGCAGCCGTGTCCCTATGCTCGCCGTGGCCGATTCTCTGCGTCATGCCCAGGATTTTGCCACGCGTTGTCACACCCGGTTTCAGAAGGCAAACCGAATGCGAACTATGTACGTGCCAGGATCAGAATTCACGTACACAGCGATTACATAAATGAACATCATCGCGCAGTGCTCGAATAATAACATAAAAGGGTATTAACTTATTACATCACAGAGTCATAGACATCCACATAATCATCAACTTAACAGTTAAATCAAAGTGCTAGCGAAACGTAGTAAAGATAAGGCCTTCACAGGCAGCTGACTGGGGGTTGCCGCCAACCCACACCTAGAATTCGTCGTAGTCTTGAAATTCCTGGAAGTCTCCTTCCACGACTTCGTCTTCTCCTGAGCAATGGTGGCAATGTGGACAACCTGGTGTTTTGTGGTAAAGCAAGGATGAGTACACATCAACGTACTCAGCAAATGCCCCGTTTGGCTGAAGTGGACCAGCTTTATGTGGGGTTAGGCTCAAGCAGTTGCTTTTAGTTGGTCAGGTATTTATTATTAGTGAAGCCAGGTTTTAGCAATAACTAACCCGTGAATCATTTCCTCATTGAGGAACATCACTATCATCATCGAACCAAAATCATAAATAGAACCATTATATCTCGAATCATTTGTGTCTCTAATCAAAGAGGATCCCAAGGCTGCTCTTAACCGTGAGCACGGCTGATATATCAGTTTCACTACCCTCTACAGAGGTCGCACACTTTACCCATGAGTCCGTGATTCCCTCTCTAGCTCGGGCTTGCAAGACCCTTATTCACTCCCAAGGTGAATGGCCGGGGATTCACTACGAAGCCTTTACAAAGATTCCCTAGAGGTCATAGCTGCCCGTTAGGTTTCTCCAGTTTGATAAACACAGTACCTCTCCCCGCAGGAGGGCGACTAAAAAGCAAAACGAAAGAACCTCGGCACCCAGCCTCGGCAGAGAAAGCACTGTGCCTGGACCCCATTGACGGCACGACGGCGAAGCAACTACACTTCTAGTTCCTCTAATTAATTAGCTAAGGGCACCCCATTCCACCCTCATGGTTGCACTGTTATCCCGGGTGGTCTCTCAACGAACAGGTCCTTACGGAGAGGTACTCAGGAAACAGCCTGAGCCCCCTAGAGTATCACAAGATCATCAACGTCATCAGGATAACAGTATCATAAATAGTCTCATCATGTTCATTGATTAAGTTAAAGCAATAGCAGAATGCTAACCATGATAACCCAGAGGTAAACAAGGATGGGATAAATAGAAAGCTAGTCAATCCTTAGGTTTCAGTTGAGTAATGCGGGACAATAAATTATAAGTGAATGGGACATAATAGGTCAGAGGACACTTGCCTTCACCAAGCTGCTGCTGCTCAGGGTCTTCTCCTGCAATTCCCTCAGACTCCACGAACGGCTCGATATCTACGCGAGTGCAAACATACATCCAACATTCTTGAAATGGTAGAAAACAATACACCATACAATAGTATAGATCAAATAAATATGCACGCGACAAAGAATTTGCATCTACGACTACGCGAGAACGAAACCGAGACGACTGATACTACGGTCGAGAGATATCACATGTATACTAAGC
This sequence comes from Zea luxurians, assembly GCA_029449295.1. Lineage (NCBI taxonomy): Eukaryota > Viridiplantae > Streptophyta > Magnoliopsida > Poales > Poaceae > Zea > Zea luxurians. The sequence continues at coordinate 79,309,788 of JAOPSE010000011.1, forward strand.
GAATGTGAATTATAATATTTAATTCGGCTTAATCATATTAACAGACAATAATCACATGTCGAGTAAAATTACTACTTAGTCTCGATTAGTGTGTTGTTCGAATAACCGTTGCTTAAATATATATTTAATTAGCGCGAGCTATTCTAGGTGAGATGAGTCATTAGCGTGCGTAAAACGCGCGACGACACGTGTGAACAGCACACACAATGCGCGCGGACAGCACGCGACGATTTATTGCGCGACGCGCGGGCGATGGCGAACGACACGAACGCGCACGGGGTTAGACGGGGGGGGGGGGGGGGGTAGACGGGGGTAGACGAAAGTAGACGGAGTCCCGTCGACGCACTGCGCGCAAGCAAACGCGAGCGCGCGCACTAGTTGCGCGACGCACGACACATTAAATAATTAGCAAACCGCGGCTAATTAATGACGTGACGACGAACAACCTATATTACGTTTAAACGCGACAATTATATTTCTAGTTCAATTTAGTTGACGTAAACCGCTTGTGTGGAATATTTTAGATAACTAAAAGAATTTATCAATTAATCGGTGACTAATTCAAGAACTAATTGACTAACGCGTACGGACGATTATAACGAAGTAAATAATTATTGCGCGCACACTGCGCGCGCGACGCGCGCGAGACAGCGCGAGGACTCCACAAACAACGACGACGGCGCGCGAGATACCCATGATCATGTGCGGAACTGCGCACGCGAGACAGACGGGTACGCGATGCGCTAGGTGATCGTAGCGAGGCACGGCGACGGTAGACGAACGGCCGGGGCGAGCTGGGCAGCGGCGAGCACGCAGCAACACAGCTGCGACGCGCAGGGGTGAGGTTCAACGGCGAACGGCTGTTACGGCGCTAAATGTAAACGCGGCTGGGCGTGCTGCGCGGCATGGGGACGGGCTGCACGTCGGGGAATCAGGCTTGCTGCGCACTGCAGACTGCGACAGCAAGGGGTTCAGTCGCGCACAAGGGAGCGGGGCTGCGCGCTGGCCGGAGGGGAGTCCGCGGCAGGGACGAGTCGCTGCGCAGGTCCCCGTGGCCGCGACGCCGGGCAGCGACTGAGCGAGGTCTCGCCGGCGAAGTGAAACGGCGCGACGAGGGGCTACGGTTATGCAGCAGACGCATACGGCGGGGGAGGAAGAACGGGAAAGGAGAGAGAGGACGGGGCGGGCTCACCTCGACGGCGCGTGAAGCGACAAGACACTGCGAGGCGCTGCACGGGCGGGCTCCGGCGACGGCGCTGGCGAGATGGGGAGCGAGGTCGAGGCGAGGAGCGTGGGCGAGAAACTGAGGGCGACGGATACGGGCGGTTCGGTTTTGGAAGATGAACAGTGGCGCGGTCTGGCTCCTTGACGCGCATACCCAGGCTGAGCAGGCGGCGACGCGGACGTGCGCTGGGCGTCCGTTTTCCTCGCGCGGACGTGGGCGCGTGGACGCCAGCGCGCAGCTGGGCCACTGGGCCGCAACGCCAGGCGCGGCAGGCGCGCACGCGCTGGGAGCGCGGCAGGCGCACTCGGCCAGGCGGGCGCCTGCGGATTGGAGCTGGGCCGCGGCCGCTGGCTGCGTGCGCGCGCTGGGCAAAGCTGGCTCGCGGCGCTGGCTGCGCGCTGGGCTGACGGAGGGAAAAAGGGGAGAGAGGGAAGGGGCGGCTGGGCCGGCCGAGCTGGGCCAGGGAGGGAGTTGGGCTAAAATCTGTTTTTCCTTTTCTTTTCTTTTTCTTACTCTTTTCTATTTATTTCAGTTTGACACTATGCACAAGCAAATGATTAGTTGAAAGATCAAGCAAACCATTCATCAAACAACAAACAAACAAAATAATTGTTTTCCAACATGATGCAACAACCATTTTTTCCCTTAGGGTTTAACCTATTAAATTATACTTGCATATATAAATGAAATAACCACTCTTCTTCAATAGAAGAGAGAAAAACAGAGATTGGGGAAGATGAGATGGGGGAAATAACACCTGAATTTGTGGATATGAGCAAAGAAATTTTATACCCCAAATTCAGGGTGTTACACGCGTCCCTGCTTGCCGTCTGTCCACGCGTTATGCGTGGAGCAACGAAACTAAAATCTGTGCGCGTCGAGCTCCCGCGCCGAATCCTTTTCTAGCTTACCACGATGCCCGGCGTCCTGCCTGCTTTGCTCACCCGCGTCGGCTACTCGCTGGTGCTCCAACTCGTCAGTTGTCGTTGTCCTATCCACGTCAGCATGCGACCGTGGTCGTGTTCATTGAGTTCGCCAACACTCTGTTGCCAATTCGACTATCGTCGCTGTTGTGTGCCTCGCTGCGTGCTCGCCGAGTGTTGTCGGTTGTACATCAACACTCGTGCTTGCCGCTAGCTCGCGTTAACGTTCACACGCCTGCTCGTTGTCACTGCGTCGCACTCGCTCTTCGTCCATCAGGCTTCACACGTGCTCGCGTTTGTCGTCGAGCTGTTGAACCCATCCTCCCTTGCTTGTGACTTCATCGTCGCGTCACGTGTGCAGCTCTAGATATGTCCCCCTTCCGTATCGTCGTCGAGTCTGTCGAACCTCGTTCTTCCCTACTCGACCTCATCGAACCCTAAATCCCGGACGTTAGGCAAAAATAAGCAAGGTCCATGTGCATCGCTTATCTAGTGCTCGGTCGAAGACTTCAATCGATGGTCGTCGTCATTTCGTGCGTCATCAAGAAATTCCAAGAATCGGGTGAAGACAAAGCTAGCAGCATAAAGGTCGTCGTCATTTCGTGCTCGACAAATTGTTTGAATCGGAAAATCATTACTGATCTCGTGGATTCGAGTCAGCTATTGGAACGGCGAGCCGATTTACTATTTTTACAATTGATTTTATGATCATGAAATAAGACGTTTAGTTTGCGTCTAAAGTTTAAGTTAAAGATGCCAGCAATGCGAGGTGTGCTTCGAGGAGTTTAGTTGACGAGTATATTCGAACTAGTTCTATTTTACAGAGTGTAGTATTTCGGCGACGCATAGGTTAAATTTAGTATTTTATGCAATTATCGATAAATCTATCGATGCTAGTTGTGTTTAGTACGCGTAAGCTGAAGTCGATGTCCTGCGCTAGTAGTTAGTGTCATCTATGTTAGTGATCGATAATGTTGAAGTACGATATGATCGACGATTTTCTTACCTAGTGATTGGTGTGATTGTATATTGTATAAAATATGCATGGTAAAATATATATAATTTAATCTAGTCGCATGGTCTAAAAAGTAATGTGCTTTTATTCTTGTTCTAGATTTAAATTCCTTAGACCACTGAACTTAGAATTTAATTAATTAACTGATAAGTTGTAGGCTAATCGTAATTAATGTGTATAGTTAGCTGTTTCGTGATGTTTGTGTTAGATTTGGTTAATCTAGTGAAGCATAACTATTGCGCTTAGTCGTATATCGTATGAAGTTGTACAACGCCTCGTCGCTAGGTGTTTAATTCGCTATTGCGTAGCACTATTTAGGTTTGTAATATTCCTATCTATATGCATTCATGTGCATAATGCATTTCATTCAGGTACGTTACTTAATCGCGTGATGCGGAAGACGAGTCAAGTCGACCCCAAGCGCGGACTAATCCGCATGGTGAAGCTGAAGGACGAACTCAAGGATGGATGACCTGACAAGTGCCAAGACAAAGAATGGTCGTCAAGTGCTCGTCGCCTAACAAACACTAACCTAGTGTTATTCAGGCAAGTCCCGGTGTATTTGCCACCTCCTTGATGTTTTAAAATCTTTATCACCTTGTTTGATGCATTAGGTGATAGGAGTTGTGTGCTAAACCATTGATGCATTTCCTTCCTTGGAGAATTGATTACCCTTCCTTGATACCCTTTTTGAAAATAATTTTATGATGCTTAGTCTTGCTTTAGCAAACAAAAATGTTTTGTTTTAAAACAAAGGTGATGCTTCAGTTGGTGGGAATGTTTTCAAAAATAAAACTTGATGGTGAATCCATCATGGCCGTGATGGGTTCAACATCGGAAAAGATGTACCTCTGCTAGGTACCAAACTTAGGGTTTGAAATGATTAAGCTGAGACCGGGCGGGTGACTTGCACGAGAAGAGAGTCTCGGTGTAGTGTCTCCGTCTGAGTCGATTAAGGACCTTGTTGATGTAGGCTTGATGATCGAGGACCCTTTAACTGGTCACATGCCTCGTCATGGGTAAGCTTTGCCTCGGGCAGACTAATACCAGAATAAGATAACACACAATGGGAGTGGAGAGATGGCGAGAGTAGCGTGTACCCTCCGTGGCAAGAGGCTGGACGGTGGTGTATCTGTGCTCTCGGTTGGTGTGAACCTGATCTGGTCTTAAGAACCCCAATGACGAGTTGACATATGCAAGGGTTAAGTGCTACATATGTCGTGTGATTGGAGATCCCCAGCTGGGTATTAATCGATTCGGATCGCCGTTACTTCTCGGACATGAAGACTTGGTCACTGCCCTACACGTAGCAATCTAGTGAACTGAAGGGATGATAAAAAGACGGCTAGTATAGGCCAAGTGCTTGAACTAGGGTAGAAAGAATTCTAGATGCAGGTAACTTTACTTAACCTGACAATTAAAATGGATTTTAAGGATCTACTCATAGTAAGCTTTTCTGCAAAATAGAGTCTTTGATTCTTGAACAGCCATACCTTGAATCCCTCTAGCCAACATACCCTTGAGAGTCTTTTCTTTAGTCGGGTAACTCTTGCTGAGTAACTCCATACTCAGGGTTTTATTCCCTATTGTTTTTCAGGTTATAGTTTTGTGCTGCTGATGATGGTGTTAAGTGCCAGTGGGCTCGGCCTTCTTATAAGTCTAAGTAACTCTTTTATACTTCTTATTGAGGATGGTGACTTAAGCTAGCATATATTTCAAACTTATACTTTTGTAATCACTCTAATAAATATAATGTAAAAATTATGTAACTTGTAAAATTTGGTAATAAGATTTCCGCTGCAAAAAATGTTGGTGTGTGATTTGTGTTACTTAATCTTGTGGTCCTGGTTGTAAGTGGTTTATCTGAGGTCCTTCGAGCACTCGGACAGATCCTGTTAAGTTATCTGGTGCACATGCATAGCCGTCTGAGGTCTTTGCGATAAGGACAGGTGCATGTGGGCCCGATAACTTGGGAGGTTCTGCCACATGTACCAGGTCGCGGACCGTCTGGCCCCTGGCCGTGGACCGTCCACGCCTATGTAGAGAGCACCGCCGCCGGTTCTTGTTGAGTGTTTGGCACCCGAAAAAGGTGTCAACATACTTTTGGCGACTCTGCTGGGGAATAGGTGTCTAGATCTGCTAAAAATCAGCCCATAGATGGCCGGTTCTAAGGATCACACCAAGATCTCCACTACCAACATCATCAAGCCGGCCATGGAGGCGCTCCCGGCTGATGACCAAAGACCCTTTGAAGACCTCGTAATGCGCGATGAGAAGGAGGTGATGCGACAATGGAACAAACAACGCGACAAGGAAGAGGCGGAACTGCTGCATAAACTCTCCGAACGGCGCAAGGAGGCGGCGGAAAAGTACTTGTCACACTTCACGGTGGATCGCCACCAGAAGATCATCCGTCAAGGAGAGATCGATATGGAATCTCTCCTGCCTCCACTTCAGGGTCCCGCTATAAGTACTCCAGATCTATCTCTTACGACTTTCATGGATCAACGAGGAGATCAGTTAAAGCAATATGTAAATGAATCTATTAAAATGCATCTACGTGCATACGAGAAATCAGCTGCTCCTAGCTTTCCATCGCGAGAGTCTAATACAGAGCCACCCACGTCAAACACATCGGCTATAAACGGGTCACCCTTGACCCAGCCATCATATGGTATGTCGATGCACGCTTTCGTGTCACCATCACAGGCGCAACCACTAGGCACGTGCCAGTACTAGACGCGGCCGGACCGTTCGAGCATCATCTCTGACAGTCCGGTTATACCGCGGACCGTCTGGCATATTTTGCCAGACCGTCCGACCCGATGCAGGCCCACACACAAAACGCTTCAGGTCGCACCGTACACGGCCGGACCATCAGGGTACAACCCCGAACAATTCGGCCCCATTACGGACCGTCCGGTGCATCACGCTGGACCGTCCGGATATGTTGCGGACCGTCTGCTATCTTACGTCGGATCGTCCGGATATGGCATGAACCGACCGACGTATTACGTCGGACCATCCGACTCTACACGAGTCCACGCGGAGACTGCCCAAGTCGCGCCATATATGGCCGATCCGTCCGGGTACAGCCCTGGACCATTCGGCCCGATCGCGGACCATCCAGTTCTTTACGACAGATGGTCTGGGTACAAGACTGCCCAGGTAATACCATATATGGCTGGACAATCTAGATATACCTTCGGACCGTTTGGCCCGGTCGCGAACCATCCGGCCTCTTACACCGGACTGTCGGGATATGCGTACGCAGAGCCGAGAGCTACGCAATACGCGTAGTTCCCACATTCATCGCAACAACATTATGGTGCCCCACCAGCAACACATTATAATCATGCCATACCACCTCATGGACATAGGGATGAATACTGTTCGGCCACAAGAGAGCCTGAGAGGTACAGGGCAGGAGCTGGTGACATTAATAGGACACCTAACACACACCTCAAACATCCCTGGGAGGAAAGCCGACAGTGTGATGTCAGGCAACCTGAGATTTCCACCCACAAACTCAATGGATGGTCGCCAAACATGGTGGAGAGGATCAGAGACGAGGTAGCCGGGATGTTCAGGGACAAACTCGGTGTTAGTGTGTCAGGTACAGGGCAATCGTATCGGAAGCCTTATAGCCACCGATTCGACACCGTGCTGTATTCACAAAGAACTAGAATACCAGACTTCTCTAAATTTTCTGGTGAAGATGGGAAAAGCACACACGAACATATAAGCCAATTCATAGCACACTTGGGAGAATTAGCTGATGGGGAAGCCTACCGCGTTCATTTATTCTCGTTGTCCCTTACTGATACTGCATTCGCATGGTACGCAGCCTTGCCACCAAACTCTATTAACTCTTGGGAAGAATTAGAGTGGAAATTTCATGAACACTTCTTCTCAGGAGAACATGAATTAGAATTGGCTGACTTAGCCTCAGTCCGACAGGGGCCTGAAGAATCGGTTAATGACTATATCCAGAGGTTCCAGGACACTAGAAACCAATGCTTTCAGATCCATGTCGCAGAAAAACAACTAACAGGGCTAGCTTTCAATGGGTTGCGACCATACTTAAAAGAAAAATTAGATGGCACCCAATTCTTTTTCGCTAGTGCACTTGCACCAGCGGGTAATGACCTGTGAAAGCCGAAGTAAGGAAACATCAAAATCGGCTAGCCATAAGATGCATCTAGTGGGATACAATAATTTGGATGATAAATCCACGGATGTATACACCACCGAACTAGTTTGGCCAGGACAGGCTAAACCTTCCGCATGTTCTGCTTTACAGTCGATTCGAAAGAATCGACAAGAAGTTAAGTTTACTTTTAATGTTGCCAAATGCGATAAAATATTTGACGAGTTACTAAAAACGGCAACATTAAATTAACTCATACTATTCCTACTCCTGATGAATTAAAGAGGCGTGCTTATTGTAAGTGGCATAATTCCTTTTCTCATGCCACCAATGATTGTAATGTTTTTCGTCGATAGATACAATCGGCCATAAATGAGGGCTGATTAGCTTTTCAAGAGATGCAAGTAGACACACAACCTTTTCCTATTAATACAATAGAACTCACATGCAAAAAGGTCTTGTTTTGGCCCGAAATGGCCGATAAAGGCAAAGGCATGGGCATTGTCATTGGCGATCCTCGCATGTCAATTATATCACAAAAGGAGATTGCTCGAAAGGCTTCGGACGAGAAGGTTAAAAAGTCTGAAGACGCCGGGGGGCAGGGACAATTAATGAACCAAACACATCAGCCTAGCTCGAGCATCGCAGATGGTTTGGCACCTACGTGCGGACGGTCCGGTGCTCAGACAAACGGCCCGGCTAACTCAGCCGGACAGTCCACCTATGACCAAAGGCGTCAGCCTCTACACGAAGCAAGGAAAAAGACGCAAGGTCAAAGCACATATAGTCGGCTGATCAAAGCCGACCCTACTTTTGATCAGTTGCTCTCCAAAAATGCTAGCAAAAAGACTGTTCCACGTGATCGGTCAACAAAGAAATCCCGGTCACCTGCTAAAACGAAACGGCCGAAGAAAACGGCCCAAAAGGCGACGCGACAAGCATCGCCTGTTCATCTTATGAGACCAGGGTACTTTCCACCCGTTTATTCATCGTCGGTATATTGTCCTACTCAAATGTGGAATGGCACGACGATGAATCCATGGTACATGTATAGTCCCTTTGTCTATCCAAGCTGGGGGCACCTCCATTTTATTCATTTTGATCCATTGATCAAATGGTCGTGGCTGAGAAAGATACAATCCAAAATGGCCTTTATACATTGGTGCTTTATTGAATGATCTCCATATTGAAAGCCGGTGACTTACATCAGGTTTAGTTCATATGCTTTTGGTTCGTCAACCTTCACCAAAAGGCAGGGGGGCATACGTTGGAGACCAAAAGTGCCTTGCGGACGGTCCGCGCATGCGTAGAGTTAGTTAGGGTTCCTAGTTTCTCGCGGGATTTGTTACCTAAAACCGTGGATTGACTCGAAAATCAGTTCGAAGCGGATCCAGACCTCACCCTTTATATAGATGAAGGGCTACGGTCGATTGAACCCCCAACAATTGATCAAATCAAGTCTATTACTCGTTTTTACCTTATGCATTAGGAGTAGTTCTAGTCTAGTTCTAGTTTAGCCCTAGTTTAGTATTCCAATCCCCAAATTCTCCGCTTCTCTTCGACTCTACGTCGATTAGAGGTGTCTAGGTCGGCCTGCCGAGCCTAGACAACCCCTAGGATCTCTCATCCCCGACGGGATCCCTCCCAGGGGCGAGATCCAGGCGCCACCGGCGACCTTCGCCGCCCCTGTGCATGCACGGACCGTCCGGCCTATAGGCGTGGACCGTCCGGCCGTCAGGCAAGGAACGCCAGCCCCTGTACGAGGTCGCGGACCGTCTGGCCCCTGGCCGCGGACCGTCCGCGCCTGTGCAGAGAGCACCGCCGCCAGATCTTGTTGAGTGTTTGGCGCCCGAAAAAGGTGTCAACACTTTTCTATAAAGATGCTTCATATCATGTGGTGTGCATTTATTTCTTTTCACTATACAGACATTTCGTGCACGTACGTACGTACGTCTTATCTTAGTCAAAAATTCTTTTGGACGTCACTCTTATACGAAGGTGTTGACACCTTTTTAGGCGCCAATCACTATAATGAGAACTGGCGGCGGTGCTCTCTACACAGGCGTGGATGGTCCATGGCCAGAGACCGGACGGTCCATGACCTAGCGCAGGGCTTGGGTTCCCTGCCTGAAGCACCGGACGGTCCTTGCCCTAGAGCCAGACAGTCCGCGTGTGCGCAGGGGCGGCGGAGTTCACGACAGCGCCTGGCTCTCGCTCCCGGGAGAGACACCGTTAGGGAGGAGAGATCCTAGGTGTTGTCTAGGTTCGACAGGCCGACCTAGACTCCTCTGATCGACGTAGAGACGAAGAGAAGCAGAGAATTTGGGGGTTGGAAGACTAAACTAGAACTTGACTAGAACTACTCCTAAATGTACAAGATAAAATGCGAATTGTATTGATTATTGATTTGATTGTTGATTCTTAATCGGCCGTATTCCTCTGTATTTACAGAGGAGGGGGCTGGACCCATTACAAACAGATTTCCTGAGCTAATTCCTGGAATCTAGCCAACAACTGTAGCAAGAAACTCGGAACCCTAACTAGTTCTGCACGCACGGACCGTCTAGACCACCGGCACGGACCGTCCGGCCCCAGGGCCGGACCGTCCGGCTGATCATTTTGGTGCTCAACATATGCCCCTGCCTTTTTGTGGAGCTGAGTGAACCAAAAGTGCCTAACTCGATGTGATTACATCGGTTTTCTTAAGCATCTTGCCACATACTAGGATGGTATTGCTTGAGGAAACGCCCATTCAAAGTTTTGGGCAAAGCTTTGCTTTGTAATGTTTGCAATAAATAGGCGTTACCAGATATTACCTGTGTTACTTTGTATGGACCCTCCTAGCTTGGCGACCACTTACTAAACTTTCGGTCTTTGTTTTTTAGAGGTAGGATGGTCTTCCACACCAGATCCCCTACCTGAAATGACTTAGCTTTGACCTTCTTGTTGTAGGCCATGGCTACCATGATCTTGTCCTTTTCTATTTCTCCTAAGGCTGTCATTCTTTTATCGGTCACCTCATTGTAACACCCGGTTTTAAAGAACAAAGCCGGGTGCATCTCATACATGCGCCAAGAAGACAACACATATAATAACAGAGTGTATAGAGATAAATGTCATAATCATCAGAGTATTTATTACATAGCGGAAGTCTTATTACAAAATAAAGATAAATATAAAACGAACTAAGGATCGTCGGCGCCAATGTCGACTGAGAAACGCCACCTAGATCAGATCGAACTCCTTAGTGTTAGGCAGCTCCTCCTGAACCACCTGCTCTTCTCCTGTGGGGGGGGGTGTGAGACAGCAAGAGTGAGCTCACATACGATCATAGCTCAACAAGTCGTGGGGAATAATGTGGCATGAACTCACCAAAGGTGGGAGTTCATGATGTGTAAGGCTGATCAATGAAATAAAGGCTGAAGCTGAGCGTTGCTTTTATAAGTTGGTCAAAATTTTATTAGCATTTACTAAGTGTAAGTGATTACCAAACCATAGTAATAATAAGTAAAAGTACTAATGAAATAATCCCAAATGCAATGAAATGACAGATTAAGTTTAAGTTCCATAATTTAATCATGTGAGTGTCCGAGCCGCTCTTGACCGTGAGCACGGCTAGTATACCAGTTTTACACTCTGCAGAGGTTGCGCATCTTTACCCACAAGTCGTGTTACCCATTTGCCACAGAGTTGATCAGACTCCATACACCTCTACCTAGGAAGCGAGGCAGGGTACCACTACGAGGCCTTTACAAAGTTCCACTAGCTTCAGACTACCCGCTACAGTTTATGGGAAGATCCAGTACAGGGTTCCTGGCTGATAGCCATCGCAGCAAAATCAACCAGGGACCTCCCCGCACTGACCTCTCCCCTACATGCCCTTGCCCCTTTCGGGTAAGGTAGCCCTCCCCTAGCTTTCCTAGTTAATCAGCCAAGGGCGTCCCATTCCACCCTTGTGGTAGCACTGTTTTCCCGGGTGGTTCTCCATGTTCCCATTAACATAATGATCTTAACATGAACAGTAAAGAATAACACAGATAATAAAAAGTATAACAATGAGTGATGAATATCTCTATACCCAAATCCACGTAAAGCAATAGCATGTACTACCCAAAACTTTAGTAGTAAAACCAGTGGTGAAGCAAGGTATAAAGATAATCAAATCTAGGGTATCCTATTGGGTCCCATCAAAATTATCCTATGCAGATCATTATGAATAATAAGAACATGAATGGGTAAAAGAAGTGATCAAGGGCACAACTTGCCTTCAACGAGCTCCTGCTCAGCTACTTCAACTTGTTGAAGCTCAGGTTCCACAGTGGGTTGCTCGTCTACTCGCATCAATACAATACATACATGGCATAGCATAAATTAACATCACATCAAACATGCAAATAGAATATACAGTAATAAACTAGACATTAAAATAAGATCACAGGAACTGGAATCATCAAGTTTGGAGTTATATATTTTAAGTTATGGATTTTCTAAGGTTTTATGTGCTTAATACAAGATTAAGTACTAAAATAATTCCAATGTGCTTTTCATGCCAAAACAGTGGCACAAATAGATAGACAATAATTTTATGAAAATTCAGGAACTGGAATGGTCTAATTTGGAGTCCATATGCATTTACTATGAATTAAACAAGTTTTAACATTTATTTATGCACAAAAATTAATTTCTGAATTTAATTTCCTGATTTTTAATACTCCCTGGATCGGGCCTCAATTACAGGAAACCGCAGGGGGTCTCGGGTAAGAATTCTACAGACTCAGCGCACTATACAGGTGGACCGCGGGTTGATTTCCGCAAAGTCCAGGGACTCTTTAGTGAATTGGCCATCGCGAAGGGGTATCGTCTTACACTGGCCGCCCGATCAACATCTAACTGGCTGAGATTAGATCCAACCCGCGCTGAGTCGGTATGCAACGATGACCCTCGGATCGGAGATCGACGGTCGAGGGAGTACCACGCCTATGACTTAGCCTAGCCCTCAGATCAAAAATTTGCGGCGATGATTTTATTCCCGAAGCGGTACGCGAGCTTCTAATCACAGCCCTCCGTCATCAGATCAACGGACACGGCGCATCCGCACCCCTGATCTAATCCTGGCCCTACATCTAGATCCAACGGCGCACGATCCGTCGTCCACCTCTGATGAACTGCGGCGGCGCACGCTGTCCCGCGGCGAATACCCCATCGCCGGAATCCGGGCTCGATGATTTAGCGCACGACTCGTGATTCTATCGGGTCCTACACTATCGCAGGGAACAAACGAACTCGGGAGAGGGTTTACTCACCGGAGCTGGCGACCAGACGAAGCCACCCGCGGCGCACGGCGGATCTCGGCCGAGGCGGAGGTTCCGGCGAGGAATTTGCCGCAGCAATCCCACGGCACACCGCCTGCAGTCCGCCCGGTTAGGTTCCCGATGACCCGAAGGACGTTCCCGACCCTCACCTTCTTCCAAAGGCGCGCGATACAGGAGTATTGATCGCGGCGTCGACGGCGGCCAATCCTTTCTCAGGCAGAACTCTCCAATGGTGGCTAGTCTCTCGGTGGTTTAGAACACGGCGAGCGCGGAGCAATTGAGGAGGAGGCGGGGCCGATTGAGGTTTTAATCCCCACGATTGGTGTCGGTCAACGGCGAAATTCGCGGGGAAGATCCGAGCAAGTCCGCACGAGCAGCGCCCCGTTCGGGAGGTTGTTGACGACGCTGACTTGTGGGGCCAAGCCGTCAGCGTCTCGCGGAGAAGCGTCCTGCGCGCAGGAACCGGCTGCCAGGCGGGGCCCACGGGTCAGCGAAACAGATGAGAGGGCGCGCGCGCGGGAGCGGAATCAAACTTGGGCCGCGCGAGGTGGTTTGCTTAGTGGGCCGAATCCTGAGGGAGGGAGCCCAGGCAGGGTTTTAACCTTTTCCATTTTATTTTCTACTTTCCTTTCTCCATTTCCAAGTTAAATTTGAATTCAAACTTAAATTCAAACTTCTATGCAGATTTTGTGCTCAGATTATATTGTGAATTTAAGAAGTATTTGTTTGGGAAATATAAGGTTTATTTATGTTTTGTACACTTTCTTTTCCAAATTTCCAAGTTTATGAATTAGGGAAAAACTTCCTTTTCATTATTAATGTGTTTTTATCATTATTATTAACATTATTATTTTATTTAATGCACAAACAATAACACTTCAACATGTTGCACATTTTTTTTTATCATTTGTTGGAATTAAACTCTTAAATTTTGTGTAGGCTCTTTTCATGATGCACATGAGACATACAAAATTGAGAAAAACTCTCTCTATTATTCTTGATATACAACTTGGAGTATTACAAATCCTACCCCCCTTAAAAAGAATCTCGTCCTCGAGATTTAAGAAGAACTAGGGAAAAGATGGGGAAAATCTATACGAAGCTCTTCTTCTCTCTCCCACGTTGCTTCATCTTCACCGTGGTGACTCCATTGTACCTTGCACATTTTTATCACCTTATTTCTTGTAACTCGAGTTAGAGTGTCCAGAATCTTGATAGGGTACTCAGCATAAGTCAAATCCTCTTGAACACTAAGGTCCTCCATTGGTAGCTGCTCCTCAGGTACCCTGAGGCACTTCTTCAGCTGAGACACATGAAACACATCATGTACATCTGACAGATGATCGGGTAACTCCAGTTGATATGCAACTTCTCCCACTCGCTTTAAGATCAAGAAGGGTCCAATGAAGCGAGGGGACAATTTCCCTTTAACTTTAAATCTCCTCATACCACGAAGTGGTGACACCTTCAAATAGACATGATCACCCTCCTTAAACTCCAGGAGTCTTCTCCTATTATCAGCATAGCTCTTTTGTCTGGACTGTGCAATTCTCAAATTTTCTCTTATCATTTGTACTTGCTCTTCTGCCTCTTGAATCAATTCAGGCCCAAAGAACTGTCTTTCTCCAGTCTGATCCCAATACAGGGGAGTCCTGCATTTTCTGCCATACAAAGCCTCAAATGGTGACATCTGCAAACTAGCCTGGTAGCTATTATTATAAGAAAACTCAGCATATGGTAAACTCTTCTCCCAACTGCCACCATGTTTAAGAGCACAAGCTCTTAACATATCTTCCAGCACTTGATTGGTTCTCTCTGTCTGTCCATCAGTCTGAGGATGGTAGGCTGAACTGAAATTCAACTTTGTGTCCAAGCTCTCATGCAACTTCTTCCAAAATCGAGAAGTAAACTGTGATCCTCGATCAGACACGATCTTCTTAGGCACTCCATGTAGACAAACTATCCGAGTCATATACAATTCTGCTAGCTTGGCTCCCGTGTAATTAGTCCTCACAGGTATAAAATGAGCCACCTTCGTCAATCTGTCCACAATTACCCAAATAGAGTCATATCCTGCTGGAGTGCGGGGTAGTCCAACAATGAAATCCATACCAATTTCTTCCCATTTCCACTCGGGTATCTTCAATGGGTGCAATAGTCCAGCGGGTCTTTGATGTTCAGCCTTAACTCTTTGACATACATCACACTTAGCCACATGAGCAGCCACATCTCTTTTCAGTCCATACCACCAATACTTTCGCTTCAAATCTTGATACATCTTAGTGCTTCCAGGGTGAATGGAGTAATCAGAATCATGAGCTTCTTTCAATATAGCCTCACGGAGGCTATCGATCTCTGGAACACATATCCGATCTTTGAACCATATAGTACCTTGCTCATCCTCCGTGAACTCCGGAACTCTTCCTTCAGTAATAAGATCCTTAATCTCTTGAATCTTAGCATCACCAACCTGACCTTTACGAATCTCTTGCTCCAAGGTAGGTTCCAACTCAATGGTAACTCCTTCAGTATGAGTAACAATTCCCAAATTGAGTCTCTCAAAGTCTTTTGCTAATTCATCAGGTAGCTGGACAACGAAAGCGGAGTGAACATGCTCCTTCCGACTCAAGGCATCTGCAACCAAATTCGCCTTGCCTGGGTGATAGTGAATCTCCAAGTCATAATCCTTAATGAGCTCCAACCAACGACGTTGTCTAAGGTTGAGATCCTTCTGAGTGAATATATACTTCAAACTCTTGTGATCCGTGTATACTTGACACTTAGTTCCCATGATGTAGTGTCTCCAAATCTTCAGTGCATGCACAACTGCAGCCAATTCCAAGTCATGAGTGGGGTAGTTCAATTCATGCTTTCGCAACTGACGAGATGCATAGGCAATCACATGACCATCTTGCATAAGCACACATCCAAGTCCTTGGCCACATGCATCACAATAAATGTCAAATCCCTTCTGCAGATCTGGCATAATCAATACTGGAGGTGACATCAATCTCTCCTTCAATTGATCAAAGCTCTCTTGACATTTCTCATCCCACTTAAATTCTCTTCCTTTCTCCAAAAGCGTTGTCATGGGCTTAGCAATCTTAGAAAATCCCTCAATAAATCTCCGATAATATCCTGCTGAGTCCTAAGAAACTCCGAATCTCAGTAACTGTAGTGGGCACTCTCCACTCCATAATCTCCTTCACTTTTGCAGGATCCACTGCTATTCCTCCATTAGAAATAATATGACCAAGGAATGGCACCTTATCAATCCAAAACTCACACTTGCTAAACTTAGCGTAGAGCTCATTATCTCGCAACTTCTGTAGCACCAATCTCAGATGTTGTTCATGATCACTTTCATTCTTAGAATAGATAAGAATATCGTCGATAAACACCACGACGAATCTGTCCAAATAATCCATAAACACTTTGTTCATCAAATTCATGAAATATGCCGGTGCATTGGTCAATCCAAATGACATGACAGTAAACTCATATAACCCATATCGAGTTGAGAAAGCCGTCTTGGGAATATCCGATGGTCTAATCTTCATCTGATGGTATCCCGATCGGAGATCAATCTTCGAGAATACCCTGGCTCCTCTCATCTGATCGAATAAATCCTCAATGCGGGGCAACGGATACTTGTTCTTCACCGTAACATCATTAAGAGATCTATAATCCACACACATCCGTTGCGATCCATCCTTCTTCTGCACAAATAACACCGGTGCTCCCCAAGGTGAGGAACTTGGACGAATGTAACCAGCCTCTTGTAACTCCGTCAACTGCTTCTTCAGTTCCTTCAACTCCTCTACGGACATTCTATATGGCCGTTTAGAAATAGGGGCGGTTCCAGGTAAGAGATCGATAACAAACTCAACTTCTCTATCAGGTGGCATCCCTGGTAACTCCTCTGGAAAGACATCCGGAAAATCTCTAACCACCCGGATGTTGTTACCAACAAACTCCTCCGGCATAAAGAACATTGCACGCATGGATGAGGAGGTTACTGCAATGTTAACTTGAAACCTTTCTCCTTTAGTAGTAGTGAGTTCTACGGTACCTCTACCACATGCTATAACGGCCTTTGCCTTTCTTAGCCATGACATACCAAGGATCAAATCTATACTGCTTGACTCCAATATTATAGCAGTAGCTCCAAAGTCTCTACCCATAATGGTTAATGTCAATCTACGTGTCATTTGATTCGCCTCCACAGGCCCTTTAGGTGTAATTACTATCAGGGGTTTTCTCATATTTAGCAGTGGTATTTCATTTGTGTTGGCATAACGAGCAGACATGAATGAATGTGTAGCACCAGAATCAAATAATATTGTTGCAGGAATTGCATTAACATAAAACATACCAATTACGAGGTCCCCACCATCAGGAGTATCATCAACGCTGACTTGATTCACCCTGGCTATAGAGTATCCCTTGCCAGGGGTCTGTTGCTTGTTCTGAGCTAGGAGTATTAGCAATCCTCTGTGGGCAGACATTTGCATAATGACCAATCTTCCCACACTTGAAACATTGAGTGCCCGGACTCTGTCCTGCAAACTTCGTCGGGGTGCCCGTGGGGGTAGCCTGTCGAGGAGGTGGAGTCCTCAGTGGTGATTGCTGAACTGGGCGTGGTCCTCCGGGTCGAGTCGGTGTACCCTGTGGCGAACTGTAGCGAGGACGAACACTGCTGCTACCCTGTCCTTGCGAGATAGCCTTCCTCTTCAAATCACCCAGTTGAACACGCTTGTGTTCAATAGCAAGAGCCTTATCCAATAGCCTCTGAAATGATGGAAATGTGTGTGCAACCAGTGCATACTGCAAGGGTCCATTAAGTCCTTCAATGAAGTGCTCCTGCTTTCTTTCATCCTCTGCAACTTCCTCTGGAGCATATCTCGATAGCTGAATAAATTTGTCTCTGTATTCGCTGACTGACATGTTGCCTTGCTTCAATGACAGAAACTCCTTCTTCTTGATCTTGATCATACCCGCTGGAATATGGTAGTTCCTGAATTGTGTACTGAACTCTGCCCAAGTAATAGTATCCGCAGCGTCATGGGCAGCAGTATAAGAATCCCACCAGTCAGCAGCAGGACCAGTCAGACGTCCAGAAGCATATAAAACCTTCTCCCGGTCAGTGCATTGTGCAATATTCAGCATCTTCTCAATTGCTTTCAGCCAATCATCCGCGTCCAGTGGATCAGGTGAGCTAGCGAATGTAGGTGGCTTATGACTCATAAACTCCCGGTGCTTATCCCGAGGTGGAACTGGTGGTGGTGGTGGAGGCAATGGCACTTGCTGCTGTTGCTGCTGTTGTTGAAGTTGTTGTTGCAGCTGCTGTTGTTGCGCCCTCCTTTCTTGGCGTATCTCATCTCTCTCCTGGCGCAGCTCCTGGCGTATATCTTCTCTTTCCTGACGCATCTCTTGGCGTTCTTGCTGCATCTGGGCACGCATATCAGCCATGGTGTCTGCCATCTGCTGCATCACCGCCATCTGAGCAGCAACCAGTGGGTCAACTCCGCCTGGTGGAGGATTGGGTGGATTCATCCCGGCAGGTTGTGGCTGAGGTTGTCTTCGAGTGTGTTGGTTAGGAGGCAAGTCAATTCCACCACCCCGCCTGGTATTGACCATCTGAGTTAGATACATATGGTAAGAAGATAATAGACAAGGCAGTATTTACAATCATGTTACTTTGGGGAACTTATTAGCTAAGTAGATTAGTGTGTCACCTACTAAAGCTAATACAATACCTTATAGTGGTACATGCTAAAATGTCCATCTATACTATTCCAATCAATCAAAGAAGCAAATCAGGCATTGATCATCAGAACAATCAACCAACATTTTTAATAGAGAAAATAGTTTTAATTTTGTCTTAGGCTTCCTATCTCTTAAAATTGTCATAGGGGTAGGGATTCCAAGGTGTGAAATCCATCTTGTCTCAGAGTAGAAAAGGTAAGAATGATCAGAGTAGAACAGTAGAAGGTGAGACAGAATCAAGATAAGTATAGGAAGAATCAGAGTGAGGTAAGTGTAGAATGAATCAGAATAAGATAAGTAGGTAAGGGTTGTCCATTTCTATCTAGGTTTCGTCCTACAGTCAACATTTCCTCTGATACCACTTCTGTAACACCCGGTTTTAAAGAACAAAGCCGGGTGCATCTCATACATGCGCCAAGAAGACAACACATATAATAACAGAGTGTATAGAGATAAATGTCATAATCATCAGAGTATTTATTACATAGCGGAAGTCTTATTACAAAATAAAGATAAATATAAAACGAACTAAGGATCGTCGGCGCCAATGTCGACTGAGAAACGCCACCTAGATCAGATCGAACTCCTCAGTGTTAGGCAGCTCCTCCTGAACCACCTGCTCTTCTCCTAGTGGGGGGGGGTGTGAGACAGCAAGAGTGAGCTCACATACGATCATAGCTCAACAAGTCGTGGGGAATAATGTGGCATGAACTCACCAAAGGTGGGAGTTCATGATGTGTAAGGTTGATCAATGAAATAAAGGCTGAAGCTGAGCGTTGCTTTTATAAGTTGGTCAAAATTTTATTAGCATTTACTAAGTGTAAGTGATTACCAAACCATAGTAATAATAAGTAAAAGTACTAATGAAATAATCCCAAATGCAATGAAATGACAGATTAAGTTTAAGTTCCATAATTTAATCATGTGAGTGTCCGAGCCGCTCTTGACCGTGAGCACGGCTAGTATACCAGTTTTACACTCTGCAGAGGTTGCGCATCTTTACCCACAAGTCGTGTTACCCATTTGCCACAGAGTTGATCAGACTCCATACACCTCTACCTAGGAAGCGAGGCAGGGTACCACTACGAGGCCTTTACAAAGTTCCACTAGCTTCAGACTACCCGCTACAGTTTATGGGAAGATCCAGTACAGGGTTCCTGGCTGATAGCCATCGCAGCAAAATCAACCAGGGACCTCCCCGCACTGACCTCTCCCCTACTGTCCTTGCCCCTTTCGGGTAAGGTAGCCCTCCCCTAGCTTTCCTAGTTAATCAGCCAAGGGCGTCCCATTCCACCCTTGTGGTAGCACTGTTTTCCCGGGTGGTTCTCCATGTTCCCATTAACATAATGATCTTAACATGAACAGTAAAGAATAACACAGATAATAAAAAGTATAACAATGAGTGATGAATATCTCTATACCCAAATCCACGTAAAGCAATAGCATGTACTACCCAAAACTTTAGTAGTAAAACCAGTGGTGAAGCAAGGTATAAAGATAATCAAATCTAGGGTATCCTATTGGGTCCCATCAAAATTATCCTATGCAGATCATTATGAATAATAAGAACATGAATGGGTAAAAGAAGTGATCAAGGGCACAACTTGCCTTCAACGAGCTCCTGCTCAGCTACTTCAACTTGTTGAAGCTCAGGTTCCACAGTGGGTTGCTCGTCTACTCGCATCAATACAAGACATACATGGCATAGCATAAATTAACATCACATCAAACATGCAAATAGAATATACAGTAATAAACTAGACATTAAAATAAGATCACAGGAACTGGAATCATCAAGTTTGGAGTTATATATTTTAAGTTATGGATTTTCTAAGGTTTTATGTGCTTAATACAAGATTAAGTACTAAAATAATTCCAATGTGCTTTTCATGCCAAAACAGTGGCACAAATAGATAGACAATAATTTTATGAAAATTCAGGAACTGGAATGGTCTAATTTGGAGTCCATATGCATTTACTATGAATTAAACAAGTTTTAACATTTATTTATGCACAAAAATTAATTTCTGAATTTAATTTCCTGATTTTTAATACTCCCTGGATCGGGCCTCAATTACAGGAAACCGCAGGGGGTCTCGGGTAAGAATTCTACAGACTCAGCGCACTATACAGGTGGACCGCGGGTTGATTTCCGCAAAGTCCAGGGACTCTTTAGTGAATTGGCCATCGCGAAGGGGTATCGTCTTACACTGGCCGCCCGATCAACATCTAACGGCTGAGATTAGATCCAACCCGCGCTGAGTCGGTATGCAACGATGACCCTCGGATCGGAGATCGACGGTCGAGGGAGTACCACGCCTATGACTTAGCCTAGCCCTCAGATCAAAAATTTGCGGCGATGATTTTATTCCCGAAGCGGTACGCGAGCTTCTAATCACAGCCCTCCGTCATCAGATCAACGGACACGGCGCATCCGCACCCCTGATCTAATCCTGGCCCTACATCTAGATCCAACGGCGCACGATCCGTCGTCCACCTCTGATGAACTGCGGCGGCGCACGCTGTCCCGCGGCGAATACCCCATCGCCGGAATCCGGGCTCGATGATTTAGCGCACGACTCGTGATTCTATCGGGTCCTACACTATCGCAGGGAACAAACGAACTCGGGAGAGGGTTTACTCACCGGAGCTGGCGACCAGACGAAGCCACCCGCGGCGCACGGCGGATCTCGGCCGAGGCGGAGGTTCCGGCGAGGAATTTGCCGCAGCAATCCCACGGCACACCGCCTGCAGTCCGCCCGGTTAGGTTCCCGATGACCCGAAGGACGTTCCCGACCCTCACCTTCTTCCAAAGGCGCGCGATACAGGAGTATTGATCGCGGCGTCGACGGCGGCCAATCCTTTCTCAGGCAGAACTCTCCAATGGTGGCTAGTCTCTCGGTGGTTTAGAACACGGCAAGCGCGGAGCAATTGAGGAGGAGGCGGGGCCGATTGAGGTTTTAATCCCCACGATTGGTGTCGGTCAACGGCGAAATTCGCGGGGAAGATCCGAGCAAGTCCGCACGAGCAGCGCCCCGTTCGGGAGGTTGTTGACGACGCTGACTTGTGGGGCCAAGCCGTCAGCGTCTCGCGGAGAAGCGTCCTGCGCGCAGGAACCGGCTGCCAGGCGGGGCCCACGGGTCAGCGAAACAGATGAGAGGGCGCGCGCGCGGGAGCGGAATCAAACTTGGGTCCGCGCGAGGTGGTTTGCTTAGTGGGCCGAATCCTGAGGGAGGGAGCCCAGGCAGGGTTTTAACCTTTTCCATTTTATTTTCTACTTTCCTTTCTCCATTTCCAAGTTAAATTTGAATTCAAACTTAAATTCAAACTTCTATGCAGATTTTGTGCTCAGATTATATTGTGAATTTAAGAAGTATTTGTTTGGGAAATATAAGGTTTATTTATGTTTTGTACACTTTCTTTTCCAAATTTCCAAGTTTATGAATTAGGGAAAAACTTCCTTTTCATTATTAATGTGTTTTTATCATTATTATTAACATTATTATTTTATTTAATGCACAAACAATAACACTTCAACATGTTGCACATTTTTTTTTATCATTTGTTGGAATTAAACTCTTAAATTTTGTGTAGGCTCTTTTCATGATGCACATGAGACATACAAAATTGAGAAAAACTCTCTCTATTATTCTTGATATACAACTTGGAGTATTACACTCATCAATATTGTCCATCATCAAACTATAATAATCACCGACAGTTAAGTCATTTTGCCTGGCGATCCTGACAGCATTTAAACTTATCTCCACAGGTAAAATTGCTTCCTGCCATTAGACAACCGTCCGTCGCTGTATGCGGACCATCCGACTGGGTAGTTTAAGATTTGCGTAGTACGTGGTTGCTCGAGCGCATGTCTCGGTAACTCAGTAAAAATGGGACCGGCCGTTGATGGCCTGGACGGTCCGCGCTCACGTGCGGACGGTCCGGATATGTGCAGATCGACTAATTTATTGCCGATGTGCGTAGTAGGTTGTGGTTGCTCATGATATGTGTCTATCGGCATCCCATAAAGGGGTTGTGACTGATCGTGACAACTTGTAGCCGATGAATTACGCGTGTTTTCCCCCAATTCAACCTCGTGCGAAGGAAAATTTTCGACGGTAGATTTATCGAACGCATGTACTAGCCTCCTATAATCTTTTTGCATACCCCCTATGATATTTTGCATTTGGTCTCGTTGTTCATCTATATAATTTTTAAGAGATTGGAGCTCGTTCGTGTTGCTTACCTCAGAGGTATTTGTAGTAGGACGGAGCGCAGCCAGATCTATTGTTCGTTGCCAAACGACCTTGTTGTTCCTGTCAACCTTGAAGTTGGCCAGGAACTTCGCCTTTGCTTCTTGGATCAGCTGCTCCTTGTGCTCCTCGAACTGGAGCTGTTCATCAGCCGGCAAGGTTTTCCAATTCGGCTCTATGATATTGCTGGGGGAGACTTCAGAGTTATCCCTTGAACCAGCCATTGAGGGCCGATCTGACGGGTCTATATGTGTTGTCCCCAGTGGAGTTGCCAAAAAGTGTGTTGACACCTTTCCGGGCGCCAATCACTATAATGAGAACAGGCGATGGTGCTCTCTGCACAGGCGCGGACGGTCCGCGGCCAGTGGTCGGATGGTCCGTGACCTGGCCCAGGGCTTGGGTTCTCTGCCTGACGTGCCGGACGGTCCGTGCCCTAGGGCCAGACGGTCCGCGCGTGAGCAAGGGCGGTGGAGTTCACCCGCGGCGCCTGGATCTCGCTACCGGGAGAGACTCCGTCGGGGAGGAGAGATCCTAGGTGTTTTCTAGGCTCGGCAGGCCGACCTAGACTCCACTGATCGATGTAGAGCCAAAGAGAAGCGGAGAATTTGAGGATTGGAAGACTAAACTAGAACTACTCCTAAATGTACAAGATAAAATGCGAATTGTATTGATTATTGATTCGATTGTTGATTCTTAATCGGTCGTATTCCTCTGTATTTATAGAGGAGGGGGTTGGACCCGTTACAAACAGATTTCCCGAGCTAATTCCGCGAATCTAGCCAACAACTGTTGCAAGAAACACGAAACCCTAACTGGTTCTACGCGCGCGTGGACCGTCCGGACCACCGGCGCGGATCGTCCGGCTACTCATTTTGGTGCTCAACAGAAGCTATTTATATTCCTGTCATCGTTAAAGTTTCGCTTTCTCAGCGCATATAGCGAGATATCTACTTCTAGTCCACAAGATGAACTATTAATTTGATGAAGTTGACGGATAAAAGTCGATGAATAATGGATTGTTCGTTTTAGATTAAAGCTAACTGTTCGAACTGTTGTAGTTGATAGAGATAAAAGTAGAAACGGGTACCATACATATCAATCCTTCTGTCCTAAAGCACTTTAGAAATTATTTTTATTATCTAAAGCGTTCGTACAGACCTTTTGTCCAACAGAGACCGAGTCCCGTTAAAGCCTGCAATCACCATGTTGTTTAATGATGCCTACCGGCAGTCGAGCGGACCGGCGGCAAGTGCGACGGGAGTACACCATGATGATCCATCTGCTGATCTGCAGGGACATGCATCACGGTGCGTGTCTGGAGCCTGCATCTGCATATGTGTAGTGTCGATGTCGATACACAACAGGGCCAGCAGGGGGACACCCAGGCTGGATGAAAAAAAAAAGGGGACTGGTGGCAGGAAATTAGGAATGCAAATTGTTCTCAGCGTTGGTCTCTCGCTCGTAACACATCTATTCTTCCCCCGTTCAAAATAAATCTTGTTTCTTAAGAAATCACATATTTTAAAATGTAATTAAATCTATATAGACCAATACGTGCGTTCATCATGGTACTCATAGATATTTATCCCAGGATATATATTTTTACAGTAAATCTATTTAAAAACATAAATATTAATACTATTTTTTGCTATAGACTTCGGCACCGTACCGGCCAGTCACGTGGTAGATATCTGTACATGAGTGGATCCATGCACCATGCGTCCATGCATGAACGACGAATCATGATTCACAGAACGAAGCGATGCATGCGTTGATTGATGGACCGCACACGCGACACTCCCGCGCGCGTCTCAATTTGCGCGAAATAAATAATGTTGCTTGGTGCTGCATTCTCGGTGTTTCGAACTAGTATCGGTGGTTAAATCTACTAGAACATTAGGCGTCTCTTCGGACCCCATACAGTGGTTAAAGAAAGAAGATAATAACCATAATGGATAAGTATTTCATTATAAAATCATGAAGTCGCTTCCCCTGTGGTGTATGTTCATTATTCTGCTGGTGTTCTTGGAGAACTCCGTTGTATATGATAAGCCGCTCACTAAGTGAATATGTTTCACTGCCTTCTAATAGCCTT
The DNA here is from genome assembly GCA_029449295.1 of Zea luxurians. Lineage (NCBI taxonomy): Eukaryota > Viridiplantae > Streptophyta > Magnoliopsida > Poales > Poaceae > Zea > Zea luxurians. The sequence continues at coordinate 79,334,533 of JAOPSE010000011.1, forward strand.
AGCTGCCATAGTCTCCTGCACATATGTACATCATCCGATAAAAAATTTGAAGGGCGAGGGAAATAGAAAAATAAAGATGAAACCAATCCAAGTCCCTTCTCTTCACGAGCCATAATTGAACGCATGGACTGCAGTTCTATGTCTTCTATAGAAATGAGAATAGGAGGGGATTAAGGAGTGAGCGCTTACGTTTGGTGGAGCCGAACATGGCTGCCGATGCTTAGTGAAGCTAGCGTTCCGTTGACGGGACTCAGCCTGCCTCATGAATTATATTTAAATTCTAGGCTAGTACTTGACACAAATATGAACCATGAACTTGGTATGGATTTGTGTTGCTTGCTCGAGCATTTTGCACACTTGAAAAAGAGTTTGACAAGTTTCATAATCCCTATTTGGTAGTATTAGCTCCCCTACATATGTGCTAGATGTTTGGATTGAGGTTTACAAATACGTTGATCTAGTCTCTAAGCTTATACATTGTTTGTACGATTATGCTTTTATATTTAAATTATAATGATGCATGAATATTTTATGAGAACAAAAATACCTGATCCGACCATCCATCAAGGATTCAACATCCATGGTCAACCCACAAGGACCTCTCTCACTGGTAGCTGCTGACAAAGTAAAGCTACTCTGCTACTGTTCCTAGCAAATTGATGGGATGACCAAACAAAGCTGATGGGCAGCATTTTTAGGAGATAGCATGTATTTTTTAAAAACTGTATGTAATAAACAAAATGGAAGAATACATCCCATTGCAACAATAATCTGTATTCTTCATATTATAATATAGTTTGCTCTAAATTGAGAGGTTGATGTTGTCTTAAGTATAATTGTTCTGTATTTATTGTAATAACTCAATATATTTGTAGTAGTACTCCATTTATTTTATAAATGTAAGTCTTCTATCTTTCTCTTATTAACATTAACTAAGTCTATAGAACATTAACTAAGTCTATAGAAATTACGTTGATAATTATAAAATTAAAATAGTTTTTATTAAATCTACCATGGCATAGATTATCATAGTTCTGTCACCTAGTGTTGTGTACTTTCTATTTTAAATTATAAGCATAGCACCAAGTAAAATGATTTATAATTTAAAACGGGAGCAGTAGATATTTGTATAACTTTCTAGACAGTTTGACTTATGCTAAAAGTAAAATAATTAGGACTCCTATGTTATTGGAACGGATGGGTATTATTTAGGAATTTTTTGAAGGCTGGTTATCCTATCTAATTTGTAGTCATTCACTGTTCTCTATTTCTAATCAGATACAGAACAATTTACACTATTAAGAAGGAAACATCAAAGAAAAAGTTACAGTAAAATACAATGTTACCTGCAAAGAATTTCCTTCATGGTAAAAATGAATTGCTGCTATGTTTTACTTGGCCAGGAAAAGAACACTACGATGAGGACAATAGTAGGATTGCAACCACTGCAGTGTAGCCTGCTCTCGTGCTTGTGAGCCTTGCCACACTGCTCGCTGGGTTCGCCGCCTTGCCGCGCCTGCGCTAGCCAGATCTGGATCTGTGATGCGACTCTTGCCTCTTCCTGTTTCTCTTTCGGCGAGAAGAAAGAGATCTGCCTGACGATGCGAGACATGAGTCTCGATCAATGAAGGGTGGGCTCCTGGTTGCACTTGCACCATGACCTTTATACACGGCAGCAAGGACCGAGCTGAATGAGTCAGCCGACGCCGAAGAAGCCTCGGACGCCAGCGCACTGCCCTCGCCGGCACTTGCTGGCACTCACCGTGTACGAGGCCGGAGAGCTCCTCCAGAGACGCCACTTGCGACCGCCCTTGTGCCCCGCTGCCTTTTCGGGCGCCTTCAGGGCTATCAGCGACTTGATTAACTTGCTCGACCACGACGATTGAGACAGAGGGGTGTTTGGCGAGCGTGTAGGGGGGAACGGAGATACAGATGACCGTCAGGATGGGCACGGATAGGTTGCTGGCGAGCAGCGGCGAGCCTAGCTCCATCGAGTGGTGGCATTGCGGGGACGGAGAGCAAGCGCGCATGCGAGGCAGCCGCTCTCTCGCTCGCGAGGTTGTGGTGGATCGAAGAGAGTGAGGAGCGGACGTGGACGCGAATGCTCCATTGAATTGAAGGAAAAAATCTCGGGTTCAAGGATGGCCACGCGTCGGCACACCGAGCGTCCTCGGCCGCGTGAAACGCGGAGAGCGCCTGAATCGCATTGAGGTTTTAACTATCTAGATGTATACGTGTTTTAGGCTTAGATGGTGAGATCAGTGAACATAATAGTTATACTGGTTTGAGTGAAATATCTCCACCTATCTTTGGTGGCTCGCGCTATCGGCACCTTGTTGGAGCAAGGACAGAACGACCCATCGATCACTTTCCTTTGCATACTAAAATGCTACCAAAGTGTCAGCCGCATGGCCAGTCAAACAGGAAGAAGCGAAGGCCAGGTGACGCATCTCGAAGGCCATGTGATCTGCCCCTTCGCTCCGACAACGAGGTCAACCAGATGTACTCACCTACGAAAGGATCGACTTTCAAATACCACACGAAGGTCTAACGGAACAGGGTCGAATGTGGTCATATTTGTTGGTCACATAGTTATACGACCATTTGGATGCCCATGCTACATTTTTTGTTTTTTCTTTTGAAAAATACAAAGCATTTGTCGGCAAATATAATTTAGCGATAAAATTTATCGAATTTTATATCGTTGGATACTTATTGCTTAAAAGCCTTCACTCCTTAATTATCTAGCTATGGTGTGTCTTGGCGCCATTCTATGCCTAAGGTTTGGATTTAAAGCTATAGTTAAGAATCAGATGCATACCCCACTTGTTTTTCAATCATTTTGGATTAACCTAGAACTTGTACGAACCGTGTATTTTTTAAGTAGTGTAATTTTTAATTCTTGTATGAACCGTGTATTTTTTAAGTAATGTTAATTTTATTTGCTTAATTGTGCATTAGATGATTATTTTTCTAATAAAACATTATGTTTCATTTTTAAATGTAAAACTATAAAAGAAAAACTGAGGTAGAAGGCTATGTATTGAAGCGTTATGCTAGAGACGATATGATACGGTGGATGATAAACGACAGTCGCATTGGATGCCAACCTCACACGTAATTCCCCTGTATCACGGGGGGGGGGGGGGGGGGGGGGGGGGGGTAAGAGGGTTTCCTCCACATGCTATATCCTATCCTATACCGAGTAGGAAAAGGGAAGATCAGGTGAAGATGCTCATGCTGCTGGAAAGGAGTAAGTCGGAAATAAGGGTCCGTCTGATTCTGATTTAGGGTGACTAAACTTTAGTCATTTTTAGTCCCTAAGGAAGCAAACATAGTGACTAAAGTAGAGTTTAGTTCTTTAGTCACCAAGGGGTGACTAAAAAAAGACTAAAATAGGATTTTTACCTCACTTACCCTCTCCTCTTTCTACGTGCAGCATGTTTCACTAATTAATAGGGGTAATGCAGTCATTATTCACACCAATTAACGCTCTTTAGTCAGGTTTAGTCACTGAAACCAAACGGGTTACTTTAGTGACTAAACTTTAGACACTAAAATTTAGTCAGGTGAATAAAGAAACGAAAGAGGGCCTAAATGAAAGGGGTAGGGTTCAGACTTTCAGGGCTAGTTTGATAGATATATGTAACACCCTAAATCTCATTTTGGGAATATAGTAAAAATTTTCAAAGATCTTGCATTAGAATTTTTTCTTTTTCTCTCCCTTTAGAATTCTCATAACATTTGAAGACTCATCACCCTATTTAAAAGCATTGGCTTAAGTGAATAGAATAATAAATAAGACCATATTTGGCTCTCATGTGGGAGTTTTATGTGTTGTGCATTAAATAAAACCATGAGGATAAAAATAATAAGGTAATAATTATTTGAAGCTTGATTAAACCCTAGATTTGAAATTAGGGTTTTGAAAATTAGGAAAAGAGAAGAGATATGAAAATATTAAAAAATACAAGATAAATTCATAAATGAATAGATCCTATATTGGTAAGTTCAAATGGAATATATAAACTGAGAATAAACTTGTCACAAAGTTTGGAAACTTAAACCTAGAATTGATTTGAAAATTTGAATTTGAAATAGAAAGAAAATAAAAAGAAAAAGTGAACAAAAGCCTACCTGGGCCGCGGAACCAAATTCGGCCCACTTGGACTTTCTCTTCCGCGCGGCCCAAGCTCTACATCCGCGCGCGCCCCCGCCATCCCTCTCGCTGACATGTGGGGCCCCCTGCCCAGTCTCTCGTCCCGCGCTCACCTGCCCTCCCTCTCTCTGGGCGCTGGCACATGGGGCCCGCTCGTCAGTCATCCTCACCCGGGCGCGGATAGCTCCTTTGACCGCGCGTGCGTATCACTGAAGCCGGGGCCCACCTGTCACCCTGCTCGCGTCCGTGAACAAACCGACCGCAACAGCCGGCGCAAAGCTCCGGGCGGCCAGGCCGATTCTCGCGGGCGTGCAGTGCCGTCGTGGCAATAAAAGGGGCCCGCCGCGCTTGGTCCCCTCCGTGTTAACCAAGAGACCCGCGTCGTCGTCTACTCCAGTGCACACCGAGAGAGAGAGAAGCGAGGATTTCCGCCGCCGTGGTTTCGTGACGACGACGCCCTTGCGGTCGGGATTGTTGGTTCGGGCGCCTCTACGCGACCTCCGGTGCGTGCTCTTGGCCTCGGTTGGCGCGATTGGGGAGCTGCGCGCCGGCAATTTCTCGTCGGACTTCAACCTCGACCGCACCGCGTGGCCAGAGCCTCCCGCGTGGGATTTGTCGGTGAGTCCTTGACCATTTCATTCGCACTGTTCTCCTATATGCGTAGTACTGTTCGTGTTCAAGCTTGGGGGCCGGAATGGCATACGGCCGCTTCGCCGGCCATGGCGCCGCCGCGCGTGGGATTGCGCCACCGCCTGGGCGCGTCGGGGGGGAGAGATTAGGCCTGGGCCGTCCGTCTGTTGATCGACGGCTCTGATTAGACGCGTGCGTACCGATTCGATCGGGTGATTCTGGTCCGTCCGATCTCGATCCTGCGTGCTCGGATTGTTCTGGGTGTTTAAAATCTAGGCCGTAGATCTCCCATCCAACGCTTGCCGAGCGTACCGCTTCGGCGCCCTCCGGATTTAATCTGGGCGCTCGGTGTCTAATCCAACGGCCCAGATTGCACCGTACCCCTTCGCGGGTCATTTTGTTAAAGAGTCCTCGGGTTTCCGGGAAATAAACCCGCCGTCCACCTGTTACTATTCACTGTGTCACGGAAAACTTACCCCGAGCCCCCTGTGCTTTCCAGTTATTGAGGCCCAGTCCAGAGACATTTAAAAACAGCGAAATAATATTAGAAATTCATTTTTAATACAAAAACAAATCTAGAAACTTGTAAAATTCATAGAAAATCCATTTTAGCTCCAAATTGAACCATTCCAGTTTCTAAAATTTTGTAATAATATTCTTCATCATTTAGTGTCTTTGTTTTGACATGAACTCTGTCAGAAAATTTATTTATCATTTAATCATATTTTAATCACATTAAACCTTAGGAAAATCATAACTTAAAATCTATAATTCCAAAATTAATGATTCCTGTTCCTGTGATCTTATTTTAATATGTAGATTATTAATATGTATTTTGGCATACATGTTTGGTGTAATGTTAATCTTGCCTATACCATGTTTGTTTGAATTGCTACGACTAGCAGTGAGGATACGTATCACCTGAAGATCATCCTGGTACCTGGATTCTCAAGGCCCAGGCAAGTTGTGCCCTTGATCACTTCTTTTCACCTACTCATGTTCTAATTAATCATAATGATCTGCATAGGTTAATTTTGATGGGACCCAATAGGTTACCCTAGTTTGTCTATCTTTATACCTTGTTTACCACTGAACTTTCTGGGTAGTACTTGCTAGTGCTATATGTGGTTTTGGGTATGAAGATTACACTATTCATGGTTACACTTTTGTTATCAGTGGTTATTTACTGTTCATGTTAAGATCATTATGTTAATTGGAACATGGAGAACCACCCGGGAAAACAGTGCTACCACAAGGGTGGAATGGGACGCCCTTGGCTGATTAATTAGGAAAGCTAGTGGAAGACTACCTTACCCGAAAGGGGCAAGGGCAGTAGGGGAGAGGTCAGTGTAGGGAGGCCCTCGGGAGGATTTTGCTGCGATGGCGGTCCTGCAAGGGATTCCTGCACTGGATCTTCCTATAAACTGTAGCGGGTTTTCGGAAGCTAGTGGAACTTTGTAAAGGCCTCGTAGTGGATCCCTAGCCATTCACCTCGGAAGTGTCTAAGGGCTTTGCAAACCCTGGCGACATGGGATACACGACTTGTGGGTAAAGATGCGCAACCTCTGCAGAGTGTAAAACTGGTATACTAGCCGTGCTCACGGTCATGAGCAGCTCGGACACTCACATGATTAAATTATGGAACTTAAACTCAATTTGTCATATGCATTGCATCGCAGGTGAAGTTGTTACTTTTGTTCTACTATTTAATTGGGCTGGTATTTACTTATACTTAGTAACTGCTAATAAAATTTTGACCAACATTAAAAGCAATGCTCAGCTCTAACCATCCTTTTTGATAAGCCTTACACTGCACGTGAGCTCCCACCTTTGGCGAGTTCATGCACATTATTCCCCACAACTTGTTGAGCGATGAACGTATGTGAGCTCACTCTTGCTGTCTCACATACACCACAGGTCAAGACCAGGTACTGCAGGATGATGCTCATGGAGGATGCTGTGTTGAGTTCGTGAGTGGTCTAGGCCGTCGTCTCCCAGTCAACTTTGGGTTGCTGGACCGTTGTCTCCTTATAATGTAATTATTTATTTTGTATAGAACTCCTGTTATATGTAAAGATGTGACATTCGATCCTGTGCCACTATACATCATATGTATGAGACTTGGTCCCAGCATACCTGGTGTTTATGTTAACCCCGGGTTTTGGACCCCTAGAATCCGGGTGTTACAGAAGTGGTATCAGAGGAATGTTGACTGTAGGACGAAACCTAGATAGAACTGGACAACCAATACTTTCTTACCTTTGCTATTCTGATTCTTTTCTAAACTTATCTCAATCTTTTCTCATCTATTTCCGCTTCACTCTGATTAATCTTACCTTTTATTTCTAAAGACAAACTTGGATTTCACACTTTGAAATCCTGTGCCTAAAGTGACTTTAGGAATAGGAGACCTAATCCTAGGAACAAAAACAAAACTATTTTTATAAGTATCTATATGCTTGAATGATTGTTCTTATGATACTTGTCTGATTTGGATCTTTGTTTGAGTGTGATGAGTTGTGGAGTAATGTCCACAATTGCATCTGCATATATACATAGGTATAAATATATATTTATAAGATAACTAGACAAACCTAGACTGTCCCCATTGGAACATACCTAGCTTAAGAGATTTATCTTATTCTAAAAAGCTCTCATTCTAACCAACCCATCTTACCTTAAAAATTTCTCCCTTATTTTAATAGATCCATCTCATCTTAAAAGATACTCATCTTATCTTGAGAAGATTTTATCCTAATAGATCTAACTGGTCTCAAAAGATTCTATCTTATCTTTATAGATCCATCTTATCCTAATAAGCATACTGATCCACCCTAGTTTAAATAACCATGATCTAATGCAAATTAATTAGATCTTACCTAGTCAAACTAGTCATACCAATCTAATCTAGATCCCATCTAATCTAATATGATCTAATCTAAAGTGGCTTATCAAACATGTTAGATAGTACTAGTGAAATGGATTAGACCTCACTCCTATAAAAATGATTTAATCTAAATTGATGCCCTAGATTAACTTGACCATATACATATGCAACTACCTTACCCATCCGATAGTTGCATAATCCCTCTGTGTTAACCTAATAGAGCTTCTGACCTACCTACACTGTATACCCCATCCTATCTCAAAAGATTCTAACATATCCTAACAAGATATATCTTACCCTGATAAACCTATCTAACTTAAACTAGTCTAATCTAGATCATAGCTAATTTAATATGGTCTAATCTAGTGTGAGTTACTTAATGCTGGTACACAAGATATGTCCATACTCCTAAAATCACTTAAGCCTAATTTGGAGACTTATAACAACTTGGCCATACACAACAACTCGACCTATATAACAAGTTACATAACTTACCCAATCAATAGAGTCTTAATGGATTGCAAAATCTATCAACCACCACTTGACATCAAACCAGATTTTGACCCACATAATAGGTTACATGACCTATCCAACCAATCTAGAGGCAAACAACCAAACCAAATTTTGACCAATCTCATTTAACTCCTAAGCCACCCACTAAACTAGCTGCTCTACCTACTTGTCACCCACAAATCTATCTTAAACCATAGGTCCCTAACTCTGGTGGCAACCCCAAGAATGAAGACACCAAGGTCTGAAAAAGAACAGCTCAACCTCGACAAGGAAGAAGATGATCAACTTCATCAAGGAAGAATGAACACCAACTCAAGTCTTCAAGGATCAAGTAAGGTCACCAAAGATGAGTCAAGATCCACAATCTTGGATGAAGTCTTTCCTTACCCTACACTTTCTTACCCAAACCTATCTATGCTTTAAAGACATATTCTATCCTACATAATAAAGTGGACATACATATAATACCCATGCTCTCCTATCACTTACTAATAATAAAAAGAGAGACCCTTGATTTAGAAATTAAAAAAAAAACTAAATTGCAAACCAATCCTGTTGTATTCCCTTTTCTTACAAATCTCGAGGACGAGATTATTTTTAAGGGGGTAGGATTTGTAACACCCTAAATCTCATTTTGGGAATATAGTAAAAATTTTCAAAGATCTTGCATTAGAATTTTTTCTTTTTCTCTCCCTTTAGAATTCTCATAACATTTGAAGACTCATCACCCTATTTAAAAGCATTGGCTTAAGTGAATAGAATAATAAATAAGACCATATTTGGCTCTCATGTGGGAGTTTTATGTGTTGTGCATTAAATAAAACCATGAGGATAAAAATAATAAGGTAATAATTATTTGAAGCTTGATTAAACCCTAGATTTGAAATTAGGGTTTTGAAAATTAGGAAAAGAGAAGAGATATGAAAATATTAAAAAATACAAGATAAATTCATAAATGAATAGATCCTATATTGGTAAGTTCAAATGGAATATATAAACTGAGAATAAACTTGTCACAAAGTTTGGAAACTTAAACCTAGAATTGATTTGAAAATTTGAATTTGAAATAGAAAGAAAATAAAAAGAAAAAGTGAACAAAAGCCTACCTGGGCCGCGGAACCAAATTCGGCCCACTTGGACTTTCTCTTCCGCGCGGCCCAAGCTCTACATCCGCGCGCGCCCCCGCCATCCCTCTCGCTGACATGTGGGGCCCCCTGCCCAGTCTCTCGTCCCGCGCTCACCTGCCCTCCCTCTCTCTGGGCGCTGGCACATGGGGCCCGCTCGTCAGTCATCCTCACCCGGGCGCGGATAGCTCCTTTGACCGCGCGTGCGTATCACTGAAGCCGGGGCCCACCTGTCACCCTGCTCGCGTCCGTGAACAAACCGACCGCAACAGCCGGCGCAAAGCTCCGGGCGGCCAGGCCGATTCTCGCGGGCGTGCAGTGCCGTCGTGGCAATAAAAGGGGCCCGCCGCGCTTGGTCCCCTCCGTGTTAACCAAGAGACCCGCGTCGTCGTCTACTCCAGTGCACACCGAGAGAGAGAGAAGCGAGGATTTCCGCCGCCGTGGTTTCGTGACGACGACGCCCTTGCGGTCGGGATTGTTGGTTCGGGCGCCTCTACGCGACCTCCGGTGCGTGCTCTTGGCCTCGGTTGGCGCGATTGGGGAGCTGCGCGCCGGCAATTTCTCGTCGGACTTCAACCTCGACCGCACCGCGTGGCCAGAGCCTCCCGCGTGGGATTTGTCGGTGAGTCCTTGACCATTTCATTCGCACTGTTCTCCTATATGCGTAGTACTGTTCGTGTTCAAGCTTGGGGGCCGGAATGGCATACGGCCGCTTCGCCGGCCATGGCGCCGCCGCGCGTGGGATTGCGCCACCGCCTGGGCGCGTCGGGGGGGAGAGATTAGGCCTGGGCCGTCCGTCTGTTGATCGACGGCTCTGATTAGACGCGTGCGTACCGATTCGATCGGGTGATTCTGGTCCGTCCGATCTCGATCCTGCGTGCTCGGATTGTTCTGGGTGTTTAAAATCTAGGCCGTAGATCTCCCATCCAACGCTTGCCGAGCGTACCGCTTCGGCGCCCTCCGGATTTAATCTGGGCGCTCGGTGTCTAATCCAACGGCCCAGATTGCACCGTACCCCTTCGCGGGTCATTTTGTTAAAGAGTCCTCGGGTTTCCGGGAAATAAACCCGCCGTCCACCTGTTACTATTCACTGTGTCACGGAAAACTTACCCCGAGCCCCCTGTGCTTTCCAGTTATTGAGGCCCAGTCCAGAGACATTTAAAAACAGCGAAATAATATTAGAAATTCATTTTTAATACAAAAACAAATCTAGAAACTTGTAAAATCCATAGAAAATCCATTTTAGCTCCAAATTGAACCATTCCAGTTTCTAAAATTTTGTAATAATATTCTTCATCATTTAGTGTCTTTGTTTTGACATGAACTCTGTCAGAAAATTTATTTATCATTTAATCATATTTTAATCACATTAAACCTTAGGAAAATCATAACTTAAAATCTATAATTCCAAAATTAATGATTCCTGTTCCTGTGATCTTATTTTAATATGTAGATTATTAATATGTATTTTGGCATACATGTTTGGTGTAATGTTAATCTTGCCTATACCATGTTTGTTTGAATTGCTACGACTAGCAGTGAGGATACGTATCACCTGAAGATCATCCTGGTACCTGGATTCTCAAGGCCCAGGCAAGTTGTGCCCTTGATCACTTCTTTTCACCTACTCATGTTCTAATTAATCATAATGATCTGCATAGGTTAATTTTGATGGGACCCAATAGGTTACCCTAGTTTGTCTATCTTTATACCTTGTTTACCACTGAACTTTCTGGGTAGTACTTGCTAGTGCTATATGTGGTTTTGGGTATGAAGATTACACTATTCATGGTTACACTTTTGTTATCAGTGGTTATTTACTGTTCATGTTAAGATCATTATGTTAATTGGAACATGGAGAACCACCCGGGAAAACAGTGCTACCACAAGGGTGGAATGGGACGCCCTTGGCTGATTAATTAGGAAAGCTAGTGGAAGACTACCTTACCCGAAAGGGGCAAGGGCAGTAGGGGAGAGGTCAGTGTAGGGAGGCCCTCGGGAGGATTTTGCTGCGATGGCGGTCCTGCAAGGGATTCCTGCACTGGATCTTCCTATAAACTGTAGCGGGTTTTCGGAAGCTAGTGGAACTTTGTAAAGGCCTCGTAGTGGATCCCTAGCCATTCACCTCGGAAGTGTCTAAGGGCTTTGCAAACCCTGGCGACATGGGATACACGACTTGTGGGTAAAGATGCGCAACCTCTGCAGAGTGTAAAACTGGTATACTAGCCGTGCTCACGGTCATGAGCAGCTCGGACACTCACATGATTAAATTATGGAACTTAAACTCAATTTGTCATATGCATTGCATCGCAGGTGAAGTTGTTACTTTTGTTCTACTATTTAATTGGGCTGGTATTTACTTATACTTAGTAACTGCTAATAAAATTTTGACCAACATTAAAAGCAATGCTCAGCTCTAACCATCCTTTTTGATAAGCCTTACACTGCACGTGAGCTCCCACCTTTGGCGAGTTCATGCACATTATTCCCCACAACTTGTTGAGCGATGAACGTATGTGAGCTCACTCTTGCTGTCTCACATACACCACAGGTCAAGACCAGGTACTGCAGGATGATGCTCATGGAGGATGCTGTGTTGAGTTCGTGAGTGGTCTAGGCCGTCGTCTCCCAGTCAACTTTGGGTTGCTGGACCGTTGTCTCCTTATAATGTAATTATTTATTTTGTATAGAACTCCTGTTATATGTAAAGATGTGACATTCGATCCTGTGCCACTATACATCATATGTATGAGACTTGGTCCCAGCATACCTGGTGTTTATGTTAACCCCGGGTTTTGGACCCCTAGAATCCGGGTGTTACAATATAAAAATAGCAAGAGGATCCCTCCCCATAGATCTCTCCATTTTCATGTCTAATAAATCAGCCCTAAGAGGTTTTGAGAGAGAAAAGGAAAAGGTGAAAAAACAAAAGAAAAAAAAGGGGAAAAGGAAACAAAGCAAACCGGATGAGTGTGGCTGGAGACTGGAGTAAGCCTTTCACGCTCTTGGTGCTTTTTGTAACGTTGGTGATCAAAAGTGCAATGCTACTTACTGGCCAAAGCTGAAAAGAATGGGGATGACCGACAAGAAAGAAGACAAGGACTAGTAGCCGTACGCATAGACGAGGTAGCCAGCCAGCCAGCAGATCATCCTAGGTTACGTACAGTAGAGCCGGTGTCCGATTCGGCTACCTGCCGCGCTACCGCATCATCTATTCATTGCTTTGGCATTCTGTCTCAGCCTCTCTATGCATTGCATTGGCATTCTGCATCACGTGACAGCACGGATCCTGTGTGGATCTCCAATTCTCCATCGGCAGCACCGCAGCAGGCGCCACAGTGCAGAAGCAGATAGAGGGCGAGAGACAGGTGGCACCGTGGCAGATCTCTTCTGCCGTCGGCGATCGGCCTCGCTTTCTATGCTCTCGTTTGATTTGCTTTCCATCTCACTATTTATCATTTGTTTGAACCATAATTGAGTCTGCGGACGGTCCGGCCCTGAGGCCGGACGGTCCGCGGTCCGGACAGTCCGCGCCTGGGGGCCGGACGGTCCGTGCGTGCGCAGAACAGATTAGGGTTCCGAGTTTTGTGTTACGGTTGTTAGCTAAAATCACGGGAAAAGCTCGGAAATTAGTTTGTAAAGGGTCCAGCCCCCTCCTCTATAAATAGAGAGGTATACGGCCGATTTGTAATCAACAATCGAATCAATACAACTTCTATTTCGCATTTTATCTTAGGAGTAGTTCTAGTTTAGCCCTAGTTTAGCCTTCCAATCCCCAAATTCTCCGCCTCTCATCGACTCTACGTCGATTAGAGGAGTCTAGGTCGGTCTACCCGAGCCTAGACAACTCCTAGGATCTCTCCTCCCCGACGGGGTCCCTCCCGGGAGCGAGATCTAGGCGCTGCCGGCGATCATCCGCCGCCCCTGCGTACACGCGGACCGTCCGGCCCTAGGGCGCGGACCGTCCGGCCGTCAGGCAGGGAACCCAGGCTCCTGCACCAGGTCGCAGACCGTCCAGCCCTGCGCCGTGGACCGTCCGCGCCTGACCAGAGAGCACCGCCGCCTCACGCCAGGTCGCGGACCGTCCGGCCCTGTGCCGCGGACCGTCCGCGCCTGACCAGAGAGCACCGCCGCTGGTTCTCTTGAGTAATTGGCGCCTCCAAAAAGGTGTCAACATACTTTTTGGCGACTCCGCTGGGGACCAAACATCTAGGCTCATCAAATCGGCCCTCAATGGCCGGTTCAAAGGATAGCTCTGATATTTCTCTAAGCAACATCATAGAGCTGACTTGGGAAACCTTGCCGGCTGACGAGCAGCTCCAGTTTGAGGAGCATAAGGAGCGGATGATCCAAGAGGCGAAAGCAAAGTTCTTGGCCAACTTCAAAGTGGACAGGAACAACAAGGTCGTCCGACATCGGGCGACGGATCCGGCTTCGCTCCAACCCACGCCAGATATCCCCAATGTAAGTAATACCAACGATCTGCAATCTCTTAGAAATTATGTAGAAGATCAGCGTGAACAAATGCAGAACATCATAGGGGGTATGCAAAGCGATCTTAAGAGACTAGTACGTGCATTCGATAAATCTAGTACCGCAAATTTTCCTTCGCACGAGGTTGAGTTAGGAGATAACGCGCGTAACACATCGGCTACAGGTTGTCATGACCAGTCACAACCCCTTTATAGGATGCCGATGGACACATACCCTAAGCAACCGCAAATCGGCAGCAAACCAGCCGATCTGCACATGCCCGGACCGTCCGCACGTGAGCGCGGACCGTCCGGGCCAACAGCAGTTGGGCCTATTTTTAATGAGTTACCTAGATATGCGCCCGAGCCACCACATATGACACAGAACCCAAATTACCCAGTCGGACGGTCCGCATACAATGACGGACGGTCCGCATATGACCACGGACGGTCTGGGTACATATCCGGACAGTCCGCGCATGAGTCTTTTGAGGAGGATTATTACCTGAATCCTCGCCCGTCCCAGCAACACTTCCCATCACATTATGCAATGCACTAGCCCATTAATTCAGGATCCAGAGCCCAGGAAAGCTTTCCGGCCCCACCTAAAAGGCCGGAAAGAAACGATCAAACCTATGAGCCATATAGGGCAAATGGGAATGCACCACGTAGCTCAAACCAATGGGGGGAACGACAATATACTAATATGCAACCAACCCCACCTATGTTTGACCAGAGAGCCGGTGGTCTTGCACCGGCTGCCATTGATATAGTGAGGGAAGAAATAGCCGGGGCGTTCCGAGATAAGCTCGGAGTAAGCATGGTCCCTAGGGGGCAATCATATCGGAAACCTTATGACAGCCGATTTGATCACCACCCGTACCCACAGGGAACTAGAATACCCGAATTCGCGAAATTTTCGGGTGATCAAGGGAAAAACACGCGTGAACATATAGGCCAGTTCTTAGCACAATTAGGAGAATTGGCAGACACAGAGGCATTTCACGTGCGTTTATTTTCATTATCGCTAACAGGAACCGCGTTTGCATGGTATGCCACTTTACCTCCCAATTCCATTTCATCATGGGGGGATCTAGAACAAAAATTTCATGATCATTTTTTCTCCGGTGATTATGAATTGGATTTGGTAGATTTAGTGTCATTGCGACAGACAAAAGACGAATCGGTTAATGATTACATCCGGAGATTCCGCGATACAAGAAACCGATGCTTTCAAATTCATTTAGCAGAAAAACAGCTAGTAGGATTAACCTTTAATGGTCTACGATATTATTTAAAAGAGAGATTAGAAGGCATCCAATTTTTTACACTAGCACAGTTACACCAGAGGGCTTTGGCTTGCGAAAGCCGGAGCAAAGAAACTGCTAAAACAATGCGTCACAACTGTACATATAGTAGAATGCGACCAAAGTGGCTCAGATGACGAATCAGCAGAAGTATATGCTGCTGAAATGATTTGGCCAAAACAGGCCAAATCCTCGGCTTGTTCCTCCTTGCAGCCGGTTCAAAAGAAACGGCAAGAGGAGGTTAAGTTTATGTTTAATGTTGGTAAATGTGATAAAATATTTGACGAATTACTCAAAAATGGCAATATTAAAATAAATCACACTGTTCCATCCGCCGACGAGCTAAAACGTCGTGCATACTGCAAGTGGCATAACTCATTTTCTCATGCCACTAATGATTGTAATGTATTCCGACGACAGATTCAATCGGCCATTAATGAGGGACGATTGAAATTTCAGGAAATGCAGGTGGATACAGAGCCCTTTCCAATGAACGTGATCGACTTTGAGGGCAAGAAAGTCCTGGTTCGGCCAAACACAGGCCGATAAAGGCAAAGGCAAAGAGGCAATCATCGGCAATTCTAAAAAGGCCGATGAGGATCGTAAAGTTTCTTGCAGGAAAGTGGTAGCCGAGAAGACTCCCGATGGAAGGGAGACCCTAAAGGTGACCATCACAGCCTCCAGTACTGGGGGGCAAGCGCAGACAGGGAGATAGATGCAGGAACCCGTGCTGCGTATCTCGGACGGTCCGGCACGTAGGCGCGGACGGTCTGGGACCCCACCGGACGGTCCTGAGAGCTCCGGCGGACGGTCCGGCCGTACTCAGGACTTACAACGGCCACGTACTTTCAAACCACGACGACCAGAGATAGGTACGTGGAAAACAAATACATTCAAGGCAGCTGGTCGGTTGGTTAAAGCCGGCCCAACTTTTGATCAATTATTGTCTAAATACGTAAAAAAGAAGGCCGGCCCCAGTGACCGGCCAGCAAAGCGACCCCGCTCACCCATTCATGAGCAGCGCCAGGTCAGGCCGATTGGACCACCCCACCAATCGGAAGAAATGAAAGGTCATACTATACAAGTGAGACCTAACTTACCTGCATGGACACCTCCACCTCCATATCCACCTATGCCATATCCATACACATATTTACCTCCGCCATATGTCCCAAATCAAATGTGGGGCATGCCACCATATCCATTTGGGATGCCACAGTACCCCGCCTGGGGGGCACCCCAAACATCTGTTTTTGACAGGTTGACGCCACCGGTACAAGACCGATTGAGCACTGCTCAATCCGGTCACCAGGCACAAACCCAACAGGATTGCCGGACTACTCGGCCTTCAAGGCCGACCAATCCGGCAGGGGGGCATATGCCTGTAGCAACTCAAAGAACAACAAAAAGGACATCATCAAAATAGGTACTGCAGATGTTGTCATACAGGGAGACAATAAAGGGCTGATGATTTTCGGCGGATCGGCCAACACAACCGAAAAGGATACGACTACCATCAAAACAGCCGATCCAAAATACTCCATGCCTCGATGGTGCCCAGCGGGATTGACACGATCCCAAAAGAGAAAATTACAGCGCCTAAGAGCAAAGGAGAGCCAGGAGAAGGAGGCGGAAAAGACATTTAATGACACACATCCACTATACCCGCCACCGCAAAAGAAATGGAGACCGAAGGCCGTTGAGAAAAAACAAACGACCACAGAAATAGAAAGTCAACCTGCACCAGGTGCGGACCGTCCGGCCCCCACGCACGGACCATCCGCCGTTCACCAGGAAGCCTCTGGACAACCTGCACCAGGCGCGGACCGTCAGGCCCCCGCGTGCGGACAGTCCACCGTTCACCAGGAAGCCTCCAACGACACGACAACATCAATGGAAGAGGACGACCTGCTGGGAGAAGACCTAGTCGACTACGAGGCTTCTCCAGAACGCCCAGGTATGGATGTAAATATTATTACATTTTCTGCCGATTGTACTATCATCGACGACGATGAACCTGTTGTTGCACAGTTTGATTTTGGTCCTAAAGAAGCCGCCTTTACTAAACCAAAGGAATCGGTAAATCATTTAAAGCCGCTCTTCGTGCGCGGTCGCATTGATGGAATACCGATTGCTAAGATGTTGGTAGATGGAGGGGCGGCTGTAAATCTAATGCCTTATTCATTATACAGAAAATTAGGAAAACAAGATGACGAACTTGTCAAAACCAACATGACCCTCAGCGGTGTTGGGGATAGTTCGATTAAAGCTAGGGGAGTCACGTCCGTTGAATTAACCATCGGGACTAAGACCCTTGCTGCTGCATTCTTCGTCGCTGATGTAGAAGGAAATTACAGTTTAATTCTAGGCAGAGATTGGATTCATGCCAATCAATGTATACCTTCTATGTTACATCAAATGTTAATACAATGGGTAGGCGATGATATAGAACAAGTACATGCTGATGTATCGGCCTGCAACGATGTGGCCGATGCTCCTGTACTCTGGACTTATGAGACTGCTACATGTCTCACAGGAGTAGATTTTTCTGATTATCAGTTCATAAGTATAGATAAGAAAGGTTTCATTCCTGTAATGCTGGAGCCGATGGAGAATCGGCTAAATCCTAAATAAAGTTTAAATGATGAATACACACAAAGTTCATGAGTCGTTGATCACGGACAATTCGGCTCTCACAGCCGGATGGTCCGGTCTTTCACAAAACAGTTCGGACTTTAAGACCGAACATCTACCACAGCGAAAAGATAGTATTACGGATGATTCGGTCCCCGAGACCGGAAAGTCCGTCATCACACAAAGATCATCTGATTCCTCTGCGGGGGACATGATAGAGGAATTCAGAGATCTTGATAAACTAGGACAGGGGTTTACATCGGCTGATCCTTTGGAGGAGATTGACATAGGAAATGGTAAAACTCCAAGGCCGACTTTTGTGAACAAGACCCTGGAGACCGATTCTAGAAATGAGATGATCGGTCTATTGAAGGAATATTCAGATTGTTTTGCTTGGAATTACACTGAAATGCCTGGACTAAGCCGAGAGATTGTCGAACATCGGCTGCCTATTAAGTATGGTTTCAGACCTTTCAAGCAGAAAGCTAGAACATTTCGTCTAGATCTTCTCCCACGAATCAAGGACGAAATCCACCGGCTGCTAGAAGCTAATTTTATTAGACCTTGCAGATACGCAGAGTGGGTCTCCAATATTGTGCCGGTGGAGAAGAAGGAGTCAGGTAAGCTTAGAGTATGCATTGATTTTCGTAATTTAAATAAAGCAACTCCTAAAGATGAATATCCCATGCCCATAGCCGACACATTAATCAATAATGCATCAGGAAATAGAATTATTAGCTTTCTTGATGGTAATGCCGGATATAATCAGATTTTCATGGCCGAAGAAGATGCGTCTAAAACGGCCTTTATATGTCCAGGCTTCATTGGTTTATTTGAATGGGTTGTCATGACATTCGGTCTTAAAAATGCTGGTGCTACTTATCAGAGGGCTATGAATCTGATCTTCCATGAGTTGTTAGGAAACACTGTGGAAGTCTACATTGATGATATTGTAGTCAAATCGGCTGAGTTTAGTTCTCATATAGCTGATTTGCGCAAAGCCTTTGATAAAATGCGTCGGTATGGTTTGAAAATGAACCCACGTAAGTGTGCTTTTGGAGTGTCGGCTGGTAAGTTTTTAGGATTTGTCATCCATGAACATGGTATAGAAATAGATCCTGACCGAATCAAGTCTATTCGGAATGTGGGGCCTCCGACTTGTAAGGTCGAAGTGCAGAGGTTTCTCGGCAAGGTGAATTATTTACGAAGGTTTATTTCTAACCTAGCCAGGAAGATTGATGCCTTCACCCCTATCCTTCGGCTTAAGAATGATGCTGAATTCACTTGGGGGGCAGAGCAGCAGGAAGCATTTGATCTCATTAAAAAATACCTGTCTTCGGCTCCCGTGTTAAAAGCACCACAAGTAGGAGCGCCATTCAGATTATACATTGCAGCTGAAGACAAGGTTATTGGGGCTGTTCTGACACAAGAAACTGAGGGGAAGGAGCATGTGGTGACGTATCTAAGCCGAAGATTGGTGGATGCTGAAACAAGGTACACTTTTATTAAAAAGTTATGCTTATGCTTGTTTTATGCATGCACCAAATGTAGATGTTATTTACTGTCTAGTCATTGCACTGTTTCTGGTCAAGCCGATGTAATCAAATACATGTTGCATAACCCAATTATGAGTGGTAGAATTGGTAAGTGGGCTTATGCACTTATAGAATATGACTTGGCCTATGAACCATTGAAATCTATGAAAGGCCAAGTCGTAGCGGATTTTATTGTAGAACATCGGGTTAATGATATTCATGAACTAGACATGTCATACCTCACTATTACTCCTTGGACTTTATATTTTGATGGATCGGTTTGCAATGAAGGGCAAGGAATTGGCATTGTGCTTGTTTCACCAAGTAATGTCTCGTTTGACTTCTCTAGCTGATTGAAAACTTATTGCACTAATAATCAAGCCGAATATGAGGCCCTCCTATTCGGCTTAGAACTTTTAAATGGTATGGGAGTAAAACATGTGAAGGTATTTGGTGATTCTCAGCTGGTTGTCCAACAAGTGTTAGAAGAATATCAATGTTTTGATAGTACTCTAAATAGTTACCTTGAAAAATGTTGGAGCATAATCCATTCTTTTGACGAATTCAGTATTCGACATATCTCTAGAGTTGAGAATCATAGAGCTAACGATTTGGCACAAGATGCATCAGGTTATCGGATAAAGAGAGGGAAATTTCACAAAACTGAAATTCCGATAACCAGTGCAGAGCCAAATTCCCAGGTCGCGGACCGTCCGCGTGACGACGCCGGACCGTCCGGGGTTTCCAGAAATGTTCTCTTAATCGATTCGGCTGACAATGAAGCCGATGTAAGTGATTGGAGAACACCTATACTTAATTATTTACGAAATCCCAATATTAGGACAGATAAGAACATTCGGCGAACAGCTTTCAAGTATGTTTTGATGAGTGATGAACTTTACTGCCGAACAGTCAGTGATGTCCTGCTGAAGTGCTTGGGCCCAGATGATGCTATATTAGCCATGGCCGAAGTACATGAAGGAATTTGTGGTACTCATCAATCGGCTCCAAAGATGAAGTGGTTGTTGCGAAGGTCTGGTTTTTATTGGCCTAGTATGATAGCTGATTGTTTCAAGTACTACAAGGGATGCCAAGTGTGTCAAAAATTCGGCGACCTACAGTTGGTCCCTGCAGCCGAATTGCATCCTATCATCAAGCCTTGGCCGTTTAGAGGATGGGGATTAGACTTTATTGGAGAAATTCATCCTTCATCATCAAAGGGGCATCGGTTTGTGTTAGTTGCCACTGACTCTTTCACCAAATGGACTGAAGCCGTTGCTCTGAAAAACATGACGCACAAGGAGGTAATTGAGTTCATAACTGAGCATATTATTAATAGATTCGGCATTCCCCAGACCATGACTACAGATGAAGGGACTTCTTTTATGTCAAAGGAGGTACGTGAATTTGCTGAATTATACAGAATTAAGCTGCTTAATTCATCTCCATATTATGCTCAGGCCAATGGACAGGCCGAGTCTAGTAATAGGACATTGGTTAATTTGATAAAAAAAGAAGATATCTGATAATCCTAAACATTGGCATAAGATTTTGTCCGAAGCTTTATGGGCTCATAGAATATCTAAACATAGTGCTACTAAAGTATCTCCTTTTGAGCTTGTCTATGGGCAGGAAGCAGTATTGCCTGTGGAAATAAGTTTGAATGCTGTCAGGTTCGCCAGACAAAATGATTTAACTGTCACTGATTATTATAATTCAATGATGGATAATATTGATGAGGTGACCGACAAGAGGGTGATAGCTTCGGGAGCAATAGAAAAGGACAAGATTATGGTAGCCAGGGCCTACAACAAGAAGGTCAAAGCAAAGTCATTTCAAATAGGAGATCTGGTGTGGAAGACCATCTTACCTCTAAGTAATAAAGACCGGAAGTTTGGAAAATGGTCGCCAAGCTGGGAGGGTCCTTATAAAGTAAAACAGGTGATGTCTGGCAACACCTATTTGCTACAAACACTACAAGGCAAGGATTTGCCTAAGGCTTTGAATGGGCGTTTCCTCAAACAGTACCATCCTAGTATGTGGCAAGATGCCTAAGAGAACCGATGTGAGCACATCGAGTTAGTTGCTTTTGGTTCGCCCAGCTCCACCAAAAGGCAGGGGGGCATATGTTTGAACCATAATTGAGCCTGCGGATGGTCCGTCCCTGAGGCCGGACGGTCCGCGGTCCGGACAGTCCGCGCCTGGGGGCCGGACGGTCCGCGCGTGCGCAGAACAGATTAGAGTTCCGAGTTTTGTGTTACGGTTGTTAGCTAAAATCACGGGAAAAGCTTGGAAATTAGTTTGTAAAGAGACCAGCCCCCT
Source organism: Zea luxurians (assembly GCA_029449295.1). Lineage (NCBI taxonomy): Eukaryota > Viridiplantae > Streptophyta > Magnoliopsida > Poales > Poaceae > Zea > Zea luxurians. Next base: position 79,356,116 of record JAOPSE010000011.1, read on the forward strand.
CCTCTATAAATAGAGAGGTATACGGCCGATTTGTAATCAACAATCGAACCAATACAACTTCTATTTCGCATTTTATCTTAGGATTAGTTCTAGTTTAGCCCTAGTTTAGCCTTCCAATCCCCAAATTCTCCGCCTCTCCTCGACTCTACGTCGATTAGAGGAGTCTAGGTCGGTCTACCCGAGCCTAGACAACTCCTAGGGTCTCTCCTCCCCGACGGGGTCCCTCCCGAGAGCGAGATCTAGGCGCTGCCGGCGATCATCCGCCGCCCCTGCGTACGCGCGGACCGTCCGGCCCTAGGGCGCGGACCGTCTGGCCGTTAGGCAGGGAACCCGGGCTCCTGCACCAGGTCGCGGACCGTCCGGCCCTGCGCCGCGGACCGTCCGCGCCTGACCAGAGAGCACCGCCGCCTCACGCCAGGTCGCGGACCGTCCGGCCCTGTGCCGCGGACCGTCCGCGCCTGACCAGAGAGCACCGCCGCTGGTTCTCTTGAGTAATTGGCGCCTCCAAAAAGGTGTCAACATCATTACCCTCTCGATTCTTGGTGTGTGTTGTGATCTTGTTTTTAATTGTTATATGACATCAAAAAGAAGGCAACACAAGTGTTGGGAATCAAAAAGGACCTCGCGGACGGTCCGCGGTGGTGGCCGAGAAAGGTACAATTCCAAATGGCCTTTACACATTGGTGCTTTATTGAATGATCTCCATATTGAAAAGCCGGTGACTTACATCAGGTTTAGTTCATATGCTTTTGGTTCGTCAACCTTCACCAAAAGGCAGGGGGCATATGTTGGGAATCAAAAAGGACCTCGTGGACGGTCCGGCCCTGAGGCCGGACAGTCCGCGGTGGTGGCACTGACGGTCCGCGCATGCACAGAGACAGTTAGGGTTCCTAGTTTCTCGTGGGATTTGTTACCTAAAACCGCAGGATTAACTCAGAAAACAGTTTGAAGCGGATCTATACCTCCCCTTTATATAGATGAAGGGCTACGGCCGATTGAACCCCCACCAATCGATCAAATCAAGTCTATCTCTCGTTTTTACCTTATGCATTTGTCGGGGACCATAATTAGGGGTACCCCCAAGACTCCTAATCTCAGCTGGTAACCCCCATCAGCACAAAGCTGCAAAGGCCTGATGGGCGCGATTAAGGTCAAGGCTCAGCCCACTCAAGGGACACGATCTAGCCTCGCCCGAGCCCAGCCTCGGGCAAAGGCAGCCGACCCCGGAGGATTCACGTCTCGCCCGAGGGCCCCCTCAAGCAACGGACACACCTTCGGCTCGCCCGAGGCCCAGTCTTCGCAGAGAAGCAACCTTGGCCAGATCGCCACGCCAACAGACCATATCGCAGGAGCATTTAATGCAAGGATCGCCTGACATCTTATCCTGACGCGCGCTCCAGTCGACAAGGCCGAAGTGACCGCAGTCACTTTGCCGCTCCACTGACCGACCTAACAGGAATGCAGCGCCGCCTACCCTGCTCCGACTGCCGTGCCACTCGCCAGAGTGAGGTCGACAGCGGCTAAGTCTAGCCTCGGGCGGCATAGGAAGCTCCGCCTCGCCCGACCCCAGGGCTCGGACCCCGTCTCGGCTCCGGAAGACGACGAACTCCGCCTCGCCCGACCCCAGGGCTCGGACTCGGCCTCGGTTCCGGAAGACGATGAACTCCGCCTCGCCCGACCCCAGGGCTCGGACTCGGCCTCGGCTCCGGAAGACGACGAACTCCGCCTCGCCCGACCCCAGGGCTTAGGACTCAGCCTCGGCTCCGGAAGACTGATGGACTCCGCCTCGCCCGATCCCAGGGCTCGGACTCAACCTCGACCTCGGAGGAATCGCCACCTCGCCCAAACTCGGGTTCGGACCAGCCACGTTGCTAGGGGGCCATCATTACCCTACCCCTAGCTAGCCTAGGCTACGGGGAACAAGACCGGCGTCTCATCTGGCTCACCCCGGTAAAACAAGTAATGATGACACCCCGCACGCTCCATGACGGCGGCAGCTCCCAGCCCCTTATGTCAGCAAGGAGACATCAGCATGGACCCGACAGCCCCGATAGCTGTACTTCTGCAGGGCTCCAGCGCTCCTCCGACGACCATGACATCACGTGAACAGGGTGCCAAAACCTCTCCGACTGCCACGACGGCATGTACTTAGGGCTCTAGCTCCTCTCTGCTAGACACGTTAGCACATTGCTACACCCCCATTGTACACCTGGGCCCTCTCCTTACGTCTATAAAAGGAAGGTCCAGGGCTCTCGTACGGGAGGTTGGCCGCGCGGGAGGATGGGCCGGCGCATAAGGCTCTCGCTCTCGCTCTCTCTCTCTCTCTCACTCCCGCGCGAACGCTTGTAACCCCCTACTGCAAGCGCATCCAACCGCCCTGGGCGCAGGACAACACGAAGGCCGCGGTTTCCCCTCGCTGTTCTCCCCCCTTTGTGTCCCGTCTCGCACCGACCCATCTGGGCTAGGGCACGCAGCGACAATTTACTCGTTGGTCCAGGGACCCCCCGGGGTCGAAACGCCGACAACATTAGGAGTAGTTCTAGTCTAGTTCTAGGTTAGCCTCTCAATCCCCAAATTCTCCGATTCTCTTCGACTCTACGTCGATTAGAGGAGTCTAGGTTGGCCTGCTGAGCCTAGACAACTCCTAGGATCTCTCCTCCCAGACGCGGTCCCTCCCGGGAGCGAGATCTAGGCACCGCCGGTGACCTTTCGCCGCCCCTGCGCACGAGCGGACCGTCCGACCCCAGGGCGCAGACCGTCCGGCCGTTAGGCAGGGAACCCTAGCCCTGCGCTAGGTCGCGGACCGTCCAGCCCCTGGCCGCGGACCGTTCGCGCCTATGTAGAGAGCACCGCCGCCGGTTCTTGTTGAGTGTTTGGCGCCCGAAAAAGGTGTCAACATACTTTTTGGCGACTCCGCTGGGGACCTATTGTCTAGATCTACTAAAAATTAGGCCCTCAAATGGCCGGTTCTAAAGATCACACCAATATCTCCCCAGATAATATCCTGAAGACGGCTGTGGAAAATTTGACGGCCGATGAGCAACAACAATTCGAGGACTACAAGCGTCAAGCGAAGGAGAAATTCTTATCACAATACACGGTGGATCGCCACCAAAAAGTTATCAAACATGGAGAGACCGACGTCGCATCTCTTCTATCTTCGCTTCAAGTCCCTAACGTAAGTAAACCCGACGATATTCAATCTATTAAATATTATGTGGATCAGCGACAGGATCAAATGAATCAATAGATTGTAGGGTTAGAAGAGTCAATTAGAAAATTAACACGTACGCTGGAAAAGTCTGTTGCTCCTAGTTTTCCATCATATGAAACTAGTAACAGGGTATTTATGTCTGATGCATCGGCAACAAATGGGGATTTATAGCCCCAACCTTTATATGGTATGCCGATGAACTCATATTCAGGGCAAACACAACCACCGCCGTCCCTGCTTGGTAGATCGGCACCCCTGAACGCGGTCGGACCATTCGAGCCTCTGCTCGGACCGTCTGGCCCGTACGCGGACCGTCCGGCTTGCTCTGCCGGATAGTCCGGGGCTGTCCTAGAGCCGTCGCCGTCCCTGATTGGCAGATCGGTGACCCTGGACGCACTCAGACCCTCCGAGCTTCTGCCTAGACCGTCCGGCCCTTACGCGGACCATCCGGCTTTCCCTGCCGGACAGTCCGGGGCTGCACCAGGACTACTACGTGGCGTCCCGATAATGGCGAACGCAACCGGTCAGTTCGGATTTACCACCGGACAGACCAGATACGCATACGCAGAACCTGCTGTTGCACACAATGCACCAAATTATTACACATCACAGCAGCAGTATGTTTCGCCCTCTACATATTTAAACCATAACGCACCATATAATCACAGACCGATCAACACTATCGATCGGTCACGACAAGAAGGTCGATGTACTAATGCCCGACCAAACGAGCCCCACAGCCCAGGATTCGGTGGTCTGCCACCGGGTGCAATGGAAAAAAATAGGAAAGAGATGACTGAACTATTTCGAGATAAGTTTGGAGTTAGTGTAGCCAGAGTGGGGCAATCATACCGAAAGCCATATGATCACCGGTTTGACACTGTCCCATATCCACAAGGGGCAAGGATACCGGAATTTTCTAAGTTTTCTGGTGAGAATGGGAGAAGCACACACGAACACATAGGCCAGTTCCTAGCACACCTAGGTGAATTGGCTGATGGAGAAGCATTTCGTGTTTGGTTATTTTCTTTATCCCTTACTGGTACCGCTTTTGCATGGTACGCCGCCCTGCCTCCTAATTCCATTAATTCCTGGAATGAGTTAGAAAATATATTTCATAAACATTACTTTGTCGGGGAATATGAATTAGGATTAGCTGACTTAGCTTTAGTCCGACAAAGACGCGAAGAATCGGTTAATGATTATATCCGGAGGTTCTGGGACACTAGAAACCGATGCTTTCGGATCCATGTTGCAGACAAAGAGCTAGCATGGCTAGCTTTTAATGGGTTGCTATCCTATTTAAGAGACAAATTAGATGGGACCCAATTCTTTTTGATAGCCCAGCTACATCAGCGGGCTTTAACTTGTGAAAGCCGATTTAAAGAGACATCAAAATCGGCCATTCGTACTATACATCTAATAGAGCGTGATAGTTCAGATGATGAATCCACAGATGTATATACCGCTGAGTTCATTTGGCCAACAAAGGCCAAATCTTCAGCATGTTCTTTCTTACAGCCGGTTCAAAAGAATCGGCAAGAAGAGATTAAATTTACCTTTAATGTTGCCAAATGCGATAAGATATTTGATGAGCTACTTAAAAATGGCAACATTAAATTAACTCATACTATCCCTCTTATAGATGAATTAAAGAGACGTGCTTATTGTAAGTGGCATAATTATTTTTCTCATGCCACCAATGACTGTAATGTTTTTCGTCGATAGGTACAATCGGCCATAAATGAGGGTCGGTTGGCTTTTCAGGAAATGCAAATGGACACACAGCCATTTCCTGTTAATACAATAGATGTCGCATGCGAAAAGGTCTTAGTTCGGCCCGAAATGGCCAATAAAAGCAAAAGCAAAGACATCATCATTGATGATCCTCGCACGTCAAATATATCGTAGAAGGAGGATGCTCGAAAAGCTCTAGACAATAAGACTAACAAATTCGGAAGCGCCGGGGGGCAGACACAATTAAGGAGCCGAGCACGACAACCTGACCTGAGCATCGCGGACGGTCCGGCACCTACGTGCGGGCAGTCCGGTGTTCATAAAGACGGTCTGGCTGGCTCAGCCAGACAGTCCACCCATGGCCAGAGGCGTCAGCCTCCATACAAAGCTTTAAAAGGAAAAGAGACTCAAGGGCAAAGCACATATGGTCGGCTAATCAAAGCTGACCCTACTTTTGATTAGTTGCTCTCTAAGAATACTAGCAAGAAGACCGTTCTACATGATCGGTCAACGAAGAAACCCCGATCACCTGCTAAAACAAAACGAGTAAGCAAAATGGCCCGAAAGGTGACACAACAAGCATCGCCTGTTCATTCTATGAGACCAGGGTACTTTCCACCCATTTACTCATTGTCGGTATATTATCCTATTCAAACATGGAATGGTACGATGATGAATCCATGGTACATTTATAGTCCCTTTGTCTATCCAGACTGGGGGCACCTCTATTCTATTCCTTTTGATCCATTGATCAAATGGTCATGGCCAAGAAAGGTACAATCCGAAACGGCCTTTATACATTGGTGCTTTATTGAATGATCTCCATATTGAAAAGCCAGTGACTTACATCAGGTTTAGTCCATATGCTTTTGGTTCGTCAACCTTCACCAAAAGGAAGGGGGGCATATGTTGGGAATCAAAAAGGACCTCGCGGATGGTCCGGACCGTCTGCGGTGGTGGCGCGGACGGTCCACGCGTGCGCAGAGACAGTTAGGGTTCCTAGTTTCTCACTGGATTTGCTACCTAAAACCGCGGGATTAACTCGAGAAACAGTTTGAAGCGGATCCAGACCTCCCCCTTTATATAGATGAAGGGCTACGACCAATTGAACCCCCACCAATCGATCAAATCAAGTCTATTTCTCGTTTTTACCTTATGCATTAGGAGTAGTTCTAGTCTAGTTCTAGGTTAGCCTCTCAATCCCCCAAATTCTCCGCTTCTCTTCGACTCTACGTCGATTAGAGGAGTCTAGGTCAGCCTACCAAGCCTAGACAACTTCTAGGATCTCTCCTCCCCGACGGGGTCCCTCCCGGGAGCAAGATCTAGGCGCCGCCGGTGACCTTTCGCCGCCCCTGCGCACGCACGGACCGTCCGACCGTCAGGCAGGGAACCCTAGCCCTACGCCAGGTCGCGGACCATCCGGCCCCTGGTCGCGGACCATCCGCGCTTGTGCAGAGAGCACCGCCGCCGGTTCTTGTTGAGTGTTTGGCGCCCGAAAAAGGTGTCAACAACAAGTTAAGAAATATGAACCTTCGTCCTTAAGTTATCATTTTTCAAAAGTGTTAGCTTGAAAACAAAAGTCTTTAAGAGGAGATGTGAATAAAACAATATTGAACAAAATAATATTGAACAATAAAGTATGAAACTCATCTCGTGAGCCTTAGTATTGTTTATTCAATCTTTCTTTGTATTACATAAATTTAGAAATATACCTTCGGCTTCTTAACATGAGATAGTTCAAAGGTACCCTCAAAGTTAAGCAAAGCTAAGCTTAAGGCCCTCGAAAAGGTGAATTTACACAGGGCACTATTCACCTATTTATAGTCATGGGGTACAACTTTGGCAAAATTATAAATCGTGACCTTAGGCATCTACATTCAGTCTACTTCACATACTAAGGGCAAATTTGTCCTTTCCTTTTTCAACTCGTAGATCAAGGTCCGAAGGAGTTCTATGGTGCTTCCTTGCTTCGTCATTTATGAAGATGAGATATCTGCTTGAAGCTTTCTCCTTTAGAAATGTGTACATTAATAGCTCCACCTCAGGGCCACCTTCGGCATTAGTTCTGCAACATGTGAAACAAGATAAAAAAATCATCACTGGATAAACCCTAAACCCCAACAATAGCCCCTTCACTGTGCTGGTTCATTTTTTATAACGAGCTCAGTTCGTGGAATATATGAAGGATTCCATACCGAAGGTCCAAAAAATACCTTCCATGAGCGTGTAATAAAAAACGTTCCGTGTTGGCCCACCTAGTAGAGGGTGCGAATAGTGTAGTCACTCGTCTTCACCGCTTACCATGCTATATAAGCTAGCCCAGTAGTTGTTAGTTTCTTACTGCTTTTATCGCTTCTCCTCAGAGCTTCTGCAAAAAAATCTAGGGTTTCCGAAGCTCTTTCTCTTACCTAGAATCTGTCTTGAAAAAGCTTCGACAATCTAGCAATGGCTAGGGTTCGTTCTACTACTAGGTTGATCGCTGGTAGCGAGTCTACAGATGCGACTGAAACAGCTCCTATTTTGGAGGTGATGAGACAATCAGGTATTGTCAAACCGAAGAGTGTGGAAGAAACAATCACTGCTGAGAGGAGTGACTCAGGAGTCAAAGTTGATAATGACACTGATAGTGATAATGACGAAGAAGATCCTAACATTCTCCACCAAGGAAACCTAGTCATATTGAGTTCGGCCGATCTACCTTAAAAGCCGAAGACCTAGATGTGGTGAAAAGACTTGGGTATGTTGGGCGAGAAGATGATAACACGATCAGATTTGCTGGTGACGAAATTGTCTCGGAGCCGAAGGATGATGAAGTTGTTGTCTTTAGAAGCTTCTTCCGGGCTGGGCTTCGTCTCCCAATGTACGAAATGATTGTTGAAATTGTAACACCCCTAGTGTTACTGTAACTAAAACTTGAGCATGGCATCATAAGCATTGACATTGCATATGTTTGATACACCTAGAGTGCATTCACTAGGTAAAAATTTCAAACAAGTTGTATTGTTTAAAGTGTTTTTGCAAATAGGACCCTGGATAGGGGACCTAACCCTTAATTAGGCTCAAAGGGGCAAGACCTAACCCAAGATGAGAAAACCTAAAGGCTTTAGGGAAAGAGTCATAAAATATCCCCAAAAACAAAGTGGAATCACATTTATGCCCCTGGGACATCAAGAATCTCAATTAGAACCCTGAAAAACCCTAAAACCAAACCCTAGGGACCTATGTGCAAAATTAGTCCACTTTTGGACTAAAGTGCAAAAACCAAGTTAAATAGGTATCTTAAGTCATTTGGGTCACAAATATGTGAGTTTGCAAGTTAAACCCTGAGATTTGGACTTATGTGCAAAAGAGCCACACTCTTTCTCAAATGCCTAAGTCTGATTTCAGTGATATTGGCTCAACTTTGGAGTCTTGTATCTTTCAAATTTTAGGATCTTTGCCCTAGGTCACCAAACCAAATTTGTAGAGCAATTAAAGGAGAACAACTTTGCTTAAGAGAGTGAGCATAGTTGTTATGAAGAATTCTGAGATAAATGAGCCTAAAGTTGGACTGTCAGGCTGTTATGGTCTGAATTTTCAGACTAGCAGTGGACTAACATCGACTTCAAGCTAAATTCTGAGCATGATCCAGTGGAAATCTACCTATGGTTGCCATAGCAAGTTTGTAGTTGGTATAATGCTCTACAAGTTTGCTGCAAAGATTAACTTGTGTTACCACAGGAATTTTGGAGAAAATCGACCCTCAACTCTGGCTGCCTAGGTGCTCTGATGGGGTGTTCACCATGGTACAGTAGCCTGATAGGATTAGAACGCCAGCGCGGCTTGCTCACCGCCGGCGACCAATTGTCGCCGCGATTCGTGCGACTGCCGGCCCGACTAGTGCTCAGGGTCAGTGGACAATGCCTGGAGATCACCGCCGGTGAGCTGGGTTCCATTCCGGCGACCCCTCGTGCCTTCCCCTTTACCCTACGGCTGGGCAGATAAGAACGCCGGTGATAGCCGCCGTCCGACCGTGCGCCGCGTGTCTTAACCGCGCCACCGCATCGCCGTGACCCCCTCTAACTGTCTATCGATCACCGGAGTTACTGCCACGCCATAGGACACGTAACCTGCGCGCGCCAAGGTTCTTCCTCCTCTCCGGCCGCCTCCGCTATTCCGCTCGAATTGAGCCCCACCGCCCCGGGATCTATAAATTGACCCCGCAGTGAGCTTCACCACATCCTCACGCACTTAGCCATCGCCAATTGCTAGCAGTCCCTCACCGGAGCTCGGGAATTTCCAATTCTCCCCAAATCGGGTCTCCGCCACCGTAAAGTTCACCTCACCGCGACCAGCCGTCCCCAGGTCTGCTCATTCCTTATTCATCCCTGTTCTAGCATCCTTACGTATTGGTGATGCTCTCCGACCCTTCCAATCGAACCAAACCGCCCCTGATCACTGGGAACCCGACGATCTTGCCACTTGCTTCTCGGTCACCGTGGCCAGAGAGTTTAAGTGCGCCATTAGTGAAATTGTTGGAGGGGAAATGGTCGGGGTGGACCTAATTGTGTTCCCGTCGCTTGAGAGCACCAGCCATGGCGTCATCTGGCCGGGCTAAGCTCGCCGGAGCACGGCGAGGGCTGATTCCTCGTCGTGGACTTTGCTCTACGAAAGTATAGAAGGTGGAGGGCCTTAGTGCAAACCGTCAGCGACTCACTGAAATAGTAGAAGAACCTGTCTCCAGATAGATAAAACCTCGAGGCCCTTTTTGCAAACCTGCCCCGCGGGCACGAGCTCGCACACCTTTCTCCCTCTAGCTGGGCCACTGGGCTGAAATCAGCCCAGTACTATTCACCTGTTTTCTTTTTTCTTTTTACTCCAGAGCCAAAACAATTATAAAAAAATGTAGAAAAATGGTAAAATTATGAAACCAATTTTCCTAGGTTTCTTATTTTCCCTAGAATTTAATAAAAATAGTTTTTGTGATTTTTAGGTTAAATAAGGAATTTTAAGGCATTTAAAGTAGTTCAAAGTAGTAGTTTTGGATTTTTAAAAAATAAGTTGTAATCCCAAAAATGCTCAAAATTTTTATATGAGTTCCTCATATTATTTAGAAGCCTTGGGTAGAATTTGGGTTGATTTGGACCTTGTTTGATCATTAAACCCCAAAACACCCCCCCTGCCCTATGAACTCCTTTACTAACTCCGGAAACCCTAAGTTCTCGGAGTTCTGTGAAGGAAAATTGTATTCAAGACTTAGATAATAAGTTTATATTATCCTTGCACCCTCATGAGCATCCCATGGCATCCATTCTTATACATCTGTATGGTTATGATTAGAACGTGAAGAAGAAGTAGAAGTCACCGAAGAGAGGACACCACCACCCTCGGATTCTCAAGCAGGCAACTGCTTCTACTTTGATATTTGCGGATCCGAGCCAGACTCACCTGTTAACGAAGGCAAGCCCCGGTGCATGCAACCCCTTTCCTTGTGTTTTTAAATACTTTTCGCACATCTTAAGTCAAGTGAAATGTGCATTAAGTTCATAGGAATTGCTTGGAACCTTTTGATGCATTGCTTTCCTTGATATCCACACCTTTATGGATACTTCTGGTGAAGTATCAAAATTGTTTTACAAAAATGCTTAGCCCTGCTTAGGTCTTGTGGATAGAGGTTGTCTTTTGCTGTACTGCCTAGCTCAGGGGTTATCCTTGAGGAAAGATGACTTCTACCTGCAAGAATATTTTCTTTTGGAGCAATGGTGGGATCTTACTGCAAAGTTCCCTGTGATGCGTTTTTCATCCTAAGGAACAGAAACAATCCTAAGGATGGAAGTACTTAAATCGAGACTTGGGTTAGGAACAAGTGATGTTCTACCCAGGTTGATTAAGGATTGAACGTGTATGTGGGCGTGCTGATCGAGGATCCTTTAACTGGTCACATGCCTCGTCATGGGTAAGCCTTGCCTCGGGCAGACTAAGGCCAGAATAAGATAACACGAAATGGGCGTGGAGCGGTGGCGGGAGTAGCGTGTACCCACCGTGGCAAGAGGCTGGACGGTGGTGTATCTGTGCTCTCGGTTTGCGTGAACCTGATCTGGTCTTAAGAACCCCGGTGGCGGGTTGACATATGCAAGGGTTAAGTGCTACATATGTCGTGTGATTGGAGATCCTCAGCTGAGTATAATCGATTCGGATCACCGTACCTTCGCGGTTATGAAGACTTGGTCACTTCCCTGCAACCTAGAGTCAGGATGTGAACAGTATGGATAAAAATGATGTTGTACTGATGAAATGATGAAATTAGACTAGAGGCAAATAGAGTCTATTAATACTTAACATGGCATTAAAAGATTGAAAGTAAGGACTCACCTTAGTAAGCTATTTCTGCAAAAGTATCTAAGTTGATTCTTGCTAAAGCCTCTCCTTGATTCCCATTTATCCAGCATACCCTTGAGAGTCTTTTCCTTAGTCGGGTAAGACTTGCTGAGTAATTCCATACTCAGGGTTTATCCCCTTGTTGTTTTTAGGTGAGGAAGCAGCAGATTTCAGTTGCTTCTGTACCAAGGTGGTTCCTAATGAAGATAAGCAAGAGTGAAGCGCGGGAGGAAAGGATCCTCCATTAAGACTTTTGTGTGATAACTGTCGGGAGGAGTTTTTACCTCCCTTGGTATGTGTAATAATATTACTCTGCACTCGTTTATATTCCTGGTCTGTAATAAACAACCTGATCTTACTTTTAATAAATGTAAGTTATGTAATCGCTTCCACATTTCTTTATCTCTGATGTTCTGTAATGTCTGCAAGACGGGTGAGACATTCCTGGAAAGGTAAGGAAAGATACCGAGCTTGTTATGTAGTTCAGGGGCACCTATAGGGTTGTCTGAGGTCCGTTGGACAAGGACAACTGTAGGTGGGCCTAATTACTTGGGAGGTTCCGTCACAGAAATGCTAGAGAGGTTTGTCACACCCGGATTTAAGGAACAAACTCGGGTGCATCTCATATATGCGCTAGAGAAGACAGCACATATAATAACAGAGTGCATAGTGATAAATGTCATAAATATCATAAATGTACTTATTACATAGCAGAAGTCTTACAAAAATAAATGATAAAATAAAGCGAACTGTATATTATTCCCTGGCGCCACAAAGCTGACTGGGAGACGCCACCTAGATCAAGTCGAAAGCCTCGGTGTTAGGCGGCTCCTCTTCGACCACCTGCTCTTCTCCCGTTGGGGGGTGTGAGACAGCAAGAGTGAGCTCACATACGATCACAACTCAACAAGTTGTGGGGAACAATGTGCATGAACTCACCAAAGGTGGGAGTTCATGAAGTGTAAGGCTGATCAATGAAGTAAAGGTTGAAGCTGAGCATTGCTTTTATAAGTTGGTCAAAATTTTATTAGCAGTTACTAAGTGTAAGTAAATACCAAACCATAGTAATAATAAGTAAAAGTAATAATAAAATAATCCCAGATGCAATGAACTTACAAATTAAATTTAAGTTCCATAAATTGATCATGTGAGTGTCCGAGCCGCTCATGACCGTGAGCACAGCTAGTATACCAGTTTTACACTCTGCAGAGATTGCACATCTTTACCCACAAGTCGTGTTACCCATTTGCCACGGAGTTGATCAGACCCCATACACCTCTACCAAGGAAGCGAGGCAGGGTACCACTACGAGGCCTTTACAAAGTTCCACTAGTTTCAGAAAACCCGCTATAGTTTATAGGAAGCTCCAGTGCAGGAATCCCTCGCCTGACCGCCATCGCAGCAAAATCAACCCAAGGACCTCCCTACACTGACCACTCCCCTACTGCCCTTGCCCCTTTTGGGTAAGGTAGTCATCCACTAGCTTTCCTAGTTAATCAGCTAAGGGCGTCCCATTGAACCCTTGTGGTAGCACTGTTTCCCCGGGTGGTTCTCCATGTTCCCATTAACATAATGACCTTATCATGAATAGTAAATAATAAACAGATAATAAAAATTATAACAATGAGTGATGAATATCTCTATACCCAAAGCCACATAAAGAAATAGCATGTACTACCCAAAAATTTAGTAGTAAAACCAGTGGTGAAACAAGGTATAAAGATAGTCAAAATCTAGGGTAACCTATTGGGTCCCATCAAAATTAACCTATGCAGATCATTATGATTAATAAGAACATGACTGGGTAAAAGAAGTGATCAAGGGCACAACTTGCCTTCAACGAGCTCCTGCTCAACAGTCTCTACCTGCTGAACCTCAGGATCCTCTGTGACTTGCTCGTCTACTCGCATCAACACAATACATACATAGTATAGCAAAAATTAACATCACACCAAACATGCAAATAAAATACATAATAATAATCTAGACATTAAAATAAGATCATAGGAGCTGGAATCATTAAATTTGGAGTTATAGATTTTAAGTTATGAATTTTCTAAGATTTTACGTATTTAATACAGGATTAAGTGATAGATAAATTTTAATGTGCCTTTCATGTCAAAACAGTGGCACTAATGGATAGACAATAATATTACAAAAATTTTGGAACTGGAATGGATCAATTTGGAGTTCATATGAATTTTATATGAATTTAACAAATTCTGGCATTTATTTATGCATTAAAAATCAATTTCTATTTACTTTTAATGGATCTTCTAATCTTCTGGACTGGGCGTCAATTATAGGAAAGCGCAGGGGTGAACGCATAAAAAATCCTAAGACACAGACTAACCAGGGAAGGACTGCGGGTTAATTTTATAAAAACAGAGGGGTTCTTATGCTATTCGGCCTTGGCGAAAGGGTATCGGTGAGTATCGACCGCACGATCAGAACCGTACGGCGCAAATTAGAAGCCATCCTCCTGCGAATTGGTACTCAACAGTGGTCGGAGGATCGAGATCTGATGGCCACCCTACTTCCATAGCACGGATTCAATCCAGACCCTCCGATCGACGCTTGATGACCTAGATCGAACTCGGTCGAAGGGGTATCCTAATTCTAATCGTGGCTGTACCCCCTGAATCAACGGTCCACACCATTCCCCCCTACCCTGGTTGAGCGGGACGGCGGCGCCGCCCTGATACACGGTGAACCATCGCCGGGGTTGAGCAATTAGGTGCCCCACGGTCCTAACTCACATTAATCGGGTGCTACACGGAGGAGGAAGCAAGGCGATTGCGATGGGTCCACGCATACCTTGAATCGCCGAGCGAAATGTCGTGACCACCACGGGACTCGAGCTCGGTGAAAACTGCTACGTCGACGAGCAATTCTGCGAACACCGCACTTTCTCTCTTTCAATCGACACTTCGAGCACTTCCACCACACCCTGGTGATGCTCCCCAACCGCTGCTATTGGCCCGAGCGGCATCGGAAACAAGGTCCGACCAACGGCGCCGCAATGCTCTTCTCCACTACGCGCCGTGGAAGTAGGTATGGCTTCGGAATGTGGATGCTACGCGCCAGAGGGCTAGGGGCGCTACTTATATGCTGCAATGTTGGCGCACGGGGGGGTCGAGGTCCGTTGTACCGGCCAGCTGAGCCAGCCAAAGCGCGGCAGAGGTTGCGTTCGCGGAGAAAAAGGAGGAAGGAAGACTCCATGCGCGTGGTGACCGACCGGTGGGTCCAGCGGAGACAGTGAGACAATCCCGAGTCCGCGCGGTAATGGACGGCTGACCGGTGGGTCCCCCCTTGCCAGGCGGTAGCGCGTGCGGTGGAAGAAATACTGGGTCGCGCTGTGAGAAAACCCTGGTGGGCCAAAATTGGGTACTGAGGCCCAGTTAGGTTTTTTTTCTTTTTCTTTTTGTATTTTCTTTGTCTTTCTTTATTTCCATATTCTAATTTAAATTCAAATTTAAATTCAAATCTTGTGCCAAATTATCCTCGCGTTATATTATGAAATTAGAAGTACCAATTTTTAGAAATAATTACATACATATTATTTATTTATTTTCATATCATTTCTCTTTTTCTCCTTTTTCCTCAAATCTTCTTCTCACTATATTTTATTTTTATTCATATTATTATTGTTTTAAATGCACAAACAAAGATCCAATATGATGCAATGGTTTATTTTAGGTGTTATCAATTATTTATTCCCTCTATATATGGTTATTACTAGGTTACAATGAGTATGGGGCAAAACACATAATGAGATCAACTCCCTTCAAATTGTTTACAACTTGGATATTACAAGGTTTGAGATATATCTGCACCAGCTGACAGCAAACACAATTGTTAGACTCGGCGTTTACATATGGGCCCTTCAGAGCCAAGGTTTGAGTGTGAATGCCAA
The DNA here is from genome assembly GCA_029449295.1 of Zea luxurians. Classification (NCBI taxonomy): domain Eukaryota; kingdom Viridiplantae; phylum Streptophyta; class Magnoliopsida; order Poales; family Poaceae; genus Zea; species Zea luxurians. The sequence goes on from JAOPSE010000011.1 coordinate 79,371,340, forward strand.
AGGTTTTTGTAGGATCCATGAACTTCATTATCAGACGAAGGCAAGGTCTCCGGACAACCTTCATAAGAATTTTGGGTGCTATAACTTCGCATACAGGAAAGATACGAAGGCTCCTATGCTAGGATATCAGACAAAATGATCGACTAGGTGGACTAATGAGTGGTTTTATATGAAAACTGACACTTAGGGTGGGGATAAATTTAAGAAGATTGTGATGAGACCTCTTGGCTTAAACTTCGATTTAACACAACCAATCTATAATATGAGCATCAGATCACCGGCGCAGGTAGCCCAAGTTTGCTTTAGTACAGTTATCGAGCATATTAGTACACGAGGCTTGGTGCAATAGTATCTTGCTAACAAGGTATTTCCAACACTCGACGACTCCCTTTGAAAGGAAAAAGGGAACCATTAAAAGGAAGAAAAACTACATGGATTTTATAGATAATATCTATGAAGCTCGTTTGCATTCCATGATCTTGGAACTTCGCTTCCATCCATGTCCTTCAGCCTATAAGACCCTGGCCTGCTTGAAGATGCCACCAAAAAGGGGCATTCTCATTTCACTTGCAGTTTTCCTACTGTTTCTGGATTTACTAGATTTGACTAGCATATTGATGAAGGACAAGAATGTCGAAGGCCGGGCAACTAGAAGCCCTTTGGAGGATGCTGCAGAGGAAACATCAAAATCAATGCCAAAGAAATCCCTCGAAAAAATGCAGAATTGGAAGGATTATGCAGGCTATTATGAAGCCCCCTCCAATCACAGTGAGAGGGAGTGCACGGAAGAATATCGAAGTGGTCTCAACTAGCGAAGCATGTCCTAAGGCCAAAGACAGCAGGAGGTCTCTTTGGGACCACTATGGCCGCAATTGAAAGAATAATCATAGAATCAACCCAGATGGTACATGAGAAATTTTTTGGGGGGCAAATACGACGGCTACATTGTGAGGTCCAAAGAGGCTGCATCGATGGCACTGGCTGCGAAGAGCGATAAAGCCAAAGCTTTTTGAAGGAGAAAGACCCTTTGATATTAGGCACCTAGGTGGTATCGATCTTAGCGCTAAAGAGTTATCTGAGCTTCGGGAATTTGCTATTGCTGGTGGCTACGGATCTAATTATGTTTTATTCAGTGGTGTGGACGAGGAGGTGCTGGGTTGTCTTCCCGACGGAGCCGAAGCTAAGATTGTTAACACTCTGACAAAGTCTATTGGCTTCCTGAAGCTAGAAAATGAACTGAGTAATTATAGAAAATAGCATATTACTGGTAGTTTGATGTACTCGAATTTCAAGGTATAAAGTCACTTATGTAATATATTTTTGAATTGTTGCAAAGTAAAATTTATTTATTCTTCGGCTTTTGCAGAGTTTTTTGCTGAGCAAAGCTTTGAGGCTTCAACGGGAAACATAAGATCAGAAAAACGAGTTCATCATCTCTTAGTAAGAGAAGAGTTAAAATTTTGAAGGGTTAATCAAAGAAAAAGGCACTACTATTCTATATCTTAAGACAAATGTAGCCAAAGCTCAAAAATTCGAAGATAAGGTGTTAGAAATGAAAGCGAAGGATGAAAGAAAATTGATGAACAAGGTGAACACATTCAAGACTTTGGGGATGAGATAGAAAAGCTGAAGACCACTCACAAAGATGATGTAAGCCGTCTCTAGACCAAGGCCAAGGGTCTAAATTTGGAAATTAAAAGAAAGATAGAAGAGAATAGTGATATAGTGTTGTAGTGGTAGAGTAGGTTGCGCGTGAGAGAGAGGTTGCGAGTTTGGATCTCACTGGTCACAAAACACGTGAACTCAGTTCAAAAAATGGTGAAATATGATAGGATGATACATTGTTCACAAAACACGTGAATTCGGTTCAAAAATGGTGAAAAATGATAGGACGATGGGTATGGCAATATTGATGGTTGGGGGTTATTCCCCTAATTAAAAAAGGTTTTGCTGTTTTTTTTTATTTTTTTTACGATTCTTAGTTTGCCGAGTGCTTTTATTTGTCGAGTGTTTTTTGACACTCGGCACATGCCTGTGTCGAGCGTTACACGGTACTTTTTCGGGCACTCGGTGTAACCCTTGGCAAAGACTTTTTGCCGAGTGCAAAAAAGTCTTTGCCAAGTGTTTGGGGCACTCGGGAAAAAGGCATGTCCGGTAATGTACACAGATGAGAACTAAACAATAAGACAAATTGATTAAACCTAATTAGTTCATAATTTTCTCATGTGATGCTATAGTAAACATTTGTTAATCATGGATTAATTAAGCTTAATAAATTTGTCTTGCTGTTTATTCTTTAGTGTAATTAGTTTTATAAGTAGACTACAATAATACTTGTAATATGTATTCAAACATCCAATGTGACACGGCTAAACTTTAGTCCCTAAAACCAAACACCCCAGGTGCGGATGGACTGGGGGTAAAGTGGGTCATGCCCCCTCAATTTTTAAAACCTTTTATACCTAATGTTAAGTATAGGAAAAATAGAGTATTGGGTAGGCCAAAACAGCCATGTCTAGGTCTTCTCATCGGATCAGCTTAGTCCTCCTAACTCTCATCCTTCGTTTTGGCCTAGTGCTCATATCTATATGTCCGCCTCCATTCTTCCCAATGTCGTTGCGACAATGTGGCCCGTCCTTGATAGCTGACATGCTTGGAGAACCAGCGAGCCTTGGCTCTTAGCTAGTGACACTGTCCAATCCTGCCCGCTTCTCGGTGTCCTCGCCCTTCGAGATGATCGACATTCACACACGGCTTCGATTCGGTGGATGTTGTTTTCATTTAATTGACAGATTGAGTATGAGATATAATATTTGTATTAGATTAGAATATTCACTTTTGATTGTGAATTGAACACTATAAAAGTAGTCGATGATTATTGCTCCTCTTTATTTAGATAAATGAGGAGATTTTTTCAACCAGTTTTAAAGGGTTCTACAAGCGGTGGTCAGGACAATACCAATGTAAATGACTCGTCTATTGGACAAATAAGAATTTTAGAGCAATCAAGTGTTGGAAGGGTAGTTGCATATCCAACGTTAAGGACAAAATGATGAAGAGATAATGATTCGACGATTGATGATGAGATCAATATTCGACGGTTTTAACGTCTTAAAATTTAAAGGACACCATTGCCTCGGTCATCAAGAACTTAGCGACATGTTCGCTCTTTTGTTTATATAGTTTCTTTCCTTGAACTTATATCGTGTATTGATATGAAATTTGAATCTTATGTAGCACTAGCTTTTATGGTCTTGCTTGATTTTATCGTGACATTTTTTGGCCTTCCATGACTTCTAGTCCTGTGTCTGCCACTGAAACACCTCCTTAGTTTTTCTTTTTTTTTGCAAATAATAAAATAAATAAGTTCGTATTAGTATATTTTAATGGTAAAAAGTTATGACAAAATAAATAATTTATTTATATAAAAATGTGAATAAAATAAACAGCCAGACACGAGAAGAAAAATATCACATATGTGTTGAGACCGTTCTGTGTGCGTATTATGCTGGTAATGAGATGATATGTCATGTGCAGCAGCTAGAAGCTCGCCAGGGTGATGATGACGACGCTGCACCTGCACCTTCTTGGTCTGCCGTGCTTCCGCGGGGTTCTTGCAGGCTTCCTTTGCAGTCAGTTACCATGTCGGCGAAGAGGTGTATGTGCGCAGTGCTGTGGCAGTGAGCAAAGAATGAGCCGCGTCCCAGGCACGGGTACGCCGCACCGCATTGGGGCGCGGACCTAACCCTGCCTCGCTACTCGCTAGGCTGCATGCCGTAGCTGCAGAGTAGAGAAGGCTTGCTGGTGATGTGAAGCGCCATACGAGTAGAGCCAGCTAGCTAGCCAGCCAGCTAGCCAGCAGCCCAGCACTGCCTTCGGCTCTCTACTCTCCCAGAGGCAGGACGAAGGAGACGTGAACGTGATGTCCCCGATCAAATACACGTCATGCCTCGTCCATAGACTGCCAGATAGATAGATGATCGTGTTCGCGTCCACGTCTTCCTCTTGCCTTGGGATTGGACATCCAGGCAGAGCGAGGGACCAGAGCCCAGATGCAAGGGGTACAAGCAGCGAGTCTGACTGATTTTCAGCACAGCACCTTTAGAATTTACTATTCAAATTTGTATTCTATGTTTTTAGCATTGAACCTATTAACACTCATAAAAAGTAAAACCTCCAATTCGTTATTTGTCTTTGATATAAAATCCGGATACAGATAGGGATATGGATTCGAATGTTTTTTTCAATTTTTTTTGTTGTAGTAAGAAAATAATGCACACACAGAATTATACAAAATTTTATTCTTTTACTTCATAATACTCTTAATAACATGACTTAAAAAACTAGCTTCAAATTCTATGTATATCTACGTTCAAATATCAGATTTGTCATCATATAAGTCAGATGTTTTAGGAACACCCTTGTAACAGCGATTGCCCACTAACAAAAGATTTAACCTTCTTTAATCAACTCTTAATCGAACAAGCCCAACTCAAACTTCCGTGTACTATCTATTGGAATCTTAGAAAATAACTAGATAGTTGCCCGTGCTTTGCTACGATTTTTATATATCATATAAATATGTATTAAGATATTTATTTAAATATAATTATTGTTTATTTCTAAACAATAAAGTATGTGTGCTTTGGTGGTTAGCCCCAAATTTACGGAGCTGGGGTTGTGGGTTCGAGTGCTCGCTCTGCACTTTTTTGTACAGTGCTGCATGGGTGGGGTCGGGTGCTGAGCAGGTGTTGTAGCTGGTTGTGTGGAGAACCAGAGAGCGTGGGGTGGGCCTAGAGTGCCAGCGTGTCCATAGGGCAGTAGTTGAGAGAGGGACAAGAGAACCAGTCGGGGCGCGTGAGGCAGGTCCAGAGTGTCAGCGTGGAGGGTGAAGATGTGGTAGCACCAGGTGCCCATATTAGGTTCTTAATAGAGTAGTATAGATAAATATTTTGTCTGCGAGAAAATTCTCCGGCCGGGTGGCGGAATGCACCCGCCCTAATCCTAAGATGAGGAGGGGGCCTTAGCGGTTTGCCTGTTATGTGGAAGGTGGATGAACACACGAGGACACGAGGGTTTAGAGTGGTTCAGGCCACCGGAGCGTAAAACCCTACCTCCACTGTGTATGTTGTATTGAGTATGAGAGCTTGAGAGCTTCGAGAACTTGTGGAACTTGTGTGTGTGTACCTGTCCCTGTAACGTTGTGTGTCTTCCCTTTTATAGTTCAAGGGAGGCACATACAAGGGTGCTGAGCCCCGACATGTGGGCCCAGGAGCATAACGGATGGAACACATTATGTGGATAATTAATACTAATAACACCTGAGTAATCACCGGGCGCCATGATGGCCGTAGTCGACGCAGTATTGATAAGCGGCGACCGTTTCCTTGGTAACGCGCGAGTAATGATGAGCATGCCGCCTAGCACTAGAATGGACATGCACTCGTCTTATCCGCAATAAATGCAGGGGCAGTGTAGCCCAGAGGCTTTATGCCAGACTCCGTCCGTTGGCTTAAGTCACGTGCAGTAGTCCATGTGACCGCATCGGGTCTCCGCTTGAGCGGGGAGCAGGAGTGTATGCAGATAGGTCTGGGTCTGGACACGTGTCGGCACCGGACCCCCGCTTGGGTCTTGTTCTAGGCCCAAGTATGTTCTGTCCTGGAACCTTGGGACCCCATTGTGGGTGGCCTGGACCCCATACGGGGGGGGTCCGGATCCCTTTCCAGGGGTCCGTCTTGCACACGTGGAGGTCCTGGACCAACCTTGGAGGTCCGGTCTGCATATCTAGGGGTCTGGCGCTCTCCCATAGGGGTCCAGACTTACTGTTGATGCCTTAGAGTATACCACCTTCTCTGGACATGTGGCGGCTCCGGACCTACTCACATGGTGGAGTCGGGCGCTGCTGTGGACCGAGAGTAGTCGCCCGAGACTGGGGCAAGTCATGGCCTGGTCCCACACACAGCACCTTTACCACGCGACTAAGAGATAGCCGCGTGGGCACTGCGTCTTTATACAGTAGTAAGGGTACCCTAGTTTCAGGGTATCGACATATATATTGAGATATTTATAAATACTAAGGTATGTTTGGTCTGGTGGTTATCACAAATGATTATAGCACAAGGGAGTGTAGGTTCGAGTGCTCGATTTGCACTATTTTTTACACGTGTCGGCACTAGACCCCCGCTTGGGTCTTGTTCCAGGCCTGAGTATGTTCTGTCCTGGAATCTTGGGACCCCATTGTGGGTGGCCCGGACCCCATACGGGGGGGGGTCCGGATCCCTTTCCAGGGGTCTGTCTTACACACGTGGAGGTCCTGGACCAACCTTGGAGGTCCGGACTGTATATCCAGGGGTCCGTCGCTCTCCCATGGGGGTCCGGACTTACTGTTGATGCCTTGGAGTATACCACCTTCTCTGGACATGTGGCGGCTCTGGACCTGCTCACGTGATGGAGTCGGGCGCTGCTGTGGACCCAGAGTAGTCGCCCGAGACTGGGGCAAGTCATGGCCTGGTCCCACACACAGCACCTTTACCACGTGACTAAGAGATAGCCGCGTGGGCACTGCATCTTTATACAATAGTAAGGGGTACCCTAGTTTCAGGGTACCGACAGTGGCCCCCGGGCCCGCCTCAGGGGAGGATGCGAGCCTGCAGGCGGGGCCAAAGCTTGTACTTCGCCTCAACATGGCATGACCGGTGATTAGGGCGCTGTTTTAGCACATCTGCCGGTGCGGCGCGGCGTTTTAGCATATCTGCTGACGCACGCACCATCAATCCGCCTTAGGTCACGCTGACTGCCATATCTGACCCCATGGCTGACTGACCGCGGCCCCCACGCCTGGTGGTTTTATTGGGCCACGCGTGGGGTGCCTCATTGCCGACCGCTTCTAGTCTGGGGCGGTGCTCAACCTGGTGCGTAGCCTGCTTGGGTGGAGCTCGCCAGCGTACGCTGCAAGGATCTGCGCCGGTGCCGCTCCCCTCGACGATCTCGCCGTTGGGGAGTTTGTTCTGTTCGTCTCCTATGTCTCCTGCGGGTTGGCTCTGCCAATCTCGCCTTTCTTCTTGCTGCTGTTGGAGGAGTTCGAGCTCTAGCTTCAGCACCTCACGCCCCACTCCATCCTCCAGGCGGCCATCTTCGTCCACCTCTGTGAGATGTTTGTGGGGGTGGCCCCCTGCACTTCCCTCTTCTGCCATTTCTTCGTGCTGGTCAAGTCTGGGAAGGCTAGGGACCATCTTGGTGCCTACTACTTTCAGACAAGGCCAGATTCAGCCGTAGCCTACATCTCCACCTTCGGCGGCACGAGGTGGGAAAACTAGCGCGCCGACTGGGTGATCGCCAACGACCACCTCGTCCTGCCGAGCAACGGGCCATCCCTCGATCGCAAGCACTGGAGGACCAAGCCATCGCTATCGCTGGAGCTCCTGTCCGTACTGGACAGGATCAAGACCTTGGCAACCGGTGGTCTGACCTCCATGCATGTGGTCGGCGACTTCCTGAAGCGCCGGGTCATGCCGCTGTAGAGGAGGCCGTGCCTGTGCTGTTGGTTCACTGGCCCGAATGATATCGGCAGGATCCAGCGTGGGCCGGGTACCGATCTATCCTAGGAGGAGCCGGAACTCCTGGTGAAGGGGATTACTGGTGAGTCCTTTATCCCTGAATCCTTGATACTCCCCCAGGACATCCCGGCGCTCTGTGATGATCCAGGGCTGCGAACAGCGGTGCTGGCCACGCTGCCGACCCTCGATGAGAGCGGCGTGGCGGTTCGTCAGACTGGCGGTCAGGACCCCCTCCGCGAGATCCAGATCCCTGGTGTACTAGCTGGGGGTCCCCAGACGCCAACGGGGCTCCTAGTGCCAGTCCCGCCGTGGCCCCCAGCTCCATGGACAGGGGCAAGGGACCTGCAAGCAGCTCCTCCACCCCAGGTGGCACCGGGGGGTCGGAGGAAGAGAGGCGATGCCGGTTGCGTCGTGCCGATAGGTCGCTTGTTTCGGACCCCCCCAGAAGCGTCAGAGGACTACTGGTGGGGCCAAGGAAGCTGGCTCCTAGACCCAAGGCGCACAGAGACACGTCAGTCCTCCGCCACCACCACCATCGGGCCCACCGCCACCACCACCACCTGGGGGTGATCTCTCCCAGGGGCACCAGCAGCAGCAACCATAGCAGCAGCGGTAGCAGCAACAACAACAGTCGCAGCAACAGCAACAGCAGCGGTCGCCCCGCTTCTAGGGTCGCTGGAAAGTCTAGGGCCCCAAGTAAGTGTAGCCCCTTTTTCCATGAGTCTAATTATCATGTCAACAGGTCTTAACCCATCGTCTGTTCGCCAGGGCTTCCTCCTCCACCGCTCCTAAGGCCACACCTCCTCCGCCAGGCACTAGGCCCATCGATGGGTCCGACTCTCAGCAGTAGGAATCTGCTAGGAGCGGTGCCAACGGTCTACCTCCAGCCGCTGCCCAGACAGTGCCAGCGGCTTCTCAAGCCTCAGCCGGGGCTCTGACGGCAGCGACGTCAGCATCAGGCAGCGACGTCAGCATCAGGCGGCATCGCAGCAACAGAGGAGGTCCCAACTGCGCCGACGGCTATCGCAGCCTCAACAACGGCGATGCCGTCGAGTACACCGTCGACAGCAGTGGAGGAGGTTCCAACTATGCCCACCCCTGCCATCGAGGGTGATGTAGGGGGCGCATCCAGCTCCATCCCGTCGCCCACTCTGGAGGAGACGGAGGTGGTTTTTGGGCGGCGGCTCCGGTCCGACGCCGAGCCAGAAGCAGCACCAGTTCCTCTCCCCCGGGTGCTGTCTCATGCCCATCAGGCTCTTCATGAGACTGAGGCGGTGATCCTGTGGGAGTGGGAGGCGCTTGAGGCTGAGCACCATCGCCTCAGCGACTGGCGTACCCAGCTGGAGGAGCGCACCAAGGCTGCATCCCGCCAGTTTGCATCCGAGTAGTCCGAGCTCGAGAGGGACCGCAAGGATTACAAAAGAGACCTCCAGAAGGTGTACGCTCGAGAGCTAGAGGCGTCCTGGAGGGAGAAGATGTTGTCCATGAGGGAGGAGGCTGTGTCTCAGCGGGAGGCCATCGCAATAGAGCTCCGGGCCAAGCTGAGTGCCCTGGACAAGATCCTGGAAGAGTAGCCGATCCAGCAGACCACGGCTGTGGAGAGGCTGCAAAAGTTGCAGCAAGAGCTCGAGGGCAAGGCCAGCGATGTTGCCCTCACTGAGGAGAAACTTAAAGCGAAGGAGCAATCCTTAGAAAGGCGGGAGATGGACCTCGCCAGGCGGGAGAAGGATCTCACTTTCCGGGAAGAAATGCTGACTCGGCGAGGCGAGATGCTGGCCGAGCACGAGCTCGAGGCGGAGAAGAAGGAAAAAGAGCTGGAGGAGCGTATCCAGCAGTTCCAGGCAGCGCAGGCGGCGCCGGGTCCCCAGGCAGTGGAGGCCACCAGGAAGGCCCTTGAAGACCTTCAGGCGGAGCATTGCGTCGAGGTCCAGTGCATCGCCGCATGGGCCGGCGAGGTGAGCATGGCACTGGTGCCGCTAGGGATGAGTCCCATCCCGGTGTCGAAGCTGCCGACATCTATCTCCAACGCGCTCCCGGTGCTAGACTCTGCCTCCGACCGCCTCCAACGCCTGGACCAGATTCTTAGCGCCCGCTTGGAGATCGAAGGCGGCAGGCTCTGCCGGGCTGTGATCGAGTACATCTTGACATGCTTCCGGAGCCACGACCCGGCCATATCCTTGGAACCGGTGATCGCTGGTCCGGTGGCCGACACTGAAGACACCGCCCGGGAGGACATACAAGATACTGTGGAGCTGGTGGCTGAGCGCTTCCAGTGGGATCCTGCTGATGACGAGTAATCTAATCTGCAGAGACAAAAACAAGGGTCCCGCTGGAGAGCGGCTTGTAATAATTTTTGGTTTTGTAAGATACTTTTGAGAACTATCAATCAAACAACACTTATCTGTATGCTATTTGTCCTCGCTGTGTGTAGCGTTACTAACTCCTCCCTGGTACTTGGCCCCCCCTGGGATGTAGGCTCGACGTGTCGAGGCTAGATACCAGCATACCAAAGAAAGAATTGGTGACCCGGCCCCCAGGATGTAGTCTGGACTGGGACCTGGACCTGTACATAGCTTCGGCTAGGGAGTTTTAGTAGCGCACCCATAGGACCCACCAACTGGTATATTTTATCCTTTGATTCATGCAACAGGACCTGCAGGATTTAGCCTGGGAAGCCAAGTCGTATACCCGGAACCCCTGGATCATAGCTCCAAATACTAGGACACCCATCGTAGAGTGGTGGAGCGTGCAGGCTTAGGGTACGTGACCAGGCTCAACGGCTACACAGCTCCGGACCACCTAGGAGACGAGTGTCCGTTCTCTAGAACCAGACCCCAGGTTGCCGGACCCACAGGACTATAGTTCCAAATACTAGGGTACCCATCATAGAGTGGTGGAGCGTGCAGGTTTAGGGTACGAAACCAAGCTAAGCAGCTACACAGCTCCGGACCACCCCAGGAGACAAGTACCCATTCTCTAGAACTGGCCCCCAGGCTGCCGGACCCCCTGCCTTTGTAGAGGGGTCCTAAACTACAAGCCTAGCTACTCAATTCAGATGTCATTATACCAGCAAGGGTGGGAACTGTACGGGTGGGTTAGATAAAAAATAATGTTCGTGAATTAAGGTAGAACGAACCATCACAAAAGCAAATCTAAGGGGTGAATCTTTTCTTTATAACTTGATATGCATGAGTGTAGGCCAACAGACCGGGTTTATGAGGGCGGACCTCACCAGGTTGACGTACATATATGCGTAACCTAGTTACAAAGGATGAAACTGAATTCCCCAGTTCTGCTTTTATGGGTAAAACTTATGGAGGTGCTCTATGTTCCAGGGATTGGGAAGAGGCACTCCTTCAGCTGTGGCAAGGCGGACACACCCGGGCTAGCATATTTTCGTCACCTTGAAGGGTCCTTCCCAACTGGGGGAGAGTTTGTGGAGCCCTTCTTGGTTTAGTACTCGCCTTAGGACCAGGTCCCCAACCCTGAGCTCCCTACTATGCACGAACCGTTGATGGTAGCGCCTGAGCGCCTGGTTGTACCATGCATTTCAGATCACCGCTCGCCATCTGTGCTCATCAATGAAGTCCACGTCCTCACGCCATAGCTGTTCCTGCATAGACTCATCGAAAGCTTGGACCCGTGGGGAGCCCATAATGATTTCCGGGGGAAGGCAAGCTTCAGCCCCGTAGACCAGGAAGAATAGGGTCTCCCCGGTAGCTCAGCTAGGTGTGGTCCGGTTCCCCCACAGCACGGATGGAAGCTCGTTGACCCAATTTGCACCTTGCTTTTTCAAGCAATCATAGGTGCGTGTCTTGAGTCCCCTGAGGATCTCTGTGTTTGCCCTCTCCGCCTGGCCGTTGCTCCTGGGATGAGCCATAAACGCAAAGCAGAGCTTGGTGTCGATGCCCTCGCAATACTCCTGGAAAAGCTGACTTGTAAACTGGGTCCTGTTGTCCATAATGACATGGCTTGGGACCCCAAATCTACAGACAATCAACCTAAGGAAAGCAACAACAACACCTTGGGTGATATTGACCACAGGGGTGGCCTCTGGCCACTTTGTGAACTTGTCTATAGCGACGAAGAGGAAGCGGTACCCGCCGACAGCCCTGGGGAATGGTCCTAGGATGTCCACCCCCATATGGCAAATGGCCAGGAGGGTGGAATCATCTGTAGAGCCTGAGCTGGTGTGTGTATCTGCTTTGCATGGAACTGGCACGCCTTGCAGGACTTTACCATCTCAGCTGCATCCTGGAGGGCGGTTGGCCAATAGAAGCCATGCCGGAAGGCCTTTCCGACCAGCGTGCGGGATGAGGAATGACTTCCGCACTCTCCTCCATGGATCTCTATGAGCAACTCACAGCCCTTCTCCTAGGTAATGCACCGCATGAGAATACCATTGGCGCCACGGCGGTAGAGATCCCCTTCCACCACTGCGTATCGCTTAGCCAACCGCACTATGCGCTCTGTGGACACATGATCTTCAGGAAGGATATTTTCCTTCAGGTAGTCCCGGATCTCAGAAATCCATGCATTGGGACCACTCTGAGACACTGGCTATGGCGCTAAGGGGTTGGCAGGACCCCCTGTAGCACACACAATCTTTGGTGGGTCCTGCTGATGATACGCCACCGGGACCGCTAGCTTCGAGGTGCTAGTCTCGCCCCCTTCGCCTAGTGCGGCAGGCTGGGCAATAGGTCTCAGCAGCCGCCTTTCGAAGACACCCTCAGGCACGGGTGCCCAAGTTGATGCCCTCATGGAGAGCTCATCTGCCGCTAAGTTGTCAGCCCTAGGAACATGTTGTAGTTCCAAGGCCGTGAAGTCCTTTTCCAGCTTCCTCACATGGAGGAGGTAAGCCGCAAGCCTGGGCTCGTTGCAGCTACATTCCCCGCGGACCTGCTTGATGATCAGCTGGGAGTCCCCCTTCACGAGGAGCTGGCGAATCCCTAGGGATAGGGCCGCAGACAAGCTGAAGATCGGCGCTTCGTATTCTGCCATGTTGTTGGTGGCCTTGAACTCGAGGTGCACCATGTACTTGACTTGATCTCTGCTTGGATCGACGAGGACCACCCCAGCACCGCCACCTTGCTGGCGGGCGGACCCGCCGAAGAAGAGTGTCCAGTGGGGCTTGGTGAAGACCAGGACCCTGGGCTCCATAGGTGTAGGGTCCGAATCGGGATCCGAACCCCCTAGAGCGCTCGGGGGGGGAGTCCACTCCACGATGAAGTCAGCCAGGACCTGGCTCTTGACAGCATGGCAAGGCTGGAAGTCGAGCTAGAACTCTGCAAGTTCCGCGGCCCACTTGGCGATGTTGCCTGTGGCGTTAGAGTTGTGGAGGATGGCCCTTAACGGGAAGGAGGTCACCACCACAACCCTATGTGCCTGGAAATAGTGGCGCAGCTTCCTAGACGCGACGAGCATAGCATAGAGAAGCTTGTGCGTCTCAAGGTACCTGGCCTTTGCTTCGTGGAGGACCTCACTGACGTAGTAGTGAGAGCACCTAGAGGGGGGTGAATAGGTGATCCTTCAAAATTCAATACTAAATTCCAACAAACTTGATCAAAGAGATGTTAGCACGAGTTAATCAAGTCAATGAGGCGAGCTCTTGCGAACACAGACAATCAAAGAGAGAAGCAACACAAGAGAGGAATTGAGCTCAAAGGACAACACGGGGAGTTCTCAACTCGAATAGAGCTCAAATCTCTAACACAATGAAACGAATGTGCAGGAACAGAGTCTGGATGCCTTAGAATGCTTAGTGAATGCTTGGGTAGCTCCTCCATGCGCCTAGGGGTCCCTTTTATAGCCCCAAGGCAGCTAGGAGCCATTGAAGACCAACAAGGAAGGCTATCCTTGCCTTATGTTGAGTGGCACACTGGACAGTCCGGTGCCGACTTCCTTCCTTTTTTGGCGCAGGTGACCGTTGCAGCTTCGGGTCGGTTGGCGCACCGGACACTGTCCGGTGCACACCGGACAGTCCGGTGCCCCCCGCCTACCATTGGCGCGGGCCATGCGTTGCGCGCGGATTACACGATTGACCGTTGCGCTAGCGACCGTTGGCTCACCGGACAGTCCGGTGCACCACCAGACAGTCCGATGAATTATAGCCGTGTGCCGCCAAACTTTTCCCGAGAGCGGCCTGTTCACCGGAGTCCAGCCTTGCGCACCGGACACTGTCCAGTGCACCACCGGACAGTCCGGTGTGCCAGACTGAGCTGATCTTCGGCTGCACACAACCAGTCTTTTGCAATCCTTTTCTTTTCCTGTTTCCAGAACTTAGACAAAATATGTTAGTACTCAAAACAATGTACTAAGTCTAGAAACATACCTCATGTCTTGATTTGCACTTTTCTCTTTATTTAGAACATAAGAACTTAATCAAATGTGTTGGACACTTAATCACCAAAACATAATAGAAATTGCCCAAGGACACATTTCCCTTTCAATCTCCCCCTTTTTGGTGATTTATGCCAACACATCCAAAAGCAACCAAAAGAAGGGCAATATCAATGCAAATGAGGAACAAATTGTCTTTGACTCTAATTTGGCATATATGGATCATTCATTGCCACCACTTGGTTTGTTTTTGCAAATCAAAATCATTTTCCTATCTTTAAGTCAAACACACTTGTTTGGGCACAAAGAGAGATAATGCAAGAGTGAAATTGATCAAGTGCCAAACCCCCCCTTTTCCCATAATCATAAGTTCTCCCCACAAGAGACCAAATTTTATAATAAGAGTATTTTGGGCAAAGCAAAAGTTCTAACTCTATTGTTTTCAAAATTCACAAGTGGTAGCTGATCCATTTGCTTTGGCCTTAATTTCTCCCCCTTTGGCATTAAGCACCAAAACGTGATCATTCTTGGCCCTTTAACCCCATTGCCTCACCAAAATTGTTAATTAAGAGCAAAAAGGCAATAAGAGCATAGGTAAGAACTTGGAAGTAGATACACCAATATCGGAGTGCAGTGGAAGTCTTTGCAACATCCAAGTCCATTTTCCCTTTCAATGCACCTTTGAGACTACATCCAGAATACTCAAACCCAAAGGTTAGTCTCAAAGGGTCAAGTTGTAGCATATCTCCCCCTAAATAAGTGCATCACTTGCAAATGGACATGTGAGGTTTGGGGATCATGTGGACAACTTGAGCACCACAAATAAACAATAATGAATTGAAATGCATAAAGTAGCATAATCAAAGGCATAGAACACATGTATGCTATAGATCAATCCAAGTTACGTGAATCTAAGACATTTAGCTCACTACGCAACCTGCAAAACCTTTTCTCATCTAAAGGCTTGGTTAAGATATCGGCTAGCTGGTTCTCGGTGTTAATATGGTACACCTCAATATCTCCCTTTTGCTGGTGGTCTCTCAGGAAGTGATGCTGGATGTCTATGTGCTTAGTGCGGCTGTGTTCAACAGGATTATCCGCCATGCGGATTGCACTCTCATTGTCATATAGGAGTGGGACTTTGCTCAGATTGTAGCCAAAGTCCCTGAGAGTTTGCCTCATCCAAAGTAGTTGCGCGCAACACTGTCCTGCGATAACATACTCGGCCTCAGCGGTGGATAGGGCAACGGAAGTTTGTTTCTTTGAGCTCCACGACACTAAGGACCTTCCTAGAAATTGGCACGTCCCTGGTGTGCTCTTCCTATCAATCTTGCACCCGGCATAATCGGAGTCTGAATATCCAATCAAGTCAAAGGTAGACCCCTTTGGATACCAGATCCCGAAGCAAGGCGTAGCAACTAAATACCTAAGAATTCGCTTAACGGCCACAAGGTGACATTCCTTGGGGTCGGATTGAAATCTAGCACACATGCATACACTAAGCATAATGTCCGGTCTACTAGCACATAAATAAAGCAAGGAATCTATCATAGACCAGTATGCCTTTTGATCAACGAACTTACCTCCTTTGTTGAGGTCGACATGCCTGTCGGTTCCCATCGGTGTCTTTGCGGGCTTTGCGTCCTTCATCCCAAACCTCTTGAGAAGGTCTTGAGTGTACTTCGTTTGGGAGAGGAAGGTGCCATCCTTGAGTTGCTTCACTTGGAACTCAAGGAAGTAGGTCAACTCGCCCATCATAGACATTTCAAATTTTTGAGTCATCACCCTGCTAAACTCCTCACAAGACTTTTGGTTAGTAGAACCAAATATTATGTCATCGACATAAATTTGGCACACAAAAAGGTCACCATCACAAGTCTTAGTGAAAAGAGTGGGATCGGCTTTCCCAACCTTGAAAGCATTAGCAATTAAGAAATCTCTAAGGCATTCATACCATGCTCTTGGGGCTTGCTTAAGTCCATAGAGCGCCTTAGAGAGCTTAAAAACGTGGTCGGGATACCTGTCATCCTCAAAGCCAGGGGGTTGTTCCACATACACCTCCTCCTTGATTGGCCCGTTGAGGAAAGCGCTCTTCACATTCATTTGAAACAACCTGAAAGAGTGGTGAGCGGCATAGACTAATAATATTCGAATAGACTCTATCCTAGCCACAGGAGCAAAAGTCTCCTCGAAATCCAAACCTGCGACTTGGGCATAACCTTTTGCCACAAGTCGAGCCTTGTTTCTTGTCACCACCCCGTGCTCGTCTTGCTTGTTGCGGAACACCCACTTGGTTCCCACAACATTTTGCTTGGGACGTGGCACTAGGCTCCAAACTTCGTTCCTCTTGAAGTTGTTGAGCTCTTCCTACATGGCCAACACCCAGTCCAGATCTTGCAAGGCCTCTTCTACCCTAAAAGGCTCAATAGAAGAGACTAACGAGTAATGCTCACAAAAATTAGCTAGACGTGAGTGAGTTGTTACTCCCTTGCTTATGTCACCCAGTATCTGATCGATGAGGTGATGTCGTTGGATCGTCGCTCGGACTTGAGTTGGGGGGGCCAGTGGTGCTTCTTTCTCCAAAACTTGTTCTTCTTGTGCTCCCCCTTGATCACACGCCTCTTCTTAAGGAACCTGTCCATCATCTTGAGTTGGGGGATGCACCATTGTTGAGGAAGAAGGTTGATCTTGCTTTTGTTGTTCCTGTGGTCGCACATCTCCAATCGCTATGGTGCGTATTGCGGTCGTTGGAACATCATCTTCATCTATGTCATCAAGATCAACTTGCTCTCTTGGAGAGCCATTAGTATCATCAAATACAACATTGCTAGAGACTTCAACCAAACCCGATGATTTGTTGAAGACCCTATACGCCTTTGTATTTGAGTCATATCCTAGTAAAAACCTTTCTACAGCTTTGGGAGCAAATTTAGAATGTCTACCTTTCTTCACCAAAATGTAGCATTTCTCCCAAATACACGAAAGTAAGAAACATTGGGTTTGTTACCGGTAAGGAGTTCGTAGGAGGTCTTCTTGAGGAGGTGATGTAGATATAGACGGTTTATGGCGTGGCAAGCTGTATTCACATCTTCCGACCAAAACCGCTCGGGCGTCTTGAACTCTCCAAGCATTGTCCTCGCCATGTCGATAAGCGTCCTGTTCTTCCTCTCTACCACACCATTTTGCTGTGGTGTGTAGGGAGCGGAGAACTCGTGCTTGATGCCTTCCTCCTCAAGATACTCCTCCACTTGCAGATTCGTTTTGACTTTGAGCTCAAATTCGTTTTGAGCCCTCCTTAGAAAGCGCTTTAGGGTCCCTTGGGTTTCTGTTTTATCCTGCAAAAAGAACACCCAAGTGAAGCAGGAAAAATCATCAACAATAACAAGACCATACTTACTTCCCCTGATGCTAAGGTAGGCAACGGGTCTGAAGAGGTCCATATGTAGTAGCTCTAGTGGTCTTGATGTTGTCATCACATTCTTGCTGTGATGAGTGCTCCCCACCTGTTTTCCTGCCTAATAAGCTGCACAAGGTCTATCTTTCTCGAAACATACATTTGTTAGTCCTAACGCATGTTCTCCCTTTAGAAGTTTGTGAAGGTTCTTCATCCCAACATGTGCTAGACGGCGATGCCACAACCAGCCCATGCTAGTCTTAGCTATTAAGCATGCCTCTAGATCGACCTCCTCTTTCGAAAATTCAACTAAGTAGAGTTTGCCGTCTAGTACACCCTTAAAAGCTAATGAACCATCAATCCTTCTAAAGACAAATACATCTATATTGGTAAATAGACAATTATAACCCATATTACATAATTGACTCACATACAATAAGTTGCACCTGAGCGATTCAACTAAGAACACATTGGATATAGAATGCTCGGATGAAGTGGCTATCTTCTCCAATCCTTTAACCTTGCCTTGGTTCCCATCTCCAAAGATGATCGAATCCTATGAATCCTTGTTCTTGACGTAGGAGGTGAACATCTTCTTCTCCCCCGTCATGTGGTTTGTGCATCTGCTGTCGATAATCCATCTTGAGCCCCCGGATGCATAAACCTAGAAGGCAATTTACACTTGGGTTTTAGGTACCCAACTCTTGTTGGGTCCTACAAGGTTAGTCACAACAGCCTTTGGAACCCAAATACAAGTCTTATCTCCCTTGCATTTGGATCCCAACTTTCTAGCAACTACTTTTTCCTTCTTACATAAAAGAGCAAATGAAGTATTGCAAGCATGGTAAATGATAGTAGATTCATTGCACATTTTCCTAGGCACATGATGAGCAATATTACCTTTTCTAGGCCTACTTCTATCATGCACAAAAGTGGAGCTTGAAGCAATCATAGCATGTGAATCAAAAGCATCATGATCATAACTCCTATTATAATTGGAATGACTAGCAATTTTCCTATTATACATGAAAGCATGATTCCTTTGAATGCTACTAGCCATAGGGGCCTTCCCTTTCTCCTTGGCGAGAATGGGAGCCTTTTGGCTTGTAAGTTCTTGGTTTCCTTTCGAAAACCAAGTCCATCCTTAATAGAGGGGTGTCTACCAATTGTGTAGGCATCCCTGGCAAATTTTAATTTATCAAAATCAATTTTGCAAGTCTTAAGTTGAGCATTAAGACTTGCCACTTCATCATTCAATTTTGTAATAGCAATAAGATGTTCATTACAAGCATTAACATCAAAGTCCTTACATCTATTACAAATACTAACATGCTCTACACATGAATTAGATTTATTAGCTTCCTCTAGCTTAGCATTTAAATCATCATTTAAACTCTTTAAAATAGATACAGTTTCATGGCAGGCAGATAACTCAGAAGATAGTATTTCATTCCTTTTAGTTTCTAAAGCAAGTGATTTTTGTACACTAACAAATTTGTCATGTTCTTCATATAAAATATCCTCTTTCTTCTCTAGCAATCTATCTTTTTCATTTAGAGCATCAATTAACTCATTAATTTTATCTACTTTAGCTCTATCTAAACCCTTAAATAAATCAGTATAATCTACTTCATCATCACTAGAATCATCATCGCATGAAGTAGTATACTTAGGGGTTTCTCGAACACTTACCTTCTTTTCCTTGGCCATGAGGCAAGTGTGGCGTTCGTTGGGGGAAGAGAGAAGACTTGTTGAAGGCTGAGGCTGCCAGTCCTTCATCGTCGGAGTCAGATGAAGAGCAGTCTGAGTCCCATTCTTTGCCAAGGTGCGCCTCGCCCTTTGCCTTCTTGTAAACCTTCTTCTTCTCCCTCTTCCCATGCTTTTCTTGTTCTTGGTCATTTTCATTATCGGGGCCTTGTGCTATAAAATGACCAGTCTTACCGCATTTGAAGCAGGAGCGCTTCCCCTTTGCTTTGTTCTTGTTGGGGTGCTCCTTGCGTCCTTTTAGAGCAGTCTTGAAGCGTTTAATGATTAGGGCCATCTCTTCTTCGTTTAGCTCGGCAGCTTCAACTTGTGCCACCTTGCTTGGTAGCGCCTCCCTGCTGCTTGTTGCTTTAAGGGCAACGGTTTGAGGCTCATGGAGGGGTAGTGGACCATTTAGAGCATCGTCCACATATCGGGCCTCCTTCACCATCATGCGCCCGCTCACAAACTTCCCAAGAATCTCCTCGGGCGTCATCTTGGTGTACCTGGGATTCTCACGAATAAGGTTAACAAGATGGGGGTCAATTACCATGAATGACCTTAGCATAAGTCGGACGATGTCGTGGTCCGTCCATCTTGTGCTTCCATAGCTTCTAATCTTGTTAACCAGGGTCTTGAGCCTGTTGTATGTTTGCGTTGGCTCCTCTCCCCTGATCATCGCGAACCTTCCCATCTCGCCTTCCACCAACTCCATTTTGGTGATCATGGTTGCGCTGTTCCCCTCATGAGATATTTTAAGGGTGTCTCAGATTTGCTTGGCGTTATCGAAGCCGCTCACCTTGTTGTACTCATCCCTGCATAAAGATGCTAGCAAGACAGTGGTAGCTTGTGCATTCTTATGAATTTGCTCGTTAATAAACACAGGGTTATCCGTACTATCAAAATGCATTCCATTTTCAACTATCTCCCAAATACTAGGATGGAGAGAAAATAAGTGACTACGCATTTTGTGACTCCAAAAAGAGTAGTCTTCTCCATCAAAATGTGGAGGTTTACCAAGTGGAATTGATAGTAAATGAGCATTAGAATTGAATGGAATACGAGAATAATCAAATGAATAGTTTTGATTAACCGGTTTCTTTTTAGATGAGTCATCGTCGTCGTCGTCTCTTGGTGAAGAAGAAGATTCATCGCTGTCGTAGTAGACGATCTTCTTGATGCGCCTCTTCTTCTTCCCGTCCTTCTTCTTGTGACTCAAGCCAGAGTCAGTGGGCTTGTCATCTCTTGGCTCGTTGAAGATGGACTCCTTCTCCTTGTCGTTGACCACCATCCCCTTTCCCTTAGGATCCATCTCTTCGGGCAATTAGTCCCTTATGTGAAGAGAACGGCTCTGATACCAATTGAGAGCACCTATAGGGGAGGGGTGAATAGGTGATCCTTCAAAATTCAATACTAAGGTCCAACAAGCTTGATCAAAGAGATGTTAGCACGAGTTAATCAAGTCAATGAGGCGAGCTCTTGCGAACACAGACAATCAAAGAGAGAAGCAACACAAGAGAGGAATTGAGCTCAAATGACAACACGGGGAGTTCTCAACTCGAATAGAGCTCAAATCTCTAACACAATGAAACGAATGCGCGGGAACAGAGTGTGGATGCCTTAGGATGCTTAGTGAATGCTTGGGTAGCTCCTCCATGCGCCTAGGGGTCCCTTTTATAGCCCCAAGGCAGCTAGGAGCCGTTGAAGACCAACAAGGAAGGCTATCCTTGCCTTCTGTCGAGTGGCGCACCGGACAGTCCAGTGCGCCACCGGACAGTCACTGTAGACAGTCCGGTGCCGATTTCCTTCCTTTTCTGGCACAGGTGACTGTTGCAGCTTCGGGCCGGTTGGCGTACCGGACACTGTCCGGTGCACACCGAACAGTCCGGTGCCCCCCGTCAACCGTTGGCGCGGGCCACGCGTCGCGCGCGGATTGCATGGCCGACCGTTGCGCTGGCGACCGTTGGCTCACCAGACAGTCCGATAAATTATAGCAGTACACCGCCAAACTTTTCTCGAGAGCGGCCTGTTCACCGGAGTCTAGCCTTGCGCACCGGACACTGTCCGGTGCACCACTGGACAGTCCGGTGTGCCAGACTGAGCTGATCTTCGGCTGCACACAGCCAGTCTTTTGCAATCCTTTACTTTTGCTGTTTCTAGCACTTAGACAAAATATGTTAGTACTCAAAACAATGTACTAAGTCTAGAAATATACCTCATGTCTTGATTTGCACTTTTCTCTTTATTTAGCACATAAGAACTTAATCAAATGTGTTGGACACTTAATCACCAAAACATAATAGAAATTGCCCAAGGGCACATTTCCCTTTCAAGTAGACCGGCCTCTGTACGGTCTGGACCCCTACGGTTGGCCCCGGGTCCTCAAGGTCTGTGGTGATCAGACCACCACCTTCTTCTGGGGAGCCTCCTGACTCCCCTGGAAGTGTTGCTCCATCCTTTTGACGACTAGCACCATGCTCACAGCCTCTACAGCCGCTGCAATGTACAAGTACAACGACTCTCCTAGCTCCGGAGCTACTAGTATCAGTAGGGACACAAGGTACTGCTTCAACTCTTGGAAGGCACGTTCTACCTCGTCGGTCCAAGAGAAAGGTCCGGACTTCCGTAGGAGCTTGAAGAAGGGTAGCGCCCTCTTAGCCAGCCTTGAGATGAAGCGGCTAAGGGCGGCCAGGGACCCTGTAAGCTTTTGGACGTCCTTGATCCGGGCTGGAGGCCTCATTGCCTCAATTGCCCTGATCTTCTCCAGGTTTGCTTCAATGCCCCGGTGCGAGACCAGGAATCCGAGCAACTTTCCAGCGGAGACACCAAAGACGCACTTGTCCGGGTTCAGCTTCGTGCGCGTTGCCCGCAACTTGTCAAAGACCAGGGTCAGGTCTTCCACCAGAGTCGACCCCCTCTTAGTCTTGACCACGATGTCATCGACATATATCTCTATCCTGTCCCTAATCAGGTCCCCGAAGGTCTTACTCATCGCCCGTACAAATGTCGATAAGGCGTTTCTCAGATCGTAAGGCACTACAACAAAGTAGTAAAGCCCATCCACTGTTACAAAAGCGGTATGCTCCCTATCTTCCCTAGCCATCTGGATCTGATGGAACCCGGAGTAAGCATCTAAGAAGGACAAAAGGTCGCACTCAGAAGTAGAGTCCATGATTTGATCTATGCGTGGAAGTGGATATGGGTCCTTGGGACAAGCCTTATTCAGGCTAGTGTAGTCGATGCACATCCGAAGCTTCCCATTCGCATTTGGAACGATGACTGCGTTAGCCAGCCACACTGGGTGATGAACCTCTTCGATGAAGCCAACGTCTAGCAGCTTCCGGACCTCCTTACGGATGAAGTCCTGCCGCTCAACGGACTGTCTCCAAGGCTTCTGACTCACCGGCTTGGCATCAGGGTGGATCTTCAGATGGTGCTCAATCACCTCCCTGGGGATCCTAGGCATCTGTGATGGTTCCCATGCGAAAACATCGACATTTGCCCAGAGGAAGGCGATGAGCGCGAGTTCCTATTTCTCCTCCAGATTGCCCATGATGTGGGTGGTCTGGGAGGAGTCCGCGCCGACTTGGATGGTCTTGATGGGTCCGCCGTCTGCTCTAGACGGCTGCACCTTTGGCACCTTGGCAGGCGCCTTGGTACTAGAGGTCGAGGGGTCCTTCCCTCTGTCGTCCAGGCGTGCAGCTTCTCGACGGCCGCCACCGCAGCGGCGCGGTCAGCCCGCACGGTAAGGACCCCAGCCGGGGACGGCATCTTGAGGACCAAATACCCGTAATGGGCAATGGCCATGAACCGGTACAGGGCTGATCTGCCAATGATGGCATTGAAGGGGAGGTTGACCTCTGCGACGTCGAACTAGACATTCTTTGTGCGGAAGTTGTCCTCGATCCCAAATGTTACCAGGAGTGCGATGCTCCAAGGGGATACATCGGCTATGGGCCCACTCTAGAGAATGGACAAGAGGGTCCCAGTCGTGACCCTGGGATCTGCAGCTGCTTGAATGCAGCATGGCTGATAACGTTGAGCCCAGCCCCACCGTCAATCAGCACATGGTGCAGCCGCATGTTGGCGATGATAGGGGCGGTAATGAGCGGTAGTATACCAACCCCTACCATGTTGTTGGGGCAGTCGGATGCCCCTAGGGATGAAAACAGGACGGAAAATTCCCATACCGTCCTGTTTCGAATACTGTTTTTTCCCGATCGTTTTCGAATTGTTCCAGAACTGATTAGAAACGGTACGAAAATGATTTAGCTAGTTTTTCGATCATTTTCGTATTTTTCGTTTCCGAGTCGTGCTAATACCGTTTTCTACCGTTTTATATAATATGAGATAGATTTAGCATATAATTTATTTAAGTTATAGACTTTTGTTGTGTTCAAGTGAATGAATAAGCGAAAAGCAAATGTTATAATTACTCTAACTAATATGAATGATGAAAAAAGAGTTGTTTGTGTATTTCTAAATCTTAAAAATTAGGTAATACATCACTTTATTATGTTTTGTTAAAACTACAAAATAGTTATCTTTCCGACTATAGTTTATCGTTTTCGATCGTTTTCGAATAACCGACAATTTCGATCCCGTATTTCGACCGTTGATTTTTGTTTTCGTTTTCGTCCCAGCCAAAAAATATGAAAACAAAAACAATTTAGCTGTTTTTTCGACCGTTTTCGACCGTTTTCATCCCTAGATGCCCCGAAGGAGATAGTAGTGCTCCTCCACCGCTGATGTGGAGCAGCCTTCGGGACCCTCGGGACCGCCGAAAGGACCTCTCGGCGCAGGGACTTGACGTTCCTGCGGGAGGTGAGCTCCCAGCTCTCACCGTACATGACGTACAACTTCTTGCGGCGGTCACTCTCGCCACCAGAGTCAGAATCTCCAATGAAGACATCCTTCAGGACCCCCTCAGGTGACCGATACCCGAGGTCCCGTTCTCCCGCAGCCGCGTCGCCTTCATCGACCTTCTCCTTGCCAGGTCGGCGACGGGGCGGCGAGCCATCCCTAGAGGTCTGCTCGCGTCGCTCACTGACGCGCTTCGCGATCTTGATGATCTCGCGGCACTCCGATGCGCTGTGGTGACTATTGGGGTGCACAGGGCATGAGCCACTGTTGCCTCTCTGTGGCCGTGGGCGCTTGTTGCGCTCGTTTGGGCCCCTTGTCGCAGCCGCGACGACCGTAGCAGTAGACTGCGGCCTCTCGTGGCCGCGGTTCTTCTTCTTTTTGCTACCACCCTGGGTAGCGGGACCCGAGCCACCCGTCTGGGTAACTCCAGTCTATGGTGCCGAGTGCCATGCACGGCCCTCGGCGGCTCTGGCACACTTATCAGCTAGAGCGAAGAGCGTGGTGACGTTTTCCACGTCATGTGTTGCTAGCTTTTCCAACATCTTCTCATCACGGACCCCCTGTCGGAAAGCAGTGATGATAGAGGCATCGGAGACGCGAGGTATGGTCCCACGTACCTTGGTGAAGCGGGCGATGAAGGCTCGGAGAGTCTCTCCGGGTTCTTGCCTTGCAGCATGGAGATGAGCCTCCACACCGTGCTGCTGATAAGCACTGGCAAAATTCGCTGTGAAACTTGCACAGAGCTCTTCCCAGGAATAGACGGACCCCGGGATCAGGTTCATGAGCCAGGTCCGGGCCGGCCCGGTCAAGGCTACATGGAAATAACTCGCCATCACAGCGGTGTTTCCACCGGCTGTCATAATGGCGGTGACATAAACCTGCAAAAATTCCAACGGATTTGACGTACCGTCGTACTTCTCTGGCAGGTGCGCCCGGAACTTGGACGGCCAAGTCACTACGCGGAGGTGGTCCACCAGCGCGGCACAGCCTACGGCGGCCAATGGGACACCCGTGTGGGTCCGGGCACCCCTTGGAGTTTGCGGCGAGAGCGAGGCGAAGTCCTGGTCGAGGTTGCGACCCTCGAAGTTCAGCCGGCGCTCACGCGCCCTCTCCAAAGAGACACGTGCGTCCTCGCCCGCACGCCTGCGGTTCAGTTCTGTCCGTAGGTCATCAGGTTTCTCCAGAGAAACTAGGGCATCCTCACCCGCACGCCGGCGGTTGAGCTCCACCCGCAGGCCCTCAGTTGGTGCAACCTTCATCGTGGGTGAGCGCACTGACGCTGACTCCTCACGTTGACGCCGAAATGACCGAGACTTGGGTCTAGCCGAGCCAGAATGCGCCATGCTGAGTAGACGGTCGACATCGTCACGCCACTGCTCATGGCCCCCCGGCGAGGCCGTGGAGCTCGGAGGATGGCGCAGCAACTCCCTGGCTGCAGACAGTGCACTGGGAGCAGCCCTTGACGGAGCCTAGGATGACTGTGCGGGAGTGTGCTGCCACGCAGCGTGCATAGCAGCAGCACCAGGCATAGGGCGATTGGAGCCCCGTGGCATGGAAGATGCAGCCTCCTCCTCCATCAGGAAATTCTCAGGAGACAGGCCGCGTTGCTCGACGATCTTGACCATCGTGTTGAGCAGGAAAACAAGCGAAAACCTAATGCCAAGCCCCCCTATCTAGCGCGCCAAATGTCGAAGAGGAAATTCTCCGACCGAGTGGTGGAATGCACCCGCCCTAATCCTAAGATGAGAAGGGGGCCTTAGCGGTTTGCCTGTTATGTGGAAGGTGGATGAACACACGAGGACACGAGGGTTTAGAGTGGTTCAGGCCGCCGGAGCATAAAACCCTACCTCCACTGTGTATGTTGTATTGAGTATGAGAGCTTGAGAGCTTAGAGAACTTATGGAACTTGTGTGTGTGTGTGTACCTGTCCCTGTAACGTTGTGTGCCTTCCCTTTTATAGTTTAAGGGAGGCACATACAAGGGTGCTGAGCCCGACATGTGGGCATAGGAGCATAACAGATGGAACACATTATGTGGATAATTAATACTAATAACACCTGAGTAATCACCGGGCGCCATGATGGCCGCAGTCCACGTAGTATTGATAAGCGGCGACCGTTTCCTTGGTAACGCGCGAGTAATGATGAGCATGCCGCCTGCCACTGGAATGGACAGACACTCGTCTTATCCGCAATAAATGCAGGGGCAGTGTTGCCCAGAGGCTTTACGCCAGACTCTGTCCGTTGGCTTACATCATGTCCAGTAGTCCATGTGACCGCATCGGGTCTCCGCCGGAGCGGGGAGCAAGAGTGTATGCGGACAGGTCCGGGTCTGGACACGTGTCGGCACAGGACCCCGCTTGGGTCTTGTTCTAGGCCCGAGTATGTTCTGTCCTGGAACCTTGGGACCCCATTGTGGGCGGCCCGGACCCCATACGGGGGGGGGGGGGTCTGGATCCCTTTCCAAGGGTCCGTCTTGCACACGTGGAGGTCCGGACTGTATATCCAGGGGTCCGACGCTCTCCCATGGGGGTCCAGACTTACTGTTGATGCCTTGGAGTATACCACCTTCTCTAGACACGTGGCGGCTCCGGACCTACTCACGTGGTGGAGTCGGGCGCTGCTGTGGACCCAGAGTAGTCGCCCGAGACTGGGGCAAGTCATGGCCTGGTCCCACACACAACACCTTTACCACGCGACTAAGAGATAGCCGCGTGGGCACTGCGTCTTTATACAGTAGTAAGGGTACCCTAGTTTCAGGGTATCGACATCTATATTGAGATATTTATAAACACTAAGGTATGTTTGGTCTGGTGGTTATCACAAATGATTATAGCACAAGGGAGTGTAGGTTCGAGTGCTCGATTTGCACTATTTTTTACATGGTATGGTAGCATAAAGGGTGAAGCCGTGGTATCACCAGGTACCCACATTAAATTCTTAATAGATTAGTATATATTTATAAACACTAAGTATGTTTGGTCTGGTGGTTATCACAAATGATTAGAGCATAAGGGAGTGTAGGTTCGAGTGCTCGATTTGCACTATTTTTTGCACGGTGTGGTAGCATAGAGGGTGAAGCTGTGGTATCACTAGGTACTCACATTAAATTCTTAATAGATTAGTATAGATATAGATATGTTTTACATGCACAGAGTAGTTTTCTATTTTACACAAAGTGCGTCTAAGAAGTGGTGTAAGAGCATCTCCAAGAGCTCCCTAGAAGTCTTCCCTAAATCCAGTTTTTTGGAAAAAAAAAAACACAAAAACGTGTCTCGAACAGTTTTTCTAAAGCGCTCCCAACTTTTTCATAGCCCTTAAAACTCACTCATTTGTAGCTACAAATGAGGGGCTTTTTTTGGCTCCCAGAAACAATCTT
Source organism: Zea luxurians (assembly GCA_029449295.1). Classification (NCBI taxonomy): domain Eukaryota; kingdom Viridiplantae; phylum Streptophyta; class Magnoliopsida; order Poales; family Poaceae; genus Zea; species Zea luxurians. Next base: position 79,398,613 of record JAOPSE010000011.1, read on the forward strand.
TCATTTTAAGGGATCTGTTGGAGAAAGAATTAAAATCTACCCCACTAATTATTTAGTTGCCTCTTAAAACTAATTTTGAGGAGTTATTTTCTGGGGAGCATTTAGAGATGCTATAATCGTCACAAGTATATATTACGTAGAGTGTACGGTTCCTTTTAAACTAAACTTTAAATTTTAGTCCCTGGATTTCTATTTGAAATATCTTATTTAGTCATACTGATTTGACGTTTAGAAACTAAAAGTGATTAGAATTTAGGAGACGAAAACCAAACACCACTTAAATTATAAAATATTTTACATTTTTAAATCATATAGTAAAAATTTGTAACTAGATATAGTGCATATCTAAATTCTTAGTAATAATTGTATATCTAAAAAACGGTAAGACATAAAGCCTTATAATCTAGGATGGACGGAACGATACGAGGATGAGAAAAACCTAAATAGAAGAACCTGTCGCGCAGATACTAATTAAAAAAAATGTGTGTACGTGCCGGCACACTACTGTACCGCTAGCTGAGCCAGCACGTACAACTTCTAGCATGTGTGCATCATTCCAACACGCAAAAAGCAAAAGACGAGGATGTTTTCACCATCCTAGCCTACAAAAAACCAACCGAGACATGTACTACATGAGATGACGAGATACCATGATTGTAGACCAAAAGCAAAAGAGCTTCTTCCACCCTGATGATTGAAAGAGCCGTGCATGATTCTTTACAGGCCATCCTACATTTTACTACATTATATATCACTTTGCATTTTTTTTTGGGTAGCTGAAATGCATGTATGTACCCCTATACTACAAGGCAATTATTGGCCCGCGGGAGACAGGGCGTGGTGGGTGAATCATGAAGGTTCAGCCTTGAGGCAAGTCCAATGCAATGCAGACGGGTAGAGATAGATTCCGATATTTATTGGGATGTTACATTTTTTATTTTTTCGATTGTAAATAAATAACGTATCAAATTTATTATATAAATTTATATTCTTGATTTTAGCATTGAGCAAATTAATATTCATAAAAAGTAAACATTAAATTTATTTTGTATCTTTTTAAATAATTGATATAAAATTCGGATACATATACGAATTTAGATGTTGATGTTTTTTTTACCTTTTTATTGTAGGAAGAAAATAATGTACACAAAAAACTATACAAAATTTATTATTTTACTTCATAATATTCTTCATGACATGATAAAAAAAGTTAGATTCAAATTCTATATATATCTAAGTTAAAATATTATATTTGTACAATCCCGCCGTTAGGTCCGTATATCTGTGGTGGCCTTTGTTCTTGTAGATTTTAAAAAGTTAGATACTGCATAAAATCTAATATAAATCTTATTATCAGCATATGTTGAGATTATGAGATTCTCAGCATAAAATCCAATATAAAATTTTGAAATTGTTTAGTTAATAATGAGATTTCTAAAATAAGGCATGAACCAAACAAGGCTTATGTGTCTAACTCAACTTACATCGACCAGGTCCTCTTTGATAGAAAATTTTAATTTGATTTGGCTTTTCAATGGCCAAAAACCAATAAAAATATTAGTTTTCATCTAAAACTATAGCTAAAACTAGTTTTTGGCTAATACTCCCTTCGTCCCCACATATACTCTTAGGTGTTCTTTTAGTTACTATTTTGGACAATGCTAAATCAAACTTATAAAGTTTTGACTATAAATAACTATTTTGTTATTTAGTGTAAGGAAAATGGACCACAACCCATTTGACTAAGTGATTTTAGTGTTTGATGAACAACATAACCATTGAACTAATATTTTCCATGCGTTTGTGTTTTATAGTTCATAGGATGCGAAGTGGATTGGACTGAAGCTCTGATGATGCGACACCTCAAAAGAGGACCTAAAAGACACATAGAAGACTTACAAGTACTCAAAAAAAGTCCAAGACACAAGACCAAAAGAGCCCAAGAAAAGATGGAAGAATCAAGACCAGTCCGATGGTGCACTGGACATCTGTGCATGGAGCTCTTCCAACGGCTTCTTGGAGCTAGGGCACTAGACCGTTATCCAATGGTCAGTAATGGCTCTCAGGCACTGGACCAAGGGTCCGTTGCACCGGACCAGCTACAATGTGGCAGATGCCCTATGGCTAGATGATGTGGGGATCCGGACAGACAGTCTGGTGTGCACCAGACCGGTCCGGTGTGCCACAGACAGAACGATGCTGCTTTTCACCAACAACTAGAATTGGATGGGGGCTTTATAAATAACCCCTAGCCGGCCATTTGAAGAGGTGGGAGCCCAAGAAACATACAAAGCAAGGTCATACACATTTTCAATAGCTCCAACACTCAACTGCTTAATAGCATCACTCGGTGATTAGTGTAGGTGCTTTGCGAAGTGCTTAGGTTAGTTAGACATCTTATGTGCTTGCTCTAGGTTGTTCCTAGTTAGTCGAGTGAGTTTAGAAAAACCCACAAAAACCCTCGGCTCTTGCATAAGTCATTGTAATATTGTACTGATTGGGGCGGGAGTCTTGCGAGACCGCATCAACCGCGTCTGTAGTGAAGCCACCACTGTGTACCGGAGGGAACGAGGCCCGCTGCATTTCGGCTCGAAACTCGATAGAATTTAAACTTTTTATGACCTTTCAATTGGTTTATAATATCTAAAGTGGTTGCTTATGTTTGGTTTCGGACCTAAATAAGAATTATGTGGATTATAAAGTTAAAGGAAGGCTAAAGTCCATAATCACACATTGGGGACTAGTTGCATATGCTGAATGTGTTTAAATTCTAAATATCTATCAACTTGACTCCTCTTTATGTCACTTCAGACGGTTCACGATGGCGTAGAGCGTCTTCTTCTCCATGGAGAACCTTAGAACTCGCCTCCCGGCAGGGACCCTGTTCGGTAATAGAGTTCCAAGGCATGCCCCGGGGTCGGTAGGCCACCCGGGACGTCCCTAGACAACGTAGAGTCGAAAAAGAATGAAGAATGGGGTTGGGAAAGGCTAAACTAGATCTAGGTTACTACTACTCCTAAGGAAAGAAAGTAAAGGAACTGATAAATAGATTAATTGGATCGATTATGTCATGCACCAATCGACCTTACCCCTTCATCATGGATAAGATCCCCAGCCCCTAGAGCCCATAGGTCAGTGAGTGCATTGATAAAAGGCCTCTGGCAACTAGGGCCCGCTGGTCAGTCAGAGGAGATAGGTAACATCTACCCTGGTGGCACCCACCCATAGACAAACCCATGGCACCGAGCCTAGGGTCGGGCATGGAAGAATCTAACAGGGGGTCGGGCGCGCCAAATGAAAACCACTCGAGTGGATCCCCCGTCTTGCTCAAGACCGACTCATCACAAGTAATCGACCGCATTAACTATGCTTAGCAACAAGCCACGGCGGAGGCGTCGGTCCGCCTCCCACTCATGACATATGAACCCCTCGGACTACGATGCATTTATGTCCCGCACACCCCCCGGCCTACGATGCACTCATGACCTATCAAACCAGGCCTGAGTGCACAAACTGCTGGCAAGGCATGACAAGACAAGTCATATAGAGCCCTAGGCTACGAAGGCTACGGGTCGGCATAGCCCAAATGATGGCGCTAGGGCCCCCTGTTTCCAATGTCGTTTGCCATAAAGAACACGAGACATCCAGGCAACCCCGAGGCCCATCAGTGTGTGTGGCTTCACCCCATGGTAGAATGCTTGGATTACCGCCACCTTGTGGCTCCTTCCTAAGGAAGCCGCCGCTGGCCGACTCCTTCCTCGACCTATAAAAGGAAGAGATTGGCCCTCGGACCAGGGGATCCTCAAAACAGATAAACGGATACACACACTTTTGGACGGACCCTAGATGAGAATATACCTAGACAAACAAGAGGAGGACGCACCGACAAGGATCTAGAGGTCGGAGCCGCATCGCCAAGCCAAGACTTAGCTAGGACACCACTGTAACACCCTAGATTTGGTGTTATAAAATTTCTTCTCTATTATACACCAAATTCATGTGTTACTCCTCTTTCCTCTCCTTCCCTAGTTACCTTTTCCTTTTTCTTTAGAAGGGGTTATTGTTTTGGAGTGTAATTGTATTTCTTGTGAGCAAAACCTTAGAAGAATAATGAAACGTTGCATCATGCTGACCCTCATATCTTACTTTTGTTTGATGCATATGTTTGGGGCACACCTCTTTGAAAAATGGCGAAATGCATTTGAGTTTGAATTCAAAAGAAAAGAAAAGAAAAGGGAAAACCAAAAGAAGCCCACCCGGCCTTCCCCCTCCTCTCCCCTTTTGGCCCAACCGGTGGTGGTCTGCCCTGGGCATGCGCTCGCCGCACCCGTGGAATCCACTCGCTAGCGGCTTCGTCCGTGTGCGCGCCTGAGTATCCACGGTCCGTGGTCCCTAACCAGTGGGCCCCCCGCAGTGGGGGCTCCCCTTCGTAGTTGCAACTGTCGCCTGTGGGGCCCACCCGTTAGTAGGTCTCGGTCATTTTAAACATGGCCTCGCTGCACGACACCACCTATCATCCCCTTTCCCCCAGCCAACTGCCCACCCCACTCCCTCCCCGCGTACGTCGTCCACCCACCTGCCATAACCAGAGCTCCGGAGCTTAACCCCCCACATGCGCGGCCTACCCTGTTGCTCGCCCCAGTTCCTACCCCGCACCACTCCCTCGTCTCATCCATGGTCGTTGCCCACAGTGTCCTCGCCGCCCCGCTCGTCTTTGCTCACCGCCGCCAAAGCTCACCGGAGCCTGCCCCATGGTGTTGTGCTAGCACCTGAGCCTCAAAGCGCCCTCGCCGAGCTGTGTCAGAGCTTCGCGCTGCCGAAGCTCGCCGAAACTGCCACTTGTTCGCCTTAGCGCCCGAGCGCTGCCCCAAGGTGGGCTCCACCCTCCAATCATGGCTGTCAACCCCCGCTCATCCTCTTCCCCTTTTTCTACCCTCACCGGTGGATGTCCATAGTGGCCCTGCGCCGGCGTGCCGGGCCCTAAGTACCCCCCCGCCACCCCTCGTCGTCGTTTCTCCTCCTCTCGCGAGCACCGCCGACCACAGCGCCCCGTGCCATGCACCGGTGGGAAGGAGACGAGGACCCCGACAACTAGGGCACCCTGTCAGCCTCCCCCTGTGCTGATCCCCTCTCCCCTCCACTCTGGGTCACCGGCCGATGGGTCCCGCCCGCTAGTGCGACTTCGTGCTTCACCACACCCTCACCCACCACGTATTGCTGACTAGCGGGATCGGTAGCGCCGAGGCCCCCTGTCAGCCACCACCCGCTCATCGCCCACTGGCCCATGGGCCCCACGCGCTAGCCACCGTGCGCACCGCATCACCATCCTGGCCAGTCCACGTGTCGAGCATCGGTGAGTGCCCCCACGCACGCTCGTGTACGTTATTGGAACTTGCGCTCCTAAGCAAGTTGATCCAACGGGGGAGTGGAAAGGATGCAAACAAGGTTTAACTCGAGATGGCAATTGCTCTGTTAATCCAGCCTCTCAAGGGCACTGTACGGGGGTATTTATAGGTGCCCGAGCGCCCAAGATCCTGATGTAAGGACGCTTATGCCCTCAGACACCTAGATTATCCCTAGAATATTTCCATAATGGGGGGTTATAGACTGTCATTACAGAAAAGCCATTACAAATCGGGCCCGTAACACGCTTCTCCATGCGGGGCCTATTACAATGGGCCACATCCCACTTGGGCCTCCATGTAGGACCGAGGACGCGGGATGGAAAGTCTTCGTCGTAGGCCTTCGTCTTGCAGTGAAGAGGACGAAGGGTGGGCTGCACCGGTCATCTTGCCTCCGTTGGTGCTGCAAGTTGACGAAGGCCTGGAGCGAAGGGTAGCGTCCTTGCCTTCGCCCCAACATTTGCCCTCCGAGGGACCAGTTCGACTGAGTCATCTGGTGCCAAAGTCGTCGCTAGATGGTGGAGACGCTGCCCTTGCTCGAAGTGGTTCCGTGGGGGTTTTTGATGTGACCGTTGACGGACGTGGTACTGTTGGACTGCGGGCTTCCCGAAGCGTCACGTCCTGTGTATAAAAAAGGAGGCGGCACGGCTCAGGCTGTCTTACCTTTTCGTGCACAGCAAAACCCTAGCATTTGAAAAACTGCTCGCTCGCTCGCCTGCCCTCCTTGTTCCTGTTCATCGGAGATCTGGCCCGCGTCAAGCAAACCGCGCGCCGCCGCTGACGGTACGTAGCCATGTCGTCTTCTTCTTCTTCATCCGCTGCGAATACGTCATTGGGCGAATTGTCGAACGAGGGTACCTTCAGTGATTTAGCGGCGGTGGAGCTGCACTCAGGTCACATGGTGGAATTCGGTGTTTCGAGGATCTCCTCGGTTCGTGTGCAAGACATGCAGCGGTTGGGTTATTTTGGAAATGGAGTTAGACGTGTGCCGGGGGTGGAAGAGATTCCTGAGCCGGAGGGTGAGATGGTTGTGTTTGAGTCATTTTTCACCGCTGGCCTTCGCCTGCCTGCACATCGTTTTGTGGCGGAGGTCTTGCAGAGATTTGAGGTCCAGGTCCACCAATTGACACCGAATGCCGTGGTGGCCCTGGCGAAGTATGTCTGGGCAACGACTTCGTATGGCGGTCGGCCTTCCGTAGAGGTCTTCGCTAAGAATTACTGTCTGCATTAGCAGAAAAGAAAGATTGGAGACATGATTGCACAGTTTGGATCATGCACGTTTACGTCGAGGACCGGAAAGACTTCGATGGAAGTCGTGGAGTTGGTTCCCTGTGCTCGTAATAAATGGGGCAACTGGTGGGATTTCTGGTTTTATGTTTTCGGGAGCGAAGTCGAAGACCTCCTAGGGCTCCCTGTGGCCATGATGTGCTCGCACTATTATGTGGCGTACCCACAATTCGAGGTGGCGGAGGATGATGAGGACGAGGGGGCCCTTCGGTACGCTGCTCGTATGAGCAGTGGGCGTGATTTGGTTGAAGAGTTTGTTGGTTATGGGGTGTGGCCCCTGGCGCATGGCTGGGCTCTAGGCGAAGTATGCCCTCGCAAGATGCCCTCTTTGGGTCAGCAGTTGGTACGGAGTCCAGCCTTCTCCTTGGATCTGCGCGGCCGGGACCCGGCCGCGTTCGTGCGTGAAGTGGAGGATGGTGCGACGATGATTGTGGGGTGCTATGTGCCAAGGACAGAGGGTCTGTGGAGTTGGGATATCCGGGGGTCTAATGTTCGATTGAATCGGGTCTTCGAATTAAACGGCTTGCCATACGGTGGCTAGCGTGGGGATGACGCTGCCACGAACGTCGACCACCGCGGGAAGAAGCCAGTGGCCGTGACTGAGGAAGGCCCTTCGCAGGAGGCTGCCCCAGCCACTAAAAAGAGAAAAATAGGTACTGCAGTGGGGGGAGTGGGGGTCTCTGAACGTTTTGCCATGGAGTTGAAGGGGACTTGCGCGGCCCTCGGGGGAAGGATGTCTTCGCTTGAGCTCTGGGAGTCTTTGGCGCGAATGCTGAAGGTTACCGGGGGTCGACGGCCAAAGAATGTTCCGATCCCCCACGCGCCTGGCGAAGACATGTTTATGTCTCGTATGGCTCATGACTTGAAGATTTTTCCTTACGGACGGAATATTGCTGCTGTTGTATCGGCAGTGATGGAGAAGGATCGACAAGACGCTGCGCAGAAACGTCGGGCGGTCGTTAGGATCGGTGATCCTTTCCGCGAAGCGAAGAGGGTGCGAGGGGGGGGGGGCGAAGTCTGCCGCCCCCGGCAGTAGCTAGCTAGCGCCGGCTGCGAAGCTGGCTGCCCTTGGGCCCAGGAAGTCTTCGGCGGGTGCGAAGGCTGGTGCATCTGGTGCGGGCAAGCCGCCCTCGAGCGAGCCCGCCAAGGGGCAAAAGGTGCCCTCTCCGGCGCGTGCTGGCGAGGTGGGGGCGCGTGTGGCCGACTTCGACACAGACATCAGTGTGTCAGATTATCTTGGTGGTAAGTTTTCTTTAAACCAATATGATGGTGCAGGGTCTTATGTGGGGCAACTGCCTCTTGTCCCGGCTCCGGTGGCGGCCCCTTCGCCGACGGCGGTGGAAGGGGCGAAGGGTGTTCTGCGGGACCCGTGGTTCGCCTTCTGCGCGAGCGGCGAGATATCCTCGGTCACCGTTGCTAAGGATGTGGCGGGCTCCGTGTCCTAGCAGCTGAGGCGAGCGTCGCAGCAGCTGCAGCATGTAAGTCATGTTGGACCTCGCTAGTTCGTTGTTTTTATGAAGTTGCGAGTCTCATGGCTTTTTGTGTCAGGCGGCTGACTTCACCGACCGTGTTGCGTCGGGTGTCTTGACGGCGGAGTTTGCTACCAAAGTTGAGCGTCTCCGGGTGCAGCACGCGGACACTGTTCAGGAGAAGTCGGCTGCCGAAAGCAAAAGCCGAAGGCTGACAGAGAAGTTGGCCACTATGGAGGCCGAGAGGGGGGATCTCCAGCGCCAGCTAGTAGAGGAGAGGAGGGAGGCAAACAAGGCCATTGCTGATGCGCAGGCTGCGCAGGCCGATGCCAAGCTTGCGCGGGCAGAAAACAGTCTCGCCTGCCAACGCGCTGAGGACTTAGAGGCGAGGCTCAACAGCCTGCGCAACTGCGTGGATAAAGCCGAGGCCTCGACGAGCACGGAGGTCGAGCGGACGCATGCGTAGTTCATGGACGCGTACCAGGAGCTGGGTGCGCGGACCACCGCCTTTGACGCGCCCGGCCAAGAGGTGGGCCTCCGCTTCTTGGAGTAGTTACAGGAGGAGTTTGTGGTGCTCCCGACCATCGCAACGGGCCTCATGTCCTTTGCCTCCCTCGTCACCTGCGAAGGGGCCGTGAATGCTTTGTCCCACGAGGGGTGCGGGCATTTCGAGGTCTTCAACCAATCAGACAAGAACTTCGAACACGCAATCTTCGAGGTCAAAGACCCGGTGCTTAATTAGTCGGCGGGGGCGCTCTTCGACAGGATGTGGGGTCCGCACGGTCGAGATGTGGTCCGGGAGAGGTCCGACCGGGCGATTGATTAGGTAAGATCTTATTTATGCGGTTATGTGTGTGGGTGGTTTTGCTGAATGTGCTATTGCTGCAGATGGCACATGCCGAGGAGGTCGAAGACCACGGTGGTCTGGACAGTGCGCTGCCCGTGACATCGGGGGCGGAGGTGCCGCCGCCATCTGATGCCGGCGAGGGCACCTCGACGGTCCCTGCATCGACCGCGCCAACTGGATCCAGCAAAGACCTCGCGCCATCCCCCGCGCCGACGGACGAGGACGTCTTGAAGGCTGTGGTCGAGCCAGCTGCCTAAGACCCCGCGGCCGTGGCCGGGCCTTCGCAGGTGGCTGAATAGCTGAATGGGTGTTGGGGAGGTTGTAAATTTTGTCTGTGTGATACTGAACCTTGGTTGCTGCGCAGGTTCCGATGTTTGGGCCTGTGCAAGCAACCGCTACTTACAATATTATTTTTGTGGCGGCCCCGACCTTGGTGCCTGCCAGTGATGATTTATGTGGTTCTGTGTCTTTGTGTTTTGAGTTTGATGATTCTGGGAGTTCGGTGTCGTGGACAGAGGAGTCTTCGGATGAAGGCTTGGATTATTTTGCAGCGTTGGATGTGGCTGCGGCGGAGCCTTCGCCGCGTGTGGAAGGTTCTGAGGGGCTCTCGGGTGCGAGTACTGGGCATAGGCGGCGAAGGGCGGTGGCGAAATGGAGAGTTAGTGAATCGTCGCGAAGGGGTCATCGTATTGGTATGGAGGGTGACCGACTTCGCGTGGACCGGACCGGTAGGCAAGAATTGTTGTCCTCGCCGGATGGGGTGAGCATAGGTGAAGGGGAGCTACGAAATCTTTTTGAGGGTGAGGAATTGAGGATAATGATGTTCAATTACAGGGAGATGGGTATCATCCCAATGGTTGAGCCAATGTAGTATATGATGCCCTCGCTGTGTGTATGTAACCGTAATTTGTATGATGAGGCTGGGCGCCTTCGTTAATCCAGCTGCACTTGTAGGCGACTTCTGTATGGAGTCTTTTTTGTAAAAAGACTTTGATATTTGTGCAGTTATTGTGCTGTTCCGGCTGCGCCCTTAGGGGGCTTCCGCACGGAGAGTCTTTTAGGAAAAGACGTCGATTTTGTGCACTTATTGTGCTATTCCGGCTACACCCTTAAGTGGCTTTTGCATGGAGAGTCTTTTGGAAAAGACTTCGATTATTGCTATTCCGGCTGCACCCTTAGGCGGCTTTTGCATGGAGAGTCTTTTGGAAAAGACTTCGATATTGCGCACTTATTGTGCTATTCCGGCTGCACCCTTAGGCGGCTTTTGCACGGAGAGTCTTTTGGAAAAGACTTCGATATTGCGCACTTATTGTGCTATTCTGGCTGCACCCTTAGGCGGCTGTTGCCCACAAAGTCTTTTGGAAAAGACTTCGATATTGCGCACTTATTGTGCTATTCCGGCTGCACCCTTAGGCGACTTTTGCGAGGAGTGTCGCACGCGAGGGTAGGCTGCGCTGCCTCTCGTGGTGACTTCGGAGTGGTCGAATGCCGAAGACCGTCGATGCAGTCTTTTTCGACATGCTGTACCTGAATATTTGCGGGGGATTTTTGCGAGTATGTTACATGGCTCCGCCTCGTTAAAAACCTCACCCCTCCGGGAGGAAAAGAGTGCGGGCCGAAATAACACTGTTTGATGAATTACAAGGGCGCGTAAGCCCTGAGGATTTAATCAAAAAATTTGCGGAGATTGTCAATGTTCCAAGAATGGTCTAGGTCTTCGCCGAATGGCGTTGTCAGCCTGTATGCGCTGGGGGACGCCTTCGACTTGACGATGAACGGACCCTCCCACTTTGGCTCTAGCTTGCCCCTTGACTCTGTCCGGGTGGTTCGGACGAGTACGAGGTCTTCTTCGTTGAACTCTCTTGGGACGACTGCATGGTCGCGCCAGGCCTTCGTTTGAGCTTGGTACTTATAGAGGGCCTGCAGGGCGAAGACGCGGTCTCCATCGATGAGGTCTTTGGACGTTGGCTCATCTACGTCGGAGGTGGCTGATGCACTTGTTCGAGGTGACCCATGCTTTATTTCCTGTGGGGTCATGGCCTCCGAACCATATAGTAGATGGAAAGGAGTGAAACCAGTCGCCCAGCACTCAGTCTTGTTTAGCGCCCAGACTGTTTCAGGTAGGTGGTTGGCCCATTTGCCCTTTCTGTCATCAAGTAGTCTTTTCTTGATAGCAGTGAAAATCTTGCCGTTGGCGCGCTCGACTACGCCGTTAGATTGCGGGTGATATACTGAGGCGAAGGCAAGCCTAGTGCCGATGGAGAAGCAGAAATCCCTGAAGTCCTGGCTGTCAAATTGTTTGCCATTGTCGACCATCAGCTCGGACGGGACTCCGAACCGGCAAACAATGTTTTGCCAGAAGAATTTCTGGGCAGTCTTCAACGTTATTGTAGACACTGCCCTTGCCTCGATCCACTTGGTAAAGTATTCGACGGCGACGAAGGTGAACTTGAGGTTCCCTTGAGCCGTGGGTAGTGGCCCGACAATGTCCAGCCCCCAGCGCTGAAGTGGCCATGTGTGGGCAATCAGCTTTGTGAATTGCAAAGGGTTGCCCGAGCGGGGAGAGAACTTCTGGCAGGCTTCGCACGACCTCTTGACTCGATTCGCGGCACACATTATAGCGGGCCAATAGAACTCTTGACGGATCACCTTGGCAGCGAGGGCCCTAGGCCCCAAATGAGGGCCACAAGTTCCGCTATGGACTTCGCGCAGGATTTGGATGCCTTCGGTTTTGGTGATGCATTTGAGCATGGGTTGGCTGACCCCCTTCTTGTAAAACTAGCCCTCAATGATTGCGAAGTCCCAGCTTTGGTGCTTGAGGCGCTTGGCCTTGTTGACGTCGCTTGGATGATAATATCCTTGCAGGAATAGGGTTATTGGGGATCGCCAATCTTCGGTCATGATGAGGTTGACTATGCGATGGCCCTCGGCGTCGTTGGTTATTTGTAGGCCCTCTGGATTGCGGATGGCTGGCGTGCCGATGACGTGGTAGAACACGTTAGAGGGCAAGGCTTCGCCTCTGGCAGCTGCCTTGGCCAATGCGTCGGCCTCCTCGTTCCTTGCTCGGTCCACATGCTGCAAGGAAAAACCCTTAAATTGTTTCTCAAGGCTGCGAACAACCGTGAGATACTGCATGAGTGCGGGGTCTTTTGTTGAATATTCTTTCTCAACCTGACCGGCAACCACTTTAGAATCTGTTTTGATTATGCAGGTGGTGACCCCAAGCGCTCTTAGCTTGCAAAGACCCAGGATGACAGCTTCGTACTCTGCTACGTTGTTGGTGCACCTATCGGACTCCAAAGGAAAGCTGAGGCGTGCTGCATATCTGTGTTTGACCCCTGTGGGTGATGTAATGACTGCAGCTGCGCCTGCCCCCGCATGGCACCATGCGCCGTCGTAGTGGATGGTCCACACTTTATTTGTAGGCTCATCTTGTTGCGCTACTGGCCCTGTCCAGTCAATGATGAAATCTGCCAGGACCTGTGACTTGATTGCTGTCCTGGGTTCGAAGACGATGTGGTAGCCGGAGAGCTCGGCTGCCCATTTGGAAATCCGGACAGACGCCTCCGAGTTGTGGAACAGCTCTCCCAGACCCCTGTCCGAGGTGACCCGCACCTTGAATGCTTCGAAGTAATGGCACAGCTTTCGTGATGCCATGACGACTGCGTAGGAGATTTTTCCAGCTCGATCATGTTACACTTGGAGGCCGTGTGGACCTCAGAGACGTAATAGACTGGACACTGCCGGGTCATGCCCTCCCTGTTTTGTTCTTGGACTAGGGCTGCACTGACTGCGTATGGCGAGGCGGCGATGTAGAGCAGAAGCGGCAGCGAAGGGTCTGGACTGGTGAGAATGGCCAAGTCGGACAGGTGCTGTTTGAGTGATGCGAAGGCTACCGCCTGCTCTGGTCCCCACGCGAAGTCTCGTGCCACACAGTGTCTTAAGGAAAGGTAGACTCCGCTCGGTGGACTTGGAGATGAATCTGTTCAGAGCGGCCAATCTGCCTATTAGACGCTGGACGTCCCTGGTTGACTGCGGGGGTGCCATGTTGATTATTGCCTAGATCTTGGTCGGGTTGGCCTCGATCCCATGGTGCGACACCAAGTAGCCCAGTATCTTCCCCTGACGGACCCCGAAGACGCACTTCTGGGGGTTGAGGCGAAGTCGTTGCTTTGTAGCTGTGCCTTTTCATTTTTGTTGGCGGCTGGGCGGGTGGCCTCGGGGACTTCGCGCTGCGTCGTAAGGCAATGTACGTTCCGTTGACCGGGAACAAAATCTCTTTCAATGTTACACGCAGTCTATTGGTTCCCGTACACCATTATTACGCCCTGCGGACCTGGAATTTTCATGTAGAGATATAATCCGTGGATGGCCACTTCAAATTTGTTGATAGAGCCTCGACCCATTATGGCGTTATAGGGATAGACCATGTCAACAATGTCGAAGGTGACCTGCTCGCTTCGCGCATTAGGTGCTACGCCGAAGGATAGGGGTAGCTCTATCTTGCCCACAGGGAAGGTGCCCTTGCCGCCGAAGCCATATAGGGGATTGTCCGAAGGCTTGAGCAAGCTGTGGCTGATGCCCATGCGGTCGAAGGCGTGGAGGAAGATGATATCTGCTAGGCTACCATTGTCGACTAGGACTTTGTGCAGGTCCCAGCCTGCCACACTGCAGTTGATTACCATGGCATCATAGTGGGGTGCGCTGCGCAGATCGACATCTCTAGCGTCGAAGGTTAGCGGCACATGTGACCACTTCATTTGCACAACTGGACTGGTGATGGCGACATGGTTGATGCTTCGGTAGTGGTCCCTCTTTTGTCGCTTCGTGTCGAAGTCGACGCTGGACCCTCCTGTTATCATGTGAATGACTCCGCGATACGGCTGATCAGCGAAGTCTTCCTGTTTTGGTGCTTGGGGGTGATTTTGGTGGTGGATGTTTGGTTGATGCGGAGGCAGGGGCGGGGGTGGTAGGACTTGTACCTCTTGGTGATGTTGGTATGCGTGGTTGGGTGGATGCTGGGCGGGGCCATGGTTGTATGGTTGTGGGTGGTGGTGTTGATATGTGTGCGCGACAACTCTTGGGTTGTCGGCTGGTTGTGCCCGAGCCATCCTGTCCCTGGTGGCCTTAGTTTCTGGGCAATCCTTGGTTGGGTGCGCGCAGTCTTCGCCGTGAAATAGGCAGTAATATCTGCACGGCTGCTGCGCCCGTCCCCGTCCCCGTCCCCGACCACGCGTGCCATTGCCACGGCCCTTTGGGGATAATCTTGACGGCGAGGGGCCTCGCCGGCGGGGTGCTGATTGGCAATGTTATGCTCCTACTGCTGACTGCGGCTGTCCTGACCGGAGTCTGACTGGGAAGGTATTGTCCATGTTCGGCTGGACTGCGGAGGGTCCTTGGGCTTTCTTTGAGACTTGACCTTGTGCTGGTGGAGCTCTTTGGATCTGGCGTACTTTTCAAACAACTGATAGAGTTCTTGAAGGTTTTTGGGTGGGTCCCTGATGCAGTGACTATACAGGACGCCAGCCCGAAGGCCATAGATGGCGTAGTGTATAGCAATTTGGTCGTCGACTGAAGGCAGTTGTGACTTGAGGGTTAGGAACTTGCGGTAATACTCCCGCAGGCTTTCTTTCTCCAGCTGTTTGCAGAGTGACAGTTCAGCCAAGGCGTCGATATCTGGGCGGTACCCTTGGAAGTTGAGTAGAAACTTGTCCCGGAGACTTCTCCAGGAATCGATGGACAATGGGGGCAACCTGGTGTACCAGGTCAATGCCGGACCCTCGAGGGCGATGATGAAAGACTTGGCCATCGTGGCGTTATCCCCTCCAGATGATGCAACGGCTACTTGATAGCTCATGATGTACTATGCTGGGTCAGTGCTACCATTGTACTTGGGGTAGGTCCCTGCCCTGAAGTTGGCGGGCCATGGTGATACTTGCAGTTGCGGCGCTAGGGGGCTTCGCTAATCAAGGTAGTTGATACCTTGGAAAGCTGCGGCGTGCGGGATGAAGGGTCCGCGCTGAGGAATGAATAGGTCTCCGACTGGCGCGCGCTGCTGGAAGGGCGGGCCATGCTACAGATCATGTTGGCCTTCGCGCTGCATGAGCGCAATCTCTTGCTCAAGCTCTTGAGCCCTCTGCTCCTCATCTCGTATCATTTGGCGCACCTTGGCCTGAGCAGAGACACATTGGCGCTTGGCCTCGAGGATTTCTTTCTGCTTCTGGAGGTTGCGATTCTTGAGGCGGAGGACCCGTAGCTGTAGCTGTTCTTCTGCGGAGACACCGAGGACCTCACCGTCCTCTGTTGCATCCTCGCCCTCTAATGGAGCAAAGCCTGGGGGTGGTACTTGTGGCTGCCCTCCAGAGCTGCAGGTGCAGAGGGTGCCTTCGGGAGTGTGTTGATCGTTGTGCTGTCTCTTACTGTGTGCTTCGTCTTTGCCAGCTCCTTGGTGGGTGTTGTCGACGAGGGCCTTGCCCTTTTTCTCAGCTAGCAGTACTGCCTTTGCTGCTTCATCGACGGATGGGGCTGCCTTCGAACTAGCTCTTTTGGGTGCCATCGTGGGTGGTTTGCTCGTAGCACGAACGGTGGGCGCCAATGTTGGAACTTGCGCTCCTGAGCAAGTTGATTCAACGGGGGAGTGGAAAGGATGCAAACAAGGTTTAACTCAAGATGACAATTGCTCTGTTAATCCAGCCTCTCAAGGGCACTGTTCGGGGGTATTTATAGGTGCCCAAGCACCCAAGGTCCCGATGTAAGGACGCTTATGCCCTCAGACACCTAGATTATCCCTAGAATATTCCCATAATGGGGGGCTACAGACTGTCATTATAGAAAAGCCATTACAAATCGGGCCCGTAACATGCTTCTCCTTGCGGGGCCTGTTACAATGGGCCGCATCCCACTTGGGCCTCCGTGTAGGACCGAGGACGCGGGATGGAAAGACTTCGTCGTAGGCCTTCGTCTTGCAGTGAAGAAAACGAAGGGTGGGCCGCGCCGGTCATCTTGCCTCCGTTGGTGCAGCGAGTTGACGAAGGCCTGGAGCGAAGGGTAGCGTCTTTGCCTTCGCCCCAACATACGTTTTGGGCCACACGAGATCGTCCCTGAGTCATTCAGGATCCTGCAGATCCCCTGCACCCCGTGACCACCGTGTGGCCGGCCTCGGCCGATGACCAGCCACCATGTGTTCTCGCCGCACCGGTGCCCACGTGCTTTTGCGCCAAGGCCCCTGATCTTTTCTAGAATTGTGCGCCTATAGCCTGAGTATAGGAAAAATCATGTACTAGCCCCTGGGATCTATAGTTAATTGTAGAATAGCCCCCAAAACTTGTAAATCTTGTAACTTTTGCATAAAAACTCCAATTTAAATGATTCAAATTGCATATTGTTCATGGTAATGTTGCCTACCTATTAATAGTGTGTTCTCTCAATGTCTTAATGTTTCATTTAAATGAATAATCCATGGTTTGAATTAGAGAGATTAGGTTCTTAATTAATAAAAGTTGAGAATGAGAAGGACCTAACACGTACTCTAATATTGAAACCTAGAAACACCTATAGACTAATACCATCACTAAGTAAACTCCAATTGAACAAGTGTTACAAGGATATAGATTTGGTTAATGAATGGTGCACCTCTGTGTATAGTGATCTACCCTAGGCTTAGGGAACACCTCACGGCCTATCTTTTTTGTTCAATCTATGATTACTCTTCTACATATGTTTGGTGTATTGTTTCTTTGCTATTCCCCAAGTGTGTTGAATGGTTTATTGCTTTGCATAGACAACGGACAGTCTGTATTCATCGAGGGAGTTGCAGGAAATTTCCTTGAGTAGCAAGTTGGTGAAGGCAAGTTCCTCTGACCCATTATGTCCTACTTACTTTATAATTCATTTTCCTCGCATACCATGATCAACCTCAGGATTGACTAGTTTTCTGTTTATCCTGTACTTGATTACCCTTTTGGGGTCTGGCTATTATGATTAATATCATGCTAGTGCTTTACCTTAATCAATGAACATGATGAGAATACTTTATGATACGATGATGTTATCCTGGATATGATGATGAACTTGTTGCACTAAAGAGGACTTGAGCTGTTTCCTAAGTATAGGGATGAAAACGGTCGGAAACGGTATTTATTCGGTAATCAGTTTTTTGGTCGTTTTTCTTTGATTGCGAATAAATAGGATATATAATGCACTATACAAATTTGTATTCTTGTTTATAACATTGAGCTCATAAAGATTCATAAAAGTTAATCCTCAAATTCATCATATATTTTCTCAAATGATAGATATAAAATTTGGTATGGATTTGAAAACAATTTCGGTAATTTTTTCAACTCTTTTTGTTGTAGAGAGCAAATAATACATAAAACAATTTATGTAATATTTTATTCTTATTTGTAATAATGTGCTTGAGAACATAACACAAGGTCATCATCAAATTTTATATATATCTATTTTAAAATATTAAATTTGTCCTAACAGTTCAGATTACCACTTTCATCCCTACCCGAGTACCTCTTTGTAAGGACCAGTTCGTTGGATGACCACCCGAAAAAACCGTACAACCATGAGGGTGGTATGGGACGCCCTTAGCCAATTAATTAGAGGAACTTGAGGTGTAGTCGGCTTCGTTGTTGTGCCGTCAATGAGGTCCGAGCGTAGTAGTTGCTCTACCGAGGCTGGGTGCCGAGGATCGTTCGTTTTGATTTTGTTAGTCACCCCTCCTACGGGGAGAGGTACTGTGTTTATCAAACTAGAGAAACCTAACGGGCGACTATGACCTTTGGGGAATCTTTGTAAAAGCTACATAGTGAAACCTTGCCGATCACCTTGGAAGTGTTTAAGGGTCTGTACAACCCGAGGTAAAAAGGGATCACGGCTCGTGGGTAAAGTGTGTGACCTCTGCAGAGGGTTAGAAACTAATATATCAGCCGTGCTCACAGAGATCTCCTTTGATTAGAGATATTCTGTATACTTTTATGAAGAAGGTTTAATGATTATGATTATAACTATGGATTCTTGTATTTTGTCTTGGAGGGAGTACCTTTTGGGGTAATAACTTGTGGTTATTACTAAAACTTGGCTCTCTATTAATAATAAATACCTAACAAACTAAAAGCAACTGCTTTTAGCTTCATCGCCACATACAGCTAGTCCACTTTAGCCAAACGAGACATTTGATGAGTACATTGATGTGTACTCACCCTTGCTTAAACACCAAACACCAGGTTGTCCCCATTGCAACCCCTGATCCGGAGAAGATGAAGGCCATGTGGAGGACTTTTAGGAGTTTCAGGACTATGACAAGTTCTAGAGTATATTAGCGACAACCCCCAGTCAGCTGCGTGCGAAGGCCTTATCATACTACGTTTCGGTTAGCACTTTGATTATTGTTTAAGTTAATGACTTTGTGAATGTTTCGGACATCATGATGTAATAAAGTAATACTTCTTTGTGCTATTATTTGAGCATTGTGTGATGATGCCCAATTATGTAATCTCGTTGTGTACGTGAATTTCTGATCCTGGCATGTACATGGTTTGCATTCGGTTTTGCCTTCCAAAACCGGGTGCGACAGCCACTCTATAACCTTTAGCTCCACTTCTACCCCCGATAAGAGACTTGGGAGTCTCTCCTCCCTCTCTCGCCTGCTTGTAACCCCTACTACGAGCTTTTATCATCAATGGTGCCGATAGCGCAAGCCACCGATGACTGGTAGTAGTGACGTTCTATCTGAACCAGTATAAATCTTGTGCCCATCGTGCACATTGTCCAGAGCCTGGAACACATACAATAAATTTACTTGTCAGAGCGAGGTTTGAAACACTGACAGTTGGTGTGCCAGGTAGGGGCTTGCGCGTTGCACGACAAAGTTGTCCAATCAATCTCTTAGAACAACGATCCGTTTTGAGAGCCTCAACTTCTCCTTCGACGACAAAGGCAAAGTGGTCAGGGCCCTAGAAGCCTGACCCCTCCACCAGGAATCTTGGCACGACCACGAGGGCCGGTGGTGATGTAACACCCTGAATTTGGGGGTATAAAATTTCTTCTCTAATGCCTACCAAATTCTGGTGTTACCTCTTGTTTCTCTCTCTAGTTTTCTTCTCTCTTATTTTTATTAGAATTATGTCCATTAGGTGGGAGATTAATTATTTCTTTACAATATCAAAACCTATGTGAGTCATGGGATGTTGCATCATGCTGAGCCTAAATTATTCTTTTGTTTGATGCACATGTTTGAATTTTGGGATTTGAATTTGGAGCATGTTTGAATTTGAATTCAAAAGAAGAAAATAAAAGAAAAAGGAATAGGAAATTTAGAATAGAAGAAAAAGGAACGCAACCTAAACCCCCTACCTTCTTAGCCTTTCGACCCAGCTCCCCCACTCGCTCGCTCGCCCTCTCCCTCTCTGCCCAGTGGGACCGCCCCATTAGCGTCGTTCGCCAGTTCGCCCACGCGCCCCCTCGCTGACTCACGACCCCCTCGTCAGACCTGTCCCCTCTTCCACAACTGTTGCGCCCGCGCCCATGGCGTGCGCCCCGCGGGGTCAAACCATGCCCACTCCCCATGACTCGTCCGCCCATGTCGCCCAGGTGCCTAGGTGAAGATCTTGCACCCCCCTCAGCTCGCCCCTGCCCCTCATTTGCTCTCTCCCTGCCCACACACTCACCCAGTCAGCAGCGCTGCCCCCTTGGTTGTTCCACCGTTCCGTCATCGTCGCTGGGCTTCTGCCATCGCCTCGGCCATGGTGAGCTTCGCCAGAGCTCTGTGTACTGGGAACCCATAGTGGTTTTCCCTTTCACCAATCCCTTTGCCCGGTCCGTGCTCAACACCTCCCCTGCATAGGTCAGAGTCCGCTGCCGCCACGATTTCTCGTCGTCCAACCAACCAGAGCCCCCTCACGCCGTGCTAAGCTACCTCGAGCGCCGTCTCTGGTAAGTAACCTTCCCCTTCCCCTTCCCTTCTTCTGCACTAATTATGTCTCACCATGGGTAATTTTGGCTCACCGGAGTTGCCCCTCGTGGGGCCGCCATGTCCTCACGGCATCTAGCCGGTATAGCCCTTCCCCGTTGTAACACCCCTGGTGTTACTGGCACTAAAACTTGAGCATAACATCATGTGCATTGACATTTCATGTGTTTGTCACACCTAGAATGCATTCACTAGGTAAAAATTTCAAAAGAAGTTGTGATGATGTGACTTGATATGTGGTCAACCCTAGGGTAGGGTACTTAACCCTGACTTAGGGCTTATGGATGAAAGTGAAGCCCAAATGAGTAAGGATCTCATAAGCCATGAGGAATGTTCACAAGGTATCAAAGTTGATGAACTTTAGCGGCACAAAAACCCTAAGGTATTCAAAACCCTAAAAGAAACCCTAGAAAACCCTAATTGGAACCCTAGGGGGGTAGATGTAAATTTTAGGCACTTTTGGACCAAAGTGTAAATAGCAAAATGATAGAACACCATAAACCAAGTAATTTTCACATTGGAGAATTTCCAAGTTGTATGATGAAATTTGGACTTATTTGCAAAAGGGTCACATGAGTACTATGTGACTAAGTTTGAAACTCAGTGTAATGGGGTCAACTTTGCAGCCCTGTATCATCAAATTCATAAGGATTTTGCCCTAGGTCAACACATCAAATTTGTAGAGCTATTATAGGAGCATAACTTTGCTTAAGTCACAAGGCATTAGTGCTGTACAAAAATTGGAGTTAAATGGGCTCAAAGTATGGCTGTCAGTCACCAATGAAGTTTGATATTGGTCTGACAGTGAGTTTGATGAACTTTGGGCTCGATTCAAGCTCGATGGGGTAAGTAAATGATCAAGGTTCCTATAGTCAAATTGTAGCTAGATTATAGCTCAACAAATTTGATGCAGATGAATGATCATGTTGTCACACAAAGTTTGGAGTAAATCGCATTCAAACTTGCTCGGTCAGGCACACTGAAGACGCTTCCGATGGTACAGTGACTGAATATGATCAGATGCGTTGAACCTCGCCGCCGGTGATCCCCGCACCTGGATTCGCGCCGGTCGCCGTGATTCGTGCTTGGCGCGAGTGGATAACCAAGGGGAGTAAAATATCATGGCGCCCAGATAAGCTCAGACCTGGTCACCGGTAAATTCACCATACCCACTTGCTCTTCGGCCAGTCGAGATGAGCCTCGCCGGCGTTGGCCGCTTGCCACCTGTGCGCCACATGCCTAAGTGCAATACCACGTCGTAGTGAATTGCCTTAGCGTGTCTGTCCATCGCCGATGACCTTGCCACGATAGCGCTCACGCTAGTGACTTCCCCTCTCTCCGGCCGCTAGCACACTTCCTTCAAATTGGATGCCACCGCCATTGATCTTTATAAATTGATGCCCTAGTGAGCTCTATTAGGTTGTCATGAAGCCAGAGCACTCGCCCTTGCCTCCGATTAGCCACCATAGCGCTCTAATTCCTTTCTTCCCCCAATTCAGTTCTTCGCGCCGCCGTGAACCGCCATTTCTAGGTCCGTTCACATCCTCCTTACCCTCGTTTCAGCACCCTTGTGTGCTATGGATGCTTATCGGCCCAGCCAATTGAATTAGACCACGTTAGATCACCGGGAACACCTCGAGTTGTCCTCGGTTTGTGCCTTCACCAAGGACAGAGAGATTTTGAGCTAGAACTGTGCAATTGGTAGAGGGATTAGGGTTCCTAGGGTAGAATTAGGTGTTGACCAAGTAAGAAGCCTAGCCTTTGCGTATTCTGGCCGGTACAAGCTCGCCGGAGCAGCCGCTCCACCGTCCATGGTCGGGGACCTAATCTTGAGAATAAAAAAAGGGAGGGGCCTCGATGTAAACGTCAGAGACACAGATGAATAGTGCTAAGGATTCTTAACCAGTTATTCAAACAGTCGGGGTCCTCGGTGCAAAGATTACATTGCGGGCACGCGTGGGCGCGTTTCACCTAGGCGTGGGCCAGTTCGTGCTGGTTTCAGCCCATCACTGTTCCTCCTTTTTTCTTTTCTTTTTACTGCTAGACTTGGAAAATTGTAGGAAATTATATAAAAATGATAAAATCATGGGACCAATTTTACTAGACTCCTAAATTCCTCTAATATTTAATAAAAATAGTTCCAAGATTTTTAGTCCCAACTATGAATTGTTTAGTATTTAAAAGGGCCTAAACCTAGACTTTTGGAATTTTAGAAATTACCAAATAACTCCAAAAATCATAAAACTTTTTGGGTAAGCTTAATTTGATAATTAGAGCCCTTGGGGGAAGTTTGACATGTTTTGGACATTGTTTGATCCCCAAACCCAAAACCCTAGCTTTATAGGTAATATTTGCCTTATTCTAGTAGAGTACTAACTCAGAAAACCCTAGTTTCTCTGGTGTACCGTGAAGGAAAGTTGTATTCAAGATACAACTTGATGTATCTATATTATAATTGCATGTTCATAGCATCACATGAGCATTCATGTATATGTATGGTTATGTATAGAAAACGAAGAAGAAGTGTTGAGGAAGAAGAGACTGCACCACCAACTGAGACTCCACCTGTCGGGGTTGTTTTTATTTTGATATCTGTGGAACTGATCTCGAATCCCCTAACACACAAGGCAAGCCCCAGTGCATTTACCTTTCCTTGTGATTTTAAACTCTTTATCACTTGAATGATGCATTAGGTGATAGGAGTTGAGTGCTACACAATTGCTGCATTTCCTTCCTTGAAGTTGACTACCATTCCTTGATTACCTGTTTTATTAAACGATTTTCTGATGCTTAGTCTTGCTTTAGGAAACAAAAATGTTTTGGGTTTAAAAAAATGATGCTTCAGATAGAATGGGATGTTTTCAAAAATAAAACTTGATGGTGGATCCATCATGGCCGTGATGGGTTCAACATCGGAAAAGATGTACCTCTGCCAGGTAACAAACTTTGGGATTGTAAATAATAAAGCTAAGACCGGCCAGGTGACTTGCACGAGAAGGAAGTCTCGGTGTAGTGTCTCCATCTGAGTCGCTTAAGGACCGTATTGATGTGGGCCTGCTGATCGAGGACCCTTTAACTAGTCACATGCCTCATCATGGGTAAGCTTGGCCTCGGGCAGACTAATACCAGAAAGGCCAACACGCAATGGGAGTGGAGAGATGGCGAGAGTAGCATGTACCCTCCGTGACAAGAGGCTGGGCGGTGGTGTATCTGTGCTCTCGGTTGGTGTGAACCTGGTCTGGTCTTAAGAAACCCGTGGCGAGTTGACATATGCAAGGGTTAAGTGCTATATATGTCGTGCGATCGGAGATCCTCAGCTGAGTATTAATCGATTCGGATCGCCGTTACTTCTCGGACATGAAGACTTGGTCACTAACTTACACGTATCATTCTAGTGAACTAAAGTGATGATGAAAAGATGGTTAGTATAGGCCATGTGCTTGAACTAGAGTAGAAAGAACTCTAGCTTCAAGTAATAACTAAATCTGATAATAAAACTAGGTTTTTAAGGATCCACTATTAGTAAGCATTTATGCAAACTGAGTCTTTGATTCTTGAATAGCCTTACCTTGACTCCCTCAAGCCAGCATATCCTTGAGAGTCTTTTTCTTTTGTCGGGTAAGACTTACAAAAGTACACTCTGTACTCAGGGTTTTTGAACCCATGTTATTGTAGGTGAGGAAACAACAGAGTTTTGTTGTTTCTGTTCAAAGGTGGTACCCAAGGAAGAGTCTCAACAGTGAAGATGGTCACGGGAGGATGTTGGCCTCCCACCTTTAAAACAATAAACTTTAGTGCTGGAGGGTGTTTTGCCTCTCTAAGTCTGTAATAATACTTTGTGCACTCTAATGACCCTGGTATTGTAATAAGTACACTCTCTATATATTTTGTTAATGTAAATTAAGTTATTATAATTTACTTCCGCTTATTGCTTCCTCCGATGTGATGTAATATCTGCGTGACGGGTGAAACGCTCTTGGGCGAAGAGATAAGGATACATTTACCAAACTTGTCGAGTGATTATGTGCATCTACAGGGTTGCCCGAAGTCCTTAGGACAAGGACAACTGTAGGTGGGCCTAATACCTTGGGAGGTTCCGTCACACCCGTGCCCAAACCAAGGCGTAGGGCACTCCTACCCTTTCATCGAAGCCCAGACCGGCCTCAGTGCGTCGGATTTCTCCCCACCGTGGCGTGTATTGCTCGCTAGAGTGGCCTTCGGTCCGCCCGAGGTCCCCCTGCGCTGTCAGCCCATCTCAGCCCCGTTCTTGCGACCCAGGCTTTGCCATAGTGTTCGCAAGGTCCTCTCCAACCTCCCTAGCTACCCATACCAACCCAGCGCCCCTAGAAATCCCGGTCAGCCTCGCCTCCTGGCTGGGCGGAGCTTTTGAACCCCCAGACGCACGATCCTGACCGTTCATCCTTGATCCGTTGGCCTAGGTGTTCAGATAACGATTCGCATGGTTCGTTAGACTAGAGCTGTTGATCCGAGGTCGGGTGGCCAGAGTGCCCCGCGCCCTCAGCGCGTCGCTGTCCCATGGGCCCCGCGCGTCCGCGTCTTGCCCCACCCTGAGCCCCACCTGTCAGGTGTCCACGACCACGCGCTCACCCCGCTAGATCTAATCATGGCCGTTGATCTGAGATCTAATGGGTGAAAAGACCTGATACCCCTTTGGTTCGCCGTTTTGTAAAAAACCCTCGGTTCCTGGGTAATAGAACCCGTCGTCCCTGGTTTTTGCAGCCGAGCCCCTGGGATCTTGCAGAGATAACCCTAGGAATGTATTTAATCACAGAAGTACGTCTAATTTAGTATTTTAAATTCCAAAACTTGTTTATTTCATATCTTTTGGATATGAACTCCAAATTGGGTGGTTCAAATTGCAAAATGTTCATAAAGTTATTCTCTACCTGTTTAAATTATTATCTTTCACTATATGCATGTATTAATTTTATGTCTAGGCTATAGGTTGATTTAAAGTTATGGAGAGTTTATTAAAAGGAAAATAAGAAGGAAACCCTAATGAATAGTTAAGTGGTTAACTTTGTGGAAGTAATCTCATGTAATGTATGATCCCATCTCTGGAATAACTTTAATTAGTGTAAAGTCCTAAAATTTGTATAAGGTAAAAAATAATAAAATAAATAAATACATGTATATATATATAAAAGTGTTTTGGGAATTATTCGATTTCATTTTCTTTATGTATACTCAATTAAGGGAATTAAAGTAGTCAAATAGCAAATAAATAAATATAGAAATATGCATCTCATGCTGAGGTTCTTGTATTTGTGCATTTGTGTTTAAATTCGTGAGACAAGTTTAAGTTTAAAAAAATAGAATTTGAAAATGAAGGAGAAAAGAAGAGAGAAGAGGAGGAAAAGAATATACACTATAAAGAAAATAAAAATATTATAAATAAATAAATAATAGGCATTATCTTCATATTAGGATTTTTATTGGATATATTTGGAAAGCTGAAGTTCAAACAAGATTTAAATTTGAATTGAAGTTTCAAATTGGGAAAAGAAAGGGTAAAAGAAAAAAAATAGAAGCTTACCACTGGCGGGCCAAATCCTTACCTTAGCCCACGAACATCTCCATGTGGCCCAACTTCCCTTGCTAGCCTGACTTACCTCTGGGTCACCGACTGGTGGGCCAACGCTGCCATGATCATCTCCGTCGCTGACTCCGCGACCCACTCGCCAGCCCTTCTACTTGTCTCAACGCCTCTATGTGGGCCATACGTGTCGGATATGTCCCCTTTGCGTATCGCAACAACTCCTATCGAGCCTACCGCGTGGATCTCGTGGGATTTGCAATCCGCGAACCACCTACCAGCTCCAGCGACCACCTCGGACTATAAAGTCGAGTCCTCCCCATCCCCTACGCATAGGTGCCAGCACCAAGCCCCGTCATTGCAAGAGAAGAGAGAGAATCAGAGAGATAGCTGCCGTGCGAAAATCTCGTTGCCACCGCCCATACCCACTCTCGTTGCCAATGGGGCCTAGGTGTTAGCCCGAGGGGCTTCATCCCATCATCGGGGATGTGTCCGTGGCCGAGATGGGGGGAACGACCATCCTAGCGAGCCCAATTGCTCACCGGAACAAATGGTCCACGGTGGACCCGCCATGCGTCGTGGCCGAAGCTTATGGCTGCACGATTCACGATATGACACCCACCCTCTTGTTCGCATGGTTACCCGCTTCGTATAGCATTATTCGATTTGGTGTTTGGGGGCTCTGGGGCGCAATCGGGCATTGCTTCGGCAAGCGCACTGCCCTAGCCGCATTCACCACTGTGTGCTGGGTGCGGGAGGATGTCGACGGTCTCTAGCCGTTGGTGGGCTGATGAACGAGCCAGATCGGGTGAAGGTTACCCCTTTGGCCCATTAGACTGTAGCCATTGGATCACGACCGGTTGGCCAGAATTAGATCTAGAAGATGGGGTGCATCTGGTCGTAGATCGAGGATCCAACGGCTGATGGCGCATACCGGTTCAGCGGGATGTAGATGTAATCGGGACCGTTCGGATTGGATCGGACGACCCAGACTCGAAGATACCTCTTCACCGTGGAATATTTGGTTAAGAGTCCCTGGCTTTATTGGAAATAAACCTGCCATCCCCCGGTATAGAAAGATCAGCGTATTTGGGTCCTGGTTTTTTGCAGAACTGACCCTAGGGTTTCTCAAAATATGAACCACAATCCAGAAATTCCAGAAATTCAGAAAATAAATATAGAAAATGTTTTTATGTACAAAACTAATTCCCTAATCTTTAGAAAATCATATTTCATATGTTTTAACTTCGATAGGATCCGTTCAAGTTGTGTTAGCTTCGTAATAAAATTATCTACACACTAGTAACCCTACTTTATAATGTAACATGTTTTTAAATAATTAATTTGATTACCCTATGTTCATCAGATTAACTTCTCTAATTAAAATTAAAGTAATATTTTCTGTCCCTAGTTATGATTTGACTAAAATATGTTTTCCAATCAAGTTAAAACTTGGATTAAAATTAAATTAATGGTTTCTTCAGAACATCTTTCTTACAAGATTCATTAATCAACATAGACATAGTTTTCATATTTGATCACATAAAACTTATGAAAACCATATCTCTTTAACCGCAACTCTGATTTTAGCCATTCTCGAACCTACGATCTCGTAGCATCGCGTAGGATGTTCTTGTGTTGTTTGTTCTTATGTTTGGTGTGATGTTAATTTTGCCTATACTATGTTTATTTGTATTACTACGAATAGCAGTGAGGTCACGAGAATCTGAAGATTACCCTGGTACCTGGGAATCTCGAGTCTAAGGCAAGTTGTGCCCTTGATCACTTTTCTTTACCCAACAATGATCCTGTTAATCACTGTGACATGCTTAGGTTAATCTAATGGGACCTAATAGGTTTCCCTAGACTTGTTCATCTCACACCATGTTTACCACTAAACTTTTGGGTTGTTTTGCTATTGCTCTACCTGGTTTTGGGATTAATATTACATTATGATCATGTTCCAATTATACTGTTGTTTTACTTATTGTTCATGACAAGATCATTGTGTTAATTGGAACATGGAGCTTAACTTGACAAACACGTGCTACCACAAGGGTGGAATGGGACGCCCTTGGCTGACTAATTAGGAAAGCTAGTGGAGGACTACCTTACCCGAAAGGGGCAAGGGCAGTAGGGGAGTTGCATATTGGGAGGCTCTCAGGTCGATCATGTTGCGATGGCTTTTTGGATGAGGGATTCCTATATTGCCCTTCTTAGAAACTGTAGCGGGTTTTCTGAAGCTAGTGGAACTTTGTAAAGGCCTCATAGTGGATCCCTAGCCATTCTCCTCGAAAGTGTCTAAGGGTCTAGCTAACCCTGGCTAGACGGGATACATGACTTGTGGGTAAAGGGCGCAACCTCTGCAGAGTGTAAAACTGGTATATCAGCCGTGCTCGTGGTCATGAGTAGCTCAGGACTCTCGCATGATTAATTTATGGAACTAAACTTAATCTGTCATATGCATTGCATCGCGGGTGTTATTATCAATTTTGATCTCTTATTTAATTGGGTTGGTATCTACTTATACTTAGTAACTGCTAATAAAATTTTGACCAACTTTAAAAGCAATGCTCAGCTTCAACCATCTCCTTTGGTAAGCCTTACACTTCACATGAGCTCCCACCTTTGGTGAGTTCATGCACATTATTCCCCACAACTTGTTGAGCGATGAACGTATGTGTAACGCCCTGAATTTGGGGGTAGAATTTTTTTCTTCTTTTCTCTCACCAAATTCAGGCGTTACCCTTTTCTTTTCCCTTTTCTCCTCGCTAAACCTTGATCTTTTCCAAAGTCATAGCGGGTTTTGGCTTTAGACCTCGTGTAAAGCAAAACCTTAAAATACTTTATTTTGTGTGATGCACCATGCCGAACCATGCATACTTTTGATTGATTAAAAATGTGAATGCTTTCATCTAGAGGAAATTAGATTTTAGAAAAAGGAAAACCTTTTTCTCCTCCCCTCCCCCCTCCTTCCCCATTTCGGCCCAGCCGCCCCCTCCCCCGCCGTGGGCCGGCCTGGCGGCCCAGCTGCGCGCCCCCTCCCCCTTTGGGCCCAGTCGGCCCAACCGCCCCCCCTCCCTTTTTTTCTTTTTTTTCTCTTTCCAAAAATCCCCTCCCTCTCCCTCTCTCTCTCTCTCCCTCACCCTCACTCTAACCCTAGCCGCCGCCGCCCGCCCCCTCCGGTGAGGCCCTCCCTCCTCTCTCCCTCCTCCCTCCCTCCCTCTCCTCCCTCCGGCGTCCTCCCCCGCGCCCCGCGCCGCCCGCCTCGGCCCCCGGCTCGGCCGCTCCGACGAGCTCGGCACGGCCCCGGCCCCGGCCACCCCGGCCGCCCACGCCCCCGACCCTGCCCGGCTCGGCCCCGCCCGCGCCGCCTCTCCCCCGACCCCGGCTCGGTCGTTCCCCGGCTCGGCCACCTCCCGCGCCCGGCCTCGGCCGCTCGCACCCGGCCTCGGCCGCCCCCGACCCCGGCTCGGCCGCCTTGGCTCGGCCGCCCGCGCCCCGGCCCCGGCCCAACCACCTCGCCCGGCTCGGCCCCGTCCCCGGCTCGGCCGCCTCGCCTGCTCGGCCCCGCCCCCGACCGTTCGGCTCGACCGCTCCGGCGAGCCCGCCCCCCTCGTCCGCGTCGCCTCCGGCTCGGCCGCCTGCGCCGCCCCTCCCCCGCGCTCGGCCCAACCGCCCTGGCCCTGGCTCGGCCACCTCGGCTCGGCCGCCCGCGCCCCGACCCCGGCTCGGCCGCTCCCGTCGCGCCCCGGCCCGGTCGCCCCACCCCCGCGCCCGGCCTCGCCCGGCCGCGTCCTCGCTCACCCGTGCTCGCTTGCCCCGGCGTGCTTGCCCGCTCGCCCCGCCGTGCCTTGCTCACGTCGTGTCGGCCCCTGCGTGGCCTCGAGCTTGGCCCAGCGTGCCTATAGCGCGCGGCTTTGAGCTCGGCTAGCGCACGGCTAGTTCGTGGCGTGTGCGTGCGACCTCGCGCGCGTGCCCGCGTAGTGCGCGTGCCTTGGCACGACCCGTCGTGCCTCCGTCTACCCCCAGACGCCCCGTCTACCCCCCCCCCCCCCCCCGTGTCCTATGCGCGTTAATCCCGTTGTTCATATTAATAAGTAGGAATCTTAATTTGGAAATTGGTTACGTTAGTTAATTTGTATAGCTAATTGTCCAACTTATTCAATGTTAATCTACTAAAAGTGGTCACGTTTACATCAGTGCATGTAGCTAATTCTTTTGTTAGAACCAGTTGGAACTAGAGCACGTGACGTCTAGTTATTCGTTTACCCGTAGTGCACCTCGAGCATAAGCCTTAACCTCTACGAGACCTTCCCTCATTTCTTTCTAACCAAGGTAAATCCATTATCGTATGTGATATTCTATGCATATTCACTTTATTCTCTTGTATGGTGTACTGTTCTTTTGTATTAAATATGTGGATGTATGTATGCTTGCAATCGCATAGAGAACGATTCGGTCGAGGAGCCCGAAGAACTCGCAGGAGAAGCCCATGAGCAGCAGTTGGTTGGTAGAGGCAGGTGTCCTTTGACCTATCCCTGTCCTATTCATTCTTTAATTCACCTCCCGCATTACACATTTATACTTAAGGATTGACTAGTTTTGTTATCCATGTCCTTGTTTACCTATTTGGGTCGGATTATTATTGTTTAGCTTTATGCTATTGCTCAACTCTAATCAATGAACATGATGAGATTATATATGATACGCTGTTTTCCCTTCTCTTATTATGATGTTGTACTTGTGGCCTTTAAGGGGGCTCGAGCGGTTTCTCGAGTGCCTCTCCGTAAGGACCTGTTCTATGGATGACCGCCCGGGAAAACAGTGCAACCATGAGGGTGGAGTGGGACGCCCTTAGCTGAGTAATTAGAGGATCCGGGGTGTAGTTCGCTTCGCCGTCGTGCCGTCAATGGGGCTCGGTGTATGCGGCTCGCTCTGCCAAGGTTGATTTGTCCCTTGGGGAGGAGTGCGGTACATTTAGGAAACCTAACGGGCGGCTACAACCCCGGGGAATCTTTGTAAAGGCTACGTAGTGAAACCCTGCCTATTCACCTTGGTAGTGTTTAAGGGTTTGATCGGCCCGAGGCAAGAGGGAATCACGGCTTGTGGGTAAAGTGCACAACCTCTGCAGAGTGTTTGAAAACTGATATATCAGCCGTGCTCGCGGTTATGAGCGGCCAAGGGAGCTCCAATGATTAGTGGTACTTGATCAGAGACATTTTGGTTTACAGGTCGCAATGAGACTAATGGTTTTGGTTATGACTATGGTGCTGGTAAGTGGTATTCTTTCCGTTTGGAAAGGGTACATCGGGCTAATAACTTGGGCTAATGTTAAAACCTGGATTTCTACTAATAAATAATAATCTGACCAATTAAAAGCAACTGCTTGACTTACCCCCACATAAAGCTAGTCCACTACAGCCAAACAGGATACTTGCTGAGTATGTTGATGTGTACTCACTCTTGCTCTACACACCAAACCCCCCCCCCAGGTTGTCAGCATTGCAACCACTGCTCAGGCGAAGATGAAGCTGTGGAAGGAGACTTCCAGGAGTTCCAAGACTACGACGAGTTCTAGGTGTGGGTTAGCGGCAACCCCCAGTCGGCTGCCTGTGAAGGCCGTGTTATCTACGTTTCGTTTTCGCACTTTGATTTATTGTAAGGACTATATGGACGTCTCAGACGTATGATGTAATCGACTATTTCCCTTTTTAATACTATTTTGAGCACTGTGTGATGATGTCCATGTTATGTAACTGCTGTGTACGTGAATAACTGATCCTGGCATGTACATGGTTCGCATTCGGTTTACCTTCTAAAACCGGGTGCGACATAAGGTGGTATCAAAGGCCGTGCTGACTGTAGGACCGCTAACCTAGAGTAGAATGGTCGTTCTAAGGATTATAGACCTCTGTCCCTGCCTTGACTTTGGTACCCCTTCAAAAGTTGGTCATACTGACCAAACCTATGTTCTACTATATATTATACCTTGCTGAAAATTTTGTTTTATTCTAATCCTTCATTTATTTATGGTTCATTATTTGCTGGTCATATTAATTCTGTTCTCACTCTTTTGCTTGCGGTGTCTTTTGTAGATGGCTCGACTTAGACACACTGCACGAAAGTCCGTCATCCCCTTCTTACCCTCCCGCCTTGCGGAGCGTCCGCTTCGCCGTCCCGTGGCCGGTCAGTCCAGCCACTTGGAGAGACTGCACCACCGCCTGCATGAGGAGCAGGAACGTCGACGACAGGAGCAGCAGGGCTCTTCTTTCTCGCTCCAGCAGGAGATAGCTCCCCTGTGCTTCCCCTGGAGGCGCCCCCTGCACCACCACTGGGCGCCCCAGCTTCTGGAGTAGCTGCTGGAGGAGACCCAGACGACGGAGGTGGCGACGACAGCCCGAGCCATGACACCGACTCCCCTGCTGACCATGAGCCGGAAGGATGGGTTGCTCGACCCATCACTCGCGACGCTGCTCGTGGGTGTCACTTCCATGATGCGCTCGACACCCTGCTACGACGGGCACTTGACCGGCGTACTTGGTCCGTCGAGTATCGCTGTGTGGTCTACCAACATAGTTGCGGGGTCTACCCGGACCGCTGGGAGGCGACCTGCTTGGTGCGCCGTCCGGAGAACAGTCTCCAGGGTGCAGAGGCCTGCTCAAAGCACTATTCTATCTCTGAGCGGGACTCAGCTGAGGCAGCCATGCAAGATGCTGCACGGCGTGCGCTTTCGCACTACTGCTTGGTTCTCGGTGGGGTAGCTGACGGTCTCGACCTGAAGTATTACCCTCGCCGTCCATCTGGCAGCACAGGAGGCGTGATTGTTTCACCTGCTGGTGAGGACAATCCTAGGTTGAGCAGCACAGTCAACCTAGCCGCCGTGCTAAACACAGAGCTGGACCATGCACTAGACGAGCTGAGTAGGGCTCGTGCTGAGATCGCCCTACTGCGGGCTGAGCACGCGGAACGTCGTCACCTGGGTGATGGTTCCCCCGCTCCCATCGGGACTCAGCACCCATACCTCTCACCTCGGCGTGGACACCGGTCTTATGGCAATCCTGACTGTAAGACCAAGATAGATTTAGCACCATAGATCTCTAGAGTTGGATCTTGTAACTAACACAAAATATATACGTAGAAGCTACAGTCTTAGCGTTAGTCTCGCTTTTAGTTAGTCTTAGTTAGACAGGGTAGTTTGCTATATCCTGTGCATCTATGTTTGTCATGATGAACTATGTTTGGTTTGGATTTTTGTAATGACTGTCACCAGAGTGTGGGTACCCCCTGCATTTTGGTTTACATATTATGTTAATGGAGTTAGTTATATAGTTGGGAGACCTTTATTCCACTTTCCTCTTTATCTGAGAAGCTGTGTGGTCTGTGTTGGAGATCAGTGAAGATGCTCATCTGTTCAGTGCTGTTGAAGAATTCTATACTCTTTTCTTATGCTGCAAGATTTGCCAGATCAGTTCTGATGTGTGGTTGCATTCTGCAGATGTCAGAGAACAGGCGCAGAGGAGGAATGCGTGCTCAGCAGGAGCGAGCCGCTCCGTAGGATGAGGTGCCCCAGTAGCAGCACCTGCCGCCCCCGCCCCCGATGTCCATCGAGCAGATGTTTCTGATGCAGACTCAAGCAGTTCAAGCCATCGGTCAGACTCTGGCCGCCATTCAGCATCAGCAGCAGCAGCAACAGCAGCATGCTTCACCTCAGCCTCAGATGCCTCAAATGCCCAGAGACAAGCGTGCTGAGTTCATGAGAGGTCATCCACCAACGTTTGCTCATTCTTCTGACCCCATGGATGCTGAAGATTGGCTGCGCACTATGGAGCGGGAGTTGCATACCGCTCAGTGCGATGACAGAGAGAAAGTTCTGTATGGTCCCCGTCTGTTGAGAGGAGCAGCTCAGTCATGGTGGGAGTCTTATCTCGCCACCCATGCCAACCCCGACGCCATCACTTGGGAAGAGTTCAGAGGTAGCTTTCGTCAGTACCATGTGCCTGCAGGTCTGATGACAGTGAAGAAGGAGGAGTTCCTGGCCCTTAAGCAAGGGTCATCATCTGTCAGTGAGTATCGAGACAGGTTTCTGCAGTTGTCCCGCTATGCTCCTGAAGATGTCAACACCGACGCCAAGCGGCAGTACTGTTTCCTGAGAGGCTTGGTTGACCCTCTGCACTATCAGCTGATGAATCACACCTTCCCGACATTCCAGCACCTGATTGACAGAGCAATCATGACAGAAAGAAAGCGTAAGGAGATGGAGGATCGTAAGCGCAAGATCAGCGGACCCCAGCCTGGAAGCAGCAGTCGTCCTCGTTTCTCAGGAAATCAACCTCAGCAGTTCAGGCAGAACCAGCGTCCACCTCAGCAGCATCAGCAGTTCCAAAGGCAGTATCCTCAGCATCAGTACCAGAACCGTCAGAGCAATCAGTCAGGAGGTCAGTTTCAGAGGCAGAATCAGCAGGCACCTCGCCTTCCTGCCCCAGCAAACCAGCAGAACAATCAGGCAGCACCAGCTCAGGTTGGAAACAGGGCATGTTTCCACTGTGGAGAGCAAGGCCATTGGGTGATGCAATGCCCGAAGAAGGCAGCCCAGCAGCAGTCAGGCCCCAACGCCCCAGCAAAGCAGAATGTGTCTCAGCCTGGAGCAGGCAACCGCTCTCAACCGCGCTATAATCATGGAAGACTGAATCACTTGGAGGCTGAAGCAGTTCAGGAGACCCCCGGCATGATAGTAGGTATGTTCCCAGTCGACTCCCATATTGCAGAAGTGTTATTTGATACTGGAGCAATGCATTCTTTCATTACTGCATCATGGGTAGAAGCACATAATTTTCCAATTACTACCATGTCAACCCCCATTCAAATTGACTCAGCCGGTGGTAGAATTCGAGCTGATAGCATCTGTTTGAATGTAAGTGTGGAAATAAGGGGGATAGCGTTTCCCGTCAACCTTATAGTAATGGGTACTCAGGGAATAGATGTCATCCTAGGGATGAATTGGCTAGATAAGTATCAGGCAGTTATCAGTTGTGATAAAAGGACAATCAAGTTAGTGTCCCCACTAGGAGAGGAAGTGGTGACCGAGTTAGTCCCGCCTGAGCCAAAGAGAGGAAGTTGTTATTAGATGGCTGTCGATAGCAGTGAAGCAGACCCAATTGAGAGTATCAAGGTTGTGTCTGAGTTCCCAGATGTGTTTCCGAAGGACTTACCGGGTATGCCACCAGAGCGGAAAGTTGAGTTTGCCATAGAGCTTCTTCCTGGAACCGCCCCTATCTTTAAGAGAGCTTACAGAATATCCGGACCAGAATTGGTTGAGCTTAAGGAGCAGATTGATGAGCTGTCAGAGAAAGGTTACGTCCGGCCAAGCACCTCGCCTTGGGCCGCCCCTATCTTGTTCGTGGAAAAGAAAGATGGCACCAAAAGGATGTGTATCGATTATCGAGCTTTGGATGAAGTCACGATCAAGAACAAATACCCTTTGCCCAGAATAGAAGATCTGTTCGACCAGTTGAGAGGAGCCAGTGTGTTCTCCAAGATTGATCTGAGGTCAGGTTATCATCAGCTCAGGATTCGACCTTCGGACATTCCGAAGACGGCATTCATTACCAAGTATGGTTTGTATGAGTTCACTGTGATGTCTTTTGGTTTGACCAATGCACCAGCGTTCTTCATGAACTTGATGAACAGTGTATTCATGGATTATCTTGATAAGTTTGTGGTGGTATTCATTGATGACATTCTGGTTTATTCTCAAAGCGAAGAAGAACATGCAGATCATTTGAGGATGGTATTGCAGAGATTGCGAGAGCACCAGTTGTATGCAAAGTTGAGCAAATGTGAATTCTGGATCAATGAAGTCCTGTTCTTGGGTCACATAATCAACAAAGAAGGTTTGGCTGTGGATCCGAAGAAAGTGGCAGACATTCTGAACTGGAAAGCGCCAACGGATGCTCGAGGAATCAAGAGCTTCATTGGAATGGCCGGATATTATCGGCGATTCATTGAAGGGTTTTCGAAGATTGCGAAACCAATGACAGCGTTGCTAGGCAACAAGGTTGAGTTCAAGTGGACCCAGAAATGTCAAGAGGCCTTTGAAGCGCTGAAAAAGAAGTTGACAACAGCGCCTGTCCTAGTCTTGCCTGATGTGCACAAGCCCTTCTCTGTGTACTATGATGCTTGTTACACAGGTTTGGGATGCGTATTGATGCAAGAGGGAAGAGTTGTGGCTTACTCGTCCCGACAGCTGAAGATTCATGAGAAGAATTACCCAATCCATGATCTAGAATTGGCAGCAGTAGTTCACGCACTGAAGACATGGAGGCACTACCTGTATGGACAGAAATGTGATGTTTACACAGACCACAAGACTCTGAAGTACATATTCACTCAGTCAGAGTTGAATATGAGGCAGCGAAGATGGTTGGAGTTGATCAAAGACTATGAGTTGGAGATTCACTACCATCCAGGCAAAGCAAACGTAGTGGCAGATGCTTTGAGCAGAAAGAGTCAAGTCAATCTGATGGTCGCCCGTCCGATGCCTTATGAGTTGGCCAAGGAGTTTGACAGGTTGAGTCTCGGGTTTCTGAACAATTCGCGAGGAGTCACAGTTGAGTTGGAACCTACCTTGGAGCGAGAAATCAAAGAAGCGCAGAAGAATGATGAAAAGATCAGTGAGATTCGGCGACTGATTCTAGATGGCAGAGGCAAAGATTTTCGAAAAGATGCAGAAGGTGTGATATGGTTCCAAGACCGCTTGTGTGTTCCCAATGTCCAATCCATTCGGGAGTTGATCCTCAAGGAAGCTCATGAGACAGCCTATTCGATTCACCCTGGTAGTGAGAAGATGTATCAAGATCTGAAGAAGAAATTCTGGTGGTACGGAATGAAGAGGGAAATCGCTGAGTATGTGGCTATGTGTGATAGTTGTCGACGGATCAAGGCAGAGCACCAAAGACCAGCTGGATTGTTGCAACCGTTGCAAATTCCTCAGTGGAAATGGGATGAAATCAGTATGGATTTCATAGTCGGATTGCCTCGCACTCGAGCCGGCTACGATTCTATTTGGGTAGTAGTGGACCGTTTGACCAAGTCAGCCCACTTCATACCTGTCAAGACCAACTACAGCAGTGCAGTGTTGGCAGAATTTTATATGTCTCGGATCGTTTGTCTTCATGGTGTGCCAAAGAAGATAGTGTCAGACCGAGGAACGCAGTTCACCTCTCATTTCTGGCAGCAGTTGCATGAAGCCTTGGGTACACATCTGAATTTCAGTTCAGATTATCATCCGCAGACAGATGGTCAAACCGAAAGAAACAATCAAATTCTTGAAGACATGTTGAGAGCCTGTGCATTGCAAGATCAGTCCGGATGGGATAAGCGATTGCCTTATGCAGAGTTCTCCTATAACAATAGTTACCAGGCCAGTTTGAAGATGTCACCATTTCAAGCGCTCTATGGAAGGAGTTGTAGAACTCCGTTGCAATGGGATCAGCCTGGGGAAAAGCAAGTATTCGGGCCAAACATTTTGCTTGAAGCCGAAGAGAACATCAAGATGGTTCGAGAGAACCTGAAGATAGCGCAATCAAGGCAGCGAAGCTATGCAGACACAAGAAGAAGAGAGCTGAGTTTCAAAGTCGGAGACTTCGTCTATCTGAAAGTGTCACCGATCAGAGGAGTCAGAAGATTCGGAGTCAAAGGCAAGCTAGCACCCCGCTATATTGGTCCGTACCAAATTCTCTCAAGGCGTGGAGAAGTGGCCTATCAGCTCAGTTTGCTAGAAAATTTGTCTGCTGTGCATGATGTCTTCCATGTGTCTCAGTTGAAGAAGTGCTTGCGTGTGCCAGAAGAGCAGTTGCCAGTGGAAGGTCTTGAAGTCCAGGAGGACTTGACCTACGTTGAGAAGCCAGTGCAAATCCTTGAGGTTGCAGATAGAGTCACCCGAAGGAAGACCATCAGAATGTGCGAAGTCAGGTGGAATCACCATTCAGAGGAAGAAGCAACCTAGGAGCGTGAAGATGATCTGTTGGCTAAATACCATGAGCCCTTTGCTAGCCAACCTTGAATCTCGAGGGCGAGATTCTTTTAAGGGGGATAGGTTTGTAACGCCCTGAATTTGGGGGTAGAATTTTTTTCTTCTTTTTCTCACCAAATTCAGGCGTTACCCTTTTCTTTTCCCTTTTCTCCTCGCTAAACCTTGATCTTTTCCAAAGTCATAGCGGGTTTTGGCTTTAGACCTCGTGTAAAGCAAAACCTTAAAATACTTTATTTTGTGTGATGCACCATGCCGAACCATGCATACTTTTGATTGATTAAAAATGTGAATGCTTTCATCTAGAGGAAATTAGATTTTAGAAAAAGGAAAACCTTTTTCTCCTCCCCTCCCCCCCTCCTTCCCCATTTCGGCCCAGTCGCCCCCTCCCCCTCCCCCGCCGTGGGCCGGCCTGGCGGCCCAGCCACGCGCCCCCTCCCTTTTTTTTCTTTTTTTTTCTCTTTCCAAAAATCCCATCCCTCTCCCTCTCTCTCCCCCTCACCCTCACCCTAACCCTAGCCGCCGCCGCCCCTCACCCGCGCCGCCGCCGCCCCTCCCCGGCGCCGCCGCCGCCCGCCCCCTCCGGTGAGGCCCTCCCTCCTCTCTCCCTCCTCCCTCCCTCCTCCCTCTCCTCCCTCCGGCGCCCTCCCCCGCGCCCCGCGCCGCCCGCCTCGGCCCCCGGCTCGGCCCCAGCCCCGGCCACCCCGGCCGCCCGCGCCCCCGACCCCGCCCGGCTCGGCCCCGCCCGCGCCGCCTCTCCCCCGACCCCGGCTCGGCCGTTCCCCGGCTCGGCCACCTCCCGCGCCCGGCCTCGGCCGCCCCCGACCCCGGCTCGGCCGCCTCGGCTCGGCCGCCCGCGCCCCAGCCCACCCGCCTCGCCCGGCTCGGCCCCGCCCCCGGCTCGGCCGCCTCGCCCGCTCGGCCCCGCCCCCGGCCGTTCGGCTCGGCCGCTCCGGCGAGCCCCGTCCCGCGCCCGCCCCCTCCGGCGAGCCCGCCCCCTCGTCTGCCTCGCCTCCGGCTCGGCCGCCCGCGCCGCCCCTCCCCCGCGCTCGGCCCAACCGCCCCGACCCTGGCTCGGCCACCTCGGCTCGGCCACCCGCGCCCCGACCTCGGCTCGGCCGCTCCCGTCGTGCCCCGGCCCGGTCGCCCCACCCCCGCGCCCGGCCTCGCCCGGCCACGTTCTCGCTCGCCCGTGCTCGCTTGCCCCGGCGTGCTTGCCCGCTCGCCCCGCCGTGCCTTGCTCACGTCGTGTCGGCCCCTGCGTGGCCTCGAGCTTGGCCCAGCGTGCCTATAGCGCGCGGCTTTGAGCTCGGCTAGCGCACGGCTAGTTCGTGGTGTGTGCGTGCGACCTCGCGCGCGTGCCCGCGTAGTGCGCGTGCCTTGGCACGACCCGTCGTGCCTCCGTCTACCCCCAGACGCCCCGTCTACCCCCCCCTGTGTCCTATGCGCGTTAATCCCGTTGTTCATATTAATATGTAGGAATCTTAATTTGGAAATTGGTTACGTTAGTTAATTTGTATAGCTAATTGTCCAACTTATTCAATGTTAATCTACTAAAAGTGGTCACGTTTACATCAGTGCATGTAGCTAATTCTTTTGTTAGAACCAGTTGGAACTAGAGCACGTGACGTCTAGTTATTCGTTTACCCGTAGTGCACCTCGAGCATAAGCCTTAACCTCTGCGAGACCTTCCCTCGTTTCTTTCTAACCAAGGTAAATCCATTATCGTATGTGATATTCTATGCATATTCACTTTATTCTCTTGTATGGTGTACTGTTCTTTTGTATTAAATATGTGGATGTATGTATGCTTGCAATCGCATAGAGAACGATTCGGTCAAGGAGCCCGAAGAACTCGCAGGAGAAGCCCCTGAGCAGCAGTCGGTTGGTAGAGGCAAGTGTCCTTTGACCTATCTCTGTCCTATTCATTCTTTAATTCACCTCCCGCATTACACATTTATACTTAAGGATTGACTAGTTTTGTTATCCATGTCCTTGTTTACCTATTTGGGTCAGATTATTATTGTTTAGCACTTATTTTGGCACTTATTTTGGTACTCCAAGTTGAAGATCAAGACCAAAGATGTTCAAAATTGAGTTTATCATATAACAGATTGCGTAATCTTATTTCTTACAATATGGCAATCCACATGCTTAAATTGGTTGTAAGTATTTCCTGGCACATTTCAATTTGATTACTCTATTATTGCCATGATCTAGACATAAAGATTAAAATCCCATGTTCATGAATGAATAAGGTGCTAAGTAAGAAATTCAAATTCTTAAAGCACTTATCAAAAGGGGAATTCTCTATATGACTAGAGTTATGAAACTAATGTTTTTTGTCTAAGTGATTTATGTAGTTTCACAGCATGAGAATGAGTTTCTCAAATGGAATGTGCAAATTCAACATGTAAAGAAGAATAATCCAAAACAATGTGATGTATTCTCTCATGTACATTTGGATTTATTTATTCTACATCAGATACCATGATATGATTCAAAATTAGCCTTTGAACTTAATCAATTTATCATGCTTGTTTAATTTGTTAAAATTAAGCATTAAAGATTAAGGTAAATTTAGTTCATATCATAAGATTTTCTTACTTTAGTAACCTACTTGCTTTATATATTCAAAGGGTTAAAAAAGAGAATTGGTGCTTGTGTTACTAATGACATCTCTTTTTCGAGCTTATTCATGAAAATCAGTGAAAAGAGATTGTACTTGTTCAAATTGGTTACTCTCCATTGGAAAGTAAGAGAACCATTGCTAGAGGCAAAGTGGCACTTAATTGGAGCAATCAAAAGGTTGATCAAGAAAGAGAGCAAGCAACACATCCAAAACAAACAACGCAATCATGATTGATTTCTCAAAAGTGGCTCGAAGTTGGGTATTCACTTAATGAAGTATCTATTTGGTCCTTCCTACACACTTTGTAACCATTTATTTGGGTATTTTTAATCCAATTTGAGTTTGGTCTCATTTCATGCTCGTTTTATATAACTTATGTACATTCATGCAAATTATATATCTATGGTTGCATACTAATGCTTGGTGCAGTCATAAAGTTCATAAATGAGCAATGATCCTATTTTCAAATTCAACTATTGAGAAATTAACAGTCAGCTCCAGTTCTAGATCTCGAACCGTCCGATCCTAGGCCACAGACAGTTTGAGAGATCAGGCCACGGACCGTCCGAGCTCCCACTGCAGACCATTCGTGAATAGCAGCCTTGCATAAACAAAAGAATTTTCTCGACCCCATCTCAACAAGTGGTATCATCCTTACAAGTGATATTCCTATATTTGGTGCAAATTCATAATTCTCTCACATACAAGTGGTATTGAAAGGACAAATGCATGCGAACTACAACATTCAAATTGTGCACTTGATCTTAAATGGGTTCTCAACATCATATTGATGATGAAT
Organism: Zea luxurians; assembly: GCA_029449295.1. Classification (NCBI taxonomy): domain Eukaryota; kingdom Viridiplantae; phylum Streptophyta; class Magnoliopsida; order Poales; family Poaceae; genus Zea; species Zea luxurians. The sequence goes on from JAOPSE010000011.1 coordinate 79,439,618, forward strand.
GGATTTCTTATTGATAATTGGTCTTCACCATGCTATTCAATTGGACTTCACATTGCTATTGGAGAGCTAAATTTAAAGATTCTTGACTATCCTCTACTCCAATATAACAAAGGTATCATTGTGATGTGCATAATCATATCATCCCTTACTAGTATGTGGATAGTGCATATAGTACATACTTTATAGTATCGTGCATATTAAATGAAAGATTGAAATCCATGTTCTACAACTATTGATTATTTTGGTTGATTGAAACTAGTGGTAGCATATGAGTTTGTTCATGAACTAAGTGAACCCAAGTACTTAATCTGTTTTGGATTGCAACAAGCTACAAGAACAACCTCGATAAGATAACCGCTTAATGCATGTGAAGAAGCTTATAGAGGGTTCAAACAGGACTAGGAAGCTTAAGCAAATCTATTTGGTTTAAGTCACATATTGAGCTGCTCATGAGGATGACTTATGAAGAAGATATTAATGCAAATGAATATTAAAACCTACAAGTGGCATCAATATCTACAGAGAAATATCTAGGCCAATATTATTCCTTCAAATGGTATTCACTAAGTGGTGTCTAGATCAATCATACAATTGATATCCTATGAGTGGTACAAGACTTCAAGTGATCCACAACCTTAAGTTATCATCAACTCAAGAGAGCAATTCTCACCTTCAACAAGTTTATGCAAGTTGTGTCAAGGATTTTATCTATATATGGTGTCCATCAAAAAGTTATTGAGTACTTTCAAGTTGGTATAATATTCACAAGTACATTTTACGAGAGCTTTGGAACAACCCTTTTATAGTAATTAATGACAAAGGGGAGAAGTTGGAACAAAGATATGAAATCTGCAATTTGGTACAAAGATATGGAAATATGCACAAGAGAAAATTGTACATGAACTCAGGGGGAGCTACTAATTAATTGAGTTAGAATGAATACAAATGGATCAAGAGCAAAGTACAATGGGATGAGACTTTATTGAATAAGAGATGCACATAAGTAGGGGGACCAAGCTCGTGAATATATATTTGATGCATTTGTTTGTGCACTACATTGCTTGATTGCATCACATTTGTCTTATATTCCTACATACTTGTGTGTAAGTGTTTGCTAGAACTATGACTTGGATGATGATTGATTTAGTGATATTTGTAAGTCTAGTCTTAGTGTGAAAGGAGTAACTAGAACCCTACTTATTATGTTGATCTCATGTGCTATCTGCTTTCACTTGTTTCTAGCAAGATGATGCTAAGGATGTGATGAAAAGTAGTAAACACGGTACAAAGGTACATTTTTATATTGTATACTTTAGCATCATATATTAGTGATAATGTCCCCACAAATTTCATATCTTTGCATGTGTCTAAGCTTGAAACCAAACCATCCAAGCACACATGTAGGGGAGGATATCACTACCAAACCATTTTTATGGTGCCTATCCAAATCTTAACAAATGAGCTTAAAGTTGGATAAGGAACATAAAAACTTTGCCAAACTAGCAATTTACACTTGTGTGAAAAGCTAGCTTGGAAAAAGAATGAAAATAAAAAAATCTTTGTACAATTGTCATCAATTACCAAAAAGGGGGAGATTGTGAGACCCTGTTTGGTTTTGGTAATTGATTCACAACTTAGGTGGACTAGTAAGTGTTTATGTTGAGATACATAGGTGATTAGTCCACAGGTACACTAGTGTGAGCTATTTAAGCCATGATGGTGATGTGGCTGGGTGATATTGAGATGCTCAACTGGTGTGATAAAGGAGCTCATTGAATATGGAGACATGACATTATGTCATGTGGCTATATGGAGAAGATCAAGAGATATGGCTTGGCTTCGATGGACTGAGTAGCTAGTGTGAAGGGCAAGTCAGAGGCTCATGTGTGAGGGACCGTGTGGCGGTGAAGCAAGAGCAAGGACTTAGCACCGATGGACATAAAGCAACGGTGAAGAGCAAGCTATGTTGAGATTGATGAACCAAGAAGGCCATGTGATAACATGGAATGGATCATATCATTATATAATTATCAAGCCATGTGTTGATCTGGGTTATTGATCAAGTGGCTTAATGATGATGATGGAGGAACTTCATGCTATTGACAAATGGTAAAAGGTATCATGGTTGGCTACACTTATGGATGCCCATTGTTCATCGTTTGAGGGGATGGAATTGAATGCTCAAGGCAAAGGTATAAAAATAGGTTTTTGTTTTACCGGTTAAGAGGTGCATAGAGGTTGATAATTGACCGGGTTAGTAGGCTAGATAGTCATACTTTGAAGAGGGGTCAATTATCTTACTTGACATGTATTTAGCGTCTCGTTGCTCATATAGTTGGCGCATTTGCATGAGGGCTAACAACGCTTTGGTTTTTGAAAGAAAACTTATTCAAAAGCGTTTTTTTGAATGTGGGCTGAATTGAGGTATCACGGACCGTCCGGGCCAGCATGGCGGATCGTCCGCATGTCTAACTTGAGATGATGGGAAGAAACGCGGAGTTTCTGTGTTTCACGGAGTTTTTGTACTACGAACCGTTTGGTCCACAGTTGAAGGACTTGTGTTTGGACAGAACTCAAGAAGTTCTGTTTTGGTTTCCATTTTTGAACAGAGGACCATCCGGGGCCTGAGTGCAGACCGTCCTCAGTACAAATATTTTGTATTGTGGACCGTCCGGGGTCCAGGTGCGGACCGTCCGCAATACAAATTTCAGCAAATGCGCAGAGTCAGCAAAACTTTATTTTGGCTTAGTTTTATGTATCGCGGACCATTCGGCCTTGAGGGGTAGATCGTCCACAAGTCATTTTTGAATGCTCTGACAATTTTATAACCGTTTATAATTGTTGGGATTCTTGCACGGACGGTCTGGCTTGGATCGCAGACCGTTCGCGAGTGCGTAGAAAAAGGGCAGTTGGCCCATAACAACTAGTTTTGGAGAGGGGGCTAAATATACTTGTGTTGCCCGAGATGAATGTAGTGTGGAGGCTATTTGGAACACTTGTGAGCATATTGGAGCCTTTCCTGTCCTTCTCTTTCACTCATATTGGTTGGGATTGCATCCTAGTGAGATTGAGAGCCATCTATGCATTGCATCAAGTTGTTGATCTTTGAGGCACTAGGGAGATCATCAAGTGAGGTCGTTGGCTTGTTACTCTTGGAGGTTGCCACCTCTTAGACGGCTTAGTGGTGGTTCCCCATGAGCTCTTCAATGAAGGTTGTGAAGAAGCCGCGATGGTGATTGTGGAGGCGTTGTGCTTGCCTCGTGGGAGCGACGAAAAGCAACTCTAGTGGAATCGAGGTTTGAGGATTCATTGACCAATCCGGCTCAAGAGATCAAGTGAATACTTTATAGAGGAGAGGTTTGAATCTACCTCAACAGGGACTAGGGGTGACCGACAAGCCATCGACACCACGGGAAAAAATCATTGTGTCAAGTGTCATCATCTCCCCGTTGGTTTGCAACTTTCCTCACTAGGTTGTACTTACTTGTTCATATACTTATGCTAGTGAGTATTTATTGCTCTTGTATGCTCTTGTATATCTAGCCATACTTGTTGTAAAATAGTTACTCACTTGTTAGGTTGTGTAGCTAATCCATTTTCCTTAGCTTGTGTAGCTAAGTTGTTGTTTCTCTCTCGTTGTGCTTGTGTAGTACAACTAGTGAGTTTTGCTAGTAGTGCTTGTGCTTTGTGCGTTTTTCTTACTAGTATGTTTAGGAGCTCTCGGTGTGCTTAGAAATATAGTTACATAAGTTTGTATGACCTTGCTAACTAGATTTGTGTGGGAGAGCTCTTTCACTAACTTAGCACCTTAGTTGCTTCAATTAGAATCTTTTGTCAGGTGTTTATTATAGTTAGAGAGGTGTAGTCTTGGCTAAACCAAAATAGTATTAATTCTGCATTTATTTGTGTTAGCCAACATAATTCGTCTTAGAAAGGACTATTCACCCCCTCTAGTCCGCCATCTCGACCCTATAAGTGGTATCAGAGGTGGTTCTCTCATTTGGTGGTCTTATTCGACCCGAGAGTAAGCTGGATGGTGACTAAAGGGCTAGAGGTTACTTGTGAAACACACATTTTTGATGGCACACACTTTGCACAATGGAAAGCTTGTATGAGTTAATATTTCCGCACTATTGATGCAAAATTATGGTGGATTGTAAGTGTTGGCTTTTCTAGTCCCTTGGATGAGAAAACAAAATACCTCACCTAAGCCAAAGAGAAATGCTTACATATTGAACACCAAGCTACTAACATTTTATATCAATGGATAAGTGATAAGGTGTTTAAGGAAATTATGTATATGGATACCACCCATGATATTTGGACATATATTGATGGCGTATATGGGAGGATCTCTAGCGAGGATGTTGAGCACATTCACAACACAGTGGTTATGGAAGATTGCTCTAGCTCATGGTCAAGTGATGATGATGAAAGTCATACCACAAGTTCACTTGATAATCATGATTGTGTTGGCTCAAACTCAAGTGATGCAAATGATTGTTCTATCTCAAACATATTTGATGATTATGGTGATGGTTCATGCTCGGACAATGATATCGCTACTACAAGCCCATCCATTACACCACATTGCTTCATGTCACAAGGTAATATGAAGGTATATAATGCTAATGTGACTAATCATTCATATTCATATGATGAGCTTGTTGATAGACTTGCTAGCATGAACATTGCTTTAGAAAATGAGAAAGATAAAACAAGAAATTTGGAAAGTGAAAACTCATTTCTAAAGTATTCGTGTGAACAACAAAAGCATCTACTTTATGTTATTACTTGTTCACATGAGGAGCTAAAATTGAGTCATGAGGAACTTATGGTGTCTTTGGTTGAGGATCAGAGAGAAATAGAACGTCTCTATTCTTATTTTTTTTATGTTTGGTTTTCAACAAAGGAGGGCGGAGTGGCTCCTAAAGTCTATATATGGCAAATATTTGGGATGCTCTCGCTCCACCAAAACAACTGGATGCGAGCGCTCTCGCAAAAGAGAGCGCTCTCCTCCCTCTCCTCCATTCCACACTCATATGGCTCTCTATCCAAACAATGAATGGAGCGGCTCTGCTCTATTGTACTCTTTAACCAAACAAAAAATATAGCGGTTCTGTTCTGCTAGCCAAACACAGAATGAAATGGCTCAATTGCTAGAAACTGGAATGGAGCCGCTCCATCCCAATTGGCTCCTCAACCAAACACACCCTTAGTGTTGCGCATGAAAATTTGATACAAGAGCATGCTTTTCTCACTAACGAATTTTCTAGTGAAGAAAATAAAACTAGTGAGAATTCATCCCATGAATTATATGATCAATTCAAAAATGTTGCTAATCCATTTGATGGAAACAAGAAGCATGTATCCACCTTTTGGGATGAATTATTAGCTATGCCATGTTCTTCAATTATAGATTATTGTGTTCTTCTCAATCTTGTGAGACTAACCTTTTGAAGGAGAACAATAAGCTCAAAAATCAAGTGAAGAATTTGAGCAACAAGTTTGAGAGGTGGCATAAATCAAAAGTCACTCATGATCTTATAATGAAAAATCAAAGAAGATATAGTGACAAGACTGACCTTGGTTTCAACAAGAGCAATATCAAAGGCAAAAAATTGAAGTAAATAGAAAATAACATATCTCACTTCATGTGCTATCAATTCCATGAGATGGACCATCTTGCAATGGCATGCCCCCAATAAAAAGAAGCTAAAGTTGAAGAAGGAAGAAGGGAGGCTAAAGCATGACAAGTATTGTAAGTGCCGCACTTGGGGTCACCTCACCTCAATGTGGTCAACCAAGAATTGGTGAAGCCACAAGCGAAGCCTTAACCAATGCCACAAGTTGAGCAAAAGAAGAATCCCCAAAAGCAAATTTAGATTAACCATGAATATGATGTTTTCTTCCAAACTTCTCATGGTGTCTATTGGATTACCTAGCACTAGTTTTTCACAAGTGTGTACTACCACACCTAATTAGGCCCTATTTCTTTGAGCTGCATCTTTTAGAGTTTTGCTAAAAAGTTGTTGCTAGGCTTTTGATCCTAAAAAGCATGATGTTATTAGCTTCCTAAACTTAGAAAGCTACAAAAAGCTCATAAAAATAGGCTTCTCAGCTTCCTATATATACTCGGCTTTTCTGAGCTTCTGACTTTGTAGAAGCTAAACCAAAAAATTAGTTGTTTGTTTCAGCTTCTGTCTTTTCACACTGAGAAGCTGTCAAGAAACTCAAACAAACAGTGCGTTAGACTCGCTTAGGTTAGGTTACACATCTCATGTCTACTTTATGGTACGACTAAAAGAAAATAAAGGTTGTATTGCTACTCTAAGTGTCTAAGGGTGCGTTTGGTTAAGCTGTGAGCTGTGAAAAAGCTACTGTGAGCTGCCTGCTGTGAAAAAGCAGCTGTGAGAAAAAAAATGAAAGTCGTTTGGTTTAAACTATTATGAGTTGTCCACTGTAATCCAACTGTTGGGGGCCTTCGTCTTCCAAAGATCCTCAAAAACACGACTAACATGTTTTCCAAGTATAATACATGTACAGGGACCTTCGGCCTTGGGATGAAGCTATACACGATATAAAAAGCATGGATCGGGAGAAGGGTGAACCAGTTCTGAAGCTACCTGTGGAGAAGCTTCGGCTTAGCAGTAAAAAATGGAACCAACCTAAAAGGGAAAAGGTTGTCTAGTCCTTGATAGACTATCCCTAAGTCAATAGTAAATGTCAAGGGCATGAATGTAATTTACACAGGCTGTGTCCTGTGTCTATAAATAGATGAACAGTAGCATCGTACTGTTCACGCTGTCTGGTATTCACTCGTACGTCACATTTAGATTTTTGCCTTCTGTCAAGCCGAAGGTATAAATGTAATTCAATATTGTTTATATTCATTCATGATGCTATATAAAAGAGATATTTATGATGTCATGTGATTATTCATGATACTTTTCATGTTCCCTATGTTCCTACTTCAATTACGATACACTTTGATTATGAAGGTACGTCCTTCATAACCTTCGTCCGAAGATCATTATATCCTAAGGGAAATAATGCTTCAAAGGACGAAGGGCTTTAATCATTAATGTTTTGTGTTGCCTTGTTCTTGATTCATAGCATTTGAGAACAAGCTCCCAACATTGGCGCCCACCTCCGGTGAACTCATTCGACCACCTTCGGCAAACTGTGACCTTCGTCATACCGCCGAAGAAAGCTTCAGGGCTAGGGGCTGCACTGCAGCCACTAGACGTCAACCAAGACACATTGCGTGAAGCCCGAAGCCAAAAAAGGAAGGCTACAAGTCCAACGCCTCAGGAGGAAGAGTTGGACCAGGAAATCAAGGATCTTGAAGCCATTCATCAGCAGGTCCAAAGGAAGAAGGAGAAGATGCTTCGTCTTGCAGATCTTCAGAGGAAGATCGACGAAGCCATTGAGGAAATGCGTCATCTCACCCAAGATGACAAGGATCGGTGCCCTCAACGCACAGAGCTTCGACAGGACAATTCCTATGATGATGACGTTTGGTATGATGATTTCCACCATGGAAATTTTGCTTTTGATGATGCTTCTCCTCTGTCAGCAGAGCTGCAGGCTACACCATGGCCTTCATCATACAAGCCACCCCAGCTTCCCATGTATGATGGGCACTCGGACCCCAAGCAATTCTTGATGAGCTATGAGGCAACAATATCCTCATATGGAGGCAACGCCGCTGTCATGGCAAAATCCATCATCATGGCAGTCCGAAGTGTGTCCCAGACATGGTACTCTTCTCTCCGGCCAAGGACAATCACCTCATTGCAGAAGCTTAAGGAAATGCTGGTCACCAGTTTTCAAGGGTTTCAGACTATCGGTACCCTGGATCAGGGGTACCCTCTTCTACAGCATGAAGGCGCCGCGCCCGTGCGACACCCCAAGGCACGCGGAGGATGGCACTCAACTCTACCACATGAGCAGGTCCAAGGGCGCCAAGTGGCAAGGAAAGGAAGTATATTCCAGGTGTTCAACGTTGGGTCTGGACCTCCTCAGAGGGACGCCGGGCCCCTTTGCATACAAGTCTGGAGCCCCCAAGAAGGCACATTGGGCCCCTTGGGAGGATCCTGATCCCCTTCAGGAGAGGTCTGAGCCTTGGAAGGGTCCCAGGACGAGAAGGACCCGGCCATAAGTAGGGGTCCAGCGCTGGCACGTGTATAGGCCTTCCCTGTGCTCCCAACTATTACCGCCTGGCTTGAGGCCCATGACGTAAGCCGACGGGCTGAGCCTGATATAAAGCCCATGAAGCCGTGCAGTCTCTGCATTTATTGCGGAGAGGACGCGCCGCCTGCCACCACGCTAACGGGCGACGTGCCCTCCAAGCATTAAATGTGTCCTGTCCAATCCACTGGCAGACGACGTCAAGGTCATCCAGTAGGCAGCGCGCCTGACCAGTCTATTGGTGAACAGTGCGCCCGTGCCGAGCGGCGCACTATACTCATCACCCCTTCTACAAGAAGCTTCCCTTGCACGCCAAGGATACACAGATCTCGGATGTCGGGGCCCAAGAAAAGTGCCCCAGCAGCACACATTTGTGGCTCCAAGTACGATATTCGTTATGTCCCTAGGTCCACATGTCGGGACTCAGTACCTTTGTGCATGCCCCCTTCGGCTATAAAAGGGGAGGCATGCGGCGTTATAGGACAGACCCAATCTTAGGCAGACACTCACAAGTTCATACAAGCTCCTGAGCAATACATCACACAGTGGAGTAGGGTATTACGCTCCGGTGGCCCGAACCACTCTAAACCCTTGCATGCTCCCGTGTGTTGATCCACCAGTCTCATAACAAGCAAAACGCTTAGGCCCCTCCTCTTTTTAGGATTTAGGGCGGGTGCAATCCGCCACCCGGCTGGGGAGATTTCCTCTCCGACATTTGGCGCGCCAGGTAGGGGCCTTGGCTTTAGGTTTTTGCTGGTTTTCCTGCTCGACGCCATGGTTCACATCATCGAGCACCATGACTACATCCTCGAGGATTTCCCCATGGAGGAGGCTGCCTTTTCCATACCACGGGCCTCTAGCCGACCTGTGCCCGGTGCAGCTGCTGCTGAGCGCTCTGCGTGGCAGCATACTTCCGCGCAGTCGACCAGGGCGTCAAGAGCCACCCTTGGTGCACTGTCCGCGACCAGGGAGTTGTTGCGCCACCCTCCTAGCTCCATGGCCTCACCGGGGGCCATGAAACAGTGGCATGACAACGTCGACTGGCTACTCGACATGGCACATTCTGGCTCAGCCAGGCCTAGGCCTCGGTCATCCTCGTGTCAACATGAGGCGTCGGTATCGGTGCGCTCACCTTCAGTGAGGGCAGCACCGACCGAGGACCTGCGGGTGGAACTCAATCGTGTAAGGAAGTTGGAGAAGGACTTCACGGCCCTGGAACTGCAACATGTTCCTTGGGCTGACAACTCGGTGGCAGATGACCTCTCCGTGAGGGCATTAACTTGGGCACCCGTACTCGAGGGCGTCTTCGAAAGACGGCTGCTGAGACCCACCGCCCAGCCTGCCGAACTGGGCGAAGGGGGCGAGTCTAGCACCTCGAAGCTAGCGGTCCCGGTGGCGTTACCTCTACGGAACCCACCGAAGACTGTGTGTGCTATAGAGGGTCCTGCCTATCCCTTAGCGCCACATCCAGTATCTCAGAGTGGTCCCAATGCATGGATCTCCGAGATCCGAGACTACCTGAAGGAAAACATCCTTCCTGAAGATCATGTGTCCGCAGAGCGCATAGTGCGGTTGGCAAAACGACACACGGTGGTGGAGGGGGATCTCTACCGCTGTGGCGCCAACGGCATTCTCATGCGGTGCATTACCCAGGAGGAGGGCCGTGAGTTGCTCACGGAGATCCATGGAGGAGAGTGCGGAAGTCATTCCTCATCCCGCACGCTGGTCGGTAAGGCCTTCTGGCATGGCTTTTACTGGCCAACCGCCCTCCAGGATGCAGCTGAGATGGTAAAGTCCTGCAAGGCGTGTCAATTCCACGCAAAGCAGATACACACACCAGCTCAGGCTCTACAGATGATTCCGCCCTCCTAGCCATTCGCCGTATGGGGGGTGGACATCCTGGGACCATTCCCCAGGGCCGTCGGCGGGTACCGGTACCTCTTCGTCGCCATCGACAAGTTCACCAAGTGGCCAGAGGCCACCTCTGTGGTCAACATCACCCAGGGTGTTGCTGCTGCTTTCCTCAAGTCGATTGTCTGTAGATTTGGGGTCCCAAGCCGTATCATTACGGACAACGGGACCCAATTTACAAGTCGGCTTTTCCGTGAGTATTGCGAGGGCATCGGCACCCAGCTCTACTTTGTGTCTATGGCTCATCCTAGGAGCAACGGCCTGGTGGAGAGGGAAAACGCAGAGATCCTCAGGGGACTCAAGACACGCACCTACGACTGCTTAAAAAAGCATGGTGCAAATTAGGTCAGTGAGCTTCCGTCCGTGCTATGGGGGAACCGGACTACACCCAGCCAAGCCACCGGGGAGACCCCGTTCTTCCTGGTCTACGGGGCCGAAGCCTGTCTTCCCCCGGAAACCCTTCTGGACTCCCCATGGGTCCAGTCTTTTGATGGGTCTATCCAGGGGCAGCTACAACGCAAGGAAGTGGACTCCATCGACGAACTCAGATGACAAGTGGTGACCCGAAATGCACGTCGCAACTAGGCACCTGTGCGCTACGGCCAACGGTTCGTGCATAGTAGGGAGCCTAGGGTCAGGACCTAGTCCTACGACAAGTACCGAACCGAGAAGGGCTCCACAAACTCTCCCCCAGCTAGGAAGGACCCTTCAAGGTGACGGAAATACGCTGACCCAGGTGTGTCCACCTTGCTACAACTGAAGTAGTACCTCTTCCTAACCCCTGGAGCATCTCTGTAAGTTCTATCCATAGGAGCAAGTCGGAGGGGTCGAGTTTTTCTCCCTTTTGTAACTAGGTAATGCATACGTGTATGCCAGCCCGGTGAGGTCTGCCCACATAAGCCCGGCCTGTTGGTCTGCACCCATATAAAGAGAAGATCTACCCCCTCAGATGCGCTTCTATGATAATTTTATCCTCCTGCTTCATGGTCTTACCCTGCAGTTTCTAGATTTTAAATTTTTATCTAACCCACTCATACAGTTCCCATCCCGTCTGACATGATGACATCTGGATTGAACAGCCAGGTTTGCAGTTTAGGACCTCTATGCGAAAGCAGGAGGGCCCGACAACCTGGGGGCCGGCTCTGAAGAATGAGTGTCCGTTCCATGGGGTGGTCCGGAGCCTGTGTGGCCGGTTAGCCTGGTACCGTACCCGAAACCCCACGCACTCCACCACTCTGTGACGAGTGCCCTAGTACTTGGAGCTATAAGTTCTGTAGGTCCAATAACCTGGGGTCCGGAACTAGAGAAGAGACACTTGTCTCCGGGGGTGGTCCGGAGCCGTGTAGCCGCTCAGCCTGGTCCCATACCGTGGGCCTACATGCTCCACCACCCTGTGACAAGTGTCCTAGTACCTGGAACCACCATCCAGGGGGTCCGGACACACAACTTGGTTCCCCCAGTCTAAACACTGCAAATCCCGAGCATGAATCAAAGGATGAATAATGCCAGATGACGGGGTCTACGGGTGTATCACTAACGCTCTTTAAGCTAAAGTTGTGTACAGATCCAAGTCTCAGCGAGGCTGCCTCCCAAAGGCCGTTGACAATTCTTTCATATACGCTGGTGCCCAACCTCGACACATCGAGCCTGCACCCCAGGCGGGGGGCCAGGTACCAAGGGAAGTCAACAACAGGAGCGAGCGATACATAGATAAGTATTAACACTACTTTATAAATAATACTCAATAGTACCTTACAAAAACAGGAAAAAGCCTAGGGGCCAGTTCTAAAGAACGGATGCCCGTTCCATGGGGTGGTCCGGAGTCTGTGTGGCCGGTTAGCCTGGTTTCGTACCCGAAATCCTGCACACTCCATCACTCCGTGACGGGTGCCCTAGTATGTGGAACTATAAGTCCTGTGCATCCGACAACTTGGGGTCCGGAACTAGAGAAGCGATGCTTGTCTCCTGGGGTGGTCCGAGGCCGCGTAGCCGCTCAGTCTGGTCCCGTACCGTGAGCCTGCACACTCCACCACCCTGCGACAGGTGCCCTAGTATCTAGAACCACCATCCAGGGGGGTCCGGACACACAACTTGGATCCCTAGAACAAAACCCTGCATACATATGTTATTACGTTCTGCATTTAAAGCAGACATATTTGCTACATTCCCTTACAAGTGGGACCCTAGCTCCATGTCTGCAGGAATGGATTACGCTGCATCAACAGGAGTCGCGATGGAAGTTAACCTTGGACAGCCCCACCAATGGCGGCGACCACCTCTCCACCGATGGATCGCCGGCGACAGCGACCACCTCTGCACCAGCAGCGACAACGACCTCCGCTCCATGCGGCTTGCCAGCAACAGCGACCACCTCAGAGTGAGCGGCACTGCGAAAAGGTCCTCGCCTATGTCCTCCTATGGGGGGCGACAACGAGGCCATTAAAGCCAAAGAGTCAGGGACTCAGCGGCAGATGGCTCTGATGCCCTCGCTAGCGGAGGCAACCACCTCTGCAACGGGTAGCCTCACCAGCGGCGGCGACCACCTCTGCACCGGTGGGCGGTGGCTGCCTCAGCACGCACGAAGGGGTCCTCGCTCCCGTCTGACCAACGGGAGTGAGGACAAGACCATCCAAGAACGCCACCGCCACCGCCGCAGCGTACGACGTCTTGTACGATCCCCCTAGTGTGGCCGGCGGGCAGGAGAAGGGGTGGATGTGCGGACCCGCGCACGGCGCGACCGTCGCCCGTGCGGTGGATGGACAGCCACGCCCCGGCCAGAGCGGCAGGAGGCAGCGTCGGAGGCGGCGCCGAAGCCATCTAGCCCAAAGGGCCGGACACGCTGCAGCTGACAGCCTGTAGCCAGCCGGCCCCATGTAGCCGAGGTTCGCCTCCTCCGCAAGGCTGGTGAACACCCTTCTCCTTCGAATGTTGGAGGAAGAAGCGGGTCACCAGCCCACACGGAGGGCAGGGCCCCGACTTGGCTCGCCCTCCACTCCAGCGAGGATGATGAACATCCTTGAAGGTGAAGCTGGGGGAAGCCGTAGCCCGGCTTGCTTCTCCCCACCGCGAGGTTGGTGGTCATCCTTCTGGATGGCCACTGGCGGGGGACTACAGCCGGGCTGCATGATGAAAATCCTTGAAGCCGAGCAATGGCGGAAGAGCACCAACCACCACAGGATTGCGCTCCTCTTACAGCAGCAAGAAGAAAACAGGACCACCGGCACCACCACGAGTGTGAACTCCCTAGCGGTGAGAGCGCTGGAGGGAACGGCCCTGACGCGGATCTCTCCAGAAGACACCAGCACACCCCATCCGGAGGCCCGGGAGGCGGAAGGGCGCAAGGAATGCGAGAGGAGCAAGGCATGGCTACTACCCGAGAGATTGGTCCCTTTTTAAAGGCAGATCTCCCCACTCGCGCCCCGAAGCATCATGGGCAAAGTCTCCCCCGACGGTCTCCAGGGTTCCTACCCTATGGCACGGGGGCCAGGCCCCCACATGTCATACAGACTGACCTAAAGCACGAAGAAGGCGAGCCACCGCACAAGGAGCATGCAACTGCCCCGCAGTTATACGCCCCTTCATCTTTGGAGCAACCAGCGGTCAGGGAAGCAAACCGCCACACAAGGAGCATGCAACCGCCCCGCGGTTAAGCGCTCCCTTGTCTTCGCCAAAACCAACGGTCGAAAGGGGGAACCACCATGCAGGAAGCGTGCAACCGCCCCGCGATTATGCACCCCCTCAGCTTCGCTGCAACTGGCAGTCCAACGTGGGGCCCAGACCCACATGTCATACAACCGACGCACCGGTTACCGGGTGCGAAAAAATCGCACCGCCGCTTGCGCCAATATCGCGTCTTCTCGGGACCGTCATAGCAAACTGAAAAGATAAGTTTTCAGAGCCAGTGCAACGACTCAAGGAATCCCGCATGGCTCAGCAGTGACATTAAGTGTGAAGGTCACGGGCCAGTCAACCGTGGGAATAGGCGCGGCAGTCGGCATGACCATAAGAAGGCCGACAGTAATTACGTCAACAGGCGCGTAGGAGTGCTAATCAGACTCTGGCCCCGCCTGCAGGTTCACATCCTCCCCTGAGGCGGGCCCGGGGGCCACTGTCGGTACCCTGGATCAGGGGTACCCTCTTCTACAGCATGAAGGCGTCGCGCCCGTGCGACACCCCAAGGCATGCGGAGGACGGCACCCAACTCTACCACATGAGCAGGTCCAAGGGCGCCACGTGGCAAGGAAAGGAAGTACATTCCAGGTGTTCAATGTTGGGTCCGGACCTCCTCAGAGGGACGCCGGGCCCTTTGCATACAAGTCTGGAGCCCCTAAGAAGGCACGTCGGGCCCCTTGGGAGGATCCTGATCCCACTTCAGGAGAGGTCCGAGCCTTGGCAGGGTCCCGGGACGAGAAGGACCCGGCCATAAGTAGGGGTCCAGCGCTGGCACGTGTCCAGGCCTTCCTTGTGCTCCCCACTATTACCACCTAGCTTGAGGCCCATGACGTAAGCCGACGGGCTGAGCCTGACGTAAAGCCCATGAAGCCGTGTAGTCTCTGCATTTATTGCGGAGAGGACGCGCCGCCTGCCACCACGCTAACGGGAGACGTGCCCTCCCAGCATTAAATGTGTCCTGTCCAATCCACTGGCAGACGACGCCAGGGTCATCCAGCAGGCAGCGCGCCTGACCAGTCTATTGGTGAACAGCACGCTCGTGCCGAGCGGTGCACCGTACTCATCACCCTTTTCTACAAGAAGCTTCCCTTGCACGCCAAGGATACGTAGATCTCAGATGTCGGGGCCCAAGAAGAGTGCCCCAGCAGCACACATTTGTGGCTCCAAGTACGATATTCGTTATGTCCCTGGGTCCACATGTCGGGGCTTAGTACCTTTGTGCATGCCCCCCTTCGACTATAAAAGGGGAGGCATGCGGCGTTATAGGACAGACCCAATCTTAGGCAGACACTCACAAGTTCATACAAGCTCCTGAGCAATACATCACATAGTGGAGTAGGGTATTACGCTCCGGCGGCCCGAACCACTCTAAACCCTTGCGTGCTCCTGTGTGTTGATCCACCAGTCTCGTAACAAGGAAAACGCTTAGGCCCCTCCTCTTTTTAGGATTTAGGGCGGGTGCAATCCGCCACCCGGCTGGGGAGATTTCCTCTCCGACACAGACGAAGCCAGTTACTACTTAGGCCTTATTCCAGTGTACACAAGACCATGAGGAGTACCTTCAGGCGTATGTCCGAAGCTTCTTGCGCCTGAGGGCACAAGTGCCTATAGTGCCCAATGAAATCGTCATTGAGGACATGATTAAGGGTCTTCGGCCAGGACCCACGGCTCAATACTTCGCTAGGAAACTCCGACTCTGGAGAAGCTTCTTTAGAAAGTGGATGAGTACATCCGAGCTGATAATGATTTCCGCCAAAGAAGGGAAGAAGCTTACAGGTTTTCTGAGATGATTAGGGGCTTCGGAGGAAGAATCCACCCTAGGCATGTCAGATCAATCCATAGCTCTAGTCAGAGTGATGACAAAGGAAGCCAGTTTCAGAGGCCACAGCACAGCTCACAGTCTTCAGGACAGTAGCAAAGCTCCTTCAGGCCACCAGCTCCAAGGGGCAGAGGCGGCAGGGGCTTCGAAGGAAAGTATGGGGATCAGCCCAGGAAAATCTATTGCTTATTCTGTGGTGAAGACAAGGGCCACACTACAAGAACGTGCCAGATTACCATTCAGAAGCAAAAATAGATTGCCGAAGCAGAAGCTCGGCAGAACCAACCGAAGCAGGTTTTACATACTGCTTCGTGCTACTCTCCCTACATACCAGAATATGTGGGCAATCAACCTGCAACTTCTGTTGCTTTGGCAAGCCATTCACAAGCTTCCTGGCCCCAGCTCCCACCACCACCACCATTGCCACCTGCTCATACTCAAAACCAGCAGCCAGAAGGGCGCCAGCACCCCCAACAGCAACACGACTTCAGGGAGGAGTCCGAAGCTCGTACAGTCAACACCACTATACTAGAATCGAAGCACATATACTGAGGAATATCCTACTTCTGAAGTACTTTCATCTTTTATGCCATTTTTTGTACGAGAAATAAGTAATGAGAAACTTAGTTTCAATTTCTTGTAATAACTCTGCCTACACCAGAATGAAATATATCTTCTTCATAGATTTACGAAGCTTGAAAGATGACTCTTAAAGGAACGAAATAGCTCCTGAAGCTCAAAAGTCGTTCTTAAGGGAATGCAGAGCCAAAATTTAAGAAGTTAAAAAGTCGTTCCTAAGGGAGCGCAGCGTAAGTTTTCTACTCAAAAGTCGTTCCTAAGGGAATGCAGAGCCAAAATTGACGAAGCTACAAAAAGTCGTTCCTAAGGGAACGCAGCGTAAGTTTTCTGCTCAAAAGTCATTCCAAAGGGAATGCAGAGCCAAATACCGCCGAAATATAAGGCAAAGAAGTTCAAAAGTCATTCCTAAGGGGATGCAGAACTTATACCATCGAAATATAAGACGAAGAAGTTCAAAAGTCGTTCCTAAGGGGATGCAGAACTTATACCGCCAAAATATAAGGCGAAGAAGTTCAAAAGTTGTTCCTAAGGGGATGCAGAACTTATATCACGAAATAGAAGGTGAACAAGTTGAAAAGTCGTTCCTAAGGGAATGCAGAGCTTAGACTCAAAAGATGTTCCTAAGGGGATGCAGTCTTCCATGTACCAGTGTGGGCGTGTGTGTGGGTGTTAAAGCATCATCATATTGCATCATACCATCGCATCATTTAGCATAGCATCACATCATACATCATATGGCATCAATAGAAAGATTGGATATGTTGGAGACTTGTTCTCAAATGCTATGAATTAAGAACAAGGCAACATAAAATGTTAAATGATAAAGTCCTTCGTCCACGAAGCATTATTCCCTTGAGGATAATGAACCTTGGACGAAGGTTAATGATAATATGATTACGAAGGTTAAGTCTTCGTAATCAAATTTTAATAGATTGTACGAGATAATATAAAATAAAGGGTATCAAAGGTAAATGAATCATAAACGAATCATATTATAATATATTAAATCATTGAATACAGCTATACCTCTGCCTTGACAAAGATTGGTTCCCGAACGATGCGATTGCAATTACCGGAATCCGTGAACAGTAAAGGAATATTGTTCACTATTTATAGACACAGGACACAGCCTGTGAAGAATTACAATTATGCCCCTCATAAAAGTTTACAACATTGACTCAGACCTTTATGGACTAAAAGGTCATTCTACTTTTAAGTCGGTTTGTAATTCCGAAGCTTCATGAAGAGGAACCTTCGGTCATCTCCTGCAGACAGCTTCAGTCAAAGCTGCTTCTTCCTACAAGACCTTCGGTGCGACGAAGCATAGCCCCAACAGTAGCCCCTTTCGCGGCGCTAGATCGTTTTTCGTAACGAGCTTGATCCGTGAAAAAAGTCTCTTAAGCTTCGGGAAGCCGAAGGTCCAAAAAACACCTTCCCTGAGCTCGTTGTCGAGAAACGATTCAGTTTCCGAGCGCGTAGCGGTCCCACCTTGCAGCGAGTGCAAGCGGCTGTCCGCCTGGTGTAAAAATCCTGGCGTTTCGCCTTCTTACCTGCAGCACTATATAAACAGACAAGTAGGTGTGAAGTTACCACAGCATTCATTGCTATTTGCACTGTTTTGCTGCCAAAATTTTTAACCATAGCCGAAGCTTGACTCTCGGAATCAAACGAAGCTCCAGCTTGAAGCCCACTTCGTCAGAAGAAAAAACTTCGGAAGAAAACGTATTTAATTCCCGCAAATTCAGAATTAGATGGCCAGAGTGCGTTCTATCGCTAGGGTTGAGCGTGAAGGAGGCGAAGCTGAAGGCTCGGAGACTATTCCCATCTCCGAAGCAATGCAACGATCCGGACTGGTAACTTCGGAAGAAATCCCCACTATTGAAGCAGAACAAGCAACTGCCGAAGCAGAAGAAGAGAACATTGAAGAAACTGATCCCGAAGATGATTATCGTATTGCCATGCCAAGTAAGCCCAGCCACTTGGACTTCGGAAAGTCGACCGTTTCGAAGGCTGATCTCTCCAAGATGGTAAAGTCAGGTTATTTTAGTGAAAGTCAGAAGAAGCTACTTCGCTTCGGGGGGGAATAAACTACCCTGAAGCCAGAGAAGGATGAAATAGTCATTTTCAAGAGCTTTCTAAAGGCTGGGTTGAGGTTCCCCCTTCATAGGATTATTGCAGATGTATTGAAGAGGTTTGGTATCTACTTTCATCAGTTGACTCCTAACGCTATCGTTAGGCTTAGTGTTTATATCTGGGCCCTCCGAAGCCAGGCGGTGGAGCCGTTTGCCGACAGCTTTTGTCGAGTTCATGAGCTGCATTACCAGACGAAGGCTAGAAAAGATGGATTACATGATAACTTTGGTTGCTACAATTTTGCCTATCGGAAAACCACCAAGTTTCCTGTAATCAGCTACCGAAGCAAATGGCCGGCAGGCTGGAAATCAGAATGGTTTTATGTGAGAGTTGACGAAGACAAAGAGAAGCTGGTACAAAGCCCTCTTGAATTGATCTTCGGAGAAACAAGACCACGATGCCAAATGTCATTAGAAGGTTCCACTTGGGCTGCACTGGCTGAGTTTAAAATTATTTCAGAGCATATCAGTACTAGGGACCTGGTTCAAGAGTTCTTGGCCTTCAGGGTTTTTCCTACTTTAAAAGAATGGGAAATGCCGAAGCTAGAGGGGGAGAAGAAAGAAGGGGAACTTGTGTGGTTACCTTACTATTACAAGTTTAAGAAATACTTTAAAAAACCTTGCCAAGAATGGCTGGACACAGTTGAAATAATGTGCAATGAAATACTCGGTAATTACTCCAAAAAAGAAGATCAGTTGATGACCGCGGCCTTCGGTACCCGTCCGAAGCGAAGACTGAATCGAGTGCTGGACGCCTTGGGTTTTGAATACCCTGACTACGAAAATCTGAATAAAGGTGCCGAAGGTCGGAAAAGGAAAAGGGGAGCCGAAGCTTTAAATGAAGATGAGGAAGAACCACCAAAAAAGAAGAATATTCCGAAGAAGAAGAAAATATCATCTCCGAAGCAAAAAGTATCTGACGAAGAGGAGACTCCCGCATCACGCTCTGCCACTGACGTGGAAGAGATTTTAAAGGTAATGACTGAATCCCTGCCTGCGAAGCTAAGTCCATTGGGGCCTCAACTGACAAAGTTTTTTCAGAAGGAAAAGGAGCCCGAAAAAACGAAGAAAACAACTAAAACAAAGAGACAAAGAATCATCGCAGTGACAGAAGTCATTGACAAGACACCACCGAGAGCTTCAGCTCAAAAGATACCAGTGGCTGAAGAAATAACAAATATTGAAATCACACCTTCGGAGGTCGCGGCTGCCGAAGCTACCTCAACTGAAGGTTTGAACTTGGAAAGCACAATTGAACACATCGACAAAATACTGCTAGACATGGCCACAGAAGAAGCTACTGCTGCCGCCGAAGAGGCCATGGCCGCAGTGTCTGGGAAAGAAAAGGAAATTGCTGACGAAGCTTCAGAGGACGAAGCCTTCATGTTCCAAAATTTGGTTGAAGAAGAATTGTCAAAAACCGAAATAGAAGAGCTTAAAGAGTATGCCAAATCCTGCGGATATAAACCAGGAGCACTCCTCTTCGGGGGTATTGACGATGAAAAATTAGACTGCATCCGGGATCAAACTAGAGCTAAGGTCATCGGTACTCTATCAAAGAGTATCGGTTTTCCGAAGCTGGAAATGGACATTAGCCGCTACCGACGACAATATATCGTTGGTAGTTTATTTTATTCCAATTTCAAGGTGAACTACTATTCCCTTGACTTTTATTGTTTTCAATAATGTAGACCTGTCTTAACGAAGGTTGTTTATGTGCAGAGTATGCTGCTGAGCAAGGCTTTGAAAATGCAGCAAGATCTGGAAGACAAAAAGCACGAGGTTATAATTGAAAATTTAGAGAGCAAAATAAAAGAGCAATTAGCTACTATTGAAAAGAAGAACTTTGAGCTTCAGGCAACTGAAGGCTTATTGGCAGAAGCCGAAGCTAAAATAGCGGAATTGAATACGAAGCTTCTCTGCCAATCTGAACAGTTTGAACAAGAAAAACAAGAACTAAATGCGAAACTTGAAGCCGAAGTCCAAGAAAATTCAGTTTTGAAAAAATTATTGGCAAGCCTTCAAGATAAATGTTTGGAATTTAGCAACAAATGTATTCAACGACTGAGAAAAATCTTCCACTCAGTTGGAGCTAGCAGTGAGAAATTCACCCCGTCAGCTGAAGATTTACCAAAGACCTTCGAACATATTGAAGGTGAAATTGATGAGCTTGACGAAGTTATAGCCGGGCACAGTGACTTCTGTGCCTGGGTAGCTTCTCGGGGCACTGCTGCTGCTTTCCTAAAAGCTGGCTGTGATCATGGAAAAATTGTCAATAGGCCCAATTTCACTCTATCACCAACAATTTTAGATGATATTCTAGACCTCGCCCGAAGCATTTCTAACAGATTTGTAAAGATGATATGGACAAAAGGCGGGCGAGAAAAGGCTGGAGACGAAGCTCGGAGTCATCTTGAACCAGTAAGAAATCATACCTTGTGCTTACCTTTTCCTTCAATCTTGGTTTTGACCCACAACAACTTAATTCATGTAGGATGACGAAGCCGAAGTCGATGATTAAAAAGAGTGACGCCGAAGCTAAAATCCCTCGAAGATCAAGTAGGAGTAGACTGTAGACGGACTCAGGAAACTTTTGAGATAACTTGTGTAAATGTAACTAAACTTGTCTTTAATGAGTTCTGTTCATACCTTGTATTATGCTCTTACCCTTCTATTGATGTATGCAAAGTGCTTTGTTGTGGACGAAATTATCTTTTTTGAGCCGAAGGCGAAAAAACACCTTCCCTTCTTTTCGTACACAGCGAAGCATAGAAAACAACATTTCCCTTTCTTCCGAAGCTCTCCTTTTTGTACGCGAAGAAGCTCTTCTCTTATGCCGAAGCAACCACTTATGCCATGATGATGATTATCCTATATATGCCTGGATGAATGTTTATGAATGCAAATGCTATGATGTAATGTGATGTGCGAATGAATGTCCAAACACATATCCGAAGCCATACCCTCAGCCATTATTTCCTTAGAAACAATCACACATTAGCTCTGCATTCCCTTAGGAACGACTTTGGAGCTTCTTCGCCTTTTACTTTCGGCGTAATCAGCGTTGACTTTTCGCTGTAAGCTCTGCATTCCCTTAGGAACGACTTTGGAGCTTCTTCGCCTTTTACTTTCGGCGGAATCAGCGTTGACTTTTCGCTGTAAGCTCTGCATTCCCTTAGGAACGACTTTGGAGCTTCTTCGCTTTTTACTTTTCGGCACTCAATGGTGCGTTCTCAGCTTTTACATTTACATTCCTTGGGGGATTTTGCTCTTATAGAACTAAAAAAGGAAATTACATATGATGGCCCCATTTAAAACCTTTCTCCCCCTTTAGAAAGGAAAAGGGTGCCATAAAAAAGAAAAGACATAAAAAGTTACATCAAGTTACACATAATATCGCTGAAGCTCATCCGCATTCCAAGATCTGGGAATGTCGTTGCCGTCCATATCCTTCAATCTGTATGAACCGGGTCTTGACGAAGATACTACCAAAAAAGGTCCCTCCCATTTCAACTGCAACTTGCCCACTGTATCTGGGTTAGCGACTCTCCGAAGCACCAAATGTCCTGGCTCAATATTCTTCAGCCGAACCTTTCTATCACGCCACTTGATTGTTTCGGCTTGATATTTATTGATGTTCTCCACGGCTTGAAGTATGATCCCTTCTATAGCATCTTTTTCAACAGAATGATCAGCTTCAGGATCTGACTCTACCGAAGCTACTACTCTTATTGATCCAGTTTTAGCTTCTTCCGGAGTTATTGCTTCGTCGCCAAACAATAATTTGAATGGGGTAAAGCCTGTTGACCTTGATGTTGTCGTGTTGTGGCTCCATACTACTTTGATTAGTTGATCTGGCCACTTTCCCCTGGGTTGGTTGAAAATTAACTTCATTATTCCTGTCATTATGATGCCATTGGCTCTTTCAACGAGTCCATTTGACTCCGGATGCCTGACTGATGCAAAATGGATCTTCGTGCCGATTTGATCACAGAATTCTCTGAAAGCTTCGGAGTCGAACTATGTTCCATTATCTACAGTGATGGCCTTTGGTACTCCGAAACGACAAACAATATTCTGCCAGAAAAACTTTTGAATGGTGGCCGAAGTTATTGTGGCTAAAGGCTTTGCCTCAATCCATTTAGAAAAATATTCCACAGCCACTACAACATATCTTAAGTTTCCTTGGGCCGGTGGTAACGGACCTAACAAGTCAAGACCCCACCTTTGCAATGGCCAGATGGGTTGTATCAGCTGAGATAGAGACGAAGGTTGTTTTTGATCTCTTGCACATTTCTGACAACCTTCGCACTTTTGAACTAATTCCGCTGCATCCGAAGCTGCCTTCGGCCAATAAAACCCTTGACGAAAAACTTTTCCAAGTAACGGCCTAGATCCAATGTGAGATCCACACAAGCCTGCATGTATTTCTTTCATCAACTCTATGCCTTCGGCTCTGGATAAACACTTGAGTAGTGGAGCACAAACTCCATGTTTGTACAACTCCCCTTCTATCATGACATATGGACGAGCTCTTGCCTCTATCCTCCTGTTATAAGTTTCATCATCTGAAGGGAAATTACCCTGAAGGTAAGAGATGATCTCAGTTCTCCAGTCTTCACTATAAACAGGAGATATATTGAGGACTGCTCTTTCAAGAAGTTCCACTGAAGGTGCTTTTATTGTTTCGAAGAACACATCCGAAGGTAAGGGCAGCCCCTGTGCTGCTGACTTAGCTAGCAAATCAGCATGCTCATTTTGTCCTCGAGGGATATTTTTGACAGAAAATCCTTCGAAGGAAGCTTCGATTCTTCGGACCGTGTCTAGATATTTTTCAAGCTTCGGATCTTTAGCCTTGCAACTCTTGTTGATATGACCCGAAACAACCTGGGAATCAGTTTTAAGGATGGCCCTTCTGATTCCCATTGCTTTTAATTTCCGAAGGCCCAAAAGCAGGGCTTCGTACTCAGTAATATTGTTTGTACAGCTAAAATCGAGTCTTGCCGCATAACAAGTTTTAACTTTGGATGGTGAGACCAACACAGCGGCTGCTCCTGCTCCGAAGGTTCCCCAAGACCATCGCAAAACACTATCCACACTTTGGCATCTTTATTTGTTTCTTCATCCTGAGCCCCTGGCGTCCAATCGGCAATGAAATCTGCCAACGCTTGAGACTGGATCGAAGATCTATGGACATAATCAATGCAAAATTCATTGAGCTCTGCAGCCCATTTTCCAATCCGTCCAGTAGCTTCTCTATTTCTCATAATATCCTTCAACGGCTGCGAAGAAGGAACAACAATATTGTATGCTTGAAAATAATGCCGAAGCTTCCTGGATGCCATCAAAACAGCATATAATACCTTCTCCAATTCTGTATAATTTTTCTTTGATACACTAAGAACTTCAGATACAAAATACACTGGAACCTGCTTCTTGACTTGGCCATCAAGCTTCTCCTGGACAAGTGCTGCACTTACCGCTGAGTGCGAAGCTGCCACGTATAACAACAAAGGAGCCCCTGGCGTTGGTGGAGTTAATGTTGTTAAATCTATCAAATATTGCTTCAGTTCTTCAAAGGCTTTTTATTGGCTTGGTCCCCATTGAAAGACTTCGGCTGATTTCAGCACTTCGAAGAATGGTAAATTTCTTTCTGCTGATCTGGATATGAATCTATTGAGAGATGCCAGCCTCCCTGTCAATCTTTGGGCCCCCTTTTTTGTAGTTGGTGGCTCCATTCGAAGTATAGCTTCAATTTTACTTGGATTAGCTTCAATTCCCTTTGTTGAAACCAAACATCCAAGAAATTTCCCCTTCTTTACTCCGAAGACACATTTTTCTGGATTCAACTTTAAGCCAGCTTGTCTGAAACTGGCGAAGGTCTCCTGCAAATCAGCAATATGATTTTCCTGTTTCGTGCTTTTTACAATGATGTCATCAACATAAGTTAGCACATTTCTGCCTATCTGAGACTGGAGAACCTTCACAGTCATTCTGCTGAAACTTCCTCCAGCGTTTTTGAGCCCCTCAGGCATCCGAAGATAGCAATATGTGCCACTTGGGGTTATGAAGCTAGTCTTCGGCTCATCTTCCTTCTTCATCTAGATTTGGTGATAGCCTGAGTAACAGTCTAGCAGACTCATGAGCTCTGAAGAAGCTGCTGCATCAACTAAAGAGTCTATCCTTGGCAATGGGAATTCGTCCTTCGGACAAGCCTTGTTGAGATCTGTAAAATCGATACACATTCGCCACTTGCCATTGGCCTTTTTTACCATAACAGTGTTAGCTAGCCATTCTGGGTACTTTACTTCTCTAATAACTCCTGCACTGAGGAGTCTTTTGACTTCATTACGAGCACCTTCGGCCTTATCATCAGACATTTTCCGAAGCCTCTGCTTTCTGGGTCTGAAGGATGGGTCAACATTGAGCGAGTGTTCAATAACATCCCTATTTACTCCGCAGAGGTCATTGGCTGACCATGCAAAAACATCTTTGTTGTTGAACAAAACCTTATCAAGGTTTTCTCCTGCTCTTCGGATAATTGAGAGCCCAACAGCACCTTCTGTTCTGCTATGTCCTCACATAAGAGCATGGGCTTCGGCTGATCTGCTGAAGCTGCTTTCTCCCTTCTGAATTTGTACTGTTCACAAGCTTCAGCTCCATCTATGTTATGGATTGCTTTTGAGTCAGTCCAGTTTCCTTCGGCCCTTCTGGTAGCTTCCTGACTTCCATGAATAGCGATGGGTCCTTGATCCGAAGGTATCTTCATGCAAAGATAGGCAGGATGAAGAATTGCTTCGAAGGCATTGAGGGTACCACGACCAATAATTGCATTGTAAGGGTATTCCATGTCAACAATGTCAAACACAACTTGCTCAGTTCTAGTGTTGTTGATGAACCCGAAGGTCACTGACATGGTGATCTTGCCCAGTGCTACAATCTGTCTTCCTCCGAAGCCACAGAGAGGGTGCGTAGCATCATGAATCTTATCTTCTGGCTCTTGCATTTGCCTGAAGGCCTTAGCAAATATGATATCAGCTGCACTGCCTGTATCAACCAAGACATTGTGGACCAGAATCCTTTGATAACACAAGAGATAACCATGGCATCGTTGTGTGGGTAATCCTTGAGTTGAAGGTCCTCTTGGGAGAAGGTAATAGGAATGTGAGACCATCTCGACTTGATGAAGGGTCCTTGCACCACAACATGTTGTACCCTTCTCTGTGCTTCCTTCTTCTGCTTCTTGTTGGCTAGCTCTGAACATGAACCACCTGTTATCGGGAGTAGCAGCTTCGGAGCCGAAGCAGCTCCAGCTTGATCATTGAACGAAGCCATCAGCTCAAAAAAGTGGAAGTGAGTTCACCGACGGTGGGCGCCAATGTTGGAGACTTGTTCTCAAATGCTATGAATTAAGAACAAGGCAACATAAAATGTTAAATGATAAAGTCCTTCGTCCACGAAGCATTATTCCCTTGAGGATAATGAACCTTGGACGAAGGTTAATGAGAATATGATTACGAAGGTTAAGTCTTCGTAATCAAATTTTAATAGATTGTACGAGATAATATAAAATAAAGGGTATCAAAGGTAAATGAATCATAAACGAATCATATTATAATATATTAAATCATTGAATACAGCTATACCTCTGCCTTGACAAAGATTGGTTCCCGAACGATGCGATTGCAATTACCGGAATCCGTGAACAGTAAAGGAATACTGTTCACTATTTATAGACACAGGACACAGCCTGTGAAGAATTACAATTATGCCCCTCATAAAAGTTTACAACATTGACTCAGACCTTTATGGACTAAAAGGTCATTCTACTTTTAAGTCGGTTTGTAATTCCGAAGCTTCATGAAGAGGAACCTTCGGTCATCTCCTGCGGACAGCTTCAGCCGAAGCTGCTTCTTCCTACAAGACCTTCGGCGCGACGAAGCATAGCCCCAACAGGATATGAAGCAAACCTTCGGAAATACTTCGATTGAATGAAAGTGCTAAGACACGAAGCAAGCTTTGAGTGACAATTCTATTAGATCTGCCCTAGGGGTGTCCTTGTTTACGAAGCACGAAAAGAAGGGAAGGTGTTTTTTCGCCGAAGGCTCAAAAAGCGGTATGTGTGTATGTTTCATGCATCGTAAAGAAATAAATTACAACAATTTACACATTTGATTCAACGTTACATACATCAAATGTTACATAGTTTTGTTACAATAGAAGCTTAATATTCTTTCAATTGTTCCATACATCAAGCATTTCAAAATATTATTACAGTAGAATCTATTCTTCTCTAAGGACTTTTTCTCCAACTTCGTTCAAAAGTTTATCGACGACTTCGTCGATAATGGAGTTCGCCATGCTTATAATATCCCGTGCTTCCTTCGTTTCTGGATCAGCTAGAGGATTGTACGGCTCCGGTGGTGGGGATAGTTCAGCTGAAGTAGGTAAACTGATTAGTCCGAAGCCACAAAGCAAGTACCAAAGCCAAAATATGAAAAAACTGTACCTATACGTCTCTCGCGTTCAGCAGCCTCTTCAGCTCGCTTTACTTCTGCCCGGGCATCATGGGTGTCTTTTTCATTCTTCTTTATAATTTTGCTGGCTAGCTCTTGGCCACCATTCACCCAGACATCAGAATAAAACTTCCCGCCTATTAAGGTCGCTTCGGCTGAAGGATCCTTAGTGTCGTCTATGGAGAAGGCAGCTTCGCTCTGGGCTATAGCCTTAACATGATCACATCCGGCCTTCTCCAGAATAGCTGCGATTCCCTGGGCACCGGAGAAAGCACAAATATCCCTACGATCACTCAATATTTCCTCGAAGGCTTCAGTTTCTCCACTTATCCATTCAACAACGCCCTCGGGGTCGCCTCGTATGAAATTTTCTTCAGAAGAGTAGGCGCCCACTTTGGTGAAGCTAGTTTTTAATTTTTTCACACAATCCAAGGATTTCTCAAAGCACCTTTCCTTGGATTCACGAAGTTCTTCAACATTTTTCTCTAGCTTATTTTTCCAGTATTCACTGATCTCTTGGTCAGCTTGTGCAAGCGTGCACCTCTCATTAGCTTCGGCCAGTTGTCTCCGAAGGTCTTCAATCTCAGATTTTTGGGCTTCGGCTTGAGCTTTGTATTGAGCTTCGTCTTCTTTTATTTTATTTACTAATGAAACTAAAATCTTGTCTTTCTCTAGACCTTCATTTCTTAGCTCAATCACCTTTGAGCGAAGGTTGTTAAGGGCTATTGTACAGCCTTCGTCTTCGGTGCTTTTCTGTGCTCTCAAGGCATTGCTAAGAATTAAACCCTGCAAAGAAGAAAGAATTGAGCATGACAAATAAAATACTTTACTCCCAACTTCAAGGGTAACTTCCATACCTTTATACTGTTGTACGCCAGGCTATCACCAAGATCATCCTTCGACATAACTAAAAGGCCTTCTTCAAGTTTCGAAAATCCCATACTTTTAGCTATCTCCCGGCAAATGGATATTTCTTTGTTAGCCGGGAGACAGTACAGGAAATCATCTTCATTACTGCCGTTAAACACTAAGGCTCCTTTCGGATATTTCAGTTTTTGACCATAATGTCTTGCTTCCACGATTTCTTCTTCGGATAACTTTTTCCCCGAAGCATGTCAAAAAATGTAATCAATATCTTCAACTAGGGCTTCGAGGACAGAAGGCTTTGCTTTTTCTGCCATGTCTTGCCTTGCTACCATGCCGATATATGTAGTTTGTTGATCAGCTTTATCTTCAAGCGCGATAGCCTTTATCTCAACGGGCGCTGAAGGCCCAACTTCGGCCTCATCTTGGACTTTGGCAGCTTCAGCGTTTTTCTTAATAGGTCCAGGGCTCATGGCCTTCATAGTCTCCAAGACAGCGTCCAGCACGCTGGCCATTCTCCTCCTCTTAGGAGTTGCGGTAGAAGCCTTTTGCACCTTCGACAATTTTGCCTCAGCTGGTGGGCTCAGAATTTCTAGCATTTTTTCCACCTGTGGCTCTCTGGCCTTATCATTCTTAGCTTCGGCTGGCCCAACTGTAGGTACCTTCAGCACTACAGTCGGCTCTTTAACGCTCTGCACAATCGGAACAACTTGTCTTGCTTCGGTAGTTGAAGAGGCCTCTTCGCCAAATTCGGGCACTACAGCCGGTTCAATATACTACGGCCGGTGGGTCAGAACCTTCACTTTTTTTCCCTTCGACACATCAGTAGTGGCCGAAGCGACAACTTTTCTCTTTTTCCCTTGCCTTCGCAGCGGGTAGTGATAATCAGGGTATACAAAGCCGATTGCATCGAACACCCTGTTCAATCTTTTTTCCCCCGGCCCCCAAAGGCTACGGACAAGGCATCATCTTCGGCCTTAGAATATGTTCCAAGCAGCTCGTCACTAGTAGCTTAAATACATTTCAACCGGTCATCATCTGGCTCATCAAACTTTTCCCTAAATCTGAAGGTATACTTCAATCGGACTAGACCACCTTCACTGGATTCGGCAGTAGTCTCCTTTGGCATATCCTAGCTCTCCACAAGTGGCCACACCCTGAAGGCTATGTGTTCTTGAATTAAATCCCTCATGCCAATGAAGGCGCAAACATTACTAAAGGCCTTTTGACATGCTTCAACATCACTATCAATATTCACCTTCGGCCTTCGGAGGCCGAAGCGAGACCAGATGGGTCGCTCGATAATCTCCTTGATGTCTTCCCTTTCAATCAGATCATTTTTAACATAAAACCACTCTTCTATCTAGGCTCCGGGCCATCTTTTCCGGTATGTCGGCACTGGGTAGCTTGCATTAGAGCGGGCAATGAACCCGTAGCAGCCGAAGTTGTTGTGATATTGCTCTTTGCCAACAACCTTTGTCTCGTATAAAAGCTCGTGCATACTACAAAAGCACTTCGCGCTCGGCTCCAGCCCCTGGCTTCTTACAGCCCAGACAAACATCCCCATCCTAATTACAGCTTCGGGGGTAATCTGATGGAGAAAAATCTGAAAAATCTTTAATACCCCAACCAGAAACTTGCTTAGTGGGAACTGGAGACCTGCCTTCAGGAAGCTTCGATAAACGACAACTTCATTTTCCTCAGGAGCAGGGGCAGTGTTGTCTCCTCCAACCCTCACGATGGACATGTCACGAAAATACCTCCCCTCATGGCATCAACATGACTCTGTTTGGTAGTCGATTTTCCGAAAATAGTATGACTTGGCCGCCAGGACCGATCCTCAGAATCTTCATCCCCACTCTCCACGTCATAACTATCACTATCATCAGAATCTTCGAACAAACCCTCCATTATTTCCTTAGTAATTTTCTCTGTATTTATCTTAGCCATAGACTCGTAAAACCCAGCAATAAAAGGATCCATAACTTTCTTTTCTTCATACAGCTTCTTCTCCTCTGATACCTTCTTCTCTTCGTCCATCTTCTCCTCAGTTATCTTCTTCTCCTCACTGGTCATCTTCTCCTCAGATATGAAGCAAGCACGTCTCTAAAACCAAAGCTCGAAAATTAAGCAAAAACTTGCAAGCAAGAGTTAAAAATTTGAGGGTATAACGCAAGCAGCAGAAATGGCGTATCAAATACCGCCGCTAGGGATCCATATTTATACACCCAGTGCTTTGTGAAAGGGAAAGGTGCTCTCACTTTGTAACTTGGCGGGCCCCATCTGTCATTGACTGTTACTATTCTAGCAAAGGAAAGGTGTTTTCGGACCTTCGGCTTAAAGCCTTCGTCCATGTCGCAGTTTAAATCCGTTATTATAACGAATTAATACTGCGAGGGGCTACTGTTGAGGGCCTTCGTCTTCCGAAGGTCCTCAAAAACACGACTAACATGTTTTCCATGTATAATACATGTACAGGGACCTTTGGCCTTGGGATGAAGCTGTACATGATATAAAAACATGGAGCGGGAGAAGGGTGAACCAGTTCCGAAGCTACCTGTGGAGAAGCTTTGGCTTAGCAGTAAAAAATGGAACCGACCTAAAAGGGAAAATGCTATCTAGTCCTTGATATACTATCCCTAAGTCAATAGTAAATGTCAAGAGCATGAATATAATTTACACAGGCTGCGTCCTGTGTCTATAAATAGATGAACAGTAGCACCGTACTCTTCACGCTGTCTGGTATTCACTCGTACGTCACATTTGGATTTTTGCCTTCTGTCAAGCCGAAGGTATAAATGTAATTCAATATTGTTTATATTCATTCATAATGCTATATAAAAGAGATATTTATGATGTCATGTGATTATTCATGATACTTTTCATGTTCCATATGTTCCTACTTCAATTACGATACACTGTGATTATGAAGGTACATCCTTCATAACCTTCGTTCGAAGATCATTATGTCCTAAGAGAAATAATGCTTCGAAGGACGAAGGGCTTTAATCATTAATATTTTGTGTTGCCTTGTTCTTGATTCATAGCATTTGAGAACAAGCCCCCAACACCAACAATATATTGTTTATATGTATTTTGTTCGACTATATCTCTTAATCAATATATCTCATTTAAAATTCAATTTTATATTTGTGTTCCTGGTATTTTTATAAATAGAAATCAATTTTATAATTCTATTTTTTATAATTTTTATTTTATTTATTGTAACACTTGATTATTCTAAAATATATTTTAGTTTCTATTTGTCACATCTATTTATTAATATAACAAATTTGGATATAAAGCAAAGGCAGAGTCCAAGCTGCTTTCAACTTTGTACTATGGAAAAGCTGTCTTTTGAAAGCAGCTGCAGAAAAGCTGAACCCCTTTGGTTCAGCTTCTGCTTTTTTAAAGCAGATGAAGGTTCAAAAGGTTGAACCAAAAGCACCCTAACACCTCTATTAACACTTAGAACTAGCTGACTCTTAGTATTTTCGATCATTTATTTTAAAACTGATCATTGATTCATCAATAAGGGCACAAAAACCTCTTAAGAGCATCTTCAACAATGCCTCAAACTAATGTTTGAAATTGAAATATAGGGCTCTACATAGAAAAACCTACTCCAGCATTGTCTTATTTCATAAAAATCGATCAAAAAGTTATGAGGCACTCTCTCAAATGCCTCAAATATAGTACACCGTAGTGGGCTTTTCTATAACCTAGATTTGGAGGCTTTACTGTTGGAGCAGAATATTCTATTGGTGCCTCAAATTATACTCATTTTCAAATTATAGCATGTTTATAGGTCACGTTGTTGGAGTTGGTGTAAGACCAAACTCCTTGCATTGTTGTGACGTAACTTACCATATCTATGTAAAATATACGTTAGTCACAATAATCCCGCATTAACCTTAATTACCATTGAATCATTATCTTTACTTTACATATAGAGAGGCCCACTAATACTAATCATTTAACTGGGAATTGATATGGTAAGAAAAAAAGGCTCGCAAAGGAAATGATTTTTCTAATTAGGGTGGCGTCAATGTTTTGGTCTATTTGGCTTAGATGTAACAAAATGTCTTTCTCTCATATCAATACTATCAATTATACAGGTTCTTTTTAGGCTGACATACTGGTTAGAATTCTTGAGATTATTGCAGAAAAAAGATCACCGCGAGGTTCTTGCAATTAGCACAACAGGTATATAGTATAATACCAACCGTACGAGGTAGGCACTCACTAGCCGACATCCCAATCCGCCTGAAAAGGAGGGGAAGCCAAAGGAAACACAGGTGGTGAGGTGCCAGCCTTCGCCTTTGATGGACGCTGTACCTGTGCGCGCGCGTGTTGCGGTCGCAGGATAATTGGACGCTCTGATGACACGACTGCACATTCTCGTACACCAGCTATCTGCTTTCATATATTTGACGCGTGCGTACGTACGTATGCATACGTGCGTGCTTGGACTCGTATACTAACTACTACTTGTTCATGGGTGCGTGCAAACAGCGCGTGTCCTTGCCACGGTGATTCGGGCTCGCAGACGAATCTGAACCCGATCGAAACTGTCGGCTAGGGATGATACCAGTTCCTCTCACATGTGATGTGACACGCGGCACTGCTGCTATTATGCAAAGGTGAAAGGTGGGCGGCTCTCAGAAAGAGCGCAGTCGCAGTGCAGTGGCCTCATGTCTCCTAGCTTGGCAGCTTTATTAGAATCCTAAACGAGGCCTTTAAAGCGGGCCAGACGGGGGAGGTAAAAGCTGAAGGAAGGCCTTGCTTGCCATTGCATGCACCAAAAGCTAGCTCGACAGGGGGGAGGGGAAATCTCCACCGCTCTCGTTCCCATCTCTTTCTTTCTCTTTCTCTCTCTGGTACCTATCAACACAGTGCCATGCATCGGCCTCCGTGCATGGATGCATGATGATTTTTTTTTTCACTTTTTAAGTACCCATCAGCCATCGCCATCTCGCTGCCCCTGGTTACTACTGCTGGTACAGAACTTTGTAAGTTCCTTTTACCGAAAACAAGCTGAAATTACGAAGTTATTTTGTAACCGCACCTTTTTTTTCTGGTAACCCCATTTGTTTATTATACTGAAGTACACAAGTCGGATCAGAGCAGCGTATCTTAACTATGATTTTTTTTTTTTGGCATCTGAGCAGAGGCGCTTGCGCTTCCAATGAAGCTGGCTAGTCTGGTGATGATGGGCTGATGAACTGCCACAGTATTCCTAGCCTATGAGCTAGCTCTTTGTTTTGAATACCTCTAGGTTAAAAACTACAATCCCTTATTATTCAATTTTGAATAGTATGGAATTACAGTTCTCTCAATTTTCTCTAATACTCTTGCTCCCAAACATGTACTGAAGGTATAACTTGTGTTTCTGAAATTCTAAAGCCAGTGTATTTTCATACGGGGCGTTTGGATCCAAACGCCGAAGCCATGGATTGCAGGTAGGTAAAGACGCAGTCAAGAATTTTTCTTACGGGGCGTTTGGATCTCTTCATTTTAGAGGAATTAGAATTCACTCAATAAAGTAACTTATTTAGTTTGGAATTTAACATTCCACCACTTTCCAAAGTTCAGATATAAGTCTATCTCAAACTCATGGGGTATAGGATGAGAAATGATTTTATGCATTAGTAGAATTTGTTTCTACTCTGTAATTTACATGACACTCTTCGTCTCACTCATCTATAGTTAAAATGTAGCACATAAATATCTCTGACATTTTGCTAATAATAATATACAAATATATTTTGGATAAACCGAATTAGCTTAATTGCTATATGCCTAAATTACTATTATTAGAATGAAATTCAATTCCAATGATCTAAACGGGGCGTTAGCTAAAAGCCACGTAGATGAGAAAGTATAGCTTTTCTCAACCATGGATTTGGATTTTTTTTTCGGCTGGTATAACGATAGCAGCATTCACATCCGAAATGCATGCTTGATGCAAATCAACCAATCAATCAAGCAAAACCTGCCTTTGAAGGCCGTAAATAATGCGTATTACCCAAGGGGTACACACTACTACTGCTCTACTCCTCGTGGATCCCTCAGCAACAAATGAATCAACAGCAGCGCTCCTGTGATGCTAGTAGGAGTACAGTCAGTCAGTCACATTGTAACAGCTGGGCCTTTGGTTTGCCTCCCGCTCCACTCGGGCCCCTATTTTTTGTTTGAACTAGCTTAGAGCGCAATAATACCTCGGCACAAGCCCATTGGGCTTTGGGCCTCCAATTTGCACAAATGTTGGCCACATGAAACAGGAGAAAAATCTTGAAATGAGAGAGAGAATAATTTATGACGTGTTTGGATTGCAGCATTATCTAGCCCAAAGTCGAATCATCCGTCATGTGTTAGAGATGAAAAGGACGAGGTCATTCGTGTTGAGAACTACGTTACCACGGATCACCATATCCGATCCCTTCCCTTCCATCAGCAGATTAGGTGCGAGAAGTCGTGAAAGACCCGTATCCCTTCCCAGAAGCATTACAGATGAAACACGCGAGAGACAATATGTAGGGTTGGGTCTCTGGTCTGTTTCTTTTCTCTATTCCATATGAGGGGGTACAGGTTCCATATATAGAGACGTGATTGCCCTCAGAGGCATATTCGGTATTGAAAGCTCTCTTGTGGGTTTTGGTGTTTAGATGACAACCCAATTAAAGGACTAACAAGTGTGCTAAGTGTTGAACAGGTGCTTAATGCAAAGCTAATAGGGTTCAACACAAATGAACAAGTGTGATGGTCCAAAGACTAGATTATCCATAGAAAATGGACATCACAAGTAAGTTGGACATTGCCTAAGTGAGACTCTGTGTGCGTAACTCAGAGACAACCGATCAAGCCAAGGATGGAGGCAAGAAGAGCTTCGAGGTACCGAGTGCACGGGAGAAGGTCAAGGAGACCAGGAACCCAAAGCCAGGGGTAAAGAAGAAGACTTGCAAAGTCAAGGTTGATCGAGTTAAGAAGAGTTATGGTGCATCAAGGATCACTACATAAGGACATGACTTACAACCAATGAGGTAACATCTACAATTATGTGGTGTAAGTCATAATGCTCAAGATCAAGCTCGAGAAGTGAACAAGGAGGTTGGATCTCAGATATGTCAATCTAGATCAAGTCAAGTTGACTTGAAGGTTTATGAGCCCAACATCAATCTCAATCGTGCCAAATGCTAAAGAAGTGTAAATCATGTAACAAGGTACGTTTCTAGACTTAGTATATTGTTTTGAGTACTAACATACATTGTCTAAGTGCTAGAAACAGGAAAAGAACAGATTGCAAAAGACTTGGTTGTGTGCAGCCAAAGTCCAGCTCGGTCTGGCACACCGGACTGTCCGGTGGTGCACCGGACAGTGTCCGGTGCGCTAGGCTGAACTCCGGTGAACAGGCCGCTCTCGGGAAAAGTTTGGCGGCGTACGACTATAATTCACCGGACTGTCCGATGAGCCAATGGTCGTCCGCGCCAAAGGTCGGCAGCGAGATCAGCGGGCGACGCGTGGCCTGTGCCAACGGTTAGTTGGCGCACCGGACTGTCCGGTGTGCACCGAACAGTGTCCGGTGAGCCAAAAGGACCGTTGCTCCAACGGTCAGCTGAGCCCGATATGGAAGGAGATCGCGCACCGGACAAGCTATAGGACCTGTCCGGTGGGGCACCGGACTGTCCGGTGCGCCACCCGACAGAAAGCAAATATTGCCTTCCAAAAGGAATTCCAACGGCTCCTAGGCCCTTGGGTCTATAAAAAGGACCCCTAGGCGCCTCCAACAGGGACACAAGAGTAGCCAACAATTGTATACATCATTTGGATCAATTCTCTCTCTCCCTCTCGTGTATATCTCTCTAGTTATGTAGAGGCAAAGCTATAAGCCTTTAGAGAGAGGAGAAGTGCTGCTGAGAGCCAGAGCAAAGTCTTGAGCGCATTGTTACTCTACCGGAGTGCTGTCAAGAAGACTATAAGCAGCCACGGTGTTGTTGTAACCAATATCAACATAGTGGAAGGCTCTATCTGTCATACTGACAGATCTAAGGAAACGGAGGAAGGAGTTGAAATAGACTCCAAGCCCAGGTGTCGCTAATTCCAACGAGGACTAGGCAAGCATTTCAGGCTTGGCCGAACCTCGGGATAAATCCCTGCGTCTGTGTGCTCTGCTCTTTGCTGTGTGTTGATTCTCTGTCTTACTTACTCTTTATATCTGCACTTCAATACTTATTTGTGGTACAAGTTATACTTGAAGTGCAGGGCATTTTAAGACAGGATCTTCTATTCCGCTGCAACCTACTCGAAGGACCCTTCATTCCGCTGCGATCCAGCCTTCGAGTAGAGTAAGAATTTAAGTTTTAAAGTGAAAATTATTATTTGCCTATTCACCCCCCCTCTAGGAGACATCTAGATCCTGTTCCCGGGCAAAGGGAACTTTCAATTGGTATCAGAACTAGACCTCTCTAGTGTGGGCTTAGCCGTCCGAAGATGACGATGTCGTCACAAGAGGTAACCCTGGAACTTATTTTAGGTGATGGTTCTAATTATAAATCTTGGTCTATCTCTATTTACAAGGCTTTCATGCATATTGATCCTGATTTGAGACAGATCTTTAGTAGAAGTATTTTTCCCTCCGACATTAGTAAAAATCCTTCTAATGATGAACTAAGATGTCTATCTCTCAATCACCATGCTTGCAACATCTTAGTTGACTCTCTTTCTAGAGGTGCCTATTTTGCCATCATGAGTAGTGATCGTGATTTATTTGTTGATGCTCATGATCTATGGACTAAAATTAGGTTGAAATTTTTTAAATCCATATGTACTGCTTCTGCTCCCTCTATTGCTGGTGGTACTAACTTGTCCAAGGGAGAAGAACAAGAATGATGGATACCAAGTGATGGATCCACCTCACGGACAGGCCCATCTCCCACTAGTTATACATGTCTTGTTGCTAACGATGAGAGTGGAGATGAAAGCGATGATGAGGAGGAATATGAGGATGATAGCGAGGATGAGTCTACATCACCACAAGGTACATTTTCCTGTTTTGCTTCCACTGATAATAATGACAGGGAAAATGAGACCGATGATGTGGAAGAAGAGGAGATTCGCCGCTTCTACACCCATCTCAACAAAGAAGACAAAGTGCTCTTGGTTAAGCTGTTGAGAAGGAACAAGGAACAAGGCGAGACGCTTCTCAGGCTAGAGGAGACTCTCATCAAAACTAACAATAGCCTGGAGAAGATGACGAAAGAACATGAGGAGCTAAAGTGCTCTCATGATAGTTTGGTCCAACGGTATGAATCTGTTTTATTTGAGCAAAGAAATAATCATGATGTATTATCTGATGTTTCTCAACTTAAAACTGAGAATTCTATGCTTAAGAGTCAAGTAGAAATGACAAATTTAGAAAAACTTGCTCTAAGTGAAAAATATGATATGCTTTCTTATTCTCATAATGAATTAGTTGATGGCCATATCATGCTTGATGTTGCTCATGAGGTTGTAATTGCGAACCTAAATTCATGTAAACCTCATTCTTGCACACGCGCGCCTTTAGATAATATATCACCATGTGCTAACCCCTGTTGCTCAAAAGAAAGCAAACTTTTGAATGAGCATCAAGCTGCAGGATCAAAGGAAAAGTTGCTCATCAATAAAGAAAAGAACAAGAAAGCAAAGCAACTAAGGAGAAGACGCCATGCTCGACTTCCTCAAGATATTTACAAACATGTGGTGAATAAGCTTAAGGAAGAAGGAACCGCAGCAAGGGTCAAACTCCGCGAGAAAGAAGCTCCTAAGGCAATAAGTGAAGCAATCAACATGAACAAAGAAAAAGGTAAAGATTCAATTAGTCATGTAGTTTGCACTGATCATCTCTCTACGTTATCCAAGAGCAAAAAGAGAAGAGGAAAAAGGAGGTGCTTCAAGTGCAATGAGTCAAGCCACCTCATTGCTTCTTGTTCATACAAAGACAAGGATGAAGGGATGAGGAGATGTTTTGGATGCAACGATAAGGACCATATGATCACTTCATGTTCGCTCATGAAGAATCAAAGACGTACACCCTCCAAGATGACCCTCACTAAGAAAAAAGACAAAAAGCAAGTGTCATGTTAGGTTGAGCGACACTTCTGCTACATGTGTGGTGAGCATGGTCATCTATCCAAGGTATGTAAGAAGGTTAAGGTTCCTAAGCAAGTAAATTTATCTCAATCTTATTCGCTCAGGAGACCCAAACCATACACTTGTGCTAGACCAATAGTGAGATCACCCAGAACTAGCACAACTGCTATTTGGGTACCAAAGACTCTTTTAGATGAACGTTATGGACCCATTCCAAGATGGGTACCAAACTGTGCCAACTAGACCATGCAGGTGCCTCGAGATGGACTGGAGACCATGGGAGAGCTTAAGATGGTTAATTCAAACTCTATGCTTAAGCTGTCAATTTTATTGTCTATTTATTAACTCAAGGTTGAATTATTGTGCAATACTAATCCCATGTTCATCTCAAGTTAAATAAGTTGTAGAGGTCTGTTGGGAACTTGTTCTCAAATGCTTTGAATTAAGAACAAGGCAACATAAAATGTTAAGTGTTAATGCCCTTCGTCCATTGAATCATTATTTCCTCAAGGGTATAATGATCTTCGGACGAAGGTCATGAACAAAAGTCCACGAAGGTTATACCTTCGTGATTGAGGTTATGAAATAATAGAAGATAAAATATATGAAACATGGAACATGAAAGAATAATATATCAAAACACACAAACTTATCCATATATTTCATCATATAAACCTAAATATTAAAACATAACATTTAATCACATTTATACCTTCGTCTTGGCATAAGGCAATAATCCGAGTGTCGCGTGCAAGTGATTACAAGATTCCGTGAACAGTACAGGGGTACTGTTCATCTATTTATAGGCACAGGGCGTAGCCTGTGAGAAATTACATTCATGCCCTTTACAAATGCTTACAATCATAATACAAGCTATCATGGGTCGATTGGTCATTTCATCTTTAAGTCGGTTCACTCCTTCGTCTTGCGACATGTCACTATGCCGAAGCTTTATGGATGATAGCTTCGGCACTGCTTTTGAGAGGATTTGCCGAAGGTGTTTCTTCTTACAGGATCTTCGGCGACGAAGCATACCCCCAACAATAGCCCCTTCGCGGTGCTAGATCGTTTTTTGTAACGAGCTTGATCCGTGAAAAAGACTCCTAGGCTTCAGAGAGCCGAAGATCCGAAAAACACCTTCCCTGAGCTCATTGCCGAGAAACGATCACAAAATTTCGAGCACGAGATGGTCCCACCATGCAGCGGGTAAACGCGTCCTGACGATTCACCTTCTCCGGTTCTGTGGCCCACCACTCAGTGAGTGCGGGCGACTGTTCGTCCGTTGTGGAAGACTTGACGATTCACCTCCCCACCTGCGGCACTATATAAACAGATGGGTAGGTGTGAAGTTACCACAACATTCATTGCTATTGCCATGTTTTGCTGCCAAAAATTTGACCATAGCCGAAGCTTGTTCATCGCACTCAGCCGAAGCACCGCTGTTGACTTTGCTTCGTCACAAGAGGAAGAGCTTCGGGAAAATTAAAAAAGTCAACAATTTCATCAAAAATTGTGAGGAATTCATCATCAAATGGCAAGGGTACGTTCCACTGCTAGGGTTACACATGATGGAGAAGAAGCTAAAACTACTGAAACCGCTCCGATTTTCGAAGTGATGAAACGATCGGGGCTAGTAGTGTCGGAAGATGTCTCTAACAAAGGTGCACCTGCCGCTGAGGCTGAGCAGGTTGGTGCTGAGGAAGATGAATCTGAAGATGATTATAGTGCCGTGCAATCTAAACCCAGCCACCTGGAGTTTGGGAGGTCCACCGTTACTGAAGATGACATGCCTAAATTGATGAAGTTAGGCTATTTTAGTGAGGCCAAAAAGGAGCTAATTCGCTTTGGCGAAGAGGAAATTACTCCGAAGCTGGAAAAGGATGAGGTGGTAGTCTTTAAAAGCTTCTTCAAAGCAGGATTAAGATTTCTTTTGAATGAGATGATTGCTGATGTTTTGATAAAGTTTGGGATTTATCTTCATCAGCTAACTCCTAACGCCATCGTTAGGCTTAGCATCTACATATGGGCCCTCCGAAGCCAGGGGGTAGAACCGTTTGCCGAAGGCTTCTGCCAAGCATATGAGCTTCATTATCAAACAAAGGCTAGAGAAGATGGGCTGCACGAAAACTTCGGCTGCTACAATTTTGCTTATCGCAAAGATGCGAAGTCTCCAGTTATCAACTATCGTACCAAGTGGCCAGCTGGCTGGAAGACTGAATGGTTTTGTGTCAAAGTTGATGAGAAGAAAGAGGAGTTGGTTCAAAGCCCATTAGAATTAATCTTCGGAGAGACTAGGCCCTGGTGCGACATGACACTGGAGAGTCCAAGCCAAATTGCACTGAGCGAATTTCGAGTTATTGTAGAGCACATTGGTACTAGGGATCTGGTGCAAGAATTCTTGGCTTTTAGAGTGTTCCCAACTTTGAAAGAATGGGACATGCCGAAGCTCAAAGGGGAAAAGAAAAAGAAGGAACTTGTTCGGTTGCCCTATTATTATAAATTCAAGAAACATTTCAAAGTACCTTGCCAAGAATGGTTAGACACAATTGAAGTTATGTGCAACGAGATCCTTGGGAATTATTCTAGAAAAGAAGATCAACTAATGACTGCAGCCTTCAGCACTCGTCCGAAGCGAAAGTTAAACCGGGTGATGGATTCTCTGAACTTTGAGTATCTTGACTATGAGCGACTGGACAAAGGTGCCGAAGGACAGAAAAGAAAGAGAGTTGCAAGCGTCCTGGACAAAGAGGCTGCCAAATTGGTGAAAAAGGATGAAGAGACTTTGAAGAAGAGAAAATTAAGCCCTGAGCCGAAGATAACTGCTTCGAGGAAAAAGAAAGCTTCGGCTCTGAAATGAAAAATAGCTGAAATTGAGGATGAAGCTCCTTCAACACCTCCTGCTATCGATGTAGAAGAAATTTTAAAGGTAATGACTGAATCTTTGCCTGTCAAGATAAGTCCACTAGGGCCACATCTGACGAAGCTTTTTCAGAAGGAAAAGGAGCCGTCGGCAGCGAAGAAGCCAGATGAGTCGAAAAAACGAAGAATTATTCATGTAGTTGAAGTTATCGAGCAGACGCCGCCGCTAGCATCGGCGTCAAAGATTCCAGCTATTGAGAGCTCTGCTGCTGCCGAAGCTGTACCCGTCGAAGCCGAAAGTGCCGAAGCTGAAACCGCTGAAGATGTGAATCTAGATGCCACACTCTCTAAAATTGATACAATGCTTCTAGATGCGGCCGCGGAAGAAGCTGCTGCAGCCGCTGAAGAGATCTCGGGCACAGTGGCTGGAGAAGGAAAGGAGAAAGCCAAGGATATTTCAGAAGAAGAGGACTTCAACTTCCGAGATATACTTGGTCAAGAATTGTCGAAGGCTGAAAAAGAAGAACTGAAAGAGTACGCTATATTTTGCGGATACAGACCAGGTGTGCTACTCTTCGGGGGAGTTAACGAAGAAAGCTTAGGATGCCTTGGGACCACATTGGGGCGAAGATTGTCGGCACTATATCAAAGAATGTTGGCCTCCCGAAAGTTGAAGCAGACCTCAGCAGGTACCGGCGGCAACATATCGCCGGTAGCCTATTTTATGCTAACTTTAAGGTAAAATTCTTAACTTTTCATTGTTTTTAATATGAAGATTGTTTTCTGATGAAGCTTATGTTATCAGAGCTTACTGCTAAGCAAAGTCCTAGGGATGCAACAAGACTTAGAGGACAAAAAGAACGAAGTTATAATTGAGGGCTTGGAGAAGAAGATAAAAGACCATGAGGCTACTCTAGAAAAGAAAGACTTCGTACTTCGAACCATGGAAGGTTCATTGGCAGAAGCCTAGGCCGAAATTGCTAGATTGAATAGTGAATTTTCCATGGAAAAGAAAAATTTCAAAGCCAAACTCGAAGCTGAAGCCGAGAAAAATTCAAATTTGCGGAAATCACTGAAAGAACTTCAAGAAAAATGCGTGGACTTCAGCAACCGGTGCCTGCAGCGGCTAAAACAAGTTTTCAACTCGGTCGGAGCCAGTGCTGAGAAATTCAGTCCTTCGGTTGAGAACCTACTGGAAACCTTCAAACATATTGAGGGCGAAGTTGACGCACTTGACGAAGTTATAGGTGGACACGCCGATTTCTGCGCTCTGCTAGCTTCTCGGGGCACCGCTGTTGCCTTCGTAAAATCTGGCTGTGAACATGGAAAAATTGTCAACAGACCAAATTTTAGCTTATCTCCGACAGATTTAATTGATATCCCTAGCCTAGCTCGGAGTATAGGGAACAGATTCATAACTCAAATTTGGGTAAAAGGCGGGCGAAAAATGGATGGCGACGAAGCTCGAAGCCACCTTAAGCCGGTAAAAAATTTATGCCTGTTATTTTACCTTCTCCTTGAAGTCTGCACTTCTCTCATACCGTTTTAATATGTACAGGATGATGATGCTGAAGAAAAATGAGCCGAAGCTTGACAGGTGATCCGAAGCTCAGATGATCCGAAGCTTAGATGATCCGATGCTGAATGATGTCAAAGCTGAAGACGTTGCTAGAAAAATTCTAGAGAAAAATCTTGTAATATCATTGTAAAAAAATCTTTGTAATTTAAGAATCAGATACTAATTCTGTAAATTTGTGCATACTTTGTAATATATCTTTACCTTTTTGTGCATGTATTGAACTGCTTTGCTGTGGACGAAACTAGCATTTTTTGAGCTGAAGGCGAAAAACACCTTCCCTTCTTTTCGTACACAACGAAGCATGAAACTGCTTCTTTTTCTGTTTTCCGAAGCCTTATCTTTAGAGCCGAAGCACCCGCCTGTGTTATGATGATGATGATCCTATGTATGTCTAGATGAATGTTTATGAATGCAAATGTATGATGTAATGTGTCGTGCAAATGAATGTCCAAACACACACATACGAAGCCACAACTATAGCCTTCATTCCCTTGGGAATGACCGAAGTCTCTTTGCCGTTTATTTTTCGGCTTCACCGCTTATTTTTCGGTGTATCAGCGCTGACTTTTCGCTGTAAGTTCTGCATCCCCTTAGGAACGTCTTTTGAACTTCTTCGCCTTCTATTTCGGCGGTATCGCGTTGACTTTTCGCGCTTCGCCTTATATTTCGGCGGTATCAGCGTTGACTTTTCGCTGTAAGCTCTGCATTCCCTTGGGAACGACTTTTGAGCAGAAAACTTACGCTGCGCTCCCTTAGGAACAACTTTTTGTAGCTTCGTCGTGCTCTGCATCCCCTTAGGGACGACTTTCGAGCTTCTCCCTATTTTTTCCTTTTTCCCTGCACTCGATGGTGCAAGCTCAGTTTTTACATTTACATATTTGGGGGATTTTGCTCTCGTAGAGCTGAATAAGAAAAAGAGAAATTACATGCTATGGCCCCATTAAAAACCTTTCTCTCCCTTTGGAAAGGAAAAGGGTACCATAGAAAGAAAAGATTACATCAAGCTAGACATAATATCGCCGAAGCTCATCCGCATTCCAAGACCTAGGAATGTCGTTGCCGTCCATATCCTTCAATCTGTAAGAACCGGGTCTTGACGAAGATACTACCAGAAAAGGTCCTTCCCACTTGAGCTGTAACTTGCCTACTGTATCTGGGTTGGCCACTCTCCGAAGTACCAAATGTCCTGGTTTAATGCTCTTTAGCCGAACTTTTCTGTCACGCCATTTTATTGTTTCGGCTTGGTATTTATTGATATTCTCCACGGCCTGAAGCCTGATCCCTTCTATAGCATCTTTTGCCACAGAATAATCAGCTTCGTCTTCTATCGAAGCCACTGTTCTT
This sequence comes from Zea luxurians, assembly GCA_029449295.1. Lineage (NCBI taxonomy): Eukaryota > Viridiplantae > Streptophyta > Magnoliopsida > Poales > Poaceae > Zea > Zea luxurians. The sequence continues at coordinate 79,483,217 of JAOPSE010000011.1, forward strand.
ATTGATCCTGCCTTAGCTTCTTTTGGGGTGATTGCTTCGTCACCAAACAATAGTTTGAATGGTGTAAAACCTGTTGACCTTGATATTGTTGTGTTGTGGCTCCACACCACTTTGATCAATTCATCTGGCCACTTTCCTCTAGGCTGATTGAAGATTAACTTCATTATTCCCGTCATTATAATTGAGTGAGGGATGAAGGTTGCTTCTGGTCTCTTGCACATTTTTGACAACATTCACATTTTTGGACTAATTCTGTTGCATCCGAAGCTGCCTTCGGTCAATAAAATCCTTGTCGAAAAACTTTTCCCAACAAGGGCCTAGATCCAATATGAGATCCACACAGACCTGCATGTATCTCTTTCATTAATTCCATACCTTCAGTTCTTGATAAACACTTAAGGAGTGGTGAGCAAACTCTATGTTTATACAATTCCCCTTCTATTAACACATATGGTCTTGTTCTTGCTTCCATTCTCTTGTTATAAGCTTCGTCACTTGAAAGACAATTGCCTTGGAGGAAAGATATTATTTCAGTTCTCCAGTCTTCACTGTGTACTGGAGAAATAGTAAGCACTGCTCTCTCCATGAGCTCAACTGAAGGTGCTTTTATTGTTTCAAAAAATACTTCGGAGGGTAGTGGGAGCCCCTGAGCCGCTAATTTGGCTAGCAAATCTGCATGCTCATTTTCACCTCTTGGAATATTCTTGACGGAAAAACCTTCGAAGGAAGCTTCCAACCTTCAAACTGCATCCAGATGTTTTTCAAGCTTCGGATCTCGTGCCTTGCTGCTTTTATCCACATGGCCAGCAATAACTTGAGAATCAGTCTTTAGGATGGACCTTCTTATTCCCATTGCCCTTAGTTTCCGAAGCCCCAATAGAAGTGCTTCGTACTCAGCAATATTATTTATGCAATTGAAATCTAGTTTTACTGCATAACATGTTTTGACTTTCGAAGGTGCCACTAGGACCTCAGCTGCTCCTGCACCGAAGGCTCCCCAAGAACCATCGCAAAACACTGTCCAAGCTTCGACATCTTTGCTTGTCCCTTCTTCGTGAGCCCCTGGCGTCCAATCAGCGATAAAATCTGCTAGCGCTTGAGATTGAATTGAAGATCTGTGCACGTAGTCAATAGTGAATTCATTAAGCTCCGCGACCCATTTGCCAATCCTTCCAGTAGCTTCTCTATTCCTCATGATATCCTTCAGGGGTTGTGATGAAGGAACAATTATGTGATATGCTTGAAAATAATGCCGAAGCTTCCTGGATGCCATTAACACAGCATACAACACCTTCTCCAATTTTGTATAGTTTTTCTTTGATAAACTCAAAACTTCAGAGACAAAGTATACTGGGACTTGCTTTTTAGCTTATCCTTCGAGCTTCTCTTGTACAAGTGCCGCACTCACTGCAGAGTGCGAAGCTGCTACATACAATAGCAATGGAGCCCCTAGCACGGGTGGAGTTAATGTTGTTAAATCGATCAGATATTGCTTCAGCTCTTCGAAAGCTTTCTGTTGAGTTGGGCCCCATTGAAAAACTTCAGCTGACTTTAGTACTTCAAAGAATGGTAAATTTCTTTCTGCTGATCTAGATATAAATCGATTCAAAGATGCCAGCCTTCCTGTCAACTGTTGGGCCCCCTTCTTTGTGCTTGGTGGCTCCATTCGAAGGATAGCTTCGATCTTGCTTGGGTTGGCTTCGATCCCCTTCGTTGAAACTAAACAGCCAAGGAACTTGCCCTTCTTCACTCCGAAGACACATTTTTCTGGATTTAATTTCAGGCCAGCTTGCCTAAAATTAGCAAATGTTTCCTGCAGATCAGTAATGTGGTTTTCTTGCTTCATGCTCTTCACTATAATGTCATCAACATATGTTAGCACATTTCTGCTTATCTGAGAGTGAAGGACCTTGGCTGTCATCCTGCTGAAGCTTCCCCCAGCATTCTTGAGCCCCTCAGGCATCCGAAGATAACAATATGTACCACTGGGGGTTATGAAGCTGGTCTTTGGCTCATCTTCCTTCTTCATCTAGATTTGGTGGTAGCCTGAATAACAATCTAGCAGACTCATGAGCTCCGACGAAGCTGCTGCATCTACTAGAGAATCTATTTTTGGTAATGGGAACTCATCCTTTGGATAAGCCTTGTTCAGATCAGTAAAATAAATGCACATTCTCCATTTACCATTGGCCTTTTTTACCATAACAGTGTTGGCTAGCCATTCTGGGTATTTCACTACTCTGATGACACCAGCACTGAGAAGTCTTTTTACTTTGTTCCGAGCACCTTCGGCTTTATCGTCAAACATTTTCCAAAGCTTTTGTTTCCTAGGTCGGAAGGATGGATCGACATTGAGTGAGTGTTCAATGACGTCCCTGTTGACACCACAGAGATCGTTGGCTGACCATGCAAAAACATCTTTGTTGTTGAATAAAAACCTTATCAAGGTTTTCTCCTGCTCTTCAGATAATTGGATCCCAGCAATACCTTCTGCTATGCTATATCTTCACATAGAAGCATGGGCTTCGGCTGATCAGCCGAAGCAGCCTTCTCTCTTCTATACTTATACTGTTCACAAGCTTCGGCTCCATCTATGGATTGCTTTTGAGTCTGTCCAATTTCCTTCAGCTTTTCTAGCAGCTTCCTGACTTCCATGAATAGCAATGGGCCCTTGATCCGAAGGTATCTTCATGCATAAATATGCTGGATGAAGAATTGCTTCGAATGCATTGAGTGTTCCACGACCAATGATTGCATTGTAAGGATATTCCATGTCAACAATATCAAACACAACCTGTTTAGTTCTTGTATTGTGGACAAATCCGAAGGTCACTAACATTGTGATCTTGCCAAGTGCTACAATCTGCCTTCCTCTGAAACCACAGAGAGGGTGTGTGGCATCATGGATCGTATCCTCTAGTTCTTGGATCTGTCTGAAGGCCTTAGCAAATATGATATCCGTTGCACTGCCTGTATCGACCAGAACATTATGGACTAGAAATCCCTTGATGACACAAGATATGACCATAGCATCATTGTGAGGGTAATCCTTGAGCTGAAGGTCCTCTTGGGAGAAGGTAATTGGGATGTGAGACCATTTTGACTTGATGATGGGTCCCTGCACCCCAACATGCTGTACCCTTCTCTGGGCCTCCTTCTTCTGCTTCTTGTTGGCCGGCTCTGAGCATGAACCGTCTGTTATCGGGAGCACCAGCTTCGTAGCCGAAACAGCTTCAGCTTGGTTGTTGAACGAAGCCATCAGCTCAAAAAGTGGACGTGAGTTCACCGGAGGTGGGCGCCAGTGTTGGGAACTTGTTCTCAAATGCTTTGAATTAAGAACAAGGCAACATAAAATGTTAAGTGTTAATGCCCTTCGTCCATTGAATCATTATTTCCTCAAGGGTATAATGATCTTCGGACGACGGTCATGAACAAAAGTCCACGAAGGTTATACCTTCGTGATTGAGGTTATGAAATAATAGAAGATAAAATATATGAAATATGGAACATGAAAGAATAATATATCAAAACACATAAACTTATCCATATATTTCATCATATAAAGCTAAATATTAAAACGTAACATTTAATCACATTTATACCTTCGTCTTGGCAGAAGGCAATAATCCGAGTGTCGCGTGCAAGTGATTACAAGATTCTGTGAACAGTACGGGGGTACTGTTCATCTATTTATAGGCACAGGGCGCAGCCTGTGAGAAATTACATTCATGCCCTTTACAAATGCTTACAATCATAATACAAGCTATCACGGGTCGATTGGTCATTTCATCTTTAAGTCGGTTCACTCCTTCATCTTGAGACATGTTACTATGCCGAAGCTTTATGGATGATAGCTTTGGCACTGCTTTTGAGAGGATCTGTCGAAGGTGTTTCTTCTTACAGGATCTTCGACGATGAAGCATACCCTCAACAAGGTCCTTAATCATTATTGGTGAATCAAGCAAAGGACTTTGATGAGAATCTACAAACTTGCTCTCCAAAGGACGGTACCCGTGTATCATATGTGCATTATTTATAATCAGTATTGCTTTTAAGTTGGATGGTCATGCTTTGCCTATCCTTGGAGTAGTTATGAGCTTGAGATTGCTTGTGTTGAATATCTTTCAATTAATGATCCATGATTTCCAAGATCATAACCATGCTTGCTCAATAATGACTGCGTGCTTTGAAGGTTATATCTCTTGAATTATTCAATGAGTAGCTTTTCATTTGATATAACCACCATGATTAACTCCCTTTGTGTATGTGTCACACCCGGTTCTAGAAGGCAAACCGAATGCGAACCATGTATGTGCCAGGATCAGCAATTCACGTACACAGCAGTTACATAACTGGACATCATCACACAGTGCTCAAATAATAACATAAAAGGGTAATAATAGTCGATTACATCATATGTTTGAGACATCCACATAGTCTTTACAATAATCAAAGTGCGGAAAAGAAACATAGATACACGCGGCCTTCACAGGCAGCCGACTGGGGGTTGACGCGCTAACCCACGCCTAGAACTCATCGTAATCTTGGAACTCCTGGAAGTCTCCTTCCACGGCTTCATCTTCTCCTGAGCAGTGGTTGCAATGCTGACAACCTGGGGATGGGGGGGGGGTTTGGTGTGTAGAGCAAGGGTGAGTATACATCAACATACTCAGCAAGTGTCCTGTTTGGCTGTAGTGGACTAGCTTTATGTGGGGGTAAGTCAAGCAGTTGCTTTTAGTTGGTCAGATTATTATTCTAGTAGAGAAAGCCATGTTTTAGAATTAACCCACGTTATTAACCCAAACGTACCCTTTCCAAACGGAAAGAATACCACTTACCATTACCATAGCCAATGCCAAAACCATCATTCTCATTGCCACCTGCGATCCGAACATCTCTGATCAAGTATCACTAATCACTAGAGCTCCCTTGGCAGCTCATAACCGCGAGCACGGTTGATATATCAGTTTTCATAACACTCTGCAGAGGTTGCGCACTTTACCCACAAGTCATGATTCCCTTTTTGCCCGGAGATCATGACTCTCCATTGATCACTACCAAGGTGACCCAGCAGGGTATCACTACGTAGCCTTTATAAAGATTCCCCGGGGCTGTAGCCGCCCGTTAGGTTTCCTAAATGTACCGCACTCCTCCCCAAGGGGTAAATCAACCTTGGCAGAGTGAGCCGCATACATCTAGCCCCATTAACGTTACGACGGCTAAGCGAACTACACCCCGGTTCCTCTAATTATTCAGCTAAGGGCGTCCCAGTCCACCCTCATGGTTGCACTGTTTTCCCGGGCGGTCATCCAACGAACAGGTCCTTACGGAGAGGCACTCGAGAAACCGCTCGAGCCCCCTTAAATGCCACAAGTATATCATAAATAAGAAGGGAAACAACGTATCATTGATAAATCTCATCATGTTCATTGATTAGTGTTAAGCACTAGCAATAAGCTAAACAATAATAATCCGACCCAAATAGGTAAACAAGGATATGGATAGCAAAAGCTAGTCAATCCTTAGGTATAGCTGTGTAAATGCGGGAAGTGAATTATAGAATGTATAGGACAAAGATAGGTCAAGGGACACTTGCCTTCACCAATCAGCTGCTGCTCAGGGGCTTCTCCTATGAGTTCTTCGGGCTCCTCAACCAGATCGTTCTCTATACGGGCGCAGACATACATACATCCATCCATTCGAATTAGGAAATAAACAGTACACCATACAAGAGAGCAGATAAGTCAAATATGCATAAGATATGACATACGATATCGCATTCGCCATGGCTAGAAAGAGAAGAGGGAAGGGCTCGCTGGTTAACGCTATACTCGAAACGTATTACGGGTAGGTGCATAATTAATCATTACGTGATCTAGTTCCACCTAGTTACACTAACAAGTATTAGTCGCATGCACTAATAGAATTATAACCATTTTCAATTGCTCAACATTAAACAAGGTCAATGATTAACTACATGAAATAACTAACGTAATCAATTTCTAAATTGAGTTTCCGTTTATTGATATAAATAACGCGATCACTATGCATGGAATACACAGGGGGGGGGTAGACGGGCACGTCTAGGGGTAGACGAGCGCGCCGAGGGCACGGCGAGCTGTGCCAAAGCATCGCGCGCACCATGCGAGCACGCACGCGGGCAAGGCCGCGCTAACGTGCCGTGAACGAGCCGCGTACACGTCAGGGCCGAGCCACGCACGCGCCGTGCTGCGCGCCGCGAGCGGCAACGGGGCCACACCGAGGCCAAACACGCGGGGCCGCGCGCTGTCCGAGCTCAAGGTCGCGCGCCATAGGCACGTCGGGCTGAGCTCAAGGCCGCGCCGGGGCTGGCAGGTCGCCGAGGCGGGCGGGCCGCCGGGGCCACGCGTCGGGCGGGGCTGCGCAGGGCGCCACGGCGGGTGCGCCGCGGGGAGGGGCACCGCGGGGGCGGTGGGCAGGGAGCGGGGTCGGGCGGGCGCCATGGCCGCGCGTCGAGGCTGCGCGCCGAGGCGTGGGCAGGGGCCAGGGGCGAGCGCGCAGGCGGGGCACCGCGCCGCGCCATCGCTCCGCGCAGGGGAGCTCGCCGGGGTCGGAGCAGTGGGGAAACGCGCCGGGGCGGGCGGGCCGGGGTCGGCGAGGCCGAGCCACGCCACGGCTGGAGCAGGGACCGCGCGGGCGCGCCATGGCCGCGTGCGATGGCCAGCAAGGCCGGGCCGCGCCACCACGGCAGGGCAGGGGGCCGCGCGGGCGCGAGGAGGAGGGGCGGAGTGGGAGAGCCGCGCCGGGCGGTTGCACGCCGAGGGCAAGCCGCCATGGCCGGGCCGCCGCGAGCGCGCCATGGCTGGGCCGCACCCAAGCCGGGGAGGGGAGGGGGAAGGCGGGGAAGAGAGGGGGGGCTCACCGCACGGGGAGGGGGAGAGGGCGGCGCCGGACGGTGCAGGGGAGCTACGCGGGTGGGGCGGGGATCGTGCATGGGGTACAGAGAGGGAGAGATTTCGGGGGGAGAGGGGGGATGACAGGCGGGGCCCATAGGGGGGCGGCGGTGGCTTAACCGCCGCGCGCTTCACGCGCGTGGGGAGCGGGGGGCGAGCTGGGCCCGCGGCTGGGCCGCGCGGGTGGGGGGCGAGCTGGGCCGAGGGGGGAGGCGGGGCAGGCCGCGGCTGGGAGCCGACTGGGGGGGCAGGCCGCGGCTGGAAGCCGGCCCAAGAGGGGGGAGGGGAAAATTCCCTATTCTATTTATTTCCCTATTTCCCATTATCCATTTCCCTCTAACCCTCTACTAAGTGCATACTTTATGGTAATCAAGCAAATACTCACAAGGGAAATTGATGCGTGGATCGGCATGATGCAACAACCAAAGAAAATATTTCTAGGGTTTACTATTGTCACACGACATAGAGTTTTGGAAATGGGTAAGGTTTAGCGAAAAGAAATGGGAAAGAGAGGTAACGCCTGAATTTAGCGAGTGAAGGAAGAAGAAAAAATTCAACTCCAAAATTCGGGGCGTTACAAACCTATCCCCCTTAAAAGAATCTCGCCCTCGAGATTCAAGGTTGGCTAGCAAAGAGCTCAGGGTATTTAGCCATCAGATCATCTTCACGCTCCCACGTTGCCTCTTCTTCAGAGTGATGACCCCATCTGACTTTGCACATTCTGATGGTCTTCCTCCGGGTGACTCTGTCTGCAGTCTCAAGAATCTGCGCTGGCTTCTCAATATAGGTCAAGTCTTCTTGGACTTCAAGACCTTCCACTGGCAACTGCTCTTCTGGCACACGCAGACACTTCTTCAACTGAGACACATGAAAGACATCATGCACTGAGCTGATAGGCCACCTCTCCGCTCCATGCGAGAATCTGATACAAGCCAATATAACGGGGTGCTAGCTTGCCTTTGACTCTGAATCTTCTAACTCCTCTGATAGGTGACACTTTTAGATAAACGAAATCTCCAACTTCGAAACTCAGCTCTCTTCTTCTTGTGTCTGCATAGCTTCGCTTCCTTGATTGCGCTATCTTCAGATTCTCCCGGACCATCTTGATGTTCTCTTCAGCTTTAAGCAAAATATCTGACCCGAACACCTGCTTTTCTCCAGGCTGATCCCACTGCAACGGAGTTCTACAACTCCTTCCATAAAGCGCCTAAAATGGTGACATCTTCAAGCTGGCCTGGTAGATGTTGTTATAGGAGAAATCTGCATAAGGAAACCTCTTGTCCCATCTGGACTGATCTTGCAATGCACAAGCTCTCAACATGTCTTCAAGGATTTGATTGGTTCTTTCGATCTGATCATCTGTCTGCGGGTGATAGGCTGAACTGAAATTCAGATGCGTGCCCAAGGCTTCATGCAACTGCTGCCAGAAATGAGAGGTGAACTGTGTTCCTCTATCTGACACTATCTTCTTTGGCACACCATGAAGACAAACGATCCGAGACATGTACAACTCTGCTAATACTGCACTGCTGTAGTTGGTCTTGACAGGTATGAAGTGGGCTGGCTTGGTTAAGCGGTCCACCACTACCCAAATGGAATCGTAGCCGGCTCGAGTGCGAGGCAATCCGACTATGAAATCCATACCGATTTCATCCCATTTCCACTGAGGAATCTGCTATGATTGCAACAATCCAGCTGGCCTTTGATGCTCTGCCTTGATCCTTCGACAACTATCACACATAGCCACATGCTCTGCAATTTCCCTCTTCATTCTGTACCACCAGAATTTCTTCTTTAGAACTTGATACATCTTCTCACTTCCAGGGTGTATCGAATAAGCTGTCTCATGAGCTTCCTTGAGGATCAATTCCCGAATGGATTGGACATTAGGAACACACAAGCGGTCTTTGAAGCATATCACACCTTCTGCATCCTCCCGAAAATCTTTACCTCTACCTCCTAGAATCAGTCGCCGGATTTCACTGATCTTCTCATCATTCTTTTGTGCTTCTTTGATTTCCCACTCCAAGGTGGGTTCTAGCTCAACTGTTACTCCTCGCGTATTATTCAGAAATCCGAGGCTCAACCTGTCAAACTCTTTGGCCAACTCATAAAGCATCGGATGAGCGACCATCAGATTGACTTGACTCTTCCTGCTCAAAGCATTTGCCACTACGTTTGCTTTGCCTGGGTGGTAATGAATCTCCAATTCATAGTCTTTGGTCAACTCTAACCATCTTCGTTGCCTCATATTCAGCTCCGACTGAGTGAATATGTACTTCAGACTCTTGTGGTCTGTGGAAACATCACATTTCTGCCCATACAGATAGTGCCTCCATGTCTTCAGTGCGTGAACCACTGCTGCCAACTCTAGGTCATGGATTGGGTAATTCTGCTCATGAACCTTCAGCTGTCGGGACGAGTAGGCCACAACTCTTCCCTCTTGCATCAACACACACCCCAAACCGGTGTAACAAGCGTCGCAATACACCGAGAAGGGCTTGTGCACATCGGGCAAGACTATGACAGGCGCTGTAGTCAACTTCTCTTTCAGCGCTTCAAAGGCTTCTTGGCATTTCTGGGTCCACTTGAACTCAACTTTGTTGCCTAGCAAAGCTGTCATTGGTTTCGCAATCTTTGAAAACCCTTCGATGAATCACCGATAATATCCAGCCATTCCAATGAAGCTTTTGATTCCTCGAGCATCTGTTGGCGCTTTCTAGTTCAGAATGTCTGCCACTTTCTTCGGATCCACAACCAATCCTTCTTTGTTGATTATGTGACCCAAAAACAGGACTTCATCAATCCAGAATCCACACTTGCTCAACTTTGCATACAGCTGGTGCTCTCACAATCTTTGCAATACCATCCTCAAATGATCTGCATGCTCTTCTTCGCTTTGAGAATATATGAGAATGTCATCAATAAATACCACCACAAACTTGTCAAGATAATCCATGAATACACTGTTCATCAGATTCATGAAGAAGGCTGGTGCATTTGTCAAACCAAAAGACATCACAGTGAACTCATACAACCCATACTTGGTAATGTATGCCGTCTTCGGAATGTCTGAGGGTCGAATCCTGAGCTGGTGATAACCTAACCTTAGATCTATCTTTGAGAACACGCTAGCTCCTCTCAACTAGTCAAACAGATCTTCTATTCTGGGCAAGGGGTACTTGTTCTTGATCGTGACCTCATTCAGAGCTCGATAATCGATACACATCCTTCTGGTGCCATCTTTCTTCTCCACAAATAGGACAGGGGCGGCCCAAGGCGAGGTGCTTGGCCGGATGTAACCTTTCTCTGATAGCTCATCGATCTGCTTCTTAAGTTTGACCAACTCTGGTCCAGATACTCTGTAAGCTCTCTTAAAGATGGGGGCGGTGCCAGGAAGAAGCTCTATGGCAAACTCCACTTTTCGCTCAGGTAGCATACCTGGTAGGTCCTTTAGGAACACATCCGAGAACTCGGACACAACCTTGATAATCTCAAGTGGATCTGCTTCACTGCTAACAACAGCCATCTGATAACAACTTCCTTTCTTTGGCTCAGGAGGGACTAACTCGGTCACCACTTCCTCTCCTAGTGGGGACATCAACTTGATTGTCCTCTTATCACAACTGATAACTGTCTGATACTTATCTAGTCAATTCATCCCTAGGATGACATCTATTCCCCGAGTACCCATTACTATGAGGTTAGCGGGAAACGCTATCCCCCTTATTTCCACACTTACATTCAAGCAAATGCTATCGGCTCGAATTCTACCGCCGGCTGAGTCAATTTGAATGGGTGTTGACATGGTAGTTATTGGAGGATTATGTGCTTCTACCCATGATGCAGTAATGAATGAATGCATTGCTCTAGTATCAAATAACACTTCTGCAATATGGGAGTCGACTAGGAACATACCAACTATCATGCCGGGGGTCTCCTGAACTGCTTCAGCCTCCAAATGGTTCAGTCTCTCATGATTGTAGCGTGGCTAGGAGCGGTTGCCTGCTCCAGGCTGAGGCACATTCTGCTTTGCTGGGGCATTGGGGCCTGACTGCTACCGGGCTGCCTTCTTTGGACACTGCATCACCAAATGGCCTTGCTCTCCACAATGGAAACATGCGCTGCTTCCGCCTTGAACTAGTGCTGCTTGACTGTTCTGCTGGTTTGCTGGGGCAGGAAGACGAGGTGACTGCTAATTCTGCCTCTGGAACTGACCTCCTCCTGACTGATTGTTCTAGCGATTCTGATACTGGTGCTGAGGATACTGCCTTTGAAACTGCTGCTGTTGAGGTGGGCACTGGTTCTGCCTGAACTGCTGAGGTGGATTGCCTGAGAAATGAGAGTGATTGCTGCTTCCAGGCTGAGGTCCACTGATCTTACGCTTGCGATCCTCCATCTCTTTACGCTTCCTCTCTATCATGATTGCTCTGTTAATCAGGTGCTGGAATGTGGGGAAGGTATGATTCATCAGCTGATAATGCAAAGGGTCAACTAAGCCTTTCAAGAAGCGATACTGCCTCTTAGCATCTATGTTGACATCTTCAGGAGCATAGCGAGACAGCTGCAGAAACCTGTCTCGATACTCACTAACAGACATTGACCCTTGCTTGAGTGTCAGGAACTCCTCCTTCACTGTCATCAGACTTGTGGGAACATGGTACTGACGGAAGCTATCTCTGAATTCTTCCCAAGTGATGGCGTCAGGGTTGGCATGGGTGGCGAGGTAAGACTCCCACCAAGACTGAGCTGCTCCTCTCAACAGACGGGAGCCATACAGAACCTTCTCCCTGTCATCACACTGAGCAGCATGCAACTCCCGCTCCACTGTGCGCAGCCAGTCTTCAGCATCCATGGGGTCAGAAGAGTGAGCGAACACTGGGGGATGACCTCTCATGAATTCAGCACGCTTGTCTCTAGGCATCTGAGGCATCTGAGGCTGAGGTGGGGGCTGCTGCTGCTGAATGGCAGCTAGAGTCTGACCGATGGCTTGAACTGCCTGAGTCTGCATCATGAACATCTACTCGATGGACATCGGGGGCGGGGGTGGCAGCTGCTGTTGCTGAGGTGCCTCATCCTGTGGGGCTGCATGCTCCTGCTGAGCACGCCTTCCTCCCCTGCGCCTGTTTTCTGACATCTGCAGAATGCAATCACACATCAGAACTGATCTTGCAACTTGCAGCATAAGAAGAGAGTATAGAATCTTTCAACAACACTGAACAGATGAACATCTTCACTGATCTCCAACACAGACCAACACAGCTTCTCAGATAAAGAGGAAAGTGGAGTAAAAGGCTTCCCAACTAGACAGCTAACTTCATTAATATATAACAGGTAAACCAAAATGCAGGGTATACGCACACTCTGGTGACAGTCATTACAAAGATCCAAATCCAACATAGTTCATCACGACAAACATAAATGCACAGGATAAGCAAACTACCCTGTCTAACTAAGACTAACTAAAAGCAAGACTAACGCTAAGACTATAGCTTCTATGTATATATTTTCGTATTAATCACAAGATCCGACGCTGACGATCTATGGTTCTAAATTTATCTTGGTCTTGCAGTCGGGGCTGCCATAAGACTGGTGTCCACGCCGAGGTGAGCGGTACGGGTGCTGAGTCCCGACGGGAGCGGGGATGCCATCCTCTAGGTGACGATGCTCCGCGCGCTCAGCCCGCAGCTGGGCGATCTCAGCACGAGCCCTACTCAACTCGTCTAGTGCATGGTCCAGCTCTGTGTTTAGCACGGCGGCTAGGTTGACTGTGCTGCTCAACCTAGGATTGTCCTCACCAACAGGTGAGGCAATCACGCCTCCTGTGCTGCCAGATGGACGGCGGCGGTAATATTTCAGGTTGAGACCATCAGCTACCCCGCCGAGCACTGAGCAGTAGTGCGAAAGCGCACGCTGTGCGGTATCTTGCATGGCCGCCTCACCTGAGTCCCGCTCAGAGATAGAGTAGTGCTCTGAGCAGACCTCCGCACCCCAGAGACTGTTCTCCGGATGACGCACCAAGCAGGTCGCCTCCAAATGGTCCGGGTAAACCCCGTGACTGTGCTAGAAGACCACACAGTGATACTCGATGGACCAAGTACGCCGGTCGAGTGCCTAGCGTAGCAAGGTGTCGAGTGCGTCATGGAAGTGACACCCGCGAGCAGCGTCGCGAGTGATGGGTCGAGCAACCCATCCTTCCAACTCCTGGTCGGCGGAAAGGTCGGTGCTGAAGCTCGAGCTATCGTCGCCACCTCCATCGTCTGGGTCTCCTCCAGCAGCTACTCCAGCGGCTGGGGAGCTCAGTGGTGGTGGAGGGGGCTGCTCCAGTGGGAGCACAGGGGAGCAGCTCCTCACAGACTCTATCTCCTGCAGGAGCGAGAAAGAAGAGCCCTACTGCTCCTGCTCCTGTCGTCGATGCTCCTGCTCCTCGTGCAGCGGTGGTGCAGCCTCTCCAAGTGGCTGGACTGACCGGTCACTAGACGGCGAAGTGGACGCTCCGCGAGACGGGAGGGTAAGAAGGGGATGACAGACTTCCGTGCAGTGTGTCTAAGACGAGCCATCTACAAAAGACACCGTAAGCATAAGAGTGAGAACAGAACTAATATGACCAGCAAGTAATAAACCATAAATAAATGAGGAATTAGAATAAACAAAAAGATTTTTAGCAAAGTATAATATATAGTAGAACATAGGTTTGGTCGATATGACCAACTTTTGAAGGGATATCAAAGTCAAGGTGAGAATAGGTGTCTATGATCCTTAGAATGACCATTCTACTCTAGGTTAGCGGTTCTACAGTCAACATGGCTCTGATACCACCTATGTCACACCCGGTTCTAGAAGGCAAACCAAATGCGAACCATGTACGTGCTAGGATCAGCAATTCACGTACACAGCAGTTACATAATTGGACATCATCACACAGTGCTCAAATAATAACATAAAAGGGTAATAATAGTCGATTGCATCATATGTTTGAGACGTCCACATAGTCTTTACAATAATCAAAGTGCGGAAAAGAAACGTAGATACACGCGGCCTTCACAGGCAGCCGACTGGGTGTTGCCGCTAACCCACGCCTAGAACTCGTCGTAATCTTGGAACTCCTGGAAGTCTCCTTCCATGGCTGCATCTTCTCCTGAGTAGTGGTTCCAATGCTGACAACCTGGGGATGGGGGGGTTTGGTGTGTAGAGCAAGGGTGAGTATACATCAACATACTCAGCAAGTGTCCTGTTTGGCTGTAGTGGAATAGCTTTATGTGGGGGTAAGTCAAGTAGTTGCTTTTAGTTGGTCAGATTATTATTCTAGTAGAGAAAGCCAAGTTTTAGAATTAACCCACGTTATTAACCCAAACGTACCCTTTCCAAACGGAAAGAATACCACTTACCATTACCATAGACAATGCCAAAACCATCATTCTCATTGCCACCTGCAATCCGAACATCTCTGATCAAGTATCACTAATCACTGAAGCTCCCTTGGCTGCTCATAACCGCGAGCACGGCTGATATATCAGTTTTCATAACACTCTACAGAGGTTGTGCACTTTACCCACAAGTCGTGATTCCCTTTTTGCTCGGAGATCATGACTCTCCATTGATTACTACCAAGGTGACCTAGCAGGGTATCACTATGTTGCCTTTACAAAGATTCCCCAGGGCTGTAGCTGCCCGTTAGGTTTCCTAAATGTACCGCACTCCTCCCCAAGGGGTAAATCAACCTTGGCAGAGCGAGCCACATACACCGAGCCCCATTAACGGCACGACGGCTAAGCAAACTACACCCCGGTTCCTCTAATTATTCAGCTAAGGGCGTCCCCTCCACCCTCATGGTTGCACTGTTTTCCCGGGCGGTCCTCCAACGAACAGGTCCTTACGGAGAGGCACTCAAGAAATTGCTCGAGCCCCCTTAAATGCCACAAGTATATCATAAATAAGAAGGGAAACAACGTATCATTGATAAATTTCATCATGTTCATTGATTAGTGTTAAGAACTAGCAATAAGCTAAACAATAATAATCCGACCCAAATAGGTAAACAAGGACATAGATAGCAAAAGCTAGTCAATCCTTAGGTATAACTGTGTAAATGCGGGAAGTGAATTATAGAATGTATAGGACAAAGATGGGTCAAGGGACACTTGCCTCCACCAATCAGCTGCTGCTCAGGGGCTTCTCCTGCGAGTTCTTCGGGCTCCTCAACCAGATCGTTCTCTATGCGGGCGCAAACATACATACATCCATCCATTCGAATTAGGAAACAGTACACCATACAAGAGAGCAGATAAGTCAAATATGCATAAGATATGACATACGATATCGCATTCGCCATGGCTAGAAAGAGAAGAGGGAAGGGTTCGCAGTGGTTAACGCTATACTCGAAATGTATTACGGGTAGGTGCATAATTAATCGTTACGTGATCTAGTTCCACCTAGTTACACTAACAAGTATTAGTCACATGCACTAATAGAATTATAACCATTTTCAATTGATCAACATTAAACAAGGTCAATGATTAACTACATGAAATAACTAACGTAATCAATTTCTAAATTGAGTTTTCGTTTATTGATATAAATAACACGATCACTACGCATGGAATACACGGGGGGTAGACGGGCACGTCTAGGGGTAGACGAGCACGCCGAGGGCACGGCGAGCCGTGCCAAAGCATCGCGCGCACCACACGAGCACACACGCATGGGGAGCGGGGGGTGAGCTGGGCCCGCGGCTGGGCCACGCAGGGGGGGGGGGGCGGGCGAGCTAGGCCGAGGGGGGAGGCGGGGCAGGCCGCGGCTGGGAGCCGGCTGGGCCGCGGCTGGAAGCGGGCCCAAGAGGGGGCGAGGGGGAAATTCCCTATTTTATTTATTTCCCTATTTCCCATTATCCATTTCCCTCTAACCCTCTACTAAGTGCATACTTTATGGTAATCAAGAAAATACTCACAAGGGAAATTGATGCGTGGATCGGCATGATGCAACAACCAAAGAAAATATTTCTAGGGTTTACTATTGTCACACGACATAGAGTTTTGGAAATGGGTAAGGTTTAGCGAAAAGAAATGGGAAAGAGAGGTAACGCCCGAATTTAGCGAGTGAAGGAAGAAGAAAAAATTTAACTCCAAAATTCGGGGCGTTACAGTATGTGGATAAACATGTATCTTTTTGTAAGTCAAGCTATGTGGTTTTTAATGATTAACCTATGTACAAACATGATAATTTTTGTTTAGTCCATATTCACATGATTACTTTGTCTTGGTACTATGTGTATACCAAAACAAGAAATCCGTGTTGTGCCTCTAATGCACCCTCTTGAGCTATGAGGTGCATGAGCAAAAGGAGCCCTCAATTGGTGACAACAGGTGCTCTCATGGCATTCAAGTAAAAGGCAAAGGTATGGAGAATGGAACTATGAAAATTCTTCGAATATCCTGATGTTTCGTTGACTATGATCATAGCTATGGTCCAACCTTTCAATTGGTAGTATCTTAGCTTAGGTGTCTTATGCTTTAAAATGTTGTTTCCTTGGTGTAACTAAGAAAATACTTCTTAATCATGGTGTGCTTAGACATTGTGTTTTATATGCATGATCTTGTCATTTTTCAATTGGTATATGTGTTGCAATGATCATCATGTGCGAAGCATGCCTAGGTTGCTTTTAAAATGTTATATATCTTGAGGCATGCATTATTTCCATTAGTCATGAGTTGTATTATGTCATCTATTCAATTGGTATCTTTTTGTGATGCAATTGATATATTATGCCTAGACCAAGGTATGCTGTGATCCCCTCTAGTTCTGAGGACGCTAGAATGTGCAAAGTGCAAGTCATTCAAATACTTGATGCACAACTTTAGGGGGAGCACACATAACTTGTGTCTTTTGAGACTAACTATTTCTTGAGTGATCCTATATAGTCTCAAGGTGAAAAAGGGAAGATGAGCAAGAAATGGAGCAATCAGGACTTGGGTACCTCCACAAGTCGAGTAATTGGTATCTAAAGTTGTGAGTAGTTCCGTATTTAAAGATTGCTCATGCTCTATAATAGTTGATGATCCTAGATGCTTATCTTTAAATATCATGGAGCTGTGACAGTGGTCTTTCAATTAGTAGCCTTAGTAGTGTGCTTCAATTGATATCTTTTGGTAATCACTAGAATAGAAGCTTCATCTTGTGCAACAATACTATAACTTGTTCTAAGTTTGGTGTCTTAGCAACAAGAAAAAGTCAGGAAGAAGGATTAGGCACAAGTGTGAATGAGCTCCCTAGAGATAAGACTTTCAAGATGGAAATCTTAAATTGATGGCAAAAGGAACTCCGCTTACTTAGATGGAAAGTACACCATAACATGGTAAAGGTACAAAAGGAGGTATTGACCTTTTGCGTATTTTGTCTTAATCTTCCTTCAATGCTTGTGTTGCACATGTTTAATGTGTAAGGGGGAGTAATGTTAGTGTGTTGCATTTTACCTGCTTAATATCTTGCTGTCCCTTGATATCATCCTATGTTCTTGCTTGAATATGGTTTTGGTGTTTGATGTCAAAGGGGGAGAATTTGAGCATTAAAGCTTACCTCGACCTGAGAGGAAAGCTTATCCTAAGTGTGAAGAGGGTGAAGATTAATTTTTAGGGATTTCCTTGAGTTCTTTTGATCTTAAAGATAAATGTGTTAGTTTGTTGATAATACTTATCATATGCTTCTTGTTGTATTATATGGTGATAATGCAAAATTAGTGCTTCCGTTGATATGAATCAATTGGTATCTACTGTGTTTATCCTGTAATAAATATTCATGTGGTTCTGGTGCTTTAAATTGCTTTAAATTGGTATCTTAATGGTGAATAGTGGTAGGTTGATATTCCTGTGTATATCCATTCAATTGGTGTTTAACTCTGATTCTGTGCATTTGTGTGTTATATGCATCACGAATTAATTATTGACACAATGCATCCCACAAGTGCTAAGGTGTAGTAATGCTTCGAACTAGCCTAAGTATGTGCAATTTGGCATATAAGGCCAAAGTTAAGATTTTAATGTAAGCACATATTTAGGGGGAGCATTCTATAAACTTAGAATTCAAAATTTGTGCTTTAAATCTTATTCTTATGTAAGCTTTAATTGTGTTGCCATCAATCACCAAAAAGGGGGAGATTGAAAGTTCTCTTGTGGGTTTTGGTGTTTAGATGACAACCCAATTAAAGGACTAACAAGTGTGCTAAGTGTTCAACAGGTGCTTAATGCAAAGCTAACAGGGTTCAACACAAGTGAACAAGTGTGATGGTCCAAAGACTAGATTATCCATAGAAAATGGACATCACAAGTAAGATGGACATTGCTTAAGTGAGACTCGGTGTGCATAACTCAGAGACAACCGATCAAGCCAAGGACGGAGGCAAGAAGAGCTTCGAGGTACCGAGTGCACGGGAGAAGGTCAAGGAGACCAGGAACCCAAAGCTAGGGGTGAAGAAGAAGACTTGCAAAGTCAAGGTTGATCGAGTTAAGAAGAGTTATGGTGCATCAAGGATCACTACATAAGGACCTGACTTAAAACCAATGAGGTAACATCTACAATTATGTGGTGTAAGTCATAAGGCTCAAGATCAAGCTCGAGAAGTGAATAAGGGGGTTGGAGCTCAGATATGTCAATCTAGATCAAGTCAAGTTGACTTGAAGGTTTATGAGCCCAACATCAATCTCAATCGTGCCAAATACTAAAGAAGTGCAAATCATGTAACAAGGTACGTTTCTAGACTTAGTATATTGTTTTGAGTACTAACATACATTGTCTAAGTGCTAGAAATAGGAAAAGAACAGATTGCAAAAGACTTGGCTGTGTGCAGCCAAAGTCTAGCTCGGTCTGGCACACCGGACTGTCTGGTGGTGCACCGGACAGTGTCTGGTGTGCCAGGCTGGACTCCGGTGAACAGGCCGCTCTCGGGAAAAGTTTGGCGGCGTACGGCTATAATTCACTGGACTATCTGGTGGTGCACCGGACTATCCGGTGAGCCAATGGTCATCCTCGCCAACGGTCGGCAGCGCGATCAGCGAGCGACACGTGGCCTTTGCCAATGGTTAGTTGGCGCACCGAACTGTCCGATGTGCACCGGACAGTGTTCGGTGAGCCAAAAGGATCGTTGCTCCAACGGTCAGCTAAGCCTGATATGGAAGGAGATCGCGCACTAGACAAGCTACAGGACTTGTCCGGTGGTGCACCGGACTGTCCGGTGCGCCACCCGACAGAAAGCAAATATTGCCTTCCAAAAGGAATTCCAACGACTCCTAGGCCCCTTGGGTCTATAAAAGGGACCCTAGGCGCCTCCAACAGGGACACAAGAGTAGCCAACAATTGTATACATCATTTGGATCAATTCTCTCTCTCCCTCTCATGTATATCTCTCTAGTTGTGTAGAGGCAAAGCTATAAGCCTTTAGAGAGAGAGAAGTGCTGCTGAGAGCTAGAGCAAAGTCTTGAGCGCATTGTTACTCTGCCAGAGTGCTGTCAAGAAGACTGTAAGCAGCCACGGCATTGTTGTAGCCAATATCAACATAGTGGAAGGCTCTATCTGTCATACTGACAGATCTGAGCAAACGGAGGAAGGAGTTGAAATAGACTCCAAGCACAGGTGTGGCTAACTCCAACGAGGACTAGGCAAGCATTTAGGGCTTGGCCGAACCTCGTGATAAATCCCTGTGTTTGTGTGCTCTGCTCTATGTTGTGTGCTGATTCTCTGTCTTACTTACTCTTTATATCTGCACTTTAATACTTATTTGTGGTACAAGTTATACTTGAAGTGCAGGGCATTTTAAGACAGGATCTTCTATTCCGCTGCAACCAACTCGAAGGACCCTTCATTCCACTGCGATCTAGCCTTCGAGTAGAGTAAGAATTTAAGTTTTAAAGTGAAAATTATTATTCGCCTATTCACCCCCCTCTATGCGACATCCGGATCCTGTTCCCGGGCAAAGGGAACTTTTAGGTATTTGCCCACATAACCTTTCATTAGGGTTTCTCAACACCCCCTTGGGTGAATACTGCGACCAACACATACTTCATAAAACTCCCAAAAACCCAGTGGGAAAATATGGACAAAGAGCGCATGGTGACGCATATTGCATTTGCACTTTGTTGCCTCGTTAAAAACATCATGTGAGAAACTTCAGGAAAACTCACCATAGAAAAAGAGTACAACAACTGACATCAGGACATATTTCGACCTTCAAGATCTAGATTCCATTGAATCTTCTATAAAGGCTAACTTTAGAAATGTGGTCCCCTGATCCTTGTGAAAAAGCTGTCTCAGTATGGCAAAATAACTTCTTCTGGAAGTATATGCAGCACGTATTGGTTTAGCAAACATATTGCATACTATTGCAAGGATTATATCAGGAACTTCACCTCTACTCACTTCTAGGATATACGAGGTAAGTGCACGTATCAACATAAATAAGCCACTTTAACTGATGGTGTTCGATCGACTGGATCTATATATTTGATAGAAACTTCCATAAAGGTTCACATATTAATCATCAAGCTGACGCCTTCAGGGCATAGAATATGGCATTTATTGTCTCACGATTGTGATCAATATAAGCATTCGCTCCCCCTGACGATGACATCTGTCAAAGTCTTTATCCCTCATAACTTAAGCATATTCTTCAAGCTATATGTCTCATTGTTCATCTGGAATAACGAGAATGGATGAGGTTTGGGTGTTATCTTTTCTATCTTACACCTCAATTATACATAGTTGTGCATAGCAAGTAACATGTCCTTCTATAGGACTTAGGGGATAATATAGTTGCAATAGTACATATTCTAAATATGTCACATCCAGGCATTCATCCATTGCAACATCTATGATAGTGTAACAAAAGTCCATCAAAGATCGTAATCCATCAGGGATTTTTCATCGATCAGATACATCGTTATAGTCTGCCATTCTAGCACAATGGGGATATTTTGCCAGTAACACCTAAGCCTTATAGGTTTCTGCCATCGGGGCTTTAGAGGATACCGTAATTCCACATCTAGTGAAAAATATCATGAGCAAAGATCGTGGAATGCACATGTGCTTATTCGGTGAACTTCAAGTCCTTTGGTACCTCATCTTATTCCTTTTCGGTTCTGTATGGGTATTTATCCCTTTATAGGGATTATCAAACTTTGGTGTTTAACACAGACTTTATTTCTTCTGGAAAGGTTCCATCAAGGAACTATGATTTCATCTAGGAGGTATTTTCTCTACACAGGAGAGTGATCATTCATCAGAAATGTATTATCCAGGACGAGATTTATATGTTGCATATTTATAATTCAAAGATATGAGTCCTTCTATGATCTGATGATGGATCTTTAGAATCCTATTAACTGTATATTTTAATTCATGCCATTCGCCAGATATATTACATAGCGGAACAGTATTTATTCAACACACATGTGGGATGGGTCTCTTAGAAGACCACTTGAACCATCGCATTCACCACATATTATTTCAATAGTGCCCATAAATGTCCGAACTTCAAGCTCGCGACTTTTATTTTGCGATTATTGGTTCAACCTCGATTGCATTTATCATTGACCCGATAAGAGAGCTTAAACCACTTATGCCTAGGACTTCGTTTTAGATCCCTTTGCAATCTATAGAGGCAAGATAGGTGTCGACACATTTGTCTCCCACATTTAATAATGATCTTCGTCATTTCCCAAAAACAAAAGATTCATTGTTCTGTATTCCTAGCACAATGATATTGCACGCATTGCTAGGAATTTCATCATCAAGATGAACCTCTTCATGAGGCAAATCACCAGCAGGGCAAGTTCATCGGAGGAGAGTTATTACAGACTACGTGAATCTGCAATCAGAACATATCTGACGTCAATGCGTGTGTGGCCATCAGGGCCACAACAGCACAACAAGCCTCCATAACAAGCGTGACAGACACAATTATGTCTCGGTAGTCAGCGTACACGATAAGTCCACACAACATGCGCAACAAGCGCAATTGTGGCTCAATGATTGCGACACATGGGTAGTGCCTATAGGGCCTGCGAAAAATGTGTGACTCAGCGATAGCGGTCCGACACTCGGGAGCGATCCAATTAAGCGAGAGCGCGACGTAGCAATCACATGACACAGCCATGTTCGAACGACATAAATACTGCGTCGTGTCGCCAGGGCGCAGCCAATGCTTAGCCAATGCCATAACTCAGCTGATTAATAACGTAGCCTGATCGGCGTGTTCGAGTACCCACTATACAATTTAATCGCTCGACGTGAGTCCAAAATCTCAAAATAATATAAATATTTAGAGTGATTTAAGTATGCATAATATAGACTTTACATGTATTTTAATAATTTTCTGCAAATTATATACTACTGGAATATAAGCAGAAAAATAAACACCAGAATTAGTAAGAAGGGAGCATGCATACAAATTTATATAAATTCAGTAGGAATTTATTTATATTATAATTATAGTATAAATTGTAGGGAAAACTAATTGTAAAAGGTTGAGAATGCAGCCAAAATAGAGAAAAAGATAGTCCAATAGAACATGGTGGGCTGGCATAGCGTCGTGACTGCAGGCCACAATGCACGGAGGTCCGTCATGCGGTGAGGTTTGTTTCCTCAGCAAGAATGAGCTCAATAATCTCCACTTAATCTCCTATAGTCCCATCTAATAGCTGAAACGGTCGTGCGTGCATGGGGCCATGCAAGGAAGGGGTCCATGACGCCATGCATGGGAAGACCAAGGGAGGGTGAGCGCATGTAAGTTTTTTTTTCTTTCTTTTTATTTTTTTAGGCGACGCTGCCTGGTCAAGCCGCCATATAAAACTTCCGATCTCATTTTCACGCCGCGAACGCCCAGAAGGCAGGTGGTATGACCACACATGCCCTGTGCAGGTAATACCACCACTTGTTTTGTCTATGGGTGGGGCTTTATAGATGTACTCATCACGTCCCACGGCCACACGAGAGGACGACATGAGGTAACGCCATATGCGCAGCACACAACAGCAGCGAGCGAGAGAAGGGGTCGGCCCTGTCCACCTGCCTGAAATCCATCTGTCGCAACAACAAGACCATTGGTGGTGTTGACACCTTTTTGGAGGTGCCAATCACTTCAAAAGAACCAGCGGCGGTGCTCTCTGGTCAGGCGTGGACGGTCCGCGGCACAGGGCCGGACGGTCCGCGACCTGGCGCGAGGCGGCGGTGCTCTCTGGTCAGATGCGGACGGTCCGCGGCATAAGGTCGGACGGTCCGCGACCTGGTGCAGGAGCTCGGGTTCCCTGCCTGACGGCCGGACGGTCCGCGCCCTAGGGCCGGACGGTCCGCGCGTGCGCAGGGGCGGCGGAAGATCGCCGGCGGCGCCTGGATCTCACTCCCGGGAGGGACCCCGTCGGGGAGGAGAGATCCTAGGAGTTGTCTAGGCTCGGGTAGACCGACCTAGACTCCTCTAATCGACGTAGAGTCGAAGAGAAGCGGAGGATTTGGGGATGGAAGGCTAAACTAGGGCTCAACTAGAACTACTCCTAAGATAAAATGCGAAATAGAAGTTGTATTGATTCGATTGATGATTACAAATCAGCCGTAGACCTCTCTATTTATAGAGGAGGGGGCTGGACCCTTTACACAACTGATTCCGAGCTAGTCCCGCGAATATAGCTAACAACCGTAGCACAAAACTCAGAACCCTAAACTGCTCTGCGCATGCGCGGACCGTCCGGCCCACAGGCGCGGACTGTCCGGACCGCGGACCGTCCGGCCTCAGGGCCGGACCGTCCGCCAGCTCAAAAGTGTGCTCAACATATGCCCCCCTGCCTTTTGGTGGAGCTGAGCAAACCAAAAGCAACTAACTCGATGTGATTACATCGGTTCTTTTAGGCATTTTGCCACATACTAGGATGGTACTGTTTGAGGAAACGCCCATTCAAAGCCTTAGGCAAATCCTTGCCTTGTAATGTTTGTAGCAAATAGGCGTTGCCAGACATCACCTGTTTTACTTTATAAGGACCCTCCCAGCTTGGCGACCATTTCTCAAACTTCCGGTCTTTATTCCTTAGAGGCAGAATGGTCTTCCACACCAGGTCCCCTACTTGAAATGATTTTGTTTTGACCTTCTTGTTGTAGGCCCTGGCTACCATGATCTCTTGTCCTTTTCTGTTGCTTCCAAAGCTATCATCCTCTTGTCGGTCACCTCATCAATATTATCCATCATTGAATTATAATAATCAGTAACAGTTAGATTATTTTGTCTGGCAAACCTGACAGCATTCAAACTTATTTCCACAGGCAACACTGCTTCCTTCCCATAGACAAGCTCAAAAGGAGATACTTTAGTAGCCCTATGTTTAGATATTCTATGAGCCCATAAAGCTTCAGACAAAATCTTATGCCAATGTTTAGGATTATCAGATATCTTCTTTTTTATCAAATTAATCAATGTCCTATTACTAGACTCGGCCTGTCCATTGGCCTGAGCGTAATATGGAGATGAATTAAGTAGCTTAATCCTGTATGATTCGGCAAATTCACGTACCTCCTTTGACATAAAAGAAGTACCTTGATCTGTAGTCAAGGTCTGGGGAATGCCGAATCTATGAATAATATGCTCAGTTATGAACTCAATTACCTCCTTGTGCGTCATGTTCTTCAGAGCAACGGCTTCAGTCCATTTGGTGAAATAGTCAGTGGCAACTAACACGAACCGATGCCCCTTTGATGATGAAGGATGACTTTCTCCAATAAAGTCTAATCCCCATCCTCTGAAAGGCCAAGGCTTGATGATAGGATGTAATTCAGCTGCAGGGACCAACTGTAGGTCGCCGAATTTTTGACACACCTGGCAACCCTTGTAGTACTTGAAACAATCAGCTATCATGTTAGGCCAATAAAAACCAGACCTTCGCAACAACCATTTCATCTTTGGAGCCGATTGGTGGGTACCACAAATTCCTTCATGTACTTCGGCCATGGCCAATATAGCATCATCTAGGCCCAAGCACATAAGCAGGACGTCGTTGATTGTTCGGCGGTAGAGTTCATCACTCATCAAGACATACTTGAAAGCTGTTCGCCGAATGTTCTTATCTGTCCTGATATTGGGGTTTCTTAAATAATTAAGTATAGGTGTCCTCCAATCACTTGCATCGGCTTCATTATCAGCCGAATCAATTAAGAGAACATTTCTGGTAACCCCGGACGGTCCGGCGTCTCGACGCGGACGGTCCGCGACCTAGGGAATTGGCCCTGCACTGGTTATCAGATTCTCAGCGTTGTGAAATCTCCCTCGCTTTATTAGATAACCTGATGCGTCTTGTGCCAAATTGTTAGCTCTATGATTCTCAACTCTAGAGATATGCCGAATACTAATTCGTCAAAAGAATGAATTATACCCCAACATTTTTCAAGGTAACTATTTAGAGTACCATCAAAACATTGATATTCTTCTAACACTTGTTGGACAACCAGCTGAGAATCACCAAATACCTTCACATGTTTTACTCCCATACCATTTAAAAGTTCTAAGCCGAATAGGAGGGCCTCATATTCGGCTTGGTTATTAGTGCAATAAGTTTTCAATCGGCTAGAGAAGTCGAAGGAGACATTACTTGGTGAAACAAGTACGATGCCAATTCCTTGCCCTTCATTGCAAACCGATCCATCAAAATATAAAGTCCAAGGAGTAATAGTGAGGTATGACATGTCTAGTTTATGAATATCATTAATCCGATGTTCTACAATGAAATCCGCTACGACATGGCCTTTCATAGATTTCAATGGTTCATAGGCCAAGTCATATTCTATGAGTGCATAAGCCCACTTACCGATTCTACCACTCATAATTGGGTTATGCAACATGTATTTGATCACATCGGCTTGACCGGAAACAGTGCAATGACTAGACAGTAAATAACATCTACATTTGGTGCATGCATAAAACAAGCATAAGCATAACTTCTCAATAAAAGTGTACCTTGTTTCAGCATCCACCAACCTTCGGCTTAGATATGTCACCACATGCTCCTTCCCCTCAGTTTCTTGTGTCAGAACAGCCCCAATGACCTAATCCTCAGCTGCAATGTATAATCTGAATGGTGCTCCTACTTGTGGTGCTTTTAACACGGGAGCCGAAGACAAGTATTTTTTAATGAGATCAAATGCTTCCTGCTGCTCTGCCCCCCAAGTGAATTCGGCATCATTCTTAAGCCGAAGGATAGGGGTGAAGGCATCAATCTTCTCGGCTAGGTTAGAAATAAACCTTCGTAAATAATTCACCTTGCCGAGAAACTTCTGCACTTCGACCTTACAAGTCGTAGGTCCCACATTCCGAATAGACTTGATTCGGTCAGGGTCTATTTCTATACCATGTTCATGGATGACAAATCCTAAAAACTTACCAGCCGACACTCCAAAAGCACATTTACGTGGGTTCATTTTCAAACCATACCGACGCATTTTATCAAAGGCTTTGCGCAAATCAGCTATATGAGGACTAAACTCAGCCGATTTGACTACAATATCATCAATGTAGACTTCTACAGTGTTTCCTAACAACTCATGGAAGATCAGATTCATAGCCCTCTGATAAGTAGCACCAGCATTTTTAAGACCGAATGTCATGACAACCCATTCAAATAAACCAATGAAGCCTGGACATATAAAGGCCGTTTTAGACGCATCCTCTTCGGCCATGAAAATCTGGTTATATCCGACATTACCATCAAGAAAGCTAATAATTCTATTTCCTGATGCATTATTGATTAATGTGTCGGCTATGGGCATGAGATATTCATCTTTAGGAGTTGCTTATTTAAATTGCGAAAATCAATGCATACCCTAAGCTTACCTGACTCCTTCTCTACCGGCACAATATTGGAGACCCACTCTGCGTATCTGCAAGGTCTAATAAAATTAGCTTCTAGCAGCCGGTGGATTTCGTCCTTGATTCGTGGGAGAAGATCTGGACGAAATGTTCTAGCTTTTTGCTTGAAAGGTCTGAAACCAGACTTAATAGGCAGCCGATGTTCGACAATCTCTCGGCTTAGTCCAGGCATTTTAGTGTAATTCCAAGCAAAACAATCTGGATATTCCTTCAATAGACCGATCATCTCATTTCTAGAATCGGTCTCCAGGGTCTTGTTTACAAAAGTCGGCCTTGGAGTTTTACCATCTCCTATGTCAATCTCCTCCAAAGGATCAGCCGATGTAAACCCCTGTCCTAGTTTATCAAGATCTCTGAATTCCTCTATCATGTCCCCCACAGAGGAATCAGATGATCTTTGTGTGATGATGGACTTTTTGGTCTCGGGGACCGGATCATCCGTAATACTGTCTTTTCGCTGTGATAGATGTTCGGTCTTAAAGTCCGAACTGTTTTGTGAAAGACCGGACCATCCGGCTTTGAGAGCCGAATTGTCCGTGATCAACGACTCATGAACTTTGTGTGTATTCATCATTTAAACTTTATTTAGGATTCAGCCGATTCTCCATCGGCTCTAGCATTACAGGAATGAAACCTTTCTTATCTATACTTATGAACTGATAATCAGAAAAATCTACTCCTGTGAGACATGTAGCAGTCTCATAAGTCCAGAGTACAGGGGCATCGGCCACAGCGATGCAGGCCGATACATCAGCATGTACTTGTTCTACCTCATCGCCTACCCATTGTATTAGCATTTGATGTAATGTAGAAGGTATACATTGATTGGCATGAATCCAATCTCTGCCTATAATTTAACTGTAATTCCCTTCTACATCAGCGACGAAGAATGCAGCAGCAAGGGTCTTAGTCCCGATGGTCAATTCAACGGACGTGACTCCCCTGGCTTTAATCGAACTATCCCCAACACCGCTGAGGGTCATGTTGGTTTTGACAAGTTCGTCATCTTGTTTACCTAATTTTCTGTATAATGAATAAGGCATTAGATTTACAGCCGCCCCTCCATCTACCAACATCTTAGCAATCGGTATTCCATCAATGTGATCGCGCACGAAGAGCGGCTTTAAATGATTTACCGATTCCTTTGGTTTAGTAACGGCGGCTTCTTTAGGACCAAAATCAAACTGGGCAGCAACAGGTTCATCGTCGCCGATGATAGTACAATCGGCAGAAAATGTAATAATATTTACATCCATACCTGGGCGTTCTGGAGAAGCCTCGTAGTCGACCAGGTCTTCTCCTAGCAGGTCGTCCTCTTCCAATGATGTTGTCGTGTCATTGGAGGCTTCCTGGTGAACGGCGGACGGTCCGTGCGCAGGGGCCGGACGGTCCGCGCCTGGTGCAGATTGACTTTCTATTTCTGTGGCCGTTTGTTTTTTCTCAACGGCCTTCGGTCTCCATTTCTTTTGCGGTGGTGGGTATAGTGGATGTGTGTCATTAAATGTCTTTTCTGCCTCCTTCTCCTGGCTCTCCTTCGCTCTTAGGCGCTGTAATTTTCTCTTTTGGGATCGTGTCAATCCCGCTGGGCACCATCGAGGCATGGAGTATTTTGGATCGGCTGTTTTGATGGTAGCCGTATCCTTTTTGGTTGTGTTGGCCGATTCGCCAAAAATCATCGGCCCTTTATTGTCTCCCTATATGACAACATCTGCAGTGCCTATTTTGATGATGACCTTTTTTGTTGTTCTTTGAGTTGCTACAGACATATGCCCCCCTGCCGGATTGGTCGGCCTGGGAGGCCGAGTAGTCCGGCAATCTTGTTGGGCCTGTGTCCGGTGACCGGATTCAGCAGCGCTCAATCGGTCTTGTACTGGCGGCACCAACCTATCAAAAACGGATGTTTGGGGTGCCCCCTAGGCGGGGTACTGTGACATCCCAAATGGATATGGTGGCATGCCCCACATTTGATTTGGGACATACGATGGAGGTAAGTATGTGTATGGATATGTCATAGATGGATAAGG
Source organism: Zea luxurians (assembly GCA_029449295.1). Lineage (NCBI taxonomy): Eukaryota > Viridiplantae > Streptophyta > Magnoliopsida > Poales > Poaceae > Zea > Zea luxurians. The sequence goes on from JAOPSE010000011.1 coordinate 79,512,058, forward strand.
GGGTGGAGGGGTCCATGTCGGCATGTTAGGTCTTAATTGTACAATAGGACCTTTCATTTCTTCCGATTGGTGGGGTGGTCAAATCGGCCTGACCTGACGTTGCTCATGAATGGGTGAGCGGGGTCGCTTTGGTGGCCGGTCACTGGGGCCGGCCTTCTTTTTTACATATTTAGACAACAATTGATCAAAAGTCGGGCCAGGCTTGATCAGCCGACCAACTGCTTTAAATGTATTTGTTTTCCACGTACCTATCTCTGGTCATTGTGGTTTGAAGGTACGTGGTCGCTGCGAGTCCTGAGCATGGCCGGACCGTCCGCTGGAGTCCTCCGGACCGTCCGGAGGAGCGTCGGACCATCCGCGTTTGGACGGCGGACTATCCGTGATGCGCAGCACGGGTTCCCGCAACTGTCTCCCTGTCTGCGCTTGCCCCCCAGTGCTAGAGGCTGTGATGGTCACCTTCAGGATCTCCCCTCCATCGGGAGTCTTCTCGGCTATGACTTTCCTGCATGAAACTTTACAATCTCCATCGGCCTTTTTAGCATTGCCGATGATTGTTTCCTTGCCTTTGCCTTTATCGGCTGTATTTGGCCGAACCAGGACTTTCTTGCCCTCGAAGTCAATCATGTTCATCGGAAAGGGCTCTGTATCCACCTGCATTTCCTAAAATTTCAATCGTCCTTCGTTAATGGCTCATTGAATCTGTCGTCGAAATACATTACAATCATTAGTGGCATGAGAAAATGAGTTATGCCACTTGCAGTACGCACGACGTTTTAGCTCGTTGGCGGATGGAACAGTGTGATTTATTTTAATATTGCCATTTTTGAGTAATTCATCAAATATTTTATCATACTTACCAACATTAAACGTAAACTTAACCTCCTCTTGCCGTTTCTTTTGATCTGGCTGCAAGGAGGAACAAGCCGAAGATTTGGCCTGTTTTGGCCAAACCATTTCAGCAGCATACACTTCCGCTGATTCGTCATCCGAGCTACTTTGGTCGCATTTGTCGGTGTTTTGGGTCCGACCGCACACCCGGGGTTGCCCCTCGAGGTGTCTTTAGGAGTAGGGTGGTGTCGCCGACTGTAGCAAAATGGTTCGTGCCGGATGCACGAGAGACAAGAGACAATGTTTACAGGTTCGGGCCGCTTTGAGATGCGCAACACCCTACGTCCTGGCGAAGATGCTTTGTGTAATGGGTTACAAGGTGATTCTCTAGAGCGAGGATGTGGAAAGTGTAGGTAGATGGCTGGATAGTGAGTTCTATCGTTCTGAAGGGGTGCCCCCTGGGCCTTATATATTCGGCCGTGGGGCGATACATGTGGATATGATAACAACGTGCGCCTAAAAGATAGTGAACTATTTGAGTCTATCTCCCTATGATTCAGCCGACCTATCCTCGCCTGGTTCTACTGCATGGTGCTCCAGCACGGGGAAGTCGGATCTTCTGTTGTGATTTCTCGCTCAACGCTGTGGGGCCTATCTGGACTTGCGTCGATCCGGGTTCACATCGGTTTGCTTTGCTGGTTGTCCTCCCCTCCAGGCCCATGAAGAAATGACCTTACGATTTATTGGGCCCTTGGGCCTTTCGTGAGGTCTTTTACTCTGCTAGTGGACCCGGGGGATATCTGTCCCCCACATGCCCCCGATCTTTGGGTTGATTTTGGGATAATCGGCCTAAAGATCCTAGGCCCAACTTGCAGGTTTTGTTTACAAGAAATGCTTCTCGGGCAGTCTGGTGAAAATGATTTCTTACTGTCTTCTTCTGCTTTGCTTCACTCGAAATCTGTAGTTTTGCCTCACACTTGTGCCTTAGAGGTCGGCTTCTCATTTTGTAAAACCTTGAATTTCATTGGGTGCACTAGAGGTGCACCCAATGGGTGTAGCCCCCGAGCTTCGAGTAGATTTTAGAAGATAATCTACTCGAAGGTCTTCATCAGAAATCGTTTTTGTTTTCTTCTCGTGTTCTGATTGAGGTCCAGCCTTGTCTTTTAATCTCGTCTTATGCCTTAGAAGTCGGCACTACCTTGGCTTGAAATGGTGATCCATGGGGTGCACCGAAGGTGCACCCAATGGGTGTAGCCCCCGAGCTTTGAGTGGATTTTTGAAAACAATCCTCTCAAAGGTCTTTACCTCGTGTCCTTTTACCGAGAGCCATACTTTCTCTCCTTTTTCGTTTTTTTGGATGCCTTAGAAGTCGGCATTATGTCATCCATATTATGCTTTAGAGGTCAGCATTATGTCATCACCATTATGCATCTGAGGTCAGCATGTATTGTGTCTTTTGCAGCCGAGTTCGAGATCTGCCCATATCTTGCTAAGTGGTGCAATTTATTTGCTCTGTGACTGATTGGACATTTGATGGACGTTCCCTGGCTAGTCTTTACGTCGCTTCCATCGGTCTGATTTTGTACTTCACCGGCTATATTTGGCTTTCCTCTGATCCTTACTGATATCTCATTTTTGTCTTGGGGTGTTCATTGCACGCCCTGCACGGATGTGACAGTTTTTTGAAAAATATATTGATAATTCCTGGGCGTCCCCCCCAATGGGTGTGGGTAAGAGACGGCTTGGTACGCTGAGTGTTTTAACCGGTTTCTTCTGAGTAGTAATGTCATGTGACGGCGGGTGTAATCATATCTTCTGTGCTGTTTGACTGGAGTCCCAATGGGTGTTGCATTGCGTGAAACGGCGTCAGCCGCGCGTCTTCAGACGAGTTGAAGTGTGTATTGAATGCTTCGCGACTGTTCAGTGACCGCGGTTGGAGGTGAGCGGTTGCCTTCTCTTCCTATAAATAGTGCCTTTGCCTCTCTGTTTTTTTCACATCTCTCGCTGTTCTCCACTGCCTGCTTCTTTCTTCTACCTGCATTTCCACCATGGGCAAGAAACGCAAGCGCGAGCTAACTCCTCCGTCTGAGGACTTTGGTGACTCGGAGTATTCAGCGGAGGAGTTCTCCTCTGAATCCGAGGGGTCTCCGGCTCCCATCCCTCTGCGTGAGTCGTCTGATGATTCAGACGACTCCCAGGGGCTCGCGGCGGAGGTCTGGACTTACATCCGGGCCATCGAGCGCTCCGGGCTTGCGGGCTCGGATGAGTCGGAGGACTCCTCGGACGAGGAGGACTCGTCCGAGGAGGACGGCGGCGACGGTGGCAAGGGCAACGATGACGACGACGACGACGACGACGGAGGCGGTGGTGGCGACGACGACGGTGACTACGGCGGAAGGGGCGGCAGCAGGGGCGGCAGCGGCGGCAGCAGCAAGGCCAGTGGCTAAATGCCACTGGTTTTTAAATATTAGTATATATTAGAAGTAGTATAGTGAAATAATGTAGTAGTATTAGAAATGTAAAGTAGTATAGTGTAGCGTGGTAGTAGTAGCATTAGCAGTAGTAGTAGTAGTAGTAGTATCAATAGGGAAGTTATCAACTCATAATGAGTTGATTTGTAAGTATGAAAACTCCCTTAATGAAGAACAGTTTCATCCCTTCTGTGCGGATTTTGAGTTCTTAATCAACTAGATTGTCGATTATGAACGACGCCGAGTTTTTGAGTCCTTCCTCCGCCTGCTTTATTTACGAAGTTGACTCCTTTGGGATAGTAACTAAATAACTCGGGCATCACTCCGACGTTTTGTGATGGTCGAGCTATTATTGTCACCATTTGCGCTTTTAAGATAGCGTCCGAGTGATTACAAAACTGTGTCAGCGACGGAATGACTGAAGGCTGCGTCGGCGTTTTAGAGGTAACTGTCGAGCGAATGAAGACATCATCGGCGCTTTAGAGATAGCTGCCGAGTGACTGAAGACATTGTCGGCGCTTTAGAGGCAAATGCCGAGCGAATGAAGACATCATCGGCGCTTTAGAGATAGCCGCCGAGCAACTGAAGGCATTGGTGATAACGTCAGCGTCTTAGAAATGACAGCCGAGTTAAAACGGGCCGTGTTGGCCACTTTTGAGGATAATAGCCGAGTGATGATGTGGTACATCGGGGTTTTAGAGGTAACCGCCGAGTGATGACGTGGCACACCGGTGTTTTAGAAGTAACCGCCGGGTGCTGACTGGGCGCTTTTGGAAACGACATCCAGCTCAGGAATATCCTGCTTATACAGCGCTTTCAGCCGCCTCTGCTTTCCGTGCCCTAGTTCTTGTTTTTCTGCCTCCAAATCCTCCCCGCAATTCGGCTCTCGCTCTATTCGCCAATAGATTCGAGATGGCGCCCAAGAGAAAAGCTTCGAGTTCATCTGCTGCAGTAATTCCCCCTATCGACCCCAACAGCCAATTGCCTTTCGCGGGTAATCACATGTCTGTTGTCTCCGAGTCTGATCTCCTCCACCTCGTGTCCATCGGGGTTCTTCCCCCGAGGGAGCTTTGTTCTTGGCGGATTTGTCATGGGGTCACTGTCCCGACAGAGGATACCCATGAATCCATGATTTACGTTCCCTTTCTTCTACGCGGTCTCGCTCTCCCTGTTTCACCTTTCTTCCGTGGCCTCCTTGATTTTTATCACCTTAACTTGACCCACCTGAATCCCAATTCTATTCTTCAAATTTCTATTTATGTTCATTTGTGCGAAGCTTTCCTGGGTGTGCTGCCACATTTTGGGTTGTGGAAGTATTTGTATCACTGCCGTCCCGGAATGGCCGGGGGTCAACATCAGCTGGTCGGGGGTGCTAGTTTGGAGATGCGCCGTGGGAGGAAGACTGAGTATCTTGAAATTCCACTTAAAGACAACATCAAGGGATGGCGCTTGGAATGGTTTATTGTTGAGAACCATAGAAATTCCCTCCCTCCACGGTCGGGAAGACAGCCGGATGTTCGCACTCCGAGCTGGACTGAGTCTCCCACAGATCAGGAGGTAGCTGAAGCGAGGGCTTTGCTAGCTGAAGTTGGTCTGCTGAAAGAAAAGGGCCTGACTGCTGAAGCTGTGGTTGCTGATTTTGTTTTCAAGAATGTTCAGCCGTTGAAGGACAGAGCATACCCAGCTTATCTATATAGAGGCTTGGCTGATCCGACTCGGGTTACCAACAGGAGAATTCCCTCTGTAGACTTGGTGAACCGACTTGAGACGATCCTTAGAGGCAAAGTATCAAATATTGGCGCCCCAGTGGCATATTCAGCATGGAACCTGCCTTCTCCCAAGACCTTCACTCTTTTTGTGTCGAATCCACCTGTTACTGATGACGGTTTGGGCCTTAGAGTGCGACCCTCTGCCGAAGAGGTTAACACATTGGTTGCTTCGCTCGGGGAAATTCCTGACGACGAATGGCAAGTCCACTTTGAGGTGCCTTTGGATCCTAGTGATGCAGAAATAAGTGCTATGCTTGATTTGCTGGCTGAGGACTCCCCTGATGCTGCTCCTGTTGGGACATTGGTGGTGGCGCCTCTTTCAGAAGCTAGTGTAACTTTGGATGTTCAGAAGCCTACCAGTGCTCGCTCAAGACGCCCTTGCTGAGCCAATCAACCTGGTCCTTCTGCGGATGAGCAGAAAAAGAAAAAGAGACGTCTCCGGCAAGTGTCTGGTTTGGATCGGGGTGTTGGTCCCTCGGCTCCTGCTGCTGAGGAGGTTCCCGTGCCTGATTTCACTGACGCTGACCCCAATGGGTGTGCTCCAGCTGCTGCTGATCCCAATGGGTGTGCTGCTTATGTTGTTGATGAAAATGACAGGGACGAAGAAGATGAGGTCCCTCTGACCCAGAAGAACAGTCAACGGTATATTGCCAGTGGGGAGAGTAGTGGAGTTCCTTCTCCTGCTTTGTCAGCCCTCATTGGCTTACAGGAGTTATCTCTGGCCAATTTTGATCAGACCCTAGAGGATATGGTTCCAGAAGACCTTTTGTTAGAGCCAGCGGACGACGGTGTGATGGAGGTTTGTGCCGACGTGCTCGATGCTGGGTTGAGGTCATCCCGCGCCTCATCGACCTTAGAGCACGGTCTTGAGGGCCAGGAGACTGATTTGGATCATCTCGGTCCCATGAAAGCAACTGAGGGGCCTTTAGCCTTAGAGGTGGCCACTGCAGAGAACTCGGCTCTCAAGGATGGTGTTGACGCTTACCCAGCCCCCGAGGGTGTTGTCGAGGGTGACTCGGCTCGGGTGGGAAGCGCAAGCCACTGCCCAGCCCCCGAGGGTGCTGCCGGAGATGATCCGGCTCACGTGGGTAGCATAAACTATGACCCAACCCCCGAGAGTGTCCGAGCGGGGTCCCCCTCTTGTACCTCCGTGGACGTTCATGCGGGATCGCCCCCGCACTCCGGCTGCATGGTGGTTGCCCAAGCCTCGAACCAGGGAGTCGCTTTAGAGGGCAACGTCCCCGCTGGCCAAGTTTTGAACTCTGTTGATGGCGCTGATTTGGTTTCTGCCGGTTTGTTGCAAATTGCTTCGGGTGGTGACCTTACGCCAGGTCATCAATTGATCTCTCATGACTTGGGAGTCCCTTCGTTCTTCTCCAATCTCCAGGTACTGTAATATATCTTGTCTTGACTTTTGCACCGTGTGAACTGCTGTCATTGCACTCATATGTTCTTCTTACCAGGCTTTGGTGGACGGGATGGCTAGCCAGCTGAAGTTGCAGGGTGCCTCTGTTCCAGAAGGAGCTTTGTCTCTAGCACGTTGGAATCCAGTGTTACTTCGACAACGTGTTTCTAACTTGGAGGCGACCAATGCTGGTTAGTACTCTTCTGTCTTTCTTTGTCTGCATTATTGAACTGCTTTATATCCTGATCCTTTTTGTTTGATTATTTCCTGCTAGATATGACTCGGCAAATTTCCACTCTTGAAGAAAAACATTCTCGAGATCAAGCTGAGCTGGTCCAGCGGTGCTCTGACTTTGAAGAAAAGTATTCTCGAAGCTAGACTGAACTAGCTCAGGTTTCTGCTGCCTTAGATGACGCCAATGCCCTGAGCTCTTCTCTACGCATTCAGCTTGATTCTGAAAAGGTGACTTGTGAAACTGTACTTTGCGTTGCTGTGTTCCTATTGTTTGTTTGATGTTCGAAAGGAGTTGATTCTTGTTTGCAGGAAGAAAAGAGTGCCCTTGCTGCATCTCGCGACAATCTTGACAGACTGTATCGTGATTCTAGCAACTCGCTGACCATCCTGGAAAGGAGTCATCGCTTTTCCATGGAGGAGTTAGACAATCTTCGCTATAAGCTGCAGGAGTCCTTGGATGATGTGATTCGTCTTAGGGAGTTGATATCGGCCAAAGACGTTGTCATTAAGAATCTACGTGCTTCCAAGAAATCTGTTACCCAGGAGCTAGAGGCTGCCCAGTTGGCTATCAAGGTTGCTGAAGAGACTTCCAGTACTCTGAGAGCCCAGCGCGACAGGGCCATGGATAAGGCCATTCGAGCGGGACGAATCTTGATGAGGAGACCTGGTGTAGTCGTTCCTGAAGATATAAGGGCTGATGTGAATGCTGCTCTTGATTCCTCAAGTCGCCCCTCCTCGTCGGTTGCTCCTGAGAAAGACATCACGAAATAGAGGGATGTTTTGCGTGCTTTGAGCGCACGGTTAGCACGATCATATATTTGTTAGAGGACACCAGTTTAGCATTTGAATGATATTGCTATTCTCCTACTGTTTTAGAGTTCAGCAGTGCATAAATTTGTAGCAGTAAAAAAGGCTGTGTGTTGGTTTTTGAAACTTGTTTGCGGGATATAGAAGTCATCCCTATATGAGCAGTTGTAAGCACGTCATATCGCCTTAAATCGCTGCGGACTTAAGTCGATTGCTTCTGTTTATAGGGCATAGTGGTCACCCTAAATTTTGTAAGTATGAGCATGTTGTACCGTCTTAAGTCTTTGCCGACTTAAGCCGATTGCTCCGTTAGCAGGGCATAGTGGCCACCCCGAGTTAAGTAAGCGTGAGCATGTTGCACCGTATTAAGTCTTTGCCGACTTAAGTCGATTGCTCCGTTAGCAGGGCATAGTGGCCACCCCGAGTTAAGTAAGCGTGAGCATGTTGCACCGTATTAAGTCTTTGCCGACTTAAGCCGATTGCTCCATTAGCAGGGCATAGTGGCCACCCGAGTTAAGCAAGCGTGAGCATGTTGCACTGTATTAAGTCTTTAACTTAAGCCGATTGCTCCGTTAGCAGGGCATAGTGGCCACCCCGAGTTAAGTAAGCGTGAGCATGTTGCACCGTATTAAGTCTTTGCCGACTTAAGCCAATTGCTCCGTTAGCAGGGCATAGTGGTCACCCCGAGTTAAGTAAGAGTGCTAGTCAATCATGAACAAATTGAGTATCTTTGAAGTCTTCTTTATTGATGACATATCTCCCGTTTTACAGAGTACATTGTCGTCCCGATAGCTTTTGAAATTCAGCTAGGGGTAAAACTTTCTGAGGTGTTCTATATTCCAGGAGTTCCCAACTTCTGTGCCGTCTATCTGAGTTAAACGATATGATCCCGGCCGAGTGATTTCTGCTACTATGAATGGTCCTTCCCATAAGGGCGACAACTTATGTCGTCCCTCCCCCGTTAGAATTCGGCGGAGGACGAGATCTCCCACTGAGAAGGATCGTTGTCGCACGGCCTTGTCATGATAGCGTCTTAGAGTCTGCTGGTACCGCGCTGATTGAATTACTGCATTCAATCGTTCTTCTTCGAGTACATCGATGTCCTCCAGCCTAGTAGCTTTGGCTTCTGCTATGCTTTCGAAGACCATCCTTGGCGCCCCGAACTTGAGATCAGCGGGTAATACTGCCTCTGACCCATAGACCATGAAGAAAGGAGTATTTCCATGTAGAGCTCGGCTTGGCTGAGTTCTTAGGCTCCAAACGACATAGGGCAATTCCCTTATCCACTTCCCTATGAACTTCTCATTCTTTTCGAAGACCCTTTTCCTGAGTGCCTCCAGTATCATCCCGTTGGCTCGCTCAACCTGCCCGTTGGCCCTCGGGTGCGCTACCGAAGCATACCTGATCTGAATGCCCTTTTGCTCGCAGAAATCGAAGAATTCTGAACTTGTGAAATTGGATCCCAAGTCAGTTATGATGTTGTTTGGTATTCCGAATCTGAATATTATGTCTTGTATGAATTCCACGGCCTTGGCTGAGGTTAAGGAAGCAATGGGTTTGAATTCTATCCATTTGGTGAACTTGTCGATTGCTACCAGTACATGAGTGTACCCTCCTTGAGCTTTCTTGAAAGGTCCAATCATATCCAGTCCCCAGCATGCGAAGGGCCAAGTTACTGGTATGGTCTGCAATTTCTGTGCTAGTAAATGTTGTTGCTTTGACAAGTACTGGCAAGCTTCGCACCTCTGAACTAACTCGGCTGCATCGTTTTTCGCTGTTGGCCAATAAAATCCTGACCTGAAGACCTTCCCGACTAGTGTCTTGGACGCCGCGTGTATTCCACATTGCCCAGCATGGACCTCATCTAGAACTTGCTTCCCAGTGGATGAGAGAATGCACTTCATGAAGACGCCCGATGCACCCCTTCTGTATAATGTTTCTCCAATGAGTGTGTAGTGGGCTGACTGTCTAGCGATGCGTTCGGCTATATTTTTGTCATCTGGTTCTTCTTCGTTCTTTATGTATCTGATGATCGGCCTTCCCCAGTCGTCAGAGTCTGACTCGGGTTGATCCACAATATTACATTCTTCTGCTTGATTTGTTGAGATGCTCGGTCGTGGTATTTCTTGCACGAAGACTCCAGGTGGGACCTGAGTTTGGCTGGATCCTAACTTGGACAATACATCGGCTGCCGTGTTTCGATCTCTCTCCACAAGATGAAATTCTAGACCTTCAAACTTATCTTCTAGTTTCTGGACGGTGGTGCAGTATTTTCCCATCGAATCATTCGAACAGTCCCATTCTTTGTTTATTTGATTTATGACCACCAGAGAATCTCCGTATACCATTAATCTCTTGATGCCCAATGATATGGCGATGTTTAGTCCATGGATCAGGGCTTCATACTCGGCTGCATTGTTAGAGGCTGGAAATAACAGTTGGAGGGCATATTTGAGGTGTTCGCCTCCGGGCGCGATGAAGAGAATTCCTGCACCTGCTCGCCATAGCTTCAGCGAGCCATCAAAATACATCTTCCATACTTCCGCAGTTTCCGGGTTCTCTGGTATTTGTTGTTCAGTCCATTCTGATACGAAGTCAACCAATGCTTGAGACTTAATGGCAGTACAAGGTCGAAATTCGATGTCATGAGACCCCAGTTCACAGGCCCACTTGGCTATTCGTCCAATGGCTTCCTTGTTGTGGAGAATATCCCCTATCGGAAAACTGGTGACTACTATGACTTTGTGGTCATCAAAGTAGTGACGCAGCTTGCGGGCAGTTAGAAGTACTGCATATTATAGCTTCTGCACTTGAGGATACTTTTTCTTCGAGGGACCCAGAACTTCACTGATGAAATAAACGGGGTGTTGCATAGGGTAGGCATGTCCTTCTTCCGCTCGCTCGACTACCAACGCGGTGCTTACCACGTGAGTCGTGCAAGAGATATATAGCAATAGATCTTCAGCCGGTTGAGTTGACGTGGCTCGCCGTGGTGGTTTCAGTACTGGTGGGGTTGTCAAGAATTTTTTCAGTGCGTCCAAGGCTTCCGGCGCTTCTGAAGTCCACTGAAACTTGTCGACCTTCTTGAGCAGCTTGTAGAACGGTAAACCTTTTTCTCCCAGCCTGGATATAAATCTGCTCAGAGCGGCCATACATCCGGTAAGTCGTTGAACCTTCTTTTGTGATCGTGGAGCTTCCATTTTCATGATAGCTTCAATCTTTTCCGGGTTAGCTTCAATTCCCCGGTGGCTGACAATAAATCCGAGTAGCTTCCCTGCTGGTACCCCGAAGACACATTTTTCGGGATTAAGCTTCCACCGATACCGTCGTAAACTGTTGAAAACCAGCTGCAAGTCTTCGATGAAGTTTTCCGAGTTTTCCGTTTTGATTACCACGTCGTCTACGTAGGCTTCCACACGCTTGCCCTAGTGATCGGCTAAGCATGTTTGAATGACTCTCTGATAAGTCGCTCCAGCGTTTTTGAGGCGGAACGGCATGGAGGTATAACAGAAAGCACCAAACGGAGTGATGAACGCCGTTTTTTCCTCGTCTTCTTTTGCCAGGCTGATCTGATGGTATCCCGAATAGCAATCCAAGAAAGACAGCACAGAACATCCAGCGGTGGAGTCTACCACCTGATCTATCCTTGGGAGCCCAAAGGGATCCTTCGGACAATGTTTGTTGAGATCAGTATAGTCGACGCACATGCGCCAATCCACTTTATTCTTTTTGAGTACAAGAACAGGGTTGGCTAACCACTCGGGATGTAACACTTCTCTAATGAACCCAGCCGCGACCAAGCGGGCCAGCTCAGCGCGAATGGCCTCTCTCTTGTCGGGCGTGAAACGACGTAGCTTTTGCCGGATTGGTCTTGCTTGGGGGTAGACCTTTAGTTTGTGCTCGACCAGTTCTCTTGGGACTCCCAGCATATCTGCAGGTTGCCATGCGAATACGTCTCGGTTGTCTTGCAGAAACCGGATGAGCGCGCTTTCCTATTTATCATCTAGGCTAGAGCTGATGATGGCAGTTTTGCGTTCATCAGCAAACCCCAGATTGATCCTTTTAGTTTCTTCAGTCGGCCGCATAGAGGTCGTAGCTTGAGCTTCAATCGCCGGTGTTGTATGGTCTTCCTCAGGCTTAGAGTTTGCCTGGATCGAAGAAGTTGTTGATGGCTTAGTAGTGAGGGCTGCCTGGATGGCCACTCGGAAACATTCCGCGGCGCCTTGGAGGTCGGCACGCACAGTTATGATTCCTTGCGGTCCCGGCATCTTCAATATCATGTACATGTAATGCAGAATGGCCATGAATTTTGCCAGTCCCGGCCTCCCGACGATGGCGTTGTACCCGCAGTCGAAGTTTGCCACTTCGAACCTCAGGAACTCGATTCTGTAGTTTTCCGGAGTCCTAAAGGTGACGGGCATGTAGATGTGGCCCAGCGGGTATTCTCCCTCAGTTGGCACGATGCCAAAGAAGGGAGTGTCTGACTCGTGGAGTTCTTTGAGGTGAACTGCCAAGCCTCGGAGTGTCCGGGGGAAGGTGACGTTGATGCTGCTCCCCCCGTCCACTAACACCTTCTTCACCCTGCTCTCTCGGATCACCGGATCGACGAGGAGCGGGTATTTGCCCGGATGGTCGAAGTTGGGCCATTGATCCGCCCGAGTGAAGGTGATCGGGTGCTCCGACCACCGGTATGGGGCGGGAGGACCGGTGGTCGCCACCAATATCTGGCGATTGTTGAGCTTTTGCTGTCTTTTGTTCTCCTGCGATCCGTGTCCGCCGAAGATGACGTTGACCTCCCTGTCAACGCGCGGGAAAGCTCCTCCTCCTCCCTCCTCTTGCTGCTGGGGTTGTCGTGGTTCTTCTGGTCCTCCCCGCGGCGGAGGAGGAGGTAGAGGTTTGAAGGGTCGGCCGTGCCCAACGGAATGCTTGAAATCCCGGTAGTTCCGAAGAGTGTGGCGCATGTCCTTGTGGTACGGGCACTGAGCGTCGAGGATGTCGTCCAGCGTGCGTTCGCCTCCGCGAGGTCCTCCCCCGGCGCGAGAGGCAGGTGGTCCGGCGGCATGCACCTCTTTGCGCGGTCTCTTCTCCCAGCGTTTGTCAGGTTGCTGGTTCGTGTCGCGTCGTGGTGCTACTGGAGCGGGCTTTGCTCCTCCGATGAGGTCCTGGGCTCGCTCGTCGGCGGTGATGTAGAGGTTGGCTTCCCGGAACAGCTCCTTGGAGGTAGTTGGTGCCTTCTGTAATATGGCTCGAACAAAGGCCGAGTCATTGGATCCTCTGTAGAAGTCCTCGATCACGGCCGCCTCCGTGACCTCGGGGATACGATTTCTCATGGTCTGGAACCTTTTGAGGTATGATCGGAGAGTTTCGTCCCCCCGGCGCTTGATGGATTTGAGGTCCCATGGTTGCGCCGGTTTGTCGGAGAGGGACTAAAAATTTGTAGTGAAGCGCCGACTGAAGTCGCTCTAGTTGTCGATGCAGTGTCGAGGTAGATGTCGTAGCCATTGCAGTGCGTCTTGCCCGAGGACAATGGGTAAGCTCGAGCGGCGGTGGTGTAGACGGCCAGCCAGCCTCCTGGGTCCTGCTTAGGTTCATATTTATCGACATTGAATACCCTGAAGTTAGGGGGCCATTGAATGGCCCTAAGGCGTGGAGTAAGGGCAGACACTCCACATGTGTCCTCCTGTCGTCGGGGATGATGTCTGTCCCGGGGAGGGGAGTAGTTGTTGTGGTTCCTCGACCGTCCCCGGGCAGTTCCGCCAGTCGAGGCCGTCGTTGATTCGGCTATGGTGGCTTGACTCCGAGTGGGGATGCCATGATCCCTGTCGTATTCCTCCCGGCGGCGTATCTCGTTCTCATGCCGTCGTTCACGCGAAGCGTTGATGGAACTCCGCGCGTCTCGACGACTGTTGATGGCGTGTCGCAAGTCATTCGGCGGGTGAGCGAGAGGTAGAAGATGGTTGGCTGCCTGGGTGAGCAGGCGTCGATAGCCCTCGGCATCGGGAGTCCGAGGGACTTCATTAGCTATCCGAGCTAGTACTCCTCCGACTTCGCTCGGCGTGTTCATGGCTCGAGCGAAGTCGGGGTTCAGGTTGCGACCGAAGAGCGGATTTTCTCGGTGCTGCCTCGCGTCTTGCTCGGCTTGTTCCTGAGCTCGTCGAAGATCGCGTCGCCGGGAGTTCCTTTGTTCTCTGAAGACGCGTTCTTCCGGAGTTTCTCCCATCTCCGAGACCTCGTCTCGCGAGACAGGCTGCTCCGGATCCCGTTCTCCGGCTTGGTGATGTCTCTGGATGTTTCGGCGCTGATTTCTTCGTTGACGGGATTCCCGCTGAGGTGGTTCCTCCCCAGGCGCGGTCGGCTCGTCGTCAGAGACGGGAGGCAACTCCACTCTCCTGATGAAGAGAACGTCGGGGTAGAATGGCGTGGCTGTCGTGGCGATCCTCTTTCGGAGAGCCGGAGATTGCGCTTCTCCGGTTTTTTCAGAGTTTGTTGGAGGAAGCCTCTTTCTCGGCGGATCAGCAACGCGGTGTAGAGTTCCCTCTTCGTCGGCTATGGACAAGATCGTCCCAAAGCAGAACATGGACCCGGGATGGAAGGTGATCTTGCTTTGGATGGTGACGGCCATTGAGCTAACTTAGATCGTTGACAACCCCCCTACCTGGCGCGCCAGCTGTCGGTGTTTTGGGTCCGACCGCACACCCGGGGTTGCCCCTCGAGGTGTCTTTAGGAGTAGGGTGGTGTCGCCGACTGTAGCAAAATGGTTCGTGCCGGATGCACGAGAGACAAGAGACAATGTTTACAGGTTCGGGCCGCTTTGAGATGCGCAACACCCTACGTCCTGGCGAAGATGCTTTGTGTAATGGGTTACAAGGTGATTCTCTAGAGCGAGGATGTGGAAAGTGTAGGTAGATGGCTGGATAGTGAGTTCTATCGTTCTGAAGGGGTGCCCCCTGGGCCTTATATATTCGGCCGTGGGGCGATACATGTGGATATGATAACAACGTGCGCCTAAAAGATAGTGAACTGTTTGAGTCTATCTCCCTATGATTCAGCCGACCTATCCTCGCCTGGTTCTACTGCATGGTGCTCCAGCGCGGGGAAGTCGGATCTTCTGTTGTGATTTCTCGCTCAACGCTGTGGGGCCTATCTGGACTTGCGTCGATCCGGCTTTACATCGGTTTGCTTTGCTGATTGTCCTCCCCTCCAGGCCCATGAAGAAATGACCTTATGATTTATTGGGCCCTTGGGCCTTTCGTGAGGTCTTTTACTCTGCTAGTGGACCCGGGGGATATCTGTCCCCCACAGCATTCTACTATATGTACGTTGTGACGCATTGTTTTAGCAGTTTCTTTGCTCCGGCTTTCGCAAGCCAAAGCTCTCTGGTGTAACTGTGCTAGCGTAAAAAATTGGATGCCTTCTAATCTTTCTTTTAAATAATATCGTAAACCATTAAAGGCTAGTCCTGCTAGCTGTTTTTCTGCTAAATGAATTTGGAAGCATCGGTTTCGTGTATCTCGGAATCTCCGGATGTAATCATTAACTGATTCATCTTTTGCTTGTCGTAATGACACTAAATCTACCAAATCCAACTCATAGTCACCGGAGAAAAAATGATCATGAAATTTTTGTTCTAAATCCCCTCATGATGAAATGGAATTAGGACGTAAAGTGGCGTACCATGCAAACGCAGTTCCTGTTAAAGATAATGAAAATAAACGTACGCGAAATGCCACTGTGTCGGCCAACTCTCCTAATTGTGCTAAAAATTGGCCTATGTGTTCACGTGTGTTATTTCCTTGATCACCCGAAAATTTTGTGAATTCGGGTATCCTGGTTCCCTGTGGGTATGGGTGGTGATCAAATCGGCTGTCATAATGTTTCCGATATGATTGCCCCCCAGGGACCATGCTTACCCCGAGCTTATCTCGGAACGCCCCGGCTATTTCTTCCCTTACTATATCAATGGAAGCCGGTGCGAGACCACCGGCTCTCTGGTCAAACACAGGTGGGCTTGGCTGGATATTAGCATGTTGTATTTCCCCCCATTGGTTTGAGTTACGTGGTGCATTTTCATTTGCCCTATACGGGTCATAGGTTCGATCGTTTCTTTCCGGCCTCCTGGGTGGGGCCGGAAAGCTTTCCTGGGCTCTGGATCTTGAATTAATGGGCTGGTGCATTGCATAGTGTGATGGGAAGTGTTGCTGGGACGGGTGAGGATTCAGGTAATAATCCTCCTCAAAAGACTCATGCGCGGACTGTCCGGATATGTACCCGGACCGTCCGTGGTTATATGCGGACCGTCCGTCGTTGTATGCGGACCGTCCAACTGGGTAGTTTGGGTTCTGTGCCGTGTGTGGTGGCTCGGGCGCATATCTAGGTAACTCATTAAAAATAGGGCCGACTGTTGCTGGCCCGGACGGTCCGCGCTCACGTGCGGACGGTCCGGGCATGTGCAGATCGGCTGATTTGCTGCCGATTTGCGGTTGCTCAGGGTATGTGTCCATCGGCATCCCATAAAGGGGTTGTGACTGGTCGTGACAACCTGTAGCCGATGTATTATGCGTGTTACCCCCTAACTCAACCTCGTGAGAAGGAAAATTTGCGATATTAGATTTATCAAATGCACGTACTAGTCTCTTAAAATCGCTTTGCATACCCCCTATGATGTTCTGCATTTGTTCACGTTGCTCTTCTACATAATTTCTAAGGGATTGTAGCTCGTTGGTATTACTTACATTGGGGATATCTGGTGTGGGTTGGAGCGAAGCCGGATCCGTCGCCCGATGTCGGACGACCTTGTTGTTATTGTCCACTTTGAAGTCGGCCAAGAATTTTGCTTTTGCCTCCTGGATCATACGCTCCTTGTGCTCCTCGAATTGGAGCTATTCGTTAGCCGGCAATGTCTCCCAAGTCGGCTCTATGATATTGCTTGGGGAAATATCAGAGCTATCTTTTGAACCGGCCATTGAGGGCTGATTTGATGCGTCTATATTTGTTTTCCCCAGCGGAGTCGCCAAAAGGTATGTTGACACCTTTTTGGAGGTGCCAATCACTTCAAAAGAACCGGCGGCGGTGCTCTTTGGTCAGGCGCGGACGGTCCGCGGCTCAGGGCCGGACGGTCCGCGACGTGGCGCAAGGCGGCCGTGCTCTCTGGTCAGATGCGGACGGTCCGCGGCACAGGGCCGGACGGTCCGCGACCTGGTGCAGGAGCTCGGGTTCCCTGCCTGACGGCCGGACGGTCCGCGCCCTAGGGCCGGACGGTCCGCGCGTGCGCTGGGGCGGCGGAAGATCGCTGGTGGCGCCTGGATCTCGCTCCTAGGAGGGACCCTGTCGGGGAGGAGAGATCCTAGGAGTTGTCTAGGCTCGGGTAGACCGACCTAGACTCCTCTAATCGACGTAGAGTCGAAGAGAAGCGGAGGATTTGGGGATTGGAAGGCTAAACTAGGGCTAAACTAGAACTACTCCTAAGATAAAATGCGAAATAGAAGTTGTATTGATTCGATTGATGATTACAAATCGGCCGTAGACCTCTCTATTTATAGAGGAGGGGGGCTGGACCCTTTACACAACTGATTCCGAGCTAATCCCGCGAATATAGCTAACAACCATAGCACAAAACTCGGAACCCTAAACTGCTCTGCGCATGCGCGGACCGTCTGGCCCACAGGCGCGGACTGTCCGGACCGCGGACCGTCCAGCCTTAGGGCCGGACCGTCCGCCAGCTCAAAAGTGTGCTCAACATATGCCCCCCTGCCTTTTGGTGGAGCTGAGCAAACCAAAAGCAACTAACTCGATGTGATTACATCGGTTCTCTTAGGCATTTTGCCACATACTAGGATGGTACTGTTTGAGGAAACGCCCATTCAAAGCCTTAGGCAAATCCTTGCCTTGTAATGTTTGTAGCAAATAGGCGTTGCCAGACATCACCTGTTTTACTTTATAAGGACCCTCCCAGCTTGGCGACCATTTCCCAAACTTCCGGTCTTTATTCCTTAGAGGCAGAATGGTCTTCCACACCAGGTCCCCTACTTGAAATGATTTTGTTTTGACCTTCTTGTTGTAGGCCCTGGCTACCATGATCTCTTGTCCTTTTCTGTTGCTTCCAAAGCTATCATCCTCTTGTCGGTCACCTCATCAATATTATCCATCATTGAATTATAATAATCAGTAACAGTTAGATTATTTTGTCTGGCAAACCTGACAGCATTCAAACTTCTTTCCACAGGCAACACTGCTTCCTGCCCATAGACAAGCTCAAAAGGAGATACTTTAGTAGCCCTATGTTTAGATATTCTATGAGCCCATAAAGCTTCAGACAAAATCTTATGCCAATGTTTAGGATTATCAAATATCTTCTTTTTTATCAAATTAATCAATGTCCTATTACTAGACTCGGCCTGTCCATTGGCCTGAGCATAATATGGAGATGAATTAAGTAGCTTAATCCTGTATGATTCGGCAAATTCACGTACCTCCTTTGACATAAAAGAAGTACCTTGATCTGTAGTCAAGGTCTGGGGAATGCCGAATCTATGAATAATATGCTCAGTTATGAACTCAATTACCTCCTTATGCGTCATGTTCTTCAGAGCAACGGCTTCAGTCCATTTGGTGAAATAGTCAGTGGCAACTAACATGAACCGATGCCCCTTTGATGATGAAGGATGAATTTCTCCAATAAAGTCTAATCCCCATCCTCTGAAAGGCCAAGGCTTGATGATAGGATGTAATTCAGCTGCAGGGACCAACTGTAGGTCGCCGAATTTTTGACACACCTGGCAACCCTTGTAGTACTTGAAACAATCAGCTATCATGTTAGGCCAATAAAAACCAGACCTTCGCAACAGCCATTTCATCTTTGGAGCCGATTGGTTGTTACCACAAATTCCTTCATGTACTTCGGCCATGGCCAATATAGCATCATCTGGGCCCAAGCACTTAAGCAGGACGTCGTTGATTGTTCGGTGGTAGAGTTCATCACTCATCAAGACATACTTGAAAGCTGTTCGCCGAATGTTCTTATATGTCCTGATATTGGGGTTTCTTAAATAATTAAGTATAGGTGTCCTCCAATCACTTGCATCGGCTTCATTATCAGCCGAATCAATTAAGAGAACATTTCTGGTAACCTCGGACGGTCCGGCGTCTCGACGCGGACGGTCCGCGACCTGGGGAATTGGCCCTGCACTGGTTATCAGATTCTTAGCGTTGTGAAATCTCACTCGCTTTATCCGATAACCTGATGCGTCTTGTGCCAAATTGTTAGCTCTATGATTCTCAACTCTAGAGATATGCCGAATACTGAATTCGTCAAAAGAATGAATTATACCCCAACATTTTTCAAGGTAACTATTTAGAGTACCATCAAAACATTGATATTCTTCTAACACTTGTTGGACAACCAGCTGAGAATCACCAAATACCTTCACATGTTTTACTCCCATACCATTTAAAAGTTCTAAGCCGAATAGGAGGGCCTCATATTCGGCTTGGTTATTAGTGCAATAAGTTTTCAATCGGCTAGAGAAGTCGAAGGAGACATTACTTGGTGAAACAAGTACGATGCCAATTCCTTGCCCTTCAATGCAAACCGATCCATCAAAATTTAAAGTCCAAGGAGTAATAGTGAGGTATAACATGTCTAGTTTATGAATATCATTAATCCGATGTTCTACAATGAAATCCGCTACGACTTGGCCTTTCATAGATTTCAATGGTTCATAGGCCAAGTCATATTCTATGAGTGCACAAGCCCACTTACCAATTCTACCACTCATAATTGGGTTATGCAACATGTATTTGATCACATCGGCTTGACCGGAAACAGTGCAATGACTAGACAGTAAATAACATCTACATTTGGTGCATGCATAAAACAAGCATAAGCATAACTTCTCAATAAAAGTGTACCTTGTTTCAGCATCCACCAACCTTTGGCTTAGATATGTCACCACATGCTCCTTCCCCTCAGTTTCTTGTGTCAGAACAGCCCCAATGACCTTATCCCCAGCTGCTATGTATAATCTAAATGGTGCTCCTACTTGTGGTGCTTTTAACACGGGAGCCGAAGATAAGTATTTTTTAATGAGATCAAATGCTTCCTGCTGCTCTGCCCTCCAAGTGAATTCGGCATCATTCTTAAGCCGAAGGATAGGGGTGAAGGCATCAATCTTCCCGGCTAGGTTAGAAATAAACCTTCATAAATAATTCACCTTGCCGAGAAACTTCTGCACTTCGACCTTACAAGTCGGAGGTCCCACATTCCGAATAGACTTGATTCGGTCAGGGTCTATTTCTATACCATGTTCATGGATGACAAATCCTAAAAACTTACCAGCCGACACTCCAAAAGCACATTTACGTGGGTTCATTTTCAAACCATACCGACGCATTTTATCAAAGGCTTTGCGCAAATCAGCTATATGAGGACTAAACTCAGCCGATTTGACTACAATATCATCAATGTAGACTTCCATAGTGTTTCCTAACAACTCATGGAAGATCAGATTCATAGCCCTCTGATAAGTAGCACCAGCATTTTTAAGACCAAATGTCATGACAACCCATTCAAATAAACCAATGAAGCCTGGACATATAAAGGCCGTTTTAGACGCATCCTCTTCGGCCATGAAAATCTGGTTATATCCGGCATTACCATCAAGAAAGCTAATAATTCTATTTCCTGATGCATTATTGATTAATGTGTCGGCTATGGGCATGGGATATTCATCTTTAGGAGTTGCTCTATTTAAATTGCGAAAATCAATGCATACGCTAAGCTTACCTGACTCCTTCTCTACCGGCACAATATTGGAGACCCACTCTGCGTATCTGCAAGGTCTAATAAAATTAGCTTCTAGCAGCCAGTGGATTTCGTCCTTGATTCGTGGGAGAAGATCTAGACGAAATGTTCTAGCTTTTTGCTTGAAAGGTCTAAAACCAGACTTAATAGGCAGCCGATGTTCGACAATCTCTCGGCTTAGTCCAGGCATTTCAGTGTAATTCCAAGCAAAACAATCTAAATATTCCTTCAATAGACCGATCATCTCATTTCTAGAATCAGTCTCCAGGGTCTTGTTTACAAAAGTCGGCCTTGGAGTTTTACCATCTCCTATGTCAATCTCCTCCAAAGGATCGGCCGATGTAAACCCCTGTCCTAGTTTATCAAGATCTCTGAATTCCTCTATCATGTCCCCCACAGAGGAATCAGATGATCTTTGTGTGATGGCGGACTTTCTGGTCTCGGGGACCGGATCATCCGTAATACTGTCTTTTCGCTGTGATAGATGTTCGGTCTTAAAGTCCGAACTGTTTTGTGAAAGACCGGACCATCCGGCTTTGAGAGCCGAATTGTCCGTGATCAACGACTCATGAACTTTGTGTGTATTCATCATTTAAACTTTATTTAGGATTCAGCCGATTCTCCATCGGCTCTAGCATTACAGGAATGAAACCTTTCTTATCTACACTTATGAACTGATAATCAGAAAAATCTACTCCTGTGAGACATGTAGCAGTCTCATAAGTCCAGAGTACAGGGGCATCGGCCACAGTGATGCAGGCCGATACATCAACATGTACTTGTTCTACCTCATCGCCTACCCATTGTATTAGCATTTGATGTAATGTAGAAGGTATACATTGATTGGCATGAATCCAATCTCTGCCTAGAATTAAACTGTAATTCCCTTCTACATCAGCGACGAAGAATGCAGCAGCAAGGGTCTTAGTCCCGATGGTTAATTCAATGGACGTGACTCCCCTGGCTTTAATCGAACTATCCCCAACACCGCTGAGGGTCATGTTGGTTTTGACAAGTTCGTCATCTTGTTTACCTAATTTTCTGTATAATGAATAAGGCATTAGATTTACAGCCGCCCCTCCATCTACCAACATCTTAGCAATCGGTATTCCATCAATGTGACCGCGCACGAAGAGCGGCTTTAAATGATTTACCGATTCCTTTGGTTTAGTAAAGGTGGCTTCTTTAGGACCAAAATCAAACTGGGCAGCAACAGGTTCATCGTCGCCGAAGATAGTACAATCGGCAGAAAATGTAATAATATTTACATCCATACCTGGCGGTCTGGAGAAGCCTCGTAGTCGACCAGGTCTTCTCCTAGCAGGTCGTCCTCTTCCATTGATGTTGTCGTGTCGTTGGAGGCTTCCTGGTGAACGGCGGACGGTCCGCGCGCAGGGGCCGGACGGTCCGCGCCTGGTGCAGATTGACTTTCTATTTCTGTGGCCGTTTGTTTTTTCTCAACGGCCTTCGGTCTCCATTTCTTTTGCGGTGGCGGGTATAGTGGATGTGTGTCATTAAATGTCTTTTCTGCCTCCTTCTCCTAGCTCTCCTTCGCTCTTAGGTGCTATAATTTTCTCTTTTGGGATCGTGTCAATCCCGCTGGGCACCATCGAGGCATGGAGTATTTTGGATCGGCTGTTTTGATGGTAGCCGTATCCTTTTTGGTTGTGTTGGCCGATTTGCCAAAAATCATCGGCCCTTTATTGTCTCCCTGTATGACAACATCTGCAGTGCCTATTTTGATGATGTCCTTTTTTGTTGTTCTTTGAGTTGCTACAGGCATATGCCCCCCTGCCGGATTGGTCGGCCTAGGAGGCCGAGTAATCCGGCAATCTTGTTGGGCCTGTGTCCGGTGACCGGATTCAGCAGCGCTCAATCGGTCTTGTACTGGCGGCGCCAACCTATCAAAAACGGATGTTTGGGGTGCCCCCCAGGCGGGGTACTGTGACATCCCAAATGGATATGGTGGCATGCCCCACATTTGATTTGGGACATACGATGGAGGTAAGTATGTGTATGGATATGTCATAGATGGATAAGGGGGTGGAGGGGTCCATGTCGGCATGTTAGGTCTTAATTGTACAATAGGACCTTTCATTTCTTCCGATTGGTGGGGTGGTCCAATCGGCCTGACCTGACGTTGCTCATGAATGGGTGAGCGGGGTCGCTTTGGTGGCCGGTCACTGGGGCCGGCCTTCTTTTTTACATATTTAGACAACAATTGATCAAAAGTCGGGCTAGGCTTGATCAGCCGACCAGCTGCTTTAAATGTATTTGTTTTCCACGTACCTATCTCTGGTCGTCGTGGTTTGAAGGTACGTGGTCGCTGCGAGTCCTGAGCATGGCCGGACCGTCCGCTGGAGTCCTCCGGACCGTCCGGAGGAGCGTCGGACCGTCCGTGTTTGGACGGCGGACTGTCCGTGATGCGCAGCACGGGTTCCCGCAACTGTCTCCCTGTCTGCGCTTGCCCCCCCAGTGCTAGAGGCTGTGATGGTCACCTTCAGGGTCTCCCCTCCATCGGGAGTCTTCTCGGCTACCACTTTCCTGCAAGAAACTTTACAATCTCCATCGGCCTTTTTAGCATTGCCGATGATTGTTTCCTTGCCTTTGCCTTTATCATCTGTATTTGGCCGAACCAGGACTTTCTTGCCCACGAAGTCAATCATGTTCATCGGAAAGGGCTCTGTATCCACCTGCATTTCCTGAAATTTCAATCGTCCTTCGTTAATGGCCGATTAAATCTGTCGTCGAAATACATTACAATCATTAGTGGCATGAGAAAATGAGTTATGCCACTTGCAGTACGCACGACGTTTTAGCTCGTCGGCGGATGGAACAGTGTGATTTATTTTAATATTGCTATTTTTGAGTAATTCGTCAAATATTTTATCACACTTACCAACATTAAACGTAAACTTAACCTCCTCTTGCCGTTTCTTTTGAACCGGCTGCAAGGAGGAACAAGCCGAAGATTTGGCCTGTTTTGGCCAAACCATTTCAGCAGCATACACTTCCGCTGATTCGTCATCCGAGCTACTTTGGTCGCATTCTACTATATGTACGTTGTGACGCATTGTTTTAGCAGTTTCTTTGCTCCGGCTTTCGCAAGCCAAAGCTCTCTGGTGTAACTGTGCTAGCGTAAAAAATTGGATGCCTTCTAATCTTTCTTTTAAATAATATCATAAACCATTAAAGGCTAATCCTGCTAGCTGTTTTTCTGCTAAATGAATTTGGAAGCATTGGTTTCGTGTATCTCGGAATCTCCGGATGTAATCATTAACTGATTCATCTTTTGCTTGTCGTAATGACACTAAATCTACCAAATCCAACTCATAGTCACCGGAGAAAAAATGATCATGAAATTTTTGTTCTAAATCCCCCCATGATGAAATGGAATTAGGAGGTAAAGTGGCGTACCATGCAAACGCAGTTCCTGTTAAAGATAATGAAAATAAACGTATGCGAAATGCCTCTGTGTCGGCCAACTCTCCTAATTGTGCTAAAAATTGGCCTATGTGTTCACGTGTGTTCTTTCCTTGATCACCCGAAAATTTTGTGAATTCGGGTATCCTGGTTCCCTGTGGGTATGGGTGGTGATTAAATCGGCTGTCATAAGGTTTCCGATATGATTGCCCCCCAGGGACCATGCTTACCTCGAGCTTATCTCGGAACGCCCCAGCTATTTCTTCCCTTACTATATCAATGGCAGCCGGTGCGAGACCACCGGCTCTCTGGTCACACATAGGTGGGGTTGGCTGGATATTAGCATGTTGTATTTCCCCCCATTGGTTTGAGTTACGTGGTGCATTTTCATTTGCCCTATATGGGTCATAGGTTCGATCGTTTCTTTCCGGCCTCCTGGGTGGGGCCGGAAAGCTTTCCTGGGCTCTGGATCTTGAATTAATGGGCTGGCGCATTGCATAGTGTGATGGGAAGTGTTGCTGGGATGGGTGAGGAGTCAGGTAATAATCCTCCTCAAAAGACTCATGCGCGGACTGTCCGGATATGTACCCGGACCGTCCGTGGTTATATGCGGACCGTCTGTCGTTGTATGCGGACCGTCCGACTGGGTAGTTTGGGTTCTGTGCCGTGTGTGGTGGCTCGGGCGCATATCTAGGTAACTCATTAAAAATAGGCCCGACTGTTGCTGGCCCGGACGGTCCGCGCTCACGTGTGGACGGTCCGGGCATGTGCAGATCGGCTGATTTGTTGCCGATTTGCGGTTGCTCAGGGTATGTGTCCATCGGCATCCCATAGAGGGGTTGTGACTGGTCATGACAATATGTAGCCGATGTATTACACGTGTTACCCCCTAACTCAACCTCGTGAGAAGGAAAATTTGTGATATTAGATTTATCAAATGCACGTACTAGTCTCTTAAAATCACTTTGCATACCCCCTATGATGTTCTGCATTTGTTCACGTTGCTCTTCTACATAATTTCTAAGGGATTGTAGCTCGTTGGTATTACTTACATTGGGGATATCTGGTGTGGGTTGGAGCGAAGCCGGATCCGTCGCCCGATGTCGGACGACCTTGTTGTTCCTGTCCACTTTGAAGTCGGCCAAGAATTCTGCTTTTGCCTCCTGGATCATACGCTCCTTGTGCTCCTCGAATTGGAGCTGTTCGTCAGCCGGCAAGGTCTCCCAAGTCGGCTCTATGATATTGCTTGGGGAAATATCAGAGCTATCTTTTGAACCGGCCATTGAGGGCCGATTTGATGCGTCTATATTTGTTTTCCCCAGCGGAGTCGGCAAAAGGTATGTTGACACCTTTTTGGAGGTGCCAATCACTTCAAAAGAACCAGCGGCGGTGCTCTCTGGTCAGGCGCGGACGGTCCGCGGCATAGGGCCGGACGGTCCGCGACGTGGCGCAAGGCGGCGGTGCTCTCTGGTCAGATGCGGACGGTCCGCGGCACAGGGCCGGACGGTCCGCGACCTGGTGCAGGAGCTCGGGTTCCCTGCCTGACGGCCGAACGGTCCGCGCGTGCGCAGGGGCGGTGGAAGATCGCCGGCGGCGCCTGGATCTCGCTCCCGGGAGGGATCCCGTCGGGGAGGAGAGATCCTAGGAGTTGTCTAGGCTCGGGTATACCGACCTAGACTCCTCTAATCGACGTAGAGTCGAAGAGAAGCGGAGGATTTGGGGATTGGAAGGCTAAACTAGGGCTAAACTAGAACTACTCCTAAGATAAAATGCGAAATAGAAGTTGTATTGATTCGATTGATGATTACAAATTGGCCGTAGACCTCTCTATTTATAGAGGAGGGGGGGCTGGACCCTTTACACAACTGATTCCGAGCTAATCCCACGAATATAGCTAACAACCGTAGCACAAAACTCGGAACCCTAAACTGCTCTGCGCATGCGCGGACCGTCCGGCCCACAGGCGCGGACTGTCCGGACCGCAGACCGTCCGGCTCAGGGCCGGACCGTCCGCTAGCTCAAAAGTGTGCTCAACATATGCCCCTGCCTTTTGGTGGAGCTGAGCAAACCAAAAGCAACTAACTCGATGTGATTACATCGGTTCTCTTAGGCATTTTGCCACATACTAGGATGGTACTGTTTGAGGAAACGCCCATTCAAAGCCTTAGGCAAAGCCTTGCCTTGTAATGTTTGTAGCAAATAGGCATTGCCAGACATCACCTGTTTTACTTTATAAGGACCCTCCCAGCTTGGCGACCATTTCCCAAACTTCCGGTCTTTATTCCTTAGAGGCAGAATGGTCTTCCACACCAGGTCCCCTACTTGAAATGATTTTGTTTTGACCTTCTTGTTGTAGGCCCTGGCTACCATGATCTTGTCCTTTTCTATTGCTTCCAAAGCTATCATCCTCTTGTCGGTCACCTCATCAATATTATCCATCATTGAATTATAATAATCAGTAACAGTTAGATTATTTTGTCTGGCAAACCTGACAGCATTCAAACTTATTTCCACAGGCAACACTGCTTCCTGCCCATAGACAAGCTCAAAAGGAGATACTTTAGTAGCCCTATGTTTAGATATTTTATGAGCCCGTAAAGCTTCAGACAAAATCTTATGCCAATGTTTAGGATTATCAGATATCTTCTTTTTTATCAAATTAATCAATGTCCTATTACTAGACTCGGCATGTCCATTGGCCTGAGCATAATATGGAGATGAATTAAGTAGCTTAATCCTGTATGATTCGGCAAATTCATGTACCTCCTTTGACATAAAAGAAGTACCTTGATCTGTAGTCAAGGTCTGGGGAGTGCCGAATCTATGAATAATATGCTCAGTTATGAACTCAATTACCTCCATGTGCGTCATGTTCTTCAGAGCAACGGCTTCAGTCCATTTGGTGAAATAGTCAGTGGCAACTAACACGAACCGATGCCCCTTTGATGATGAAGGATGAATTTCTCCAATAAAGTCTAATCCCCATCCTCTGAAAGTCCAAGGCTTGATGATAGGATGTAATTCAGCTGCAGGGACCAACTGTAGGTCGCCGAATTTTTGACACACCTGGCAACCCTTGTAGTACTTGAAACAATCAGCTATCATGTTAGGCTAATAAAAACCAGACCTTCGCAACAGCCATTTCATCTTTGGAGCCAATTGGTGGGTACCACAAATTCCTTCATGTACTTCGGCCATGGCCAATATAGCATCATCTGGGCACAAGCACTTAAGAAGGACGTCGTTGATTGTTCGGCGGTAGAGTTCATCACTCATCAAGACATACTTGAAAGCTGTTCGCCGAATGTTCTTATCTGTCCTGATATTGGGGTTTCTTAAATAATTAAGTATAGGTGTCCTCCAATCACTTGCATCGGCTTCATTATCAGCCGAATCAATTAAGAGAACATTTCTGGTAACCCGGACGGTCCGGCGTCTCGACGCGGACGGTCCGCGACCTGGGGAATTGGCCCTGCACTGGTTATCAGATTCTCAACGTTGTGAAATCTCCCTCGCTTTATCCGATAACCTGATGCGTCTTGTGCCAAATTGTTAGTGTTGGGGGCCTTCGTCCTCCGAAGGTCCTCAAAAACATGATTTGACAATGTTTTCCAAGTGGATTATGTGAACAGGTATCTTCGGACTCAGAATTATGAACATAAAGCACGGTCAGGACGAAGCCTGAGCCAGACGAAGGACGAGCTGATTACCAAGTTCTATGAAGGACGGTGCACAGCCGAAGCTGTGTGCAGGGAAGCTTCGTCGCGATAGCGAAAAGGGGAACCGACTTAAAGATGAAAAGACTACGTGGGCCTCGACAGATTTCCATAAGCCGTTAACAAATGTAATGGACATGGATGTAATTTTACGTGGGCTGCGTCCCGCGTCTATAAATAGATGAACAGTACTCCCGTACTGTTCACGCTGACTTGGCATCCGCTTTTGCGTCACGCTTGTACTTTTTACCTTCTCTCAGGACCGAAGGTACATTTGTAATTTGAAATCATTTCTATTTTTCCATGTTAATAAAATAGAAATGATTCTATGATGGTGTTTATATTATATTTCATGCCCTATATGAATCCTTCGTCATTACTTGTTATGTTTACGAAGGTATGTCTCTTGTGACCTTCGTCCGAAATACATTATCTCCCGAAGGGACATAATGTTCCGAAGGACGAAGGGCTTTAACACTTAACGTTTTTTATGTTGCCTTGTTCTTAACTCGAAGCCTTTGAGAACAAGTCCCCAACATTGGCGCCCACCTCCGGTGAACTCACTTCCACTTCGAGTTTTTTGAACACCTTCGGAAGCTGTAGACCTTCGCTATGGCACCGAAGAAAGCTTCAGCGGCTGGGGCTGCAGCACTGCAACCGCTGGACCACAACCAGGAAACCGTCTCTCTTCGGGAGGCCCGAAGCCAGAAGAGAAAGGCCGTCAGCCCAACGCTTCAGGAGGAAGAGCTAGACCAAGAAATCAGGGATATGGAGATGCTACATCAACAGGTGCAGAGGAAGAAGGAGAAAATGGCCCGGCTAGCTGAGTTGCAACGGCAGATAGACGAAGCTTCTGAGGAAGTTCGCCATCTTACTCACGATGAGCAAAACAGAAGGCCTCAGCAAAAAGACCTTCATCAGGAGGGCTTCGTCAACGAAGATGACTGGTATGACAATTTCCATCAAGGAAATTTTGTTTTCGATGATGCTTCTCCTTTGTCCGCTGAGCTGCAGGCTACACCTTGGCCTCCATCCTATAAGCCACCCCAGCTTCCCATGTTCGACAGCCACTCAGACCCGAAGCAGTTCTTGATGAGCTACGAAGCAACAGTGTCTTCGTATGGGGGCAATGCTGCAGTCATGGCGAAGTCTTTCGTCATGGCCGTCCGGAATGTTGCTCAGACCTGGTACTCCTCCCTTCGACCAGGAACGATCACCTCATGGCAGAAGCTGAAGGATATGTTGTTAACCAGCTTTCAAGGATTTCAGACGAAGCCGGTCACTGCTCAAGCCTTGTTCCATTGCACTCAGGACCATGAAGAATACCTTCAGGCGTATGTCAGAAGGTTCTTGCGTCTGAGGGCGCAGGCTCCAACGGTGCCCAATGAAATTGTCATCGAAGCCATGATCAAGGGGCTTCGTCCTGGACCTGCAGCCCAATACTTTGCTAGGAAGCCTCCTCAGACTTTGGAGAAACTGCTCCAAAAGATGGATGAGTACATTCGTGCTGATAATGACTTTCGCCAAAGAAGGGAGGAGGCCTTCAGATTTTCTGAGATGACCAGGGGCTTCGGGGGAAGATTCTATCCGAGGCATGTCAGGTCCATTCACAACTCCACTCAAAATGATGACAAGGGGAGTCAGCAGAACAGGCCGCAGTGCTCCTCACAGGCTTCGGGGCAGCAGCAAACTTTCTTTCGGCCACCAGCTCCAAGAGGCAGAGGCGCCAGGGGCATCGGCAGGAGATTTGGAGATCAACCAAGGAGGACATTTTGCTTATTCTGCGGTGAGAATAAGGGCCATACCACCAGGATGTGCCATGTTACCATCCAGAAACAAAAGGAGCTAGCAGAAGCTGCAGCGCAACAGGGACAGCCGAAGCAGGTCATGCATACTGCTTCGTACCATCAGCCTTACATCCCGGAGTACGTGGGCAACCACCCTGCAGTTTCCGTAGCTTCGGCAAGTCAACCTTAAGCTTCATGGCAACAGCCCCCGCCTCCACCTCCGCTGCATCAAGGCCAGCAGCCAGAAGGGAGCCAATATGTTCCGCACCAAAGGGATCTCAGAGAGCAATCTGAAGCCCGTACAGTCAATAGTACTGTGCCGGAGTCGAAGCACATTTATTGACAAATATCCTACTTTGATAGCAGTCTTTTCCGTTTAAGTTCTGTTTTCTGTGTAATAAAGAACACTTCAGTTTTCATATAATAGTTTCGTGGTTGGCTATCAGAAAAACCTATCTTCTCTACAGGTTTAAGTTGCTGAAGCTTAAAAATTTGCGGTAACAAGGAGGATCTTCGGATTATTAAAAATCCTTCGAAGCAACAAAAAGTCGTTCTATGGAGCGCAGAGTAAGTCGCCGAAGTTACAAAAAGCCGTTCCAAAGGGAGCGCAGTGTAAGTTTTTTGCTCCAAAGACGTTCCTAAGGGAATGCAGAGCATACAGCGAAAAGTCAACGCTGATACCGCCTAAGTAAAAGGCGAAGAAGCTCCAAAGACGTTCCTAAGGGAATGCAGAGCTTATACCGTCTAAGTAAAAGGCGAAGAAGCTCCAAAGACGTTCCTAAGGGAATGCAGAGCTTATACCGTCTAAGTAAAAGGCGAAGAAGCTCCAAAGACGTTCCTAAGGGAATGCAGAGCTTACGAATATATTTTGTGTGTATCTTCGGAACAAATGTCATTTGCATAACATAACATCATCACATCATTTTGCATAACATAAGCATCATACATCATATTGCATTTGGCAAAAGAAGGGGACACAGTATCAACCTTCGAAAGGACGCTTTGAGAAAGTGAAAATTGTGTAAAGTCACGAGGGAATACAATGATAATCTTCGGAATATAGCTTCGGAGAATATTTTTACGAAGCATGGACGAGCTTCATCAGAGCAATATCGAAATTGTATAGCTTCGGAGACTGTTTTCATGAAGTATGAACGTGTTTCATCAGAATAATTTTAACGGAAAATGTCTTCTTCACGAAGCATGAAAAGAAGGGAAGGTGTTTTTTCGCCGAAGGCTCAAAAAAGGTATGTATATAGAGTTTCATGCATCGTAAAGAATTGAATAATGAAAAGAGACTTGTATATTACATTCAAATGTACAAAATGTTACATAGATCACACTTTAAATGTTTTTTCTAAATAGCATCTAGTTTTCTCTTAATACTGCTTCGGCGGCTTCATTTAGAAGTTGATCAACAACTTTGTCCATGATAGCTTCGGCCATTTGTTTAATTTCGTCATCCCCTTTTGTGTGGGGGTCGGCAGTCGATCCAACAGCTTCTGAGGGAAGAGAACATTTCTTCATTACTATTACAAACCGTGAGCAAAGTTTGAAATAAAAATTACAACACAATAAGAACGACTAATTAATACCTAATTGCCTTTCGGGCTCTGTACTTTTTTCGGCAGCTTCTGCCACTTTCCTAGCATCATGGATGCCTTTTTCGCTTCTTTGAATTATTTCTTGCGCCATTTCTCGGCCGCCATTATCCCAGATATCAGTGAAGAATTTACCGCCAACCATGCTTGCTTCGGTTGAGGGATCTTTGATGTCTTCAGGGGACAGGGCAGCTTCGGACTGAGCTAAGGATTTTATATGTTCACAACCTTTCTTCTCCAAAACAGCAGCAACTCCCCTGGCGCCTGAAAAAGCGCAGATATCACCGCGGCTGCTCAGGATTTCTTCGAAGGCTTCTGCTTCGTGACTAATCCAGTCCAGTGGACCTTCGGGATTGCCTCTTGAAAAGTCCTCTTCACTAGAAAAGGCGCCAACGCTGGCGAAGCTGGATTTTATCTTTTTCACGCATTCTACAGATTTAACATAACATTTCCTCTGAGTTGCACGAAGCTCTTTAACACTTAACTCCAATTTATTGACCATATAATCACTGAGTTCTCGTTTTGTTTCCTCTAGCACACGTTCCTCTTTAGCTCTAGCCAGCTGTTTCTGAAGATCTTTAATTTCACGTTTTTGGGCTTTGGCCTGGGTTTTTGAAGCAGCTTTGTCTTTCTTTACTTTATCTACCAGTGTAAGCAGAATCTTATCCTTTTCCAGAGCTTCGTTTCTCAGTTTGATAACTTCGGAGCGTAAATTGTTGAACGCAATGTCGTAGCTTTCATCTTCGGCGCTTTTTTGGGCTCTTAATGCGTTGCTCAGAATCAAGCCCTATATGAAAAAGAATCCATATAAGAATAAAGGAATGAATTACGCATTAAAAAGTTTTTTCAAACGCTTAATTTCCATACCTTTAGGCTATTATATGCAAGACTGTCTGCGAGATCCTCTCTCGTCATGGCGCATAATCCAGCTTCGAGTTTCGGGAACCCCATGCTTCTAGCCATTTCCCGGCACACGGATAATTCTTTATTGTCTGGGAGACAGTACAGGAAATCATCTTCGTTTGTCCCATTGAACACTACTGCCCCCTTCGGATACTTCAACTCCCTAGCATAGTGATTCGCTTCATAGATTTCTTCTTCAGACAGTTTCTTCCCCGAAGCATGTCGCACGATGTAATCGCGTATGCTGGAGGGAGCTTCGGGGGCGGCAGTGTCAATTTCTTCAACTAAAGCTGGTTCTGATATCTTCTTGGATTGTTCCTTGGCGGGCTCTGAAGGCCCAGCTTCGGCTTCAGCTTCAGCTTGTTGTTTCGAAGCTTCTGTAGATGCTTCAGCGAGTTCAACAGACTCCGTTGCGGTTGTGCTTAAAGACTTAATTGTCTCCAAGACATCCAGTACGTTCACCATTCTTTTTCTTCTTGGGGTCACCAATGGGCCCTTTTGATTTTTTGTTGTGTCGACATTTGCTGAAGGACTTAAAATTTCTGATGTTTTTGGTCCTTCAGTCTTCGGTTTTTCTACTGCTGAAGGCGCTTCAGTTTTCTCTACTGTCTTCGGCACTGGAGCTGGTTCTGTAGCTTCAGAGGCCAAAGAAATTTCACCAATAAATTCTGGCACTGTGGCCGGCTCAATAAAGCGTGTCCGATGGGTGAGCACCTTCATCTTTTTCCTTTGAGGCGCTGGCTCGGTAGCTTCTGTCGCAGGAGAAGCATTTTTCCTCTTGCGACCCAATACCGGATAATGATAGTCAGGGTAGATAAACCCGACTGCGTCAAACACACGGTTGAGCCTTTTCTTCTTTCGGCCTCCGAAGGTTGCTGATAGCGCAGTATTTTCAGCCTTCGAGTATGCCCCAAGCAGTTCGTCACTTAATGTTTCAATGCATTTCAACCAGTCATCATCAGGTTCAACAAATTTATCTGCATATTTGAATGTGTATTTCAGTCTGACCAATCCGCCTTGGTCGGACTCTTTAACGGTCTCCTTCGGCATTTCCCACTTTTCTGTAAGTGGCCATACCCTGAAGGCAATGTGCTCTTGGACCAAGTCCCTTGTCCCAATGAAAGAGCAGATTACGCCGAAGGCTCTTTGGCATTCCTCGGCTGCTTCGTCCATTTCAACCTTCGGCCTTCGAAGTCCGAAGCGTTGCCAGATGGGGCGCATAATGATACTTTTAACATTTTCTTGCGCTGTTAAGTCATTCTTCACATAGAACCACTCTGTCATCCAGGCTCCGGGCCACCTCTTCCGAAAGGTCGGCACAGGGCAGCTTGACCCGGAGCGGGCACCGAAGCTATAACACCCAAAATTGTTGTGGTATTGTTCTTTTCCCCAGGGCTTCGTCTCGTATAATAACTCATGAATATTGCAGAAACTTTTAGCGTTTGGTTCCAAACCTTGGCTTCTCACAGCCCAGACAAACACCCCCATTCTTATGATGGCTTCGGGGGTAATTTGATGAAGGTAGACTTGAAATGTTTTCAGGACTTCAACAACAAAGTTGCTCAAGGGGAATCGAAGCCCAGCCTTGAGAAAGCTTCGGAAGATTACGACTTCATCTTCTTCTGGGGTGGGAGAAGTCTTTTCTCCAGCGTCAGCCCTCACAATAGATATATCTCGAAAATACCGCCCCCTCATATTATCAATATGACTCTGCTTGATAGTGGTCTTACCGAAAACCGTGTGACTTGGCCGCCATGGCCGATCTTCGGCCTCTTCCCCACCACTTTCTACATCATAGCTGTCGCTGTCACCAGTGTCTTCGGACAAACCTTCAAGAATCTCCTTCGTGATTTTCTCCGTATTGGTCTCCGCCATCGCTATGAGGAACCCCAAATTCTTCTCTTCCTCGAGACTCAGCTTCGTCTCAGCAGGGATCTTCTTACCTTCAGACATCTTCGGAAACGCTAAAAAACTTTTTTCAGGGCCGAAGCTTAGAAATCAAAAAGGTCACCAATCTTAATGCACAAGAGCTAAAAATTTAGTGGACCGAAGCAGATGGCAAATGTGCGTACCAAATGAGTTCACGGTGTGATCTTATTTATACGCCCAGGGCGTTGAAAATTGAAAGACCCCGCCTGTCAGTGAATGTTGCTATTCTAGCAAAGGGAAGGTGTTTTTTCGGACCTTCGGCTCAAGGCCTTCGTCCATATCGCAATCTGAATTTATTATTAACAAATTAATATTGCGAGGGGCTACTGTTGGGGGCCTTCGTCCTCCGAAGGTCCTCAAAAACATGATTTGACAATGTTTTCCAAGTGGATTATGTGAACAGGTATCTTCGGACTCAGAATTATGAACATAAAGCACGGTCAGGACGAAGCCTGAGCCAGACGAAGGACGAGCTGATTACCAAGTTCTATGAAGGACGGTGCACAGCCGAAGCTGTGTGCAGGGAAGCTTCGTCGCGATAGCAAAAAGGGGAACCGACTTAAAGATGAAAAGACTACGTGGGCCTCGACAGATTTCCATAAGCCGTTAACAAATGTAATGGACATGGATGTAATTTTACGTGGGCTACGTCCCGCGTCTATAAATAGATGAACAGTACTCCCGTACTGTTCACGCTGACTTGGCATCCGCTTTTGCGTCATGCTTGTACTTTTTACCTTCTCTCAGGACCGAAGGTACATTTGTAATTTGAAATCATTTCTATTTTTCCATGTTAATAAAATAGAAATGATTCTATGATGGTGTTTATATTATATTTCATGCCCTATATGAATCCTTCGTCATTACTTGTTATGTTTACGAAGGTATGTCTCTTGTGACCTTCGTCCGAAATACATTATCTCCCGAAGGGACATAATGTTCCGAAGGACGAAGGGCTTTAACACTTAACGTTTTTTATGTTGCCTTGTTCTTAACTCGAAGCCTTTGAGAACAAGTCCCCAACAGTTAGCTCTATGATTCTCAACTCTAGAGATATGCCGAATACTGAATTCATCAAAAGAATGAATTATACCCCAACATTTTTCAAGGTAACTATTTAGAGTACCATCAAAACATTGATATTCTTCTAACACTTGTTGGACAACCAGCTGAGAATCACCAAATACCTTCACATGTTTTACTCCCATACCATTTAAAAGTTCTAAGCCGAATAGGAGGGCCTCATATTCGGCTTGGTTATTAGTGCAATAAGTTTTCAGTCGGCTAGAGAAGTCGAAGGAGACATTACTTGGTGAAACAAGTACGATGCCAATTCCTTGCCCTTCATTGCAAACCGATCCATCAAAATATAAAGTCCAAGGAGTAATAGTGAGGTATGACATGTCTAGTTTATGAATACCATTAATCCGATGTTCTACAATGAAATCCGCTACGACTTGGCCTTTCATAGATTTCAATGGTTCATAGGCCAAGTCATATTCTATGAGTGCATAAGCCCACTTACCAATTCTACCACTCATAATTGGGTTATGCAACATGTATTTGATCACATCGGCTTGACCGGAAACAGTGCAATGACTAGACAGTAAATAACATCTACATTTGGTGCATGCATAAAACAAGCATAAGCATAACTTCTCAATAAAAGTGTACCTTGTTTCAGCATCCACCAACCTTCGGCTTAGATATGTCACCACATGCTCCTTCCCCTCAGTTTCTTGTGTCAGAACAGCCCCAATGACCTTATCCTCAGCTGCAATGTATAATCTGAATGGTGCTCCTACTTGTGGTGCTTTTAACACGGGAGCTGAAGACAAGTATTTTTTAATGAGATCAAATGCTTCCTGCTGCTCTGCCCCCCAAATGAATTCGGCATCATTCTTAAGCCGAAGGATAGGGGTGAAGGCATCAATCTTCCCGGCTAGGTTAGAAATAAACCTTCGTAAATAATTCACCTTGCCGAGAAACTTCTGCACTTCGACCTTACAAGTCGGAGGTCCCACATTCCGAATAGACTTGATTCGGTCAGGGTCTATTTCTATACCATGTTCATGGATGACAAATCCTAAAAACTTACCAGCCGACACTCCAAAAGCACATTTACGTGGGTTCATTTTCAAACCATACCGACGCATTTTATCAAAGGCTCTGTGCAAATCAGCTATATGAGGACTAAACTCAGCCGATTTGACTACAATACCATCAATGTAGATTTCCACAGTGTTTCCTAACAACTCATGGAAGATCAGATTCATAGCCCTCTGATAAGTAGCACCAGCATTTTTAAGACCGAATGTCATGACAACCCATTCAAATAAACCAATGAAGCCTGGACATATAAAGGCCGTTTTAGACGCATCCTCTTCGGCCATGAAAATCTGGTTATATCCGGCATTACCATCAAGAAAGCTAATAATTCTATTTCCTGATGCATTATTGATTAATGTGTCGGCTATGGGCATGGGATATTCATCTTTAGGAGTTGCTCTATTTAAATTGCGAAAATCAATGCATACCCTAAGCTTACTTGACCCCTTCTTCTCTACCGGCACAATATTGGAGACCCACTCCGCGTATCTGCAAGGTCTAATAAAATTAGCTTCTAGCAGCCGGTGGATTTCGTCCTTGATTCGTGGGAGAAGATCTGGACGAAATGTTCTAGCTTTTTGCTTGAAAGGTCTGAAACCAGACTTAATAGGCAGCCGATGTTCGACAATCTCTCGGCTTAGTCCAGGCATTTCAGTGTAATTCCAAGCAAAACAATCTGAATATTCCTTGAATAGACCGATCATCTCATTTCTAGAATCGGTCTCCAGGGTCTTGTTTACAAAAGTCGGCCTTGGAGTTTTACCATCTCCTATGTCAATCTCCTCCAAAGGATCGGCCGATGTAAACCCCTGTCCTAGTTTATCAAGATCTCTGAATTCCTCTATCATGTCCCCCACAGAGGAATCAGATGATCTTTGTGTGATGGCGGACTTTCCGGTCTCGGGGACCGGATCATCCGTAATACTGTCTTTTCGCTGTGATAGATGTTCGGTCTTAAAGTCCGAACTGTTTTGTGAAAGACCGGACCATCCGGCTTTGAGAGCCGAATTGTCCGTGATCAACGACTCATGAACTTTGTGTGTATTCATCATTTAAACTTTATTTAGGATTCAGCCGATTCTCCATCGGCTCTAGCATTACAGGAATGAAACCTTTCTTATCTACACTTATGAACTGATAATCAGAAAAATCTACTCCTGTGAGACATGTAGCAGTCTCATAAGTCCAGAGTACAGGGGCATCGGCCACAGTGATGCAGGCCGATACATCAGCATGTACTTGTTCTACCTCATCGCCTACCCATTGTATTAGCATTTGATGTAATGTAGAAGGTATACATTGATTGGCATGAATCCAATCTCTGCCTAGAATTAAACTGTAATTCCCTTCTACATCAGCGATGAAGAATGCAGCAGCAAGGGTCTTAGTCCCGATGGTTAATCCAACGGACGTGACTCCCCTGGCTTTAATCGAACTATCCCCAACACCGCTGAGGGTCATGTTGGTTTTGACAAGTTCGTCATCTTGTTTACCTAATTTTCTGTATAATGAATAAGGCATTAGATTTACAACCGCCCCTTCATCTACCAACATCTTAGCAATCGGTATTCCATCAATGTGACCGCGCACGAAGAGCGGCTTTAAATGATTTACCGATTCCTTTGGTTTAGTAAAGGCGGCTTCTTTAGGACCAAAATCAAACTGGGCAGCAACAGGTTCATTGTCGCCGATGATAGTACAATCGACAGAAAATATAATAATGTTTACATCCATACCTGGGCATTCTGGAGAAGCCACGTAGTCGACCAGGTCTTCTCCTAGCAGGTCGTCCTCTTCCATTGATGTTGTCGTGTTGTTGGAGGCTTCCTGGTGAACGGTGGACGGTCCGCACGCAGGGGCCGGACGGTCCGCGCCTGGTGCAGATTGACTTTCTATTTCTGTGGCCGTTTGTTTTTTCTCAACGGCCTTCGGTCTCCATTTCTTTTGCGGTGGCGGGTATAGTGGATGTGTGTCATTAAATGTCTTTTTTGCCTCCTTCTCTGGGCTCTCCTTCGCTCTTAGGCGCTGTAATTTTCTCTTTTGGGATCGTGTCAATCCCGCTGGGCACCATCGAGGCATGGAGTATTTTGGATCGGCTGTTTTGATGGTAGCCGTATCCTTTTTGGTTGTGTTGGCCGATTCGCCAAAAATCATCGGCCCTTTATTGTCTCCCTGTATGACAACATCTGCAGTGCCTATTTTGATGATGTCCTTTTTTGTTGTTCTTTGAGTTGCTACAGGCATATGCCCCCCTGCCGGATTGGTCGGCCTAGGAGGCCGAGTAGTCCGGCAATCTTGTTGGGCCTGTATCCGGTGACCGGATTCAGCAGCGCTCAATCGGTCTTGTACTGGCGGCGCCAACCTATCAAAAACGGATGTTTGGGGTGCCCCCCAGGCGGGGTACTGTGACATCCCAAATGGATATGGTGGCATGCCCCACATTTGATTTGGGACATACGATGGAGGTAAGTATGTGTATGGATTTGTCATAGATGGATAAGGGAGTGGAGGGGTCCATGTCGGCATGTTAGGTCTTAATTGTACAATAGGACCTTTCATTTCTTCCGATTGGTGGGGTGGTCCAATCGGCCTGACCTGACGTTGCTCATGAATGGGTGAGCGGGGTCGCTTTGGCGGCCGGTCACTGGGGCCGGCCTTATTTTTTACATATTTAGACAACAATTGATCAAAAGTCGGGCCAGGCTTGATCAGCCGACCAGCTGCTTTAAATGTATTTGTTTTCCACGTACCTATCTCTGGTCGTCGTGGTTTGAAGGTACGTGGTCGCTGCGAGTCCTGAGCATGGCCGGACCGTCCGCTGGAGTCCTCCGGACCGTCCGGAGGAGCGTCGGACCGTCCGCGTTTGGACGACGGACTGTCCGTGATGCGCAGCATGGGTTCCCGCAACTGTCTCCCTGTCTGCGCTTGCCCCTAGTGCTAGAGGCTGTGATGGTCACCTTCAGGGTCTCCCCTCCATCGGGAGTCTTCTCGGCTACCACTTTCCTGCAAGAAACTTTACAATCTCCATCGGCCTTTTTAGCATTGCCGATGATTGTTTCCTTGCCTTTGCCTTTATCGACTGTATTTGGCCGAACCAGGACTTTCTTGCCCTCGAAGTCAATCATGTTCATCGGAAAGGGCTCTATATCCACCTGCATTTCCTGAAATTTCAATCGTCCTTCGTTAATGGTCGATTGAATCTGTCGTCGAAATACATTACAATCATTAGTGGCATGAGAAAATGAGTTATGCCACTTGCAGTACGCACGACGTTTTAGCTCGTCGGCGGATGGAACAGTGTGCTTTATTTTAATATTGCCATTTTTGAGTAATTCGTCAAATATTTTATCACACTTACCAACATTAAACGTAAACTTAACCTCCTCTTGCCGTTTCTTTTGAACCGGCTGCAAGGAGGAACAAGCCGAAGATTTGGCCTGTTTTAGCCAAACCATTTCAGCAGCATACACTTCCGCTGATTCGTCATCTGAGCTACTTTGGTCGCATTCTACTATATGTACGTTGTGACGCATTGTTTTAGCAGTTTCTTTGCTCCGGCTTTCGCAAGCCAAAGCTCTCTGGTGTAACTGTGCTAGCGTAAAAAATTGGATGCCTTCTAATCTTTCTTTTAAATAATATCGTAAACCATTAAAGGCTAATCCTGCTAGCTGTTTTTCTGCTAAATGAATTTGGAAGCATCGGTTTCGTGTATCTCGGAATCTCCGGATGTAATCATTAACTGATTCATCTTTTGCTTGTCGTAATGACACTAAATCTACCAAATCCAACTCATAGTCACCGGAGAAAAAATGATCATGAAATTTTTGTTCTAAATCCCCCCATGATGAAATGGAATTAGGAGGTAAAGTGGCGTACCATGCAAACACAGTTCCTGTTAAAGATAATGAAAATAAACGTATGCGAAATGCCTCTGTGTCGGCCAACTCTCCTAATTGTGCTAAAAATTGGCCTATGTGTTCACGTGTGTTCTTTCCTTGATCACCCGAAAATTTTGTGAATTCGGGTATCCTGGTTCCCTGTGGGTATGGGTGGTGATCAAATCGGCTGTCATAAGGTTTCCGATATGATTGCCCCCCAGGGACCATGCTTACCCCGAGCTTATCTCGGAACGCCCCGGCTCTCTGGTCAAACATAGGTGGGGTTGGCTGGATATTAGCATGTTGTATTTCCCCCCATTGGTTTGAGTTACGTGGTGCATTTTCATTTGCCCTATATGGGTCATAGGTTCGATCGTTTCTTTCCGGCCTCCTGGGTGGGGCCGGAAAGCTTTCCTGGGCTCTGGATCTTGAATTAATGGGCTGGTGCATTGCATAGTGTGATGGGAAGTGTTGCTAGGATGGGTGAGGATTCAGGTAATAATCCTCCTCAAAAGACTCATGCGCGGACTGTCCGGATATGTGCCCGGACCGTCCGTGGTTATATGCGGACCGTCCGTCGTTGTATACGGACCGTCCGACTGGGTAGTTTGGGTTCTGTGCCGTGTGTGGTGGCTCGAGCGCATATCTAGGTAACTCATTAAAAATAGGCCCGACTGTTGCTGGCTCGGACGGTCCGTGCTCACGTGCGGACGGTCCGGGCACGTGCAGATCGGCTGATTTGCTGCCGATTTGCGGTTGCTCAGGGTATGTGTCCATCGGCATCCCATAAAGGGGTTGTGACTGGCCGTGACAACCTGTAGCCGATGTATTACGCGTGTTACCCCCTAACTCAACCTCGTGAGAAGGAAAATTTGCGATATTAGATTTATCAAATGCACGTACTAGTCTCTTAAAATCGCTTTGCATACCCCCTATGATGTTCTGCATTTGTTCACGTTGCTCTTCTACATAATTTCTAAGGGATTGTAGCTCGTTGGTATTACTTACATTGGGGATATCTGGTGTGGGTTGGAGCAAAGCCGGATCCGTCGCCCGATGTCGGACGACCTTGTTGTTCCTGTCCACTTTGAAGTCGGCCAAGAATTCTG
The DNA here is from genome assembly GCA_029449295.1 of Zea luxurians. Lineage (NCBI taxonomy): Eukaryota > Viridiplantae > Streptophyta > Magnoliopsida > Poales > Poaceae > Zea > Zea luxurians. The sequence goes on from JAOPSE010000011.1 coordinate 79,552,826, forward strand.
CTTTTGCCTCCTGGATCATACGCTCCTTGTGCTCCTCGAATTGGAGCTGTTCGTCAGCCGGCAAGGTCTCCCAATTCGGCTCTATGATATTGCTTGGGGAAATATCAAAGCTATCTTTTGAACCGGCCATTGAGGGCCGATTTGATGCGTCTATATTTGTTTTCCCCAGCGGAGTCGCTAAAAGGTATGTTGACACCTTTTTGGAGGTGCCAATCACTTCAAAAGAACCAGCGGCGGTGCTCTCTGGTCAGGCCCGGACAGTCCGCGGCACGGGGCCGGACGGTCCGCGACGTGGCGCAAGGCGGCGGTGCTCTCTGGTCAGATGCGGACGGTCCGCGGCACAGGGCCGGACGGTCCGCGACCTGGTGCAGGAGCTAGGGTTCCCTGCCTGACGGCCGGACAGTCCGCGCCCTAGGGCCGGACGGTCCGCGCGTGCGCAGGGGCGGCGGAAGATCGCCGGCGGCGCCTGGATCTCGCTCCCGGGAGGGACCCCGTCGGGGAGGAGAGATCCTAGGAGTTGTCTAGGCTCGGGTAGACCGACCTAGACTCCTCTAATCGACGTAGAGTCGAAGAGAAGCGGAGGATTTGGGGATTGGAAGGCTAAACTAGGGCTAAACTAGAACTACTCCTAAGATAAAATACGAAATAGAAGTTGTATTGATTCAATTGATGATTACAAATCGGCCGTAGACCTCTCTATTTATAGAGGAGGGGGGCTGGACCCTTTACACAACTGATTCCGAGCTAATCCCACGAATATAGCTAACAACCGTAGCATAAAACTCGGAACCCTAAACCGCTCTGCGCATGCGCGGACCGTTCGGCCCACAGGCGCGGACTGTCCGGACCGCGGACCGTCCGGCCTCAGGGCCGGACCGTCCGCCAGCTCAAAAGTGTGCTCAACAGGTGGCTCGGTGCTCGGGTGGCACGCAGCAAACACGCCGAACCCGTCATCGGGACGGTACACGCGACGTGGCCAGCAGAGCCACCGACGGTGTGCTGCACCGTGCACATGGCGCGGACATGCCTTCCTTTGTGCCGGGGCAAGCGTGGGCTGAGGCGTGACCGACGCGAGTATTCGCGACTAGGGCAGCAGGCCCTCGACGACAGCGACATGCGTCGCTATTTTTTCGATGACTAGATCAAGAACAGTTGATCTATTCTACTTAAAATATTCTACTTAGAAGACATACCGCTCGATTACGTGGAGGAATCGATGGCTGTCGAGTAGAACAGTTCGGCTAGACCGGAGGACCTGCTGGTTTGATGGAGAGTTGATGCAGATCCGATCCTGCAGCAACATTGAGGTAGAGCGTACTGATAACGTGTTAAGAACTACGTTACTACGGATCACCATATCCGCTCCCTTCCTTCCCATCAGCAGATTAGGCGCGAGAAGTCGTGGAAGACCCATATCCCTTCCCAGAAGCATTACAGATGAAACACGCGAGAAACAGTATGTAGGGTTGGGCCTCTGACCTCTTTCTCTTCTTTATTCCATATGAGGGGTACAGGTTCTATATATAGAGACATGATTACTCTTAGGGCATATTCGGTATTTGCCCACATAACCCTTCATTAGGGTTTCCCAACAATTCGATATTTTTTCGAGGAACCAACTCGTCCGTCAACTTATGCTCGAGGAGAAGGCTACGAAGGATAGCTTGACGACGAATCGGTTGACCTCGTGACACAAACCAAACAGAACATCCAGGTTTGGACTTAGATTTAGATGATTCCGGATGAGTCCATATCGTCAATCTAAATGCGTCGTTAACTACTCCTACCTACGTGACTCTGCCACTTCGTACATTTTATGTCGTATCACAAGGGTTGAACCAGCGATTACTTTACTACTATACCATATTCTGATAATTATAATTTAGATACTATTCAATTAAAATAATATAGTTTTATACGAAATATATGTATAGATTCTATATCTACTATATAACACATCAGTTTCTACGGTTCCAAGAGTTTGAACTTTGATTGTTGGCTCTACATTCACACCCATCTAACCAACAGAAACACGTGTATTATTGTATTTTATTAAAACAAAGTCTGCACATGTGATATAAAGAAATCGTAACAATGCACGAGTATCTGACTAGTTATTGATTATATGCAATACATATATCTATGTGACCAATGAAAATTAGTTAATTCTCTCAATAATTTTAATCAATTAATAGGCGAGGGTTATAGATCGACCAAAATTAGGATGTGTTCATAAAAATAGCTAATTTTCATAAGCAACACGTGACAAACCAAAAATATTCATATTACTTTTTTTTGCCCTGCACATATGCCCAAGTCAGGACACAATATAAGCGCTCCCATCTATACTTATCCAAACAGGACCGAGCACGATTCAGCACGGCTTGTTTGAGCCCGGTATGGTTAAGCCCGATCACTTAATCGTGTCGTACCGTCCGACGGGCCATTATCTGTGGCAGAACCTCCCAAGGTATCGGGCCCACATGCACTTGTCCTTGTCTCAAAGACCTCAGACGGCCATGCATGTGCACCAGATAACTTAACAGGATCCGTCCGATTGCCCCAAGGACATCGGATAAACCACTTACAACAAGAACCGCGGGATTAAGTAACACAGATCACACACACCAATATTTTTGCAGCGGAAATATTATTACCAAATTTTACAAGTTACAAAAATTTTACATTATTTTATCGGAGTGATTATAAGTTTGAAATATATGCTAGCTCAAATGACCATCCTCAATAAGAAGTATAAGGGAGTTACTTAAACTTATAAGAAGGTCGAGCCCACTGGCACTTAACACCATCATCAGCAGCACAAAACTAGGACCTGAAAAACAACAGGGAATAAAACCCTGAGTATGGAATTACTCAGCAAGACTTACCCGACTAAAGAAAAGACTCTCAAGGGTATGCTGGATTTAGGAATCAAGGAGAGGCTTTTAGCAAGAATCAACTTAAATACTTTTGCAGAAATAGCTTACTAAAGTGAGTCCTTACTTTCAACATTTTAATGCTTGATTAAGTATTAATATACCTTGTTTGCATCTAGTCTAATTTCACCATCTCATCAATACAACATCATTTTTATTCATGAGGTTTACATCCTGACTTAGGTTGTAGGTCGGAGATCAAGTCTCCACTCTCCGGGGATATAACGGCGATCCGAATCGATTTACTCAGCTGAGGATCTCTAACCACACGACATATGTTTCTTGTAAACCTTGCATGTCTACCATCCCCATGGATCCTCCACTGCATGAACAGGTCCGCGCCACCCGAGAGCACACCACCCCTTTTAGGCGGTCCTTTGCCAGGAGGGTACGTGCCACTCTCGCCATCTCTCCACTCCCAGTGCGCGATTGTCTTTTCATGTATGGAATAGCCGGGTTCAAGCTTACCCTGTCCCATATCCAGGGCATGTGGCTAGTTAAGATAGTCCTTGATCAACAGGCCTACATACGCATCCAATCCTTAATTAACCTGGGTAGAACATCACCTGTTCCTAGCCCAAGTCTCGATTTAATTACTTCCATCCTTAGGATTGTTTATGTTCCTAGGATGAAAAGAGCATCACAGGGAACTTTGCAGTAAGATCCCACCACGCTCTCAATGAAAATATTCTTGCAGGTAGAAGTCGTCCTTCCTCAGGATAACCCCTGAGCTAGGCATTATTGCAAAAGACAACCGCTATCCACAAGATCTAAGCAAGGCTAAGCATTTTTGTAAATCATATTTTTGATACTTCATCAGAAGTATCTATAAAGGTATGGATATCAAGGAAGGCAATGCATCAAAGGGTTCCAAGCAACTCCTATAAACCTAATGCACATTTCACTAGACTTAAAGTGTGCGAAAATTATTTAAAAAACACAAGGAAGGGGTTGCATGCACCGGGGCTTGCCTTTTTGCAGTGAAGAGGTTCTAGATCCCTCTACCCAACCATCAATTAGATAGCTCCATCCTCTTGATGAGAAGACACTTGAGTAGACTCCTCTTTAGCAACCACTTCATCTTGAATCTTCACTCTTTGTTTTGGGAGCTCTACATGAAATGACATAAACATGAATGCTTATGCTTATGCTGTTTGCAGATAAAATACTATAAAACATCACAAGACTACACTTTTTCTCAATTCCACATGAGGGCTCGACATACTCCCCTACTAGGAGTTGTTCCTCTATATTCACTCTTTATCTTTGTTTCAATGGCTAGTAGCTGACCCCAAATAGATCTTAAGTTGAACACCAATTTAAGGTGAAAACACAAAAAGTCAAATTCAGGTAACTGAAAAAGAACTGAACTGAATTCAGTTTTAGATACTGAAAGTTTACGCAGTCAACACTACAACCAATATTCAGTCTCCATTGCCCCTCATTTCCATTCACATACACAGGTGAGAGCAGCAGGGGTGATCTTCATTAGTTTTCAAATGAAAGACTGAACCCAATTACTTTAGGCCTGCTGCCCCATCTACACACCTCCCTGTTAAAGCCCCTGGTATCTCATAATTTCATATGGTACAGACCAAAACTTCTTAGCCAAAGTTATACTCCAACTTTAGCTTTACCAACTTGGTATAACAACCCATGATTGAAAACATTCAGAGCAAATTCTATTGTACCCCAAGTTATCCCCACACTGAACTGCTATTTCAGCTAACTGAATAAAATTCAGTCACAATCACTTTGACAGTCCAGTTTTGGACAGCTGTTATTTCCTACTTTATGTGGATTCAAGCCTAACTTACTTAAAGGGATTTGTTCCTTATAACATGGTCTTGAACTCCTCTTCATAAACCATGGTTCAAAACTGCATAGAATAGGTAGCACACAGCCCCAAAACTTGCACTAAAAATCCTGATTTCAGATACTATTCACAAATCTGAAAAAATATCCATAAGTCTGACAGAGAAGATTTGGACATGATTTACTCCCAATTTTGTGCAGCACCTAGCCCATCTCCCTTTAGTGATCTTGTTCATCTTACTATGGTCTTCAAACTTGCTACAGAACTTTGGCCCAAAACCAAATAGACTGGGCGCAACAGAGCTCCAAAGTTAGGCTCAACACACTTAAACCTAGTTTCAGCCTTATGCACTAAGTCTGTGATCCAGAAACCTGAAAGCCTATGTTTGAGCAAATTTCACACCTAGTTTCAGGCAACCAATAGTGGTAGAGTTCAAGCAGTAAATGGTGTGAGCTTCACTGACCTGAGATGATTACGGAGCAAGCTTCATACGGGCCAGCAACTCCTTAGGACGTTCGAGCCATCGCGAGGTTGGAGAACTGCACGCATGGTCACCAGCATAGGGGGTGGCACATACCAGCTTAAGCAAATCGATCTAGGGACTGGGGAGAAGATTAATACTAGCAGAAACACATGTGCCACAACACCCTTGCAGTTATCTTTGGACAGAATTCGTGAGCAGGGAGGAAACCTTCACTGAACCCAACCAAAGGGTTGTATATATATGGGCAGGCATCACTGACTAGTGGGCAGGGATATGGAACTCGACCACAACTTGGTGAACATGAATTCTGGGGCATGCCAGCACTGCAGGAGCAACTCAACGTGGCTCCCATGCACATATACTTTGCTGGCTCACATGCACTGTCCAAAGAAACACTGAACCTGATCAAGCTCTACACCAAAATATCACTTGAGAATAACTAGAGAAGCAGCAGATGAGAACTCCATCGAGGGCAGGCTTCAAATATCCCAAAACCTGATATTTCCTACAGCAGCCGAGAGGTAAAGATATTTTTCTTTATTCCCCAACCAGATCCATACTGTAGTCATTGCACCTGGTCTGGTTCACAGCACTAGTCAGAGACACTGAATTTGGTCCCTTCCCCAAAGCCAAAATATCCATTTTGTCTTCTACTGCAAACAAAAGAAAAGCAGCTGGAAACATTACTTGTGGCTAAGCACAAAGTGGTCCAATACTTGATATTTCTGCTGGGATAAGGTTACTAGATTCTGTTTTATTTTTCTTTGTCCACGGCAATAGATAATTGTGCACCTGTGAGCAGGCACAAATTAATCCAAAACTAGATACTTTCAGTTGGGAGTGAGGCTTCTAGACATCGGGCACCCATTCCATACACATCTCAACCTATAAACACAAACAAGGGCGAGCAGCAAGTTTCCAAACCAAACTTTGAACGTGACTGAAACAGCCCTGCTGCACCATCTTCACCTCCCTATTCAAGTCTTGTTATTGCACAAATCACCATGGCAACAAACCCATCCCTTTCAACCAAAAGCATTCTCCAACTATAGCTCTATTAGTTTGTTGCAGCAGTCCAAGACCAAAAATGAAAGGATCAAAAGTTACAGTGCCCCAAAGTACAGCCAATGTCACTGAAAATTCAGTTTCAGAAATCTGAAACAGCATCACACTGAGTCTGATAGAGGGTTTTGTCACTCCTTTTTCTCTAAATCCTACACCATATCAAGCCAACTCTCTACATGAAACTTGCTATCCTTCAGATGATCTTTAACTTTGCTACAGAGAGTAGGGCTCATACTCCATGGATTAATTACTACAGAGCTCCAAATAGATAACCCAACACTAAAATTCAGTCTTCAGTACACTGAATATAACTCAGTTTCAGTCACCTGACAATCCAACTTTGAGCCAGTTTTAATCCATTTTTCGTGTAGAATCATGTTATACCCACTTACTGAAAATTATTCACCATCATATGATCTTTATTTCATCTACAAACACCATATCCCAAAACCCTATAGAATAGTCACAAATAGGCTTCAAAACTGCTATCAAAACACTGAAATTCAGTTTCAGTTACTGTTTCCAATCTGAAAATTCAGAATACAGCACCACCACTTGGAACCACTCTTTTTCCTGGGTTCCAAATGTTTTTAGGGGCTAGTTGCTTAATAAAGTTTATACTCCTATAGTTCCTCTACAAGTTTGATATAGTAACCATTAACCAAAACCTCTTGGATTCCAAACTACAATAGCCCAAAGTTTGCTCCAATTGCTGAAATTCAGAATCTGAATTTTACTAAGTCTCAAATCTACAATTTCTGACAGCTCTACTTTGGACTAGTTTTTCTCCAAGTTCCATAGAGTGTTAGGGCTAGATGACTTAACCAAACTTGTACTCCTCATGTAGCTCTATGACTTTGTTATAATGATCATCTTCAAAATGGTTTTAGATCAGAAGTTACAAGGGTCCAAAGTTGTCTAGTTTATATTATTTTCAGCAATTCCAAAATGAACCCAAAACTGAATTTTTGTACTTAACTCCAAATTCTTCCACACAACTTAGGAATCTCCAAATAAGAAATATATCCACTTTTCCAAGCTCTACAACTTTGATATATGGACTTTTGTCAAATTCTTTCTAGATTTTGAATTCCACTTTTGGGCTAGTTTAGGGTTTCAAATGTGACTTCTTCTCATCTAGTGATTTACCAACTCAATTCATACTCCTAAAAGACAAGTGACTCCTTAATCTCAATCCAACTCTAGTACATGAAACTCATGTCCAAAGTGTCCTTGGTTTAGGAGTTGCTTTGCTTATCCACAAATCACAAGGAAGGTTTTCAAATCTCACTTAGGGTTTTGAGGTCAATCCTTCGGCCCAAGTATTTCTTCCACTTGATCTAACTTTGAAAACAAGGTTGCTATAGACTCTAGGACTTGCCTTTAATACTTTAAATTCTAAGCTAGCTTACTACTTGCTCAAGAGACGACTTCTCTTCCCATTTCTTAAGCAAAGTTCTTAATCTGAGCCCTATACTCTTATACACAACACCACATTCATTGAAAATTTTTGACCTAGTGAATGCATTCTAGGTGTATCAAGCAGTTAATGCAAGTGCAGATGATGACATGACAAGGTTTTAGTTATCGTAACACCAGGGGTGTTACAGCCTTCCCCCCTAAAAAGAAATCTCGTCCCGAGATTTAAAACTCTAGGCTAGATAATGAAAAAGGAAATGTGTCACTGGCTTATTTCCCCATTACTACTACAAGGCAGGGAGTGTGCCCCTGTTGGTTCACGTCAGGGACAGCTACACAAAACTTAAGGCTTAGAAGAAATTAGGAATTCAGGAAATGTTTTTCTAAATACTCCTCTGATTCCCAAGTGGCTTTATCTTCCGGGTGTTGGTTCCACTGTATCTAGTAAAACTTGATAACTCATCTTCGAGTGACCCAATCCTTTTAATCCAAAACCTTTATGGAACATTCCAAGTGGGTTAAATCTAGTTCAAGGTTAACACCTAAATTCTCGATAACATGCTCGGGGACTCGAAGACATTTCTTTAACTAGGACACGTGGAACATGTTGTGCGCTGTTGACAAATTCTTTGACAATTGTACCTTATAAACTACTGGTCCACCAAATGAACTGAGTCTCAAGGCTTCACGAATAGGAAAAGGTAGTATAGAAAAGCAAAGATAGGTAGCATGAATAGGATGGATGAAACATGTATTAAGCTACTATATAGGGGGCTTAACTTAAAATTGTATGTCATGATGCATGCTCGACCTATTCGTCCTCACAATTCTTGCCAACATATAGTGGCTTTCACGTTCTATGGCGGTGGCATACCTACTCACTCCGTTATTGATCACTAGTCGCACTTTCCTAGGGTTTAGTTAGTGTACCTGCAAAAAATTGCATTATAGTTGCGGGTTAGTGGTTAGTATCTTAAACTAAGACACCTTATAGTCCTTAGTTTCGGGCTTAACAGAGGATGTCGCTAACATTATAGTTTTTCAAAACTGTTTTTCAAAGCCAATCAATGTGTTTAGTTGAAAATAGATTTTCCGAAATCAAAACTTTTGTTTTGAAAATACGTATGTGACCGTATATACTTAATCTCGCTCCGATACCAGCTGTGGCAGAACCTCCCAAGGTATCGGGCCCACATGCACTTGTCCTTGTCTCAAAGACCTCAGACGGCCATGCATGTGCACTAGATAACTTAACAGGATCCGTCCGATTGCCCCAAGGACATCGGATAAACCACTTACAACCAGAACCGCGAGATTAAGTAACACAGATCACACACACCAATATTTTTGCAGCGGAAATATTATTACCAAATTTTACAAGTTACAAAAATTTTACATTATTTTATCGGAGTGATTATAAGTTTGAAATATATGCTAGCTCAAATGACCATCCTCAATAAGAAGTATAAGGGAGTTACTTAAACTTATAAGAAGGCCGAGCCCACCGGCACTTAACACCATCATCAGCAGCACAAAACTAGGACCTGAAAAACAATAGGGAATAAAACCCTGAGTATGGAATTACTCAGCAAGACTTACCCGACTAAAGAAAAGACTCTCAAGGGTATGCTGGATTTAGGAATCAAGGAGAGGCTTTTAGCAAGAATCAACTTAAATACTTTTGCAGAAATAGCTTACTAAAGTGAGTCCTTACTTTCAACTTTTTAATGCTTGATTAAGTATTAATAGACCTTGTTTGCATCTAGTCTAATTTCACCATCTCATCAATACATCATCATTTTTATTCATGAGGTTTACATCCTGACTTAGGTTGTAGGTCGGAGATCAAGTCTCCACTCTCCGGGGATATAACGGCGATCCGAATCGATTTACTCAGCTGAGGATCTCTAACCACACGACATATGTTTCTTGTAAACCTTGCATGTCTACCATCCCCACGGATCCTCCACTGCATGAACAGGTCCGCGCCACCCGAGAGCACACCACCCCTTTTAGGCGGTCCTTTGCCAGGAGGGTACGTGCCACTCTCGCCATCTCTCCACTCCCAGTGCGCGATTGTCTTTTCATGTATGGAATAGCCGGGTTCAAGCTTACCATGTCCCATATCCAGGGCATGTGGCTAGTTAAGATAGTCCTTGATCAACAGGCCTACATACGCATCCAATCCTTAATTAACCTGGGTAGAACATCACCTGTTCCTAGCCCAAGTCTCGATTTAAGTACTTCCATCCTTAGGATTGTTTATGTTCCTAGGATGAAAAGAGCATCACAGGGAACTTTGCAGTAAGATCCCACCACGCTCTCAATGAAAATATTCTTGCAGGTAGAAGCCGTCCTTCCTCAGGATAACCCCTGAGCTAGGCATTATTGCAAAAGACAACCGCTATCCACAAGATCTAAGCAAGGCTAAGCATTTTTGTAAATCATATTTTTGATACTTCATCAGAAGTATCTATAAAGGTATGGATATCAAGGAAGGCAATGCATCAAAGGGTTCCAAGCAACTCCTATAAACCTAATGCACATTTCACTAGACTTAAAGTGTGCAAAAATTATTTAAAAAACACAAGGAAGGGGTTGCATGCACCGGGGCTTGCCTTTTTGCAGTGAAGAGGTTCTAGATCCCTCTACCCAACCATCAATTAGATAGCTCCATCCTCTTGATGAGAAGACACTTGAGTAGACTCCTCTTTAGCAACCACTTCATCTTGAATCTTCACTCTTTGTTTTGGGAGCTCTACATGAAATGACATGAACATGAATGCTTATGCTTATGCTGTTTGCAGATAAAATACTATAAAACATCACAAGACTACACTTTTTCTCAATTCCACATGAGGGCTCGACATACTCCCCTACTAGGAGTTGTTCCTCTATATTCACTCTTTATCTTTGTTTCAATGGCTAGTAGCTGACCCCAAATAGATCTTAAGTTGAACACCAATTTAAGGTGAAAACACAAAAAGTCAAATTCAGGTAACTGAAAAAGAACTGAACTGAATTCAGTTTTAGATACTGAAAGTTTACGCAGTCGACACTACAACCAATATTCAGTCTCCATTGCCCCTCATTTCCATTCACATACACAGGTGAGAGCAGCAGGGGTGATCTTCATTAGTTTTCAAATGAAAGACTGAACCCAATTACTTTAGGCCTGCTGCCCCATCTACACACCTCCCTGTTAAAGCCCCTGGTATCTCATAATTTCATATGGTACAGACCAAAACTTCTTAGCCAAAGTTATACTCCAACTTTAGCTTTACCAACTTGGTATAACAACCCATGATTGAAAACATTCAGAGCAAATTCTATTGTACCCCAAGTTATCCCCACACTGAACTGCTATTTCAGCTAACTGAATAAAATTCAGTCACAATCACTTTGACAGTCCAGTTTTGGACAGCTGTTATTTCCTACTTTATGTGGATTCAAGCCTAACTTACTTAAAGGGATTTGTTCCTTATAATATGGTCTTTAACTCCTCTTCATAAACCATGGTTCAAAACTGCATAGAATAGGTAGCACACAGCCCCAAAACTTGCACTAAAAATCCTGATTTCAGATACTATTCACAAATCTGAAAAAATATCCAGAAGTCTGACAGAGAAGATTTGGACATGATTTACTCCCAATTTTGTGCAACACCTAGCCCATCTCCCTTTAGTAATCTTGTTCATCTTACTATGGTCTTCAAACTTGCTACAGAACTTTGGCCCAAAACCAAATAGACTGGGCGCAACAGAGCTCCAAAGTTAGGCTCAACACACTTAAACCTAGTTTCAGCCTTATGCACTAAGTCTGTGATCCAGAAACCTGAAAGCCTATGTTTGAGCAAATTTCACACCTAGTTTCAGGCAACCAATAGTGGTAGAGTTCAAGCAGTAAATGGTGTGAGCTTCACTGACCTGAGATGATTACGGAGCAAGCTTCATACGGGCCAGCAACTCCTTAGGATGTTCGAGCCATCGCGAGGTTGGAGAACTGCACGCATGGTCACCAGCATAGGGGGTGGCACATACCAGCTTAAGCAAATCGATCTAGGGACTGGGGAGAAGATTAATACTAGCAGAAACACATGTGCCACAACACCCTTGCAGTTATCTTTGGATAGAATTCGTGAGCAGGGAGGAAACCTTCACTGAACCCAACCAAAGGGTTGTATATATATGGGCAGGCATCACTGACTATGTGGGCAGGGATATGGAACTCGACCACAACTTGGTGAACATGAATTCTGGGGCATGCCAGCACTGCAGGAGCAACTCAACGTGGCTCCCATGCACATATACTTTGCTGGATCACATGCACTGTCCAAAGAAACACTGAACCTGATCAAGCTCTACACCAAAATATCACTTGAGAATAACTAGAGAAGCAGCAGATGAGAACTCCATCGAGGGCAGGCTTCAAATATCCCAAAACCTGATATTTCCTACAGCAGCCGAGAGGTAAAGATATTTTTCTTTATTCCCCAACCTGATCCATACTGCAGTCATTGCACCTGGTCTGGTTCACAGCACTAGTCAGAGACACTGAATTTGGTCCCTTCCCCATAGCCAAAATATCCATTTTGTCTTCTACTGCAAACAAAAGAAAAGCAGCTGGAAACATTACTTGTGGCTAAGCACAAAGTGGTCCAATACTTGATATTTCTGCTGGGATAAGGTTACTAGATTCTGTTTTATTTTTCTTTGTCCAAGGCAATAGATAATTGTGCACCTGTGAGCAGGCACAAATTAATCCAAAACTAGATACTTTTAGTTGGGAGTGAGGCTTCTAGACATCGGGCACCCATTCCATACACATCTCAACCTATAAACACAAACAAGGGCGAGCAGCAAGTTTCCAAACCAAACTCTGAACGTGACTGAAACAGCCCTGCTGCACCATCTTCACCTCCCTATTCAAGTCTTGTTATTGCACAAATCACCATGGCAACAAACCCATCCCTTTCAACCAAAAGCATTCTCCAACTATAGCTCTATTAGTTTGTTGCAGCAGTCCAAGACCAAAAATGAAAGGATCAAAAGTTACAGTGCCCCAAAGTACAGCCAATGTCACTGAAAATTCAGTTTCAGAAATCTGAAACAGCATCACACCGAGTCTGACAGAGGGTTTTGTCACTCCTTTTTCTCTAAATCCTACACCATATCAAGCCAACTCTCTACATGAAACTTGCTATCCTTCAGATGATCTTTAACTTTGCTACAGAGAGTAGGGCTCATACTCCATGGATTAATTACTACAGAGCTCCAAATAGATAACCCAACACTAAAATTCAGTCTTCAGTACACTGAATATAACCCAGTTTCAGTCACCTGACAATCCAACTTTGAGCCAGTTTTAATCCATTTTTCGTGTAGAATCATGTTATACCCACTTACTGAAAATTATTCACCATCATATGGTCTTTATTTCATCTACAAACACCATATCCCAAAACCCTATAGAATAGTCACAAATAGGCTTCAAAACTGCTATCAAAACACTGAAATTCAGTTTCAGTTACTGTTTCCAATCTGAAAATTCAGAATACAGCAGCACCACTTGGAACCACTCTTTTTCCTGGGTTCCAAATGTTTTTAGGGGCTAGTTGCTTAATAAAGTTTATACTCCTATAGTTCCTCTACAAGTTTGATATAGTAACCATTAACCAAAACCTCTTGGATTCCAAACTACAATAGCCCAAAGTTTGCTCCAATTGCTGAAATTCAGAATCTGAATTTTACTAAGTCTCAAATCTACAATTTCTAACAGCTCTACTTTGGACTAGTTTTTCTCCAAGTTCCGTAGAGTGTTAGGGCTAGATGACTTAACCAAACTTGTACTCCTCATGTAGCTCTATGACTTTGTTATAATGATCATCTTCAAAATGGTTTTAGATCAGAAGTTACAAGGGTCCAAAGTTGTCTAGTTTATATTATTTTCAGCAATTCCAAAATGAACCCAAAACTGAATTTTTGTACTTAACTCCAAATTCTTCCACACAACTTAGGAATCTCCAAATAAGAAATATATCCACTTTTCCAAGCTCTACAACTTTGATATATGGACTTTTGTCAAATTCTTTCTAGATTTTGAATTCCACTTTTGGGCTAGTTTAGGGTTTCAAATGTGACTTCTTCTCATCTAGTGATTTACCAACTCAATTCATACTCTTAAAAGACAAGTGACTCCTTAATCTCAATCCAACTCTAGTACATGAAACTCATGTCCAAAGTGTCCTTGGTTTAGGAGTTGATTTGCTTATCCACAAATCACAAGGAAGGTTTTCAAATCTCACTTAGGGTTTTGAGGTCAATCCTTCGGCCCAAGTATTTCTTCCACTTGATCTAACTTTGAAAACAAGGTTGCTATAGACTCTAGGACTTGCCTTTAATACTTTTAATTCTAAGCCAGCTTACTACTTGCTCAAGAGATGACTTCTCTTCCCATGTCTTAAGCAAAGTTCTTAATCTGAGCCCTATACTCTTATACACAACACCACATTCATTGAAAATTTTTGACCTAGTGAATGCATTCTAGGTGTATCAAGCAGTTAATGCAAGTGCAGATGATGACATGACAAGGTTTTAGTTATCGTAACACCAGGGGTGTTACATTACCCCTTCACGAGCACGACACGGTAGAGGCCCGGCCGTGCCAGGCTGGTCCGGAAAGCTTGGCCCATATGTAGTAGCCTATGCCGGGCTGTCCCGGCAAAACACAAAACATATTTAACTCATAGTTAGAGCTTAAACTGTTACACTTAGAAAAATCACAAGTTCACAACTATATGGTTACAAAGATTAGAGCTGCACCCTTATTCTACCAGTTTACTGTCTACCACAAATCACAAAATCACTTACAAAATCATAGATTAGAGCTGCACATTACACAGATGACAGGTCACACACACTTACACTTACAGAGACACACACTTACACTTACACAAACCACAAATGACTGATCACACACTTACACAGATCCCACACACTTACACAGTTACACTTACACAGACCACAGCGTCCCGGTCACATACACTTACACAGATCACTACCAGATGACAATTGCATACTCACATATGAGCCATGATAGATCAGAGATAAAGAGATCTTAAATAAAGGATTGGAGTTGTTCGTGCAATGTCTGCCTCATTAAAAACCTTTCTAGGTAAAAACTCGCTCCTCGTGAGAAACCCCTCGAAAGGAAAAAAGAGTATTGTCCAACTCTAATTTAATAAGTTCATGTCCTAAAAGAGTACAACTTACATCACCTGATGTCCAGATCACCAAAATAGAGTAGGAATAGGAAGAATAGGAGGAGGATTACAAAGTGTAGGGCCCTAGGCCCTATGGGTCATCAAGATAAAGTCCTTCAAATGCTTCTTCAAGTTCTTGGTCCTGTGTAGAGTGTTTCCCTCTAGCTTCTCCAAGTTTCCAATCTTTCATGCAAAGTAGATATTGAGATATGTAACGAACACATTAAGGTGTGTAACCAAGAATACAACAGGTGTGTAAACAACAAGTCATAGGAACATATATTGAGACATTAACATTGTCATCAGCTCACCAGATCATCAGTTCACCAGAATAGCAAGCAGAACAAATATTGAGATATTAACATTGTCATCAGTTCACCAGAACAACAAGCAGATCATCAGTTCATAGGAACATATATTGAAATATTAACATTGTCATCAGTTCACCAGAACAGCAAGCAGATCATCAGTTCATAGGAACATATATTGAAATATTAACATTGTCATCAATTCACTAGAACAACAAGCAGATCATCAGTTCATAGAAACAAGCGGATCATCGGTTCATAGGAACAAGCAGATCATTAGTTCATAGAAATAAGCAGACATGTAATGTTAAAGACACATAAACAAACAACAATTCATAGGATAAAAACCCAAACCCTAAACACTAGTCCATAGGATTAAACCCTAAACAACAAATCAAGGCAGATCAGGATCAGGTTACCTTTGTGCCAAACACGGCTCGACAGATCAAGGAAGATCAGGATTAGTACATCTGGAGCCCAGCAAGTAGATCAAGATAACAAGTTCCCAACAAATAGCAGTTCATCAGTGAGCAGTAGAGCCAGAGCCTAGCAAGTAGATTAAGATAGCAAGTTCCCAACAAACAACAGTTTATTAGTGAGAAGTAGATCCGGAGCAGATCAGCTAAACAGAGGAGCAGATCAGGTTAACTCTGTCCTAGACAGGGAGATGTCACCAGTGAGCAGTAGATTAGGAGCACCAGTTCCATCACTAACTCGTCGTGGAGATAGATGGAGAGCCTACACACTGGTTCCTCATGAATCCACAGAACTCACAGTCTCAGGAGTAGATCTAGAGCACTAAGCACCAATTCACCAACGCCAGCGCCTACTCTGACGCCTTTGAAGGTGAGGTATAGAGGGGGAGGATTGGAGGAGATGGAGAATGGGCACGAGCACTAGACTACCAGATCACTAGCACGCCAAAATGATTGAGACCAATGAGGCAATGATGGAGGCATGGAGAAGGGAGCACTGGAATCCAGGAAGGTTCGAGAGACGTCGAGAGGCGAGAGCGCAGCGGAGAGATCGAGAGCGAGAGGCGTGCCACAAGCGGAGAGGCAGGAGTGAGTCACATTAGAGTTAGCCAGTTAGGGTTATCCAGTTAGGGTTAGGAGCTTATATGGCAGCAGCAACACCCGTGAGTGGGCTGGTCCATTGGGGGAGTGGGGGCCGATTAGGGGGTGCTGGGGAGCAGGCCGGTTACAAGGCCCGGCTGATACCGAGTCATGCCCGGGCTAGCCCAATAGGCTCCAATGGCTATCAAGCATGGCACGAGCTTCATGACAGGCTGGGCCTAGGCCCACAACAGTCTGGGTCAGGCCAAGCTAGTGTCAGGCCAAAAAATCGTGCTTCGTGCCGGTTAAGGGCCACGTGCTTTATGGACATCTATATTCCCATCTCATGTCACCGTCACCTTCTTACCCCATGTCATGTGCCACTCTTCTTGTGGCAGAGCGAAGGGGCGGCAGGGGCCATGGCCCCTCCCAAGGCTACGCCAAATATATACACATATATATACTCTAAATTTCGTGCATCTTTTATATATATACACACACACTCTCTCTCTAAACTTTGTATAGCTTAATTAATCAAATGTTTAATATAGTGGTTGGTAATATATGATCCATAACTCTATTGTAGTATGTCAATTAAAGCCTAAAAGAGACAAACGATGTAAGATAAAATATTTGTTGAATGAAGCAAAAAAGAAGCACCCTGAGTATATAGCCTTACATATCAAACGTAACAAACATCCACCATAAAACAAAAGTGAAACATCCTCAAAAGTAACATATCAACGAATCAAGCCCCCTCTAATCTAGCATTTAACCTCTATCTGTGGCTTGCAACGATCTTCATCGCCACCACCTCTAAGGATTAGCATACAACAAGGACATCATGTTGAGTTTCTTCTTTCTACAACATTCTCCAGAATCTAAGTCAGTATGTTCCCCTATAAAGAACCTACATGATTGATGGTTTTGGTTTAAAAGTAAAAGACAACATCATTGCGACAAAGCCAAATAAACCAAAACATTGTTGCATATGCTTATAAATTCCATTTTCACAATTTGATAATCATTGCTGATCTTTGTCGTCAACTAGCGCAAACTAGAAAATTAAATGAATAGGGATTGTTGGCCCCTTATATTTTATTCCTGACTTCGCCACTGCACTCTTCTACAACTCCTTGTCTATTATCTCCTAGTTATCGAGGACAACCTCATAAGAGAAAAGAAAGTTGGTCATATAGCACTCCACCGACTCCATGCTGGCCTCTACCATCACCACCATCCAGGCTGCCCTGGCCGCCTCGCAGGAGTGCGAGTGCATCATGTCCCTCGCCCTAGAGCAAGAGCCTGCCATGAGCACCACTCTGATTGCCTAGATGGCCACCACGTAGCGACTCATCCTTGGCCCTCCTCCGGTCACCCCTGAGGCCCCTCTATCCACTCCTGAGGCCCTCTCGCCTCTGGACTTGACCAGACCACATCGCCGCCCTCCACGCACAAGCCGCCAGACTCCACAACATCTGGTCCCTCTTGTCCATCATGTTGGACCTAGCGTCCTCCCACTACCCTCATTGGCGAGGTCAGGTCCTCACCCTTTGGTGATATGTGCTCGCCGACCATGTCCTTGATGACATCGTCGCCCCGCCGTCTCCAACCTAGTACCTGATGGACAACATGGTGCTCTCGTGGCTCCACGACACCATCACCGTCGAGCTACAAGACATCATCCGCGACCACGCAGACATGGGCCGTCAGGCGTGGCTCGCCCTCGAGGAACAGTTCCTCGGGAACCGGGATGCTCGAGCCCTTCACCTCGATGCCTAGTTCCACCAGTTCTCTTAGGGGGACCTCTCCATGGGGAAGTACTACCGCCAGATGAAGGGCCTGGCAAACTCCCTCCGTGACCTCGGTGAGCTGATGGCTTACTGTACCTTGGTGTTGAACCAACTGTGTGGCCTCAGCCCCTGCTATGGCCGCTTGAAGGCTCTTATCAAGAGGACCGTGCCCTTTCCCACCTTCCATGTTGTGTGGAACGAGCTTCTCCTCGAGGAGGTCACCATGGCGATTGAGGCACCCGCTCTAGCCCTGGCACTCTACATCGCTCCTCCTGGTGGTCATGCGTCTTACGGGGGACATGCCCCTCGTACTTCATCGACCGAGGCCCCCGCTCGCCCTCCTGTCGTGACCCCTGTGGCCCCTCGTCTGGCTTCCACTGCTGACGGAAGCTACCACCCCCGCAAGGGCAGACGAGGGGGTGGCAGCTCCACATGTGGAGGTTCCACCAGCTAGGGTGGCGGCCAGGGCTGGCCGTCGTTCTACAACCCCTGAACCGGAACCATATCGATGTGGCCGGGTTAGGCCCCGATTGCCTCCCGTCCTCCGGCGTCAGCTCTCCTAACTGCGCCCCCTATGGCGCACCTTCACTGCCTGCCTACGACATGCCTCCATACGGCGTGCCCCCGACGACCTAGGCTCTGCCTCCCGCCTCTAGGGACCCCCACCGTGACTCCCTGGTCCCCACTCGCTGGAGGCTGGGACCCAACCTCCCTTGCCATCGCCTATAGCACCATGGTGTTGGCTCCACCATCCCCTGACTGGGTCATCGACTCTGGTGCCTCCTACCACACCACCCCCACAACAGGCATGCTATCTCGCTCTCACCCACCTCATTCCTCCCAACCCACCTCGATAGTCGTTGGAAATGGTTCCACACTACCGTCACCTCAGTAGGTGCCTGGGTTCTCACTGGACCATTCTATCTCAATGACATTCTCGTAGCCCCTCATATCACCCACAATCTCCTTTCTGTCCGTCGGTTCACCACCGACAATTCTTGTTCCATTGAGTTTGACCCTTCTATTTTTTTGTGAAGGATCTGACCACCAGGACCCCTCTCGCCCGATGTGACAGTGTTGGGCCCCTCTACATGCTCTGGCATACTTCCACCGGCGCGTCTCCACCTCTCGTCCTGGTCTCCACCACCACTTGGCATCGTCGTCTCAGCCACCCAGGACCTTACATCATGACCAAGCTTACCAGCAGTCTAGATTCTTCTTGTATTAGGGGACATTTTGAGGGTCCCTGTCGTGCTTGTCAGTTAGGCCAACACACTCGTCTCCCATTTACTACTTCTTCTCGGGCTGAGCAGGCTTTTGACCTGGTTCATTATGATCTCTGGACCTCCCCTGTACTCAATATTTCTGGATATAAATACTATTTGGTGATTTTGGATGATTTTTCCCATTTTCTTTGGACTTTTACTCTTCGGTTGAAGTCTAACACATTCACCACTCTCACACACTTCTTCGCCTGGGTATCCACCCAGTTCCGTCGCCTGGTCCATGCCCTACAGTGTGACAATGGCCGTGAGTTCGACAACCATGACTCCCATTCTTTCTTTCTCATTAATGGCGTTCAGTTGCATCTCTCGTACCCCTACACCTCTGCCCAGAACGGTCGGACCGAACGCATGATTCAAACCACCACCAATATGATTCGTTGCCTTCTCTTTCAGGCGTCTCTTCCTGCTAGCTACTAGGTAGAGGCCCTACACACCACGACCCACCTCCTCAACCGCCTCCCATCGAAGGCAGTGAGCCACCCTACTCCCCATTTTGCTTTGTACGGCATAGCCCCCTCCTACGACCACCTTTGTGTGTTCGGCTATGCTTGCTATCCTAACTCTTCTGCCACCGCTCCTCATAAGTTATCTCCCCGCTCCACTCGCTGCCTCTTCCTTGGCTACTCCCCTGACCACAAGGGGTATCGCTGTCTTGACCTTGCCTCCCACCACATCATCATCTCTCGTCATGTCGTCTTCGACGAAGATGTGTTCCCCTTGCCGGATCCTCCCCACCCATCGATCCCGACTCCCTCCTCGAGTCTGATCTAATTATCCCTCCACCCTAGGCGCCTCCGCTTGCGCCATTGCCCACGCCACGCACGGCTTCGATGCTTCCGCGCGCACCTCTTCCCATGCCTCGCGCGACCCCGTCGACCCCACCTGCGCCACGCGCGGCTCCGACGCCTCCGCTCACACTTGTACCCGCGCCACGTGCAACCCTGTCGATCATGACAGTGCAACGCGTGGCCCCGTCGACCGCGCTTACACACGCGCGGCCCCATCGACTCCTTCCGCGCCACGCGCGGCCCTGTCGACTCCTCCCGTGCCACGCACGGCCCCATCGACAAGCGCAACTCGCTTCGTCGACCCAACCCTCGTCTACCACCGCCACGGGAGCGCCACCCCCTCGGCACCCATGGGCTCGGGCCCATCGACAAGTGCGACCCGCTTTGCTGACCCCCACCGTCGTCTATCATCATTGTACACCTGCGACCACTGATGTCTCGGCGGTCCGCTTTGAGCTGCATGTGTACCACCTAGTTGCCATCCACCGTGACCCTAGGAACGTACACCCGACGGTGACTCGGCACGCCGCCAGTGTTCTTTGCCCCGTCAACTGGCCGATTCTGGCCGCTATACGACATCCACTCCACCGGACGCCTCCTCTGTCCCTCCTCCGTTTGCACCACCCTCGCTGACCCACACTAGTGTCGGGATATGGAGAAGTACATGGCCCTGCTGACCAACCACACCTGGGACCTTGTGCCGTGTCCTCCAGGCACTAACATGGTCATCGGCAAGTGGCTCTTTTGCCACAAGATGACATCGGATGGCTCCCTTGACCACTATAAGGCCTGTTGGGTCTTTTGGGGCTTCACCCAGCACCTCGGAGTGGACTATGACAAGACCTTCAGCCCCATCGTCAAGTTCACCCCCATTCGCGCCATCCTCTCCCTCGCCCTCCCTTGGGACTGGGTGATCCATCAGCTTGATGTCAAGAATGCCTTCCTCCATGGCATTCTGACGGAGACTATCTACTGTAGCCAGCCCACCGGTTTCGTCGACGCCGGTCACCCGGATCTGGTCTACTGACTGAAACGCTCCCTCTATAGCCTCAAACAGGCACGGTAGGCCTGGTACAGCCGCTTCGTCACCTACTTAGCCTCCATCGACTTCGTTGAGGCCAAGTCAGATACGTCAATCTTCATCTACCGGCAAGGCAGTGCCACCGTCTACCTCCTACTATACGTCGACAGCATTGTGCTCACAACATCTATCACCGATCTCTTACATCGCATGATCATCGCCCTCCAGCAAGAGTTTGTGATGAAGGACCTAGGGCCCCTCCACCACTTCCTCTGCATTACCGCTGAATGCCGGCCCTAGGGTCTCTTCCTTCACCAGCGCCCATACACCATCGACATCCTAGAGCAAGCTGGCATGTCCGACTACAACCCTACTCCACGCCTATCGACACTCAGGCGAAGCTCTCTAAGGACGACGGGCCCCGGTCATCGACACGATGTCCTACTAGAGCCTGACCGACGCACTCCAGTACCTCACCTTCTCCCGACCCGACATCGCCTATGCCGTCCAGCAGGTGTGCCTATACATGCACACCCCGCGGGAGCCCCATCTCACTGCTCTCAAGCGGATGCTGTGCTACCTCTATGGCTCCCTCGACTATGGCCTCCTACTCCGACCATCCCTAATGTTGGAGCTCGTGGTCTACACCGACGATGACTGGGCCAACTGTCCCAACATGTGCCAGTCCACTTCTGGCTATCCCATGTTACTAGGCGCCAACCTCATCTTAGGGGCCGCCAAGCGACAACCCATCATCTCCCGCTCCAGCGCAGAGGACAAGTACCGTGTTGTAGCCAACGGTGTGGCAGAGGCCTCCTAGATGCGCCAGCTACTCCACGAGCTCCACAACCCCCTTCAGCATGCCACCCTCGTCTACAGTGAGAACGTCAACACGGTCTACCTCTCCACCAATCCCGTGTAGCATCTATGCACGAAACATGTGGAGATCGACTTGCACTTCATCCGTGAGCGTGTTGCTATAGGTGGCGTTAGTTTGCCAACATCTTCACCAAGGGGTTATGAAAGGGAAATGTGCCCTTGGGCAATTTCTGTTATGTTTTGGTGATTAAGTGCCCAAACACATTTAATTAAGTTCTTATGTGCTAAATGAAGAGAAAAGTGCAAATCAAGACATAAGGTATGTTTCTAGACTTAGTACATTGTCTTTGAGTACTAACATATTTTGTCTAAGTGCTAGAAACAGGAAAAGAAAGAATTGCAAAAGACTTGGCTGTGTGCAGCCAGAGTACAGCTCGGCCTGGCACACCGGACTGTGGCTAGGCTAGACTCTTTCAGGTTGTTTCAAATGGATGTAAAGAGTGCTTTCCTCAACGAGCCAATCAAGGAGGAGGTATACATGGAACAACCCCCTGGCTTTGAGGATGACAGGTACCCTGACCATGTGTTCAAACTCTCTAAGGCGCTCTATGGACTTAAGCAAGCCCCAAGAGCATGGTATGAATGCCTTAGAGATTTCTTAATTGCTAATGCTTTCAAGGTTGGGAAAGCCGATCCCACTCTTTTCACTAAGACTTGTGATGGTGACCTTTTTGTATGCCAAATTTATAATGACATAATATTTGGTTCTACTAATTAAAAGTCTTATGAGGAGTTTAGCAGGGTGATGACTCAAAAGTTTGAGACATCGATGATGGGCGAGTTGACCTACTTCCTTGGGTTCCAAGTGAAGCAACTCAAGGATGGCACCTTCCTCTCCCAAACGAAGTACACACAAGACCTTCTCAAGAGGTTTGGGATGAAGGACGCAAAGCCCGCGAAGACACCGATGGGAACCTACGGGCATGTCGACCTCAACAAAGGAGGTAAGTCCGTTGATCAAAAGGCATACCGGTCTATGATAGGTTCTTTGCTTTATTTATGTGCTAGTAGACCGGACATTATGCTTAGTGTATTCATGTGTGCTAGATATCAATCTGACCCCAAGGAATGTCACCTTGTCGCCGTTAAGCGAATTCTTAGATATTTAGTTGCTACGCCTTGCTTCGGGATCTGGTATCCAAAGGGGTCTACCTTTGACTTAATTGGATATTCAGACTCCGATTATGCTGGATGCAAGGTTGATAGGAAGAGTACATCAAGGATGTGCCAATTCCTAGGAAGGTCCCTGGTGTCTTGGAGTTCAAAGAAACAAACCTCCGTTGCCCTATCCACCGCTGAGGCCGAGTATGTTGCCGCAGGATAGTGTTGCGCGTAACTACTTTGGATGAGGCAAACCCTCCAAGACTTTGGCTACAATCTAAGCAAAGTCCCACTCCTATGTGACAATGAGAGTGCAATCCGCATAGCAGATAATCCTGTTGAACACAGCCGCACTAAGCACATAGACATCCGGCATCACTTTTTGAGGGACCACCAGCAAAAGGGAGATATCGAAGTGTACCATGTTAGCACCGAGAACCAGCTAGCCGATATCTTTACCAAGCCATTAGATGAGAAAACCTTTTGCAGATTGCGTAGTGAGCTAAATGTCTTAGATTCGCGTAACTTGGATTGATCTATAGCATACATGTGTTCTATGCCTTTGATCATGTTACTTTAGGCATTTCAATTCATTATTGTTTATTTGTGGTGCTCAAGTTGTACACATGATCCTCGGACCTCACAAGTCCATTTGCAAGTGATGCACTTATTTAGGGGGAGATATGCTACAACTTGACCCTTTGAGACTAACCTTTGTGTTTGAGTGTTCTTGATGTAGTCTCAAAGGTGCATTGCAAAGACTTCCACTACACTCCAGTATTGGTATATTTAATTCCAAGTTCATACTTATGCTCTTATTGCCTTTTTACTCTTGATTGACAATTTTGGTGAGGCAATGGGGTTAAAGGGCCAAAAATGATCCCGTTTTGGTGCTTAATGCCAAAGGGGGAGAAATTAAGGCCAAAGCAAATGGATCAGCTACACCACCTTGAGAATTTTGAAAACAGTAGAGTTAGAATTTTTTATTTGTCCAAAATACTCTTACTGCAAAATTTGGCCTCTTGTGGGGGAGAATTTATGATTATGGGAAAAAGGGGGAGTTTTTTGGCACTTGATCAATTTCACTCTTGGATTATCTCTCTTTATGCCCAAACAAGTGAGTTTGACTTAGAGATAGGAAAATGAATTTGATTTGCAAAAACAAACCAAGTGGTGGCAAAGAATGATCCAAATATGCCAAATTAGAGTCAAAAACAATTTGGTCCTCATTTTGCATTTATGTTGCACTTCCTTTGGTTGCTTTTGGATGTGTTGGCATAAATCACCAAAAAGGGGGAGTTTGAAAGGAAATGTGCCCTTGGGCAATTTCTATTATGTTTTGGTGATTAAGTGCCCAACACATTTAATTAAGTTCTTATATGCTAAATGAAGAGAAAAGTGCAAATCAAGACATAAGGTATGTTTCTAGACTTAGTACATTGTTTTTGAGTACTAACATATTTTGTCTAAGTGCTAGAAACAGGAAAAGAAAGAATTGCAAAAGACTTGGCTGTATGCAGCCAGAGTATAGCTCGGCCTGGCACACCGGACTGTCCGATGGTGCACCGGACAGTGTCCGGTGTGCCAGGCTGGTCCGTGTGGAAAAGGTTGCTCTCAGGACTCGACGACGGTGTACGGCTATAATTCACCGGGCTGTCCGATGGTGCACTGGACTATCCGGTGAGTCATCCGCGGCGAACTCACTGTCCTCGGGAAAAGCAAAAAGGCGACGTGGCTATAATTCACCGGACTGTCCGGTGAGCCAACGGTCGCCATTGCAACGGTCGGCCGTGCAATCCGCGGGCGACGCGTGGCCCTCACCAATTGTCGGCAGGAGGCACCGAACTGTCTGGTGTGCACCGGACAGTGTCCGGTGTGCCAACTGGCCCGAAGGTGCAACGGTCATCTGCGCCAGAAAAGGAAGGAGATCGGCACCGGACCGTCTACAGTGATTGTCCGGTGGCGCACCGGACTGTCCGGTGCGCCACTCGACAGAAGGCAAGGATAGCCTTCCTTGTTGATCTTTAACGGCTCCTAGCTGCCTTGGGGCTATAAAAGGGACCCCTAGGCGCATGGAGGCGCTACACAAGCTTACAAGAAACATTCGAAGACTCCAATACTCCGACTTCACGCATTCGATTCTCTGAGACAGTGACTTGAGCTCCATTTGAGTTGTGAACTCCGTGCGTTGTGTTTTGAGCTCGAGTTGTGACTTGTGTGCGTGATTGTGCTGCGATTTGTGTCTTGTGTGTGTTGCTCATCCCAACCTTACTCTGTGCTTTCTTTGTGATCATCATTGTAAGGGCGAGAGGCTCCAAGTTGTGGAGATTCCCCGCAAACGGGAGAAAGACTAAGAAAGGAAAAATTGTGGTATTTAAGTTGATCATCAGATCACTTGAAAGGGGTTGAGTGCAACCCTCATCCATTGGGACGCCACAACGTGGAATTAGGCAAGTGTTACTTGGCCGAACCACGGGATAAAATCGTGTGTCTCTTGTGTGCTTTCTCTTTGATTGTCTGTGTTCATAAGGGCTCGTTTCAAGCTACTTAGCCATTCTAACTTTCATAACTAAGTCTTTGTGGCTATTAGTGTTGAATTTTACAGGATCACATATTTACCCCCCCCCCCTCCCCCCTCTAGGTGCTCTCAGGTTACCGTCGAGTGTATTTTTAGACTTTCGATCCAGTCTCAACATCTGTATAGGATTGAGTTACGACTGCGGTGAATGTTAGAATACCCATTTATGGTTTGGGGCTTTCCCATGTAACTACCCTCTCACCCCTTTGTAATGGGTCTGGCCCGGTTAACTCAAGTCTATTAATACAACACCCAACCCTAATCCAGGTTTAAGGTTTCCCACGCATAGGAATGTATGGCCCAAAATTTGTATAAGAAAAATGAGAATAATAAAATAAATATATGAAGAAATGAAATACTAAATTCAGATATCTTAAATTATACTTAAGAGTTGAAAATTGAGAACGGAATTTTGAAACCAAGAAATATTTTAGAAAAGAAGTAATAGAAAAGTTTGCTATTCAACTAAATGATTATGCATTACATTAAATGGTGCACCATAAGCTTTTATTTACATGAATATTTAATTTTGAAGTAACTTTTAATTCTTATCCCACATTCAAAATATTATTTTTCTAAAAAGAAAGAAAATAATATGAGTGTTTCATAATTCAAACATCTACCAAGCAAATAAATTAATTAAAATAAATATACCTTTATTGCATCATATTGGAGTTTTGATTTATTTGTGCATTCAACAAAAATAATAATAACATGAATCAAAATATAATAATGGGTGGAGAAATTGGATTTAAAAGTACAATTTAGGAAATTGGGATCAAACCTAAATTAGAATTTGGAATTGAAAATAGAGAAGGAAGGAGAGAAATATTATACAACACAAAATAAATTTATAAATAAATAACTTCATCACAATTTGGTATGATCAAATTAAACATTTGGTCTGAGTACAAATTACCATGAAGTTTGAACTTAAATGGGAATTTGAATTTTGAATTTGGAAATAAAGAGGAAAGAAACAGAAAAGAAAAGAAGAAAAAAAGAGCTAGTTGGGCCAACTTCACGCCATTTCGGCCCACCAGAATCAAACACCGCGCAGCCCAACCTCCGCGATGTCACGCGTCGACAACTGGGTCCCATCGGCCAACCTCTGGTCGCGGCCCTCTCACCGTCACACTACCACGTGGACCCCTTTTGTCATCCCGCCATCCTCGCGCTCGCTGTCACTACTACGTGGGCCCTCCTTCACCTGGTCGTCTTCCTTGCGCAAACTTCGCGCCATGGGCGGAGCTAACGGCCCATGCGAATCACGCGGGCTCTTCCCCCCTATCCTCTGCGCCAGCTCTGATAAAGGCGGATCCACCTCCCACGAACCCTCCCTATCTTCTGTTTCTTTCATCAGCGACGCCGAGAGCTTAGTGCACCATAGCCATAACCGTGAAACCACGCCGCCGCCGTCGACGCAGCCGCGATCGATTCCTTGGCCACGGCGGTGTGTCCCGGGAGCACCAGAGGGTTCCGCCGCAAGTGTAGGAACCGATCCCGGGTCGGATTCTATTACCAGGTGCGACAATTGCTTGTCGCCATTCGTGCGTCGATCGGAGTCCGCGACCGCCGTGGATAGCCTGCCATCATGCACGACTTCCGGTACGGTTTCCTCAAGTGCTTTCGTCTTTGTTGCCATAGTGTTTAGAGCCGGTTGGAATGATGCTTAGCGCGCGTAAACCGGGGAACGCCTGGCGGCAGTGGCGCCGCCGTGCTCGGTGTGCGCGGCCATGTTCCGCCGTCGGGAGATAGGTGATAGGCTCGCGTCCCTCGGATTCAAGCGTGACGGCTAGGATTAGAAGCTGGATAACCCTTCGTCGCATTAAATCCATGCCGCAGAAATTAGATCGGACGTGATCTGGGTGTGGTTGATATTTGGTCGTACATCTCGGATCTGACGATTGTGGATGCGTATCGGTTCATAATTGGGGCGATCTAATCGTGGCCTTTAGGATTTGATCTGATGATCTAGATCGCACTAGGGATGAAAACGGGACGGATACAGCCGGATACAGGGTCATCTTGTATCCTACCCTAATATATTTCTCTCGGATACGGGACCGGATATGGGTAGTTAAGATTTGGGACGGATACAGGACGGGACCGAGTAATAATCCGGACGGGTAAGAAACGGATAACAGATACTACTTGGGTAGGTACCGGATAATTGTCGGGTAGTTCATCCGATGATATTAATTGTCCAACCATCCATAAGTTAAGCAATACATAATCATGTATATGATAGATCAGATGTAAGAAAGGAAACCGGTAAAATTGACATCATGCAGTTTAAAGTTGCTTATCACAAGAACATTGTAGAACCAACACCGCAATATTTAAAATTCATAAATATTCTAGTTTCACTAAAAAATTGCAAATAAGTTACAAAAACTAATAAACATTTTATATGAAGATAACTCAAGTCCTCGTATAAAAATGATAAAGTGAAGTACTGATTATGTTGAAACTTGGATACTTACACTAATTTCACATGTAACTCATACAAATAAGTGAAAGTGAAAGGAAAGAAACGTGGGCATATTATAGATCTTATGATCCAAACTTTTTTTATGGTTACATATGGACATATGTTGTATCTCCGTAAAATTTCACGATTTTTTGAGGCTATTTATGTATTATTAATTTCTTATCATAGAAAATCATCAAAATACAATTAAATCATTAAAATATTGTTTAAACAAAAAATTGATGTATTACAAAGTCATAGATCTCTTGAAGCTCTATAATTTTCATATAAACTTTATCTTCATCCGATTTCATATGTAAAAGTTATGATTTTATAACTATATTATGCAGAAAAAGAAAAAACGGGTACCCAAATTCCGGGTACCCGTATCCGACCCGAGATTTTCGGGTACTGACTGGGTATTAGTGATTCCGTATCCTACCCGTATCCGAGGTTCAATATCCGGGTAATACCCGTATCCGTCCCGACAAATAAAATACCCGTATCCGTATCCGAAATTACATCTCGTTTTGTTACCCGTATTCGATACCCGTTCCGGGTACCCGTCCCGTTTTCATCCCTAGATCGCACCATACCCTTTCGCCAACGCGATTTTGCTTATAAGCCCCTCAAGTTTACTCGAATAAACACGTCGTCCTGGCGCCAACAACCTGAGTCTTAAGAATTTTTACCCTGAGACCCCTGCGCTTCACAGTATTTGGCGCCCAGTCCAAAGAATAGAAAACCAAAGAAAATAAATTAGAAATAGATTTTTAGTGCAAAAAATAATTGCTAGAACTTGTATAAATCATAGAAAATTCATGTGAACTCCAAATTGATCCATTCCAGTTTCTAAAATTTTGTAATATTATTGTGTTGGGGACTTGTTCTCAAGTGCTATGAATTAAGAACAAGGCAACATAAAATGTTAGAAGTTAATATCCTTCGTCTTTCGAAGCATTATTTCTCATAGGATATAATGATCTTCAGACGAAGGTGATGAAGGACATACCTTCATCATCGCAGCGAATGTGAAAGACAGCATGAATAATCATATGACATTGCTAATATATTTATTATTATCATGGATAGACAGAAATGATATTGTATTACACTTATACCTTCGGCTTG
This sequence comes from Zea luxurians, assembly GCA_029449295.1. Lineage (NCBI taxonomy): Eukaryota > Viridiplantae > Streptophyta > Magnoliopsida > Poales > Poaceae > Zea > Zea luxurians. The sequence continues at coordinate 79,582,220 of JAOPSE010000011.1, forward strand.
ATAGAAGGTAAAAGTCCAAGCGTGACGCATGAGCGAATACAAGTCAGCGTGAACAGTACGGGGCACTGTTCATCTATTTATAGGCACAGGACGCAGCCTGTGTAAAATTACATTCATGCCCTTTACATTTACTATTGACTTTAGGATAATCCATTGAGGTCCATATAGCCTTTTCCCTTTTAAGTCGGTTCCTTTTCCTGCCGTTATGCCGAAGCTCCCTTGCGCGTGGCTTCGGGGCCGCGTCATCCTTCGTATTGTTCGTGCTTCTCACATTATGTATGGTTTTCATCCGAGTCCGAAGGTACCTGTACATATGTTACACTTGGGAAATATTGTCAAATCATATTTTTGAGGACCTTCGGAAGACAAAGGCCCCCAACAGTAGCCCCTCGCAGTATTAATTTGTTAAGATAACAAATTCAGACTGCGATATGGACGAAGGCTTTTGAGCCGAAGGTCCGAAAAAACACCTTCCCTTTGCTAGAATAGCAATATTCAATGACAAATGGGGCCCTCCAATTTGTGTCGCACCGGGCGTATAAATAGGGGCTCACACTAGCTATATTTGATGCGCTGTTTCTGCCATTTGCATTATTTTCTCAATCTTATAGCTCTTGCTCACTAGCACCTGCTAGGTTTTCAAACTTTCTGAGCTTTGGTTTAAAAAGGCGTGTTTTCACCACATCTGGAAGAAAAAGATGTCCCAGGAGAAGAAAGTTGTTGCGGAGTCGAAGCTAACTGAAGAAGCGAGACTGTTTGAGGAGAAGAAAGATGTGAATCCTTACATTGCTGGATTTGTTGAATCAATGGTGAAAACAAACACAGAAAAAATTACGAAGGAGATACTAGAAGGTTTGTCTGAAGACACTGATGACAGTGATAGTTATGATGTGGATAGTGGAGGTGAAGATTCTGAAGATCGGCCCTAGCGACCAAGCCACACAATCTTTGGAAAATCAATAATTAAGCAGAGTCATCTTGATAATATGCGAGGAAGGTACTTTCGAGATATGTCTATTGTGAGGGCTGGTGGGGACAACAATGTCCCTGCTCCCGAGGAAGACGAAGTTGTGATTTACCGGAGCTTCCTCAAAGCTGGTCTTCGGTTTCCACTGAGCAGGTTTGTGGTTGAAGTGCTGAAGATATATCAGATTTACCTTCATCAGATCACTCCCGAAGCTATTATTAGAATGGGGATTTTTATCTGGGCTGTAAGAAGCCAAGGGTTGGAGCCAAGCGCAAAATGCTTTTACAGTATGCACGAGCTTTTATATGAGACGAAGGCCATGGGCAAGGAACAATATCATAACAACTTTGGTTGCTATGGATTTGCCACTCGCCCCAACGCAAGCTACCCAGTGCCAACATTCCATAAAAGGTGGCCTAGAGCTTGGATGGAGGAATGGTTTTACGTGAAGAATGATCTGAAGACACGAGAAGATATTAAGGAAATCATTATGCGTCCCATTTGGTCTCGCTTCGGCCTTCGAAAACCGAAGATAGAGGGCCTTCAGCACTGTTTGCTCCTTTATCGGAACAAGGGACTTAATGCAAGAACATATAGCATTCAGGGTATGGCTGCTTGTAGAAAACTAGGAAATGCCGAAGGAGACCATCACTAAGTCTAATGAAGGTGATTTGGTCCGGCTGAAATATACATTCAGGTTTGGGGATAAATTTGATGAACCAAACGACGACTGGCTGAAGCGCATCGAAGCTACAAGTGATGAATTGCTTGGAGCATATTCTAAGACAGAAGACAATGCCTTGTCCTCATCCTTCAGAGGTCGAAATAAGAAAATGTTGAACAGGGTATTCGATGCCATTGGCTTCGTATACCCTGACTATTGCTACTCGTTGCAAGGGCCAGGGGTAAAAAGAAAGGTTATTGCTTTTGGAAAAGCTGCCTCTTCGGCCATCATAGCTGAGCCGAAGGGCAAGAAGATGAAGGTTTTGACCCACCGGCCTCGTTATATCGAACCGACCGCGATACCCGAATTTTGCAAAGGGGCCCCTTCTGCTGCCAAAGAAAAAGGGATTATTCCTCCTGTGCAGAGAACTGAAGAGCTGTCTCTAATGTCGAAGGTACCTACGGTTGAGGCATTTGAAACGAAGGCCGACAAAGATAAAGCTGAAGGGTCAAAAGTTGACAAAATGTCAGAGATTTTTAGCCCTTCCACAGAAGTAACAGCTTTGAAGACTCAAAAAGGTTCTGCCACAACTCCTAAGATGAGGAGAATGGCAGTGTGCTAGATGTTGTATTGGAAACAACAAAGACCGTGAGTTGCACCCCTTCAAGAAAGATTGTCGAAGCTTCGAAAGCACAATCCGAAGCTGAAACAAAACAAGCAGAAGTCGAAGCTGCAACAATTCATGCTGAACCCACTGAGACAGAGCCCGCCGTAGTTGAAGAAAAAGCAGCAGAACAAATTGCGTCTGAAGAGGTTTAAGCTGTTGCTTCCGAAGCTTCAAAAGAAAGCACTGATTACATCATTCGTCACGCCTCGGGAAAGAGACTTTCTCAAAAAGAGAAGCTAGAAGCATTACATTATGCCCAAAAATTAAAATACCTGAAGGGGGCATTAGTGTTTAATGGTAGTGGGGAGGAAGATTTCCTGTACTGTCTCCCGGATAACAAAGAGATATCCGTCTGCCGAGAGATAGGTAGAAGCATTGGATTCCCGACGCTAGAAGATGGCCTTTCAATATTATCAAAGGATGAGCTTGCTGACAGTTTGGCTTATAATAGCATAAAGGTAAAAAACTAATTTTGTATTTTGAAATCGAAATACTTTGTTTATTTATACTTAATTCTGTCCTTCTCTTTCAGGGCTTAATTCTTAGCAATGCACTAAGAGCTCAGAAAAACATTGAAGATGAAGGATACACAATGGCTCTGAATAACCTTCGTTCAGAGGTAATTGAATTAAGGAACGAAGGTCTTGAAAAAGACAAAATCTTGATTTCATTGTAAATAAAGTGAAAGAAGATGAAGTCAATTTCAAGGCTCAGGCCGAGATCCAAAAGAATGAGATCGAAGAGCTTCGGAGACAATTGGCCGAAGCTAAAGAAAAATGCGTTGTCGTGGAAGCTAATTGAGAGAGCAACGAATATTGGAAAAATTATTTAGAAAAAACTGTTGAAGAACTTCGTGCGTCCAAGGAAAGATGTTTTGAAAAATCTTTGGGCTACGTGGAGAAAATTAAGGCTAGCTTCGCCAACGTGGGCGCCTATTCTAACGAATATAACTTCATACGAGGTGACCCTGAAGGAGCTATCAAGTGGATAAGTGGAGAGGCCAAAGCTTTTGAAGAAATCTTAAGTGATCACGGGGTTGTCTGCGCATTCTTCGGTGCTAGGGGAATTTCAGCCATCCTGGAGAAGGTGGGATGTGACCATGTCAAGACCCTGGCCCAGGCCGAAGCTGCCTTCTCCGTGGATGATACAAAGGATCCCTCAGCTGAAGCGAGTTTAATGGGCGGGAAATTTTATAATGACATCTAGGTAAATGGTGGCCGAGAAATGGCTCACGGAATTATGAAGAAAAGCGAGAAAGACATCCATGACGCCCGAGTGCAAACAAAACAAGCTGCAGAAGCTGCAGAGCGCGAAAGGCACATATGTATTGCTTAGCGGCATCTAGCTTCAGCATTGCTTTTATGGCTTCGGACTATTTTTTTTCTACTGTAGCTGAATTATCTCCGCCACCGGAGCCGTTTGATCCCCTGGCCGATCCAGAAACGAAGGAAGCACTGGATATTATTAATATAGCCGAGTCTATTGTTGACGAAGTTGTAGACAAATTGCTAAATGAAATTGCGGAGAAGGTCCTGAAGTAATATTAGTAGTTTTTGCAAAACATTTATAGACAATCAATGTAACTGTGCTGTAATAAGACTGTAATATTTGATACGCACATCTTTGAATCCAATATGTAAATTTTTTGTAATGCACTTCTTTGTGATGCATGAAACTTTTATGTACATACCATTTTTGAGCCTTCGGCGAAAAAACTGAGAGCACCTAGAGGGGGGGGTGAATAGGTGATCCTGTAAAAACTTCAAACTTAAGCCACAAAAACTTGTTATGTGTTAGCACGATTATTGCCAAGTGGCTAAGGTGAAGTCTCAACAAAACACAATACCACAAGAGATCAAGACAGAGGTGACACAGTGGTTTATCCCGTGGTTCGGCCAAGCCAATGCTTGCCTACTTCCACGTTGTGGCGTCCCAACGGACGAGGGTTGCAATCAACCCCTCTCAAGCGGTCCAAAGACCCACTTGAATACCACGGTGTTTTGCTTTTCCTTTCACTATCCCGTTTGCAAGGAATCTCCACAAATTGGAGTCTCTTGCCCTTACAAGTATATGATCACAAAGAAAACACAGAGTAAGGGGGGGAAGCAACACACACAAATCCACAACAAAAGCGCACACACACGGCCAAGACTCGAGCTCGAATGACTATCTCAGAGTTCACACTAGAACAGAGCTCGAATCACTTAGAATCACAAACGAATGCGCAAAGAACTTGTGTGGATGATCAAGAATGCTTAAGAGTTGCTTGTGTATCTCCTCCATGCGCCTAGGGGCTCCTTTTATAGCCCCAAGGCAGCTAGGAGCCGTTGAGAGCAAATCCGGAAGGCCATCCTTGCCTTCTGTCGTCGGGGGCACCGGACAGTCCGGTGCACACCGGACACTGTCCGGTGCCCGATTTGCTTCCTTTTCTGGCGCTTCCGACCGTTGGAAGGCTGCCGGAGATCTGCGAGCCGTTGGCGCACCGGACAGTCCGGTGCACACCGGACAGTCCGGTGTTCCTTCCCGACCGTTGGCTCGGCCACGTGTCGCGCGCCGATCGCGCGGCCGACCGTTGGCCCTGGCCGACCGTTGGCTCACCGGACAGTCCGGTGCACACCGGACAGTCCGGTGAATTTTAGCCGTACGCCGTCGGCGAAGTCCCGAGAGCGGCCAGTTCGCGCGGAGTCGGCCTGGCGCACCGGACACTGTCCGGTGCACACCGGACAGTCCGGTGCTCCAGACCGAGCTGGGTCTTGGCTGCACACAACAAAGTTCATTTCTCCCCTTCTCTTTTCTTCCTGTTTCTAACACTTAGACAAATATATTAGTACACAAAACCAATGTACTAAGGATTAGAAACATACCTTTAACCCATGATTTGTACTTTGTTCCATTTTACAAATAGGCACCTGTGTTGAGCACTAAATCACCAAAATTCTTAGAAATGGCCCAAGGGCACATTTCCCTTTCAATCTCCCCCTTTTTGGTGATTTATGCCAACACAACATAAAGCAAGTTGAACAAGTACAAAAACACTTCAAATTTATTTTGAATCAATTTCGGCATATATGGATCATCCTTTGCCACCACTTGGTTTGTTTTTGAGAATCAAACTCAAATCTCTATCTCTAAGTTAAACACACATGTTTAAGCATAAAGAGAGTCATTCAAAAAGAGATTGATCAAGGATTTCAAAAACTCCCCCTTTTTCCCATAATTACTACTTCTCCCCACAAGAAGCCAACTTTTGACAAGAGAGACAACAAAAGAGTTTTGACAAACCAAAAACTCTATTCTGCTATTTTTAAAATCTCTCAAGTGGTAGCTGATCCATTTATTGCTTTGGCCTTTATTTTCTCCCCCTTTGGCATCAAGCACCAAAACGGGATCAATCTTGGCCCTTTAACCCTATTGCCTCACCAAAAATCTTCAATTAAGAGCAAATGGCAATAAGAGTTCATGAGATGAACTTGGAATAAGTTACCCTCTCATCGGAGTGCAGTGGAAGTCTTTCACGGTCCAAGTCCACCATTTCCCTTTCAATTCTCCTTTGAGACTAAAACAGGCAAACTCAAGCATATGATTAGTCTCAAAGGGTCAAGTTGTAACACGTCTCCCCCTAAATATGTGCATCACTTTGCAACGGACTTGTGAGGTCCAGGGAGTGTTTGTACAACTTGAGCACCATAATAAGCAACAAAATGCAGAATGGACATGATCAAAAACATAAACACATGTATGCTACAATTCAATCCAGGTTCCGCGAATCTAAGACATTTAGCTCACTACGCAGCCTGCAAAAGGTCTTCTCATCTAAAGGCTTGGTAAAGATATCGGCTAGCTGGTTCTCGGTGCTTACATAAAACACTTCGATATCTCCCTTTTGCTGGTGGTCTCTCAAAAAGTGATGCCGGATGTCTATGTGCTTTGTGCGGCTGTGCTCAGCAGGATTTTCCGCTATTCGGATAGCACTCTCATTATCACATAGGAGTGGGACCTTGCTCAGATTGTAGCCAAAGTCCCTGAGGGTTTGCCTCATCCAAAGTAGTTGCGCACAACACTGTCCTGCGGCAACGTACTCGGCCTCAGCGGTGGATAGGGCAACGGAGGTTTGTTTCTTAGAATTCCATGACACCAGGGACCTTCCTAAGAATTGGCACGTCCCCGATGTACTCTTCCTATCGACCTTACATCCAGCATAGTCGGAATCTGAGTACCCAATCAAGTCAAAGTTAGACCCCTTTGGATACCAGATCCCGAAGCAAGGCGTAGCAACTAAATATCTAAGGATTCGCTTCACAGCCACTAAGTGACACTCCTTAGGATCGGATTGAAATCTAGCACACATGCATACGCTAAGCATAATATCCGGTCTACTAGCACATAAATAAAGTAAAGACCCTATCATTGACCGGTATGCTTTTTGATCAACGGACTTACCTCCTTTGTTGAGGTCAGTGTGTCCGTCGGTTCCCATCGGAGTCTTTGCGGGCTTGGCGTCCTTCATCCCAAACCGCTTCAGCAAGTCTTGCGTGTACTTCGTTTGGGAGATGAAGGTGCCGTCCTTGAGTTGCTTCACTTGGAACCCAAGGAAGTAGTTCAACTCGCCCATCATTGACATCTCGAATTTCTGCGTCATCACCCTGCTAAACTCTTCACAGGACTTTTGGTTAGTAGAACCAAATATTATGTCATCGACATAAATCTGGCACACAAACAAATCACCATCACAAGTCTTAGTGAAAAGAGTCGGATCGGCTTTCCCAACCTTGAAAGCATTAGCAATTAAGAAATCTCTAAGGCATTCATACCATGCTCTTGGGGCTTGCTTAAGTCCATAGAGCGCCTTAGAGAGCTTACACACGTGGTCGGGGTACCGCTCATCCTCGAATCCAGGGGGTTGCTCTACGTACACCTCCTCCTTTATTGGCCCATTGAGGAACGCGCTCTTCACATCCATTTGGTACAACCTGAAAGAATGGTGAGCGGCATATGCTAGCAAGATACGAATGGACTCTAGCCTAGCCACAGGAGCAAAAGTCTCCTCAAAGTCCAAACCTGCGACTTGGGCATAACCTTTTGCCACAAGTCGAGCCTTGTTCCTTGTCACTACTCCGTGCTCGTCCTGTTTGTTGCGGAACACCCACTTGGTTCCCACAACATTTTGCTTGGGACGAGGCACCAGCGTCCAAACTTCATTGCGCTTGAAGTTGTTGAGTTCCTCCTGCATGGCTAACACCCAATCCGGATCTAGCAAGGCCTCCTCTACCCTGAAAGGCTCAATAGAAGAGACAAAAGAGTAATGCTCACAAAAATTAACTAATCGAGATCGAGTAGTTACTCCCTTGCTAATGTCACCCAAAATTTGGTCGACGGGATGATCCCTTTGAATCATCGCTCGAACATGGGTTGGAGGTGCCGGTTGTGCTTCTTCCTCCATCACGTGATCATCTTGTGCTCCCCCTTGATTACACGCCTCCTTTTGATGAACCTGTTCATCGTCTTGAGTTGGGGGATGCACCGTCGTTGAGGAAGAAGGTTGATCTCGTTCATCTTGTTCCTGTGGCCGAACGTCTCCAATCGCCATGGCTCGTATAGCGGCCGTCGGAACATCTTCTTCATCTACATCATCACAATCAACAACTTGCTCTCTTGGAGAGCCATTAGTCTCATCAAATACAACGTCGCTAGAGACTTCAACCAAACCCGATGATTTGTTGAAGACCCTATACGCCTTTGTATTTGAATCATAACCTAACAAAAACCCTTCTACAGCTTTGGGAGCAAACTTAGAATTTCTACCCTTCTTCACTAGAATGTAGCACTTGCTCCCAAATACACGAAAGTACGATACATTGGGTTTGTTACCGGTTAGCAGCTCATACGACGTCTTCTTGAGGAGGCGGTGAAGGTAGACCCTGTTGATGGCGTGGCAAGCCGTGTTCACGGCTTCCGACCAAAAGCACTCGGGGGTCTTGTATTCTCCAAGCATCGTCCTCGCCATATCGATTAGTGTCCTGTTCTTCCTCTCTACCACACCATTTTGCTGTGGTGTGTAGGGAGCGGAGAACTCATGCTTGATCCCTTCCTCCTCAAGAAACTCCTCCACTTGAAGGTTCTTGAACTCGGACCCGTTGTCGCTTCTTATCTTCTTCACCTTGAGCTCAAACTCATTTTGAGCCCTCCTGAGGAAGCGCTTGAGGGTCCCTTGGGTTTCAGACTTATCCTGCAAAAAGAACACCCAAGTGAAGCGGGAAAAATCATCAACAATAACTAAACCATACTTACTTCCTCCTATGCTTAGATAGGCGACGGGTCCGAAGAGGTCCATATGCAGCAGCTCCAGGGGTCTCGACGTGGTCATCACATTCTTGCTGTGATGTGCTCCTCCCACTTGTTTACCTGCCTGACAAGCTGCACAAGGTCTATCTTTTTCGAAATAAACATTTGTTAGACCTATCACGTGTTCTCCCTTTAGAAGCTTGTGGAGATTCTTCATCCCCACATGTGCTAAGCGGCGATGCCACAGCCAGCCCATGCAAGTCTTAGCCATTAAGCATGCATCTAGATCGGCCTCTTCTTTTGCAAAATCTACTAAGTAAAGCTTGCCGTCTAGTACACCCTTAAAAGCTAGTGAACCATCACATCTTCTAAAGACAGACACATCTACATTTGTAAATAAACAATTATATCCCATTTGACATAATTGACTAACAGATAGCAAGTTATATCCAAGTCTCTCCACTAAGAATACATTTGAGATAGAATGCTCATTAGAAATTGCAATCTTACCTAACCCTTTTACCTTGCCTTGATTCCCATCACCGAATATAATTGAATCTTGGGAATCCTTATTCTTGACGTAGGAGGTGAACATCTTCTTCTCCCCCGTCATATGGTTTGTGCATCCGCTGTCGATAATCCAGCTTGATCCCCCGGATGCATAAACCTGCAAGGCAAATTTAGGCTTGGGTCTTAGGTACCCAACTCATGTTGGGTCCTGCAAGGTTAGCACAAATATTCTTAGGGACCCAGATGCAAGTTTTATCTCCCTTGCACCTTGCCCCTAACTTCCTAGCAATTACCTTCTTACCCTTTCTACAAATAGCAAAGGGAGCATTACAAGCATAATAAATGGTAGAAGGTTCATTCACTGCTTTCCTAGGAGCATGAATAACATTCTTTCTAGGTATATGAGCAATATCTCTCCTAGGCATATGTACAACATTTCTCCTACTCATATTTCTATCATGCTTATGAGAGGAACTAGAGGCAAACATGGCATGAGAATCATAAACATGTGAATCAAAATCATTATAAACATTTCTAGCATGTCTCCTATCATGGTATAAGAAAGCATGGTTCTTTTTAGCACTATTAGCCATAGGGGCCTTCCCTTTCTCCTTGACAAAGACGGGAGCCTTATGGCTTGTAAAGTTCTTGGCTTCCCTCTTGAAGCCAAGCCCATCCTTAATTGAGGGGTGTCTACCAACCGTGTAGGCATCCCTTGCAAATTTTATTTTATCAACTTCATTCTTGCTAGTCTTAAGTTGGGCATTAAGACTAGCCACTTCATCATTTAATTTGGAAATTAGAGCTAGGTGTTCACTACAAGCATTAACATCAAAATCCTTACACCTAGTACAAATTTCAACATGTTCAACACAAGAATTTGATTTACTAGCTACTTCTAGTTTAGCACTTAAATCAATATTAACACTTCTTAAGGTAGAAATGGTTTCATGACAGGAAGATATTTCACTAGAAAGCATTTCATTTCTTTTTACTTCTAAAGCATATGATTTTTGTGCTTCTACAAACTTATCATGTTCATCATACAATAAATCTTCTTGCTTTTCTAAAAGCCTATCCTTTTCATTTAATGCATCAATCAATTCATTGATTTTATCTATCTTAGATCTATCTAAGCCCTTGAACAAGCAAGAATAATCTATATCATCATCACTAGACTCACTATCACTAGAAGAAGCATAAGTGGAGTCTTTAGTACTTACCTTCTTCTCTCTTGCCATAAGACAAGTGAGACGCTCGTTGGGGAAGAGAGCCGATTTGTTGAAGGCAGTGGCGGCGAGTCCTTCGTTGTCGGAGTCGGAGGAGGAGCAATCCGAGTCCCACTCCTTTCCTAGATGCGCCTCGCCCTTTGCCTTCTTGTATTGCTTCTTCTTCTCTCTTTTGCTCCCCTTTTCCTGGTCACTTTCATTATCGGGACAGTTAGCAATGAAATGACCAAGCTTACCGCATTTGAAGCATGAGCGCTTCCCCTTGGCTTTGGTCTTGCTTGGTTGTCCCTTATGACCTTTAAGCACCGTCTTGAATCTTTTGATGATGAGAGCCATCTCTTCATCATTGAGCCCGGCCGCCTCGACTTGCGCCACCTTGCTAGGTAGCGACTCCTTGCTCCTCGTTGCTTTTAGAGCAATGGGTTGAGGCTCGTGGAGTGGTCCGTTCAACGCGTCGTCGACATATCTTGCCTCCTTGATCATCATCCGCCCGCTTACGAATTTTCCAAGCACTTCCTCGGGCGTCATCATTGTGTACCTGGGATTCTCACGAATATTGTTCACGAGATGAGGATCAAGTACGGTAAAGGACCTGAGCATTAGGCGGACGACGTCGTGGTCCGTCCATCGCGTGCTCCCGTAGCTCCTTATCTTGTTGATGAGGGTCTTGAGCCGGTTGTATGTTTGCGTCGGCTCCTCGCCCCTTATCATGGCGAACCGTCCAAGCTCTCCCTCCACCAACTCTATCTTGGTGAGCAAGGTGACGTCGTTCCCCTCATGAGAAATCTTGAGGGTGTCCCAGATCTGCTTGGCATTGTCCAAGCCGCTCACCTTGTGATACTCGTCCCTGCACAAAGAGGCTAGCAACACAGTAGTAGCTTGTGCATTTTTATGAATTTGTTCATTAATAAACATAGGGCTATCCGAGCTATCAAATTTCATTCCACTTTCCACAATCTCCCAAATGCTTGGATGGAGAGAAAACAGGTGAGTACGCATTTTGTGGCTCCAAAATCCGTAATCCTCTCCATCAAAGTGAGGAGGTTTGCCAAGTGGAATGGGAAGCAAATGAGTATTTGAGCTATGCGGAATACGCGAATAATCAAATGAAAAGTTCGAATTGACCGTCTTCCTGTAGTCGTTGTCGTCGTCCTTTTGGGAAGAAGTGGATTCATCACTATCGTCGTAGTAGATGATCTCCTTGATACGCCTCGTCTTCTTCTTCTTCCCTTCCTTTCGTCTATGGCCCGAGCCGGAGTCGGTAGGCTTGTCGTCCTTCGGCTCGTTGACGAAGGTCTCCTTTTCTTTGTCGTTGATCACAATACCCTTCCCCTTAGGATCCATCTATTCGGGCGGTTAGTCCCTTTGTGAATAGAACGGCTCCGATACCAATTGAGAGCACCTAGAGGGGGGGGGTGAATAGGTGATCCTGTAAAAACTTCAAACTTAAGCCACAAAAACTTGTTATGTGTTAGCACGATTATTGCCAAGTGGCTAAGGTGAAGTCTCAACAAAACACAATACCACAAGAGATCAAGACAGAGGTGACACAGTGGTTTATCCCGTGGTTCGGCCAAGCCAATGCTTGCCTACTTCCACGTTGTGGCGTCCCAACGGACGAGGGTTGCAATCAACCCCTCTCAAGCGGTCCAAAGACCCACTTGAATACCACGGTGTTTTGCTTTTCCTTTCACTATCCCGTTTGCAAGGAATCTCCACAAATTGGAGTCTCTTGCCCTTACAAGTATATGATCACAAAGAAAACACAGAGTAAGGGGGGGAAGCAACACACACAAATCCACAACAAAAGCGCACACACACGGCCAAGACTCGAGCTCGAATGACTATCTCAGAGTTCACACTAGAACAGAGCTCGAATCACTTAGAATCACAAACGAATGCGCAAAGAACTTGTGTGGATGATCAAGAATGCTTAAGAGTTGCTTGTGTATCTCCTCCATGCGCCTAGGGGCTCCTTTTATAGCCCCAAGGCAGCTAGGAGCCGTTGAGAGCAAATCCGGAAGGCCATCCTTGCCTTCTGTCGTCGGGGGCACCGGACAGTCCGGTGCACACCGGACACTGTCCGGTGCCCGATTTGCTTCCTTTTCTGGCGCTTCCGACCGTTGGAAGGCTGCCGGAGATCTGCGAGCCGTTGGCGCACCGGACAGTCCGGTGCACACCGGACAGTCCGGTGTTCCTTCCCGACCGTTGGCTCGGCCACGTGTCGCGCGCCGATCGCGCGGCCGACCGTTGGCCCTGGCCGACCGTTGGCTCACCGGACAGTCCGGTGCACACCGGACAGTCCGGTGAATTTTAGCCGTACGCCGTCGGCGAAGTCCCGAGAGCGGCCAGTTCGCGCGGAGTCGGCCTGGCGCACCGGACACTGTCCGGTGCACACCGGACAGTCCGGTGCTCCAGACCGAGCTGGGTCTTGGCTGCACACAGCAAAGTTCATTTCTCCCCTTCTCTTTTCTTCCTGTTTCTAACACTTAGACAAATATATTAGTACACAAAACCAATGTACTAAGGATTAGAAACATACCTTTAACCCATGATTTGTACTTTGTTCCATTTTACAAATAGGCACCTGTGTTGAGCACTAAATCACCAAAATTCTTAGAAATGGCCCAAGGGCACATTTCCCTTTCAAAAACACCTTCCCTTCTTTTCATGCTTCGTAAAGAAAAAGAACCATGCTTCGTGAAAAAAAATCCATGCTTCGTAAAGGCAAGGGATCCCTTCTTTTGCAATAGAGCTGATGAAGCTGTATACTTGGTGCCTTAGCACATTTTCGCTTTTATAAAGCATTCTCCAAAGATCAACTTCGTATTCAATTTGTCATTGGTGCGATATGATGTATGATGTTATGCTATGCAAGATGATGTGATGGTATGATGCAAAGGATGATGCTGATGCGGAAAACACACACCCACTCACCCACGCTGAACCACACAATCTCTGCGTCCCCTTAGGAACGATCTTTTTGCTGCTTATTTTTTGGCTTCACCGCTTATTTTTCGGTGTAAGTTCTGCATCCCCTTAGGAACGTCTTTTGAACTTCTCCGCCTTCTATTTCGGCGGTATAAGTTCTGCATCCCCTTAGGAATGTCTTTTGAACTTCTTCGCCTTCTATTTCGGCGGTATTTGGCTCTGCATTCCCTTTGGAACGACTTTTGAGCAGAAAACTTACACTGTGCTCCCTTAGGAACGACTTTTTGTATCTTCGGCAGAACTTACGCTGCGCTCCTTTAGGAACGACTTTTTGTATCTTCGGCAGAATTTACGCTGCGCTCCTTTAGGAACGACTTTTTGTATCTTCGGCAGAATTTACGCTGCACTCCTTTAGGAACGACTTTTTGTATCTTCAACACTTTTTGAGCTTCGTAAGTCTGTGAAAAAGATATATTTCATTCTGATAAAAGTGAAACTATTACAGAGAATTAAAACTAGATTTACATTACTTGTTTCTTTAAAAAACAAAATGACATGAACCATAAAAGTATTTTAGGGGTAGGATATTGCTCAATAAATGTGTTTTGATTCTGGCACAGTACTGTTGACTGTGCGAGCTTCGGATTCCTCCCTGAATTCCCGCTGCTGTTGGGTATTCTGGCACCCTTCTGGTTGCTGGCTTCGGGAGTAGGTCGGTTGTAGTGGTGGTGGGGGTGGGAGTTGTGGCCCGGAAGCCTGTGAATGGCTAGCCGAAGCGATAGAAGCTGCAGAATGATTGCCCACATACTCTGGTATATAAGGAGAGTGGCACGAAGCAGTGTGCAAGACTTGCTTCAGCTGGTTCTAGCGAGCTTCGACTTCTGCGATTTCCTTTTGCTTCTGAATAGTGATTTGGCACATTCTTGTAGTATGGCCCTTGTCCTCGCCACAAAATAAACATTAGATCTTCCTCGGCTGATCCCCATATCTTCCTCCAAAGCCCCTAGCGCCTCTACCCCTTGGAGCTGGCGACCTGAAAGAGCTTTGCTATTGCCCCGAAGATTGTGAGGTGTAATGTGACCTCTGAGGCTGACTTCCCTTGTCATCGCTCTGGCTAGAGCTATGGATCGACCTGACATGCCTTGGGTGAATTTGTCCTCTGAAGCCCCTAGTCATCTCAGAGAATCTGTAAGCTTCTTCCCTTCTTTGGCGGAAGTCATTGTCAGCCCGAATATACTCAGCCATCTTCTGAAGCAGCTTCTCCAGAGTCTGTGGGGGCTTTCTTGCGAAATATTGAGCAGTAGGTCCCGGCCAAAGACCCTTGATCATGGCCTCAATGACAATTTCATTGGGCACTATAGGTGCTTGTGCCCTTAGTCTTAAGAACCTTCGGATGTATGCCTAAAGGTATTCTTCGTGGTCTTGCATGCATTGGAACAGGGCCTGAGCTGTGACTGGCTTCGTTTGAAAACCTTGGAAACTAGTAACCAACATGTCTTTGAGCTTCTGCCATGACGTAATAGTCCCTGGCCGAAGAGAAGAATACCATGTCTGAGCTACATTCCGGACTGCCATGACGAAAGACTTTGCCATGACTGCGGTGTTGCCCCCATATGAAGATATAGTTGCTTCGTAGCTCATCAAAAACTGCTTCGGGATCTGAATGCCCATCATACATGGGAAGTTGGGGTGGCTTGTATGATGGGGGCCACGGAGTAGCCTACAGTTCTGCTGCCAAGGGATAAGCATCGTCAAAAGTAAAAGTATCTTGACTGGAATCATCATACCATCCATCTTCGTTGAATAGGCCCTCTTGACGAAGCTCCCTGTGCTGGGGCCTTTGGTCTTGTTCATCTTGGACAAGATGACGCACTTCTTCAGTAGCTTCGTCCATCTTCCTTTGAAGATCGACCAGCCTGGCCATCTTCTCCTTCTTCCTTTGTACTTGTTGATGGATGATTTCCATGTCCCTAATCTCTTGGTCCAACTGCTCCTCTTAGAGTGTTGGACTGGTGGCCTTTCTCTTCTGGCTTCGAGCCTCTCGAAAAGAAAGAATCTCCTGATTTATGTCCAGTGGCTGCAGTGCAGCAGCCCCTGGTGCAGTTATCTTCTTTGGAGGCATGACGAAGGTCAGTGCTTGCCGAAGGTGGTCGAATGAGTTCACCGGAGGTGGGCACCAATGTTGGGGACTTGTTCTCAAGTGCTATGAATTAAGAACAAGGCAACATAAAATGTTAGAAGTTAATATCCTTCGTCCTTCGAAGCATTATTTCCCATAGGATATAATGATCTTCAGACGAAGGTGATGAAGGACATACCTTCATCATCGTAGCGAATGTTAATTAAAGAAGGAGCATACAAGATATGAAAGACAGCATGAATAATCATATGACATTGCTAATATATTTATTATTATCATGGATAGATAGAAATGATATTGTATTACACTTATACCTTCGGCTTGATAGAAGGTAAAAGTCCAAGCGTGACGCACGAGCGAATACAAGTCAGCGTGAACAGTACGGAGGCACTGTTCATCTATTTATAGGCACATGACGCAGCCTGTGTAAAATTACATTCATGCCCTTTACATTTACTATTGACTTTAGGATAATCCATTGAGGTCCATATAGCCTTTTCCCTTTTAAGTCGGTTCCTTTTCCTGCCGTTATGCCGAAGCTCCCTTGCGCATGGCTTCGGGGCCGTGTCATCCTTCGTATTGTTCGTGCTTCTCACATTGTGTATGGTTTTGATCCGAGTCCGAAGGTACCTGTACATATGTTACACTTGGGAAATATTGTCTAATCATGTTTTTGAGGACCTTCGGAAGATGAAGGCCCCCAACCTATTGTTTATCACCTAGAGTCTCTGTTTTGACATGAAAACAGTAGTAAAATTTATTTCTCACTTAATCATATATCAAGCACATAAAACCTTTGGAAATTCATTATTTAAAATCCATAACTCCAAAATTAATTATTCCTGTTCCTAGGATCTTATTTTAATATGTAGATCATTAATATGTATTTGGTATACATGTTTGGTGTGATGTTAATTTTGTCTATACCATATTTGTTTGTATTGCTATGATTAGCAGTGAGGTCATGAGGATCTGAAGATCATCCTGGTACCTGGAATCTCAAGTGCTAGGCAAGTTATGCCCTTAACCACATTTATTACCCAATAATGTTCTTTAATATCACTTATTCATGCATAGGTTTAATTTTGATGGGACCCAATAGGTCACCCTAGTCTGATTATCTTTTACCTTGTTTACCCCTGAATCACTTGGGTAGTTTTGCTATTGCTTTATATGGTTTTGGGTTAATATTTCATTACATCTATGTTCCAATTATTCTGTACGTTATTTATGTTCATGATAAGATCATTATGTTAATGGGCATATGGAGAACCACCTGGGAAAACAGTGCCACCACAAGGGTGGTATGGGACGCCCTTGGCTGACTAATTAGGAAAGCTAGTGGAAGACTACCTTACCCGAAAAGGGCAAGGGCAGTAGGGGAGTTGCATGCAGGGAGGTTCTCGGGTTGATTTTGCTGCGATGGCGGTCAGACGAGGGATTCTTGCAAGTGCTCTTCCTATAAACTGTAACGGATTTTCGAAAGGTAGTGGAACTTTGTAAAGGCCTCGTAGTGGATCCCTAGCCATTCATCTCGGTAGTGTTTAAGGGCCTTGCAAACCCTGGCGACATGGGATACACGACTTGTGGGTACAGGGTACAACCTCTGCAGAATGTAAAACTGGTATACTAGCCGTGCTCACGGTCATGAGCGACTCAGACACTCACATGATTAATTTATGGAACTTAAATTCAATTTGTCATTTGCATTGCATGGGATTATTTATTAATTTTGTTCTATTATTCTTATTATGGTTTGGTATTCACTTACATTTAGTAACTGCTAATAAAATTTGACCAACTTATTAAAAGTGATGCTCAGCTTTAAACCCCTATTGTTGATCAGCTTTACACATCACATGAACTCTCACCTTTGGTGAGTTCATGCCACATTATTCCCCACAACTTGTTGAGCGATGAACATGTGTGAGCTCACTCTTGCTGTCTCACACCCCCACAGGAGAAGAGCAAGTGGTTCAAGAGGAGCCACACAACGAGGAGTTTGATCTGATCTAGGTGGCGTCTCCCAGTTGGTTTATTGGCGCCAAGGATGGATTTTAGTTCGTTTTATATTAATCATTTATTTTGTAAGCCTTCTGCTATGTAATAAGTACTCTGGTGATATTGTGACATTTATCTCTATACACTCTGTTATTATATATGTTGTCTTCTTTAGCGCATGTATGAGATGCACCCGGCTTTGTCCCTTAAATCCGGGTGTGACAGGAATGATATCATTTTTGAAAAAAAACAATTCTTCTCCCTTGCAGGTTATCTATACAATTGCCCACTGGCTTCGAACATGGGCTATTTTACAGAAGGTTGAGTTGCGACCTATGGTTGAGGAGGCTACTCAGTACTTGGTGTAGGTGGCCAAGGACTTTTTTCCTAGGCACATGGGTGGATGTCTAGTCATCGGATTGACTACCATTAGGTTGTGTGGTTTATCATCTTTTGTTGTTTTAAGTTGTGTGCTGTTTAAGCAGAGGCTGGAAGACATTTGAAGGGATTACCTCGATGTAATGTACTTGAAACTATGAATAAAATTTTCCTTTATCAAAAAATATATGAGAAAGAGTTCCTAGCTTTGATTATGGCTGTGGATAGTGGAGACCCTATCTTCAGAGGTCTGCTTTTGAAATCAAAGCAGACCACAAATCTCTATGTTTCCTAGGAGATCAGGTATTGCAGTCTGATCTTTAGCGAAAGGCTATGACAAAGTTGATGGGATTGCAATTCAAAGTGGTATACAAGTAGGCCAAAGACAATGTAGTGTCAGATGCTCTATCAAGGGTGGGTCATTTAGTGGCTCTAGGCTCGGTGAGTGAGGTACAAACTCTTTGGATTCAAGACTTGTTGAATTCATATGTGACTGACCCAGAGGCTCAAGAGTTGTTGGTCAATCTTAGCATTACCAGCCCCAATGAACATGGATACTTGCTGCACAAAGGTATTATTTGCAAGGGTGATCTGATTTGGGTGGGCAACAATTCAGCCCTTCGGACCAAGCTGATTGCAGCCTTCCACGACAGGGATCGAAAATGGAAGTGGAAAACTTTGTACACCAATGCTTGACTTGCCAACAGGCTAAAGCTGAGAGGGTTCATCCTGCAGGGCTGTTGCAGCCTCTGCCTGTTCCACAAGGTGCATGGAGAAACATTACCAAGGACTTCATTGAGAAGTTACCTATATCTGAAGGCTATGACACAATGTTGGTGGTGGTGGACCATTTCACTAAGTATGCTCATTTTCTAGCTTTGAGACACCCATTTTTAGCTCAGCAGGTGGCTAAACTCATATTGGATCAGGTGGTTAAGCTACATGGTTTACCCGTAACCATACTGAGTGACCGAGACAAATTTTTCACTAGCTCCTTTTGGAATCATTTATTCTAGTTGTTGGGTACTAAACTTAATTTGATCACAACATATCACCCTCAGACGAATGGCCGAAGTGAGCGCGTCAACCAATGTTTGGAGATGTATTTACGTTGTTCTGTGCACGCTCAACCATGGAAATGGAAGGCATGGCTGGCTTTGGCTGAATATTGGTACTATACTTCAAATCACTCCTCACTTGGCTGCTCTCCTTTCAAGGTCCTCTATGGCTATGACCCACCTTTTGCTGTTGTTCCTATAATTCCTGCAACTACTGAAGTGGAGGTGGATGAGTTACTAAATGAACATGCATATTTTACTAAAATGTTAAAGGACAGGCTATCGTGTGCTCAAAACCGGATGAATATGCAAGCTGATCGACTTCGAACTGAGCGTCAGTTTCAGCAAGGTGATTGGGTGTTATTGAAACTCCAGCCCTATGCACAACACTCAGTTGTCAACAGAGCCTATCCAAAGCTGGCATTGAAATTCTTTGGTCCCTATCAAGTGTTGGAGAAAGTGGGTGAAGATGCATATAAACTGGATTTACCCGTGTCATCCCATGTACACTCGGTCTACCATGTCTCACAGCTCAAGCCTTACATGCCCAGCAATATCCCTATCTTTTCAGATTTGCCTCAGTCTGTGGATCTGGAGAAGAGTGGGGTGGTTCTAGTTGCAGTCCTGGACAGGCGTTTGGTCAAAAAAAAGTAGTAAAGTTGTAGTTCAAGTTCTGGTTCAATGGAGCAATGTGCCTGTAACTTCAGTTACATGGGAAGCGTTTTCCTCATGCCAAAGGGGGGGGGAGTTCAAGTTCTGGTTCAATGGAGCAATGTGCCTGTAACTTCAGTTACATGGGAAGCGTTTTCCTCATGCCAGGGGGGGGGGGGGGGGGGGGGGCGTGCAACTGTCAGGACTGCAGGCGCCGTCACTGACAAGGAAGCTTAGATCTTCGTAGTGAAGAGAAGGCAAACGTGTTACCGGGTGGGCAATAGTGGTCTGGTGTGTCGTGTGGGCCGGTATGTGTGTGGGCTTTCTAGAGTCGTGAGTTATAACTGGGCCGACTTGTGGTGCCGAGTATAAAATGCTGTAAAAACTTGGAGAAGGGATTAAGAAAGAAATACCTCACGTCTCTGTCGTCTGGTTGTTAAGAGTCAGCAGCAGTGCCGTCCTCTCGCCGCGGTGCCTTGCCGCCGGCCATGGGGTCTTACAGGGTGCCGCGGAGGCGTCGGGCCCAGACGCGGCGGCTCACGCAGTCACGCCGTAGGGCAGTTTTGCGGTCTGCGGAGTGCGGAGCTGGGCACGGTGCGGAGGCAGGACCGCTCGCGCTGTCGGGCGGGGCTGCAGAGTGGCACACGACGCGGAGGCAGTAGCGCTAGCGCTGGGCGGGAGCTGGAGGGTGGCGACCGGGTCCGGGTGGCCCGAGGGGCCCATGGACTGGGAGGCGAGGAGGACGTCGGTGACGGCGAGGACCTCGTCGGCGCCGGGGAGGAGCGGGTCCGCCTCCAACGCCCGCTCTGCGAAGCGCTTGCAGACGACGAGGTCTCGCGCCGCGAGGAGCTTCTCGACGATCTCCAGCCAGCGCTCCGCCTGTGCCCGGCCGTCGCTGGCGCCTCCGCCGCTCCTTGTATTGTTCAGCGAGGTATCCTTACTCCTGGGTGGCTGGAGTATGCCATGGAGGTTGTTGTTTATTTCGTGCTGAAAGCTGTTCGTATGATTGGGAGATGTGCGATTAAATTGGAGAGAGCTCCTGAAAGGTGTATTAGCGTTTTGCTCGGGGTGATTAAAATAAAAGTTTGTTCAGGAATCTATAGTTGTCATCAAAGACATCTTCAGACGCTACCCTAAGTACCTAACACGTGATTTGCTTCTTAATTAATTTGTTGTACATTTTGGGACTATCAATCTATAAGAACTCCCTTTCTGTTCTGCACAAAAATGCTAGAGTGTACATGGTAACAGTTTTGTTCTTACTGAATTTATAGGTATGAGTCTATCATTGCTACACTTTGTGAAAGTCTGGACACTTTAGATGAACCAGAGGCTAAGGTCTTAGTCAATGCACACATCTTAGTAATTTATTGTATTTTTGTTAAGATGCTTATTTTTAGTCATTGTTGCACTTTGTGAAAGTCCTGACACTTTAGATGAACCAAAGGCTGAGGTCTTAGCCAGTGCACGCATCTTAGTAATTTATTATATTTTTGTTAAGATGATTATTTTTTTGTTCACTCATGTGTCTTAATTTTTTCTAGGCACCCATGATTTGGATAATTGAAGAATATGCTGAAAGAATTGACAATGCTGATGAACTTCTTGAGAGCTTCTTGGAAACATTCCCTGAGGAACCACTTCAACTGCAGCTGCTAACCGCTACTGTTAATTTTTTAAGAAGATAACTAAGGAGCCACAACGGATGATTCAGCACTATTCAGGTTAATATTTTCAGATGCTTACATGTTTACTTATGTTTGCAATTTTGTTTAGACTTTAGAGATCATTGAGTACATGACAGTTTTTTACGTGGTTGAAGCCTTCAAGGCGTCTGAATATTTACTGGCTATTATATGTGTCTCTCTGTTAAATCAGAAGAATGGTTGTTAAGTGCTAACCTGTAAGGCCATTAAGGGCAAGAATCTTGAAAAGGGAGTAAGGGTTTGGCAGAGCTCCAGGTCCAAAAATCTGCTGAGTTGTTTGTTTGAGCAGTTTTCCTTCTATCATAGACAAAAATTGTCTTAGGATTCTTAATTTAAGCACAAAAACTCCAGATCTAAGATGAAGCAGTTCTTCTAGACAATGACTAGGACCATATGGAAAATTAAGAGACAAGGCAAAAAAAAGGAGGGTAGCACTAGTAAGACTGTTGAAGTTCAAGGGTTGATGAAACCCCCTGTCACATGTCCAGGTTCGAAGGTCTGCACAAACTTCTTAAGGGAAAAATCTGGAGAATGTCTCCCCCCCTGATCAGAGTCTTTTCTTAGGAAGACAAACCTATTAAGTGATTTGATAAAACCAGTTGCTGGACGATTAACTTCTAAATGGTAACATGTTATAGCAGCAGACAAAAAAATGGAGGGTAGCACTGGTAAGACTGTTGAAGTTTGAGGGTTGATGAAACCCCCTGTCACCTGTCCAGGTTCGAAGGTTTGCACAAACTTCTTAAGGGAAAAATCAGGGGAATGTCTCCCCCTGATCAGAGTCTTTTCTTAGGAAGACAATAAAATACAAATGAATGTAGGGGCATAGGCTAAGCCTATTAAGTGATGTGATAAAACCAGTTGCTGAACGATGAACTTCTAAGGGGGTCTTTGGGAGTGAAGTTTTTTCACAGTTTTGGAAGAATACTGCAGTATTTTCAAATACTGCAGTATTATATACAGAATGGTGTTTGACAAGCTGGCTAAAATCTCTGTTTTCAAAACTGAAGTATTGCAAATACTATAGTTGTTTTAAGGTATTATAAACTTAGGTCTGAACCTCAGTTTCCAAAATTGTGGTATTGTAAACTGCGGTATTGTCATGACTAAAGTATACTGTAGTATTTCAAAAACTGTGGTTTTCAAAAACTTTGTTCCCAAACAGGGCCTAAATGGTAACATGTTATAGCAGTAGAAGCAGGGATAAGATGCCTTTAAATTATGGTTTTTTAACACCATTTAAAAAATTGCCATGCTTTTATTGTCCAAACATAAAAGCATGTACAGCTGTGATATGAATCTTGTCTCTCTTTTATACTCCTGCCGTTTTTAACCAGAATTAAGATCATTGCAGATTTATACTTGCCTAGCTACGACGTGAGGTTGTCCTATATTTGTTATTACGAATTTATGATCATGATTTACCTTTCATTTTTAAAGGAAAATGGAATTGGTTTGGCTTTAAATGGTTTTTAACTATATTTGGTCTGGATATGTACACTCTCTTTGTACTATATTTTATATTGACAACTCATTTAAAGCTGAATTTCTGTCTGTTTTTTCTATTATGTTACACTGCACGTTCTCACCAATTTTCTTCCCTACAGTTGCAGTGGCCTTTTGCATCGCCAATTCTGTGCCATTTCTGTTACATTTCTTGTTGCTTTACAGGTGACTGAGCAGAAGCTCGTTGAAGTGTTCTCTAACTGCGGGTAAGTTTTGTGTTTTGTTTGTGGAAAACATGGTGGTAGATTTTCCTCTTAATCATGTGATGGCTGATTGAAGCAGTTAAAATTAGTTGCATTTGATTAGGCTTTTGAGGCACTTATGTTTTCCTTCAACTTGTTTGTGGAGTTCATAGAACACAGTGTCCCATCATTTTAGTAGTTGATATGGTCTGATTCATTTTCAAGGTTTTACTATTCATTTTCTTTAGATGCAACCAAATGGATTTCATTAAGATTTTAGGCACATGCTATTTTGCTTTGTGGTTTGCTGGGTCCATGCATAAGCATTCATACTGTTCACCAATTTAGTCAATCTGATCTGATCCAGTATCTGGGTGTTTTGATATCAAATACCGTCTTTCTAAGTTACTATATGAATATGTTTAGGTAAACAACAATGATAGCTTCAAAAACAAAAACATACCTTGAGCAGTTCAGCCATAGAACAGAAGTTAACATTTTGTCGAGATGATTATGGTGTTTTATGTGTTATAGCTTGTTGTTCTATGAGCATGATGGTTTATTTTGTCTACATTTGACACTATACCAAAGAGTTTTGCCTATTCTCCGGTAAATTATGTTGCGAATGCTGGAACCTTGCGGTGGGACACAGTTTTCTAATATGAAGCAACAAAAGAAAATGGGTTTCTACTTTCTACAGCACAACATTGGTTCCAGATTGTAACCTAGGTTGTTGCAAACATGAATACACGATTACACTTATGCTACAATATGTTCCTTGTTTGCGGTTCAAAGCACTTAGCATTCTGCTGCTCAAAGCTGCATGGCAGCCATGAGTACAACATCGATTCATCAGCAGGGCATGTAGAGATTTGAGATTTTATATATGCTCCACTGCTCTGCCATTTTCTTTATTCTCTTTCACCTTCTATTACAGGTTACCATGGCTCTTAGTTTGAGGTTTTATATTCCAGCATTGTTTCACTAAGACTTCACAAAACTCTGCTGAAAAGGTAATGGAGAATTTAGCAGCTTCTAAAGATTCCACAAAACCAGGTGACTACAGTGACATTTTTTACTATGTTTGCTTAGGTTTCACCTTGGACTGGTGACTGGTCCCAGACATCGAAGCTTCTCAGTGAGTCCATGTGAATATTCTAATACAAACCTCAAACTGAGTACATATTTGCATTAATTTTAGTAGTTTAGAAAAAAATAATTTCAGGGTTGCAACATGAGAAGCTACAAAGTATCTGTGTAGCTCCCTAATGTAAAAAATTACCAGCTAATCATCTGCATTTTCAATCTTTTTACATTTTAATATATTTGTTGGTATGACATAAAAGGTGTATTTGTTTGTCCAGTGGCCGGCAAAGGCCTAGCATCTGATCTTGAATCTTCATTGGATTGTTAGATATTTATGAAGAAGTGTGCTGATATAATGTGTATTTAATTTTGCTCTGTTGTTGTACAAAGGTGAATGTTAAGAAGGTTATTTTAAGTGGGAACGACGACTGCAGTGGAGTCATTTAAAAGGTTATTTTTCGTTCTTTTCTTTTATATTTAATTTTTTTGTTCCCACACCTGTCTGCCTCAGAGAACTATCTAGCATTCAATCATTGATATCCAGCTATGTAGTAGATATGCAATCCTGAATAGCAAGCCTGAACCTGCTGACTATTTAATACAGAGTCTGCTGGTAATTGGATGAAACATAACCTCAAAGCAATGAACTGTAGCAACTTAACAAGAACATACTGTTACTCGATGGGAACTCTAAACCAGAAAATCATGGTTACTCGGAGCTGGAAAAAAGTACACAGCCTACTAGAAGGAAATGCATTTTTTTCTAATGATCTCAGCTCTTGTTTTAGTTTGGTTCATGTGGTAAATAATGCTTGTGAGTAACTAATGCTGAAAATTGAGATCTTTTACTTTGTAAATTCATAGTGGTTTGAAATTCAGCAGCTTTGATCTCGATGCCGGCAATGTGCTGGACGTCTTTAGGGCCTGTTTGTTCGATGCCTAATTTACCATATTTTGCCACACTTTTGTGTTTAAGGTGAGTTATTCAATTCGAACGACTGTCAAGGGCACCCAACCCTTGACGGGCCGGACCGCGGCTGCGCAGTTCGTAGCCGCCGGCCGTCTTCTCCGGTGAGGTTATTCCCCTCTACCGTAGGCTTAATTCAGAAAGAGAGAGATGTAGGATATCTCTACTAATCCTTAAGGCAATAGTGTAGACTAGGCACAACCATGCCCCTGCCTCCATCTCGACCGTCCGATTGCCAACCCCGCCTCCATCCCAAACCGTCCGATTGCCTAGCTCTTGCTCCCGCTCCAGCAGCCGCACCCGCCGCCACGGGCACCCGACCATGCGTGCAGCCGCCCCAACCCCCGCTCTCAGGCGCCGCGGATTCTGCCACCCGCCCTCGCAAACGCCGCCATGGATGGCGGCCGCATCCTCGACCCGCTGCTCTCGGGCGCCGTGGATTCCGCCTCCCTCCTACGTTCTCATCCCGCTCGGCCCCCTCCTTGCACAGCCAGCCGCATGCCGAGCATGGCGGACCCGCCTCCCCATCTGCACCATAACCACTTGCTCCTCGTGGCCTCCACCATCCCATTCGTGGGAGTCGCATCCACGGCCGGGCCAGCCTCCTGCCTCCCTCATCATCGGCCCCTACTTAGTACCATTCCTCCTCCCCACTTCCGCCTCCGCCTCGCTGGCCACGCTCGCGGATCTCAGCCACGCCTGCCAATCTTGCCCAACCCCGTCGTGCCCCCGCTCGCGATTGCCGTTCGACAATCTCGCCCGCGAGATGCGCTGTGCCCCCTAACCCAGCGAGGCATGGCGACACAGAGCTAGATGGGCGCTGCTGCGAGGTTGTCCTTGGCGAGAGGGCAGGGGCTGGGAGATCGGTTTTTGATGGGGGAGCCAGCGCGGCGGCTACCGGGGCAGAGGTAGCGGTCGTGGAGGAAACGACAGTGGGGGCGCCGACTGACGTGGCGGCGCATGCCGCGGCCGATGGCGGGGAGGATGCGTTGCGGATGGAGGTTGGTTGTACCTGTTCCGATCCAACCTATTTGGGATGCAGTACTCACGCAAGCGCTACTTCGTGCTCGAGGACGCCGCGCTCCGCTTCTTCAAGTCCGCGCCGTCCTCCGTACCCTATTGCCACCACTGAATAACTACAGGCCCCTCTAATCTTGTTTCGTTGTTTTTCCCTGATCCATAATTTGATTTAGTTGTTTTTTGTGCCCTGTGATTTGATTTTGGATAGTGAAGATAAACTGATGCATAATCCAACACTTGATCCGAGGCCGGCTTCTGTCGAGCGACTGATGCATAGACATCCTATAATGGTTTTGACCATTGTTTTCTATTCATGTGCTGTTGAATTGCATCTCTGTATTTTTCTTTGTAGTATCTGATGGCCAAACCTCGAAACAATCTTAGGACACCTTTGGACACATTGCTAGCAGCACTTTGAGTGATAAGTATATTATTTTCTGATGATAATGCAATTCTGCTTCAATTCTGCCTTTTATTTATGTTGTTAGGTATTTTCTGTTCTTTAGCATTGTTTGCTCTAGGCGGTTTCTTTATAACATTGCACTAGCATTTAATCCGTACGTGAGCCAATGATGATTACCTATACATCTGGAGTTACTTACGACGAAAATTGTCTGGCTTACTGAGGCTGAAGTATATGTATTGTACATCTCTTTTGCTCATGTACTCATGATAGTTTAATCTTATTATGTAGGCGCAGTTGTAGTTCCAATGATGATTTCAAGACCTAGCAATAGGAAGTGTTGTTTGTCACTGTAAACATCAGCTGCTTCTTTCTGCTTCACGTGTCTATCTCTCGATCATAACCAATTTGGTCTAGGATACAACCCCATCTGTAGTTGTTGGATTCAGTTGTGGTGTGATTTAAATTGTATCTATGTGAATTACTTGTTAGCTTATTCAACACATTTTAGTTTACGAACTGAATGTCTTGAAATTTGGGCTTGATGCCACGTCTCTGTTAGCCATACCAGAGATGCTATGATTATGCCGGAACAAAGTTGTTCCAACATTTCACATGTTGATAGGATCCTGGGGACTGCTTCTATGTGTCCACAAAGTCAGTTAGTGTGATTACATTTTCCTGCACGTAGACTATTTTAAATTAGTTTGCATTGTGTATAGGTTTGTTTCTCAAAATTTTCAGTAGCTCTCCAATAGCTTTTGCCCTACCAGACTTGAGAGCTACTGCTGTTAATTCCTTGGATGTATGAGCCATTCATATTTCTGTGTAACCTTTTTTTCTTCCCTAAGTGTTCCATTCATTGTTTGTCAGATTTTGATTGCAAATGATGATGAAATCAAGGTTTGTTTCTCTACATTCTTAGTTGCCACCAAAGAGCTTTCGCCCTGCCAGGCTTGAGAGCTAATGCTGCTAATTCCTTCCTTGTATGTGTGAGGGCAATTTTGCTTTGCAATCTGTTAAATCTTTACTGTGTGCTTCATTTTTTAAAAATTATTGTCAGTGTATTATTGGAAGAATTTGTAAGGATATGCAAGCATTATGGCAATATAGAATTATAGTATTTTTATACGTTCTTGTTTACAACAGTATTTTTATTCGTTTCAGTGTTATTGGGGGGCTCTTCATCATTGCTGACCTTTACCTGGTCACTTGGGCTCGCTACAATGAGGCTCAAAGCACTCTGGTGGGCGGTTACCTGCGACTTCTTCTCATGAAGGGTGGTCTGCCAACAGTCACCAAGACAGAAGTAAGCTCCTTCAAGGGGCTCCATTGATACTTTACACATAGAGAGGCAGATGGATTTTGCCCCGAATTGTTTCTCTAGGACAACAATGGCACATCATCAGATTTATTTTCATGTCTTTGTTGTATGATACCAATCTTGCATATATATATGCATAGTTAGTTAGTTACTACCATTTCAAGCATTCTAACAAGGTTCCATTGCCAGGAAGAATCACAGGGTACTATAGAAAATATCATATCCTAAACATTATTTTTTGGTATCCTAATCGACATTTTTGGTCCTAGACTTTTGGTTGTCCTTTCGACTCCAACGGATCTGCCCGTATAGGTCCAAGGCTAGCTACAACTAGATTAATCTCACCAATGAAAGGTACTTGCCCTGATTGATTTTGTCTATTATTATTGCACAATTTTCTATGATTTTTTCCCTATCTTGAGCTTATGTTTTGCCTTTGCAGTATATCTTTTTATGCCTAATAAGTGAAGCTACAACACGCTAGATCTATCGTGCTCGTGGCAAGACGAACCCTTCTTCTGTGATGATGGAATCCAACCCGTTCCCCACATTCTAAGGCATCCTTACAGAGTTATGTTGCTAGATGGCTAATGCAACGGTATGCATCTTACTATGCAAGGAGTAGCTCACCTGGAGGCTATCCAAGTTGGACCAATGCGTGCAACTGAAGCTCACAAGAAAAATATGATACACAAGAAGCCCACACGCAAGTCTGAAAAAGGACTTGTGCTGCAGGGATTGTGGGGAGGCATGATCGGCGATACCCTCGTCCAAACACTTACTTTGATCTAGATCACGCTGAGGACTGACTGGAACAAGGAGGTAATTTTAAGCCACCGTAAAATTCCTTCATGTCACTGACAAATGGTCCTCAAATCCATCACGCGTGTTGATGTGTTCATCTTCATCCACATGCTCAGTCATTCTTTCCAATCTCGTGCTTGTGTTGTGTGGCCATTTCTTCTGTCCAATTGGTCTTCTCTGCGTTTTGCATTGATTTTTTTGTGCTATAGTTTATATGTTCTTTTTTCTTAGCATCTGAATGTAGGTCGAGGGAGCGCGGAAAAGATTGGATAAGTGGGACGATACAAAGTGGCCTCTTCTCGCCATGTGGGGAGCTGGACGTCCGTTCAATCAGTCTACATGTGGCCATGACGTTGGCATTGCTCTCGTAGTACAAGCGACCATGTCATTAGCTTTTTTGGCTCCAGTAGTTTTGGTGCCTGCCTTGCCCATAATTTTTTTGGCTCCAGCTGATTTGCTATGTACTATGACATTTAAGTATTTAACGTATCAATAAGAAATTGGTTGTTTTATTAGTTAGTAGTACTTGGATTGATTCACATGCAACATTAATACCATCATGTTTAATGTTCTGTAATTTCCTGCCATCATGTCTGAAATAGAAAATAATCTTCATGGGGCTTTTAGATCGTCAAACCAAGTTTGGAAACAAGAACTCCAGTCTGGTGCCTCACATTTGATATTGTTGTTTTAACTGCTACTGCTTATGTTTGTGCCTGATACTACTTCCTTAACTAGGGTGGAATATGAGAATATTGTGTCCAATGACAACAACCTGCAAGTTGCTGGTGTTGGCAAATATTATGTAGTAGCATCTTTTGCTTAGATATGTACTTTTGAGTATGGTTATGAGGATTTTCATGGGTCCGGTTTTGCTTTTCATGTTATAATTCTATTAGTCTTCCTGTTTGCATGAGAGTAAAGTAGTTGTTACCCCCAAGAACCATATGCTACCTGGTCAAGAAAGCTGAGAGCGGGTGGTGGTCAAGGCTGCTGAAAAAGGAGGCCAAAGCACCTGTGTTCTTGAAGGTTGACTAGGACAAATGGCAGGATGAGGATGATCAAGATGTTGGATGTTAGTATTTCAGTTTTGGCTGATTCTATTTTTCTTCAGTTGCTACCATACTGTTTATTTTAGCTTGAAGCTACATATAATTCAAAAGTACATGGATTTTGCAGTGGACGAATGCTCGCTTGGTGTAGAAGCCATGGAGCTCTTTGGACCAAGGTGACCATCTGATCGACCGGATCGGCCAACGCACAGGTCGCATAGGTGTATTGCCATATCAAGCTTATATTATTGTTGTATTACATTAGACACATAGGGAAGGGAAAAATCTGGTGGATTGTGTTGTGGTAATTCATCTTCAGGGTTATGTTGTGTACTTTGTCCGTGTGAGGCTTGGTGGTAGGAAGAGGCCTTAGCCCAAGTGTATTGTCTATGGCAAGCCCAAGCACCAGGGTATCACCCAACTCAAGTTCCAGAGGTACAAGAGGTGTGTCGCTGAGGAGAGAGCTATACGCAAGCTTGGTGGACTGAGGGTTCTTATGTCATGAAATAAAGTATGTCATGAACTTTTTGCAATTTGACTGTATTATCAGACTACGAATGGTTAGTGATAAAATGTTGCCTGCTGTTGTGGACTACATGATTGGTTAGTGATAAAAAAGGGAGTTTGCATATCAATGTATTTTAACATATTAATCGCTATTCATATAATGTTGTTCTCTGCCTCTCGCATGCGTATGTTGTTGGCTCGCATGCATGGGTTGTTGGCTGACCGGTCTAACATCGTAGCACACATTCGTTGCCCCCCGACCCTCGCGCCGCACTCCCTTGCACGCCGCCGCTGTCGTCGTCCCCAGATCTGTGCTCTTCTTCCCTATCCAGCCGATACACCGTCCCCTCTGCTCCCTTCCTTCAATGGTATTACATGTTCCCGTTGCAACGCACGGGCACTCACCTAGTATTTCTTATTGCTTAAAGAGCTGATTACAATGCTTGAATAGCCCAAGGCTCCAACTGATTGGAGTAATCCTCTCCTAAATAAAAGGGATAGATATAATCTGCTGTAGTAATCCCCTCCTTAATAAAAGGGATAAACATAATCTGTTGCTTAAATCTAGGCTAGATATATTCTGTTGCCTAATTCTATCCACTAGTGTTGTCCTTTGGCGCGGACGTCACACGCTCAGCGGCCCTGCGTATATCGCGGGTGCGCCGTCTCCTGGAGTACGGGATGCCGTACATGACATCTCTCCCCCTCGACCACCAGCTCGTCCTCGAGTTGGAACGCTAGGTACTTGGCGGTGAAGGCGTCCATGGCTTCCCATGTGGCTGAAGCTGCTGGCTCGCCCTACCAGCGAATGAGGACCTGCTGGATGCCGCGAACGAAGCGAGTGCGCACAACGCGTTCTGGTTCGGGACTGACGGCGCCATGGTGGACTTGCGGCAGTGGTGGTGGAGTCTTCGATGGCTCGCCCACCCATTTCTTGAGGAGTCCGATGTGGAATACATCATGCAACTTGGCGCGAGGAGGTAGCGCGAGGTGTACAACCACCTCGTTGATGAGCTTGGTGACGCGGTACGGCCCAAAATAGCGGGGCTGCAACTTACTCTTGGGCGCTTGGGACAGGGAAGTCATCGGGCGTTGGCGTAGACGCAGGAGCACCCAGTCCCCCACAGCATAGGAGACGTGGCGATGAGCTTGGTCATAGTAGTGCTTCTGGACTGCCTGTGCTTGCTCGAGGCGATGGCGGACGTCGGCCAAGAACTCGTCTCGTTCGGCCATCGTCTTGGCCACTGCCGCTATTCGAGTGTTGCCATCTTCATAGGACCTGATGGTGGGTGGGTCTCGGCCATAGACCATGTGGAACGGTGTCTCCCGTAGGGACGACTGATATGCAGTATTGTAGGTGTATTCTGCCCAGGGCAGCCACCGCATCCAGTCTCGCGGACGATCGCCTGCGAAGCAACAAAGGTACATGGTGATGACGCGGTTGGCAGCCTCTGTCTGGCCATCGGACTATGGATGGAACGTCGTTGTCATGTGGAGCTTGGTGCCCATGAGCCGCATCAGTTCTCGCCAGAACGTCGAGGTGAACACTGGATCTTGATTCGAGACTATGGACTGCGACATCCCATGGAGGCGCACGATGTCGGTGAAGAACGCCTGTGCCACAGACTCCGCGTAGTATGGGTGAGCTAGAGGGATGAAATGACAATATTTGCTGAAGCGATCCACCACCGTTAAGATGATAGATTTCCCTTTGACGCGCGAAAGAGCCTCGATGAAATCCAAACCAATGTCCGTCCACACCCCGGTTGGCACAGGCAAGGGCAGGAGGAGGCCGGCCGGGTGTAGGTGCTCCGTCTTGAAGCGTCGGCAGGTAGGGCAGGCGTGGATGTAGTCCTGGACGATGCAGCGCATGTCGGGGAAGTGGAAGTCGCGCCGGAGCCGATGGAGGGTGCGCTGCACGCCCTCATGATTGTCGCCGTGCACCATGGTCACGATCTCAGGCAGGAGTGGCGAGGCCAGGGGAACGTATAGTCGGCTGGCGTAGGTAACCAGCCCGTCGACGAGGCCCCATGGAGCCGCGCGAGTGCCGACTGATAGCTCGTCCTGAATGGCGACGAGGGCGGGATCACGCGTGTGTTCCTGGCGTAGCCGATCGATGTAGTCGAACCTCGGCGCTGAGATGAATAGCACCACGCCGTTTGGGGTGTCACGGCGGGACAGCGCGTCGGTGACAGTGTTCTGGGCACCGGGCTTGTATTCCACCGTGAAGTCGAATCCGAGAAGCTTGCTGACCCAATGGTGCTGCGGAATTGTAGCGAGGCATTGGTCGAGGAGAAACTTCAAGCTGTAGTGGTCTGTTCTAACTATGAAGCGTCGCCCCCATAGGTATGGGCGTCAGTGACGGATGGCGTGCACGAGCCCGATGAGCTCACACTCGTATGCAGCGAGCGAGCGATGTCGAGGGGCGACGGGGCGGCTGAAGAAGGCGACTGGGTGCTTGTCCTACAGGAGCACCGCGCCAAACCCATGCGTCGATGCGTCGCACTCGACGATGAACAGCTGCATGAAGTCTGGAAGCGCAAGTACCAGTGCCAAGGTGACCGCGATCTTAAGCACCCGGAACGCCTCGGCGGCGGCGGCGTTCCAGGAGAAACCCTCCTTCAACAAGGTGGTGAGTGGGGCGATGATGGCGCCGTAGTCTTGGACAAACTTGCAGTAGTACCCTGCAAGGCCCAGGAACCCACGCACGGCGCGAGCCGATCCGGGCTGGGGCCAGTCGGACACCGCCTGAACCTTGGCGGGATCCATGGCGACGCCTATCACGGAGATTACATGGTCGAGGTAGGAGATCGACTGAACGCCAAAGGCGCACTTCGAGCGCTTGACGAATAGCTGGTGCTGCTGTAGTACGGTGAGCACGACGTGCAGGTGTCTAAGATGGTCGGCCCACGACGAGCTGTAGATTAGAATGTCATCAAAAAACACCAATACGAACCGGCGAAGAAAGGGTCACAACACGTCGTTCATGAGGGATTGGAATGTCGCTAGGGCGTTGCAAAGTCCGAACGACATCACCAAGAACTCGTACAAGCCCTCATGTGTCCGGAATGCTGTTTTGGCAATGTCGGCCGCCCGCATGCGGACCTGGTGGTAGCCCGAGCGGAGATCGAGCTTAGTGAAGAACTTGGCACTGTGGAGTTCGTCAAGCAGTTCATCAACCACAGGAATGGGGAACACGTCCTTTACTATAATCGCGTTCAGGGCGCGGTAGTCGACGTAGAACCGCCAGGTGTCGTTGGCTTTCTTGACGAGGAGGACTGGCGAGGAAAATGCCGATGAGCTTCTGCAGATTAGCCCATGCTGTAGCATGGCGGCGCACTGGCGTTTGAGCTCGTCTTTGTGTGTCGTTGGGTAGCGGTAGGGTCTGACGACGACTGGGGGCGCGCCTGGTTGTAGTGTGATGTCGTGGTCTCGAGAACACGGTGGAGGAAGTCCTTGTGGTTCCGCGAAGACGCCCTCGAAGGATGTTAGCAGCTCGTCCAGGAGGGTTGGCGTGGCTGTGGTGATGCAGACAGTAGCGGCCACCACCTCCTGTTCAGCTCGCCAGCAGGTCAGGTGGCCGTTTTGAGTGAACAATATGGTCTGCTTGGTGAAGTTCCATGTCACGGATCCCAACGTGCTCAGCCATTGAGCGCCCAAGATGATGTCGAATTCGGCCAAGGGCATGATGAAGAGGTCCGCCGTGAAGGAGGAACCCTGGATGGTGAATGCAGCTTGACGGAGCACCCCCGGACATGTGATCTTCTCACCGTTGGCGACCATGGCGGAGAGGCGTGGTCTGGGAAGTAGGGACAGTCAGGTGCGGCGCGCGGTGTGCTTAGCGATGAAGTTGTGGGAGGAGCCAGAGTCTAGGAGGGCGATGAGGGAAGTGGCTTCGATCTAGACGCGGACTCACAGGGTGTCGATGAGCCGGACGCCATCCACAGCGTGGAGGGAGTAGCAGGGGCTGTCCTCGACGGCGGTCTCCCCAGACTCGGGTGCTGCCACAGCCCCGTTGTCGCCGGTTTCGTTGATTTGCACGCCCTCCAGGAAGAAGAGTCGGCGGTAGAACCTGTTGTGACCGCGAGAATACTTTTCATTGCAATTGAAGCATAGACCGTGGCATCGACGTTCGACCATCTCGTTGGGCGTGAGGTGCCACTGGTTGCCCTCTACGTGGCCCTGCTGGGCGGCCAGCGGAGGGGCGGGTAATGGCAGGAGGTGCGGTCCTGCAGGAAGTGGTAGCCGAGGCGCTGGTGGAGGAAGTGTGTTGCGCGCCGGTGTTCGCGGTGGGAGCTGCGCTGCTCTGGAACTCTCGAGTAGTTCCACCTGGCGCGTGAGGCTCATAGCCGCCCCGAGCGTCTCCAGGTTGTGGATCTGGACGGCGTGACTGAGCGGTGGTAGAAGACCCCCGGTGAAAAGCTCGACGCACTGTTTGTCGTCGATGTGGCCGACGCGAGGTAGAAGGGCCTAGAAGCAGTTGGAGTATTCCTCCACCGTGCCGTTGCACTTGCATTCGGAAAGCTCGAACAGCGGCGCCGATCGGAGTGGGGGCCCAAATCTCAGGCTCACGAGGTCCTTGAAGCAGCCCCATGGTGGCGCGCCCTCATCTTCTTGGAGCTGTATGAACCATAGCTGCACGACTACTTCCAGGTGGTAGCCGGCGATCGCGACGCGTTCCTCTGGCATGGTCTGGTACTGACGAAAATACGCTTCACACTTGTTGAGGAAGAGGAGCGGATCCGTTGTCCCGTCGAATTGTGGAAAATCCCACCTCTTGTGCTTGAACGTGAAATCCAACTCGTGCCGTCCCTTCGAACGGCGGCTATCGCTGCTGTCCAATGACGATGCAGACTTGACCTTCATGGCGGTCAGGTCGGCCTCCATCGCGGATATCTTCGTGGTGAGGGCCTTCAGGGATTCCAGGACGTCGGCGATGGATGGCTCACTCATGGCTGATGCAGGTGGCGGCGGACTAGGGCTATGGTGGGCAGTGGCTGTGGATGAGTGGGCAGAGCGGGTCGGCGAGGATCGTCTGGATCTAGATACCAGGTTGTCAAGGGCACCCAACCCTTGACGGACCGGACCGTGGCTGCGCAGTTTGTAGCCGCCGGCCGTCTTCTCCGGTGAGGTTATTCCCCTCTACCGTAGGCTTAATTGAGAAAGAGAAAGATCTAGGATATATTTCTTATTGCTTGAAGAGCTGATTACAATGCTTAAATAGCCCAAGGCTTCAACTAGTTGCAGTAATCCTCTCCTAAATAAAAGGGATATATATAATCTGTTGCAGTAATCCCTTCCTTAATAAAAGGGATTAATCTGTTGCTTAAATCTAGACTAGATATATTTTGTTGCCTAATTCCATCCACTAGTGCTGTCCTTTGGCACGGACGCCACATGCTCGGCGGCCCTACGTATATCGCGGGCACGCCGTCTCCTAGAGTACGAGATGTCGTACATGACATAACCTTAGGTAAAGTGTAATATAGTTAGCCACAAACCAAACAGGCCCTTAATCACATAGGTATGTTGTGTCGTTGCCAATATGTTGTGTCGTTGCCAATCACTAATCCAGTGTTCAGTGTGCAACTTCATAATGAAACAATTCTGGCTTTTGTTACCATTTTAGGAGCTAGCTTCTTTTTTGGAGGTGGTGCACGTAGCTACGAACATGGACCATTTTTAGTAGGCTATTAAAGGTTCTGTGTCATTCCAGGAAGATTAATACTTATCTTCTCAATGAACTATTATGTGATAGTCCTACAGAACTGCTTCTCAGTGAGTATTCTAGGTTGAGTGAGGATGACTCTAAGAAAACTTTTGGGAAATGCAGCATTGAAAGGTTGCAGGTACTATTTGTTAACTGTATGCCATTGTTGAGAAAAATATCTCTGAAGGGAAATTATCAGCTTTCTGATAATCGTTTAGTCACAGTAATATCTGCTGCACCTTCTTTATGTTCCAGAAATTTTAATCGTTTGTCTGATCATTTGTCCAACTGTTTATCGTTTGTTCGATTGTTCATTTGTCGTAAATATTCCCCGTTCGTTCCATCGTTCATGTATCATGCTATCCAAATTCTCCCTTTGCAGCTCACCTAAAACCTGTTAGGCCAACATCTGAATCATACGAACTTTAGTGATTATGTTTTTCTTCCGATGAAATTTTTTCGGTTGATTACCCAACCCAAAATTTATAGAGGTTTTTCAAGGCAGGCCTCCAAAAAGGAATGTATTACGTATAATTTTAAATCGATTCATTCGCCGCTATTGTTATAATCATGAGGCTTACCGTACTAATCATGTGACCCAAGCTACTAATCATGTGACCCCAGCTATAAATACACTCTGAGAGCTATCTTCTTCCTCTCCACACACTTAACACCATGAGTCGAGGCAAACTCTAGCACCCTCGGTTACTTCACTCTATCGACTATACTTCTAGTGTTGGTTCACCTTAGATATACCCTTGGGGTAAGCATCTTTACTTCATAAACACAAACTTTACGTAAAACTCTATTTATCCATCCACCACCATTCTTGACCATTATATTGAATATTTGTTGATATACTTTTGGTTTGTGTGTTTGCTTGCTCATGCCGCTTAGTTCTCGAATCGTTCGTGCCAACCAGCGAAGGCTAGTTTCACGAGTCTACGCCAAACAGTGAAGCCAGAAGACAGTTCTATGAGCTCTCATTCTTTCGCTAGCTAAAGCAACGACAAGCTCACTGAATCTCTTTGATACATAAATTACTTATATTTTAAACATAATCACTTAGCTTGTTTTTATATATGCATTATATTATTTTGTTGTTAAGAGATATGATGATATAGCCACCTAGCCTTAGAACAACGTTGCGGATCATTCATATACTCCATATAATTTGTGTTACAAAGTGACTTGATAAAAGTGAGTTTTTCAAAAGAAACATGATTTTCAAAAAATAAAGTGAACGGTTATCACCGCCACTACCATGAGAAGGATGGCCGTGACACCCTAGTCATGGGAAGGTTCCAAAAAGAAGTTGGCTTAGCTAGGATAGCTATGAGAAAAGTTGAGTGTCCCATCTCGTATAAGGACTGATTTGTCATTACTTCTTAAACTCTTAAAAGTACACCCACTTGGGGGCTGTATGGGTAGCTGCTCGATCCAAGTCTATATGGGCTAAACCCTAGGGTTATCAGTGGCTAGGGAGTATTGGAAGAAAAGGAAGGGGGATGTTGTCATCCTAGTTTGGGCGAGAAGGTGGCCTTGATGCTCTCGGTATAATCGCCAAGGTAAAGTCGTGTAGGGGAGGATAGAGTTTCGGTACTTGGGTCTCATGACAGTGGGATCGCAGAAGCTAGAAAAGTGGGTAAAGTCTACAAATCCGCGCAAAGTTAAAAATCTATTTCAATAGTTCGTTTCCACTGATATGGACGAGTTATGGTTTGGTCCGGACAATTAGTATTTAGTTTTCTAAAATATTTTGAAAATGGGTTGTAAAGGACTAGCGGTCGAGCCATGAGCTATAGTGGACGGGAAGTCCATTAGGGCTTGTTCGTTTTTGCGTTAATCCATGTGGATTGGATGGGATTGAGTCGGATTAAATCCATAGCAAGTCAAAATACATCCCAATCCCACCCAATACACTTCAATCCACATGGAATATCAATAACCGAACAAGGCCTTAGCTGGTTTTGGTTTTGGAAATGAAAACCAGTGGGAAACTACTAAGATTTCTAGATGGTTTAGTCTAGGGGATTTGATTTGATAATGGAAAACTTTCTGCTGCCTTTGGGAGGGAATGTGCTTTGGAATAGGTAAAATGTTTTACAAAACAAGCCTGCATCAAAATGGCTTTTTCTGCA
The DNA here is from genome assembly GCA_029449295.1 of Zea luxurians. Classification (NCBI taxonomy): domain Eukaryota; kingdom Viridiplantae; phylum Streptophyta; class Magnoliopsida; order Poales; family Poaceae; genus Zea; species Zea luxurians. Next base: position 79,620,106 of record JAOPSE010000011.1, read on the forward strand.
AAACACTTTGAGCTCCAGTAAATCAATACATGTATTTTGAATCCTTGTTCTTTGGGTGAAGGTGGGCTACTAAGTACCTAAGTACTCACCCTTGTTTATTTTTTTGTTTTTCAAAGGAGATTGTTGATTGTGTAATAGTTACACCTGCTTCCCAACCATGATTGTAGCAATTTCACTGCTAATTTGTTTCTCTATATATATTGGACCGCTCAAGTCCTACTCTAATGATATGTCATGAGTTGTGGACCAACTCTTAAAGTTGATCGTCACTTGTATATGTTTGTCTCGTTTAAGCAGATCTAGAACCATCTAATGTATAAATATGTATACTAGCCTCATGTGACTAGTATTTGTATCACATTTGAGTTCTAAAGGATGGAGACACTTTAGATGGTATCCCAACTATAAAAGGGACTCCTAGGCGCCTCCAACATGTACACAAGAGTAGCCAACAATTGTAGATATCACTCGGATCGATTCTCTCTCTCCCTCTCGTGTATATCTCTCTAGTTTGTGTAGAGGCAAAGTTGTAAGCATTTAGAGAGTGGAGAAGTGCTGCTAAAAGCTAGAGCAAAGTCTTGAGCGCATTGTTACTCTGCCAGAGTGCTGTCAAGAAGACTGTAAGCAGCCACGGCTTTGTTGTAACCAAACTCAACATAGTGGAACGCTCTATCTGTCATACTGACAGATGTGCGCAAACGGAGGAAGGAGTTAAATAGACTCCAAGCCCAGGTGTGGCTAACTCCAACGAGGACTAGGCAAGCATTTCAGGTTTGGCCGAACCTCGGGATAAATCCCTGCGTCTGTGTGCTTCGCTCTATATTGTGTGCTGACTCTCTGTCTTACTTACTTTTTATATCTGCACTTCAACACTTATCTGTGGTACAAGTCATATTTGAAGCGCAGGGCATTTTAAGGCAGGATCTTCTATTCTGCTGCAACCTACTCGAAGGGTCCTTCATTCCACTGCGATCCAGCCTTCGAGTAGAGTAAGAATTTCAGTTTTAAAGTGATAATTTTTATTCGCCTATTCACCCCCCCTCTAGGAGACATCCAGATCCTGTTCCCGGGCAAAGGGAACTTTCAATTGGTATTAGAACTAGGCCTCTCCAGTGTGGGCTTAGTGAAATGGAATTAGGCTTCCACCTCTTTCCTAATTGATTTTGGTGGTTGAATTGCCCAACACAAATAGTTGGACTAACTAGTTTGCTCTAGTCTATAAGTTCTACAGGTGCCAAAGGTTCAACTCAAAGCCAATACAAAGATTAAAAAGGGTTCAAGAAGAAAGGAGCAAAGGAAACCAAAGTGCTCCCTGGTCTGGCGCACCGGACTGTCCGGTGGGCCACCGGACAGTGTCCGGTGCACCACCGGACAATGTCCGGTGCACCAGGGAAGAACGACTTCAAACTCTTCACCTTCGGGTTTCCCAAGCGCACCTCCGCTATAATTCACCGGACTGTCCGGTGTGCCACCGGACTGTCCGGTGCACCAGTGGAGCAACGACTATCTGCGCGCAACGGTCGACTCTGCAAAGTGAACAGTGGATTTCAGATGTCAGAGCAGCAAGTCAGAGGGGCACCGGACTGTACGGTGCATCACCGGACTGTCCGGTGCCACATGAGGACAAAGCCTCCAACGGTCAACCAGCTCCAACCCTGACGAACAGGCTGACGTGGCGGCTCACCGGACACTGTCCGGTGGCGCACCGGACTGTCCGGTGCGCCCATCGCCAGCAAGCTTCTTCAACGGCCATATTTTGTTTGGTGGGTATAAATACCACCCCAACCGGCCACTTCAAAGCGTGGGAGCCCAAGCAACATTCCAAGTCATCTAGTTGACATTCTCAAGACCTCCCAACCACATATATTCATTGATACATCCTATACACAAGATTTAGACCACTACAACCAACACAAGTGCCACAAAAGAGAGAGCAAGCAATAGAGAGCTACTCATTTGAGTTGAGCACTAGTGCCTTGTGAGATTCATTGAGAGTTAGTGTGTGCTACATCTTTGTGTTCATTTGTGCGTGGAGTTTTGACTCCCATCGAACTTCCTCCAATGTTTTGGAGGCTTGTAAAAGCTAGCAAGAGACACCAAAGAGTGTGGTGGTCCTTGCGGGATCGAGAGTGATCCTTGAGAAGAAGAAGAGCTCGCCGATCCTTGGGTGATCGGTGGAGAGAGGGAAAGGGTTGAAAAAGACCCGTCCTTAGTGGACTCCTCAACGGGGACTAGGCCTTCGAGGGCCGAACCTCGGTAAAACAAATCACCCGTGTCTCGTGTGCTTATTGCTTGTGAATTGTTTGTCTTTTCCCTTTCTTGGTTCCTCTTGCACTACTCTTTGCTAATTCTATTTGGTGTTGCTTTAAGTTAAAATCTCATTTAGTGAAGCAACACATTGCACGAGAGAACTTGTGTTATTACTCTTCTTATCTAAGCCTTCTTGCTTTATTCTCATAAACTTGTTAGTAGTATTGATTTATCACTTCCGCGTTATTTAAGCGCAATACTCTTTACAAGCAAGAACTTAGTTTTTATACTCCAATATTTGTATATCTTGTTCTAACCACTAATCAAGGGATCTAGTTGGGGGATAAAGTTTTAATTTTTAGGTTTCGCCTATCCACCCCCCCTCTAGGTGACTTTCAATTGGTATTGGAGCTAGGCACTTCATCTTGAGTCTAACAACTCGAAGTGATGGCTCGAAGAAGATCCCAAAAGAACAAGAAGTCCAAGGAGAACAAGGATGTAACTCTTGAAATATTACTTCCCGATTGTTCTAATTATGATTCGTGGTCTACTAGGGTGATAAATGCTTTTAGAACGGTAGATCCTCAATTAGAACAAATTTTAGACAAGAGTATTATTCCTCCTAGTTATGATAGGAAAAATGCTTCCAAGGAAGATCAAAGATGTATACGGTTAAACTACCTAGCTTATGACATCTTAAGTAATTCTCTTAGCAAAGAAGATTATCATGCCTTCATAATGAATTATAATGAATCTATTCGTGATGCGCATGATATTTGGACTAGAATTAAAAGCAAATTTGATGAGTCCAAACATGATAGTTCATTTTGTGCTTCTACTTCCTTTGGTCTTTGTGATACTAACCTTTGCAAGGAAGAAGAAGAAAATGAACGATGGAGACCAAACGATGAATCCACCTCTCCAAGAGGTTTGTCTTCCCATTTCGATTCCCACATATGTTGTGTGGCTAATGAAAATGATAGCGGAAGCACAAATGAGGATGAGGAGGAAGAAAGAAGCTTCATGCAACTCTACGCTCGCCTAAGCCAAGAAGAGAAGGGGGTCCTGCTCAAACTTCTAGAAAGAGCAAGAGAGCAAGGCGAAGCTCGTCAAAGGCTAGAAAGTATTCTCTCCATGAAGATGCAATGCTTTGACGAGTTGACTAAAGAACATGAGGAGCTAAAGTGCTCTCATGTTGATTTGGTCCAAAGGTATGAAACTATTTCAATTGAGCAAGATAACGCTTTACATTGTATCGCTCAATTAGTAAATAAGAATACCTTGCTTAAGGACGAAGTAGAAAAGCTAAAAATTGAAAATCTAGCTTTTCAAGAAAAATATGATATGCTTCTATGTTCTCATGAAAATCTTATGGATGATCATATCATATTGAATATTGCTCATGAGGTTGTGATAGAAAACTTTAAATCCCAACAACCTAACTCATGCACATGTATTCAAATTGATACTATATTATCATGTGCTAATGCTTGTTGTCCGTCGACAAGCAAATCTTCTTTTGAGCTAGAATTTGCAGGAACAAAAGATGATACATATCAAAAGCTCAAAGAAGAGAATGAGAGGCTAAAGATGAGCTTGACACAACTTAAAGGGAAATGTGTTGCTCAACCTTCTCAAGATAACCGTGACCACATGGTGAAGAAGCTTGAGAATGAAACAACCGAAGCATGCACTAAATCCCTTGAAGAAAATGTCAAGGACTTGAGGATTTCCAAGAAGAGGAAACAAAAGAAGAAAATTAATACCTCTTCCAAAAGCCTCAACCATGCCTCCATACAAGGTAACATCCAAGGTATTGATCAAGCCACACTTCACACTAAGAAAAATAAGAAGTGTAGTGAATGCTTTGAAGAGGGACACTTGATTAGGTCATGTCCCTACATTAAAAATGGCTTGATTATTAACAAGGATGATAGACTTTGTTTTAAACGCTCAAAGAAAGGACACTTATTTAGATCTTGTCCCCATTTAAAACAAAAAGTCATAAGGTTAGAAAAGAAAATATTCACTAACCATGTAGCAAGCAAGAAACAAGGAAGGAAGAAATCTTCAAGGCTTGAAGATCGTCTATGCTACATATGCCGAAAGAAGGGACATCAATGCAAAGATTGTCCCATTGGTAACACTCCCACTCCTAGCTTGTCAATTAATTCTCATGTAACTAGGCAACCCAAAATTGCAACTTGTGCTAGAAAGGTAATGAGTTTACCTAGTGCTAACACAAAGGACATTTGGGTTCCTAGATCTTTGTTGACTAACCTTGATGGACCCATCAAGCGATGGGTACCAAAATATACTTGACAAGCTTTGCAGGAGAAGGAGATGATATGAAGCCTTGGGGTGCTTGAGAGAGTCCATTCAATTCTTATCAACTCAAGCTATCAATCTTCAATGATCTATATCCGTGATTGACCCAAGGTTATTCTTCAAATTACTATGTCTTAAACTCATATCATCTCGAGGAAGACATTGATGTTGTAGGAAATAAAAGAATTATCATGTGTGAAAAATCAAGGCCTACAACATGGAGGAAAGTCAAAGGATGGTAACTTCTATGCTTTTAAGTGCAAGTATTTTAAATTATCATTTCTTAGGTATCTTGTGTAGTCACATAGAAATATGTAGCACTTCAAATGTCTTTAAATTTGTATTACCATTCTTTGAAGAATTTCCTCTCATTTGGTAGATTGTATTCTCATCATTTCCATCCTATGGCAATCTACATACTCTAAATTATTGCAAGATTCTCATGGCATGTTTTTAGCTAGTCATTCTATTATTGCCATGATTCTAGATATAGAGAGATATCTCAAGTTCTTAAAAGAATAAGGTGTCATGTAAGGAATTCAAATCCTTAAGACACTTATGAAAGGAAAACTCTCTCTATAACTAGAATAGTGAGACTAATGATTTTATCTAAGTAACCCAAGTAGTCTCACTTGTAGAGAATAAGTTTCTCTTTGGAAGCATGTAATCTAACATGAAAAGAAAAAATCAATCCAATGATTTATGATGTTTTTCTACTTGTTCAAATTGGATATGATTCTTTCACATTTATCGCTTTCCATATCATGAATTAGATTTATACCCATAATCTTAAAGGATTATTTGTGCTTATTTTATGAGTTAAAATTAAGCATAACATTATCTATGTATAATCTAGTTCATGCTATGAAGTTTCCATGTTTTAGTAATCTAGCTTTTCATTCCTTATAAAAAATGGTTACAAAAATGGAAACTAGTGCTTGTGTTACTAACAAAGTATCTCTTGAGCCTACTTATGAATATCTACAAAAGAGAAAGTGCACAAGCCTCATGGGTTGCTCTTCACCCAAAAGAAGAAAGGTAGAAGCAAAGGTATGGGAACTCATCTTCTTAATCAAATTTAGTTCCCATCTCAATAGCTATTTAATCTAAATTATCATATCCTACCCATGTGAGGAATAGATTCTTTATTGGACCTAAATCAGCTAGACGTGCATTCAATCTCATTCTTTTAATTGCTCATGTCCAATAGAATCTAATTCATGCCTCTGCTATATATATCTATATTCTTATTGATACGATCCTAAATTATGATATTAAAGTTCAATATGAAGAATTAAAATTCCTATGATTGACTATAATTGTCTAAAAGGTGCATATCCCACGTTTCTAATAATGTGCACTAATATTAAGGATTTTACTTCATGTCTATGTAACTTGTGGATGATGAATTGTTTATATTTCTTATCTAAAAGAAATCATCATCTATCATATACTCCCTTGTGCTACTAACATCTCTCTTGAGTAATTTCAATAAGTTTGAAAAGAAAACGAGACAACTACCAAGGAAGGACACTCAAGTGAAAACGGAAGACATCAAGAGCAACAACACCTGCTTGGATCAATGGTGTGGTTGTAAGTATTCTAAATCCTTCTTCATTATGAGAAATGCAAGGCGTAAGTTGTTTATTGCAAATTTTATGAGCCTTGATCAAGATGTATAATGCTTCTCCCTATTTATTTTTAAAGTAAATGCATCCAATTCATTCAAATTCTTGATGCATATCTTTAGGGGGAGTCTCTTTCTATATCTTGATTATATTGAGACTATCACTTTATGTTGGTAATTTCATATAGTCTCTTGCATGAGAATGAGTTTCTCATGATGTATGCTACTACTTTTCAATTCTTATCTTTCACTCTAAAGTAGCATATTTGTTGGGTTCTCCTACTCTAAGCTTAATTGATAATCTAATGCGTATGTTGTTCTTTTGATCACATCTATTATTTGTTTGATCATTGAATGACTTCAATTAACAATCATATTACTTAGTGCCATATATACTATCAATCGATATCTCTCTTGATATGCACTAAGTTAAAAGGAGAATTCATGATTCATTTATACAATTGGTGATCCACTTGTTATATGCTAACCATGAATTAGAAAAGAATCACTAGTTGTAAGAACTCTCTTGTGCAAAATATTTTCATTCATTGTCATTGAGTATAGGTCTTAAGCAAACAAGACTAAGGACAAAGCACAATGAAGAGAGCGTCTCCAAGTAAAGGTACAAAAAGGGTAAAACTACTTCCTTTCATTCAAACATGTACCTAAATCTTCCTCTTATAAGCATTCCTTGCATATCTTTTATAAAAGGAAGAGAAAGCATGTCCTTGCATTTTTCCCTGCTTCATACCTAGTTTAACCTCTCAAATATTCCTTTCCCACATTTATGCATCTTTGTTAAAACTGGGTGAAGTAATTTTATTGTCAAAGAGCTTAAAGCTTAACCTTGTAACGAGGATAAGCTGCAATCTATATTGTATAGAACTATGGTCATTCTTAATTGACATATCTCTTGATCATATCTCTTTATGTCTACGACTAACGTGCTTTCAAGTGATCTCTATGCTAAGTCGTATAGATTGAAAGGGAAATGGAGTATTCGGCAAAGACAACGCTTCCACTCAACTCCCTCGGTATTATCCACTCTTTGTCGGTACTCCGCATCGTTCTCCACTATGGTATAATCTTCACTTATATTTCAATTATTTGCTAAAGGGGGAGAGAAAGGAAAGGGATTATATTTCACTCAAACATCTGTTTTTGGCGATTCATGCCAAAGGGGGAGAGTATTAAGCCCAAAGCAAAAGGACCGCACCACCACCAAATTTTAAAACTTATGATTTTCAAATTGATATCTCATTGTGTTCTAAAGGCCACCACCAAATTTTAAAACTTATGATTTTCAAATTGATATCTCATTGTGTTCTAAAGGGGGAGAAAGTAGCACCTTCAAAAAAAAAATAGTATCTTAAAACCCTCTTGAACACTAAGAGGAGAATTTTATTGAAGGGGAGTTTTGTTTAGTCAAAGGAAAAAGCATTTGAAACAGGGGGAGAAAATTTCAAATCTTGAAAATGCTTCTCAAAATCTTACTCATTTACCTTTGACTATTTGCAAAAGAACTTTGAAAAGAATTTACAAAAGTATTTGCAAAAACAAAACATGTGGTGCAAGCGTGGTCCAATATGTTAAAATTATAAAGAAACAATCCATGCATATCTTATGAATTTCTATTGGCTCAATTCTAAGTAACCTTTGCACTTACATTTTGCAAACTAGTTCAATTATGCACTTCTCTATTTGCTTTGGTTTGTGTTGGCATCAATCACCAAAAAGGGGGAGATTGAAAGGGAATTAGGCTTCCACCTCTTTCCTAATTGATTTTGGTGGTTGAATTGCCCAACACAAATAATTGGACTAACTAGTTTGCTCTAGTCTATAAGTTCTACAGGTGCCAAAGGTTCAACTCAAAGCCAATACAAAGATTAAAAAGGGTTCAAGAAGAAAGGAGCAAAGGAAACCAAAGTGCTCCCTGGTCTGGCGCACCGGACTGTCCGGTGTGCCACCGGACAGTGTCCGGTGCACCACCGGACAATGTCCGGTGCACCAGGGAAGAACGACTTCAAACTCTTCACCTTCGGGTTTCCCAAGCGCACCTCCGCTATAATTCACCGGACTATCCGGTGTGCCACCGGACTGTCTGGTGCACCAGCGGAGCAACGGCTATCTGCGCACAACGGTCGACTCTGCAAAGTGAACAGTGGATTTCAGATGTCAGAGCAGCAAGTCAGAGGGGCACCGGACTATCCGGTGCGTCATCGGACTATCCGGTGCCACATGAGGACAAAGCCTCCAACGGTCGACCAGCTCCAACCTTGACGAACAGGCTGACGTGGCGGCTAACCGGACACTGTCCGGTGGCGCACCGGACTGTTCGGTGCGCCCATCGCCAGCAGTCTTCTTCAACGGCCATATTTTGTTTGGTGGGTATAAATACCACCCCAACCGGCCACTTCAAAGTGTGGGAGCCCAAGCAACATTCCAAGTCATCTAGTTGACATTCTCAAGACCTCCCAACCACATATATTCATTGATACATCCTATACACAAGATTTAGACCACTACAACCAACACAAGTGCCACAAAAGAGAGAGCAAGCAATAGAGAGCTACTCATTTGAGTTGAGCACTAGTGCCTTGTGAGATTCATTGAGAGTTAGTGTGTGCTACATATTTGTGTTCATTTGCGCGTGGAGTTTTGACTCCCATCGAACTTCCTCCAAAGTTTTGGAGGCTTGTAAAAGCTAGCAAGAGACACCAAAGAGTGTGGTGGTCCTTGCGGGATCAAGAGTGATCCTTGAGAAGAAGAAGAGCTCGCCGATCCTTGGGTGATCGGTGGAGAGAGGGAAAGGGTTGAAAAAGACCCGTCCTTAGTGGACTCCTCAACGGGGACTAGGCCTTCGAGGGCCGAACCTCGGTAAAACAAATCACCCGTGTCTCGTGTGCTTATTGCTTGTGATTTGTTTGTCTTTTCCCTTTCTTGGTTCCTCTTGCACTACTCTTTGCTAATTCTATTTGGTGTTGCTTTAAGTTAAAATCTCATTTAGTGAAGCAACACATTGCAAGAGAGAACTTGTGTTATTACTCTTTTTATCTAAGCCTTCTTGCTTTATTCTCATAAACTTGTTAGTAGTATTGATTTATCACTTCCGCATTATTTAAGCGCAATACTCTTTACAAGAAAGAACTTAGTTTTTATACTCCAATATTTGTATATCTTGTTCTAACCACTAATCAAGGGATCTAGTTGGGGGATAAAGTTTTAATTTTCAGGTTTCGCCTATCCACCCCCCTCTAGGCGACTTTCACTCAGCCATCCGGAGATGACGGTGTCATCACAAGAGGCAACTGTAGAACTTATTTTAGGTGATGGTTCTAATTATAAATCATGGTCTGTCTCTATTTATAATGCTTTCATGAATATTGATCCTAATTTGAGACAGATCTTTAGTAGAAGTATTTTTCCCTCCAATTTTAGTCAAAATCTTTCTAATGATGGACTAAGTTGTCTATCTCTCAATCACCATGCTTGCAACATCTTAGTTGACTCACTTTCTAGAGGTGCCTATTTTGCCATCATGAGTAGTGATAGTGACTTATTTGTTGATGCTCATGATCTATGGACTAAAATTAAGTTGAAACTTTTTAAGTCCATATGCACTACTTCTGCTCCCTCTATTGCTGGTAGTACTAACTTGTCCAAGGGAGAAGAACAAGAACAATGGACACCAAATGATGGATCCACCTCACCAACAGGTTCATCTCCCACTAGTTTTGTTGCTAACGATGCGAGTGGAGATGAAAGCGATGATGAGGAAGAATATGAGGATGAGGAGTCTACATCATCACAAGGTACATTTTCCTATTTTGCTTCCACTGATAATAATGACCGGGAAAATGAGACCGACGATGTGGAAGAAGAGGAGATTCGCCGTTTCTACACCCATCTCAACAAAGAAGACAAAGCGCTGTTGGTTAAGCTATTGAGAAGGAACAAGGAACAAGGCGAGACGCTTCTCAGGCTAGAGGAGACTCTCATCAAAACCAACGACAGCCTGGAGAAGATGACCAAAGAACATGAGGAGCTAAAGTGCTCTCATGATGATTTGGTCCAACGGTATGATTCAGTTTTAATTGAGCAAAGAAATAATGATGATGATTTATCTTGTGTTGCTCAACTTAAAATGGAAAATGCCATGCTTGAGAGGCAAGTAGAATTGCTAAATTTAGAAAAGCTTCCTCTAGGTGAAAAGTATGATATGTTGTCATATTCTCATAATAAATTAGTTGATGACCATATCATGCTCGATATTGATCATGAGGTAGTAATTACTAGTTTAAACTTATGTGAACCTCATTCTTGCACATGTGCACATTTAGATAATATATCACCATGTGCTAACCCCTGTTGCTCAAAAGAAAGCCAATGTTTGAATGAGCATCAAGCTGCAGGATTAAAAGAAAAGTTGCTCATCAATAAAGAAAGGAACAAGAAAGCAAAGCAACTAAGGAGAAGACATCGTGCTCAAGATATTTACAAACATGTGGTGAATAAGCTTGAGGAAGAAGGAACCGCAGCAAGGGTCAAACTCTACGAGAAAGAAGCTCCTAAGGCAATAAGTGAAGCAATCAACATGAACAAAGAAAAAGGTAAAGATTCAATTAGTCATGTTGTTTGCACTAATCATCTCTCTATGTTATCCAAGAACAAAAAGAGAAGAGGAAAAAGGAGGTGCTTCAAGTGCAATGAGTCAAGCCACCTCATTGCTTCTTGTCCATACAAAGACATGGATGAGGGGATGAGGAGATGTTTTGGATGCAACGATAAGGACCATATGATCACTTCATGTCCGCTCATGAAGAATCAAAGACGTACACCCTCCAAGATGACCCTCACTAAGGAAAAAGACAAACAGCAAGTGTCATGTCAGGCTAAGCGACGCTTCAGCTACATGTGTGGTGAGCATGGTCATCTATCCAAGGTATGTAAAAAGGGTAAGGTTCCTAAGCAAGTAAATTTATCTCAATCTTATTCGCTTAGGAGACCTAAACCATACACTTGTGCTAGATCAGTAATGAGATCACCTAGAACTAGCACAATTGTTATTTGGGTACCAAAGGCTCTTTTGGATGATCGTTATGGACCCATCCCGAGATGGGTACCAAACTGTGCCAACTATACCATGCAGGTGCCTCGAGATGGACTGGAGACCATGGGAGAGCTTAAGATGGTTAATTCAAACTCTATGCTTAAGCTATTAATCTTTATTGTCTATTTATTAACCTAAGGTTGAATTATGGTGCAATACTAATCCCATGTTCATCTCAAGTTAAATAAGTTGTAGAGGTCTTTAATCATTATTGGTGAATCAAGCAAAGGACCTTGATTTGAATCTGCAACTTGCTCTCCAAATGACGGTACCCGTGTATCTTAAGTACATTATTGCTCTTAAGATTGGATTGTTGTGCTACCTATCCTTGGAGTAGTTATGCTTTTGAGATTGCTTGTGTTGAATACCTTTCAATCAATGGTTCATGATTTCAAAGATCATAATGATGCTTGCTTAATCATGATTATGTGTTCTATATGTTATATCTCTTGAATCATTCAATGGGTAGCTTGTCATTTGATATATTCACCATGATTAACTCTTTTTGTGTTTGTGGATAAACCTGTATCTTTTTGTAAGTCATGCTATATGGTGTTTAATGATTAACCTATGTGTGCAAGCATGACATCTTGTTTAGTCCATGTTCACATAATTACCCTATTTTGATACTGTGTGTATACCAAATCCATGTTGTGCCTATAATGCACCTTCTTGAGCTATGAGGTGCATGAGCAAAAGGAGCCCTAAATTGGTGACAACAAGTGCTCTCATGGCAATTCAGGAAAAGGAAAAGGTATGGAGAATAGAACTATGCAATTTCATTGAAAATCTTAAAGTTTCGTTGATTGTGATCATAGCTATGTTCTTGCCTTTCAATTGGTAGTATCTTGGCTTAGGTGCCTTATGCCTTAAAATGTTGTTTCCTTTGGTGTACTTAAAATGAAGTACTTCTTAATCTTGGTGTGCTTAGACATTGTGCTTTATATGCATGATCTTATCATCTTTCAATTTGTGTATGTGTTGCAATGATCATCATGTGTGAAGCGTGCCTAGGTTGCTTGTAAAATGTTATATATCTTAAGGCATGCATTGTTTCCACTAGTCATAAGTTGTATTAAGTCATCTATTCAATTGGTAACTTTTTGTGATGCAATTGATATATTATGCCTAGACCAAGGTATGCTGTGAACCCCTCTAGTTCTGAGGACGCTAGAATGTGCAAAGTGCAAGTCATTCAAATACTTGATGCACAACTTTAGGGGGAGCACACATAACTTGTGTCTTTTGAGACTAATTATTTCTTGAGTGATCTTGTATAGTCTCAAGGTGGAAAAGGGAAGATGTGCAAGAAATGGAATAATCAGGACTTCGATACCTCCATAAGTCAATAATTTGGTATCTTAAGTTGTGAATAATTGCATATTTATAGTGTAACACCACAGGTGTTACCTAAGGCCCTAACTCCATAACATACACTTGTGCATTGTTATCACATGTGTTTAAGTGGAGGTGAAGAAGCACCTAGAACCTTGGAAGCATGGGTTAGCTAAGAAAGGTTAATGACAAAAGCTTCAACCACACATTTTGAACAATTGTCATCTTGAGCCAAAGAGGTTAAGCCCTAAAGACCCCTAAGGGCACTAGACTTCCAAGCCAAGGATCAGTGGATAAGTTAATCAAATTGCCAAATCTTAATTCAAATCCTTAACCAAAGTCTAAATAACATTATAACTTACAAAATGCAGAGGGGAATCATTACAAAAAGACCCCTTAAAGACCCCAAATTCACCCTTGAGTAGAGAGCACACTAGAGCTCTCTAATCTTTTCTAAGTCAAATTTTAACCCTAATCTAAAGATCAGTTGTGTTCACTTAGTAAATGGCGCCAAAACCACTTGGTTTGAATACCAAAAAGGTGCCAAACCACCTAGGGCACCCACTGGAAAAATTTGAACCCGAGCCAAATTCGTTTGACTTGAATTGGCATCACTTTTGTCGTTGAGTGGACAGTGGGACAAGCCAGATTTGATGTCCGAAAATCTTCTGACCTAGGGCTTATCTTCCCTTGGAACTCACATACAAGAGATAGCCATAGGTGCCAGGAGGAGGCCTGCGCCGGATTTTTGCCAAGATTCGCACGTATGCGATCTCGGCGAGCTGTTGAACATGGGCAGAAGAACACCTCCACGTGTTCGACGCGCCCTGGACGCGGCAGAGCACGCCGAGCGCCCGACCCCACGCGCCCCGCGCCACGTCGAGCCACGCCCGTGTCCCCTGCCCGCGCCCGCGCCTATAAAGCCAGCCGAAGCTTCAGCCGTACTCACCCCCGCGCTCTCGACCTCACCGGAGCACGAGATCACCGGCGTTTGCCCTGCACAAGGCGTGCCAGCGGCCACCCGAACCCCCGCCACCGTAGACCGGCCAGTGCAGCCATTCCCAACCCCGTCCAACCCTTGGAATAGACTCTACATACCTTAGTGAAGCTCCCAAAGTGAAGAATTGGACTCTACCTCACCGGAGACGCCGGATCAAGGTCGCCGGACTTCACCCGAGCGCCGGCGTACGTGGACCAAGCTCCATGTGAGTTATTCTCCGATTCCTTGCACGGGTCGACTCATTAGCACCTCGTGAAGCTTCTCGTACCCTTGGATTGACCTGTATCGCCGTGGATAGGCCGAAGCACTCGCCGCCGATGAGCTCGCCCGCCAGCGCACGTGGACCGGCCAATCCCGGCCATCACCATCGTCGAGCCATACCACGTTGTGGCCGCCAGGACCTCCTGAAGCCAACCCCACCCTTCGCCGGACCTCCCTCGCCGCCGGTAAGCCGTGCCGCCCTTTTTCCTTTCGCGGGTACTGTTCAAAAGGGGGGAGGGACCTTGGGGAAGAAGGAATAGAAGTCGGGGGGATTTTTGAATTGTCAGAGACTCAAATGAATAGTGGCGCAAGGGTATAAGTTGAAGGATTGGTTTAAGAAAAGCCCAGGGTCCTCGGTGTAAACTGGTTTTCCAGAAAACCTTTTGATATTTCTAATTTAAACACAAATCAGAACTTGTAAAATGCATAACTTCAGTTTTATTCAACCAAATTTGGTCAAATCAATTTTGCCTGACTCTACATAATGTGAACTACCTAGGAAAAATGCAAAACCCCCTTAGTATTGCAGAAGAATTTAAAGTTTGGAATTACATATTGATTTGGCCAAAAGCTAAATAATAGAGGGAAAAATGGTTACACTATTAGACTGAGGTTAAGAAAAATCAGGGAAGTACTTAGTCACCCCCTAATCTGTATAAAAATAGTAAACCCCTCAGTGCACCAAATTAAGGTAGGTTTTATCATTTAAAATCATTTTTGCTCAAAGTTAAAGAAAAGAGAAAAGGTAGTCAAAAACAAGAACCAGGAAGCAACCACATTTTTGTTGGCTCACTTATTTAGTGAAGTTCATTGTAAAATTTTATTAGACCCTTGTTTAGTATAAAATAAATGGGATACCTTTTATTTTATAAAAACAATGAAAACTTAGGAAAATCTTAGAAAAATAATCCTGAGGAGAAAACACCCCAAACCTTGGGATAACTAATACTTTGTTATTATGAATATAGGAAAAATATGAGTTCTGTTGTTTGATATTTTTCAAATAACAAGTTATTTATAAGTACCTTTTTGGCATTAAACTTTAGAAATTCACAACTAATTATCCAGTAGGTGTTTTTCTGTGATTTTTAACACAGAGGCCTAATATCACCTATGAATCTGGACAAAAATAAAATTTGGTACAGAAACCTCACTTAAATCATAGCTATAGTGTAAAATGCCCTTTTACACTTGTTTTTGTTAATTTTGCACAGGTAGTATCTAGATTTATATCCACCTCAAATTTTTAGGAGGGCCCACAAATGTTAACATTTACCCACAGTAATTTTTATAGCATTTTTGGAAAATGTTAACTAACCCTCATAGTTCAAAATGCTTAATAAGAAGCACAATAGAAAGAAAAGGGAAACCTTGGGGAGAAATAGATGAAAGTACAAAGCCCTTAAGGATATCCAAAAAGAAACCCTAGGGAAACACTAAATTTAATATTGTTTTACTATGGATAACCCTTACAAATGTTCATGTCATATTTATACATATGTCTCATGCATTGCATTCGATAGATTGTAATCTCGCTGACGGGGAGTACATCCTCGTGCCGGAGCAAGGAGTTGCTCAGGAGGTAGCCCAGGATCTAGCACCAGAGCCTGCCATCGAGGATCTACCTGCCCCAGCTTTGGAAGGCAAGCCCCGGTTTTATGCATAACCGTTTATATAAGCTATTTTACTATATTTAATGTTTGTAGGCTTGTACTGTGCACTTAAGTGTAGGAGTTGACTAAAACCCTAGTTGCATTAACTCAGGATTCCCTTTGAGATGGATACTAGTATGCTAGGTCGAGTAGCTGCTTTGTTAACTAGGGATTACGGTAGAAGTCGAGTGATTTTTCTAGCACTCGCCTGAGGTCAGGAATCTGTTGTATCCATTTTGATATCGTAATGATTGTGGTCTATGGACAACAGTCCATGGGGATGCATTGTCTACGAGACGGAAATTGGAATAAGGATTAAGGTGTGGTACCGTGTGTCAAGCGTTTGAACGTACTAAGCACATGTCGAGAAATATGGTAAATCGGTAAGCCTAGTACATGAGTGAACCTGCCCGCAGATTGCCCTCCTCACGCGACCTGAGACGTGGTCTCCCATTCCAGTTATGGTGGGTACAAGTGCGGTCACTGCACGACGGCAGTCGGGGTCAGTGAGGCATTGTACGCCAAGGTGGTGAGCCCCTTTCTGTTGCCAGGGAATCGATGGGGTCGGTTGATGTGTGTGGGGACGGAGTGCCTCGCCACGTCGTGTGTTTAGGTTTACCTTGCAAGGTTTAAAAACTCGATTTGAATCGTCTGCTTCTCGCAGCTAATGAGACTGCTTGATCCATGCTGCTACATTGAGTAATAAGTGGAAATGTGTTGATTTGGCAAAATATGTTGATTGCTAAAAATGATTGCTACCATGTATGATTAGATAGGGATAACTCTAGCCTTAAGAGAGTCACACTAAAACTTGAAAAAGCTAAAACTTGATTTTTAGACTAAGCTAGTGCTTTTGGCAACCCAAAAGAGCTAAGTGCACCTTAATCTTTAGTTTAGGGTGTTCCTATGTTTGGAGATATTCTATGTGACCTTTGCAGGATGTTGGAGCTCAGAAATGACAAATCTGGATCAAGTCAAGTTGACTTGATGGTTTATGAGTCCAACATCAATCTCAATCATGTCAAATGCTAAAGAAGTGCAAAATAAGAACAAGGTGTGTTTCTACACTTAGTGAATTGTTTTTGAGTACTAACATATTCTGTCTAAGTGCTAGAAACAGCGAGAAAAGAATTGCAAAAAGTCTTGGCTCGGTGCAGCCAAAACTCTGCTCAGTCTGGCACACCGGACTGTCCGGTGTGCCAGACTGAACTCCGGTGAACAGGCCGCTCTCGGGAGAAGTTTGGCGGCGTACGACTATAATTCACCGGACTGTCCGGTGAGCCAACGGTCGACTGTGCCAACGGTCGGCAGCGCGATTAGCGGGCGACGCGTGGCCTGAGCCAACGGATAGTTGGCACACCGAACTGTCCGGTGTGCACCGGACATTGTCCGGTGAGCCAAGACGACCGTTGCTCCAACGGTCAGCTGAGCCCGATTTGGAAGGAGATCGCGCACCGGACAAGCTACAGGACCTGTCCGGTGGTGCACCGGACTGTCCGGTGCACCACCCGACAGAAAGCAAGTATTGCCTTCCAAAATGAATTCCAACGGCTCTTAGGCCCCTTGGGTCTATAAAAGGGACTCCTAGGCGTCTCCAACATGTACACAAGAGCAACCAACAATTGTAGACATTACTCGGATCGATTCTCTCTCTCCCTCTCATGTATATCTCTCTAGTTTGTGTAGAGGCAAAGTTGTAAGCCTTTAGAGAGTGGAGAAGTGCTGCTAAAAGCTAGAGCAAAGTCTTGAGTGCATTGTTACTCTGCCAGAGTGCTGTCAAGAAGACTATAAGCAGCCACGGCTTTGTTGTAACCAAACTCAACATAGTGGAAGGCTCTATCTGTCATACTGACAGATCTGAGCAAACGGAGGAAGGAGTTGAAATAGACTCCAAGCCCAGGTGTGGCTAACTCCAACGAGGACTAGGCAAGCATTTCAGGCTTGGCCGAACCTCGGGATAAATCCCTGCGTCTGTGTGCTTCGCTCTGTATTGTGTGCTGACTCTCTGTCTTACTTACTTTTTATATCTGCACTTCAACACTTATCTATAGTACAAGTTATATTTGAAGTGCAGGGCATTTTAAGACATGATCTTCTATTCCGCTGCAACCTACTCGAAGGGTCCTTCATTCCACTGCGATCTAGCCTTCGAGTAGAGTAAGAATTTTAGTTTTAAAGTGAGAATTTTTATTCGCCTATTCACCCCCCCTCTAGGCGACATCCAGATCCTGTTCCCGGGTAAAGGGAACTTTCAGTTAGTCCATAGATTTGTTATGGTCGTCAAGCACCAAAGTCAATTATATAAAATGGTTAAGGACATTTCCCTTTCAAGTACACTACTCATGATGGTTTAGTGGTTGAGCCTCAACACCACCTAACGCTATGGATGGCGGGTTTCACTGAGTTTTGGCATCAAAACTCGGTGGTGCGGACTCGGCAGGAATTGGAGGTGGCACGTGGCATCATCACGAAGGGTGCGTCGAGTCAAAGAAACTTCGTGTGGAACGTGTGGCCGTCACATATATATCCTAGGAGTTAGTCCATTTTGCGCTTGGTTAAGTGAATGAGCTCTATGTATCTAGGGGCAGTTTATACTAGTGAAATACCCCCTATAAATAGGTGTGGGGGCTGTTGTGTGTAGCCATCTCTTTGGCTAGCTCATTTATGCCTTGTTTAGAAAACCCTAGTTTTATCCTCTAGTTTCATATTAGTTTAGCGTGAGACCCATAGATGTTTTCAACTCCATGTCTGTGTTTTTGTATTCATCATTTTGAAGAAGGGTGGCCTATCATCCACAACATTTGTCAAATCTTGTGCTCAGTTTGTGATTTCTGCAGTTTTTTATTTGATTTTGTCTCCACACTCTATCCCTCCCTTTTGTCTTTGACTTTTGAAGAACCTTCATGTTCTTGAGTTTTGGTTTGTGTCGAGGAGTGCTTTGGGGTGAAGATCACTTCTTAGACCACTGCGAACATCTAGTTCAAACAGTCTTTGGTCGTGATCCTAGTTCATCCTGTTTTGAGTTCGTTTGAGAAAACCCCAAGAAAACCACCATCAAAGCGAGATTATGAATCTGTTCATGGAGTTTTGATTTGCTCTAGTTCAAACTTCATGAAAGATCTTCTCTTCCTTCACTCTTCCTATCTATGAAATTTGAGAGGGTTTTGTGCAGATTTTGAGGCACAACACTGCCACCCTGTTGGCCCGGCATTGCTGGCCAACAGAGCGACACTTCCACTTGCCTGTTTTTGTTGTTTTGCTTCTGGATTTCTGTAGACAGTTGACTTAGCTCTACTCTAGGTTTTTGGTGCAGTGAATCGATACTAGATTGATCTGCACTGTGTTTTGCTACTTTTGATTGTCCTGTGGGGTTCATGTTGAAGTTGGGATCAAGCCACAATGCTCTCGAGTATAGAAATTTTTACTGGCTCCCATTCAGCACCTTTGGTTGCCTCATCGGTCCTTCAATTGGTATCGGAGCCGATTAATGATTAATCCACCCTAATTAGTTCTTGATCCATAGAAGGTGACATGGAATGAGGTGTTGGCAAACCTCTATTCTTCGATGGGACAAACTACCCATAATGGAATATTTGCATGTCTACGTATCTTTAGAGTATCAGTCATTGAGTATAAGAGATTTGCCTTGATGCTGCTTTTGAGGCCCAGAGTGCTCGGATCACGCCTCTTGAGATAGAGTCGCATAATTCAAACAACAAGGCCTAAAATGCTTTGTTCTCATGCCTCTCACTTGCTGAGTTTGAGCGAGTTGGTCATTTTGCTATGGCACATGAGATCTGGTCCCCTCTTGAGAAATTCTGTAAGGGCAATGATCATATAAAGTCTAGACTCTTTGAGACATACTGGTGAGTGTACGAGAACTTTGTCAAGTTGGCTGGAGAGACGATTGACACCATGTTCTCTCGGTTCTAGTTAATTGTAAACAAGATGTGTGCAATCAGGGCACAACTTCCCTATAATGATAATAAGAAATCTCTCAAGTTACTACATTCTCTAGATTGGAGGGTTTATGTTGCTTTTGGTTGTCCCGTGAGGCACGGTGCTCTTGAGTAGAGAAATTTTTTAGTGGCTCCAATTCACCCCACCCCCTCTAGTCGTCTCACTGGTCCTTTAGAAATACATACGGGTGGGCATGATTGCAAGAGGAGTACTTGTTATCCTCATGAGAAACGTGTAGTTTGGGATGACTTAATCTATGTATATATGTTGCACATAAAGCAAAACATATAGCAATCCTAAATAAATGTCTAGAGCACTTGTCCTAGTTAGTAGCCTTAGTGTAGTATTAGTACGGTTCTATGAAGGATCAAGGAAGCTAACTAGTATGAAGGGATGGCAACAAACAAGTAACAGAACAAGAATGTCACAAAGGACAATAGAACGATGCTCCTACCTATGTACAACTATTTTTTTCTCTTTCTATCTTTTTATTAACACATACATTATGTGATATTTTTATACTTTTTATTTTTATCTTAATAAAAAAACTAAGATGGAACCACACCAAGTTACATATTTTTCTATGCATAGATGTGACCTCTATAAAATTTGCAAAACCTTAAAAAAGCATGCAAAAAGCTTTGGAACAAAACTTAAAATGTTGAGCATAATAAAGCCAAGGAGAAATGGATGTGGACCTTTTCTGAGTGATTTAAAAAGTTCATAATTTTAAATGTGTTTGTGAAAGTTAAGGTTGTCTTAAGAACAGTCACTGATTCAGGGTTTTGGTGATTCACAAAATGAGTTC
The DNA here is from genome assembly GCA_029449295.1 of Zea luxurians. Lineage (NCBI taxonomy): Eukaryota > Viridiplantae > Streptophyta > Magnoliopsida > Poales > Poaceae > Zea > Zea luxurians. Next base: position 79,640,437 of record JAOPSE010000011.1, read on the forward strand.
AAGGGTGGAATTTGTAGATGACAACTAATTAGTGGGTGGAAAATATGGATGGCAGCATAAGGGTTGATAAAAATCATACCAACAATGATCTAAACTAGAAACTAGACTTGACCTAGGACACAAACTCAAAATTGTGGACTCCAAAACTAAATTGTGCAAAGGGTAAATCATGGTGGTAGGATAGGGAAACATAAATCATGTTGTGGGCTTTTTGTGGACTATGGGATGATCACAAAAATCAATCACCATCAAAACATCAAAGGTAGCAACATCAATAGTGATAACAATAATCTATATCTAGCATAAATCATCATTATCTTATTTCATATGGATCCATAGGTTAAAAGAGAAAGATACAACTATTACATCAGAACATCAAAGATCAGTAGAACTAGCGATCTCTAGAGGCATCAACCGAGAAGAGAAGCCTAGTCTTCACCACCATCTTCATCAGAGTACACCCATACGTTACCTTCAATCGAGAAACAATGTTTAAGGAAAGTTTGAGTACTTTTGGTACATAGCAAGTGTGGAAAAATGTTATGCTGGTTGATTTCAAGAAAGGCTAAACTTAATTCTTTTGTTTAAAATACTTTTAGTTCAAACCCGTACATTTAGTACTCAGCAAGTAATTATTATGTGATTCTCAACTATCAGTTATTGTCTTGAACAAGGATCTTTCACATATCCGTAACAACCAACCAAGCCATATCTCATCTAATCATGTGAGGGTTCATGCCTCTCTTAACTGTGAGCATGGCTATCGTTACAATTTAATCTCTGTAGAGGTTGTACACATTCCCAATAAGAAGTAACTTCGTTCCCCCATCCTTGAGAGTCTGAATATCTCCATCTAGTTCGTGGTTGCAAGCCTCTTACACACTTCCTTACTATGCGGCTAGGAGAGCACTTCAAGGCTTTTTTATGGTTTCAACTCAGTTCTACGCGCCAACTGAGGTTTCAACCAATAGAAAAATACCCCATTCCTAGAAGGCCCCCTCTTGTGTCAAACGGGTAATAGGAGTACCCCTCCTATCTTCCACACATCACTTTCCCAACAGGTTTGGCATACCTACCATACCCATACGACCGTTTGGCGCATATCATAACTGGACTCCGCCATTTACTTTGGCAGGCCACACCCATACTTAGCTCATGGTTATATGGTTTTCATGGGTGGTTGCTCCACAAAGTGGTCTATAGGATTTAGGTGATCAAGGGAACTACTAGTAAACTAGGATGTTGTTCCCGAGCTATTGGTAACACTGGACGTAGTTCCTGGATTACTGGTAACCACAGACACAATCCACATACCATATCACTCAAATTCAACTGTTCATACTGCATAAAGATTACTTTACTAGATGAAGTAGTTAATTAATCAAGTTAATCTTTATTCATAATAAAAAGCATAAGCATTTCTACCCATAACAAAAGGTAACAAATGTTACAAGAAATTACATGGAACTTCTAGTAAACCCTATAATTAGTTCACATTCAATGACTCAAGCATGCAATTTTGTAACCAAAACATTTATTAAGTAGGATCAACATGGTTAATGAGACTTGCCTTCATCATGATAGTGTTGCTTAGATAACCTTCCTAGAACATGCTCTCATCTACAACTACCAACCGCACATGCATACATAAAAGAACTCAATCAATAAACATATAATAAAATAATAAATGCATGAATTTTAACTTAATCAATCTATATTTTCTTCTTTTTTAACTGAATTCATGGACCAAGTCCATGTCTTGGTCATGGAGAAACTCTGCCAATAATGGTTGACTGAGGAGGCTATGGCTAGAAGTGGCAATGACAAGCAGTGGCTTGGCCATAGGAGTCCATGACCAGTTGTGGCTAGATAGAAGTGGTTATGGCAACTGTAGCTGGCTAGAAGTGGCCATGTCTAGCAATGGCTTGGCTAGGGGTGGCCATGGCGAGCTTTGGCTTGCCAGCACATGGGAAAATGTGCCATGCTGACCAGTGGGCGAACTTTGTTGCAGTAGCAAGAGACCACCAAAATACAGGAGCAGGAAGGAAGGATTTTGCTCTTATACAGGGAAGAAGGGGAGGAAGAAGGGATGTCATTGATGGCAGTGGAGGGGATGGGGAAAGGAACAGGAAGGAGATGAATGGAAGGGGCACATGAAGAAGAAAGGGTAGGGTTGCAAAAGAGGAAAGTGGGAAGTGCGGAATGGGATGGGCATCAGCGAGGAAGATGAAGGAGCACATGTGCATAAGGTACAAGAAAGAGTGCTGCAATAGTGTACCTGGCTGCCTTGCACTAGAGGCATTCGTGTCTGGCCGAGCTCATGCCTACAAAGTTGGCACTGAACCACACCGTAGCCAACTGCATGCCCACCTATCCGCTTCTTGGCTGGTCGCACCGGGACCCTAGCTACGCGCTCACCTACACAGGGCCGCACCACAGCCTAGCATGCCATGCTTGCGCCCCTAGCCTATGCTAAACCACACCAAACTGCTCACGTCAGGCCAGTGATTACGCCCATGGCTAGCCAACTCACGTGCCAATGGTTGCATGGCTAAGGCTACAACTAGGGAAGCAAATTATCCTTTTTATTCTTTTATTTTTGTCTTTTTTATTTTCTTAAAACAATTTTTAATGTATTTTAACTAGATATATGGAAAACAAATTAATCAACTCTTATTTGTTTATCGTTATTATTTTTAAAACATAATAAAATATGATTTTCATATATAGACTTAATTGATGGCATGCACATCCTCTTTCCAAACCATATTGTTCCCATATCATCCATTATAATGCCCAATGGCTTACCAACAATGATGAGTTCCACGATCACCATAATGTTCTCATCTTCTATTTGACTCTTATGTGTATCCTTTTTCAATGTTGGTGCCACTTCTAATTCTAGTGTATTAGTAATAATACTTAGATTAAGTTGTTCAAACTTCTCACATAACTCCTTTGGCACATTTGGGAAGCGTCTTCACATAGCTGCTCGTGTTCTTATCGATGACTGTCGCCAACGTCGCCCTTGCCGCTTCAACATCTTCATTCAGTATGTCCAGTTAGTATGCACCATCTGATCTAATCTTGTACTTCAGATTATCTGTTGTTATGGATGTATTCTGCATACTGGTTACTAGTCTGTTAGGGAACAACATGCTAGTTTCATTACTGTTACACATGATTTATATTCAAAATTTAATCTAGAAAATGTCTAATTACTCAATAATCAAAAAATCTTATTATAGACAATTTCCTGGTTTAACTATGGGTGGTTTTGCTGAGGCGCTAAGGCTAGAGAAATTCTCTAGTATGCACTTCAAGAGGTGGTGGCAAGTCAAGGTCATGCTCTAGCTTACCACTATGAATGAGTTCCATGTTAGTAGAGGGAAACCCGAGGGCATAATGACTCTTGATGAGGAGAAAAATATGGTGATGCTAGTACTATATTCACGAGAGTAATTCTTAGCGTCCTTGTTAACCAACTAGTTGACACGAATATACAACACACAGACAGGAAGGAGTTGTGGGATGCACTTACTACTATGTATGGTGCATGTAATGCTAGCGGTGAATTGTATATCATGCAGAGCTTTCATGATTATAAGATGGCTGATAATTGCTCTGCTGTAGATTAAGCTCAAGAAATACAGTGCATTGCTAAGAATTGCTCTCCTTAAGATTGTTCTCCCTGTTCGATCTGTGGCTGGTTGCATTATTGCAAAGTCTCCTTCTTCATGGAGGAACTTCATCACTTCTCTAAAACATAAAAGACATGAGATATCAATTGAAAATCTGATAGCGTCTCTAGATGTTGAGGATAAAGCTCAGGCAAAGGACATGAGTTCTAAAGGAGGCGAGGGCCACTCCACCGCCAACATGGTTCAGAAGAACAACAACATGGGCAAAGGGAAGCTAAATCCTAACAAGCCCAACAAAACTACCAACTTCAAGAAGAAGAACAAGGCTAAGTTGACATATTTTATGTGTCATGAAATGGGTCATTTTGCCAAGGACTGTCCTGATCAAGTGGATCGTCGTAGGAAAAAAGGCAATGTGAACACAGTGATTGCTAGCAATGAAAGAGACAAAGGGTATGGTAACCTACCTTTGATCTTCTCAATTTTTGATCATCTAGATGGTGGATTGATATTAGTGCTAATGTTCATGTGTGTTCTGACATTAATATGTTCTCTACTTATTAGATCGCCAGGATTCCTCTATCCTAATGGGGAATGGGTTGCATGCTTATGTTCATGGCACTGGCACTATGGATCTAAAGTTTACGTCGAAAAAGATCATGCAGCTGAACAATATGCAACATGTCCCTTATATGAATAAGAATCTCATTAGTGGTACTCTTTTAAGTAAAGATGGATTCAAGGAAGTTTTGGAGTCCAATAAAGTAGTTGTGTCTAAGTCTGGAAAATTTATTGGTAAAGGCTATGACTATAGAGGCTTGTTCCACTTTTCACCGTTAGATTCTGATAGTAAGTGTAACACCCCTGGTGTTTACCTCCTGTTAAACTGTGCTTACAAACTCAAGTACGGAATATCGGCAATAATAACGGTCTCTATGTTCTAATATTCAACTATCAAAAATTCTGATATCTTCTTCGTCGTTGTCTATCTGGCCTGTTCTAACTGCTTTGCGAAGTCGGAACATATTTGTTCCGAAAAATCGACGAGTCTGGTGATTATTTAAAATTCATTGCTCGCGCAAAGACGAATTTGAAAATTTAGTACAGTCCTCTGATTTCATCCCAAACAGATTAAATAGAACTCGACGACTAAAGTTTTTGGTGCAAAATAATTCAGTCTCCACTCGTCAACTGAGAAGTCGCGTCCACGGAATTATAATTGAAATTAGATTCTCCACGTAAATTATCTGTGGCCATGGAATCGGGTGTGGAGATTGCGGATGAAATTAGTTGATCTCAAATTGAATATTCGCATATCAGTATTTTCATCTATGTCTACTGGACTATCCAAAATATTTCACGATGTTCGGACTTTAGTAACCTTCAAAAATGCCGAGTCAGGTGCTGTTCAGATTGGTCGAAGCGTGAATGCGATTTTGGAATTAGTTCGAGTTTATAATTTCGACTGCATTCATGTCCATAAAATATAAGGTGTAGAGTTATTAGTCAAATTGCTCTCTAGTCAAACGTTCAGATAGCGGGCAAAATTCGTCTAAATTTAACCGAAACGAATGCAAATTAAAATTTATCGATTAATGCGAATTAGAAACTTCACCTAATTATTTCGCTCTTGTTCGAGCGATCTCTACGAACTCTGTAGAGATAATATTAAGGGTGGACGGTTTAGAATAAATCAAACTTGAACTAAATGAAACCAGAAACGATTAACCGATTCGCTTTCTATTTAAAAATCTGAGAAAATAATCTATTAATCGATAGCGCTTTAAATTGGCCCGTGTACCCTCTTTTTAAATCCAAATCCCAATATTCAGAACAGATGAGGTTTATCTTTTTTAACTAGATTCGACATAATCTAAAATATCCAAGCCGATCTCGTTTTGTTCGGTCCATGTGTTTCTCGCCCAAATCTAAATCTTCAAATATAAATAACTGATTAAGATTTATATGACTCCGAGAGTATTTATCAAATCAAAAATCAGGTGTATCTCAAATATCTTGGCCACTAACTTTTTAATTCGATACATTTTTATCTCACTTAAACCATTTTAGAATCAAAAAATATAGTTAGGTTTTATAAAAAGGAACCGAAGAAAATCTATTTTTCTCCATCATTGTTTTCTTTCTCCCACTTATCCAAACTCACGTGTCAGCACAACCGCTGTGTGGCCAATACATGGATCAACATTATCCTATCCCACCGCCTATCGTATCCTTAAATGCACCTCCCTACGTTCCTATCCTGACATGCATTTTTCTTTGGAAAATTCTCTACGCTTCTCCTCCCTTCACGCATGTTCTTGCTCCGCAGCGTCGTTGCTCTCTAGTTGCCTAGTGTCTTCTCGAAGCGCCTATACGTGGATTTTCTTCTTTCACGAAGGCCACGACCTTATTCCTCATCGTGCCCAAGCAGTCATTCCTTGCCCTTTTCGCTCCCCATTGCCGGTTTCCAGCTCTCCTGTCCTGGGAGCTCTGTCTGCTCCGCCTGGCCGCCAGACCCTACTTCCTCTCGTGGCTCGCTTCCCAGCCGGCCGGACGCTCTCCTCGTCGCATCCTTGGCCTTTCACACAGTTGGACGACCTCCTCTGTCTAATGTCGTCGTCATACGTCGCTTGTCTTAGCGCATGGTTTCCTGGCCATCGGACTCCCTCAATACTCTCCTACACCATCCGGTCGCCAATCATCTCTAGCGCCAAGCATCTGTATCTGCCTGTAAGACTCCCTGACACGCGTGCCCTCCCTAGCTCGACCAAGTCGCGCCGTTCCTCCCTTGTTCGTGTCGGAAGCTACTGTCTCGAACCGCCATCGATCCGGCCATCGCACCTTCTCCGTCGTGGCTGCTCTTGACTTCGTCCATGCCGTCCGTTGTCGTCGACATGGAGGCACTGCCCACAGCAAGCCACCCCGCTGGTGCTATACTGTCTTGCATCTCGTCGTCGGACTACGTCATCGCCCTCCCTAACATCGGCACCACGTGTCCCTTGTCTTGGTGTTCGTTGCCATCGACTCAGCGCAGTCCGCTGCGCTCAGCATCTTCGACCTCAAGTCTTGCTAAGTCATCAGGTCCATCGTTGGTGACTTGCTGTTATCACTTTACTCGATTTCTTACTCGGCATCAATACCCTATGATTAATTATGTGCATATATGTATTTTATGGATGGGAGAAATCCCGGATGTTTGGTTGAAATCAAAGGTGTAGGTGTGCAACGCCTGCAAGGTGTCTGGTATTATGCGCAGACTTGGAAGCGTCATTGATTTCGTGGGTTCAAGTAGGATTTTAGTATGGCGAGCCGATTTGTTATTCCTGTTAGTCGCATTGTTTGATAGATTGAATAAATATATGTGGTGCGAAATAAAATTACAATAGTTCTGTGTGAGTGATGTGATATAATTAATAATTAATAATACGAGGGGTAAGTTTAGCATTTAATTAATTAGTGGATAAGTTCTGTCTAGGTCAATTGTGTTATGTGTGTAATTTAAGTTAATTAAGACGCACAGTTTAAAGAGTTAATAAAATGTTAGGAACAAAATGATTCCACACACGGATGTTAATCATAATACCTTGCGATGTTAGTTTGAATTATATCTGGTTAAGTTGGAGGAGCATGAATGTCGTAAGTAACAATATAGCGATAGATAGTGTCTGCAATGTCTCGCCATTAAGTGGGTTATTTCTCTTTTGCGTAGCATCATAATATCTTGTGTTATTCTTCCTTATGTTCATATATGTGCATTATGCATTTCAATTAGGTATGTTAATTAATCACGTAATGCGGAGGACCAAAGCTAAGTCGACCCCAAGATGTCGTAAAGTGCAAGCTACTCCACAAGGTGATGCTGGTGGATTAACCTAAAGATGGACGAACTTGAGGATGGGCAGACGATGCAAGTATCAGAACAAAAGCTGATCGCCAAGTGGACGTCATCTAACAAACACTAACGTAGTGTTTATTGCAGGCAAGCCCCGGTGCATTTACCCCTCCCTTGTATTTAAAAAAAATTTATACACTTAAGTCTAATGAAATATGCATTAAGTTTATAGGGATTGCTTGGAAACTATTTGATGCATTGACTACCTTGATATCCATTCCTGTTATAGATACTTCTTTGGAAGTATCAAATATTGTTTACAAAAATGCTTAGTCCTGCTTAGATCTTGTGAATAGAGGTTGTCTTTTGCAATAATGTCTAGCTCAGGGGTTATCTTGAGGAAGGATGGCTTCTACCTGCAAGAATATTTCTAGCGGAGCATGGTGGGATCTTACTGCAAAGTTCCCTATAATGCTCTTTTTATCCTTAGGAACAGAAAACAATCCTAAGGGTGGAAGTACTTAACTCGAGACTTGGGCTAGGAACAGGTGATGCTCCACCCAGGTTTATTAAGGATTGGATGCGTATGTAGGCCTGTATGATCAAAGACTATCTTAACTAGCCACATGCCCTGGATATGAGACAGGGTAAGTTTGAACCCGGCTATTCCATACATGAAAAGACAATCGCACACTACGAGTGGAGAGATGGCGAGAGTGGCATGTACCCTCGTGGGAAAGGACCGCCTAAAAGGAGTGGTGTGCTCTCGGGTGGCGCGGACCTATTCATGCAGTGGAGGATCCGTGGGAATGGTAGACATATGCAGGAGTTACGAGAAACATATGTCATGTGGTTAGAGATCCTCAGCTGAGTAAATCGATTCGGATCGCCGTTATATCCCCGGACAGTGGAGACTTGATCTCTAACCTGCAACCTAAGTCAGGATGTAAACATTATGAATAAAAATGATGTTGTATTGATGAGATGGTGAAATTAGATTAGATGCAACCAGAGTCTATTAATATTTAATCTGGCGTTAAAATATTGAAAGTAAGGACTTGCTTTAGTAAGCTATTTCTGCAAAAGCATCTAAGTTGGTTCTTGCTAAAGCCTTTTCCTTGATTCCTATTTAACCAGCATATCCTTGAGAGTCATTTTACCTTAGTCGGGTAAGACTTGCGAAAGTACACTTCGTATTCAAGGTTTTCGAACCCATGTTGTTGCAGGTACTAGATTTGTGTTGCTGTGAATGGTGTTAAGCGCCGGTGGACACGGCCTTCTTATAAGTCTAAGTACCTCTTCTATACTTCTTATTGAGGATTGTCATTGAGCTAGCATATATTTCAAAATTATAAATAATTTATAACATTTCAAAGTTTATTTCTTTGAATCACTTTTGTAATCACTCCGATAAACATAATGTAAATTTGTTGTAACGTGTAACTTTTGTAATAAAGAAATTCCGCTGCAAAAGTGTTATAAAGAAATTCCGCTGCAAAAGTGTTGGTGTGTGATTTGTGATTACTTAATCTTGTGATCCTGGTTGTGAGTGGTTTATCTGGGGTCCTTGGGACACTCGGATGGATCCTGTTAAGTTATTCGGTGCACATGCATAGCCGTCTGAGGTCTTTGAGACAAGGGCAGATGCATGTGGGCCCAATAACTTGGGAGGTTCTGCACAGTAAGTCTGTGAACCATATTTGCGCTAATGTTGATGGTCTTGTGAGTATTCGGTATGCTTGTTTGTGTCATATTAATTTTGGTTCTATGACTCGACTTTGCACCATGAGTTTAGGTCTGAATTTCAACATTGTCAAATGTTCTAAGTGCCATAGTCGTGTGCACTCTAAGCAACCTTGAAAGCCTCACAAGGCTACTGAGGAGAGACACATGGTACCTCTAGAACTCATACGTTTTGATATCTGTGAGATGAATTGAAGTGCTCCCATCCTTTGGGACTCAAATGTGATACAAATACTAGTCCTAGGAGGCCAGTATACACATTTATACATCAAATGGTTCCAGATCTGCTTAAACGAGAAAATATATATAGGTGGCGATCAACTTTAAGAGTTGGTCCACAACTCAGGACATATCATTAGAGTGGGACTGAATCAGCCCAATATATGTAGCGGAGCAAATCAGCGGTCCAACAGCCACATGGATGGTTGGGAAACAGGAGTAACTCTTACCTAATCAACGATCTCCTTCTTTGAAAAACAATAAATAAGCAAGAGTGAGTACTTACATATCCAGCAGCCCACCTTTATCCATGGAATGGAGAAACCGGATATAATGCATGGATTATGTGGAGCTCAGGTTTTTTTTGCAGAAAATGCCTTTTTGATGCAGAGCTATTTTGTAAAACATTTTATCATTTTAAAGTGCATCCTCTCCCAAAGGAGCATGAAGTTTTTCAAGATAGAACCAAATCCCCTAGACTAGACCATCCAGGAATCTCAGTGGTTTCCTCTGGTTTTTGTTTACAAAAAATAGTTATTGGACTTCATGTCCACCATAGCTCACGACTCAACTGCCAGACCTTCTAAAACCATTTTTCAAAACATTTTGTAAAACAAGACTCTAATTGTTAAATCCATGCCATAACTCATCCATATCTGTAGACATGGACTATTCAAATAGATTTTTGACTCTCACTGAGGTGTACACTTTACCCATTAGTCCAGTTTCTGCAATCTCACCGTCGTGAGATCTAAATATCGAAACTCTCTACTCCCTTGCACAACTTTACCTTAACGGTTATACTAAAAGGAACAAGGCCACCTCCTCGCCAAACCATGACGGAAACATTTCCCCTCCTTGTCCTCCCGGTGCTCCCTAGCCACCAATAACCCTGGGGTGTAGACCGTGCAAGTTCAGATCAAGCAACTGCACATACAGTCTCGAGTGGTTGTACTTGATAAGAGTTTACGTAAGAAGTAATGAAAAACCAGTCCTTATGCAACATGGGACAATCCTTCATGCTCACATCTAACCCGGCTGAGCCAACTCCTTAGGGCCCTCCCAGACCAGTGAGTCCTAATCATCTTGGTCATGGTAGTGACGATGATAACCGTTCACCCTTTTTTGGAAAACAAGCTTCTTTTGAAATACTCATATCTTTTTTCAAATCATTTTGTAATAAAAATGGCAAGGCGTATAAAGATAAATTGCGGCAAAGTTCTAAGGATGGGTGGCCATATTATCATGTCTATTAACAGCAAAACAATATAATGCACATAAAGTAACATGCAATGTGTTTGGAATATAGGTAATTTATGCATGAAAGGGATCTAGTGACCTTGCTGTTGTTTTAACCAACAAAAGGGTGAGAGCTCGTGGTACTATCTTCTGGCTCCACCGTCTGGCGAAACTCATAGAACTAGCCTTCTTAGGACAACACGAACACTCTGATAACTACGCAGCAAGAACAAGCAAACATACAAACTAGCAAGTATATCAATGAATATTCATTATAGTGGTTAGGAATAGTGGTGGATGGGTGAATATAGTTTCGAGTAGAGTTTGTGTTGACAGAGTAGAGGTGCTTACGCTTAGGGTATATTGGAGGTGAACTAACACTAGATGTGTATTGGCAGAGTGGGGTACCGAGTGTGTGGGGTTGTCTTGGCTCAGGGTGATGAGGATGTGGGGAGGGAGAGGGTAACTAGGTGTATTTATAGCTAGTACATATGGTTTAGTACAGTAGACCTTACTGTTTATGAGAATAGTGGTGAACAAATTGTCTGATTTAGTTCGAATGGAGAAATTATAGGCAGAATATGTGACAAGAGTATTTTTTGGAGTTTTCTAGAATATGAAACATGCTTAAGGGATGACATGGTTGGATAGAGGATAATTTGATAAGAATTTAGAAACAAGAATTGTCGAAATCTAAGTTTGGACGGAGGAGTTTTGTATTTTATAATAATAGAAAATAGAAAAAGAAAAGGAAAAAAGAAATATCTTGGAATATTCCAAAATTTGAATATTTGGAGATATTTGGAAAATCAAAAACACGAATGTATTTTTGAGCGGAGTGCCAGGAATTATTTCTGGACTGTTCATGAGCAGAAGTTTGTGTTGGTGGCAACTGTTCCTACCTACTGTGTCACATGGGACAACAGCTAGGCGAGACCTAGATAGCTGGAATACTATGATATCCTGGTCCAGGTCGGCTATGGTATATTGGCCTAGAGTTTCATAGGTTGATAGTGTATCCATATAAACATGGTAACAATGAATAGTAACAGTGAGCGATGAATAGTGATTATGAACGAACGATGAACGATGAATATTATATGAACGAACAATGAATAGTTCGTATGAACGAATGATGAACGGTGAATTGCTTGTATGAATGGACGATTAATAGTTCGTATAAACGAACGATGAACAATGGATAGAGATTATAAAGAATGGACGAACGATCGAACGATCGACGAACGAACGATCGGAATTTTGGCAGCATGATGGATGAATAATAATTTAACTTGGATGAACGAACGAACCAAAAACAAGTGGATGAATGATTGAACGAACGAACGATCGGACGAGCGAACAAAGAAACTATGAACAGTTGGACGAACAATTGAATAAACGACTGAACGATCCTTGTGCTTGTGTTTTGCTTGTGTGTGAGTGGGAGTGAGTTGCCATGAAATGGCTTGGGATGGCATGAGGGGGCCCCTTGCCCCTCTATTTATAGGCAAGGTAGGGGGGTTAGGGGGAGAAGGCGAGGATTGGTGGGAGGAGTCGAGGATTAGTGGGAGATAAACATGTATTAGCCGTGGATAAGTGAAATTAGCTTGTAGAGCTCATTGTATGACACCAGAGGTGTATATAAATATGAGCACAAGGAAAATTGTTGAGAAAATATTTGTAGAGATTTTAAAAATGATTCCGAGGGTATTTCTTAGGAGAAAAATGTTTGGAGAAATATTGGTGGTATATTTAGGCAACATTTCTAGAAATAATTTGAGGGGATCACTGGGGAAATATTTGTAGGATATTTTGGGTGACTTTTGAAGATAAAGTAGACCACTATATTTTCTTTGTTAAGGTCAACTCGCATTCAAACATTTTTTAAATGAAATTTTAAATTTTATTTTGAATTTAGAACGAGTTTAAGAAATTGTCTAGGTTTGAATTTTCAGGGTGCTACATGAATGGTGTGTTCACAAAAGGTGGAAAGAGATATATACTTCATGACATTGATTATGATGTGCCTAGATTTTGCTATGTATACTTGCTAAAACTAAAGATGAAGCACTAGACTATTTAAAAATCTATAAGGCTAAAGTTGAGAATCAACTAGATAGAAAGATCAAACGTCATAGATCAGATTATGGTGGTGAATACTTCCCCAAAGTCTTTGATGATTTTTGTGCAGAACATGGCATGCATTATTCATGGGAGGACACCTCCCCTTCACTCGAATCAAATGGGGTTGTTGAGAGGAAAACCTTATGTTGACTGACGTGGTGACTGTCATGTTAGACATATGTTGTTTATCTAAAGCATGGTGGAGGGAGGCAGTCCTGACTTTGTGTCAAGTTCTGAATAGAATTCCTATGGACAAATAAGAGAAAACCCCTTATGAGAAGTGGGTTGGGAGAAAATCATTACTTTCATACTTGCGCACAGAGGGGTGCTTAGCAAAAGTCAACGTACCCATTGTTGGGGCCTTCTCCCATAGGTCCTCAAAACACGAATTCAACAATTATCTTCTATCTTGTTTCATGTGTCACAGGACTAATGCCAAAGGTAGGCTTCAGCTGAATCTATTGACAAACATGGACATGAAGACAACAGCTTCAGACAAATATTGTGCACGAGTAACCGACGAAGCTGAACAAGATCATGAGAAGTCTTCAAAACTTATTCATCAAGATAGCATGAGGAAGAGACAACATTACCCTCAAAATATATGGTAGCTTAAATATATAAGCTTTAAGGCATGATTGTAAATTCATCGAAGTTGTACCCCGCACCTATAAATAGAGCAACAGTGCCATGCATTAGGGACACTTTTTGGTAGGAGAAGAATTCATCGCTCTACCTATGAAGCTATATTTTGTTCACCTTATCCTTATAACTTTACGAAGCTCAAGGTACTTATGTAAACTTTTGTTGAATATAGAAGAAGAGAGAGATAAATTAATATTTATCAAGATTGAATCATGTACCTTATGTTTAGCACACGTCTCATATTGTCTTTTGTTGGTCACTTGTTCTCAAATGCTATGAACCAAGAACAAGGCAACACAATTGTTAATTATTACGGACCTTCGTCTTCCGAAGCATTATCTCCTCATGGGTATAATGCCCACCATACGAAGGTCAAGAAGGACATACCTTCATCATTTAATACATGAATAGAAATGCAAAAGGATGTAGACAGTAACTGCATCTCGTTATTTCATTCATATTTGCATTCCACAAAACATGTATGAACATTAACAGAATTCATATTACATTGATACCTTCGGCTTACTCGAAGGTGAAGACGCGAGAGAGCGATTACAATCTAGAGTGAATAGTACGGTGCTACTGTTCATCTATTTATAGACACGGGATGCAGCCCGGATAAAATACATTTATGTCCCCAATATTCACATATGATCATAATACATGTTTTTAAGGACTAAGTAGTCTTTTCCTCTTTCGGTCATCATCATCATTATACTTCATCCCTGTTGTGAGCCGAAGCTGTCCATCTGGTAATAGCTTCAGCGTTTACTCTTTAGATCCATCTTCATCTTGTGTGCCTTCATCATGAGGAAGAGGTTTGCATCCTAAAGACGAAACTTCCTGTAACAGCTTATGCTGAATGCAAATGGTTAATTATGTTTTTGAGGACCTTCAGAAGGAGAAGGCCCCCAACAGTAGCCCCTCATAATATTAATTTGTTTTATTATAACAAATTCAAACTGCGACGAGAACGAAGGCCTTTAGCCGAAGGTCCAAAAAACACCTTCACTTCGCTAGAATAGCGAGTCGTTCCGACAAATGGGACCCACCGAGTTGTGGGGCTCTGAGTATATATAGAAGCCTATGTCAAGAATATTTTTTGTGTTGTCTAGCTGTTTGTACTGTGCGTGCCATTTTAACTTTCTTTGCTTTCTCAAGCTCAATTGACTTTTGAGCTTCAGCATCTGCCCAACCATCGTCTGAATGGCTGAGGAGAAGAAGATCGCTGACCCCGCTCTGGTCGGGTTTTACGAAGCTATGGAGAAGACCAACATGGAGAAAATCAATAATGATATGCTAGCTGGGTTGTCTAAGAACTCCAGCGATAGTGAGAGTTTTGACATAGAGAGTGGAAATGAAGATGTCGAAGACCGAAGACCGACCATGGAGGCCGAGCCATGTTGCTTTTGGAAGGTCCACTATTAAGCAAGGGCAGATCAAAGCGATGAAAGGCAGATACTTTCGTGATATTTCTATTGTGAGGGCCGGAGGGGAGAATATTATTCCTCTTCCCGAAGCTAATGAGGTGGTGGTTTTCAAGCTTCATGAAAGCTGGACTTTGGTTCCCACTGCATAAGATGTTGGTCGAAGTTCTGAAGACTTTCGAAATATATCTTCATCAACTTACCCCCGAAGCTCTTATCAAAGTTGGGGTTTTTATATGGGCCATGAGGAGTCAAGGGTTAGAGCCAGATGACAGGTGCTTCTGTAATATTCATGAGTTGTCTTATCAGATGAAAGCGACTGAAAAAGAGCAATACCACAACAACTTCGGCTGCTACAGCTTCGTGCCCCGCTCTGAGGGCAGTTATCCTGTGCCTACATTTTGGAAAAAATGGTCGGGTTCTTGGATGCAACAGTGGTTTTATGTGAAGAACAACCTGGATCAGAGGGAGGATGTGAAAGGGATTATTCAACGCCCTATATGGTCTCGCTTCGGCATCAGGAGGGCACTCATTGCACTTGGGAATGACGTGCAAGCAAGACAGGCGACTTTCAACACAGTGTGCACCTATAATGGCACAAGAGACTTGGTTCAAGAGCACATTTTTTATAGAGTATGGCCTCTTGCAAGTGGATGGGAAATGCCGAAGGAGGCTGCCGCTGGCTCCAGCCAAAATGGTATGGTCTATCTCAAGTATACCTTCCGATACAGAAGTCAATTTGATGAACCAAATGATGACTGGTTAGATGCTATAAAGGCAACAAGTGATGAGCTGCTTGGGGCCTACTCAAGGGCTAAAGACGAAGCTATGATAGTCGCCTTCGGCGCTCGAGGAAAAAAGAGGCTAAATAGGGTTTTTGATGTTATCGAGTTTATTTATCCTTATTACTGCTTTCCTATTCAGAAACAAAGGGGGAAAAGAAAAATTGCAGCTTCGGCATCTTCTAGTGCGCCGAAGGAGAAGAAAGTAAAGGTCTTGACACGTAGACCAAGACACATTGAGACGACCGAGTCGCCCCTTCTGCCCTGGAATCAAGTCCTGCTATGCTGATCGAAGATAGCACAGGCCTGGTCAAAGAGCCAAAATTAGAGAAGGCAGCAGATCAGTTGAAGGTGTTGAGCCCACCAGCTACAATAGGACTGCTGAAGCCATCAAGTGTTTCCGCAGTGACTCCAAGAAAAAGGAGAATGGCTAGCGTGCTAGACGTTCTTTTGGAATCCGTAAAGACATTAGCTCCTGCATCTGCCGAAGCTCCTAGCGAACAAATTAAGGATCCCAGAGAAGATGCTGCTGCGAGTGCGGCCAACGCTCCTACCGAAGCTGGACCTTCGAAAACTGTGCCTATAGCACTAGTGGAAGAGAGTGCTCCTGAGAAATCTAAATCTCCTGCTCCTGAAGTACCTTATAAAGAGCTGGACTTCATTATTCGACATGCTTTGGGAAAGCAGCTATCTTCAGAACAGATTGCTGAAGTAGAACATTATGCCAGGGACCTAAAGTACCCCCGAGAGTCCTTGGTATACGGAGGGGATGATGAAGATGACTTCCTCTATTGCCTTTCTGACAATAAGGAAATTAACGTCTGCCGCGAAATGATGAACAACATGGGATTTCTGAAGCTTGAGCTCAGTTTATCTGCTATGTCAAAGGATCAACTTGCAGACAACCTTGCTTTCAATAGCTTGAAGGTTTGTAAATTTTGGCTTCATGTTTTAGTACTTTCCAAACTATTTTTCAGTAGTTCTTACGTTTGTTGTTTACTCTTTTGTTTTATTTTGCAGGGTCTAATCCTGAGTAAAGCTTTGAAGGCCCAAAAGGATGTCGAAGACGAGAGTTGCCAAATGGCACTTAGTAATCTCCGACCGGAGGTTATAACTTTGATGAATGAAGCTCTCGCTAAAGATAAGATTTTGCTATCTCTGGTCGAAAGGCAGAAGTCTAGTGAATCCAAGATGTTTGCTCAAGCAGAATCTCACAAAGCCAAAGTGCAAGAGCTGAAAAGGAAAGTTGCCGAAGCAACTGAAAATTTTGAAGTTGAATTATTAAAGCATGAGATATGCGAAATTGAAAGATCAAGAGCACAAAAGAATGTTGATGAGCTTCGCGTGGGCAAAGAAAAATGTTATGAGATATCCATAGAGTGGGCTAAAAATTTAAAGAATAGTTTCTCTAAAATTGGAGCCTTCGCCTCTGAGCAGAAATTCATCCGCGGTGACCCCGATGGAGTTATCCAGTGGATCAGCGGTGAGGCCAAAGCTTTTGAAGAAATTCTTAGTGACAGAGGGGATTTTTGTGCCTTCGTCGGTGCCCACGAGGCTGTATTAATACTGGACAAGGTCGGTTGTGATCATGCCAAGGCTGTTGTTCAACCATAATTTGTTTTTTTAGCTGACAACATTAAAAACCCTTCAGCCGAAGCTTCTCCATTAGGTGGGAAATTTTACTCTGAAGTATGGATGAAGGGCGACCGTGAGGTAGCTGATGAAGATATTAGAAAAAATGAAAAAGAATCTCACGACGCTCAAGAAGAAACCAAAAGAGCTAAAGAAGTTGCTGAGCGCGCCAGGCTTATAGGTACATCTATTGCAGTTTAGCTTCGTAATATGTTTTAGCTTTGAAACTAACAAACATATACTATGGTGTAGCTGAACTATCTCCCCCACCGAAGCCATACGACCCAGAAGACGACTCGGCCCTAAAGGAAGTGCTCGAGACGATTAAAATTTGCCAATGAAGTTGTTGATGAACCTGTCAACAGACTGTTAAACAAAGCCGCCGAGAAAGTCTTGAATGAAGACTAAAACTTTGTATATTTGAGAGTTTAGTGTTTGTACATGGCTTTTGTTTTTTGTGAGCACCAAGTATCAACTATTTGCATGTATATCAATGTAATATATTTCTTTGTGATGCATCAAACCTTCGTACATACCATTTTTGAGCCGTTGGCGAAAAAACATCTTCCCTTCTTTTCATGCTTCACAAAGAAAAAGATTCTCCTTCTGTCAATTCAATACTGGGTATTATGCCATGGTTGTTGTATAGTAATACTAATGATGAAGATTCCCCTCCTATGTAAAAATATATCTACCGAAGGCATATCTTGTGCTATAGCACATTCTTTCATGATCCGACAAGTATTTTCGAAGGAGCAATTTTCCTTCATCTCGACAGCTTTTTGCTGATGCAAAATGATGTATGATGTGATGCTATGCGATATGATATGATGCTATGATGCAAAATGATGTTTATGCCAAAGGTAAAAACCCACGCGAATACACGCCCAGACTCTGCATCCCCATAGGAACGACTTTGGAGTCTCTTCACCTTTTACTTAGATGGTATTTCAGCTCTGCATCCCCTTAGGAACGACTTTGGAGCTAAGCTCTGCATCCCGTTAGGAATGACTTTGGAGCTTCTTCACCTTTTACTTAGGTGGCATTTAAGCTCTACATTCCCTTAGGAACGACTTTGGAACTTCTTCACCTTTCACTTAGGTGGTATTTTAGCTCTGCATTCCCTTAGGAACTACTTTGGAGCTTCATCATTCTTCTTGTTACACTCGATGGTGTAACCACATATTTTTTACAACAGTTTGAAGGTTAAACCTTCTTATATTGTCTTCAGGGAGAGCAACATAAGGACAGAAAGGTAAAGAGTACATTAGGTACGAAAATTTTGTAATGGAGCCCCTATGTGACTTCAGTAAATGTGCCTAGACTCGGGCACAGTGCTGTTGATTGTGCGAGCTTTGGATTCTTCACGTGCTTCGTGCTGTTACTGTGCTTGACGATGCCCTTTTGGCTGCTGATTGTGGGTCAAAGTCGGTGCCATAGGTGGTGGTGGTGCTAATGGAACCCATGCAGCTTGAGAGTGACTTGCTGAAGCAACTGATGTTGTGGGTTGTTGGTTGCCCACATACTCGAGAATGTATGGAGAATAGCACGAAGCAGTATGCAGGACCTGCTTTGGCTGATTCTACCTTGCATCGGCTTCAACTATCTCTTTTTGTTTCTAGATCGTGACTTGGCGCGTCCTTGTTGTATGTCCTTTATCTTCTTCGCAGAATAAACAGAACAACCTCCTAGGTTGGGAGCTGAACCTTCCTTCGAAGCTTCTTCCTCCTCTACCTCTTGGAGCTGGTGGCCTGTAAGAGCTTTGTTGTGTCCCTCAAGTCTGGGAGCTTTGTTGATGCCCTTGAGCGTGGTTTCCTCTATCATCACTTGAGCTGGGATTGTGGATTGTCCTGGCATGCCTAGGGTGGAGCCTTCCTCTGAAGCCCCTAGTCATCTCAGAATACCTATAGGCTTCCTCCCTTCTCTAGCGAAAATCGTTGTTAGCTCAGATGTACTCATCCCATTTTCTGGAGAAGCTTCTCCAAGGTTTGTGGTGGCTTCCTTGCAAAATATTGCGTCGTTGGTCCTAGTCTAAGCCCCTTGATCATGGCTTCTGTAACATCCTAGGTGTTACCCAAGGCCCTGGCTCAATACATGCACTTATGGCCTATTATCACATGTGTTTAAGTGGGGGAGAAGGGGCACCAAAACTTTAGAAACCATGGATTAATTAAGTAATGATCATGATAGAAGGAATACCCTAGCTTTTCATGCATCTTCACCTTGGAAAAAGATGCTCAAACCCTAGACCCCCTCTTGAGCCATTAGACCCCCAAGCATTGGATTAGTGAGAAAGTGTAATAATCAAATTGTAAGGGAGAATAAAAGGAGGAATTGTCTCCTTTGAATGTATGTGCATCTCCATTTATCATCACATGTGACTGGTCATGTTTAAAAATGAGTAAAACTTCACTACGACACAAATAAACCACTGCATCATTTTGGAATTTTTGTTTGTGCATTAAAAGCAATAATAATATGAATAATAAGTAATGATAATGGGATGAGGATTTAAAGTAAACCCTAAATCAAAAATTGATTTGAAAATAGAAAAGGAAGATAGAGATATTATAAAATATAAAACAAAGTCTATAAAAATATAAACCCAACCATACGGGTACGATTAAAGTTTACCTTTAATTTGGGTACTAGATTCACACTCATATTTGAGGTTCAAATTGGGAATTGAAAAATAAAAAGAAAACTAGAAAAAGAAAAGAATAAAAACTCCACTTGGGCCGGATCTTCCCCTTTCGGCCCACATCACCGTTTTCAGCACAAAGTCGGCCCACCAGAACACCCCTTGCGCTGCACTCGTCCATTGCACTGACAACCGGACCCTCGCGTCAGTTGCTCTTCCAGGCGCGCAACAGACCTGGCATGCAGGGGCCACCCGTCAGAGCCACTCCAACCATTCTGCTCGGCGATGGCGGGAGCTCGCCGTCGAAATCGGGGATGTCGTTGCAGCTGTAGCTCAGCCAACCCCTATATTCGTGGCCATGGTCCCTTGCCTCTCTCCGTTCCACAGTTTCCCTAGGTCCGTCGCCCTAATTTCCAGTGCCGCCGTATCACCAAGTGTGGAGAAAGCGCCGCCGCCGTCGACCCCTCGCTACACCGGCGCCTTGTCCTTGGAGTGTTGTTCAGGGAATTCACCCAATCGCGCCGCTCGTGTGCGACCAATTCGAAAAGGCGGGACCCAACCGTTCGCTCTTCAATTGCTCGCCGTTGAACCAAGCTGCCGCTGATTCCGCACACCGTCGTGGATAGGGCTTCTGACCGCGCCAATCAAGGTGAGACCTCCGCCATGTTTTCATCCTTCTCTGCGCGTTGTATAGCGCTTAGACCTGGGACGGATTACGGGCTGGTTGCACGGGAATTTCTCACCGGACTACACCGTGCGGCGGAGTCCGCTGCGGGCTGGGGGCAGCCCGCTACTCGCCGGGAAACCCGGTATGGGCACGCAGAGCATCTTCCCTATTGTCTAGTCTACATAAATCCGAACTCGGGGGAGAGTTTAGTCACTGGAGAACGGATTGGGCCATTCCCGGCCATGGGCGCCGCCGCGTACTCTCGGTGCGCCGCCGTATTCGATTGTAGGATTGAGGAGAAGCGTGGGCCGTTGATGCGTGAATGATCGGCTCGGATTTGATGATGTGGTAGCTATAGCGCTCCACCGTCGGATAGCGATCGCGCGATGGAGAGTCGACCGTGCGCGGGCGGGACTGGGGCCGTGGATCGCTGATCCGACCGCCCTGGTTGTGTACCGTATCATCGTTGGGATGTTTTAATCTGGACCGCTAGGCGGAGATCGGACGGCCCTGGATCCGCGATACCCCTTCGCGGAGACTTTTGTTAATGAGACCCTGTATTTTTTTGAAATAGAACCCGCAGTCCGCAGCAGTGTCAGTCTGAGTCTTAGGATATTTTTTCGTGGTAGCTCCTGCTGTTTTCTGTTATTGGGGCCCAGTCCAGTGGGTTATTAAATCAGAAAAATGAATTGGAAAATGAGTTTTTAAAATAAAAACAATACCTAGAATTTGTATAATTCATAGAAACTCCATATGAACTGCAAATTGGTCCATTCCAGTTCCTAAATTTTCATAATATTATTGTCTATCTATTTGTGCCACAGTTTTGGCATGAAAAACACATTAAAATTTATCTAGTACTTAATCCTGTATTAAATACGTAAAACCTTGGAAAATCCATAACTTAAAATCCATAACTCCAAATTTAATGATTCCAGTTCCGATGATCTCATTTTAGTGTCTAGATTATTATTGTGTATTTTATTTATATGTTTGATGTAATGTTAATTTTTTATATACTATGTATGTATTGTGTTGATGCGAGTAGACGAGCAAGCTACAGAGGATTCTGGGGTTCAGCTGGTACAGACTGCTGAGCAGGAGCTCGTGGAAGGCAAGTTGTGCCCTTGATCACTTCTTTTACCTATTCATGTTCTTATTAATCATAATGATCTGCATAGGTTAATTTTTCTGGGACCCAATAGGTTACCCTAGATTTGATTATCTTTATACCTTGTTTCACCACTGGTTTTACTACTAAATTTTTGGGTAGTACATGCTATTGCTTTATGTGGATTTGGGTATAGACATACTTATTACTCATTATTACACTTGTTATTATCTGTTCATTATTTTATGTTCATGATAAGATCATTATGTTAATGGGAACATGGAGAACCACCCGGGAAAACAGTGCTACCACAAGGGTTTAATGGGACGCCCTTGGCTGATTAACTAGGAAAGCTAGTGGATGGCTACCTTATCCGAAAGGGGCAAGGGAGTAGGGGAGTGGTTAGTGTAGGGAGGTCCTTGGGTTGATTTTGCTGCGATAGCGGTCAGGCGAGGGATTCCTGCACTGGAGCTTCCTATAAACTGTAGCGGGTAGTCTGAAGCTAGTGGAACTTTGTAAAGGCCTCGTAGTGGTACCCTGCCTCACTTCCTAGGTAGAGGTGTATGGGGTCTGATCAACTCCGTGGCAAATGGGTAACACGACATGTGGGTAAAGATGCGCAACCTCTGCAGAGTGTAAAACTGGTATACTAGCCGTGCTCACGGTCATGAGCGGCTCGGACACTCACATGATTAATTTATGGAACTTAAACTTAATTTGTCATATCATTGCATTTGGGATTATTTTAATATTACTTTTATTTATTATTTCTAAGGTTTGGTATTTACTTACACTTAGTAACTGCTAATAAAATTTTGACCAACTTATAAAATTTTGGTGAGTTCATGTCACATTATTCCCCACGACTTGTTGAGCTATGATTGTATGTGAGCTCACTCTTGCTGTCTCACACACCCCCACAGGAGAAGAACAGGTTGTCGAAGAGGAGCCGCCTAATACTGAGGCTTTCGACTTGATCTAGGTGGCGTTTCCCAGTCAGCTTTCTGGCGCCAAGGATAGATTTTAGATCCTGCTATATTTATTTCTTATTTTGTAAGACTTCCGCTATGTAATAAGTACTCTGATTTTATTATGACATTTATCTCTATACACTCTGTTATTATATATGTTGTCTTCTTTGGCGCATGTATGAGATGCACTCGGCTTTGTTCCTTAAAGCCCGGGTGTGACAGAAGTGGTATCAGAGGAAATGTTGACTGTAGGACGAAACCTAGATAGAAATGGACAAAACCCTTACCTACTTATCTTATTCTGATTTATTCTATACTTACCTTACTCTGATTCTTTCTATACTTATCTTGACCTTGTCTCACCTATTGTTCTACTCTGATCATTCTTACCTTCTCTAGTCTAAGACAAGATGGATTTCACACTTTGGAATCCTACAAGTATGACCTTTTAAGAGATAGGAGGCCTAAGACCAAACCAAAACTATTTTCTATATTAAAAAAATGTTGTTTGATTGTTCTGATGATCAATGCCTGATTTGCTTCTTTGATTGATTGAAATATTATATATGGGCATCTTAGTATTTACCACTATAAGGTAATGAATTAGCCATGGTAGGTAAAACATTAAACTGCTTAGCTAATAAATCTCCCAAAGTAACATGATTCGTAATTACTACCTTGTCTACTGTTCTCTTACCTTATGTATCTAACTCAGATGGTCAATACCAGGCGGGGTGGTGGAATTGATTTACCTCCTAATCGACACACTCGGTGGATATATATAGGCAACCCCAGCCATAACCAGCAGAGATGAATCCTCCTAATCCTCCACCAGGCAGAGTTGACCCACTGATTGCAGCTCAGATGAGGATGATGCAGCAAATGGCGGACACTATGGCAGATATGTGGGCTCAGATGCAGCAAGAACGCCAGGAGATGCGCCAGGAAAGAGAAGAGATACGCCAGGAATTGCGCCAGGAGCGAGAGGAGATACGCCAGGAAAGAAGGGCGCAACAGCAGCTGCAACAGCAATTTCAACAACAGCTGCAACAGCAACAAGTACCATTGCCTCCACCACCACCACCAGTTCCACCTCGTGATAAGCACCGGGAGTTTATGAGTCATAAGCCGCCGACCTTCGCCAGCTCGCCAGATCCACATGATGCAGATGATTGGTTGAAATCAATTGAGAAGATGCTCAACATCGCCCAATGCTCAGATCCGGAGAAGGTTCTTTATGCTTCTGGTCGTCTGATAGGTCCTGCTGCTGACTGGTGGGATTCTTATACTGCTGCCCATGATGCTGCTGATACTATTACTTGGGCAAAGTTCAATACATAGTTCAGAAACTATCACATTCCAGCTGGTTTGATGAAGATCAAGTAGAAGGAGTTTCTGTCATTGAAGCAAGGCAACATGTCTATCAGCGAGTACAGAGATAAGTTTATTCAGCTCTCCAGATATGCTCCGGATGAAGTTGCTGAGGATGAGAGAAAGCAGGAGCACTTTATTGAAGGACTTAATGGACCCCTACAGTATGCACTGGTGGCACACACATTTCCATCATTTCAGAAGCTGCTGGATAAGGCTCTTGCTATTGAACACAAGCGTGTTCAACTGGGTGATCTGAAGAGGAAGGCAATCTCACAAGGACAGGGTAGCAGCAGTATTCGTCCCCGCTATGTTTCGCCACAGGGCACACCTACTCGTCCAGGAGGTGGACCATGCCCAGTTCAGTACGCTCCATTGGGATCTCCACGGACACCTCCTACTCGTCAGGCTACTCCAACTGGCACCCCGACGAGGCCTACAAGACAAAAGACTGGCCCTACATGCTTCATATGCCGTCAGATTGGGCACTATGCTAATGCTTGTCCGATGGGAAATTCTGGTACACCAGCTAAACAAGCAACAGACTCCTGGCAAGGGATATTCTATAGCTAGGGTGAATCAAGTCAGCGTTGATGCTACTCCTGATGGTGCAGACATCATACTTGGTATGTTTTATGTTAATGCAATTCCTATAACCATATTATTTGATTCTGGTGCTACACATTCATTCATGTCTGCTCGATATGCCAACACAAATGAGATACCACTGCTAAACATGAGAAAACCAATGATAGTAATCACACCTAAATGGCCTATTGAGGCAAATCAAATGACACGTAGATTGACATTAACCATTATGGGAAGAGAATTTGAAGCTACCGCTATAATATTAGAGGCCAGCAGAATAGATATGATCCTTGGTATGTCATGGTTAAGGAAGGCAAAGGCCATCATAGCATGTGGTAGAGGTACTATAGAGCTCACTAGTCCTAAAGGAGAAAGATTTCAAGTTAATATTGCAGTAACCACCTCATCCAAGCGTGCAATGTTCTTTATACCTGAGGAGTTTGTTGGTGACAACATCCGGGTGGTTAGAGATTTTCCGGATGTGTTTCCAGAGGAGTTACCAGGGATGCCACCAGATAGGGAAGTTGAGTTTGTCATTGATCTTTTGCCTGGAACTGCCCCTATTTCTAAACGGCCTTACAGGATGTCTGTAGAAGAGTTAAAGGAGCTGAAGAAGCAGTTGACGGAGTTACAAGAGGCTGGTTACATTCGTCCGAGTTCCTCACCTTGGGGAGCACCGGTTCTATTTGTACAGAAGAAGGATGGATCCCAGAGGATGTGTGTGGATTATAGATCACTTAATGATGTTACTGTGAAGAACAAGTATCCGTTACCCCGTATAGAGGATTTGTTTGATCAGATGAGAGGAGCCAGAGTATTCTCGAAGATTGATCTCCGATCGGGATACCATCAAATGAAGATTAGACCATCGGATATTCCTAAGACGGCTTTCTCAACCCGATATGGATTATATGAGTTCACTGTTATGTCATTTGGATTAACTAATGCACCAGCTTATTTCATGAATTTGATGAATAAGGTGTTTATGGAGTATTTGGACAGATTCGTCGTGGTGTTCATCGACGATATTCTTATCTATTCTAAGAGTGAAAGTGATCATGAACAACATCTAAGGTTGGTGCTACAGAAGCTACGAGATAATCAACTCTATGCCAAGTTTAGCAAGTGCGAGTTTTGGATTGATAAGGTGCCATTTCTGGGACATATTATTTCTAATGGAGGAATAGCAGTGGATCCTGCTAAAGTGAAGGAGATAATGGAGTGGAGAGTGCCCACTACAGTTACCGAGATTCGGAGTTTCTTAGGGCTTGCAGAATATTATCGGAGATTTATTGAAGGATTTTCTAAGATTGCCAAGCCTATGACCTCGCTTCTGGAGAAGGGCAGAGAATTTAAGTGGGATGATAAATGGCAAGACAGCTTTGATCAATTAAAGAAGAGGTTGATGTCACCGCCAGTATTGATTATGCCAGATCTACAGAAGGGATTTGACATTTATTGTGATGCATGTGGCTAAGGATTGGGATGTGTGCTTATGCAAGAAGGACACGTGATCGCCTATGCGTCTCGTCAGTTGCGGAGACATGAAGTTAACTACCCCACTCATGACTTAGAACTGGCAGCCGTTGTGCATGCACTTAAGATTTGGAGACATTACATTATGGGAACCAAGTGCCAAGTGTACACGGATCATAAGAGTTTGAAGTATATATTCACTCAGAAGGATCTCAACCTTAGGCAACGCCGTTGGTTGGATCTCATTAAGGATTATGATTTGGAGATTCACTACCACCCAGGCAAGGTGAATTTGGTTGCAGATGCCTTGAGTCGGAAAGAGCATGTTCACTCCGCTTTTGTTGTCTAGCTACCCGATGAATTAGCAAAAGATTTTGAGAGACTCAACCTGGGAATTGTTACACACACTGAAGGAGTCACCATTGAGTTGGAACCCACCTTGGAGCAAGAAATTTGTAAAGGTCAGGTTGGAGATGCTAAAATTCAAGAGATTAAGGATCTGATTACGGAAGGTCGAGTGCCAGAATTCATGGAGGATGAGCAGGGTACTATATGGTTCAAGGATCGGATATGTGTTCCAGAGATTGATAGCCTTAATGAGACTATATTGAAGGAAGCCCATGATTCTGATTACTCTATCCACCCTGGTAGCACTAAGATGTATCAGGATTTGAAGCAAAAGTATTGGTGGTATGGATTGAAAAGAGATGTTGTTGTACATGTGGCTAAGTGTGATGTGTGTCAAAGGGTCAAGGCCGAACATCAAAGACCAGCTGGACTATTGCATCCATTGAAGATACCCAAGTGGAAATGGTAAGAAATTGGTATGGATTTCATTGTTGGACTACCCCGCACCCTTGCTGGGTATGACTCTATTTGGGTAATTGTGGACAGATTGACGAAAGTGGCTCATTTCATACCTGTGAGGACTAATTACACGGGAGCCAAATTAGCAGAATTGTATATGACTCGGATAGTTTGCCTACATGGAGTGCCTAAGAAGATCATGTCTGATCGAGGATCACAGTTTACTTCTCGGTTTTGGAAGAAGTTGCATGAGAGCTTGGATACAAAGTTGAATTTTAGTTCAGCCTACCATCCTCAGACTGATGGACAGACAGAGAGGACTAATCAAGTGCTGGAAGATATGTTAAGAGCTTGTGCCCTCAAGCATGGTGGCAGTTGGGAGAAGATCTTACCATATGCGGAGTTCCCTTATAATAATAGCTACCAGGCCAGTCTGAAGATGTCACCGTTTGAGGCTTTATATGGCAGAAAGTACAGGACACCACTATATTGGGATCAGACTGGAGAAAGACAGTTCTTTGGGCCTGAGCTTATTCAAGAGGCAGAAGAACAAGTTCGAATGATAAGAGAAAATTTGATAATTGCACAATCCAGGCAAAAGAGCTATGCTGATAATAGAAGGAACTACTGGAGTTTTAGGAGGGTGATCATGTCTATTTGAAGGTGTCACCACTCCGGGGTATGAGGAGATTTAAAGTTAAAGGAAAGTTGTGCCCTCGCTTCATTGGACCTTTCTTGATCTTAAAGCGAGTGGGAGAAGTTGCATATCAACTCGGGTTACCCGATCATCTATCAGATGTACATGATGTATTCTATGTGTCCCAACTAAAGAAGTGCCTCAGGGTACCTGAGGAGTAGCTACCTCTGGAGGACCTTAGTGTTCAAGATGATCTGACTTATGTTGAGTACCCTATCAAGATTTTGGACACTTTGACTCGAGTTACAAGAAATAAGGTGATAAAAATGTGCAAAGTACAATGGAGTCACCATGGTGAAGATGAAGCCACTTGGGAAAGAGAAGAAGAGCTACGCATAGACTTCCCCCATCTTTTCCCTAGACCTTCTTTAATCTCGAGGACGAGATTATTTTTAAGGGGGGTAGGATTTGTAATACTCAAATTGTAAGGGAGAATAAAAGGAGGAATTGTCTCCTTTGAATGTATGTGCATCTCAATTTATCATCACATGTGACTGGTCATGTTTAAAAATGAGTAAAACTTCACTACGACACAAATAAACCATTGTATCATTTTGGAATTTTTGTTTGTGCATTAAAAGCAATAATAATATGAATAAAAAGTAATGATAATGGGATGAGGATTTGAAGTAAACCCTAAATCAAAAATTGATTTGAAAATAGAAAAGGAAGATAGAGATATTATAAAATATAAAACAAAGTCTATAAAAATATATACCCAACCATACGGGTACGATTAAAGTTTACCTTTAATTTGGGTACTAGATTCACACTCATATTTGAGGTTCAAATTGGGAATTGAAAAATAAAAAGAAAAAAAGAAAACTAGAAAAAGAAAAGAATAAAAACTTCACTTGGGCCGGATCTTCCCCTTTCGGCCCACATCACCGTTTTCTGCACAAAGTCGGCCCACTAGAACACCCCTTGCGCTGCACCCGTCCATTGCACTGACAACCGGGCCCTCGCATCAGTTGCTCTTCTGGGCGCGCAACAGACCTGGCATGCAGGGGCCACCCGTCAGAGCCACTCCAACCATTCCGCCCGGCGATGGCGGGAGCTCGCCGTCGAAATCGGGGATGCCGTTGCAGCTGCAGCTCAGCCAACCCCTATATCCGTGGCCACGATCCCTTGCCTCTCTCCGTTCCACAGTTTCCCTAGGTCTGTCGCCCTAATTTCCAGTGCCGCCGTATCACCGAGTGTAAAGAAAGCACCGCCGCCGTTGACCCCTCGCTACACCGGCGCATTGTCCTTGGAGTGTTGTTCAGGGAATTCGCCCAATCGCGTCGCTCGTGTGCGACCAATTCGGAAAGGCGGGACCCAACCGTTCGCTCCTCAATTGCTCGCCGTTGAACCAAGCCGCCGCTGATTCCGCACACCGTCGTGGATAGGGCTTCTGACCACGCCAATCAAGGTGAGACCTCCGCCATGTTTTCATCCTCCTCTGCGCGTTGTATAGCGCTTAGACCAGGGATGGATTACGGGCTGGTTGCACGAGAATTTCTCACCGGAGTACACCATGTGGCGGAGTCCGTTGCGGGCTGGGGGCAGCCCGCTACTCGCCGGGAAACCCGGTATGGGCACGCAGAGCGTCTTCCCTGTTGTCTAGTCTACGTAAATCCGAACTCGGGGGAGAGTTTAGACTTTTAGTCACTGGAGAATGGATTGGGCCATTCCCGGCCATGGGCACCGCCGCGTACTCTCGGTGCGCCGCCGTATTCGATTGTAGGATTGAGGAGAATGCGTGGGCCGTTGATGCGTGAATGATCAGCCCGGATTTGATGATGTGGTAGCTATAGCGCTCCACCGTCGGGTAGCGATCGCGCGGTGGAGAGTCAACCGCGCGCGGGCGGGACTGGGGCCGTGGATCGCTGATCTGACCGCCCTGGTTGCGTACCGTATCATCGTTGGGAAGTTTTAATCTGGGCCGCTAGGTGGAGATCGGACGGCCCTGGATCTGCGATACCCCTTCGCGGAGACTTTTGTTAATGAGACCCTGTATTTTTTTTGAAATAGAACCCACAGTCCGCAGCAGTGTCAGTCTGAGTCTTAGGATATTTTTTCGTGGTAGCCCCTGCTGTTTTCTATTATTGAGGCCCAGTCCAGTGGGTTATTAAATCAGAAAAATGAATTGGAAAATGAGTTTTAAAATAAAAACAATACCTAGAATTTGTATAATTCATAGAAACTCCATATGAACTCCAAATTGGTCCATTCCAGTTCCTAAATTTTCATAATATTATTGTCTATCCATTTGTGCCACTGTTTTGGCATGAAAAACACATTAAAATTTATCTAGTACTTAATCATGTATTAAATACGTAAAACCTTGGAAAATCCATAACTTAAAATCCATAACTCCAAATTTAATGATTCCAGTTCCGATGATCTCATTTTAGTGTCTAGATTATTACTGTGTATTTTATTTATATGTTTGGTGTAATGTTAATTTTTTCTATACTATGTATGTATTGTGTTGATGCGAGTAGACGAGCAAGCTACAAAGGATTCTGGGGTTCAGCTGGTAGAGACTGCTGAGCAGGAGCTCGTGGAAGGCAAGTTATGCCCTTGATCACTTCTTTTACCTATTCATGTTCTTATTAATCATAATGATCTGCATAGGTTAATTTTGCTGGGACCCAATAGGTTACCCTAGATTTGATTATCTTTATACCTTGTTTCACCACTGGTTTTACTACTAAATTTTTGGGTAGTACATGCTATTGCTTTATGTGGATTTGGGTATAGAGATACTTATTACTCATTATTACACTTGTTATTATCTATTCATTATTTTATGTTCATGATAAGATCATTATGTTAATGGGAACATGGAGAACCACCCAGGAAAACAGTGTTACCACAAGGGTTTAATGGGACGCCCTTGGCTGATTAACTAGGAAAGCTAGTGGATGGCTACCTTACCCGAAAGGGGCAAGGGCAGTAGGGGAGTGGTCAGTGTAGGGAGGTCCTTGGGTTGATTTTGCTGCGATAGCGGTCAGGCGAGAGATTCCTGCACTGCAGCTTCCTATAAACTGTAGTGGGTAGTCTAAAGCTAGTGGAACTTTGTAAAGGCCTCGTAGTGGTACCCTGCCTCGGTTCTTAGGTAGAGGTGTATGGGGTCTGATCAACTCCGTGGCAAATGGGTAACACGACTTGTGGGTAAAGATGCGCAACCTCTGCAGAGTGTAAAACTGGTATACTAGTCGTGCTCACGGTCATGAGTGGCTCGGACACTCACATGATTAATTTATGGAACTTAAACTTAATTTGTCATATCATTGCATTTGGGATTATTTTAATATTACTTTTATTTATTATTTCTAAGGTTTGGTATTTACTTACACTTAGTAACTGCTAATAAAATTTTGACCAACTTATAAAAGCAATGCTCAGCTTCAACCTTTATTTCATTGATCAGCCTTACACTTCATGAACTCCCACCTTTGGTGAGTTCATGTCACATTATTCCACACGACTTGTTGAGCTATGATCGTATGTGAGCTCACTCTTGCTGTCTCACACCCCCCCACAGGAGAAGAACAAGTTGTCGAAGAGGAGCCGCCTAATACTAAGGCTTTCGACATGATCTAGGTGGCGTTTCCCAGTCAGCTTTCTGGCGCCAAGGATAGATTTTAGATCCTGCTATATTTATTTCTTATTTTGTAAGACTTCCGCTATGTAATAAGTACTCTGATTTTATTATGACATTTATCTCTATACACTCTATTATTATATATGTTGTCTTCTTTGGCGCATGTATGAGATGCACTCGGCTTTATTCCTTAAAGCCCGGGTGTGACAGAAAGCTATGCAAATGACCATTTCATGACTTAAACCCTTTACCAAAGTTGAAGTACATTTATATATCTACAAGAAATAGTAAGGGAATTATTCCAAAAAGGTCCCACAAAATTCCCAAATTCAGCCCCCAAGTGAAGAGCACTCAAGAGCAACCAAATTTTCTCTAAGTTAAAAATCAGCCCTCTTCCAATGATCAGAGATGTTCACTTAGTTGCTGGCCCCAAATCCATAAGGTCCAATTGACAAAAAGGAGCCAAATTAACCAAGGCACACCCCTGAAAAATTTGAAACCAAACCAGAACAGTTTGACATGGTTTGACACCGGCTTTATCATGGGTTGAACAGTGCCGACACCACTGACTTGGCGCCACCATATCTCCCAAACCAGACCCAATCTTCCCTTGGAACTCACATGAACTAGGTAGCCCTAGGTGCAGAGAAGAGATCTCACAAAAGTCTTATGGCGAGATTCGCACGTTTGCCTGCTCAACAAGGGCTAGAACTTGGGCAGAAAGAAATGGCCACGTGTTCGACGCGTCCTGGCAAGGCTAGAGCACGCCCCAACGCTCGGCCCCGCACGCGCGCCGCGCCACGCCAGACCCCCATGCCCACGCCCGCGCCTATAAAGTCGACCCCGGCCTTGACCGTACACCCCCGCTCGCTCTCAACCCCGCTCGAGCGCAAGTTCACCGGCGATCGCTCTGCGCACGGCGTGCCAGCGCCCGCCCGAGCCACGACCACCGTGGATCGGGCACTCCAGCCCTCCTCCATCCCAACCAACCCCTCGGCTAGCCTCCCTGGAACTCAGTGAAGCTCCCTGAGCCCTTGGACCGAACACCACTTCGCCGGAGGTGCCGGATTGACATCGCCGAACTTTGTCCGACCGCCGGCACACGTAGACCGAGCTACACGGTGAGCCGCTCTTCGATTACTTGCGCATACAACACTATTGACCTCCAGTGAAGCTCCCCGTGCGGTTTGATTGAACTCTACCGCCGTGAGCAGGTCGGAGCACGCATCGTCGACGAGCCCGACCGCCTGCGCACGTGGCCAGCCCTACACCGGCCATCACCGCCGGCAATCCGCCCCTCGACGTGATCGCCAGAAGCCCCCGGACCTCACCCGACCCTCCACCGGACCTCTCCTACCGCCGGTAAGCCGCGCCACTGCTTTTTCTCTCTACGGCTACTGTTTCGGCGAGGGGGGAGCTCGGGTTAAGAGAGGGAAAAGCCAGGGGGTATTCGCGAAGTCAGTGACTTAGTTAAACAGTTCCCCAGGGGCACGGTTTGAACGGTTTAGTTAAGGAAGAACCCAGGGACCCCGGTGCAAAGCTGTTTTTCTTAAACCTTTAGATTTATTCTTTTTCAAATAAGCAGTAGGCTTAGAAAATTCATAACTTGAATTGTAGTCAGCCAAATTTGGTCAAACAAATTTTTCTAGAACCTGCATTTCATGATCATCCAGCAAAAATGATAAACGCCCTAGTTCCTGTAACCCTTTTTTATAATTTGGATTTATTTAAGTAAATTGCCCAAACCTTGATAACCAGAGGAAAAATAAAAATACTTTTAGACTAGGGCTGGGAAAATTTGGAGACATACTTAACTGGTAACTACACGTTTAAAAATATTAAACTCCCAGTATACTAGGTTAAGGAAAGATTACCCATTAAAACTTGTATTGGCCCAAACCTTAAGAAAATGAAAAAGAGAATTTAAAATGAGAACTAGAGGGCAACAATATTTTTCCTAGCTTGCTTAGGTGATGTAGTTCATAAAATTTTTTGTTGAACTCTCATTTAGTACAAAAAATGCACCACTTGTTATTTCATAAAAACAAGGAGAACTTAGAAAAATCCTAGAATAATAACCCGAAGGAGGAACCACCCCAACCTTAGGAATAACTACTATTATGCTAGTATAAATCTAGGAAAAATACAAGTTATGTTGTTTGATATTTTTCAAATGGCAAGTTAGTTATAAGTGCCTTTTGGGCATTAAACTTTAGAAAATCACAACTAAATAACCATTAAGTCACCTTCTGTGATTTTTGGCACAGAGGCATGTTATCACCCATAGATGTTAGCAAAAATAATTTTTAGTATAGAACCCCCACCTAAATCAGAGTTGTAGTACAAAGTGATCACCTACCCTCACTTTTGTTATTTTTGCCTAGAGCTTATCCTAATTATTCTTAACCTCAATTTTGTAGAATAGACTACAGTGACCAATATTAACCACTGTGATTTTTACAACATTTTTGGAAATTTCTAAATTATTATGGTAGTTCAAACCCACCTTAAAAGCATAAATAGAAAATAAAAAGGGAGATTAGTGGAAGGGAAAAAGGTTACACACACCCTACAACCAGACCTCCCTAGGTGCCCACTAAAACTTTAATGAAATGATTCAATTCTTGATTCCACTCAAAACCCTAAGCTAGGTAAGTATAAAACACTAAGAACATCGTACGATAAAGAAACCCTAATTTACCCATTGCCTTAATGTTGCTTCAACATACATCGTGTTTACTAGATTTGCATATCATTAACATACATGTATCTTATTCATTGCATTCAATAGATTGTAACCTCGCTGACGGAGAGTACGTCCTCATTTTGGAGCAAGGATTTGCTCAGGAAGGAGTCCAGGAGCCAGCACCAGGGCCTGCCACTAAGGATCTCCCTGCCCCAGCTTTAGAAGGCAAGCCCCGGTTTTATGCATAACCGTTTATATATGCTATTTTACTACACTTAATGGTTGTAGGCTTGTACTGTGCACTTAAGTGTAGGAGTTGCCTGAAACCCTAGTTACATGAACTCAGGATTCCATTTGAGATGGATACTAGTATGCTAGGTCGAGTAGCTGCTTTACTAATTAGGGATCTCGGTAGAAGTCGAGTGATTTTTCTAGCACTCACACGAGGTCAGGATTTGGTTGTATCCATTTTGATAACGGAATGATGATGGTCTGTGGACACGGATCCATGGGGATGCGTTGTCTACCAGACAAAATTGGAATAAGGATTAAGGTGTGGTACCTAAGTCAAGCGTTTGAACGTACTAAACACATGTCGAGAAATATGGTAAATCGATAAGCCTAGTACCTAAGTGAACGTGCCCGCAGATTGCCCTCCTCACGTGACCTAAGATATGGTCTCCCATTCCGGTTATGGTGGGTACAAGGGCGGTCACTGCCTGACAGCAGTCGGGGTCAGTGAGGCATTGTACGCCAAGGCGGTGAGCCCCTTTCTGTTGACGGGGAATCGATGGGGACGGTTGATGTGTGTGGGGACGGAGTGCCTCGCCACGTCGTGTGTTTAGGTTTACCTTGCAAGGTTAAAACTCGATTCGAATCGTCTACTTCTCGCAGCTAATGAGACTGATTGATCTCTTGTACTGCATTGAGTAATAAGTGGAAATGAGATGACTGGTACAAGATGTTGATTGATATAATGATTGATACCATGTATGAATAGCTAGGTACTCATCTAGTTTAAATTATTACTCTAGAATTTGAAAAGATAAAACTTGATTTTAGACTCAGCTAGTGCTTTTGGCGAACCAAACCCTCAGCCAAACAGCTGCATGTCTAGAGGTAGAGGAGTAGACTCCTCACACCGGGGAAGAATTGCTGAGTATTAGTATACTCAGCCTTGCTTATGGCATAATTTTTTATAGGTTCTTTAAAGGATATGGTTGCTAGAGTGACTTGGCCGTCCACCTTGCCACCATGTTGGACAGTCAAGTGGGACCCTACCTCAGCAGGAGAGAAGCATGAGGAGTGATGGGCCAGGCTTCCCCATCCTCCCTTTATTTCATCGTTAGTTAATTTCCGCTGCATCGAGACCAAGGGTTACTACTTTTGTAAAACTCCAATGATGATGTAATAACACTAAGTACTTCTTTAATTTATGGCTTTATGCTTTATTGTATTTTCTCTGTGCCTCACCTTTGAGTGAGTATGTGGTACTTGATCCTGTTAGTGGCCTCGTCGGACTAGATCTGAGGGACCGATGGTTTATTCCTATTTAAGTGTGGTCCGGCCGTTAAGGCGGGACTTAGGCACTTAAGTTGGAATAATTCAGGCGGTTCCGCCACAGCTGGTATCGGAGATTGTACCACCTCAGAGAAATCAATAAATCATAATTACCAACCTTTTTAGAAGTAAAACTTGCTTAGAAACCAAGTTGGATAGCTGTCAGGACGATAAGGATAGACTTAGGACGCGAAGCCTTAGGATACTAGATGGGTAGCTAGGTGGCTAATTGAATATGCCGTACAGGCTACTACGATATAGATGGGGGATTTCTGTACCCCTTTGCTTGATGTGAGGACGGTTAGGACGAGCATGCATGCATCATTTTTCTATCCTCTTAGTAAAAATGTCAGTATGGATAGGGAGCTACATAAATGAAGAGTCACCCATAATAAGATTTAAAATCTATATCGAAGATCTCAACTTAACCCTAGAAAAGCCAAGTCCTCAGAAATTTTTCTAGTCTTTTGCACCAGCTCCTTTTATTTTTGGTTCTTTTCGCTTACACTTGCCCTTGCACAGATGACTTCCCACACGGACAGTCTCGCACGAGAGGGTTTTCCCCTCATCTTGTGGGAGGTGCTGCAAGGAGCAGGTTATACCATGCCTCCCCAGTACGAGGTGCAGTTGTTCGAGGAGCACCGGGTACCTCACTGTAGGGTGAGGATGACTTTGGAGCCTCATCCCCTATAGCTAGGGTGGCATTCACTGGACTCGTAGTCTTTTGGTTTCAAGGCCGATGATACTATAGAGGCCACGGCTCTGCATGTGCTGACAACCTTCTGTGGATTTCACCCCTTGGAGATGTCAACCCACCCCATTGGCTTGTTCCGCGCTGAGAAGGAGGACGACCCGATGTGGAAGGATAGGGTTGAGCATGCCAAGCATGTGTGGGCTCTCTACCCTGGACACACCGCTCACCTGACGGTTCGATGCATGAGTGCCCTGCATCATCTGCAGGCCTTACAAGGTGAGGCGATGTCCCAGCTTAGGGCCTGGTGGAGTCTACCAAGATCACCCTTGATAATAGGGAGGACCTTGTAGTAGACTTGTCCACTGAGCTAGTGGAGAAAGATCTTCAAGTGGAACAGATGGCCAACCACATACAAGAGCTCGAGGATCAGGTGGAAGCCAGGGAGAACACTGTTG
The DNA here is from genome assembly GCA_029449295.1 of Zea luxurians. Classification (NCBI taxonomy): domain Eukaryota; kingdom Viridiplantae; phylum Streptophyta; class Magnoliopsida; order Poales; family Poaceae; genus Zea; species Zea luxurians. Next base: position 79,677,037 of record JAOPSE010000011.1, read on the forward strand.
AGGTTCTGGAAGACCAGCTCTAGAACACCCAACAACAGCTCGAGGAGGCCAACCAGCACTTAGGCTTGCACCATTAAGAGATCGAGGACATGGACACTGAAGGGGCTGATGAGGACGTAGATATCAAGGGAGGAGAGGAGCCAGAGCCCGCATCCAACTTGGACACTTCTAGCTCAGGAAGACCACCTTCCCCCGAGTCTAGCGTTGCCTCGTTTGCTCGTTAGATTTCAGGGTTAGGGTAGAAGTGTTCAGCAGTAGTATCCTCGAAACTAGCTTAGCTTTTGCACATTGGATGTGCTAGGCTAGACATTTGAGTCTTTTGGACCGGCTATATCCAAGTGGAAACTCTTTTGGCAAGATGAATGATGAATGGTTTTAAGTTTCTTTAAATTCGTGAATCAAATTTTATCCTGTTGGTACCCATTATGAAAAGCGAGGCAAACTTGGACTCTTGCAAACCTCGCTGTTTAAGTTATTTTATCGTATGCGATCACAGATTTTAAGTATGACAATAGAACCTCCTAAATTTCAGATGCCAGGAAGAGCGCGTCGTGGATAGAACGAGCGCATTCCTCCACCGCTGCTGCAGCCTCCTACCATGCAGGAGCTGATGGCTCAGTAGAACGAGATTCTGCGGCAGCTTGTTCAGCGTCAGCCACCGCCTCAGCACTATGGGGGTGGTGATCACCACCCGCGTGCCCCGGCAGCGGCCACCTACCAGGAGTTTCTCAGTACTTAGCCGTCGTTGTTCTCCAGGGTGGAAGATCCGCTTGATGCTGATGTCTGGCTCAGGGTGGTGGAATCAAAGTTCCCACTGCTTAATGGAGAGTGCTCAGATGCGGCCAAGGTCTATTTCGCCGCCCAGCAGCTTCGTGGGCCCGCTAGGACATGGTGGGACCATTTCCTCGCCATGCAGCCGGCCGACCACGTGGTTGAGTGGGGAGAGTTCAAAGCGGCATTCAGAGGGCATCACATACCAGGAGGCATCATGGACCGCAAGCTCAATGAGTTTCTGGCACTCACTTAGGGGAGTCGTACCGTGTTGCAGTACGCCCAAGCTTTCAATGACCTATGTTAGTACGCAGGCTACCATGCTGACAATAATGAGAAGAAGAGAGACAGGTTTAGGAGGGGCCTCAACACTAAGCTCCACGACCGTCTCAACACAGTCAGGTCCCATAGCTACAACGAGTTGGTTAATTTGGCCATCTCTCAGGAGGATTGCATCACAGCTCGATAGGCCGAGAAGAAGAGGAAGATCCTTATGGCAGGGCCAGCAACACAACCTCAGTGCTTCAGGATTGTGTTCAACACTCAGAGCAGAGGACCCCAGCAGCAGCAGGGGCGATGGGTGATCCGGCCGCAGCAGCAGTAGGCACCCAACCGCTCTCAACCCCCAGCTTAGAGGCACAACAATCAGCAGCAGCCGCAACAGCAGCAGTACCGCTAGGGCAATGACAATAGATGCTTCACCTGTGGTAACACCAGACACTATGCCAAGAATTGTCCCAGAAACCAGCAGAGGCAGGGTCAGAATGCAACTCAGAACCAAGTCAAGAGGTAGAAGGTGCAAGTGAGGCAGGGCAGACTAAACTTCACCACATTGGCTGACATTCCGGAGGGAGCACCCGTCATGACCGGTATCTTTTCCGTTTTAAATTACCCCACAGTCATTCTTTTTTATTCTGGAGCATCACACAGCTTCATCAGCACAAAACTTAGTGCCAAGTGTCAGCTACCTTTTCACCACACAAGTGGGGCTATTATGATTGCAACACCAGGAGGCAGAGTTGCCACCTATCAACTCAACCGGCAGGTGCCAATAAAACTAGGTAGTATTATATTTAGAACCACCCTCCTTATCATGGGATTGGAGAGCGTGGACATCATCTTGGGGACTGACTGGTTATCATGGCATCATGCATTAATTGATGTCACAGTAAGAGCCATTGAAATACACTCACCAATTTGTGGAGAAATCACTTTGTACCTACCTAACCAGGGTTGTACCAATTCTTGTGCCCTCACCATGATAGAGTCACCAGTGGAAAGGATTCCAGTAGTCTGTGAGTACCCTGGTGTCTTCCTGGACAAATTGCCAGGGATGCCACCCGACAGGGATATAGAGTTTGTCATAGAATTGCAACCAGGGACGACACCTATTTCTAAAAGACCATATAGGATGCCTCCAGCAGAGTTGGTAGAACTGAAGGAACAATTGCAGGAGTTGCTAGACAAGGGGTTCATTCGTCCAAGTACTTCACCATGGGGATGCCTGGCCTTGTTCGTAAAGAAGAAGGATGAGAGTTTGAGGTTATGTGTGGATTACCACCCTCTCAATGCGGTAACCATAAAAAACAAGTATCCTTTACCTCGCATTGATGTTTTGTTTGATCAGTTGGTCGGAGCCAAGGTGTTTTCCAAGATAGACCTTCGCTCTGGCTATCACCAAATCAAGATCAGGGCAAGTGATATTCCGAAGATAGCTTTCTCTACCAGATATAGGCTTTATGAGTACTTGGTGATGTCATTCGGGCTGACCAATGCTCTACCATACATCATGTATTTCATGAATTCAGTGTTTATGCCGGTATTGTACAAATTCATGGTGGTCTTTATTGATGATATTCCTGTATATTCAAAAAATGAAGATGAGCATACTATGCATTTGCATATAGTACTTCAGCGGCTGCGCGATCATCCCTTGTATGCCAAGCTCTTCAAATGTGATTTCTGGCTAAGGGAGATCAAGTTCTTGGGTCACACCATTTCACAGGATGGGGTAGCAATTGATCCTGAGAAAGTACAAGAAGTAATGAATTGGAAGCCTACTACCACCGTGCGACAAATTCAGAGTTTTCTGGGATTGGCAGGATACTATCGACGATTCATTCTGGATTTCTCCCAAATTGCTAAACCCATGACTGAGTTGTTGAAGAAAGGAGTAAAGTTTTATTGGAGTAAAAAATGTGAAGATGCCTTTCACACCTTGAGGCGACATCTGACAACAGCACCCGTGCTAGCACAGCCGACAACACCAAATCTTTTGATGTGTATTGTGATGCTTCAGGCATTGGACTAGGTTGTGTTTTGATGCAAGACAATCGAGTTATTGGCTACGCATCCAGAGCACTTAGGCCTCATGAGCAAAATTATCCCACGCATGATCTGGAGTTAGCAGCGGTAGTCTATGCTCTGAAGATCTGGAGACATTATTTAATGGGAGCTCATTGTAATATTTACACTGACCACAAGAGTCTCAAGTATATTTTCACCTAGGCTGACCTTAATATGAGGCAGAGGAGATGATTAGAATTGATCAAGGATTATGATCTAGAAGTACATTACCATCCGAGCATGGCAAATGTTGTGGAAGATGCCTTGAGTTGAAAGGCCCAGTGCAACTGTATAAATGCTTTCGTCAGGACAGCAAGGGTATTTTATGGTTTGAAGATTGACTGGTTGTTCCCAAGAATCCAGAACTCAGGAAGAAAATTTTGGATGAAGCTCATCTCTCCAAATTTTCCATGCACCCCGGAAGTAACAAAATGTATCATGACCTCAGATCCTTATATTGGTGGACCAGGATGAAGAGAGAGATTGCTGAGTACATATCTTAGTGTAACACTTGCCAAAGAATCAAAGCCAGTCATTTAATGGTAGTGGGTACCTTGCAGCTTCTCCCCATACCATCTTGGAAATGGGAAGACATTTGCATGGACTTTATTGTGGGATTACCCAACACCTCCCGGCACCACGATTCTATTTTGGGTCATTGTGGATAGGCTAACCAAGACAGCTCATTTCTTGCCTGTGCATACCACCCACAAGACAGAAAATACGCAGAAATCTATATCGACCAAATAGTGCGCTTGCATGGGATCCCAATAACTATCGTGTCAGATAGGGGAGCACTGTTTGTAGCACATTTCTGGGAGCAGCTATAAAAGTCACTGGGAACAACAGTGATTAGAAGCTCAGCATATCATCCTCAAACTGATGGTCAGACAGAAAGAGTAAATCAGATTCTAGAGGACATGTTGAGAGCATGTGTAATACATTATGGCAAAGATTGGGACAAATGTATTTCTCTAGCGAAATTCTCTTACAATAACAGTTACCAATCCAGCCTGAAGATGGCACCTTTCGAGACCTTGTATGGGAGAAGGTGTAGAACACCGCTAAATTAGTCACAAGCTGGAGAAAGGGAAATATTTGGACCTGACCTAGTGCTTGAAGCCGAGGGCAAGGTCAGGGTCATTAAGAGGAACTTGGAAGCTGCTCAGGCCAAGCAAAAGAGCTATCATGATAAAAGGAGGAAGCCTCTACAATTCAAAGTGGGAGACCATGTGTATCTCAAGGTATCACCCACCAAAGGTGTTTAGAGATTTGGGATCAAGGGCAAATTAGCTCCTCGCTATATTGGGCCCTATGAGATCAAGGAGACTTATGGACCCGTCGCTACAAATTGAAGCTACCACCTCATATGTCGGCAATTCATGATGTGTTCCATTGTATCTTAGCTGAAGAAGTGTGTTCGCTTACCAACAGAAGTGCTGCCAGAACCAGAATTGGAGATAGAACCAGACATGTCATATTAAGAGCACCCCATCAGAATATTGGATCATAAGGAAAGGTCAACTCGAGCAAAGTCAATCCAAATGTATAAGATCCAGTGGAGCCACCATTCAGAAGAAGAAGCTACTTGGGAAATAGAGGATTTTCTGCGCTCTCACTACCCCGATTTTCTGCCCAAGGAGATCGGTACGTAATTCGGATCCGAAACACCCCCCACCTGCCCTTTGAATCTAAGTATAAGAGAAATAGAGATAACAAGAACTGAGTAAGCTATGAGACTAAATCTAGAAGGGCTTCCTTCTGAAGTTGCAAAGAGGATGACATTCGAAGAGCAGTTTACTAGAGAACCTTGACAAAAGAAACCACACCACGCAAGCATGCACCTTCTTAGCACCCCTATAAAGGATCCCTACCCAAATCTCGGGGCGAGATTTCTTTAAGGGGGGAGGGCTGTAACACCCCTGGTGTTACCCAAGGCCCTGGCTCAATACATGCACTTATGGCCTATTATCACATGTGTTTAAGTGGGGGGAGAAGGGGCACCAAAACTTTAGAAACCATGGATTAATTAAGTAATGATCATGATAGAAGGAATACCCTAGCTTTTCATGCATCTTCACCTTGGAAAAAGATGCTCAAACCCTACACCCCCTCTTGAGCCGTTAGACTCCCAAGCATTGGATTAGTGGGAAAGCTATGCAAATGACCATTTCATGACTTAAACCCTATACCAAAGTTGAAGTACATTTATATATCTACAAGAAATAGTAAGGTAATTATTCCAAAAAGGTCCCACAAAATTCCCAAATTCAGCCCCCATGTGAAGAGCACTCAAGAGCAACCAAATTTTCTCTAAGTTAAAAATCAGCCCTCTTCCAAAGATCAGAGATGTTCACTTAGTTGCTAGCACCAAATCCATAAGGTCCAATTGACAAAAAGAAGCCAAATTACCCAAGGCACACCCCTGAAAAATTTGAAACCAAACCAGAATCGTTTGACATGGTTTGACACCGGTTTTGTTGCGGGTTGAACAATGCCGACACCACTGACTTGGCGCCACCATATCTCCCAAACCAGACCCAATCTTCCCTTGGAACTCACATGAACTAGGTAGCCCTAGGTGCATAGAAGAGATCTCACAAAAGTCTTATGGCGAGATTCACACGTTTGGCTGCTCAGCAATTGCTAGAACTTGGGCAGAAAGAAATGGCCACGTGTTCGACGCGCCATAGCAACGCCAGAGCATGCCTCGGCGCTCGGCCCCCCATGTGCGCGCCACGCCACGCTAGACCCCACGCCCACGCCCGTGCCCGCGCCAATAAAGACGACCCCGGCCTTGACCGTACACCCCCGCTCGCTCTCAACCCCGCCCGAGCGAAAGTTCACCGGCGATCGCTCTACGCACGGCGTGCCAGCGGCCGCCCGAGCCCCGACCACCATGGACCGGCCACTCCAGCCCTCCTCCATCCCAACCAACCCCTCAGCTAGCCTCCCCGGAGCTCAGTGAAGCTCCCTGAGCCCTTGGACTGAACACCACATCGCCGGAGGTGCCGGATTGACGTCGCTGGACTTCGTTTGACCACCAGCACACGTAGACTGAACTACACGGTGAGCCGCTCTTCGATTACTTACGCATACAGCACTAATGACCTCCAGTGAAGCTCCCCGTGCGGTTTGATTGAACTCTATCACCGTGAGCAGGCCAGAGCACGCATCGCCGACGAGCCTGACCGCTTGCGCACGCGGCCAGCCCTACTCCGACCATCACCGCCGGCAATCCACCCCTCAACGTGACCGCCAGAAGCCCTCGGACCTCACCCGACCCTCTATCGGACCTTTCCTACCGCCGGTAAGCCATGCCACTGCTTTTTCTCTCTGCGGCTACTATTCCGGCGAGGAGGGGGCTCAGGTTAAGAGAGGGAAAAGCCAGGGGTATCCGCGAAGTCAGTGACTCCGTTAAACAGTTCCACAGGGCACGGTTTGAACGGTTTAGTTAAGGAAGAACCCAGGGACCTCGGTGCAAAGCTATTTTTCTTAAACCTTTAGATTTATTCTTTTTCAAATAAATAGTAGACTTAGAAAATTCATAACTTGAATTGTAGTCAGCCAAATTTGGTCAAACAAATTTTTCTAGAACCTGCATTTCATGATCTATCTAGTAAAAATGATAAACACCCTGGTTTCTATAACCCTTTTTATAGTTTGGATTTATTTAAGTAAATTGCTCAAACCTTGATAACCAGAGGAAAAATAAAAATACTTTTAGACTAGGGCTGGGAAAATTTGGAGACATACTTAACCGGTAACTACACTATTTAAAAAATATTAAACTCCCATTATACTAGGTTAAGGAAAGATTACCCATTAAAACTTGTATTGGCCCAAACCTTAAGAAAATAAAAAAGGGAATTTAAAATGAGAACCAAAGGGCAACCATATTTTTCCTAGCTTGCTTAGGTGATGTAGTTCATAAGAAAATTTTGTTGAACCCTCATTTAGTACAAAGAAAATGCACTACTTCTTATTTCATAAAAATCAAGAGAACTTAGAAAAATCCTAGAAAAATAACCCTAAGGAGGAACCACCCCAACCTAAGGAATAACTACTATTATGCAAGTATGGATCTAGGAAAAATACAAGTTCTGTTGTTTGATATTTTTCAAATGGCAAGTTAGTTATGAGTGCCTTATGGGCATTAAACTTTACAAAATCACAACTAAATAACCATTAAGTCACCTTCTGTGATTTTTGGCACAGAGGCATGTTATTACCCATAGATGTTAGCAAAAATAATCTTTAGTATAGAACCCCCACCTAAATTAGAGTTGTAGTACAAAATGACAACCTACCCTCACTTTTGTTATTTTTGCCTAGAGCTTATCCTAATTATTCTTAACCTCAATTTTGTAGAATAAACTACAGTGACCAATATTAACCCACTGTAATTTTTACAACATTTTTGGAAATTTCTAAATCATTATGGTAGTTCAAACCCACCTTAAAAGCATAAATAGTAAAATAAAAAGGGAGATTAGTGGAAGGGAAAAAAGTTACACACACCCTACAACCAGACCTCCCTAGGTGCCCACTAAAACTTTAATGAAATGATTCAATTCTTGATTCCACTCAAAACCCTAAGCTAGGTAAGTATAAAACACTTAGAACATCGTACGATAAAGAAACCCTAGTTTACCCACTGCCTTAATGTTGCTTCACCATACATCGTGTTTACTAGATTTGCATATCATTAACATACATGTATCTTATTCATTGCATTCGGTAGATTGTAACCTCGCTAACGGAGAGTACGTCCTCATTCCGGAGCAAGGAGTTGCTTAGGAAGGAGTCTAGGAGCCAGCACCAGAGCCTGCCACTGAGGATCTCCCTGCCCTAGCTTTTGATGGCAAGCCTCGGTTTTATGCATAACCGTTTATATATGCTATTTTACTACACTTAATGGTTGTAGGCTTGTACTGTGCACTTAAGTGTAGGAGTTGCCTGAAACCCTAGTTGCATGAACTCAGGATTCCTTTTGAGATGGATACTAGTATGCTAGGTCGAGTAGCTGCTTTACTAATAAGGGATCTCAGTAGAAGTCAAGTGACTTTTCTAGCACTCGCGCGAGGTCAGCATTTCGTTGTATCCATTTTGATAATGGAATGATGATGGTCTATGGACACGGATCCATGGGGATGCGTTGTCTACGAGACAAAATTAGAATAAGGATTAAGTTGTGGTACCTGTGTCAAGCATTTGAACGTACTAAACACATGTCGAGAAATATGGTAAATCAATAAACCTAGTACCTGAGTGAACCTGCCCGCAGATTGCCCTCCTCACACGACCTGAGACGTGGTCTCCCATTCCGGTTATGGTGGGTACAAGTGCGGTCACTGCACGACGGCGGTCGGGGTTAGTGAGGCATTGTACGCCAAGGCGGTGAGCCCCTTTCTATTGACGGGCAATCGATGGGGACGGTTAATGTGTGTGGGGACGGAGTGCCTCGCCATGTCGAGTGTTTAGGTTTACCTTGCAAGGTTAAAACTCGATTCGAATCGTCTGCTTCTCGCAGCTAATGAGACTGTTTGATCCCTTGTACTGCATTGAGTAATAAGTGGAAATGAGATGACTGGTACAAGATGTTGATTGATATAATGCTTGATACCATGTATGAATAGCTAGGTACTCATCTAGTTTAAAGTATTACTCTAGAATTTGAAAAGATAAAACTTGATTTTAGACTCAGCTAGTGCTTTTGGCGAACCAAACCCCTTAGCCAAACAGCTGCATGTCTAGAGGTAGAGGAGTAGACTCCTCACACCAGGTAAGTCTAGCTGAGTATTAGTATACTCAGCCTTGCTTGTGGCATAATTTTTTACAGGTTCTCTAGAGGATATGGTTGCTAAAGTGACTTGGCCGTCCACCTTGCCACCACGTTGGACAGTCGAGTGGGACCCTACCTCAGCAGGAGAGGAGCATGAGGAGTGATGGGCCAGGCTTCCCCATCCTCCCTTTATTTCATCGTTAGTTAATTTCCGCTGTATTGAGACCAAGGGTTACTACTTTTGTAAAACTTCGATGACGATGTAATAACACTAAGTACTTCTTTAATTTATGGCTTTATGCTTTATTGTATTTTCTCTATGCCTCACCTTCGAGTGAGTGTGGTACTTGATCCTGTTAGTGGCCTCGTCGGACTAGATCCGAGGGACCGACGGTTTATTCCTATTTAAGTGTGGTCCAACCGTTAAGGCGAGACTTATGCACTTAAATTGGAATAATTCGGATGGTTCCGCCACAGCTTCAATGACAATCTCCTTAGGCACTGTAGGGGCCTGAGCTCTAAGTCGCAAGAACCTCCGGACCTATGCCTACAAGTACTCCTCATGGTCCTGGGTACATTGGAACAGAGCTTGGGCAGTGACTGGCTTCGTCTGGAAACCCTGGAAGCTAGTGACTAGCATATCCTTCAGCTTCTACCACGACGTGATTGTCCCTGACCGAAGGGAAGAATACCATGTTTGGGCCACACTTCTAACTGCCATGACAAAGGACTTCTCCATGACAACGGTGTTGCCCCCATATGAGGATATAGTTGCTTCGTAGCTCATTAGAAACTGCTTCGGATCTAAGTGCCCATCATACATGGGGAGCTGAGGTGGCTTGTAAGATGGTGGCCATGGGGTAGCCCGCAACTCTACTGCTAGAGGAGAAGCATCATCAAAAGCAAAGTTACCATGATGAAAGTCATGATACCATTCATCGTCATTGATTGGGCTTTCTTGACGAAGCTCCCTGTGTTGGGGCCTGCGGCCTTGGTCATCGTGAGTAATGTGACACATTTCTTCAGCAGCTTCGTCGATCTTCCTCTGAAGGTCGGCTAGCTAAAGCATCTTTTCTCTCTTCCTTTACACTTGCTAGTGAATAGCGTCCAAGTCCCTGATCTCCTGTCCAACTCCTCCTCCTGAGGTGTTGGGCTGGTGGCCTTTCTCTTCTGGCTCCTAGTTTCTCGTAGTGAGAGTGTCTCATGATTTATGTCCAGTGGCTGTAAGGCAGCCCCTGGCGTTGTTGTCTTCTTTGGCGGCATGACGAAGGTGAATGCTTGCCGAAGGTGGTCATTTGAGTTCACCAGAGGTGGGCGCCAATGTTGGTCACTTGTTCTCAAATGTTGTGAACCAATAACAAGGCAACACAATTGTTAATTGTTATGGACCTTCGTCTTCTGAAGCATTATCTCCTCATGGATATAATGCCCACCAGACGAAGGTCAAGAAGGACATACCTTCATCATTTTATACATGAATAGAAATGCAAAAGGATGTAGACAGTAACTGCATCTCGTTAATTCATTCATATTTGCATTCCACAAAACATGTATGAACATTAACATAATTCATATTACATTGACACCTTCGGCTTGCTCAAAGGTGAAGACGCGAGAGAGTGATTACAATCCAGCGTGAACAGTACGGTGCTATTGTTCATCTATTAATAGACACGGGACGCAGTCCAGGTAAAAGTACATTTATGTCCCCAATATTGACATATGATCATAATACAAGTTTTTAAGAACTAAGTAGTCTTTTCCTCTTTCGGTCATCATCATCATTATACTTCATCCCCGTTGTGAGCCAAAGCTGTCCATCTGGTGATAGCTTCGGGGTTTACTCTTTAGATCCGTATTCATCTTGTGTGCCTTCGTCATGAGGAAGAGGTTTGCATCCTGAAGACGAATCTTCCTGTAATAGCTTATGCTGAAAGCAAATGGTTAATTATGTTTTTGAGGACCTTCGGAAGGAGAAGGCCCCCAACATCTTCAATTACATTTTTTGTTTCATCTGTTTATTTAACCTTCCTCTTCATCCTTTTATCCTACCTTCTTGTCGAGAATGATGGAATAAAGGGATGAAGATGAAGCTTGATCTAATTGTGTTGCCATGACTTTTAATACCTTCAGGGGATTAAAATCAAGTGCCCAACATTTGTGCCCACCTCTGGTGAACTCAGGAATACCACAAGAAGCTTCATCGCAATGCTGATAAAGAGCATGGCAAGTTTCAACACTTTGTCATCAAGCTCAAAGAAGCTTATCCTCCCAATCTCTTTTAGGATCAAGCTTCGAACCAGGTAACAAGAGGTAGAAAAAAGAAGCTTAACGAAGGGTACAACATGTTGGAGTCCAAGGACTCTACATCAAATCCAAACGGTCCCGTATTCCAATCACCTTCTCCCATGAGGACCTTCAGCTCAAAGATTATCCATACAATGATGTTATGGTCATATCTTGTGTTATCCAATGATTTCTAGTTCACAATGATGCTATGGTCATTTCTTGTGATGTGAGTCTTTATCAGTTCGTGAGATGTGAAGGCGACTCTATATATATTGTGTCTAACGACTGCCGCCAAAGATATCCCATGCACGAGTTAGGTTTTGTCTCTTCTTAGTGCTACGTTGGTGTTGTAGTCTTTTTCACCCCGAGCGTCGATGTGCATCTGCGATCGAGAGGGCGGGTTTACGGAACCCGTCGTCTTCAAGATCCTGCACTTGAAGAGGGTGAATAAGGTATTTGGGGGTGCATCTTCACGTTACTGATCGTGTTCTTCTCGATGACTATTGCCAACGTCGCTCTTGTCTCTTCATCATCTTTATTCAGTATGTCCAATCAGTACACACCATCTGATCTAGTCTTGTACTTCAGTTTATCTGTTGTTATGGATGTTTTCTGCGTATCGGTTACTAGCATGTTAGGGAACAACATGCATGCTAGATTCTTTTGTGTTACACATGATTTATGTTCGGAATTTAATCTGAAAAATATCTAATTACTGAAGAGATCTCAAGTAGCACGTCCGGAAACCCATCCACAAAATTATGGAATGCGTGACAAAAAATAATAATAGCATGCTGTCTATTTGTAAAAATGTATCAGAAAATATTAAAATTTCACATAGAGTATCTCTTGTAGCGAGGAGCACACCTAGGGAGTAGGGACCTTGTGTGCCGCCGGCCGGCCCAACCTACACGCGCATGAGCTAGCTTGACCATAAAAACAGTGAGAGAGAGAGAGAGAGAGAGTGCCGGGGGCGGCTGGGAGGGAGATCAATCTGACAGGTTTCGGCAGTAATGTGTGGCCCATACACTTACAGGCAATAAAATTAATACCTGCATGTATACGTCTCTCTCTCACACACACTGAGAGTGTCCGAGAGACAGACAGGTACATGCACCTATAATTGTTGGTCAGCCGAGACAGGTACACACATACACTGAGGCGCAGCAGGAAACTGCAATTCTGTTCCGTGGCCACCGGCGGAAATACAGGAGGCTTCTTGTCGTCTAACTGTTGTTCGTTTCTTCCCCTGACGGATCTTTCTTCTTTCCTCCGATCCGGCCCTGCATACTGCATTGCTCCAGCACCACCAGTCACCAGTACGTCTGCCATCGTGCTGAGACGTATATGGCGTGTTTGGTTGGGTGGCTAAGTGGAGAAGCTGCAGCCGTGGATCCTTAAAGCATAGTTAGTTTGGTTGACATCTCTACTGAGTCGAGCTACACAGATGCAAGTAGGGGGCTTGAGCCAGGCCGGCTGGCGATGCCTAGCCTAAGATTCTGCGCGCGGCCAGGACGGTGGGATGCAGCGGCTTGTTTTACTAAAAGATTGTTTAGTTTGTTTTTTAATTATATTTTCCAATTAAAAGATTTAATCACTGAACCAATTTCATATTTGTATTTTTGATATTTTTTTGACAAAACTAGATCATATATGTTGTATAAAATTTGAAGATTTATTTGTGAATTCTTCATTGGTACATGTTTTGATACAAGCAACCAAACAATGTCCCATAGTAGCCAGGCTGAATTAAACCAAGTAACCAAACATTGCAGTGTTGCATAGATTAAACCAGGCCACCTATAGCCTGGTTGACTAATGTGAGCCAGGATCAACAGGGAAGGGAACCAATCACATGGATAGTAGCTCGTAGTACGCCAACATTGACGACAACGACTTCCCCTCTCGTGTTCTCGTCATGCATGCATGCCACTCGATCGATGGATGGAGAGCTTCGTTCTCATCTGACGATCATGGACAAGCCATATAGCCCATATGCATGGTCGTTCTAGGGCAAATACTATAGATGACTAGAGAGAGAGAGGACATGAGAGCCGCCAGTAGGTGCTAGTTGAATGTGCTTGAATGCGTTTATATGGCCGAGTAACTGCATTTGAATGCCTCATGAGCTGGGAGGAGGGGAAGATATATATAGATATATAACCATCTCTCCGTCTAAAAAGTATATACGATTCTAGAATAGACAATAATACTATGTTAAAACATTTTAATTTTAACTAATTTCATAGAAAAAATTAATATCGATATCAAATAATTATTGTTTTTTGTGTTATTTGTCATGTGATATATTTCAATAATATATCTATCTATTTAGTGTCACAATGCAAAAATTATTCTTTCTATATATTTAGTCAAAGACTCAAAGTTTAGATGCATGCTTTTGAACAAAAAATATATCTAAAATCATATTCTTTTTAAGGTGAAGTTAGTAAGCATTATATATTATACACTACACACACAACGTATGGATGGTTCATCGTCATCACTCTATAGGACCAGGGGCCCTGTCTGCAGCCCGGCCACTATATATCTAGCTAGCCCTCCCTCGTATATTAATGTGTGTTACTTAACTGTGCCGTGACTTCTCCGTGTCTCGTATCATTCAATTCAATCGCCTCGCCTCGCCTCGCCTATCCTGTCTCCAATAAAGAAGAGTTGGAGATATCGGTCGATGCATGCTGCTCCTGCTGGCTGCTACCGATCAGGATCAGTCTAGACTATATATAAATACTATATATATGCTAACGGATACAAAGGAGCTAGCTGTAGTAGAGCAATAATATCTGCATTTATTCATATACATCCTGCTCCTTTCATTTGCATGCAAGAAAACAACGGCTTGAACGATATAAGAAGATAAAAGTCCATTAATGTTGTTCATGTATCTAGGCTTCTTGATGAGGGAGTTAGGTCCAACAACTTATCGTACAATGTAGATAAATATAGTACTCCATCTGTGCCGTAATCATCTCTGATTAAAAGCCAAATCTATACTATTGCACATCTCTATGTCTACTATATTAAAACATCAGTTTCAACGGTCATTCCGTGTCAGCATTTTTCAAAAAAAAATCCTCTACATTTATTTAGAATCAACCCACACTTCTATAATCTCTTCTCTACTACTATAATAGGAGAGTTTATGTAAAAAAGATGAAATTATGTATAAGTGAGTGTTTGAACCTTGGTTGGATATGTATGGCAGACTAAGACTAGAATAAAAAAGTGTTATACCACAAGAATAAAAAGTGTTTATATACTGAGACCGATGAGTAATAGGCCGGCATGTAAGAAATGAAAAAGTTATGGTCGGCGTACGTACGGGAAATTGTTTCTCTCTTTGTTAATTATGCATTCCATAAAGTAAAATTAAGATAATTATAGGGGTGTTTGAATATAATAATATACTAGAACTAATAGATAGTTGGCTAAAACATTGCTAATGGGAGCTAGCTAACCATTAACTAATTTACTAAAAATAGCTAATAGTTCAGGATGTTTAGATGTCTCTAACTAATTTTAGCCGCTATCTATTTAGCTATAGTGCAATTAAACACCACCGTGTCGTAGCAGTAGATGATGCTACAAGTTAAAATGCGTGACGCATCAGTATTTATATATAAATAATAAATGAAGTAGTACGTACGCGCGTGTCTCAAATAAAAGATTTGAACTTGACAAACTATTGGTAGCATAAAAGGAACCCGAGCCTCCCAGATAAAAGCTTTAAATTCCATGTCTGTGATGTGTGCACGTACGCACTCATATGGATCGGATACTGTGCCATCCCCACTGGGTCATGCATTTGGGCATGCATATTAATTACTACAATTATTTGTGACTCCAGTATACGTCTGACTTCACAGCAACATGTGTGTATGTAGATAGATGAAGCGTGTTTCATCATGTGAGCGGATGTTTGCATGCATGCAACCTACTCGATCTCTCATAATAAAAATTTTCCCAAAATAAATGCACTATAAGAGAATTGGGTCATATATATAACCCCTATAGCTTTCTCAAATGCTAAACTGTAATGGTCGTTACGTACATCTTTATAAATGTATGTATATATACACGTAAGTAATTTCTCGTCAACATTAACCTCTTTATATTACCTCAAAATTTAGAAGTGCAATTATTTTGGAACCAAGATGAGTAGCAGCTGGCTAGGGGCACAGGCGCGCGATCATCTTTCGTTCTGTCCAGCCGGCCCCATGCCCTGCGCTAGCTGCTGCCAGTATATTGCGTGCACCTGCACACACATGCATTACCATGCATCTGAACGAGCTTGCTTGTCCGCTTGCATATGTTTGCTTCTGCATTGGCATATATACTCCATGCACAAGCATTGATGGCGCACCTGGCTTCTAGAGTATTTTTTTTTCTTCTTTATTTGCGGCTGAACACCTGGATAGTTAATTAGATTACGTATACTTTCTAATTACTTTTGTGGGATATTATATTTACTGATTTTATTTTGTAATCTCATAGTAGTATTATATTCTTAATTTGTTTGTGTCATATATAGATGATCTTTTAGAACTTTGGCCCCTGAAAATTAATTCATGGACAATGTTAGTAATCTTTATCACATGAAATTATCAAAGTGAGCGTGGTTAATTAGTTACCATGTGGCCTTGCCCAGGTGAAAAATCAGAGGCACACCAACACCACTGCCTATTGCATTGATTTCCTTCCCAGCAACTTCAGGTGGACCAACAACAATCAAAAGGGGGGGACACACGAGAATCTAGAGATATGTGCGCGCTTCGTTAGTTATTATTGTTGTTGTTGTTTGGAAAAGACACGCACAAACGGACATGCCCATGAAGCTAGATAACCACTTTATGGCCTCTCTGCTATTTTCTTTTTACACAAGAGACACACGCAAGGAGACACTGGAAGCAACGTTGGTATGCTTTTCCAAGCATATAATTCTTTGTCACCTTCTTGTTAGCCAATAGCGGTTTATTGTATTAGCAGCTTTACCCTGTGGAACAAATGGAATGTTTTGCCCAATTAATTAATCGAGCTAGGCTGCACGAATCATGCACGTCTACTTTAATTTGGAGGTTTATTTCAGTAAGTTTCCTTAATTATTAGTTTTAGCTCATGCGTTAAGAACCTAATGATCTTAACTGTTTGCAGCAGCGCCTGCCTTTTGATCAATAATGTCGATCGCACACCATGCACGGAAGATATATATACGCTGCACTGGTCATTATATATATATATATATATATATATATATATATATATATATATATATATATATATATATATATATATATATATATATATACATGTAATAATCGTATGTAATCAAATGGAACATGCATAAAACTAATTGACTCTCCCAACATGCTTCCTATTTTGCTACAAAAAAAAAACTTATTACAAATATATATAATGACGTACGCACACTGACTCAAATACTACTTGAATGCTGGGGACACACGGGACCTCTGCATGCAGCTATTGGATGTCTGGGATGACATGTGTTAATACTATACGCAGTGGTACTACCACTTGCGTTGCTGCAGTGGTGACTTAAGTTTTATGCCCATTTATTATACACACAGCTGGTACGTACGTACGTATTATTTAAGATGCCTACTGAGTGTCCATCTTTATTTAACATGCATCATCGCCTTTATGTGCGTATGTATGTATGTATCCCCTGGTCCCTTCAAATCTTGCTCTTATTAAGGTGATGTTGATCTTGATCTTTGATGGTGGACTCATAAACACCTCACATGAAGACCCGGCCCGGAGAGGAGCACCTGGACGATATATATTAATTGTCCTAGAGTCAGCAAGACCACCTAGCTAGGAATCGATTAACACTAATGGTCGTTATCGTAGTGCGACAATCCTATAACTAATTTCAATCAGCGTTCTAATTTTCACTGATTTTTAAACGGTAACAAAAACACCAGTAAAAATTATAAAATTACCGCTAGTAGAAATAATAATGTACGTACTAGTGAATGATCTGCTCATCAGAGAGAATCTTCAAGGATAACGATATAATATAATCCTAGTACTGCACTAGCTGGAAACACGAAGGCAGAGGTGGATTCACAAGAAGGTTGATTCCTGGTGGAGCTAGCTGAGGCATCAGACCGATGCATACCTGCCTGGCTGCCTGCCCATCGACGGGATACCTACGTACAGCATGCAGGATGCAGCCCTGTTTCTGCTCCGACGACGATCCCATGCACATGACATGAGCTCCGTCCAGCTCTCGGTCGATGTGTTGCTCCGCCGGCCACTGCGCGCATTGAATGCCGCTGCTCGCCGGCCGGTCTGCCAGCCGCGTCGTTTGGATGCTCCGGCCGGCCAGCCGGCAGCCGCGCCGCCAGCCGTGTGATGTCCTGTCCCCATTCATACGTCCGGGGCCCACCACCGCCACAATCAATCTACAGGTACTACGCTCAGAGCCTGCATTGCGGCCAACCACGCGATGTTACATGTGATTGTACAGGTACGTACGTGACGTGGTGGTCGGCATTGAAAGGCGGGTGTGCTCGATCGCTTCGGTGGTAAACTGTTGATTGATTGGATTTGATGCATTGCTAGTGCCTCATCGTCGGACCAAGGAGGATCTGCCAGGTACTCCTCCTGCCAACATTATTCGCGTGCTACACATGTACGCGTATACTACATAATTGTACAGATACATTCCCAAACCTGGCCTCGTGCAATATATATCTCCTCTCGTCGCATTTACAAGGAAAACATCTACACAAATCCAAAATTATAAGCTAGCCACCATAGCTACTCTAGGCTAACGTTTTCTTCTACAGCTAGCATGTCTCTAATAACCTTATTTATGTCACATCCGGTTTTAGAAGATAAATCTAATGTGAACCATATATGTGCCAGGATAAAAAAAATTCACATACACAACGATTGCGCAGATGTCATATCATTGCACAACGCTCAAACGTAAAGAGTATTTAACCGTATTATAGACCATAGTCTTAAACATCACATAGTTCAACGTACTCTTATGGAAACGTAAACTATTTAAGCTAAGATAACTCGACCCTCTATAGGCACCTGACCGGGGAAGATTGCTAGCCTGCTCTTAAAACCGGTGAAGCCTTGTAACTTTTGGAGGTCCGCTTTAGCAGCATCCTCATCTGAGCATGGGTTGCACCGAACACAACCTAATGTTTGAGAGAGAGCATGGGTGAGTACATAACGTACTAAACAAGTGCCTCGTTTGGCTTTATGATGAACAATGATACAATTAATATAAAAGGTAGGGAGAAGAGTTTAGTTACAATGTAAATCTAGCCATCTCTCACCACTACCAATCTTCTCTAAGCAGCGCAAGGCCTAGTGGCAAGGAGAGGTCAGGAAAACCACAACCAACCGAGCTAGACCCAAAATAAAAATTACACATTGTTAAGCCATGAGGTAATTAGAGGTGCATCAGAGTCTCTAAAATGCAGAGTATGCTGACGAGCTTCCTTTTCGAAACACAGGGTCCAAAGACTAATAGACGCTTTAGTGGCATCAAAGATTTTCCTATTTCAAACTTGCGAACACAAGGTTGACTTGTCCCTTGTTGTTTGGGTTGATGATATGAGTGATTGTCAATGGGTAGCATCTTGTTATTGAGCCATGGACTAACCAAGGCGTGAGTTATGTACGTCGTGCAATCATGTCGGTTGGATTGTGGTGTGCAGGTGTGGAGCACAGGTACAGTGGTCGACAACGAAGTTGAAGGTCATGCGGGTTCGTGTCGATGGACCAGGAGCGGTGAAGGATGAGCGATGGGACTTGACCGAAGGACTGGAGTCACCGGGTGACTAGCCATGGTGGCTGACACCTAGGACACGCACTCGCGTGAGGACGTGGCAGAATGGGCCGTGTTGCTGCCGTTGTTGAGGGCTGTGGGGACACGTGTCTAAGACGTGGGGGGCGCGCACGCGGTGCGATACTCACACCTGTTTGGTGGTTGAGCCTCAAAACCACCCAGCGCTATGGACGACGGATTTTCGACTAGGTTTGACCTTAAAACCCGGCGGTGATAGTTTTGGTGAAAGCTGGAGGTGGCACATGGCGTGATCATTGAGGGTGCACCAAGGCGAAGCAACTTCGTGTGAAGGGCATGGCCGTCAGATGAAAACTCTAGGAGTTGGACCATTTCGCCTCCTCCCCCTGAGGAGTGGATATGCTCTATGTAAATAGGGATAGTTTAGGAAATGGAAATATCCCTCTATAAATAGAGGGGAGGGCTGGTTAGTTCGGTATCTCTTTGGCTTAGTTTTATTTGCCTCTTGTTTTATAATTCTAGTTTTCCTCTCTAGGTTTTCACCAGTTTAGCCGGGAGATCCGCAACGATTTTGTTCTGTCGACTGTATCTTGTAATCTGCTACCATTAATCTTAGTGTGTTCCCTTGCTAAATTTTTTAAGTATTGTGTTCTTGATTTCTTCCCTTCCCTTCTCTTAATGATTTGAGAAGAACTATCAAGTTCTTGTGTTCTGGGTACTATTGGGATTTGTTGGTGGGTAAGGTATACTCCTAGGATCACTATAAACTCCCTATTGGTGCAGTTTGTGGTTGTGATCTTAGTTGATCTTGTTTTGAGTTCGTTCTACAAAACCTCAATTTTGTTCGTATTTTTAGATCTATAGTTGATTCACAAGTCCGATTGCGCTCAAATTTTGTGCAGACCTTGGAAACATATTTGTCTAGGTGTGTGTAAAATCTCATCTCGATTAGATTTTGTTTAGTTCAGTTTCATATTCGAGAACAGAATTTTGTGCTGCTGAAATCAACACTAGTTCGTGACACTGTTTTAGACCCATTTGGGCTTTTCGGTGTCCGATTTGTGATCCGTTTGTTTTTCTGGTCTCATGTGAGTATTAGGAACATTTTGAAATCATGAGATTACTGGTTTTCTAATATGATTTTGGTTTTATCTCTTTCTTCATCTCAGTTGAAATTAAGTGCTCAATTTTAGTTTTTTAGCAGCAAAATTAGTAGGATGGTCCAGGTGATGGGTCGTTGGGTCCATCACCCTAGGTGATGAATAGAGAGTATATATATAAGGTTTGATAGAAATTTTGGAAAAAGCGAGAAAATCACCATTGACGGTTCAGTTAAGACAACCGCTAGTGGAAATAGTTGTACTCAGAGATAACTGTATGTGGACGGAACCATTTCTACTGGCCCAATGCTGGCAGTTCTGAGAAACACTAGTGGAGATGGGTTACGAATGGTCTCTATATAGCTTTTTTACTAGTGGCTTTCACTAGTTACCTTAGCTACCATTTGTGAATCCCAAATAAGTACCAAGTTTGTCTTTGGGATAACCACTATTTTTTTACATGTCATACTTACTTGTCACTTGCATGCATGTGATTCACATAGTGCAAGTGTTGTGTTGTGTTTGAGTTTTTATTTGTTTGAGGCAGAAGCTAACATTAAAAACTAATTGAAGACTTTGTTGTTGTGCCTTGAGATATGGTGCTTTTATCTAAAGCAATGTATCCTGTGCAACCGGCCATGCCGGTGGAACTATGTAAGGCTATCTAATGCAAGGGCTACAGCGTGATGTGGAGCTGATTTGCATTTAGATGCCCGCCAGGCCGCTAGCGTCGGCACTTCTACTGTTAACCCCCTCTAATCCAAGCGCACAAGTTCCACGATTCAGGACAAATTTGGTTACCTAACTTTTCTATCTAAGATTAGTTCTTCAATTAGAACTATTGGCGCCGATCCGGGCACCAATCACTGCGTTGAGAACCTACAAAGGTGTTCTTTGCACAGGTGCGGATGGTCCGCGGCCAGAGGCCGGACGGTCCAACCTGGCACAGGGCTCAGGTTCCCTGCCTGATGGGCCGGACAGTCCGCACCTAGAGGCCGGATGGTTCGCGTGTGTGCAGGGGCGGCAGAGTTCGCCGGCGGCGCCTGAATCTCACTCCAGGGAGGGACCCCATCGGGGAGGAAGATCCTAGGCTTCGTCTAGGGTCGATAGGCCACCCCTGGACACCTCTAATCGATGTAGAGCCGAAGAGAAGCAAAGAATTTGGGGGTAGGGAAAGGCTAACCTAGAGCTAAACTAGAACTACTCCTAATGCGTAAGTAAAAGGAGAAATAGACTTGATTTGATCGATTGTTGGTGGGTTGAATCGGTCGTAGCCCTTCATCTATATAAAGGGGGAGGTCTGGATCCACTACAAGTTGTTTCCCGAGCTAATCCCGTGGTTTTAGCTAACAAATCCCACGAGAAACTCGGAACCCTAACCGACTCCGCGCACGCGCGGATTGTCCTCACCACCACCATGGACCATCCGCGCGGTCGTTTCCTGCACTCAACATATGTCCCCTGCCTTTTGGTGGAGGTTGACGAACCAAAAGCATATGAACGAAGCCTGATGCAAGTTATCGGCTATTCAATCCAATATGGTGATCATTCAATCGAGCCCCAATGCATAAAGGCCGTTTCGAATTGCATCTTTCTCGGCCATGACCATTTGATCAATGGATCAAAAGGAATAGAATGGAGGTGCCCCCAGCCTGAATAGACAAAGGGACTATGCGTATACCATGGGTTCATCATCGTACCATCCCATATTTGAATAGGACAATATATCCACGATGAGTAGGCGGGTGAAAAGCATCCTGGCAATCATAGGATGAATAGACGATGCTTCTTGCGTCGCCTTTCGGGCTGTTTTGTTCGACCGTCTTGTTTTATCGGGTGGTCGGGGTTTCTTTGTTGGCCGATCACATAAAACAACCTTCTTGCTAGCATATTTGGAGAGCAACTGATCAAAAGTACGGCCGACTATGACCAGTCGACCATGTGTGCTTTGCCCTTGTGTTTCTTTCCTTACTTTATGTGGAGGATGACGCCTCTAGCCATGGGCGGACTGTCCGGCTGAGTCAGCCAAACCGTTCGCATGAGCACCGGACTGTTCGCACCCAGGTGCCGGACAGTCTGCGATGCTTGAGTCAAGGAGTTTTGCTCGACTGCTTGGTTGAGCTTGTCCCCCAGTACCTCCGAACTTGTTAGTCTTTCTATCCGGAGCTTTCCGAGCAATCCCTTCTTACGATATATTTGACGTGCAAGGATCGCCAAGACCTCTTTGCATGTGGGTTCTATGGTATTGATAGGAAATGGCTGTGTGTCCACTTGCATCTCTTGAAAAGCCAACCGGCCCTCATTTATGGCCAATTGTATCTGTCGATGAAAAACATTACAATCATTGGTGGCATGAGAAAAAGAATTATGCCACTTACAATAAGCATGTCTCTTTAATTCATCCATAGGAGTAATAGTATGAGTTAATTTAATGTTGCCATTTTTTTAGTAGTTCGTCAAATATCCTATCACATTTGGCAACATTAAAGATAAATTTAATCTCTTCTTGCCAATTCTTTTGGACTGGCTTTAAGGAAGAACATGCAGAAGATTTGGCCTTTGTTGGCCAAACAAACTCAGCGGTATATACATCTGCGGATTCATCATCTGAATTATCACGCTCTACTAGATGTATAGTATGGGCGGCCGATTTTGATGTCTCTTTAAATCGGCTTTCACATGCTAAAGCCCACTGATGTAGCTGAGCTATTCAAGGAACTGGGTCCCATCTAATTTGTCTCTTAAGTAGGATAGCAACCCATTAAAAGCTAGCCCTGCTAGCTCTTTGTTTGCGACATGGATCCGAAAGCATCAGTTTTTAGTGTCCCAGAACCTCCGGATATAATCGTTAACCAATTCTTCGCATCCCTGTCGGACTAAAGCTAAATCAGCTAGCCCTAATTCATATTCCCCGGAAAAGAAATTTTCATGAAATTTACTCTCTAAATCATTCCAATAATTAATGGAATTAGGAGGCAGGGCGGCGTACCATGCAAAAGCCGTACCAGTAAGGGATAAAGAAAATAAACGAACACGAAATGCTTTCCCATCGGCCAATTCGTCTAGGTGTGCTAGGAATTGGCCTATATGTTCGTGTGTACTTCTCCCATTTTCACTTGAAAACTTAGAAAACTCCGGTATCCTTGTCCCTTGTGGATATGGGACAATGTCAAACCGGTGATCATATGACTTCTGATATGATTGCCCCACTCTAGCTACACTAACTCCGAGTCTGTCTCGGAATAGTTCAACCATCTCTTCCCTAATTTTCTCCATTGCGCCTGGTGGCAAACCACCGGACCCTAGGCTGTGGTGTTCATTCGGTCGGGTATTGTTATGCCGACCTTCTTGCCGTGACCGATCGATAATGTTGATCGGCCTATGAGCGTATAATGTGTAATAATTTGGTGCGTAGTGTCACACCTGGTTCTGGGGGCAAAACCGAGTGCATAGCATATGTGTGCCAAGATCCATTTTCCACATATATGTTGACATCACAAGTGTAATATATCAAAATACAATGCAATAAAGGCGTAAAGGGAGTAGAATAACTTTATTACATCATCCAGACATAAGTATCTTAAACAATATCATCAAAGTATAGCGGAAATAACAGGGGTAATCTCCCACAGGAAGATGACCGGCGCATCGTTAGACTCAGTATTCATCAAAATCTCCATCAAGGTCTTCTTCATCACCCTCTGATCAAAATATTAGCAAGGGTGAGATCACTTATGGTCGGGGCTCAGCAAGTGGGGGAAATTTTGCAAGTTTAACAAGGCTAAGGTTAAGCGGTAAGCATTTTAGTTGGTTAGTATTTTATTAGCAACACCTGTCTTTCTAATAAGTGTGTCCCAAATATCCCAATTAATCAAAAACATAAGATTATATCAAAAACACTTAAGTGAAATCACTTAAGCAAACCATTTGCGAATCACCGGATCATGATTTATTCTCCATCTTTATGTTCAATTATCATGTGAGGGTCCAGGTTGCTCTTAACCGCGAGCACAGCTAACATATCAGTTTTACACTCTGCAGAGGTGGTAGAACTTTACCCACAAGCCACTACAAGACATATAGCCTTCTATGACGAATACCTTATGACAATAGATCAAAATGTCATAAGTCTCTTCTATTTATGACGTTTTGTAGGGGTTGACTGACTTCAGTGACAAAAAGGAAATGTTTGTCATTAAGATGAACGCAAAATTGTCATAAACATGGAAGATGTCATATTTGTGACTAACACTTTTTCAATCTCGTGACAATTAGCTAGTGTTACAGTTTCATGATAGTGTTGGTCGTCATAAGTTCTCACGTTAATTTCCAAAAAAGCAAAATTATAGGCTCCACTATAAATAATGAAATAAATCAAAATAATAATGAAATAAGTTCGAATATGAAATAATATTTAAATACAAATTGGTTACAATCGAATTCCCCACATATAATTTCCATAAATATATTATATTAGTAAAGACTTAAATCTAATATATTTATGAAAAATTTGTTATACAACAATAGATAAAATAATAATCAAATTGCAAAAAATAGAAACAACTTTAAAACAAAAATGGA
This sequence comes from Zea luxurians, assembly GCA_029449295.1. NCBI lineage: Eukaryota > Viridiplantae > Streptophyta > Magnoliopsida > Poales > Poaceae > Zea > Zea luxurians. Next base: position 79,701,722 of record JAOPSE010000011.1, read on the forward strand.
CCTAGTTATTGGAACAAAACAAAAAAACCAGCGAGTATAATTGAGCGACCAAGGGTCGAACCTACAACCTCATAGAACCATTTTTAATGGTCACACCAACAAGTCAAGTAAAGGATTATGCTTGAGATAACAAACATCTCTATCTTAACGTACCTTAGCCATTCCGAATAAAAAAATAATTATGAAATTTGATCAAAATAATCCGAAACATGACATGGAGTCATATTATGATTGTAAAATCTTGGGATAAAAATTTCATAAGGGCTGATTTGGTGATCGGGGATCCCCAGGGTAAGAAATCCTCTTGCTATTCAAAATTGAATTGGAAGGGGATTCCTCCCCCATGGAATCCCTCGGGATCCCTAATCACCAAATCAGCCCTAAAGGGGTGTCTCATTTTTGGATTACTTACTATTTTTTTGAAAAGAATAAATAAATAAATAAATACCAAATGTGTTCATTTTTTTTGAAATTTGACATGGAACCATATTTTGATCCTAGGATCCTATGATAAAAATATCAAGATATTAACAAAATTTGATGTGTACATTGTTCACAAACGACCACATATTATATGAAGTTTCTTAGCATTGAGGTAGTACTTCGTAGTTTTGGCAACATTTCTTACTTTTTGGTTGTTTTTGCTTCAAAATTGTATCACTTTTTCATATAAATGTTACAAACTTACTTCATATAGAGGTGTCCCTTTTTGGGACTACTTACTATTTTTCTATGGTTTTTTAAATGCATTTCAAAGCGAAAAAATAAATAAATACTAAATTTGGCCAGAAAAATTGAAACTCGGCATGTAGTAACATTTTGGTCCTAGGAGCCTATGATACACAATAGTTGTTGTATACTTTATTTACAAACGACCATACGTTTTATGAAGCTTCTTAGCATTGAGCTAGATTTTGTAGTTTGGGCAACATTTCTTACTTTTTTGTTATTGTTTTTGCTTTAAAATTGTAGCATTTGTTCATTTAACTCTTACAAACCTACTCCATGTAAAATGTCTCCTTTTATGATTACTTACTATTTTCTATGGTTTTTAAATGACTTTAAAATCGAATAAATAAATAAATACCAAATTGTGTCAAAAAATATTTAAACTCGGTATGGTGTCATATTTGGTCATAGGAGCTTATGATAAAAATATTGACATTTCACAAAAGTTGATGTATACGTTGTTTACAAACGACCATATCTTACATGAAGTTTCTTAGCATTGAGCTAGTACTTTATAGTTTGTGCAACATTTCTTACTTTTTTTGTTGCTTTTGCTTCAAAATTGTACCTTTTTTATCTAACTGTTACAAACTTACTTCATGTAAAGATGTCAGAATCGAACCTAGCACATTTGAGAAAACCATGCAAAATGCAAAGACATACCCCTACACTACATAAAGTTGGCATATCTATTTTTATTATGAGTTCATATGCTAGCACTTCAGTGACTTTTCTTTAGAAAAAATTAGAGTCCTGCCAAACAACTAAAACATCTTACTTCTAAAAGTATCTAAAAGTTAGCGCCTTTTTCTACTAAATCTAGAATAAGCCGTTTGTGACAAATAATTTGTGAAACGGATTTAACATCTAAGAAAAAAACTGCTTTTCGAAAAAGGCAAACCTAGAGCGCTCACGTCCGCCGCGAGATCTTGGAGCTCAGCCTCTCTAACGATGGCTACGACTACCTCGCCCACCTCCGCGAGCTCCGCCCCTCCCTCTCCTCCACCGGCGGTGGGGGATCCTCGGCCATGTTCCTCCCCAGACACCGGCCCACGCGCATTGGCCTCCGCGTGGTCATCAAGGTCCTGCCACCGCCTCGCCTCGTTCCCCTCCCACGCGCGCAGCTTGCCGCAATCTTGGCCATGCCGCACACGGGCGCGCCCGAGGTGGACCCCACGATGCATCACCTCAAGAAGCCCACACCACCAGTCCACCCCCAATACCCCCATCCCCCTACCATCCCGTGCCTCGTGCTCCTGATCTGGGACGCCATGTGGAAATATGCATGAGCCGTGCTTATATTTGCAGCTGTCTGGTTTCTGATTTTTATGGCTCTTGACTTTTTTTTTGTGTGTAGTTCAACATCGCAAACTCGACCATTAGGTGTCAAAAGAAGCTCGAGATCGATGATGATAAGAAGCTGTGAGTACTCTCACAGTCTCATTCCCCCCTCTTACTCGCCTAGTTGTTGTGGTCGTTCGTTTGATTTAGATCCGTGGTGACGGTGACATGGTGTTTGATCAGCGTTCGATGGCAGAGCCATAAGTTTCTCTGTATACTCGTTTTGCTTCATTGAATTCGATTTCACATATTCATTTGTTTAAGAGGAGACTTTTAACTTGTTGGTTTTTTGTGTGCTCTTGTGACCACTGGCCAAGTTTTTTCTTAGGTTATAGTAGTTCATATCTAACTTTCTAGGAGTTGGAACTGTTGACTCACAACATTCTAATTCGATGAAAACATGAGGATAATGTTGGGTGAAAGTCGCCTAGAGGGGGGTGAATAGGGCGAAACTGAAATTTACAAAATTAATCACAACTACAAGCCGGGTTAGCGTTAGAAATAATAATGAGTCCGAGAGAGAGGGCGCAAAACAAATCACAAGCGAATGAAGAGTGTGACACGCGGATTTGTTTTACCGAGGTTCGGTTCTTGCAAACCTACTCCCCGTTGAGGAGGCCACAAAGGCCGGGTCTCTTTCAACCCTTACCCTCTCTCAAACGGTCCCTCGGACCGAGTGAGCTTCTCTTCTCAAATCAAACCGGGAATAAAACTTCCCCGCAAGGACCACCACACAATTGGTGTCTCTTGCCTCGGTTACAAATGAGTTTTGATCACAAGAACAATTGAGAAAGAAAGAAGCAATCCAAGCGCAAGAGCTCAAAAGAACACGACAAATCTCTCTAGCTAATCACTAAAGCCTTGTGTGGAATTGGAGAGGATTTAATCACTTGAGGGTGTCTAGAATTGAATGCCTAGCTCTTGTAAGTGGTTGAGAAGTGGAAAACTTGGATGACTTGAATGTGGAATGGTTGGGGGTATTTATAGCCCCAACCACCAAACTAGCCGTTTGGGTGGAGGCTGTCTGTCGAATGGTGCACCGGACAGTCCGGTGCACACCGGACATGTCCGGTGCGCCAGCCACGTCACCCGAACGTTAGGGTTCTGACCGTTGGAGCTCTGACACTGGGCCTGTCTTGATGTCAGGTGGCACACCGGACATGAACTGTAGGGTGTCCGGTGCGCCAGCATGGGCGTGCCTGACCTCTGCGCGCTCTGGCGCGCATTAAATGCGCTGGCAGGTGACCGTTGGCGCCGAAGTAGCCGTTGCTCCACAGTTACACCGGACAGTCCGGTGTACACCGGACATGTCCGGTGAATTATAGCTGAGCAGCTGTTGCGAATTCCCGAGGCTGGCGAGTTCGGAGCCGCGCCTCCTTGGAGCACCGGACACTGTCCGGTGTACACCGGACAGTCCGGTGAATTATAGCGCGCCGGCCCTGAGAATTCCCGAAGGTGAAGAGTTTGAAGTCGATCTCCCGTGGTGCACCGGACACTGTCCGGTGGTGCACCGGACAGTCCGGTGCGCCAGACCAGGGTGCCTTCGGTTGTCCCTTTGCTTCTTTGTTTGGACCCTTTTCTTGGTCTTTTTATTGGCTTATCGTGAACCTTTGTACCTATAGAACTTATAAACTTGGGCAAACTAGTTAGTCCAATTATTTGTGTTGGGTAATTCAACCACCAAAATTAGTTTAGGAAATAGGTGTAAGCCTAATTCCCTTTCAATCTCCCCCTTTTTGGTGATTGATGCCAACACAAACCAAAGCAAGTATAGAAGTGCATAATTGAACTAGTTTGCAAAGTGTAAGTGCAAAGGTTACTTAGAATTGAGCCAATAAATATTACTTACTAGATATGCATGGATTGTTTCTTTATTTTTAACATTTTGGACCACGCTTGCACCACAAGTTTTATTTTTGCAAATTCTTTTGTAAATTCTTTTCAAAGTCCTTTTGCAAGATAGTCAAAGGTAAATGAATAAGATTTTGAGAAGCATTTTCAAGATTTGAAATTTTCTCCCTTTGTCTTAAAATGCTTTTCCTTGACTAAAACAAAACTCCCCCTCAATAAATTCTCCTCTTAGTGTTCAAGAGGGTTTTAAGATATCAATTTTGAAAATACTACTTTCTCCCCCTTTAGAACACAAAGAAATACCAATTTGAAATTTACCAATTGAAAATCATTAATTTTAAAATTAGGGTGGTGGTGCGGTCCTTTTGCTTTGGGCTCATGCTTTCTCCCCCTTTGGCATGAATCGCCAAAAACGGATACTTTGAGTGAAATATAGGCCCTTCCCTAACTATTTTCTCCCCTTTGGCAAATAAAACATATGAGTGAAGATTATACCAAAGACAAAGAAATGCGTGGAGCGTCGGCGAAGGATGAGTGATAGAGTGGAGTGGAAGCCTTTGTCTTCGCCGAAGACTCCAATTCCCTTTCAATATACCTATGACTTGGTTTGAAATACACTTGAAAACACATTAGTCATAGCATATATAAAAGAGATATGATCAAAGGTATACTTATGAGCTATGTGTGCAAGTTTAGCAAAAGAAATTCCTAGAGTCAAGAATATTGGGCTCATGCCTAAGTTTGGTAAAAGTTTGTTCATCTAGTGGCTTGGTAAAGATATCGGCTAATTGATCTTTAGTATTAATGTATGCAATCTCGATATCCCCCTTTTGTTGGTGATCCCTAAGAAAATGATACCGAATGGCTATGTGTTTAGTGCGGCTATGCTCAACGGGATTATCCGCCATGCGGATTGCACTCTCATTATCACATAGAAGAGGAACTTTGGATAATTTGTAACCATAGTCCCGTAGGGTTTGCCTCATCCAAAGCAATTGCGCGCAACAATGGCCTGCGGCAATGTACTCAGCTTCGGCGGTAGAAAGAGCGACCGAATTTTGCTTCTTGGAAGCCCAAGACACCAAGGATCTTCCCAAGAACTGGCAAGTCCCCGATGTGCTCTTTCTATTAATCTTACACCCGCCCAATCGGCATCCGAATAACCAATCAAATCAAATGTGGATCCCCGAGGGTACCAAAGCCCAAACTTAGGAGTATAAGCCAAATATCTCAAGATTCGTTTTACGACCGTAAGGTGTGATTCCTTAGGGTCGGCTTGGAATCTTGCACACATGCACACGGAAAGCATAATGTCCGGTCGAGATGCACATAAATAAAGTAATGAACCAATCATCGACCGGTATACCTTTTGATCGACGGATTTACCTCCTGTGTCGAGGTCGAGATGCCCATTGGTTCCCATGGGTGTCTTGATGGGCTTGGCATCCTTCATTCCAAACTTGGTTAGAATGTCTTGAGTGTACTTCGTTTGGCTAATGAAGGTGCCCTCTTGGAGTTGCTTGACTTGGAATCCTAGAAAATACTTCAACTCCCCCATCATAGACATCTCGATTTTCTGTGTCATGATCCTACTAAATTCTTCACACATAGATTCGTTAGTAGACCCAAATATAATATCATCAACATAAATTTGGCATACAAACAAATCATTGTCAAGAGTTTTAGTGAATAAAGTAGGATCGGCCTTGCCGACTTTGAAGCCATTAGCTATAAGGAAATCTCTTAGGCATTCATACCATGCTCTTGGGGCTTGCTTGAGCCCATAAAGCGCCTTAGAGAGCCTATAAACATGGTTAGGGTACTCACTGTCTTCAAAGCCGGGAGGTTGCTCAACATAGACCTCTTCCTTGATTGGTCCATTGAGGAAGGCACTCTTCACGTCCATTTGGTAAAGCTTGAAGCCATGGTAAGTAGCATAGGCTAATAATATACGAATTGACTCAAGCCTAGCTACGGGTGCATAGGTTTCACCGAAATCCAAACCTTCGACTTGGGAGTATCCCTTGGCCACAAGTTGGGCTTTGTTCCTTGTCACCACACCATGCTCGTCTTGTTTGTTGCGGAAGACCCATTTGGTTCCTACAACATTTTGGTTAGGACGTGGAACTAAATGCCATACCTCGTTCCTCGTGAAATTGTTGAGCTCCTCTTGCATCGCCATCACCCAATCCGAATCTTGTAGTGCTTCCTCTACCCTGTGTGGCTCAATAGAGGAAACAAAAGAGTAATGCTCACAAAAATGTGCAACACGAGATCGAGTGGTTACCCCCTTATGAATGTCGCCGAGGATGGGGTCGACGGGGTGATCTCGTTGGATTGCTTGATGGACTCTTGGGTGTGGCGGCCTTGGTTCTTCATCCTCCTTGTCTTCATCATTTGCATCTCCCCCTTGATCATTGCCGTCATCTTGAGGTGGCTCATCATTTTGTTCTTCCTCTTTATCAACTTGAGCCTCGTCCTCATTTTGGGTTGGTGGAGATACTTGAGTGGAGGAGGATGGTTGATCTTGTGCATGTGGAGGCTCTTCGGATTCCTTAGGACACACATCCCCAATGGACATGTTCCTTAGCGCAATGCACAGAGCCTGTTCTTCACCTATCTCATCAAGATCAACTTGCTCTACTTGAGAGCCGTTAGTCTCATCAAACACAACGTCACAAGAAACTTCAACTAGTCCTGAGGACTTGTTAAAGACTCTATATGCCCTTGTGTTTGAATCATATCCTAGTAAAAAGCCTTCTACAGTCTTAGGAGCAAATTTAGATTTTCTACCTCTTTTAACAAGAATAAAGCATTTGCTACCAAAGACTCTAAAATATGAAATATTGGGCTTTTTACCGGTTAGGAGTTCATATGATGTCTTCTTGAGGATTCGGTGTAGATATAACCGGTTGATGGCGTAGCAGGCGGTGTTGACCGCCTCGGCCCAAAACCGATCCGGTGTCTTGTACTCATCAAGCATGGTTCTTGCCATGTCCAATAGAGTTCGATTCTTCCTCTCCACTACACCATTTTGTTGTGGAGAGTAGGGAGAAGAGAACTCATGCTTGATGCCCTCCTCCCCAAGGAAGCCTTCTATTTGTGAGTTCTTGAACTCCGTCCCATTGTCGCTTCTAATTTTCTTGATCCTTAAGCCAAACTCATTTTGAGCCCGTCTCAAGAATCCCTTTAAGGTCTCTTGGGTATGAGATTTTTCCTGCAAAAAGAACACCCAAGTGAAGCGAGAATAATCATCCACAATAACTAGACAGTACTTACTCCTGCCGATGCTTATGTAAGCGATCGGGCCGAATAAATCCATGTGTAGGAGCTCCAGCGGCCTGTCACTTGTCATGATGTTCTTGTGTGGATGATGAGTGCCAACTTACTTCCCGGCTTGGCATGCGCTACAAATCCTGTCTTTCTCAAAATGAACATTTGTTAGTCCTAAAATGTGCTCTCCCTTTAGAAGCTTATGAAGATTCTTCATTCCAACATGGGCTAGTCAGCGGTGCTAGAGCCAACCCATGTTAGTCTTAGCAATTAAGCAAGTGTCGAGTTCAGCTCTATCAAAATCCACCAAGTATAGCTGACCCTCTAACACTCCCTTAAATGCTATTGAATCATCACTTCTTCTAAAGACAGTGACACCTACATCAGTAAATAGACAGTTGTAGCCCATTTGACATAATTGCGAAACGGAAAGCAAATTGTAATCTAAAGAATCTACAAGAAAAACATTGGAAATGGAATGGTCAGGAGATATAGCTATTTTACCCAAACCTTTGACCAAACCTTGGTTTCCATCCCCGAATGTGATAGCTCGTTGGGGATCTTGGTTTTTCTCGTAGGAGGAGAACATCTTCTTCTCCCCCTTTATGTGGTTTGTGCACCCGCTATCGATGATCCAACTTGAGCCCCCAGATGCATAACCCTACAAAACAAGTTTAGTTCTTGACTTTAGGTACCCAAACGGTTTTGGGTCCTTTGGCATTAGACACAAGAACTTTGGGTACCCAAACACAAGTCTTGGAACCTTTGTGTTTGCCCCCAACAAACTTGGCAACTATCTTGCCGGATTTGTTAGTCAAAACATAAGATGCATCAAAAGTCTTAAATGAAATGCCATGATCATTTGATGCACTAGGAGTTTTCTTTCTAGGAAACTTGGCACGGGTTGGTTGCCTAGAGCTAGATGTCTCACCCTTATACATAAAAGCATGGTTAGGGCCAGAGTGAGACTTCCTAGAATGAATTCTCCTAATTTTGCTCTCGGGATAACCGGCAGGGTACAAAATGTAACCCTCGTTATCCTGAGGCATGGGAGCCTTGCCCTTAACAAAGTTAGACAAATTTTTAGGAGGGGCACTAAGTTTGACATTGTCTTCCCTTTGGAACCCAATGCCATCCTTGATGCCAGGGCGTCTCCCATTATAGAGCATACTTCTAGCAAATTTAAATTTTTCATTTTCTAAGTTATGCTCGGCAATTTTAGCATCTAATAATGCTATATGATCATTTTGTTGTTTAATTACGGCCATGTGATCATGAATAGCATCAATATCAATATCTCTACATCTAGTACAAATAGACACATGCTCAATAGTAGATGTAGAGGGTTTGCAAGAATTAAGTTCAACAATCTTAGCACGCAAAATATCATTGTTATCTCTAAGATCGGAAATTGTAACATTGCAAACATCTAATTCTTTAGCCTTAGCAATCAATTTCTCATTCTCATTTCTAAGGCTAGCAATAGAAACATTCAACTCATCAATCCTAGAAAGTAAATCAACATTATTATCTCTAGGATTGGAAGTTGAAATAGTACAAACATGTGAATCAACCTTAGCAATTAAACTAGCATTTTCATTTCTAAGGTTATCAATGGTCTCATGGCAAGTGCTTAGCTCACTAGACAATTTTCACATTTTTCAACTTGTAGAGCATAAGCATTTTTAACCTTAACATGTTTTTTGTTCTCCTTGATTAGGAAGTCCTCTTGGGAGTCCAAGAGATCATCCTTCTCATGAATAGCACTAATCAATTCATTTAATTTTTCCTTTTGTTGCATGTTTAGGTCGGCAAAAAGGGTACATAAATTATCTTCCTCATCACTAGCATTATCATCACTAGAGGACTCATATTTAGTGGAGGATTTGGATTTAAGCTTCTTCCTTTTGCCGTCTTTTGCCATGAGGCACTTGTGGCCGACGTTGGGGAAGAGAAGTCCCTTGGTGACGGCGATGTTGGCGGCGTCCTCGTCGGAGGAGGAGTCGGTGGAGCTCTCGTCGGAGTCCCACTCGCGGCACACGTGGGCATCGCCGCCCTTCTTCTTGTAATGTCTCTTCTTCTCCTTTCTTCTCCCCTTCTTGTCGTCGCCCCTGTCACTATCACTAGATAATGGACATTTAGCAATAAAATGATTGGGCTTACCACACTTGTAGCAAACTTTCTTGGAGCGGGGCTTGTAATCCTTCCCCCTCCTTTGCTTGAGGATTTGGCGGAAACTCTTGATGATGAGCGCCATTTCCTCGTTGTCGAGCTTGGAGGCGTCGATGGGTTGTCGATGGGTAGACTCCTCCTTCTTCTCCTCTATCGCCTTGAATGCGACCGGTTGTGTCTCGGTTGTGGAGGAAGTGCCTTGCTCGATGATTTTCTTTGAGCCTTTAATCATTAGCTCAAAGCTCACAAATTTTCCTATAACTTCCTCGAGAGACATTAGCTTATATCTAGGATCACCTCGAATTAATTGAACTTGTGTAGGGTTAAGAAATACGAGGGATCTAAGAATAACCTTGACCATCTCATGGTCATCCCATTTTTCGCTCCCGAGGTTGCGCACTTGGTTCACCAAGTTCTTCAAGCGGTTGTACATAGCTTGTGGATCCTCCCCTTGGTGAAGCATGAAGCGACCGAGCTCCCCCTCGATCGTCTCCCTCTTGGTGATCTTTGTCACCTCGTCTTCCTCGTGCGCGGTCTTGAGTACATCCCAAATTTCCTTCGCACTTTTTAACCCTTGCACCTTATTATACTCCTCTCGACTTAGAGAGGCGAGGAGTATAGTGGTGGCTTGGGAGTTAAAGTGGTGAATTTGGGCCACCTCGTCCGAGTCGTAGTCTTCATCCCCTACGGATGGTACCTGTACACCAAACTCAACAACATTCCATATGCTTGTGTGGAGTGAGGTTAGATGGTGCCTCATTTTGTCACTCCACATATTATAATCTTCACCGTCAAAAACCGGTGGTTTGCCTAATGGAACGGAGAGCAGAGGAGTACGCTTTGAAATGTGGGGATAGCGTAGGGGGATCTTACTATACTTCTTGTGCTCTTGGCACTTAGAAGTTACAGACGGCGCGTCGGAGTCGGAGGTCGACGTTGATGAAGTGTCGGTCTCGTAGTAGACCACTTTCCTCATCCTCTTGTGCTTGTCTCCTCTCCGATGCGACTTGTGGGAAGAGGATTTCTTCTCCTTCCCCTTCCCTTTGTTGGAGGAGCTCTTCTTCTTCTCCTTCCTCTTGGTGCGGGACTCTTCCGATGAAGTGCTCCCGTGACTCGTAGTGGGCTTGTCGCCGGTCTCCATCTCCCTCTTGGTGTGATCTCCCGACATCACTTCGAGCGGTTAGGCTCTAATGAAGCACCGGGCTTTGATACCAATTGAAAGTCGCCTAGAGGGGGGTGAATAGGGCGAAACTGAAATTTACAAAATTAATCACAACTACAAGCCGGGTTAGCGTTAGAAATAATAATGACTCCGAGAGAGAGGGCGCAAAACAAATCACAAGCGAATGAAGAGTGTGACACGCGGATTTGTTTTACCGAGGTTCGGTTCTTGCAAACCTACTCCCCGTTGAGGAGGCCACAAAGGTCGGGTCTCTTTCAACCCTTACCCTCTCTCAAACGGTCCCTCGGACCGAGTGAGCTTCTCTTCTCAAATCAAACCGGGAATAAAACTTCCCCGCAAGGACCACCACACAATTGGTGTCTCTTGCCTCGGTTACAAATGAGTTTTGATCATAAGAACAATTGAGAAAGAAAGAAGCAATCCAAGCGCAAGAGCTCAAAAGAACACGGCAAATCTCTCTAGCTAATCACTAAAGCCTTGTGTGGAATTGGAGAGGATTTAATCACTTGAGGGTGTCTAGAATTGAATGCCTAGCTCTTGTAAGTGGTTGAGAAGTGGATAACTTGGATGACTTGAATGTGGAATGGTTGGGGGTATTTATAGCCCCAACCACCAAACTAGTGGTTTGGGTGGAGGCTGTCTATCGAATGGTGCACCGGACAGTCCGGTGCACACCGGACATGTCCGATGCGCCAGCCACGTCACCCGAACGTTAGGGTTCCGACCGTTGGAGCTCTGACACTGGGCCTGTCTTGATGTCAGGTGGCACACCGGACATGAACTGTAGGGTGTCCGGTGCGCCAGCATGGGCGTGCCTGACCTCTGCGCGCTCTGGCGCGTATTAAATGCGCTGGCAGGTGACCGTTGGCGCCAAAGTAGCCGTTGCTCCACAGATACACCGGACATGTCCGGTGAATTATAGCTGAGCAGCCGTTGCGAATTCCCGAGGCTGGCGAGTTCGGAGTCGCGCCTCCTTGGAGCACCGGACACTGTCCGGTGTACACCGGACAGTCCGGTGAATTATAGCGCGCCGGCCCTGAGAATTTCCGAAGGTGAAGAGTTTGAAGTCGATCTCCCCTGGTGCACCGGACACTGTCCGGTGGTGCACCGGACAGTCCGGTGCGCCAGACCAGGGTGCCTTCGGTTGTCCCTTTGCTCCTTTGTTTGGACCCTTTTCTTGGTCTTTTTATTGGCTTATCGTGAACCTTTGTACCTGTAGAACTTATAAACTTGGGCAAACTAGTTAGTCCAATTATTTGTGTTGGGTAATTCAACCACCAAAATTAGTTTAGGAAATAGGTGTAAGCCTAATTCCCTTTCATTGGGCTTGTCCTTGACTAAGGTAATAGAAAATGGAATCAATTCACTGGGGTTTGAATGCTGGGAACATTGATAAAGTTTGGAGCAGATGTGGTAACGGTATTGCAGAGAGGCCTCAACGATGTAATGAGAAAGGGGCGAGGACTGAAACAAACAGATGTATCTTTATTCAGTCCCAGGAGTAATTAGATTATGTTACATTCCACCGACCCAAGTGCTTTGGAAATGCCATTGAAGTTTTTCATATTAACTTTCTGTTAAATGTGTTCAGCTCTTGTTTATTGCTGCACATTACAAGCTCTGGAGATGTTTTAGTCGTGTACAGAAAGTAGGCATTACGAGTGGAATGGAAATTGTTGTGTGACATGTCTATTTAAGTTTTTGGAGTTTGTTGAGGCAAGGATACTCAATCAATTTTAGTTATCTATTGCAAATGTAATTTAAATGGCACTTTTAAAGTTATAATGATAGTAGACCATCCTGTCTGTCTTGAAAAAATAATAATAAATTGCAGCCTCATTCTTGACCTTGGACACTCTTGAGATGAAAATTAGTCTTGTTTGAAGCTTGGACACCATTTCAATCTTCCCATTGACCAAGCTGTGTTGTGTCATGCAATCGCGTGCTTCAATCAACAAAAAATAGTTTCAGTTTGTTGCATTCATCCATTTATTTTCCTGTAATTATAAGCATGCAAATCTACTTATTAGAAGCATCACTAGATGAAACTAGCAAATATCATTTCTAAATTGAGTAACTAATTTTACAGCCTAGGTTACCTGATGCAATGTGCTGACTTCCAGATAGCTGGAACTTTTACAAATGTAGGTTACCTGATGCAATGGGACTTGCTATTTTCAGGACAGTTTGCTATGCATTTAGCAATGTTGGAGAGGTTAGTTCGGGTATTGCTATATCTCTGCTGCTATCGGCATATCCAGTCATATTTGTAATAAGTATTTCATTTTCCTTGTGTGTGTTGGAAAACTATGTCAAAAAGAATATCAAGTTATATGTTGTTGCCATGCTTGGATTATTTGGATTGTTAGTCAACACAGTTTAAATTTATCCCCTCCATTCAATACTTCTTATAGCCAGTGGAGCAAACTGGCATGATCCATCAGCAAAGCCACCTATAATTTGATTTTGATCTTGCTATTACATAGTTAATTTTATTTTTCTCGAACATCTTACATAAACAAATTGTTGGCATAGTGTTTCGGGTACAAATAACAGTAGTATCTGTTGTCCCATATTTTTAGAATTGCTATTAAATTTGTGCATGCTTTCACTTTGGCTGACATCTTCCTACACTAATCTGCGTGTATTGTCATGTCTATTTTTTTGTAGAAAATCAGTATCTTGCACAAGGCACCTTTCTCCTATTGAATGATTTGTTCTTTTGTCCAATTATTTAAGTTCAGTGGTACACATACTAAAACAGTTCATTCTGAAGCACTACAAATGATGCTCTTAACTCTGTTAAATGGAAAGGTAAGGCAAATCAGAATTTGTTGTATGCCAATTAAATAGTAACTATGTTTTTGTTCTTGCATGGCTATGTGTGCATGGCTACATATGAAGTAAATAAGTTATGTTTATTTATATGTCCAAGATCTTCAGGTTGAGCTTCTTCGACAAGAGTTGGATAACTTGAAGATGGAATTATAAACTTCAAGGGTAAAACGTTCTGAGGAAATAGAAGGTTTAAAGAAGATATCACAAGAAATGCATGCTCTTCTTCACCAACTCATAAGCTTCAACCAGGATTAGCACAATCTAGGGCTATGAAGTTCCTAAGCCCCTAATAGTGAATTATTGCAGGATGTTTCTGCTTTTAAAATTGGTTGTTGGTTGAACTATGTTTGGTTGTTTTATCAATAATTGGATGCTCGATATATACAAGTAGGACTTAGTGGGTCCAAGTTTGTTGATTTTTATTACTAGGAGCTCCAAGTATTGTTGAATAATGTTGCTTCTTGCAAGGAGTATTGGGACGTATGAATTGGAACTTGTGTGCTATAACTTTTGTCATTGAATATGTAAATTTTGTGAAATATATCATGTGAACATCTGTACGGTTGAATGAGATTGCTCAAAAAATGGGCTACGGTTGAATGAGATTGCTCAAAAAATGGGCTACAGATTTTGATAATATGGAATTGTATTCATAGAAAATTACAAATTAGATCTAATGAGGCCATAAATTTGGTCTAGCACAGACATTTTATAAATTATGACAACAAAAATCGTCATTAAAAAGTGGCATGTTATATTAATAAACGTCATAACCATTTGCCACATCAGCTCCACATCACCAATACACATGATTTTATGACAAAATTTGGTCCACATGGTAAGGCTTTAGTTGAGTATTAGTAACGTTTTTCTTTGGAGTAATGACAGTATGTAAATGTCATAAAATCTGTGACGAAGTAGAATCGTCACAATTTTAGTGACATAAAAATTTAAATTCGTCATACAACATGTTTAGCCACGTCACATAGATGACAAATCAATAAACGTCACACATATGTCATAGAATTCAATCTATGACATATATTCACTTATCAATGACAAAAGGTGAATGTCATAGAAGGTAAGGTGTGTTGTAGTGAGCTGTGTATCCCATCTAGCCTGGGTTGTATGGACCCTTAAACACTGCCGAGGTGAATGGCTAGGGATCCACTATGAGGTTTTCACAGAATACACTTAATACAAAGCAACCTGCTAAGGTTTTCAAGTCAGTGTGGAGGCCCTATGGGCGATGTACCTTAGCCAAGAATATGTCCTCATGTTAACATGAGCTAACACCACTATCGCTTCCCCTCTTGCCCATATTTCAGGTAAGGTTGCTAGATACCAAGCATATAAAGCTAATTACCAAAGCTAGAGCCATTATAGCACTCGTGGTTGCACTGTTATCCTAGATGGTCACTCCATGTTCCATTTAATATAAAATGTTCTTGTTTAACCATCAGGTTAACATCATAATAATAACTTCATTTCCGGAACATTAGTATCAATAATGAGTGACATCATAATTATCAAGTTGAGTGGTAGGACAAATTTGCAAAGTATAGTATTTTCCCAGGGTAATCAAGGAATAAAGTTAGTAAATCTAGGAAATCCTTAATTAGGCAAATCCCATCAAATAATGCAATATGTCCAAAAAGTAAATATTATTATATGCATTAATTGGGTAAAAATATAATATGCAGAGGGAGGATCCACTTGCCTTGCTCGAAAGTGTCCTATGGGTCGTCCTCGAACGAGTTTGGTTCGTCTACCCCACAGTCAACTTCTAGCATCGATTTGCGTATCATACATACAAAAAGAATTCAAAAGCTAAATAAATAAACATACACCATTATAGGAGTAATCATTCACCATTCCATACACATTCATGCATCACATAATTATCCTCATAATTATGTCTTAAAGCATAAATACTTATTAATCCCTTATGACCATTACTGTGAGTCGATATTGGTGAAAATATGAGTAGGTGGCTATAACACTAGTTTTGTCTAGTATAATATGTATTAACATTCTTTATGGAAAATAAATGCTAATTATTTTCTCTATTACTAATAATAGACTTTTAAGTTTTATCCCTTTTATTTCTAAATAGAAATTATGCGTATAGCTAAAAATTGTTTATTTATAATTCTTCTAACATTAATATTCTAAGAATTAGTGTAAATCACTAATTGGACTTTTAATAACATATTCATGGTTATTATGACATAAACAAGTATTTTACTAATTCTAATTAATTTAGTGTTATACTTATGAACACATTTATTCTGACTTAATAAAAATCGATTTCCATATGATCGAAAATACGTGGTCTAGTATTTTCTTCTACTTTCTCATATTTAAAGTTACACTTAAAACACTACTAATAACTATCGTTCCGTATGCTAGAGCGAAGTTTAATTGTAAACGTTTCTAGTATGAAAATCACTGAGTTAGTGAATAGTGACATTATTTATTTTTAAAATTATAAAATCATACACATGTCCAATATATTGTTGCAGGGTTTGATTATGTCTACATGTATACATCAGAGTTTCTTTTCTATAATTTCTAAACTGAAAATCTCGAAATTAATTAAATTTACCAAACCAGGGACCGGGGACAAGCGCGGCTCCGGTGAGGCATTCGGACGGCGAGGTACGAGCTTCGGCGAGGCTCCACGGTTGGCAGCCAACGGACACGAGCGAGCGAGGAAGAGATGGGGAAAAGTTTGGACAGAGGAGGGAGAGAGGGAAGAGCTCGTCTAGGACCTTTTATAGAGAGGGTGAGGGAGAGAGAGAGGCGCCGGACAGGGAGGAGAAACGGCCGGCCATCACCACACCATTGATGGCCATCAATGGTGGTCTTCATTGAGGGAGAGAGAAGGGGAAACGAGGGAGAAGAAGAGGACGGTTTCCGACGTGAGGCAACGGTCGGGTGCGGCCAGAGACGTGGACACGGCTGAGTGGTGGCCAGGGCGCGCGTCACAGCGCGGTGGCGCGTCCAGGGGAGGAAGAGAAGGGATCGCGGGGCCCTGACGGGTGGGGCCCGTGCGCCATAGAGAGTGCGGTGGGGGGGGGGAATGGGGAGAGGCCGGCTGGGCCTAATGGGCCAAATTGGCCTATGCGGCTAGGGTTTGCTGTTTTTCTTTTTTTATTTTCTTTTTGATTAAAAATATAAATATATTTTTAAATAATTCAAAAATCATAATAATTATACCAAAATTATTTATAATTAAAATATATTTTTTTGGACCATTATTTCTATATTAATTAATTGGATTTTCATTAAGAAAGAAATTCTACCAAACATCCAAAAATCGAATATGAGCAAACAAAAATTATTCTAGATGCAAGTAAAAATCAATCATTAGAAGAAAATTTATTATCATAATTACCATTAATAATCTAAATGCATTATTTTAATTTATGGTTTTTATAGTGTTACAAACCTACCCCCTTAAATGAATATCGTCCTCGAGATTAAGGAACTTCTGAGAATAACTGGGGGAATTCTGCTCTAAGTTCATCTACTTTTTCCCAAGTGGCCTCATCTTATTAATGGTGACTCCACTGAACTTTACACATGTTGATAACTTTACTCCGAGTAATCCTACGAGATGTTTCCAGAATTCTGATAGGGTACTTCGAGTAAGTCAAATCCTCCTTAACATTGAGTTCTTCCATAGGTAATTGTTCCTCCGGTACTCTTAAGCATTCCTTAAGTTGTGACACATGAAATACGTCATGCACATCCGACAAACTATCAGGTAGCTCTAATTGGTATGCTACTTCACCTTTTCTTTCCAAAATCTTGAACAGGCCAATGTAGCGAGGAGATAATTTTCCCTTAACCTTAAATCTTTTCATTCCTCTCATCGGTGAAACCTTAAGGTATACGAAGTCTCCTACTTCAAAGATCAACTCTCTTCTTCTATTGTCGGCATAGCTTTTCTGTCTCAACTGTGCTGTTTTCAAATTCTCTCTAACAAGTTGTACTTGTTTTCTGCTTCTTGGAGAATTTCTGGACCAAATACTTGAGTTTCTCCGGTCTGATTCCAATAAAGTGGGGTTCTACACTTTCGTCCGTAAAGTGCTTCAAACGGTGCCATTTTTAGACTTGCTTGATAACTATTGTTATACGAGAATTCTGCATAAGGCAAACTCTTATCCCAGCTTCTACCATGGTTTAGGGCGCAAGCTCTTAACATATCTTCCAACATTTGGTTTGTTCTTTCTGTTTGCCCATCCGTTTGCGGATGGTAAGCTGAACTAAAGTTTAACTTGGTATCCATGGACTCATGTAGTCTTTTCCAAAAGCGTGAGGTAAATTGGGTTCCTCGGTCCGATACGATCTTCTTTGGTACTCCATGCAAACAAACAATCCTTAACATGTATAACTCTGCTAACTGGGCTCCCGTGTAAGTTGTCTTCACAGGTATAAAGTGTGCCACTTTAGTTAACCTGTCCACTATAACCCATATTGAATCATAGCCGTCACGAGTACGGGGTAGTCCAACTATGAAATCTATACCAATTTCTTCCCATTTCCATTCCGGTACCTTGAGAGGTTGTAGTAATCCTGCTGGTCTTTGGTGTTCGGCTTTAACTCATTGACACACATCACATAGTGCAACATGAGTAGCCACATCTCTTTTCAAACCGTACCACCAATACTTTTCCTTTAGATCCTGGTACATCTTTGTGCTTCCAGGGTGAATAGAGTAAGCCGGATCATGGGCTTCTCTTAAAATAAGTTCGCGTAGGTGTTTGACTTCTGGTACACAGATTCTCTTTTTAAACCATACTGTGCCTTGTTCATATTCCGTGAAATCTGGGGCTTTACTAGGGGTGGATATCGAGCCAGTGTAACACCCGGTTTTAAGGGGACAAAGCCGGGTGCATCTCATACATGCGCAAAGAAGACAACATATATAATAACATAGTGTATAGAGATAAATGTCACAATATAATCAGAGTACTTAATACATAGCGGAAGACTTACAAAAATAAAATATAAATATAGCAGGATCTAAAATCTATCCTTGGCGCCAGAAAGTCAACTGGGAGACGCCACCTAGATCGAATCGAACTCCTCGATGCGTGGCTCCTCTTGAACCACCTGTTCTTCTCCTGTGGGGGGGTGTGAGATAGCAAGGGTGAGCTCACACATGTTCATCGCTCAACAAGTTGTGGGGAATAATGTGGCATGAACTCACCAAAGGTGGGAGCTCATGAAGTGTAAGGCTTATCAAAGAAAATGGTTAAAGCTGAGCATTGCTTTTAATGTTGGTCAAACTTTTATTAGCAATTACTAGATGTAAGTAAATACTAAACCATAATAAATAATAGAACAAAATTAATAACAAATCCCATGCAAATGCAAATGACAAATTGAATTTAGGTTCCATAAATTAATCATGTGAGGGTCCGAGCCGCTCATGACCGTGAGCACGGCTAGTATACTAGTTTTACACTCTGCAGAGGTTGCGCATCTTTACCCACAATCCGTGTTACCCATCTGCCAAGGGGTCATGAATCCCATACACCTCTACCAAGGAAGCGAGGCAGGGTAACACTACGAGGCCTTTACAAAGTTCCACTAGCTTCAGAAATCCCACTACAGTTTATAGGAAGCTCCAGTGCAGGGTTCTTGCCTGATCCGCCATCGCAGCAAAATCAACCAAGGACCTCCCTACACTGACCACTCCCCTACTGCCCTTGCCCCTTTCGGGTAAGGAAGACCTCCACTAGCTTTCCTAGTTAATCAGCCAAGGGCGTCCCATTAAACCCTTGTGGTAGCACTGTTTTCCCGGGTGGTCGCTCCATGTTCCAATTAACATAATGATCTTATCATGAACATAAATAACATAACAAAAAAATTGGAACATGGATGTAACGAAATATTAATCCCAAAACCATATAGAGCAATAGCATAACTACCCAAGTGATTCAGGGATAACCAAGGTAAAAGGATAAACAGTCTAGGATGACCTATTGGGTCCCATCAAAATTAAACCTATGCATTGATAAATGATAATAAAGAACATTATTGGGTAACAAAAGTGAATCAAGGGCACAACTTGCCTGGCACTTGAGATTCCAGTTACCAGGGTGATTCTTCAGATCCTCGTGACCTCACGCTAGTCGTAGCAATACAAACAAACATGGTATAGATAGAATTAACATTACACCAAACATAAGTACAAACTGAATAATAATAATCTATGCGTCGCTACGAGATCGCGGAATCGAGAACTACTAAGATCGGAGTTGTGATTAAGGAGTTATGATTTTATAGAAAATCTACATGATTAAAATATTAAACTATATTATAAATTGGTTACTATAAATCATATGAGAGATTATTCTATAAATAATTATCTCCACTTTAATCTAAGTTAAAAATTTACCACAAATTATATTTTGGTAGACAATGATGAGCACATTAACAAGACTAACCAACATGAGTTAAGTAAAGGTCTAATCATAAAATAATAGGATATGGTATAATAAATGTTGTTACTGCGTAGTAAATATTTATACGAAGCTAAGGCAACTGGAACGGATCAAATCGGAGTTAAAACAAAGGAGTTATGAATTTCTGAGGGTTTTATGTATTTGATATAAGATCAATTAGGATATTTAATTTTAATGTAATTTTCATGTCAAAACAGTGGCACTAGATGATAAACAATAATCTCACGAAATTATAGGAACTGGAAGGGACTCATTTGGACTTAATATGAATTTTTTAGGGATTAAACTAGTTATTGGAATTAATTTTGTATTATAAATCTTTTTCTAAATGTATTTCTCTGTTTTATAATTTATCTGGACTGCGCGCCAAAATCAGAGAAGTGCAGGGCTTAATGTGCAAAAAGTCCCAAGACACAGTTGGCCCTGCAACGGACTGCGGGTTGGTTTCAAAGGAATCGAGGGTCTTTTTAAGAAAACGACCACAACGAAGGGGTAAGGACCTATCTGAACCGTTGGATCAGCGCCCGATGGCTTAGATTAGACTAAGCGCATTATGAACCCGCGAACGACGTAAACCGCACGATCGCGAACTAACGTACAGGATTCATTAGACCGAAACGTTATCCCCTGGTTTAATCCGGTCCGATCATCAGTCGATCAACAGCCCACAGTGATTCCTTCCCCAGATCTAATCGTGTGCGCCCAATCGCAGATCGACGGCCCCAAATGCTGTCTTCTTCCTACCATCCAGAGTTGGGCCGGCGGCGCTAGAGCATACACCGCAGCAGCGGACATCGCCGGTGATGGCTGTTCGGCCCCACTGACGGGCAAATCCAACGCAGAGCGGCGCTAACCGGTGAATCAATAGACTACAAATGCGCGAGAGGTGACCATACCCGAAGTGGTGATGCGAAGCTTTTAGTTCACGGCAGCGGGCGGGCACATGAGCGGACACCGGCAACAACAACTTCTCTCACTCCCTTACCGGAACACGGCCATGGAGAAGCAGTTCCCTGCTCCCGCACAGCGTGGCCCACGGTATCTGCGGCAATGAAGCCCAAGGTGGCCATCAATCCCTCAGAATCTCTCCCTGTCTGGTACCGACATTTGGAGGTGGCCAGGGTTGTGGAGCTCTCCCTGTTTTATCCCCAGGATGCCAAGACCGATTCCTACGGCGCATGACCAAGAAGAGATCTCGGGAGAGCTCGACTGTTATGGGTTAGGTACGAAGCCGATTCGGCCGGTCGTTGACCAGAATCTCCGGGGAGCTGTAGCGATGGGCGCCCAGAAATCTGCCTTCAGTTAGCGCTCGGTTCGCGTAAGAGATAGGGAGGGGAGCTGCTGACTGGGTGGCCCCGTAAGTCAGTGGCAGAGCGCAGGCTCGAGTGCGCGGATCGGGAGACCGACCAGGCGGGCTCGCGCGACAGAAGTCCGGACGCGGAGAGAAGGGCTGCGGCTGACACAGGGCCTCGCCATTCAGTGACGCGTGCGCGTGGGTGAGGTTGGGCTGCGCGGAAAGAGGTTAGATGGGCCGCGCCAGGAGGATTGGGCCCAAGTGACGCTTTAAATTTTCCTTCCCCTTTTTCTTTTATTTTCCTTTCTCTTTTCCTTTTAGATTTTCAAATTTAGAAAGTTTACATTCCATTCAAATTCCAACTTCCTGGTAGATTTGTTTTCCCCATTAAATATTCAACTTAGACATGGTATGGGTGAATTTATCCATTTTTAATATTCATTTCTTGGTAACCATGCTCTCTTTCTCAAATTGTATTTTAGGGTTTACAAATCCTACCCCCTTAACAGAAATCTTGTCCTCGAGATTTGTAAGAGGGTGCATAATAATGTTATCTCAAACATATGCACAGACAAAATCTCAACATGATGCATAATTTTATTGGCAACACATGGGGTCAAATAGACCTTATTATTCTTCCTAACATAGTATCATACCAAATACTAATTAAAGTAACGTTTAGATCTTACAAATAGTAGTAACGTATATATATGTTTATGTAGCTTGGTGGAGCTAGTGGTTAGGAAAGCATGGGTGATGTATGTCCACTTTATTATGTAGGATAGAAGATGCCTTTAAAGCATAGATAGGTTTGGGCAGGAAAGGATAGGGTAAGGAAATACTCCATCCAAGATTGTCGATCTTGATTTCTTTGAAGATCTGGCTTGAATCTTATCCTCCCTTGATTTGATGAGGTCGATCATCTTCAATCTTCGTTCTCGAAGTTGTTATTTGAATTTGGGACATGTAGTGAAGGCAGATTCTTAGGTAAACAAAATAGGTTAATAGGTGGTTATGAGTTAAATAAGTTTAAGCAGAGTCTGTCTTGTTGTTTTGCTTCTAGATTGGTTGGATAAGTTATGTAACATGTTATATCGGTCAAGTTTGGTGTTATCATCAAGGATAATGGGTATTGGTGTTACCATAACTAGGGACATAGTTGAGATAGGTGTGGGTACATGGGGTAGGTAGAATGAACAGAGTTTTTTTACTTGTAAGATAAATGGGTTGGGAAACCTATAATATAGGCTAGGTCGTGGTTTCTCGGACAAGTTGGCCTAAGACACCAATTTAGGTTAAAACATGCTTATAGAAGTATGGTCCAACCTATTTTCCCAGTATTATCTTTCATGTTTGTCCATTAGGTTAGATTTGATCAGACTAGATGGGATCAGAATTAAATTGGTGTAATCAGATCAAACTAGATATGATCTACTTTATTTATTTTAGAATAGGTCATGTTGGTTACACTGTTATGAGATAAGAAAACTAGTGGGGATAAGTACGCTTATTAGGAAAAGATGAGTCTCTAAAAATGAGATAGAATCTTTTGAGGTTAGTTAGATCTATTAGGATAAGATGAGAATCCTTTCGAGATGAGATGAGTCTATTAAGGTAAGGGAGTATCTGTTAAGATAAGATGGATCATTTAAGATAAGAGAGTCTTTTAAGACAAGAGGGATCTCTATGAATTAGATACATTTTAGTGGAGGATAATCTAAATTGTTTAGTTATCTTATGAATTCTATTAAGGCCTATATGTATATAATTGTGGACATTACTCCACAACTAATCACACTCAATCAAAGATCCAAATCAGACAAATATCATAAGAACAAACACTCAAGCGTATGGATAACTATAAAAATAGCTTTGTTTTTGTTCCTAAGAGTAGGTCTCATGTTCCTAAAGGTCACTTTAGGCAAAGGATTTCAAAGTGTGAAAGCCACATTTGCCTTTAGAATGAAAAGGTAAGAATAATCAGAGTAAAGCAGAAATAGATGAGAAAAGATTAAGATAAGATTAGAAAAGAATCAGAGTAGCAAAGGTTAATCAGAGTAGTAGAAGGTGAAACAGGACCAAGATAAGTATAGAAAGAATCAGAGTAAGGTAAGTAGGTAATGGTCTTGTCCATTTCTATCTAGGTTTCGTCCTACAGTCAACATTCCTCTGATACCACTTCTGTAACACCCGGTTTTAAGGGGACAAAGCCGGGTGCATCTCATACATGCGCAAAGAAGACAACATATATAATAACAGAGTGTATAGAGATAAATGTCACAATATAATCAGAGTACTTAATACATAGAGGAAGACTTACAAAAATAAAATATAAATATAGCAGGATCTAAAATCTATCATTGGCGCCAGAAAGTCAACTGGGAGACGCCACCTAGATCGAATCGAACTCCCCGATGCGTGGCTCCTCTTGAACCACCTGTTCTTCTCCTGTGGGGGGGTGTGAGACAGCAAGGGTGAGCTCACACATGTTCATCGCTCAACAAGTTGTGGGGAATAATGTGGCATGAACTCACCAAAGGTGGGAGCTCATGAAGTGTAAGGCTTATCAAAGAAAATGGTTAAAGCTGAGCATTGCTTTTAATGTTGGTCAAACTTTTATTAGCAATTACTAGATGTAAGTAAATACCAAACCATAATAAATAATAGAACAAAATTAATAACAAATCCCATGCAAATGCAAATGACAAATTGAATTTAGGTTCCATAAATTAATCATGTGAGGGTCCGAGCCGCTCATGACCATGAGCACGGCTAGTATACTAGTTTTACACTCTGCAGAGGTTGCGCATCTTTACCCACAAGCCGTGTTACCCATCTGCCAAGGGGTCATGAATCCCATACACCTCTACCAAGGAAGCGAGGCAGGGTAACACTACGAGGCCTTTACAAAGTTCCACTAGCTTCAGAAATCCCGCTACAGTTTATAGGAAGCTCCAGTGCAGGGTTCTTGCCTAACCGCCATCGCAGCAAAATCAACCAAGGACCTCCCTACACTGACCACTCCCCTACTGCCCTTGCCCCTTTCGGGTAAGGAAGACCTCCACTAGCTTTCCTAGTTAATCAGCCAAGGGCGTCCCATTAAACCCTTGTGGTAGCACTGTTTTCCCGGGTGGTCGCTCCATGTTCCAATTAACATAATGATCTTATCATAAACATAAATAACATAACAGAAAAATTGGAACATGGATGTAATGAAATATTAATCCCAAAACCATATAGAGTAATAGCATAACTACCCAAGTGATTCAGGGATAACCAAGGTAAAAGGATAAACAGTCTAGGATGACCTATTGGGTCCCATCAAAATTAAACGTATGCATTGATAAATGATAATAAAGAACATTATTGGGTAACAAAAGTGAATCAAGGGCACAACTTGCCTGGCACTTGAGATTCCAGTTACCAGGGTGATTCTTCAGATCCTCGTGACCTCACGCTAGTCGTAGCAATACAAACAAACATGGTATAGATAGAATTAACATTACACCAAACATAAGTACAAACTGAATAATAATAATCTATGCGTCGCTACGAGATCACGGAATCGAGAACTACTAAGATCGGAGTTGTGATTAAGGAGTTATGATTTTATAGAAAATCTACATGATTAAAATATTAAACTATATTATAAATTGGTTACTATAAATCATATGAGAGATTATTCTATAAATAATTATCTCCACTTTAATCTAAGTTAATAATTTACCACAAATTATATTTTGGTAGACAATGATGAGCACATTAACAAGACTAACCAACATGAGTTAAGTAAAGGTCTAATCATAAAATAATAGGACATGGTATAATAAATGTTGTTACTGCGTAGTAAATATTTATACGAAGCTAACGCAACTGGAACGGATCAAATCGGAGTTAAAACAAAGGAGTTATGAATTTCTGAGGGTTTTATGTATTTGATATAAGATCAATTAGGATATTTAATTTTAATGTAATTTTCATGTCAAAACAGTGGCACTAGATGATAAACAATAATCTCACGAAATTATAGGAACTGGAAGGGACTCATTTGGACTTAATATGAATTTTCTAGGGATTAAACTAGTTATTGGAATTAATTTTGTATTATAAATCTTTTTCTAAATGTATTTCTCTGTTTTATAATTTATCTGGACTGCGCGCCAAAATCAGAGAAGTGCAGGGCTTAATGTGCAAAAAGTCCCAAGACACAGTTGGCCCTGCAACGGACTGCGGGTTGGTTTCAAAGGAATCGAGGGTCTTTTTAAGAAAACGACCACAACGAAGGGGTAAGGACCTATCTGAACCGTTGGATCAGCGCCCGATGGCTTAGATTAGACTAAGCGCATTATGAACCCGCGAACGACGTAAACTGCACGATCGCGAACTAACGTACAGGATTCATTAGACCGAAACGTTATCCCCTGGTTTAATCCGGTCCGATCATCATTCGATCAACGGCCCACAGTGATTCCTTCCCCAGATCTAATCGTGTGCGCCCAATCGCAGATCGACGGCCCCAAATGCTATCTTCTTCCTACCATCCAGAGTTGGGCCGGCGGCGCTAGAGCATACACAGCAGCAGTGGACATCGCCGGTGATGGCTGTTCGGTCCCACTGACGGGCAAATCCAACGCAGAGCGGCGCTAACCGGTGAATCAATAGACTACAAATGCGCGAGAGGTGACCATACCCGAAGTGGTGATGCGAAGCTTTCAGTTGACGGCAGCGGGCGGGCACATGAGCGGACACCGGCAACAATAACTTCTCTCACTCCCTTACCGGAACACGGCCATGGAGAAGCAGTTCCCTGCTCCCGCACAGCGTGGCCCACGGTATCTGCGGCAATGAAGCCCAAGGTGGCCATCAATCCCTCAGAATCTCTCCCTGTCTGGTACCGGCATTTGGAGGTGGCTAGGGTTGTGGAGCTCTCCCTGTTTTATCCCCAGGACGCCAAGACCGATTCCTACGGCGCACGACCAAGAAGAGATCTCGGGAGAGCTCGGCTGTTATGGTTAGGTACGAAGCCGATTCGGCCGGTCGTTGACCAGAATCTCCGGGGAGCTGTTGCGATGGGCGCCCAGAAATCTGCCTTCAGTTAGCGCTCGGTTCGGAGAAGAGATAGGGAGGGGAGCTGCTGACTGGGTGGCCCTGTAGGTCAGTGGCAGAGCGCAGGCTCGAGTGCGCGGATCGGGAGTCTGACCAGGCGGGCCCGCGCGACAGAAGTCCGGACGCAGAGAGAAGGGCTGCGGCTGACACAGGGCCTCGCCATTCAGTGACGCGCGCGCGTGGGTGAGGTTGGGCTGCGCGGAAAGAGGTCAGACGGGCCGCGCCAGGAGGATTGGGCCCAAGTGACGCTTTAAATTTTCTTTCCCCTTTTTCTTTTATTTTCCATTCTCTTTTCCTTTTAGATTTTCAAATTTAGAAAGTTTACATTCCATTCAAATTCCAACTTCCTGGTAGATTTGTTTTCCCCATTAAATATTCAACTTAGACATGGTATGGGTGAATTTATCCATTTTAATATTCATTTCTTGGTAACCATGCTCTCTTTCTCAAATTGTATTTTAGGGTTTACAGCCAGCTCGACTCATTATGGCTCGGCTCGTTATGGCTCGTTACTGTAACGAGCCAGCTCGGCTCGGCTCGTTATACTAACAAGCTAAACATCTGGCTCGGTTCAGCTCGTTAGGAAGCTTGAGTCAGCTCGTTAGGCTCGCGAGCTACACAACTAAATACAAAGATCTATGTACATAAATATATATATATATATAACCAAAAATCATATTTTAAGTGTTTAACACTACAAACACAAAACTTTTATAATATTATTATCATATCATCGTCCTAGCTTCTAACTTTTAATATTAAATTAAATAACCAAATATGTATTAACTTACATATTTACAAACCCTTATTATAATAAGATAGAAACAAGCATCATTATAAAGCAATTCATTATCCATTCCACAAACACGTAACATTTTATTGCACAACACTAACATCATATGCTGCTAGAAACAAAGTTCACAAAACTATAACCAATAATCAAATATTAAATATGCAATGTAGGTATGTAGCCATGCAATAATGCAAATATTTAAGCACATGGCACATCCACACATGTACATATCACAGATCATAACTATGAGAAAACAAGACTATGAGAGATGAGGCGACACCAACGACTAGACAAACTTGTGTTGTGGCTTGGCTCGTTTGGCTCGCGAGCTAGCTCACGAGCTAACCCGAGCTGGCTCATTAGAGAACCGAGCTAAAATGCTAGCTTGGCTCGCTACAAAATTAAAACGAGTCGAGTCGAGCCAAGCTACTAACAAGCCGAGTCGAGCGAGTTATCGAGCCACGAGTATTTCATCCAGCCCTAGGCTTTACCCAAACCAATCAAAGTTTTAATTTCCTTAATTTTATCATCAGATTCTAGTCCTTTACGAATCTCTTGTTCCAAAGTAGATTCTACTTCCATAACTGTTGCTTCCATATTATTGAGGAGCATACCAAGGTTGAGTTGTTCCATTTCCCAGCACAATTCCTGTGACATCGAATGAGTAGTGATGCTGTTCACTTGACTTTTACGACTCAAAGCATCAGCCACTACATTTGCTTTTCCTAGGTGATATTATATTTCCAGATCATAGTCTTTGATTAACTCAAGCCATCTTCTCGGTCTTATGTTGAGTTCTTTCTGAGTGAATACGTATTTCAAGCTTTTGTGATCCGTAAAGATTTTGCACTTGTTTCCAATCATATAGTGTCTCCAAATCTTCAAAGCATGCACTACGACAGCTAGTTCCAAGTCATGCGTAGGATAATTCTTCTCATGCTTTCTCAACTGCCTTGAGGCATAAGCTATTACTTTTCCTTCTTGCATTAGCACACATCCAAGTCCAAGGTGTGATGCATCGCAATACACATCAAATCCTTTGTGAATGTCTGGCATTACCAATATTGGTGCAGTAGTTAACCTTTTCTTGAGTTCCTCAAAACATTTATGGCATGCTTCATCCCACTTAAACTCTTTACCTTTCTCTAGTAGTGAGGTAAGAGGTTTCACTAACTTGGAAAAACCTTCAATGGATCTTCTATAATATCGTGCTAATCCAAGAAAACTTCTGATCTTGGGCGCATCCTTTGGTTGCTTCCAATTTAGTATTTCACTTATCTTTCCTGGATCTACTTTAATTCCACCATCAGTAACAATATGTCCTAGGAAAGCAACTTCCATCAGCCAAAAATCACACTTCGAGAACTTTGCATACAATTGGTTGTCACGAAGCTTTTGTAGGACTAGTCTTAGATGATCTTCATGTGTTTCTTCATTCGGAGAGTATACCAGTATGTCGTCAATGAATACGACCACAAACTGATCCAGATATTCCATGAATACTTTATTCATCAAGTTCATAAAGTATGCTGGTGTAACGCCCTGAATTTGGGGGTAGAATTTTTTTTTCTTCTTTTCTCTCACCAAATTCAGGCGTTACCCTTTCCTTTTCCCTTTTTATCCTCGCTAAGCCTTGATCTTTTCCAAAAGTTATAGAGAGAATTAGCTCGACATCTTGTGTAACCAAAACCTAGAACTATTTTTGTTTGTTGCATCATGCCGGATTTTGCACTCTTTTGTTTGTGGTTGAGTGAATTGGAGAATTAGGCATATAAGAAATTGTGGAAATTAGAAAAAGAAAAGCCTTTTCTTTTTTTTCTCTCTTCCCCCCTTCTCCCCTTTTGGCCCAGCCGCCCCCCCCTTGGCCGGCCCAGCTGGCGGCCCAGCCGCCCCCCTCCCCCCCCCTTCCCGCGTGGGCCTTGCGCCGGCCCAGCCGCGCGCCCCCTCCCCCCCTTTGGGCCCAGCCGGCCCAACCGCCCCCCCTTTTTCCTTTTTTTTCTTTCTTTTCTTTTTCCCAAAATTTCCCTCCCTCTCTCTCTCTCCCTCACCCTAACCCTAGCCGCCGCCGCCCCTCCCCGGCGCCGCCGCCGCGCTGTCCTCCCCTCCGGTGAGGCTTCTTCCCCCCCCCCTCCTCCCTCCTCTCCTCCCCTCCCTCCTCCTTCCCTCCCGTCGGTGCCCTCCCCCGCGCCATGGGCGCGCTCGGCCCCGGCCCCGCGAGCTCGGCCCCGGCCCCGGCCGCCCTCCCCTCGCCCGCCCGGCCGCTCGGCTCGGCCGCCCGGCCGCTCGGCTCGGCCGCCTCGGCGCCCCCCGTCCCGCGCCGGCGTCCCCCGCCCCCACGCGAGCCCCGCTCGGCCCAGCGCCCGGCCGCCCTTGGCCGCCCCGGTTCCGGCCCCGGCCTCCCGCGCCCGGCCGCGCCGCTCGTCCCCGACCCCGGCCGCGCCCGCCCAGCCCCTCCCCGCGCCGGTCCCGTGCTCGGCCACCCCCGGCTCGGCTGCCCCGCGCCGCCCTGCCTCGCCTCCGGCGAGCCCCCGCCCCGTCCCGCGCTCGGTCGCGCCCCTCGGTCCCGCCCCCGGCTTGGCCGCCCTCGGCCGCCTCGCCTCCGTCGAGCCCCGCGCCCGCTCGGTCCCGCTCCGTGCCCCCCCGGCTCAACCGCTCGTCCCTGCCCCGGCTCGGCCGCCCCCCGGCTCAACCGCCCGCCCCCGTGCCTGGCTCGGCCGCGCCGTCCCCGCCCTAGCGTGGTGGCCGGCCGTGTCCTCGCCCCGTCCGTGCCTCGCCCGCCGTGGTCCGCGGCGTCCTCGCTCGCCCGTGCTCGCTTGCCCTGGCGTGCTTGCCCGCTCGCCCCGCCGTGCCTTGCTCGCGTCGTGTCGGCCCCAGCGTGGCCTCGAGTTCGGCCCAGCGTGCCTAGGGCACGTGGCCCCGACGTGCGCACGGTTAGTTCGTGGTGTGTGTGTGCGACCTCGCGCGCGTGCTCGCGTAGTGCGCGTGCCTTGGCACGACCTGCCGTGCCTCCGTCTACCCCCCCCCCTATCCTATGCGCGCTAATCACGTTGTTTATATTAATAAGATAGGAGTCTCAATGTGGAAATTGGTTACGTTAGTTAATTTGTATAGCTAATCATCTATCTTATTCAACGTTAATCTACTAAAAGTGGTCATGTTTACATTAGTGCATGTAGCTAATTCTTTTGTTAGAACCAATTGGAATTAGAGCACGTAACGTCTAGTTATTCGCCTACCCGCGCCTCGAGCATAAGCTTTAACCCTCGCGAGACCTTTCCCCGCCTCTTTCTAACCATGGTAAATTCATTATCGTATGTGATATTCTATGTATATTTACTTTATTTGTTCTCTTGTATGGTGTACTGTTTGTTTCCTAATTTGAATGGATGGATGTATGTATGCTTGCAATCGCATAGAGAACGATCCGGTTGAAGAGCCCGAAGAACTCGCAGGAGAAGCCCCTGAGCAACAGTCGGTTGGTGGAGGCAAGTGTCCTTTGACCTATCTCTGTCCTATTCATTCTTTAATTCACCTCCCGCTTTACACATGTATACCTAAGGATTGACTAGCTTTTGTTATCCATGTCCTTGTTTACCGATTTGGGTTGGATTATTATTATTGTTTAGCTTTATGCTATTGCTCAAACTCTAATCAATGAACATGATGAGATTATCTATGATACGCTGTTTTCCCCTCTCTTATTATGATGTTATACTTGTGGTCTTTAAGGGGGCTCGAGCGGTTTCTCGAGTGCCTCTCCGTAAGGACCTGTTCTATGGATGACCGCCCGGGAAAACAGTGCAACCATGAGGGTGGAGTGGGACGCCCTTAGCTGAGTAATTAGAGGATCCAGGGTGTAGTTCGCTTCGCCGTCGTGCCGTCAATGGGGCACGGTGTATGCGGCTCGCTCTGCCAAGGTTGATTTGTCCCTTGGGGAGGAGTGCGGTACATTTAGGAAACCTAACGGGCGGCTACAGCCCCAGGGAATCTTTGTAAAGGCTACGTAGTGAAACCCTGCCTATTCACCTTGGTAGTGTTTAAGGGTTTGATCGGCCCGAGGCAAGAGGGAATCACGGCTTGTGGGTAAAGTGCACAACCTCTGCAGAGTGTTTGAAAACTGATATATCAGCCGTGCTCGCGGTTATGAGCGGCCAAGGGAGCTCCAGTGATTAGTGGTACTTGATCAGAGACATTTTGGTTTACAGGTGGCAATGAGACTGATGGTTTTGGTTATGACTATGGTGCTGGTAAGTGGTATTCTTTCCGTTTGGAAAGAGTACATCGGGCTAATAACTTGGGTTAATGCTAAAACCTGGCTTTCTACTAGTAAATAATAATCTGACCAACTAAAAGCAACTGCTTAACTTATCCCCACATAAAGCTAGTCCACTACAGCCAAACAGGATACTTGCTGAGTATGTTGATGTGTACTCACTCTTGCTCTACACACCAAACCCCCCCAGGTTGTTAGCATTGCAACCACTGCTCAGGAGAAGATGAAGCTGTGGAAGGAGACTTCCAGGAGTTCCAAGACTACGACGAGTTCTAGGTGTGGGTTAGCGACAACCCCCAGTCGGCTGCCTGAGAAGGCCGCGTTTATCTACGTTTCATTTTCGCACTTTGATTTATTGTAAGGACTATATGGACGTCTCAGACATATGATGTAATCGACTATTATTTCCCTTTTTAATACTATTTTGAGCACTGTGTGATGATGTCCATGTTATATAACTGCTGTGTACGTGAATAACTGATCATGGCACGTACATGGTTCGCATTCGGTTTACCTTCTAAAACCGGGTGTGACATAAGTGGTATCAAAGCCGTGCTGACTGTAGGACCGCTAACCTAGAATAGAATGGTCGTTCTAAGGATTATAGACCTCTGTCCCTGCCTTGACTTTGATATCCCTTCAAAAGTTGGTCATACTGACCAAACCTATGTTCTACTATATAATATACCTTGCTGAAAATTGTGTTTTATTCTAATCCTTCATTTACTTATGGTTCATTATTTGCTGGTCATATTAATTCTGTTCTCACTCTTTTGCTTGCGGTGTCTTTTGTAGATGGCTCGACTTAGACACATTGCACGAAAGTCCGTCATCCCCTTCTTACCCTCCCGCCTTGCTGAGCGTCCGCTTCGCCGTCCCGTGGCCGGTCAGTCCAGCCACTTGGAGAGACTGCACCACCGCCTGCATGAGGAGCAGGAACGTCGACGACAGGAGCAGCAGGGTTCTTCCTTCTCGCTCCAGCAGAGATAGAGTCTGTGAGGAGCTGCTCTCCTGTGCTTCCCCTAAAGGCGCCCCTTGCACCACCACTGGGCGCCCTAGCCTCTGGAGTAGCTGCTGGAGGAGACCCAGATGACGGAGGTGGCGACGACAGCTCGAGCCACGACACCGACTTCCCTGCTGACCAGGAGCCGGAAGGATGGGTTGCTCGACCCATCACTCACGACGCTGCTCGTGGGTGTCACTTCCACGATGCGCTCGACACCCTGCTACGTCGGGCACTTAACCGGCGTACTTGGTCCATCGAGTATCGCTGTGTGGTCTACCAGCATAGTCGTGGGGTCTACCCGGACCGCCGGGAGGCAACCTGCTTGGTGCGCCGTCCGGAGAACAGTCTCCAGGGTGCGGAGGCCTGCTCAGAGCACTATTCTATCTCTGAGCGGGACTCAGCTGAGGCGGCCATGCAAGATGCTGCACGGCGTGCGCTTTCGCACTACTGCTCGGTTCTCGGTGGGGTAGCTGATGGTCTCAACCTGAAGTATTACCCCCGCCGTCCATCTGGCAGCACAGGAAGCGTGATTTCTTCACCTGCTGGTGAGGACAATCCTAGGTTGAGCAGCACAGTCAACCTAGCCGTCGTGCTAAACACGGAGCTGGACCATGCACTAGACGAGCTGAGTAGGGCTCGTGCTGAGATCGCCCTGCTGCGGTCTGAGCGCGCAGAACGTCGTCACTTGGATGATGGTTCCCCCGCTCCCGTCGGGACTCAGCACCCGTACCGCGCACCTCGGCGTGGACGCCAGTCTTATGGCAATCCCGACTGCAAGACCAAGATAAATCTAGAACCATAGATCGTTAGAGTTGGATTTTATAATTAATACAAAATATATACGTAGAAGCTACAGTCTTAGCGTTAGTCACGCTTTTAGTTAGTCTTAGTTAGACAAGGTAGTTTGCTATATCCTGTGCATTTATGTTTGTCATGATGAACTACGTTTGGTTTGGATCTTTGTAATGACTGTCACCTGAGTGTGGGTATCCCCTGCCTTTTGGTTTACATATTATGTTAATGGGGTTAGTTATATAGTTGGGAAACCTTTTGTTCCACTTTCCTCTTTATCTGAGAAGCTGTGTGGTCTGTGTTGGAGATCAGTGAAGATGCTCATCTGTTCAGTGCTGTTGAAGAATTCTATACTCTTTTCTTATGCTGCAAGATTTGCCAGATCAGTTCTGATGTGTGGTTGCATTCTGCAGATGTCAGAGAACAGGCGCAGAGGAGGAAGGCGTGCTCAGCAGGAGCGAGCTGCTCAGCCGGATGAGGTGCCTCCGCAGCAGCACCTGCCGCCCCCGCCCCCGATGTCGATCGAGCAGATGTTTCTGATGCAGACTCAAGCAGTTCAAGCCATCGGTCAGACTCTAGCCGCCATTCAGCAGCAGCAGCAGCAGGCCCCACCTCAGCCTTAGATGCCTCAGATGCCCAGAGACAAGCGTGCTGAATTCATGAGAGGTCATCCCCCAACGTTCGCTCACTCTTCTGACCCCATGGATGCTGAAGATTGGCTGCGCACTGTGGAGCGGGAGTTGCATACCGCTCAGTGTGATGACAGAGAGAAAGTCTTGTATGGTCCCCGTCTGTTGAGAGGAGCAGCCCAGTCATGGTGGGAGTCTTATCTCGCCACCCATGCCAACCCCGATACCATCACTTGGGAAGAGTTTAGAGGTAGCTTTCATCAGTACCATGTTCCTGCAGGTCTTATGACAGTGAAGAAAGAGGAGTTCCTGGCCCTCAAGCAAGGGTCATCGTTCGTCAGTGAGTACCGAGACAGGTTTCTGCAGTTGTCCCGCTATGCTCCTGAGGATGTCAACATAGATTCCAAGAGACAGTATCGCTTCTTAAGAGGCTTAGTTGACCCTCTTCAGTATCAGCTGATGAATCACACTTTCCCGACATTCCAGTACTTGATTGACAGAGCAATCATGACAGAGAGGAAGTGTAAGGAGATGGAGGATCGTAAGCACAAGATCAGTGGACCCCAGCCTGGAAGCAGCAGCCATCCTCGTTTCTCAGGCAATCAACCTCAGCAGTTCAGGCAGAACCAGCGTCCACCTCAGCAGCATCAGCAGCTCCAAAGGCAGTATCCTCAGCACCAGTATCAGAATCGTCAGAACAATCAGTCAGGAGGTCAGTTTTAGAGGCAGAATCAGCAGGCACCCCGTCTTCCTGCCCCAGCAAACCAGCAGAACAGTCAAGCAGCACCAGCTCAGGTTGGAAACATAGCATGTTTCCACTATGGAGAGCAAGGCCACTGGGTGATGCAATGTCCGAAGAACGCAACCCAGCAGCAGTCAGGCCCCAATGCCCCAGCAAAGCAGAACGTTTCTCAGCCTGGAGCAGGCAACCGCTCTCAGCCGCGCTATAATCATGGGAGACTGAACCACTTGGAGGCTGAAGCAGTTCAGGAGACCCCCGGCATGATAGTAGGTATGTTCCCAGTCGACTCCCATATTGCTGAAGTGTTATTTGATACTGGAGCAACACATTCTTTCTTTACTGCACCATGGGTAGAAGCACATAATCTTCCAATTACTACCATGTCAACCCCCATTCAAATTGACTCAGCCGGTGGTAGAATTCGAGCTGATAGCATTTGTTTGAATGTAAGTGTGGAAATAAGGGGGATAGCGTTTCCCGCTAACCTTATAGTAATGGGTACTCAGGGAATAGATGTCATCCTAGGGATGAATTGGCTAGATAAGTATCATGCAGTTATCAGTTGTGATAAGAGGACAATCAAGTTGGTGTCCCCACTAGGAGAGGAAGTGGTGACCGAGTTAGTCCCGCCTGAGCCAAAGAAAGGAAGTTGTTACCAGATGGCTGTCGATAGCAGTGAAGCAGACCCAATTGAGAGTATCAAGGTTGTGTCTGAGTTCTCAGATGTGTTTCCGAAGGACTTACCGGGTATGCCACCAGAGCGGAAAGTTGAGTTTGCCATAGAGCTTCTTCCTGGAACCGCTCCTATCTTTAAGAGAGCTTACAGAATATCCGGACCAGAGTTAGTTGAACTTAAGAAGCAGATCGATGAGTTGTCAGAGAAAGGTTAGATCTGGCCAAGCACCTCGCCTTGGGCCGCCCCTGTCTTGTTTGTGGAAAAGAAAGATGGCACCAAAAGGATGTGTATCGATTATCGAGCTTTGAATGAAGTCACGATCAAGAATAAGTACCCTTTGCCCAGAATAGAAGATCTGTTCGACCAGTTGAGAGGAGCCAGTGTGTTCTCCAAGATTGATCTATGGTCAGGTTATCATCAGCTCAGGATCCGACCTTCGGACATTCCGAAGACGGCATTCATTACCAAGTATGGGTTGTATGAGTTCACCGTGATGTCTTTTGGTTTGACCAATGCACCAGCCTTCTTTATGAATCTGATGAACAGTGTATTCATGGATTACCTTGATAAGTTTGTGGTGGTATTCATTGATGACATTCTGGTTTATTCTCAAAGCGAAGAAGAACATGCAGATCATTTGAGGATGGTATTGCAAAGATTGCGAGAGCACCAGTTGTATGCAAAGTTGAGCAAGTGTGAATTCTGGATCAATGAAGTCCTGTTCTTGGGTCACATAATCAACAAAGAAGGATTGGCTGTGGATCCGAAGAAAGTGGTAGACATTCTGAACTGGAAAGCGCCAACAGATGCTCGAGGAATAAAGAGTTTCATTGGAATGGCCAGATATTATCGGCGATTCATTGAAGGGTTCTCGAAGATTGCAAAACCAATGACAGCGTTGCTAGGCAACAAGGTTGAGTTCAAGTGGACCCAGAAATGTCAAGAGGCCTTTGAAGCGCTAAAAGAGAAGTTGACAACAACGCATGTACTAGTCTTGCCTGATGTGCACAAGCCCTTCTCTGTGTACTGTGATGCTTGTTACACAGGTTTGGGATGCGTATTGATGCAAGAGGGAAGAGTTGTGGCTTACTCGTCCCGACAGCTGAAGGTTCATGAGCAGAATTACCCAATCCATGACTTAGAGTTGGCAGCAGTGGTTCACGCACTGAAGACATGGAGGCAGTATCTGTATGGACAGAAATGTGATGTTTACACAGACCACAAGAGTCTGAAGTACATATTCACTCAATCAGAGTTGAATATGAGGCAGCGAAGATGGTTAGAGTTGATCAAAGACTATGAGTTGGAGATCCATTACCATCCAACCAAAGCAAACGTAGTGGCAGATGCTTTGAGCAGGAAGAGTCAAGTCAATCTGATGGTCGCTCGTCCGATGCCTTACGAGTTGGCCAAGGAGTTTGACAGGTTGAGTCTCGGGTTTCTGAACAATTCGCGAGGAGTCACAGTTGAGTTGGAACCTACCTTGGAGCGAGAAATCAAAGAAGCACAGAAGAATGATGAAAAGATCAGTGAGATTCGGCAACTGATTCTAGATGGCAGAGGCAAAGATTTTCGAAAAGATGCAGAAGGTGTGATATGGTTCAAAGACCGCTTGTGCGTTCCCAATGTCCAATCCATTCGGGAGTTGATCCTCAAGGAAGCTCATGAGACAGCCTATTCGATTCACCCTGGCAGTGAGAAGATGTATCAGGACCTGAAGAAGAAATTCTGGTGGTACGGAATGAAGAGGGAAATCGCAGAGCATGTGGCTATGTGCGATAGTTGTCGAAGAATTAAGGCACAGCACCAGAGACCAGCTGGATTGTTGCAACCGTTGCAAATTCCTTAGTGGAAATGGGATGAAATCGGTATGGATTTCATAGTCGGATTGCCTCGCACTCGAGCCGGCTACGATTCTATTTGGGTAGTAGTGGACCGTTTGACCAAGTCAGCCCACTTCATACTTGTCAAGACCAACTACAGCAGTGCAGTGTTGGCAGAATTGTATATGTCTCGGATCGTTTGTCTTCATGGTGTGCCAAAGAAGATAGTGTCAAACAGAGGAACGCAGTTCACCTCTCATTTCTGGCAGCAGTTGCATGAAGCCTTGGGTACACATCTGAATTTCAGTTCAGCTTATCATCCGCAGACAGATGGTCAGACCGAAAGGACCAATCAAATTCTTGAAGACATGTTGAGAGCCTGTGCGTTGCAAGATCAGTCCGGATGGGATAAGCGATTGCCTTATGCAGAGTTCTCCTATAACAACAGTTACCAGGCCAGTTTGAAGATGTCACCATTTCAGGCGCTTTATGGAAGGAGTTGTAGAACTCCGTTGCAATGGGATCAGCCTGGAGAAAAGTAGGTGTTTGGGCCAGACATTCTGCTTGAAGCTGAAGAGAACATCAAGATGGTCCGAGAGAATCTGAAGATAGCACAATCGAGGCAGCAAAGCTATGCAGACACAAGAAGAAGAGAGCTGAGTTTCGAAGTCGGAGATTTTGTTTATCTGAAAGTGTCACCGATCAGAGGAGTCAGAAGGTTCGGAGTCAAAGGCAAGCTAGCACCCCGCTACATTGGTCCATACCAAATTCTCTCAAGGCGTGGAGAAGTGGCCTATCAGCTCAGTCTGCCAGAAAATTTGTCTACTGTGCATGATGTCTTTCATGTGTCTCAGTTGAAGAAGTGCTTGCGTGTGCCAGAAGAGCAGTTGCCAGTGGAAGGTCTCGAAGTCCAGGAGGACTTGACCTACGTCGAGAAGCCAGTGCAAATCCTTGAGGTTGCAGACAGAGTCACCCGAAGGAAGACCATCTGAATGTGCAAGGTCAGATGGAATCACCACTCTGAGGAAGAAGCAACCTGGGAGCGTGAAGATGATCTGATGGCTAAATCCCCTGAGCTCTTTGGTAGCCAACCCTGAATCTCGAGGGCGAGATTCTTTTAAGGGGGATAGGTTTGTAACACCCTAAATTTGGGGGTAGAATTTTTTTCTTCTTTTCTCTCACCAAATTCAGGCGTTACCCTTTCCTTTTCCCTTTTTCTCCTCGCTAAGCCTTGATCTTTTCCAAAAGTTATAGAGAGAATTAGCTCGACATCTTGTGTAACCAAAACCTAGAACTATTTTTGTTTGTTGCATCATGCCGGATTTTGCACTCTTTTGTTTGTGGTTGAGTGAATTGGAGAATTAGGCATATAAGAAATTGTGGAAATTAGAAAAAGAAAAGCCTTTTCTTTTTTTCTCTCTTCCCCCCTTCTCCCCTTTTGGCCCAGCCGCCCCCCTCGGCTGGCCCAGCTGGCGGCCCAGCCGCCCCCCTCCCCCACCCCTTCCCGCGTGGGCCTCGCGTCGGCCCAGCCGCGCGCCCCCCTCCCCCCCCCTTTGGGCCTAGCCGGCCCAACTGCCCCCCCCCTTTTTCCTTTTTTTATTTCTTTTTCTTTTTCCCAAAATTTCCCTCCCTCTCTCTCTCTCCCTCCCTCACTATAACCCTAGCCGCCGCCGCCCTCTCCCAACCCCCGCGCCGCCTCCGCCCCTCCCCGGCGCCGCCGCCGCACCGTCCTCCCCTCCGGTGAGGCTTCTTCCCTCCCCTCCTCCCTCCTCTCCTCCCCTCCCTCCTCCTTCCCTCCCGTCGGCGCCCTCCCCCACGCCATGGGCGCGCTCGGCCTCGGCCCCGGCGAGCTCGGCCGCCCCGGCGAGCTTGGCCCCGGCCCCGGCCGCCCTCCCCTCGCCCGCCCGGCCGCTCGGCTCGGCCGCCCCGGCGCCCCCTGTCCCGCGCCGGCGTCCCCCACCCCCGTGCGAGCCCCGCTCGGCCCCGCGCCCGGTCGCCCTTGGCCGCCCTGGTTCTGGCCCCAGCCTCCCGCGCTCGGCCGCGCCACTCGTCCCCGACCCCGGTCGCCCCCGGCTCGGCCGCGCCCGGCCGCGCCCGCCCAGCCCCTCCCCGCGCCGGTCCCGTGCTCTGCCGCCCCCGGCTCGGCTGCCCCGCGCCGCCCCGCCTCGCCTCCGGCGAGCCCGCGCCCGGCCGCTCCGGCGAGCCCCCGCCCCGTCCCGCGCTCGGTCGCGCCCCTCGGCCCCGCCCCCGGCTTGGCCGCCCTCGGCCGCCTCGCCTCCGTCGAGCCCCACGCCCGCTCGGCCCCGCTCCGCACCCCCCGGCTCAACCGCCCGTCCCCGCCCCGGCTCGGCCGCCCCCCGGCTCAACCGCCCGCCCCCGTGCCCGGCTCGGCCGCGCCGTCCTCGCCCCGGCGTGGTGGCCGGCCGTGTCCTCGCCCCGTCCGTGCCTCGCCCGCCGTGGTCCGCGGTGTCCTCGCTCGCCCGTGCTCGCTTGCCCTGGCATGCTTGCCCGCTCGTCCCGCCGTGCCTTGCTCGCGTCGTGTCGGCCCCAGCGTGGCCTCGAGTTCGGCCCAGCGTGCCTAGGGCACGCGGCCTTGAGCTCGGCTAGCGCGCGGGCCCGACGTGCGCACGGTTAGTTCATGGCG
The DNA here is from genome assembly GCA_029449295.1 of Zea luxurians. NCBI lineage: Eukaryota > Viridiplantae > Streptophyta > Magnoliopsida > Poales > Poaceae > Zea > Zea luxurians. The sequence goes on from JAOPSE010000011.1 coordinate 79,741,369, forward strand.
TGTGTGTGCGACCTTGCGCGCGTGCTCGCGTAGTGCGCGTGCCTTGGCACGACCCGCCGTGCCTCCGTCTACCCCCCAGACGTCCCCGTCTACCCTCCCCCCCCGTATCCTATGCGCGCTAATCACGTTGTTTATATTAATAAGATAGGAGTCTCAATTTGGAAATTGGTTACGTTAGTTAATTTGTATAGCTAATCATCTATCTTATTCAACATTAATCAACTAAAAGTGGTCATGTTTACATTAGTGCATGTAGCTAATTCTTTTGTTAGAACCAATTGGAATTAGAGCACGTAACGTCTAGTTATTCGCCTACCCGTAATGCGCCTCGAGCATAAGCTTTAACCCTCGCGAGACCTTTCCCCGCCTCTTTCTAACCATGGTAAATTCATTATCGTATGTGATATTCTATGCATATTTACTTTATTTGTTCTCTTGTATGGTGTACTGTTTGTTTCCTAATTTGAATGGATGGATGTATGTATGCTTGCAATCGCATAGAGAACGATCCGGTTGAAGAGCCCGAAGAACTCGCAGGAGAAGCCCCTGAGCAGCAGTCAGTTGGTGGAGGCAAGTGTCCTTTGACCTATCTCTGTCCTATTCATTCTTTAATTCACCTCCCACTTTACACATGTATACCTAAGGATTGACTAGCTTTTGTTATCCATGTCCTTGTTTACCGATTTGGGTTGGATTATTATTATTGTTTAGCTTTATGCTATTGCTCAAACTCTAATCAATGAACATGATGAGATTATCTATGATACGCTGTTTTCCCCTCTCTTATTATGATGTTATACTTGTGGTCTTTAAGGGGGCTCGAGCGGTTTCTCGAGTGCCTCTCCGTAAGGACCTGTTCTATGGATGACCGCCCGGGAAAACAGTGCAACCATGAGGGTGGAGTGGGACGCCCTTAGCTGAGTAATTAGAGGATCCGGGGTGTAGTTCGCTTCGCCGTCGTGCCGTCAATGGGGCACGGTGTATGCGGCTCGCTCTGCCAAGGTTGATTTGTCCCTTGGGGAGGAGTGCGGTACATTTAGGAAACCTAACGGGCGGCTACAGCCCCAGGGAATCTTTGTAAAGGCTACGTAGTGAAACCCTGCCTATTCACCTTGGTAGTGTTTAAGGGTTTGATCGGCCCGAGGCAAGAGGGAATCACGGCTTGTGGGTAAAGTGCACAACCTCTGCAGAGTGTTTGAAAACTGATATATCAGCCGTGCTCGCGGTTATGAGCGGCCAAGGGAGCTCCAGTGATTAGTGGTACTTGATCAGAGACATTTTGGTTTACAGGTGGCAATGAGACTGATGGTTTTGGTTATGACTATGGTGCTGGTAAGTGGTATTCTTTCCGTTTGGAAATAGTACATTGGGCTAATAACTTGGGTTAATGCTAAAACCTGGCTTTCTACTAGTAAATAATAATCTGACCAACTAAAAGCAACTGCTTAACTTATCCCCACATAAAGCTAGTCCACTACAGCCAAACAGGATACTTGCTGAGTATGTTGATGTGTACTCACTCTTGCTCTACACACTAAACCCCCCCTGGTTGTCAGCATTGCAACCACTGCTCAGGAGAAGATGAAGCTGTGGAAGGAGACTTCCAGGAGTTCCAAGACTACGACGAGTTCTAGGTGTGGGTTAGCGGCAACCCCCAGTCGGCTGCCTGTGAAGGCCGCGTTTATCTACGTTTCGTTTTCGCACTTTGATTTATTGTAAGGACTATATGGACGTCTCAGACGTATGATGTAATCGACTATTATTTCCCTTTTTAATACTATTTTGAGCACTGTGTGATGATGTCCATGTTATTTAACTGCTGTGTACGTGAATAACTGATCCTGGCACGTACATGGTTCGCATTCGGTTTACCTTCTAAAACTGGGTGTGACAGCTTGTACATTCGTCAGTCCAAATGACATGACCAAAAACTCATATAATCCATATCTCGTGGTGAAGGCTATCTTGGGTACATCTTCTGCTCGAATCTTTAGCTGATGATATCCTGACCTTAGATCTATTTTTGAGAATATCTTAGCTCCTTTCATCTGATCAAATAAATCTTCAATCCGAGGTAAAGGGTATTTATTCTTAATTGTTACTTCATTCAAACTTCTATAATCAACACACATTCTTCTCGAACCATCTTTCTTGCTAACAAATAGAACTGGGGCTCCCCAAGGGGATGAACTTGGGCGAATGAAACCTTTTTCTAGTAATTCCTCTATTTGTTTCTTCAGTTCAACTAAATCTTTGACGTCCATTCTATAAGGTCTTTTCGAGATAGGTGCAGTTCCGGGTAATAATTCAATAGAAAACTCTATATCACGATCAGGTGGCATACCTAGTAAAATTCCTCCAGAAATACGTCTGTGTATTCACACACTACCTTGATATTTTCCAACGGCTTTTCTTCCAAGTGATTTACCATTGTTTCTGCTTCTGCATCTGTTGACATGTCTGTGCTAACTTGGATTCTTTCGCCTTGTGGACTTGTCAACATAATTGTTCCTTTGGCACATAGTATCACTCCATCACAACTTTTCAACCAGTCGCATGCAAGAATCACATCAATACCATTGGATCCTAGGACCACTAGGTTGACTAGAAAATCTATTCCTTGAATCTTGAGATTAACATGGAGGCATGAGTGTGTGGCCTTCATATCACCTCCCGGTGAACTAATATGTAACATCTTCTTAAGAGGGTACTTTAGTATGTTATGTTTTTCCACGAATGACTCAGTTATAAATGAATGAGATGCTCCAGAGTCAAATAAAACTGAAGCAGGTATGGAGTTAATAAGAAACATACCATACACCACGTGGGCATCCTCAAGAACAGATTCTGCTGTCACGTGATTAACCCTTCCTCTATTCTGGTTCTGTGGTGTTTTGTTCTGCGCAGATCCACGAGCAGGTGTATTCTGGTCAGTTCTCTGACTGCTGTTCTTCTGGGGTGTCTGTTGGTTGCGCCTTGGGCAGTTGTTAGCATAGTGGCCAAGTTCGCCACACTTGAAACAGCCATTTGGTTGGACTAGTGTGTTGCTATTGCTTTTGGCCTATGTGTTTACGGCGCTTCCTTGACGAGTCTGTGAATTACCACCAGACCTTCTATTCTTCTAAGAGTTGTTACTCTGCTAGTTCTAAGTTTGATTGCTTCTCTGACCTTGTTGTCCAGAGCGTTGCATTTGATAGTTGTTTTCACCTTGATTTTTAGAGCGAAACTAAAACCCTACGAGTTGTTCTGGCGAGTATTTCTGCTAGACTAACCTTGAAATTTCCTTTTATAATCAGATAGTTCTTTTCTTTTGCTCTCAAGGCCAATTGCCTTGTTCAGCAGAGTTTGGAAGTTGGGAAATGAATGACTCTGCAGCTAATAGTTTAGTGGTCCAATCAACCCTTCCAAGAAACGCTCTTGCCGCTTCTCATCAGTATCCACTTCTTCCAGGGAGTATCAAGAAAGTTGGGTGAAACGATCCCGATACTTACTAACAGACATACCTCCCTGAGTGAGGGATAAAAACTCCTTCTTCTTTAGTTTCATTATTCCCGAGGGAATATGATGAGCACAGAAATTTTCCTGGAATTCCTGCCAAGTTATAGTATCTGCATTTGCATGGGCCGCTGTGAAAGCATCCCACCAGTCGACATGGAGCCTTCGAGTCTTCCGGAAGCATATAAGACCTTCTCCCGGTCATTACACTGGGTGATATCCAATTTCTTCCCGATAACCTTAAGCCAGTCATCAACATCTAAGGGGTCAACCGCATGAAAGAAAGCAGGCGGGTGGTGGCTCATAAAATCCCGATGCTTGTCTCTAGCTTAGGGTGCATTCTGCTGTTGCTGTTGGTTTTGCTAAATCTTTTGCACAGAAGCAGTGAGTCCTTGTAGAAGCTGCATTTGTGCTGCGATAAATTGCTCCATATTGGGGTTTAGTGGCGATGGTGGCAACTGCTGACCACGCTGGTTTCTATTGTTCCTGGGATCTGAGCGAGCGTTCACCATCTGGTTGGTTAGAAAGTGAAATTCTTAGAGAAGTGAGGAGTAAGAAAGATTCTAGGGGGAATAGCTTATTATTAAAGTTAAGTTTTTTTATTCTTATGGCCATCATTCCATAAGACCATTACACTCAAGCAAAAATCCAAATCAAACATCGCAACCAACACCATCACATGGTTGTTATTATTATAAGCGTAAATTATAAAGGAAGTGTTCATCGTCTGGCACAAAAACTATCTTATTACAATATAAATTAAAAATTTATAGCAGTCTAGTGATGGATCTTGGTTCCCCATAGCGAATCCTCTTGCGGGGAGGGGACAACGCCATGGCAGGGACTTGGGCTTCAGGGGATCCCTTCCTTGTAGCTGAGCTTCCAGGGCTGCAATCCTTGCGTGGGCATCCTCTAGCTCCATGTGAACCCTAGAGAGATCTAGGGTAGCACTGTCCAGGTCTGTGTTAAGACCTATCACTACACCAGCTAGGGTGTTGAGGCGATCTTCTCCAACTCCACCTGGAACGATTCTGGTCTAGCTCCCTCCACTAAGATGCAGAGGAAAATGCATGTACTTCATGTCATGTAGCTGTTGTCGGTAGGTGTGGCTGAGAGGCCACAGAGTCCGCCTAGCAGCATCGCTGACCGAAGCAGCGTAGGTGGATAGCAGTGTCAGGGACTCATGAGCTGATAGAGTCCTAAACCCTCTATCCCCTGCATCCATCACCCTAACATGGATGCGAGTGATGTAATAGCAAGCCCGAGGAGGCTCGCACACTCGCCTTGTCTCGTACAAGGGTTGGATGTAGGTTCCCAACGCATGCAGAACGTCTTGCAGCAGGTTGGGGAAGTGACCTGTCTTGAACATTGATGTATAATGTTCAGTGACATGCCCTAACCCATGAAGTAGTCCTGCTGCACCTTGTTGGCTTCTTCGTTGACATTCTCCTCATCATCTTCTTCGTCGTCATCATCTTCATCATCATCACCAAAGTCGTCCGGGTCGTCGCCTCTGGGAGCAGGGGCTTGGACTGCTGGTGCAGGCGGTGCTGAAACTGACGATCCAGCTGCGAAGGCCAGTGACTCTGCCAACAGGGTGGGCGTAGGAAGAAGTTCCTCCGAGCTGTCCTCCAGGATGACTCCATTCTCCACACGAAGGCGAGGGAGATCCACAGAAATTTCCTTGACTACCACTGGGTAGACAGAAACTTGCCGTGGTGGAGGGACATAATTGATGTTGACTCGGGTGGTTTGAAGGGTATGAACCATCTACAAGAGAAAATGTCAACTCAGTTGAATTTTAAAGAGGTAAGGCTAATAAAATAATTTTATAAGAACGAAATTAGCAAGTTTTGAACAAACTAGGCTTCCCATTTCTAACTAGTCTAACGACCTAGGGTCAGCATAGCTTTGATGCCAATTCTGTCACACCCGATTCTGGGAGCAAAACCGAGTGCATAGCATATGTGTGCCAAGATCCATTTTCCACACATATATTGACGTCACAAGTGTAATATATCAAAAGACAATGCAATAAAGGCGTAAAGAGAGTAGAATAACTTTATTACATCATCCGTACATAAGTATCTTAAACAGTATCATTAAAGTATAGCGGAAATAACAGGGGTAATCTCCCATAGGAAGATGACCGGTGCATCGTTAGACTCAGTATTCATCGAAATCTCCATCAAGGTCTTCTTCACCCTCTGATCAAAATATTAGCAAGGGTGAGCTCACTTATGGTCGGGGCTCAGCAAGTGGGGGAAATTATGCAAGTTTAACAAGATAAGGCTAAGGTTAAGCGGTAAGCATTTTAGTTGGTCAGTATTTTATTAGCAACACCTGTCTTACTAATAAATGTATCCCAAATATCCCAATTAATTAAAAACATAAGATTATATCAAAAACTCTTAAGTGAAATCACTTAAGCAAACCATTTGTGAATCATCGGATCACGATTTATTCTCCATCTTTAGGTTCAATTATCATGTGAGGGTCCAGGTTGCTCTTAACCGCGAGCACGGCTGACATATCAGTTTTACACTCTGCAGAGGTGGTACAACTTTACCCATAAGCCGTGTATTCCATCTAGCCTGGGTTGTACGGACCCTTAAACACTACCGAGGTGAATGGCTAGGGATCCACTATGAGATTTTCACATAATACACTTAATACAAAGCAACCTGCTAAGGTTTCCAAGTCGGTGTGGAGGCCCTCTAGGCGAGGTACCTTAGCCAAGAATACTTCCCCATGTTAACATGAGCTACCAGCACTGCCGCTCCCCCTCTTGCCCATATTTCAGGTAAGGTTGCTAGGTACTAAGCATATAAAGCTAATTACCAAAGTCAGAGCATTATAGCACTCGTGGTTGCACTGTTATCCTAGATGGTCACTCCATGTTCCATTTAATACAAAATGTTCTTGTATAACTATCGGGTTAACATTATAATAATAACTTCATTTCCGGAACATTAGTATCAATAATAAGTGACATCATAATTATCAAGTTGAGCGGTAGCACAAATTTGCAAAGTATAGTATTTTCCCAGGGTAACCAAGGAATAAAGTTAGTAAATCTAGGAAATCCTTAATTAGGCAAATCCAATCGAATTATGCAATATGTCCAAAAAGTAAACATTATTATATGCATTAATTGGATACAAATAGAATATACAGAGGGAGGATCCACTTGCCTTGCTCGAAAGTGTCCTGTGGGTCGTCCTCGAACGAGTTTGGTTCGTCTACCCCACAGTCAACTTCTAGCATCGATTTCCGTATCGTACATACAAAAAGAATTCATACGCCAAATAAATAAACATACACCATTACAGGAGTAATCATTCACCATTACATACATATTCATACATCACATAATTATCCTCATAAATACGTCTTAAAGCATAAATACTTGTTAATCCCTTATGACCATTACTGTGAGTCGATATTGGTGAAAATATGAGTAGGTGGCTATAACACTAGTTTTATCTAGTATAATATGTATTAACATTCTTTATGGAAAATAAATGCTAATTATTTTCTCTATTACTAATAATAGACTTTTAAGTTTTATCCCTTTTATTTCTAAATAGAAATTATGCGTATAGCTAAAAATTGTTTATTTATAATTCTTCTAACATTAATATTTTAAGAATTTGTGTAAATCACTAATTGGACTTTTAATAACTTATTCATGATTATTATGACATAAACAAGTATTTTACTAATTCTAATTAATTTAGTGCTATACTTATGAAAACATTTATTCTGACTTAGTAAAAATCTATTTTCATCTGACCGAAAATACGTGGTCTAGTATTTTCTTCTACTTCCTCATATCAATAAAGTTACACTTAGAACACTACTAACAATTATTGTTCCATATGCTAGAGCGAAGTTTAATTGTAAACGTTTCTAGTATGAAAATCACCGAGTTAGTGAATAGTGACATTATTCATTTTTAAAATTATAAAATCATACACATGTCCACAATATTATTGCGGGGTTTGATTATGTCTACATGTATACTTCAGAGTCTCTTTTCGACAATTTCTAAACTGAAAATCTCGAAATTAATTAAATTTACCAAACTAGGGACTAAATCACAAAATTGCCTTCTTCTACCTTGGAGCTTCGTGCTCAAGCGCAGGGGACTTTGACGAGCAGGAAGGGGCAAGATGGTCACGGCAAGGGAGCAGGGCAAGGGCGGTCTCGGCATTAGGGTGACCGGGGACGGGCGCGGCTCCGACGAGGTGTTCAGACGGTGAGGTACGAGCTCTGGCGAGGCTCCACGGTTGGCTGCCAACGAACACGAGCGAGCGAGGAAGAGATGGGGAAAAGTTTGGACAGGGGAGGGAGAGAGGGAAGAGCTCGTCCGTGACCTTTTATAGAGAGGGGGAGGGAGAGAGAGAGGCACCGGGTAGGGAGGAGAAACGGCCGACCATCACCACACCATTGATGGCCATCAATGGTGGTCTTCATTGAGGGAGAGAGATGGGGAAATGGGGGAGAAGAAGAGGGCGGTTTACGGTGCAAGGTAACGGTTGGGCGTGGCCAGAGACGCGGGCACAGCTGAGCGGCGGCCAGGGCGCGCGTCGCGGCGCGGCTGCGCGTTTAAGCGGCGGCGACCAGGGGAGGAAGAGAAGGGGCCGTGGGGCCCTGATGGGTGGGGCCCGCGCCCTATAGAGAGAGCGGTGGGGGGGGGAGAATAGGGAGAGACCAGCTGGGCCTAATGGGCCAAATTGTCCTATGCGGCTAGGGTTTGTTGTTTTTCTTTTCTTTTCTATTAATAATATAAATATATTTTTAAAACATTCAAAAATCATAATAATTATACTAAAATTATTTATAATTAAAATGTTTATTTTTGAACCAATATTTCTGTATTAATCAATTGGATTTTCATTAAGAAAGAAATTCTACCAAACCTCCAAAAATCGAATATGAACAAACAAAAATTATTCTAGATGCAAGTAAAAATCAATTATTAGAAAGAAAATTTATTACCATAATTACCATTAATAGTCTAAACAGATTATTTTAATTGTTGGTTTTTGTAGTGTTACACGTAGTGTGAGACAGTAGGTTCTGCGTATGCGTATTCGGCTTATCCGGTGGTACATCCGAACTGGCCGGTCGTGTTCGTTATTATTGGGGCACCACGCGGTAGCCCTGGTGCGGTCCCAGATTGTTCGGGCAAAAGCTCGGACGGTCCGATCGTGTCCAGGGGCGCCGATCTGCCAAGCATGGACCGCAGTGGTGGTATTTGCCCTGGATATGAGTTCATCGGCACACCATATAATGGTTGGGGCTGCGAATCCCCATTTGTCGCCGATGTATTAGACATAGACATCCTGTTACTAGTTTCATATGATGGAAAACTAGGAGGAACAGATTTCTCCAACGTACGCGTTAATTTTCTAATTGATTCTTCTAACCCTCCAATCTATTGTTTCATTTGATTCTGCTAATGATCTACATACTGTTTAATAGATTGGATGTCGTCGGGTTTACTTACGTTGGGGACTTGAAGCGAAGATAAAAGAGATGCGACATCGGTTTCTCCATGTTTGACAACTTTCTGGTGTCGATCCACCGTGTATTGTTATAAGAATTTCTCCTTCACTTGACGCATGTAGTCCTCGTATTGCTGTTGCTCATCGGTCGTCATACTTTCAACATCTGGCTTCAGGATATTGTCTGGGGAGATATCGGTGTGATCTTTATAACCGGCCATTTGAGGGCCTAATTTTTAGTAGATCTAGGCACCTGTCCCAGCGGAGTCGCCAAAAAGTGTGTTAGCGCCGATCCGGGCACCAATCACTGCGTTGAAAACCTGCGACTGTGCTCTCTACACAGGTGCGGATGGTCCGCGACCAAGGGTTGGACGGTCTGTGACATGACACAGGGCTCGGGTTCCCTACCTGACGGGCCGGACGGTCCGCACCTAGAGGCCGAACGGTCCGCGCGTGTGTAGGGGCGGCGAAGTTCGCCTGCGGCGCCTGAATCTCGCTCCCGGAAGGGACCCCATCGGGAGGAGAGATCCTAGGCTTCGTCTAGGGTCGGCAGGCCACCCTATACACCTCTATTCGACGTAGAGCTGAAGAGAAGCGAAGAATTTGAGGGTAGAGAAAGGCTAACCTAGAGCTAAACTAGAACTAGTCCTAATGCATAAGTAAAACGAGAAATGGACTTGATTTGATCGATTGTTGGGGGTTCAATCGGCCGTAGCCCTTCATCTATATAAAGGGGAGGTCTGGATCCGCTACAAGTTGTTTTCCGAGCTAATCCCACGGTTTTAGCTAACAAATCCCGCGAGAAACTCGGAACCCTAACTGACTCTACGCACGCGCGGACCGTCCACGCCACCACTGCGGACCGTCCAGGCTCAGAGCCGGATCGTCCGCGCAGTCGTTTCTTGCACGCTCAACAAGAATGGCTAACTTTAGGTAGAGTATGATACAGTTAGACGCGAACCAAACCCCTCCATACCCTGCTGCGCTGGTGAGGGTATCGTCTGGTTCCTGCTCCGGCCAGGCTGCCACATGCCTTGGTGAGGGCGCCGCCCAACTGCTCCTCCGTCCCGGTAGTGCTTCAGGCAAGGGTCAAAGTAACCGCATGTGTGGAAAACATGATGCAGGTAATTGCCCAAACAATGTGACAAGCAACGTACGCTTGGTTAATTATACAAGTAGATTGTTCCATGTATTTTCAGAGACAACATTATTTGCAAAGAAAGATAGTGTGGTTCATTGTCCACCATTTTATTTGACCAATCCAAACATATGAGCATTATTTGTCACCACAAGACATCCATTAAGACTAGAACTGCAAATTGATGCAAGCAGGTAGGGATGAAAGTGGTAATCCGAACTGTTAGAATAAATTTAATATTTTAAAATAGATATGTATAAAATTTGATGTTAATCTTTTTTTATGTTATCAAGCATATTAGTACAAATATTAATAAAATATTATATAAGTTGTTTTATGTATTATTTGCTCCCTACAACACAAAAAGTTGGAAAAATTACCGAATTTATTTCCGAATCAATACCGAAGTTTATATCTATTATTTGAGAAAATGTAGAATGAATTTGAGGTTTATCTTTTATGAATCTTAACAAGCTGGATGTTAAAAACAAGAATACAAATTTGTATTGTATATTTTATATCCTATTTATTCGTAATCAAAGAAAAAACTGATTACCGAATAAATACCATTTCCGACCGTTTTCATCCCTACAAGCAGGGCGATATGAGCAGGCACCGACCAATGCTCTCACCCAATGCAAACAGAAGGGCGATGGGGAAAACAAGGCAGAGGAGAGTAGGAGCATGGTGATCGGCTGAGGCTGGCGGGCGTTGGATGACCACACTGCAGCCCTTGGATGACCATCCGACGTCCTCCGCCAAAAATGAGCCGTCAGTTTAAGATGCATGGACTATTTACCCCAGCTAAAAACCACAAATTTAACCAAGGTGGTTCTATAGATTGCAGGTTAAATTTTCACACAATGATCCCACATATCCAGCACCACATTAACCCTTCAGACATCTGTAGGGCCCATGAGATGTGCGAAGGTCGCAGTTAGGGTTGTGGCCTGGCCGCCGTATCAGTGCCAGTGGAACAGGCTCCCCCATCTAGAGCCGTCTCTTCCCCTGCATTTATGACTCTTGGTCCTCTCACATGACACTAACAAGATCAGCAGCAAACGGTCTACTCTTGCCTCTCCTTCTCTCTCTCCTCCGATCCTCTCACTTTTTCGAGCTTGTGCATAAAAGCAAAAGTTTCCTCTCACTTTTCGCATACTTCCTCTCCCACCAATTCTTCTATGATCAGATTCATCAGAGGCTGGCTATATTTAGCACACGATTGAGACAGCAAGTACGTGCATAGGCCGGCCTGCGTATATTCCTGTGCCAGCCGTGCACTACGGCACTTTCTTCCCTGCGCGCGGCGGCGGCGGCCACCAATGGAAGACGGCGGCATGTGCGAGCTCGTGATCGGCGACCACCGGGACCTCCGGCACCGCCTGTCGGGAGCCGAGGACCTCTTCAGCATCGTCGGGACGACGTGGGAAGAGCGCACGAACGGCGCCAGCAGTGGTGGTGGTGGAGGCGGTTCTTCTGCGGCTGCTGTCAGAGCATGTAGCCAGGGCTGCACTGCTGGCACGGTGGGAGCTAAAACGGCCGCTGGGACCAACAGCCGGCGGCGCACGGGCGACGAGGAGAAAGGCGGCAGCGCTCCCGCGCAGAAGAAGCACAAGGGTTCGTCAGCGGTGTCCGATGACGAGGGGGCGGCGAAGATGTCACACATCACGGTGGAGCGCAACCGGAGGAAGCAGATGAACGAGCACCTCGCCGTGCTGCGCTCGCTCATGCCCTGCTTCTACGTCAAAAGGGTAAGACTAGTACTTATAGCTAATAAGCTATAAAAAATCTAGTAATCTGCTACTAAATTGTCTTAAAATATAGCAGTATATATATATATATATATATATATATATATATATATATATATATATATGCATTCGTTGCTCTTTTGTTCTATGTTTGACTTGCTAGTTAAGTACTTCCTACGTTCTAATTTATAAATTATTTGAGCCTTTTCTAGATACATATATTATGTGTATATATATATCTAGATATATTGTGTATATATTGGTACAAAATAAAAGTTATATAGGTACACACACACATATATATATATATATATATATATATATATATATATATAGATACATATATTTTTATATATATCTAGATATATTGTATATATAGGTACAAAATAAAAGTTATATATATTCTAATAAGATAGAGCGTGCAGTATTCAGCAAATCTCTAGGTACACATGCATAATGTTCCATCGCATGATTTTTAATCTAATAAAGCCTGTTTCGCCCTTGCTTGATTTGAACAAAACAGGAGTAATAATCCAAACTGAAAAATACCGCACCGTCTTTGATTTTTAATCGAATAAGCTTTCCTTGCATGAATTGATCACAGCAGCATGCATGTATCCAACTGAAAAACACCGCATTATATTCGATTTTTAATCCATGCATTAAGGCTTTCCTGCATGTTTGTATTAAAACAGCAGTAATCCAGCTGAAAAAGCACCGCGCCATCTTAAAACTGCGAAGAAAAAACACGAGTAAGAGTAAAAATAGGACACCAGGAAAACTAAGGACACGATCTTAAAAACCGAATATAATACTCCTGTATGCTGATATGCACGTAGCTTGTTAATAACCTAGATATATTTTAGTTTTTTTACGAAGACTGCAGGATCATGCATCAAATAAAACAACAAGCACCCTCGTTTTACAAGGTGCAATAATCGGTGGAACTATACATACCTATTACACACACCACACTTGCATCCTATTGCACTTGGCAATAAAACTACAAAAAGACAGATCGAGATGCATACATGCTACAGAAGAGGCAGCTATAGACAGTATATGGATGATCGTACACCGTCCTTTTGCATGGATAAATATCACATATAAGCATGCTTCGTTCAGCCTCCTGCCGCATACTTCAGATGTTTTATACAACCATGCAACCAAATACAGCGCCACACACTGGCTTCTCATTAAAAAAAACGGTTTTTTAAGATCGTGACCTTAGTTTTTCTGGTGTCCTTATACGTACTCCATGAAACATCATTTAACAGAGAATCTAGGGCGAAAAAAGAACGAACCATCATGGAGTTTACAATCAGAAGGATGTTGCATGGAAAGAAAAAAAAATGGTGTAGTGCTCATGTTGCTCAGGTGATCAGCAAGCAATATATATAAACATAACGAACTGCATGCAGGGTGACCAAGCATCCATCATAGGCGGGGTGGTGGACTACATCAAGGAGCTTCAGCAGGTGCTGCGTTCGCTGGAGACGAAGAAGCACCGCAAGGCGTACGCGGAGCAGGTGCTGAGCCCGCGGCCTCTCCCAGCAGTCAAGTCCACACCGCCGCTCAGCCCGCACGTCGCGGTGCCCATGAGCCCCCGGACGCCGACCCCGGGCAGCCCGTACAAGCCCGCATCCGGCGCGGCGGCGACGACGACTGGAAGCTGCAGGCTCCCGCACCGGGCCGCCGCCGCCGCCGCCTACATCGGAACGCCGACGACGTCGTCCTCGTCGTCGTCCTACTCGCACGATCAGCAGCGGCACTACTCGACGTACCTGCCGACCCTAGACAGCCTCGTGACCGAGCTCGCCGCGCAGGCAGCAGCCTGCAGCAGGCCGGCGGCGTCCAGCGGGCTCACCCGGCTCCCCGACGTGAAGGTGGAGTTTGCAGGGCCCAACCTCGTGCTGAAGACGGTGTCTCACCGCTCGCCCGGGCAGGCGCTCAAGATCATCGCAGCGCTCGAGAGCCTCCCGCTGGAGATCCTTCACGTCAGCGTCAGCACCGTGGACGACACCATGGTGCACTCCTTCACCATCAAGGTACCCGGCTAATAAGATCTAATAACAACAAATAAATTGCCAAGTTCAACACACAGGATCATGCATGCATGTCGATATATATTAACACAACGTATTAAAAGACTGACAGAATGATGTCGTATGCTCACAAGAAGCAAATGAGACTAATTTATGTTTTTTAAGGCACTTTACACTGCTGAATTAAGGATGGACCAGGCCGGAGAGCAGGCATTCAATTGGGAACAGTGCTATTTGTGTTAGGATGTGCTCATTTCATGTGAGCTCTACTATATATATAGCCTACTATTCAAACTCCCCGGGAAATAACCATGAAAAAGGCATCTCCGGTCCAACCACGGTTTCAGGCCTTGCATGTATATGCATGTGATCGATATGCCATTAGCTTTTTAAACCAGCTGTTTGGTACATGCTGCAGCTACAATCTACTAGAGATAAAGTACTGTATAAACAGTAAAATCCGTTTCGGATTAACGCTAAGCGAATAGTTTATTTAGCTCAGGGCTCCTCTCTCCCAAACAATTTTTCGAATGGATCGGATTGGTTTCTTGGTAAATAACTAAATATATGCCCCGGCCAGTGGGCGTACGTGTATGTAGGCTATATAGCTAGGTTCTGCCTGGACATATATATCTACTGTAGATTGGCTCGAATCCATACATACACAGTTCTGTCGTCCCGATGCACAAGATAGAGTGGTGTGCAATATGCACAAATAGTGTGAAACAGTGTTGGGTATACTATTAGAGAGAGAGAGAGAGAGAGAGAGAGAGAGAGGTAGAGCGAGAGAGTAGAAATATCTTGCTGTCATGCATATAGTTTCATGATCGAATACATGTATACTCTATGTAACCTATAGCTTGCTGCTATTCATGCACCCATCTACTTTTTAAAAATTACTAATTGAAAAGGTTCCTTCTGTACGCATATATATGCATGTTCTCGTTGTTTTATGGACGACCCTTCTGCCTGCCTTTCTTATTTTCTGTGTACGTACAGATTGGGATCGAGTGCGAGCTCAGCGCGGAGGAGCTTGTGCAGGAAATTCAGCAGACGTTATTGTGATAACGTAGGGTTGTTGGCTTATTATACTTGCACTGGCTAGCTACGTACCTGCATGCATGCATGGCTTCGTTCCATGCATTATTCACAGTTAGTAACAAGCAGAGCAGCAGCAGGTACGTCCGGCTGTACTGTACGTACAAGCTGTGTCGGCTCTAGCTAGTAGTACGTAGTTAGTTTAGCAGTATGCATGCTAGAGAGAGAGATGGCTACCTGTTATGTCTTCATTTTTCACTGCTGATCGAATAATGGATCGCTTTTTCGATCGATCTTCATCGACATGTGTGTACGTTCTTTCTCTTGTATATCTGCGTACTCTTACTCTCTCATGCTTTTTGCATTTGCATGGTACGTATATATATACGCACGCACTATTACACATCTGATTTGTAGCAACTGCTCGAGATCAGCGGATATCTGTTCAGTGGACCCCAAACCAATAAGCCGCATCTAAAGAAGTATTTATACAGGTGTAAAGATGTATTTATGCAGGTGGTTTCTGACTATAGTAAGTTACCTCTATAAATGCATTAGGTCTAGTTTGGGTAATCTAGTAATGAAAGGTATTGTAGTGGATTGAGATGTATTATGGGAGTTTTTGATCTATTGGGGATTTATACACTCTCCAATCCCTCCAAACCACTTCAATACTAGAGTACCCAAACTAGGCCTTAGGAGGATGTTATTACTAATTAACCGTCTCTTGAAATAGAAGCGCGCGTTTAGAGATAGCTAAATCAAAAACAAAAAATCTAATTAAGGGGTGCATTGGATATAGACAACTTTGTATCCAAGATACTCAAGATAGTTTACGTTGAATTGAAAATCTCTTATAATTCATATCCTCTATCTTGAACTCCGTCGATAAGTAATGTATGTTTAGAAATATGTTGCACATATTTACACTAAACATAACATTCTTCGTGTATCCCTTTGGAAAGAAGGATTCACTAGGTCGATTGTACCATATTTGACCTAGATGCTATAAGTCACAAAGGCTTTCCAAGCATTGCAAATTTGTGATTGGTGATTATGTATTTGGAATCCTAAGACTCCATAAATACCATAATTCAGTGACCACATATGTATATGTTGTCACTACATCTATCAACTTCATAGACAGATGGTTTACTGCCCATATTATTGTATCAGAATTTTACTACTCACGGTAGAAGAGAATTTATAGCATTTAAAATAATGCTTGGGTTTGCGTATAAACCCAGCTGCTACTAGCCTTGCTTTCTCACCACCTTATTGTTTTCAAGTCCATAAAAACAAACATGTATCCACAGTAAGATGCCTCGAAGTGGAAATAATTCAACACTTCTTTCCAGTGAGCAAGGCTATCTCTGCAACATTGTATCACTCAACAAGATCCAGTTTGAGCATACTCGTGCTCTGTTATGGCCATAGTCTTTTGGATCACTTGGAGTGCATATACAATTGCTGAGATGTATATGTCGACACTTATAGCTTTCAAATAACACAATTCTCAAGTTGACATGAAAACATTTTCTTATGCACCCTTATGATTTCTCATGAAATCCCAAAACGAGAATCAAGGGCTTCCGATAACTTAGCCTCATCAGTGTGCAATGAGCTAGGTTGTGAATGTCTTCCATTCACAAGATAATTCATATCCTCTAGGTGTCCACCAACACTAGGTTGGTTACCAACGAATAGATGGTCTATATTTACTATCTCAGAAGGTCTAGCCTTCAGCTGCTTGCAAGCATCTTAATCATAGAATTTGTGACCATACTTCTCCCCCTCTCATTTAAAACATCATTGTAATAGGGAGTTGAGTGGTGTTCCATTTAACCACTCTTTCTGGCACTTCCACATAGGATTAATTTGAGTGACACCTCATAGTAAATGCACATGGCAGTCAATTTGCAACTTGTTCCAAATCATTCAAACCTAATGGTTCAGTTTTAGTACGTGATCCTAAGCCTGAATGCTTACTGCATTCGTTATAATTTCCTGGCATTCTTTTTGGTACTTGAAATCTCCCTCTAATGCCTGGAAAAACTCATGATTCAAGCTAGCGTACGAGCCGTAAATAGATTCTCATGAAGAAATTCTAAAACTTAATGATCGACGGAGAATGAATTCTCACATAGATCCCCAGCTTTCTGGGCCCATACATGTACTCTGTGGTGGTGAGATTGGAAACATACCCAATGTACGCATGGGAACTCTTTCATGGATTCCCACGTACAAAACCATAGGGGAACCTGTACATGCAGTACATGCGGTTAATCACAAGTTAGGATCGTGTAAAACTATCTGACTCCAACCATAACTAGTTGGAAGTGACAAGTTATTACTGATGGTTATTAACGATCTAAAATTTTCGAATCAATCATAGATTCATCATATCTGTTATGGATATCATTTTGAATACCAAGACAAGCAATCATCATTGTAAGCACATTTGGTAGATTCAGTAGTGTGAAGGCTAATGTGCTCAAACTTGAGACATTACTTAATGTTCACGTGTTGTCCGAAGGACACACTTCAGGTCATCATATAGATGCACCAAAGAACCATATAAAGCCTTCAATGTCCATACCATCTATGTAATGGACCACACATGTTCTTTTGAAAACAATTCAAAGAACTTAACCAGTTCAGATCAGATTTTAAGATAAGAGGGACTTAAAATCTCATTCCTGATGATACTTATCAAGGATCCATCGTATGGGAAAAACATGACCAATAGAATTGTCCATAACATTTCATTTTATCCCAATAATGGAATGACCAATTCAGTCTTGCCCAACATGGTTAGTATCATCACATGAAAAGTTATAAATGCAACACGATGTACAGGAGGATGTATGTGGAATACAATCTATAAGAAATGTTTTCGAGAAACACATGCAATATCCATTACTATCACCTTGTGTTTGCCCATGATATAAATTATATGGATATCTCTATAATTTGGTAAGATAAAATTAGGATATATAAACACATATTTGATACTTCCATTACCAAAGGGGACTTGATATTAACATATCATGATATCGCACGAAGCGATCGTTAAAATATTCTTTCCTCTTTCCAAAGGAATATGAGAATATTTTGTTTCCCCACTTATAGAGTTTGTGGTTCAGTTCTCCACATTGCATGTTTCTTCCTCAATTGGAAGAATCCCCATATAAGTTTGTACAACTCAAATCAATGAGTCTTCAACTCCCTTGATGAGTTCATTCAGCTCTAATCGATGAGTTTGTTTAACTCATATCACATGAGTTTGAACATATTATAACATCAATAAACATGATATCAATAACAATGGGATGATATCAAATCTCATGGATCATTTGAATAATACTCAAAAGCAAATCATCTAACCAATGTGGTTTTCTCTTAGAAATAGAAGTGTTGTTACATGATTAGTCCAAATCACGATTTACACAACAAACCACTGTTATCATGTCAGATGGAAGATTGAATTAAACTTCATATCTTAGCTTCCATGAGTAGTTTGCATCTAGTAGGGATTTAATATACAAGATTTGATGCTTGGGCATACAACACTATATCACGTATAGCGTAATGACAAATGAGTTTGTCATACTCATTGCCCTTCTCTTTCAAATATACTTGTATATTTGCTTCTTGTTGTATTTGCATTGATCAGCCGGGTTCATAGATTGGTGATAGTTTCAATCCAACGAACATCATGATATTCTCAACATTATTCTAAACACTATGAACCTCACAAGAGAGGCGCCACAAAAACATTGGCATTAATGATGGACCTTCAAAAGAAGTTCATCATATTATTCATTATGTGTTTGGAATAAATGGATAATAATGTTGATAGTATGCAATAATTCAACTTCAAGCAAAATATATGAATACAAAGTTTTAGTCTACAACATAATGTAGACACTTACTCATGAGTCCACATGTCTTATGAGTTACTTTGCTATTCATTTTGCACTTGCACATCAAGCCGCAAAGGCATATAAGTTCTTTTCATAAGAACCATAAGAGAAAGAGAGCATCCCACTTCCTCCAAAGTGAAGAGGTGAATCCCCATATCATGCAAAAATGATGATATCCAATGAACATATCCAATGAACATTGAGGATAATTTAGCCCATCATGCGAGTTTATCAAACTCTATTAAATAATTATCCTTGAAATAACATAACCATTTTCGTGTGATGTTGCAACATTGTAGCAAAATATATCATATCTTCATATATTGGAGAATTCCAGGTATCACATATAGTGTACCAAAAGATTTTTAAAAATTGGTGAACACAACATAGATAATCTTCATGTTTTGAAACAATAGAGTAGATCTCCCATTAGTGGGCAAAACTTTTGCTGCCTAAAAGCATGATCTCAGGGTTGATATGTTCAAAGAACATACCACAGCCAATGCTTAGGTCGCCACTACCCTGTGCTTGACCAAGTTTCAAAAATGGTAATCACCATAAAGGTGAATAACCAAAATAACATCTCCTACATATCTACATGGGAAAACACATATAGGTAATCATCATTATCATATGATGTAGACCTCTTACTGATGGGCAATTAATAACATTTTGCTTTCTAAAAGCTTGGTCTCTAGGTAAATAAATTCTAAGAACTTATTACAGCCAAAGCCTAGATCTCCATCATGTGTTGATTAATCCCAAGTTGAGTATATGCATCATATTTTGCAATAATTTATCATTTAATTAAGTAGTAGTTAATTAAAAGAATTCTTTGAGTTGCCAGCATGACCGCAGCATCCAGCCTGGCTCCATAGCCCATGACGCCTGCGCAGTCCGTGATCTTTTTGGGTTAGCATATATAGGTAATCATCTCGAAAGATGTAGACCTTATAGTGATAGCCATTTCAAATGTGTCCTAAAAGCACGGTCTCTGGGCTACTAAACTCGATAAAGAATTTAACGCAGCCAGTGCTTAGGACTCCATCACCCTATGCTTTTCCTAAAAATACAACCTTATTTTGCCTGAGGACCGGTGAGTTCCGACTTAATTATGTGCTATGTTTTCTATGCAAATATAAAAGAATGAAAAAACAAAAACAAGTCGAAGAAATGTGAATTATAAATAAAAATATTATTCACTAACAAGTCTGCATTTTTCATAATAAAAACAGACAAGTATGTAAAATTACATATATCGTCAGCAGTCTAAATATTCAAATTTAGATGTATAAATAATGATAAAGTCAGTAATTTGTACGAACACATAGTTCTTCTGACTGGAATTGTAAAAATAGAAAACAAAAATGGTAAACTCTTAGGGGCAATCTATAGAAATGGCCCACGTTGTCCAGCCAAGCAAAGTCGGCCCACGTGGACCATCTAGATGAGGTCATAAGGGCTGACAGTTAGGGTTAGGAAACCTAACCGGCCTCCTCATTCACAGGCGGTGGCTAGCGTTATGGCTCGACGGCGGCCAAGCTCGGCAGCGGCCCTACGCATGGCACGTTGCCCGGCGCGGGCGTGCAGCCACGGCCAGGCGCGGCCCAGGTGCATGGCCACCGTGAGGCTAGGGCGTGGGCGCTGCAGCCTCGGCACGGGCACGGCGGCACTGGCCTCAGCCCCAGCACGGGCACGGCAGTGCTGTCGCGGCCCCCGGTGCACGCGAGCGTTCTGGCAAGCGGGTCGGGCGCACGACCCTCGGCCACGGTGCGGGCGGCCTTGCCGCGGCCCTCTGGTGGCGCGGGCACGCGGCCTCGACCCCAGCCTCGGCGAGCGGCCAGCCGCTGCCAGGCAGGCGTGGCCTCGCCGCGGCATAAGCACGCGCCTCGCCAACGCGGGATCTGGCCCTGGTGCAGCCTCGGCGCGGCGGCTCGGCCCCAGCCGCGCACGGTCTCGATCGACGCACGCGGTAACAAAGCCCCGACGGCACGGGCGTGCCGACAACAACGCTCGGTCGAGCGCGGCGGCCCCGGTCAGGCGCGGTCCCGACATGGACATGGCTCCGGCAGCATGGGTGCCACCGGATAGGCCTCCTCTGAGCCTCCTCCAGCCACACTGCAACCATCGTTGTGGCGCAGATGCACATATTGATTTTGATTTGTATTCACAATAGATTACTCACAGATAATCGCATGAAGTCCAAGTTCATGCCAGAGTTCCGCATGGAAGAACCACCATCCGCCAATGTCTACTACAGTTCTTCATTTCCCTTTCTTTGTTTTTCTTCTCTGATCTCACGAGCTCGTGCTGATAATGTGTTGAAAATCAGTGGTAACGAGTTTGAGAGAATGACAGTTGTAATCTTTATTGCAGGAGAGATCATGTTTATATACAAGCGAATCAGTGCATTCCTTTGGGAAGAAACTGTCACACCCCTTGGAGGAGATTGATCATAAATATTGTAACAGGGTGAAAGATTTCATTTTCATTACTTTTGAGGCGGGTACTTTAAAAGGTAAATGCACACTAATTTAGTAGCAATAATGTCTTTATTTTAGCGGGGGTATTTCTGCTTTTAGGGAAAGATTAGCTTGCATATCTAGATCTATATTTATAGGTAGGGTCTAGGATTAGATTTTTATTTTTAATATTTTTATTTAGTATGAGGAATTAAGTTTGCATTCATGAACAATAACGGGTGGAATATTAGTTTGTGTTATTTATTTTATTTAGACTCATTTATTTCAATTAATAAAAGTAAAAATACTAGATTGGTGGCCCACTAATTTGTTAACTAGGTTATCTTAATTTCTTGCATGAAGAATATATAATACTTATATGAGTATTTGACGACAACAACACGTTACTATCTACAGTTTCAAATAAGAGATGGGGGCGTTACTAAGGGAATATATAATACTCCCTTAGTTCTTTTTACATGTCATATTACATTTTTAAGTCAAATATTGTCATCCATTTCAAAAAAACCTTTATAGTCTCACAACATATGAATTATAGATTATAATTTATATTTCAAAATAAATTAAATAATAGAATGAAAAAAATGAAAATTCGAAATAATTTGTAGGGGTGTTCAAAATTGCTATCCACCTCTGTAAATCGGTTATGGAGGCGACTCTTGATACCAGCCTCCTCTACAAATCATTAGTAGAGGCAAGCAATATGGTTCATTTCTACAAATGTGACCCTATATAGCTCTAGCACGAGGGGCACTGGAATTTTCTAAGTTATGGGTGTGATGTTTTCACTTGAACATTATCAAGCTACTAGATTTGTGTCTCGCGTCGTTGCCATTGTGCCAGTACATGGATATCTGCGACCAGGTCTTCCTCCTCGATCACATGCACCACCACATCCTTGGCCTTCTCCATTGAGCACAATGGCCACCTACCACTACCACCACCATAACTATTGGTGCCCCATGCCCTATGATGCCCTATAGCTGCATCTCCACCACACTAAGATTGGTGATTACCTGCCTCCCCTAAACCCTAGCTCTGATCATCTCTCCCTTTGACCCCCTCCTCCTTGTCCCACTGTAACACCCTAAATCTCATTTTGAGAATATAGTAAAATTTTCCAAAGATCTTGAATTAGAATATTTTTTCTTTCTTTTCTTTCTTCTTTAAACATTTGAAGTCACATCTCCTTAAGTAAAAGTTCTACAACAAAAATTCAATAAAAAGATTCTTATATAAATTAGCCTTTATTGAAGTTTATAAGTATTAATGTTAGAACATTTTCTTTAATAAGAGATCATACAATGTAAACTATTTTTCTTAAAATAATTATATGTGTGCTGCATTGTTGGGGACTTGTTCTCAAATGCTAAGAATTAAGAACAAGGCAACATAAAAAGTGTTAAATGTTAAACTCCTTCGTCCTTAAAAACATTATGCCCCTTCGGATATAATGAATCTTGGACGAAGGTGACCAAAGAAAAGACCTTCGTAAGATTGCTATATGATAAAAGAAAGCACGCATACATAAAACATGAGTAATGATACGAATATTATTATCAACTTACTTTTATTACTAAATTCATAAAAACAAATTACAAATGTACCTTTAGATTGAAGGGAAGTAAAGGTACAGTCGTGATGCGAGAAAGCGTATGCCAGGTCAGCGTGAACAGTACGGGAGTACTGTTCATCTATTTATAGGCACGGGACGCAGCCCGCGTAAAATTACATTGATGCCCTTCACATTTGATAATAACTTTATGACAATCCTTCAAGGTTTAACTTGACTTTTCATCCTTAAGTCGGTTCCTCTTTTCCTTCGTCATGCCGAAGCTTTTCTGTACATAGCTTCATGATCGTCCTATCCTTCTTCGTTATCGCTTTCCATCCCAGTCAAGCTTCATCTTAACCATGCTCTTGTACACCCGCAACCTGACTCCGAAGATACCTGTTCACATGTTTCACTCGGAAAATATTGTCAAATCATGTTTTTGAGGACCTTCGGAAGCCGAAGGCCCCCAACAGTAGCCCCTCGCAATATTAATTTACTGCAATGAAAAATTCATATTGCGACATGGACGAAGGCTTTGAGCCGAAGGTCCGAAAAAACACCTTCCTTCTGCTAGAATAGCAGCAGTCATTGACAAACGGGGCCCTCCAGTTTTCGACACACTCGGTGTATAAATAAGAGCTTACCGCAAGTTTATTTGGCACGCTCTCTTGCCATCCGCTTTTACTCACCCCAAAAAAATTTTTAGCCTGCACGCAACAGCACTTGCTCGGTTTTAAATTTTTAAGCTTCGGTTTCGAGTGTGTTTTGTTAGCATTTGCGAAGATGCCTGAGGATAAGAAAGTCGTTGGTGGTTTGAAGCTAATCCTTTCTGAGGAGATGCACCTGGGCTTTCTTGAATCAATGTTAAAGACCAATACGGAGAAGATTACCAGGGAGATTTTGGAGGGTTTATCTGAAGATACTGGCGACAGTGAAAGTTACGATGTGGATAGTGGTGGTGAAGATTCCGAAGATCGACCCTGGCGACCAAGCCATGCAGTTTTTGGTAAGTCCAGTATTAAGGAAAATTATCTTGTCAATATGAGAGGGAGATACTTTCGGGACTTGTCTATTGTGAGGGCTGACGAAGGAGAGAAGACTTGTCCGACTCCCGAAGAAAATGAGGTCGTGATATTCCGAAGCTTCTTAAAAGCTGGATTACGATTTCCCTTGAATAGTTTTGTCGTGGAAGTATTGAAGACATTCGAAATCTACCTTCACCAACTTATCCCCGAAGCAATCATAAGGATGAACATTTTTGTGTGGGCCGTGAGAAGCCAAGGTTTAGAACCTAACGCAAAAAGCTTCTGTAACATACACGAGCTATTGTATGAGACAAAACCCTGGGGCAAAGAGCAGTATCACAACAACTTTGGCTGCTACAGCTTCGGCGCTCAGTCGGGGTCAAGCTGCCCTGTGCCAACCTTTCGAAAGAGGTGGCCCGACGACTGGATGACAGAATGGTTTTACGTGAAAAATGACTTGAAATCACGTGAAGATATCAAAGGTATCATTATGCGCCCTATCTAGCAACGCTTCGGCCTCCGAAAGCCGAAGGTGGAAATGGATGAAGCAGCCGAAGAATGCCAGAGAGCCTTCGGCGTGGTTTGCTCTTTTATTGGGACAAGGGATTTGGTCCAAGAGCATATTGCCTTCAGAGTTTGGCCGCTTGCAGAAAAGTGGGGAATGCCGAAGGAGACCGTCAAGGAACCTAACGAAGGCGGGCTGGTTAGGCTAAAATACACATTTAAATACAGAGATAAGTTCGTTGAACCAGATGATGACTGGTTGAAAAGTATTGAGGCCATAAGTGACGAATTGCTTGGGGTATACTCGAAAGCCGAAGATACTGCACTATCAGCGGCCTTCGGAGGCCGAAAGAAGAAGAGGCTTAACCGAGTATTTGATGCAATTGGGTTTATCTACCCCGACTACCATTACCCAGTGCGAGGCCAAAAAAGGAAAAATACTTCTCCTGGAAAGGAAATTGCTTTAGCTGCTCCTAGTGAGCCTGCGCCGAAGAGGAAAAAGGTAAAGGTGCTCTCACACCCTCCACGTTATATTGAGCCGGCCACAGTGCCTGAGTTTATTGGTGAGGCCTCTTCGGCCACTGAAGCCAGAGAACCAACTCCAGTGGCAAAAATCGAGGAAATGGCCGAAGTACTAGCAACAGAGAAAACAGAAGAACCGAAGACTGAAAAAGCAAAAACATTAGAAATTTTAAGTCCCTCAACAAAAATTGAGGCCACGAAAATCCAAAAGGGTCCAGCAGCAACCCCGAAAAGAAAAAGGATGGTTAATGTGCTGGATGTTTTGGAAACAATTAAATCTTCAAGCATAACTCCGAAGAAGACTGTTAAAGCTTCTGAAGTATCTACTGAAGCCTTTGTTGCTGAAGCCTTGAAGCAGCAATTTGAAACTGAAGCTGGACTTTCGGAGCCCACCAAGGTGAAACCTTTGAAAGCTGAAGCAACAAAATTGACAGAGGCAACTTTAGAAGCTGAAAAAACAAAAATGACAGAGCCGATTTTGATTGAGGAAGTTGACACTGCCGCCCCCGAAGCATCTTCCAAAATACGTGATTATATTGTGCGACATGCTTCGGGGAAGAAACAATCTGAAGAAGAGATTTTTGAAGCTAATCACTATGCCCGAGAACTGAAGTATCCAAAGGGGGCCGTAGTGTTCAATGGAACAGACGAAGATGACTTTCTATACTGTCTCCCAGACAATAAAGAATTATCCGTCTGCCGAGAGATGGCTAGGAGCATGGGGTTCCCGAAGCTTGAAGCTGGCCTTTGCGCCATGACGAAGGAGGATCTTGCGGATAGCCTTGCATATAATAGTCTGAAGGTACAAAAATTGTAAATTTTGAAATTTATGAATTTTGAATTAGTCTTTTGCTGTTATGTTAATCCATTCATTCTTTTGAATAGGGCTTAATACTCAGCAATGCTTTAAGGGCACAAAAGAATGTTGAAGACGAGAGCTGCACTATTGCTCTTAACAACCTTCGAACAGAGGTTATCAGGCTAAGAAACGAGGCCTTGGAAAAGGACAAAATTCTGCTTACATTGGTGGATAAAATGAAGGAAGACGAAGCTAGCTCTAAAACTCAAGCCGAAGCTCAGAAGCGCGAAATCGAAGATCTTCGGAAACAACTAGCCCGAGCTAAAGAAGAACGCATTCTTGAAGAAACAAAACGAGAACTAAGTGATCAATGGGCAAATCATTTGGAAGTAAATGTTGAAGAGCTTCGTGCTTCGAAGAAAAGGTGCTATGATAAATCCATAGAGTGTGTTAAGAAAATAAAATCCAGCTTCGCCAGCGTTGGCGCGTTCTCTAGTGAAGAAAATTTTACAAGGGGGAATCCAGAAGGCACGATTGAATGGATCAGTCACGAAGCTGAGGCCTTCGAGGAAATCTTGAATAGTCGCGGGGACATTTGTGCTTATTCGGGCGCCAGGGGAATTGTTACTATTTTAGAGAAGAAAGGGTGCGAGCATGTGAAATCTTTAGCACAGTCTGAAGCTGCGTTATCCTCTGAAGATATCAAAGACCCTTCAGCCGAAGCAAGCCAGGTCGATGGAAAATTTTTCACCGACATTTGGGACAATGGCGGGCGAGAAATGGCTCAAGAAATCATTCAGAGAAGCGAAAAAGGCATCTATGACGCTAGAAAGGTAGCGGAGGTTGCTGAAAAAAGCACAGGGCCCGAAGGGCAAATAGGTACTAATTAGTGGTTTTTATTTTGTTGTGATTTTTTATTTTGAACTTTGTTCGTGGTTTGTAATAGTAATATATCCGTGTCCTCTCCTCCCTCAGAACCTGCTGGGGCATCTCCGGACCCCCCCCCCCGAAGGGGGACGACGAAATTAGCCAAATGGCCGATGCCATCATGGACAAAGTTGTCAATCAGCTACTAAACGAAGCTGTAGAAGTACTTCTTAGGGAAGATTAAATACCATTGTAAAAATACTTGGAACATGACATGTGTAAAACTTTGTAACTTTGAATGTAATATATAATCTATTTATGGCTCAATTCTTTACGATGCATGAAATTTTGCATACATACTGTTTTTTGAGGCTTCGGCGAAAAAACACCTTCCCTTCTTTTCATGCTTCGTGAACAAAATCTTTTATATGTCACAAGAATTTCCATACTTCTCTGATGAAGAATATCCAAGCTTTGTGAAAATATTCTTCGAAGCTATAAAAAAGTTTTATGTTGCCTCTCTGACGAAGCTATACTTCTTCTCAATTTATCTTGTGCTTTAGCACGATTTTCTCTTTTTCAAAACATTCCTCGAAGGTCAATACTGTGTCCCCTTCTTGTTCTGCATGCGATATGATGTATGATGCTTATGTTATGCAAAATGATGTGATGATGTTATGCTATGCAAAATGATATTTATGCCGAAGATACACACATCTCTGTAATAGAGCACACAATCTTTTTATCTCAGCGCTGACTTTTCGCTGTAAGCCTCCCTTAGGAGCTTCTTCGCCTTTTACTTTCAGCGGAATCAGCGTTTATTTTTCGCTGTAAGCCTCCCTTAGGAGCTTCTTCGCCTTTTACTTTCAGCGGAATCAGCGTTTATTTTTCGCTATAAGCCTCCCTTAGGAGCTTCTTCACCTTTTACTTTCAGCGGAATCAGCGTTTATTTTTCGCTGTAAGCTCTGCATTCCCTTCGGAACGACTTTTGAGCAGAAAACTTACACTGCGCTCCTTTAGGAATGACTTTTTACTACTTCGAAGAAGTTACAGTGTGTTCCTTAGAACAGGTTTTTGATAATTTGAAGGTTCTCCATGCCACCATAAATTCTTGTGCTTCGGTAACTCAAGCCTGTGGAGAAGATATTTTGTCAGTAAATATGCTTCGACTCTGGCACAGTGCTATTGACTGTGCGAGCTTCGGACTCCTCCCTGAGGTCCCTCTGGGGTGAGAGTGCTGGCTCCCTTCTGGCTGCGGACCACGTTGTATTGGTGGTGGTGGTGGAAGCTGTTGCCAGGAAGCTTGGGGTTGTCTTGCCGAAGCAACAGAGGCTGCAGGGTGATTGCCTATATATTCTGGAATGTAAGGCGAATGGTACGAAGCAGTATGCATGACCTGCTTCGGTTGGTTCTGTTGCGCTGCAGCCTCTGCTAGCTCCTTTTGCTTCTGGATGGTAAAATGGCACATCCTGGTGGTATGGCCCTTGCCTTCACCACAGAATAGGCAGTAAATTTTTCTTGGTTGATCTCCAAATCTTCCCCCAAAGCCCCTGGCGCCTCTGCCCCTTGGCGCTGGCGGCCGGAAAGAGCTTTGCTGTTGCCCCGAAGCTTGCGAGGAGCACTGTGGCTTTTGTTGTTGATTCCCTTTGTCATCATTTTGGGTAGAATTGTGAATTGACCTGACGTGCCTCGGATAAAATCTTCCTCCGAAGCCCCTGGCCATTTCAGAGAACCTGAAAGCTTCCTCCCTTCTTTGGCAAAAATCATTGTCAGCTCGAATATACTCGTCCATCTTCTGGAGCAGCTTCTCCAAAGTTTGAGGAGGCTTCCTGGCAAAGTACTGAGCTGTAGGTCCTGGCCGAAGCCCCTTGATCATGGCCTCAATGACAATTTCATTGAGCACTGTTGGTGCCTGTGCCCTCAGACGTAGGAACCTTCGGACATATGCCTGAAGGTATTCTTCGTGATCCTGGGTGCACTGGAATAAAGCTTGGGCAGTGACTGGCTTCGTCTGAAACCCTTGGAAGTTGGTTATCAACATATCCTTCAACTTTTGCCATGACGTGATTGTCCCTGGCCTAAGGGAGGAGTACCAGGTTTGTGCAACGCTCCTGACAGCCATGACAAAGGACTTTGCCATGACCGCCGTGTTGCCACCGTACGAAGATATAGTTGCCTCATAGCTCATCAAGAATTGTTTCGGGTCTGAATGACCGTCGTACATGGGGAGCTGGGGCGGCTTGTACGACTGTGGCCAAGGAATAGCCTGCAGTTCTATTGACAAGGGA
Organism: Zea luxurians; assembly: GCA_029449295.1. Taxonomy (NCBI): domain Eukaryota; kingdom Viridiplantae; phylum Streptophyta; class Magnoliopsida; order Poales; family Poaceae; genus Zea; species Zea luxurians. Next base: position 79,770,318 of record JAOPSE010000011.1, read on the forward strand.
GAAGCATCATCAAAAGCAAAATTTTCGTGATGGAAATCTTCATACCAGTCGCCCTCGTTGTAGAAACCCTCTTGATGAAGCTCTCTGCGCGGAGGCCTTCGGTTCTGGTCATCTTGAGCAAGATGACGAAGTTCTTCAGAGGCTTCGTCTATCTGCTTTTGTAGGTCAGCTAGACGAGCCATCTTTTCCTTCTTCCGTTGGACCTGTTGATGGAGCATCTCCAAGTTTTGGATTTCTTGATCCAAGTCGTCCTCCGGAGGCGTTGGACTGGTGGCCTTCCTCTTCTGGCTTTAGGCCTCCCTAAGAGAAACGACATCCTGATTAGGGTCCAGCGGCTGCAGAGTGGCAGCCCCTGTCGCTGAAGCTTTTTTCGGTGGCATGACGAAGGTGATTCTTGCCGAAGGTGTTCAAAACTCAAAAAATGGACGTGAGTTCACCGGAGGTGGGCGCCAATGTTGGGGAATTGTTCTCAAATGCTAAGAATTAAGAACAAGGCAACATAAAAAGTGTTAAATGTTAAACTCCTTCGTCCTTAAAAACATTATGCCCCTTCGGATATAATGAATCTTGGACGAAGGTGACCAAAGAAAAGACCTTCGTAAGATTGCTATATGATAAAAGAAAGCACGCATACATAAAACATGAGTAATGATACGAATATTATTATCAACTTACTTTTATTACTAAATTCATAAAAATAAATTACAAATGTACCTTTAAATTGAAGGGAAGTAAAGGTACAGCCGTGATGCAAGAAAGCGTATGCCAGGTCAGCGTGAACAGTACGGGAGTACTGTTCATCTATTTATAGGCACGGGACGTAGCCCGCGTAAAATTACATTGATGCCCTTTACATTTGATAATAACTTTATGGCAATCCTTCAAGGTTTAACTTGACTTTTCATCCTTAAGTCGGTTCCTCTTTTCCTTCGTCATGCCGAAGCTTTTCTGTACATAGCTTCGTGATCGTCCTATCCTTCGTCGTTATCGCTTTCCATCCCAGTCAAGCTTCGTCTTAACCATGCTCTTGTACACCCGCAACCTGACTCCGAAGATACCTGTTCACATATTTCACTCGGAAAATATTGTCAAATCATGTTTTTGAGGACCTTCGGAAGCCGAAGGCCCCCAACATGCATATTCAAAAAATTGCTTATGTAGAATAATAAATGAATGAATATATATATAGATGAATATTGCATCATGCTGGTTTTCTGGTTGTGAATTTTGGTTGAGGTATAAAATTCAAACTCAGATTCAAAAGTGAATTCAATTGGAAATAGAAAACAGAAAATAAAACAAAAAAGGCTTTCCTCGGTTGTATGGGCTGAAACTGAACCGACCCAGTCAACCAATCCCACTCGCAGTTCCTCTCACCTCACGAGCCAAGTCCACTAGACAGCCCCTCATCGCGCGTGTCCGCAAAAACAACTGGTGGGGCCCTTTCGCAGCAACCATCACGCTTGCACCTGTCATGTTGAATCACTGTCGAGTGGACCCCAGTGGTCAGGCCGCGTCTTCCTCGGGTGGTTGCGCCTGAAGCCGTTTTCCTCGCCGCGGAAGCCGCTTAGGAGCTCGTCGTGGCCGTTGGTGGACTCGAGCCTTGCCCTAGAGCCAAAGCATAAGTTGGAGGTCCTCGGGACTCTCTCCCTCGGCCTTAGTCAGCATCTGTGCCCCCACCAAATAGGGAGAAGTAGCAGAGGGAAAAAAAGAGGAGTCCGCCGCCATTACCGAACTGACAGATAGAGAAAAAGGGAGGGGCCTGAGTATTGGTGCGGCCGCCGAATCGTGGAGTGCACAGGGAAACCGAGGGCGGAAGTCTGGCAAGGGTGCTCCACGGCGGCTCCATTTCTTCGGAAGGTGTCTGGGCGTCATTGTGTTTTGAGTGACGCACCGCCAGGGCGCTCCATCGCGCTGACCATTTTGTGGGTGGCTCGGCCTACGCTACTAACATCGGTAAGGTTATGGCTTTGTGTTCACCGTCGTTCCTGGGTTGCGTAGGTTCTGGTCATGCTCCAACCGGTAGGCTAGAACCCGCCCGATCACCGTTCGCCAGACCTTACCGGTATACGACCATGGCGCAAGCTCAGGGAGGAAGAAGATATTGCTGTCGTGGATCTTAGAATGAACGGCCAAGAGTAGGTAGTGCTGAGAGGGGTTGAGAACCGTGGGATAGACGACGGACGGGTGCGATTGAGTCTGGCCATACTGCTTCGGTAGTCTGATCTCGACCGTAGGCCGTAGATCCAGTGGTGGCGATTTGATTAGGATACATAAACATCTACACCGTTAGATCTTAATCCGAAGGTCTGCACTGCTTTTCGTTCGATTGACTTGCGATTTAATCTGGGTCGCTCACATTATATCGGACGGCTAGGATCCGAGGATACCCTTTGCGGTGTCTATTTTTCTAATGAGCCCCTCGGGTTTTTAGAATTAAACCCGCAGTCCAGTGTATAGTGCTATGTGTCTTAGAAAACTTGCGCTGAGACCCCTGCTGATTTTGGTAATTGTGCGCCTAGTCCAAAAGATTAGAAAATTCAGAAAAATACATAGGAAATGGATTTTTAATATTAAGATATTTGCTAGAACTTGCAAAATTCCTAGAAAATTCATATGGAGTCCAAATTTATTCATTCTAATTTCTATAATTTTATAAAATTATTGTTTATCAATTAGTGGCACTGTTTTGACATGAATATCACATTAAAATTTATATCCTATTTAATCTTGTACAAAACACATAAAATCATTAAAAATTTATAACTTCTTAGTTTGAATTCCGTTTTGACTCATTCCAGTTGCGTCAGCTTCATATAAATATCTACTACACAATAGCAACATTTATTATATGATATTCCGTACTTTTATAATTGGGTTAATCTATGTCTATTGGATTAACTTATTTAATATTAATATAGTATTCTAATTTTATGGTTATAATTTAACTAGATAATTTTTAATCAAATAATGACTTAGATTAAAGTTGAGATAATTATTTATAGAATAATTTCTCATAAGACCTATACTAACCAATTTATAATATAAGTTTAATATTTAAATCACGTAGAGCTTTTATAAACCAGAACTCCTTAACCGTGACTCTGATTTTACTGGTTCTCGATCCCGCGATCTTGTAGCGACGCGTAGATTATCATTATTCAGTTTGTACTTATGTTTGGTGTGATGTTAATTTTGTCTATACCATGTCTGTTTGTATTGCTACGACTAGCAGTGAGGTCATGAGGATTTGAAGAATCACCCTGGTAACTGGAATCTCAAGTGCCAGGCAAGTTGTGCCCTTGATCCACTTTTGTTACCTAATAATGTTCTTTATTATCACTTATTCATGCATAGGTTTAATTTTGATGGGTCCCAATAGGTCACCCTAGTCTGATTATCTTTTACCTTGTTTACCCGTGAATCACTTGGGTAGTTTTTGCTATTGCTTTATATGGTTTTGGGATTAATATTTCATTATATCCATGTTCCAATTATTATGTTATTTTATTTATGTTCATGTCAAGATCATTATTATATTTAATTGGAACATGGAGCTTAACTTGAGAAACACGTGCCGCCATAAGGGAGGAATGGGACCCCTTGGCTAAGTAATTAGGAAAGCTAGTGGAAGACTACCTTACCCGAAAGGGGCAAGGGTAGTAGGGAAGTTGCATGCAAGGAGGTTCTCGGGTTGATTTTGCTACGATGGCAGTCAGACGAGTGATTCTTGCAAGTGCTCTTCCCATAAACTGTAGCGGGTTTTCGGATCCTAGTGGAACTTTGTAAAGGCCTCGTAGTGGATCCCTAGCCATTCACCTCGGTAGTGTCTAAGGGCCTTGCAAACCCCGGTGACTTGGGAAACACGACTTGTGGGTAAAGGGTACATCCTCTGTAGAGTGTAAAACTGCTATACTAGCCGAGCTCACGGTCAAGAGCAGCTCAGGACTCTCGCATGATTAATCTATGGAACTTAAATTCAATTCGTCATATGCATTGCATGGGATTTGTTATTAATTTTGTTCTATTATTCATTATGGTTTGGTATTTACTTACACTTAGTAACTGCTAATAAAATTTGACCAACTTTAAAAGCAATGCTCAGCTTTAACCATTTGCTTCGGTAAGCCTTACACTTTACATGATCTCCCACCTTTGGTGAGTTTATGTCACATTATTCCCCACAACTTGTTGAACGATGAACATGTGTGAGCTCACCCTTGCTGTCTCACACCACCCATAGGAGAAGATCAGGTGGCTCAAGAGGAGCCACATATCAAGGAGTTTGTTTTGATCTAGGTGGTGTCTCCCAGTTGACTTTCTGGCACCAAGGATGGATTTTAGATCCTGTTATATTTATCTTTTATTTTGTAAGACTTCCACTATGTAATAAGTACTCTGATTTTATTGTGACATTTATCTCTATACACTCTGTTACTGTATATGTTGTCTTCTTTGGCGCATGTATGAGATGCACCAGGCTTTGTCCCTTAAAGCCCGGGTGTGACACCCACATGTGCTCTTCCTCTCCTCACGTACCGTCTCTACAAAAATACAACATTAGTGTAGACTTAATTAGTATAGAAAATTTGTTAATAACAACTACTTTGCACTATCTTTAATTTCATTCAAAATAAACACTTTTGATGATCACTAAATACCAATATTGACCAACAACATTGCACTAAGAGTGAAAAATAAGCATAACCATAGTGGTATTTTGTTTCAAATTGACATCGTTGCACTAGTAGTTTGGATAACCTTGCTCATGTAGAAAATATATGCAAAAACATCAAAGATTAAGCACTAGAGGCAAGGGGAATGGTAGGGTGACAAGGGGCTACTTGGTGGGATTGGTCATCATCATCCTAGGTCGGTCGACTTGGCCCAACTAGTGGTATCATACCAATCTATGTGTCAAGCTAGGAAACATAATAAAGGGAACATCCCACCATTGGTTGCATGACCATCCATGATCAAAGGCCTAAAATAGGCATTACATGGATCTAATAACCCACCATGGTCATGGCAGTGAAAAAATTGATTTAAAGGCTTCATAACCATACCCCCAAGCATGTGTAGGGACACCATGCAAAAGGTGAAGGACCACAACATAAAGGAGACACCAAATGATAATGGGGTTCACCTGGCCCCCTATTTCCACTCCATTATTTCACCTCTTCGGGGATGGAAACAAGCACAATATGGACAATATTGTGCATTGATTTGAGGTGGTTTTGTCCAATGTATATGAGAAGTCCTCCCATTGATTCATGGGCTCACTAATGATTAGCCCCTACTCCACCCCTCTATAAGTATGACCCTCACTCCTCAATTTTAACACACACCACAATAGAAGCTCTCACAACACTAATGTAGTCTTATCATTAGTGTTAGTGCTAGACCTAGTAAGACTTAGAATGAATGGAGCTCTACTTAGAATCTAGAAGTAGTCTTTAGGAGTATGACATAAATATTGTATCTCTTGTAAGACTTTCATGATTTAAATATACAACTTCCTATTCAACTACTAGCAAACAATAGAAAGAGTTTGTTGCCCAGAAGATGTCAAAGAAGTTTGTGGCTATCGGTGCCCAATATAGTGAGTTGGTTAAGAACATACAAAACAAGGGCACACCGGGAGAGATGCTAGACACTTCCATTGCTGCATCAATTGTTTTAATCCTTGTTTTTTCTTAAAACGACGGGGATATGTTAGACAAGTTTAAGAAATGTATCTGCTTATGAAAAACTTTCTAATGTTTATTCGCTTTTATTTTACGATTATTATGTATACATTTTTATTCCAATTATGGTTAGTTTGGAAAATTAATTCTCCTTGGGGATTGGAAGGGATTGATGTGCAATGAACTAATTTCTCTTGAATCACGAATGGAATTTAAATTTTCAAACTAGCTCTTAATGTTTTTCACTACTGCAGCACACATTCATCATGTGTTTAGTTGAAACCTTGAATTCATCTATCAATTTTGATTCATACCATAATTTCTTTTATATTAGCAATGATTGAAGTGTGTAATTAGAAACGCTATAAAAGTACTTAAAGACTTTTTACAATTATAACTATGTATTTATATTTTGGATTATTTTATGTTATTTTTAATAATTGAGAAGGTTGGTAATTTATATGGAAATTTAATGTGTGTTTTATATCATTTTTCATGAATGAGTAATCTGCTAGAGACAGACTTATATAAGGGCTTGTTTGGGAACACTATTTTCCCAAGAGATTCATATTTTCTCAAGGGAAAATGAACTAATTTTCCTTGGGAAAATGAAAATTCTTGGAAAAATGGGATTCCCAAATAGTCCTAAAAGATCCTTACATAAAATCGTCGCTAATGTAAGGAAAATGGACCTCGAGCCATTTGGCTCAATAGGTTTTGGTGTTTGATGATTAACACAACCTGTGGACTAATGTGTTTGCTAGTGTTTATGTTTATAGTTCACAGGATGCTAAGGTTACTTGGACTAAGGCATTGACGAAAACAACACCTTAAAAGAAGACATTATGAAGATCAAGTGAAGTCCAAGAAATGAAGGAAATGTTGCCATGGCAGACTGTCTGGTCTGGAGCACAGGACTGTCCGGTGGCACACCGGCCTATCCGGTGCCACACGCCGGACTGTCCGGTGCATCCAAGAACTGTAGCCCAACGACTAGTTCTAGGTGGCACTATGGAGAAACGACCACCGGACTATCCGGTGTGAAGTTCCGAGTGTCCGGTGTAAAAAGCCTGCACGCCAACGGTCACCTGCGGTGTCAGATCCAACGGCTATGCGCACTGGACTGTCCGGTGTGCCACAGAAAGCAGCAGCTTTTCTCTAATGGCTAGTTTTGTATTTGGGTCTATAAATACCACCCCAACCGGCCATTCCAAGGTGTGGGAGCCCAAGCAACATACCAAGGCATATAGTAGACATTCCCAAGTGCTCATACACCCAAGTGCTTAATAGAATCACTCAGTGATTAGCGTTGATGCTTTGCGAAGTGCTTAGTTTAGTTAGACTGCTTTAGCGCTTGCTCTAGGTGAATCCTAGTTAGTTGAGTGAGTTTAGAAAAACCACACAACACCTCGGCTCTTGTGCGAGCCGTTGTAATTGTACCGAGTGGGGCGAGAGTCTTTTGAGACTGTGACAACCACGTTTGTGTCACGGCCGCCACCGTGTACCGGAGGGAATGAGGCCCGTGGCATTTTGGCCAAAAGCTCGATAGTGGAGACGACGGGGAGCGTCCAAGAGGAGCCAAAAGCGGAGCACCATTTGCGCGTGGAGAAGGCCCGTGATTCTTTATGGAGTTACTCGACCATGGTGCTTGGCCCTCGTGTAGGCTTCCCTTTGTGTAGGGGCACCAATGAGGATTAGTCAGGACCTTGCATGGTTCCGGATACCTCGGTAAAAATACCGGCGTCATCCACAAGAGTTTGCATCTCTACCTTGCTCTTTAGCTTCCACATTTATATTAAGCATTTAAGTTTCAATCTTGTCTTTATATGTAGATTGTTTAGGATTGAAACTTAGACATTGTGATAGAGACAGCAACACTTAGACAAAACCTAGTTTGCACATTCTAGTTTGATTATTTGCGTAGGTTTTGCTCTAGGAATTTATTTGTGGCCTAGTTTAGAGAAAGTTTTAGAAGTCCTAATTCACCCACCTCTTAGGCATCACCCGTTTCCTTCAATTGGTATCAGATCCTGGTTTGGCTCATTTGAAACGCTTTAGCTTCACCATTAAAAGAGCCGACGTTTTTAGAGAAAGGGGATCGATACCCATAGGCCACCACACTTCGACGACACTAACTTCCCATATTATAGTGCTAGAATGGCTTGTTATCTAGATGTTGTTGATCAAGGTGTTTGGAGAGTCACTCGTGATGGGATGAAACCACCCAAGAATCCCGAGAAACCCACCACGAGTGAGGAAAAAGAAATTCATTTAAATGCTAGAGCCAAAAACTGCTTGTATGAATCTTTTAGCATGGATATTTTTAATCATGTTTTTACTTTAAAAACTGCTAATGAGATTTGGCTAAAATTGCATGAGCTCGATGACGACACATCCAATGTCCGTGAGCAAAAACATTGCCTAGTCTTGAATGAGTACAATTTTTTGCTATGAAGGATAATGAGCTTGTTAGAGATATGTATTCTTGTTTGAATCTAATCATCAATGAGCTCAATTCTATTGGCATTAATAAGCTAGGTGATGCGGAAATTGTGAGGAACATTATCTCCCTACTACCACAACAAAGATATGGGAGCATCATCACCATTCTTCACAACATGGAGGACTTGAGTACAATGACCCCGACCATAGTGATTGGGAAAATCACGGCCTTTGAGATGTCGCGAAAAATGTGTCGGGGAGAGGAGCCAATTTCCTCAAGGCCATATGCTTTTGCATGTGATGAAAGGAAGGGTAAAAAGAAAGCTCCCACTCTAAGTTCCTCAAGTGAAGAAGAGGAGGAAGAAGAAAGTGGTGATGATGAAGATAATCAACCATCAACATCATCCTTCGAGGACAAAGAAACAATCAGACGCGTCGGAAAGGTAATGGGGATGATCCACAAGATTAATTTAATGGGTGTGACTCTGCAGGTCGAGGATCTTCTCTTTAACATTGACAGGAAAAAGAAAAGAAAGAGAGGATGCTTCGCATGAGGGAGAAGGGCCACTTCAGGGACAACTGTCCAACTATGGTCGAACCCAAAAAGGGGAGGAGCAAAGGCAAGGCGCTAATAAGTGTCAAAACATGGGATGATTTTTCAAGCAAAAATGAACCTCCAAGGATGTGCAGCCACCGATCCTCGTCACGGTCATCACGCAAGTGCCTTATGGCAAGAGGTAAAATGAGTATTCCATCCTCTAGTGATGATAGCAGTAATGATGATGAAGAAGAGGGAAAGCCCTTCGTAGATGAGCTTGCGGAAGCCATTAATTTTTCCAGGATGTTTGCACTAAACAAAAGGCTCAACTTAAAACCTTGAAAAATAAGTTGATTACCTCTCAAAATGATTATATATAAAGGTTTGCTAGAAAAATTTGAAACATTTGCAAATTTTAATTGTGAGCTATCAACTAAAATTGAGCAATTAGAATCTAGTGCTCCAACCACTGCTACGGATGATGGCCTTATTAAAAAGAATGAAAAACTTAAGGCTAAGTTAGCTAGCTCCCAAGAATCTATTGAAAATTTTCTAGAGAAAATGGAAATTCTTAACATACACAATAAATGAGCTAACTACTAAGCTAGAAAACATTGGCAGCACCCCAGGGGCATCTTTAGTTGAAATTCCTGAAATTATTAAGAAAGATGCTTCTACTTCGTGCTTTGATTTAATTGATAATTCTAACCCCTGCAACCAAGTTCTTGTTGAGAATATTGTTGTAGAAACATGTTCAGATGAGATTGCAAAGGAAAATGAGCAATTGAGGCAAGAAGTGGCTCGTCTTGGAAAGGCTTTGTATGACAAGAAAGGCAAAGCCAAACAAATCCAACCTCCACAGGATAACACCACTGCAGGAGTGAACAGGCTTGTGGAGGGCGAAACTGTGATTTGTAGGTTATGCCACAAGGAAGGCCACAAGTCTTTCCAATGCATGGCGATGACCGGGGATAAGCAAAAGCAAAAGCCAACAAGCAAAATCTTCAACACCTACATCAACAAGGTGGACAAAAAGGCTGCTACACCATACTTAATCAAGAATAAAAAGAATGGAAAGGTGATAGCAATCAAGGCAAACAAGCAAGCCAACAAAGTAAAGGGGGTCAAACGCACCTGGGTGCCAAAGGGAATTATTTCAACCATGAAAAGCACCAAGAAGGTTTGGATCCCGAGAGGGAAGTGAGGAGTCCGCAGGACGATCGGGGAATTTGGAGACTTGGCAAAACTGGGATGTATATCATGGGATACATCATATTGGATCAAGTCTATTGCCAAGTGGGTTAGTGTAAACTTTAGACCCAAATTTCCCCACCCATGACTAAGGTAACTAGATTTATTGTATTTCTTGTTTTTAGATATGCGTATCTATTTTCATGTATCTAGTTTTACCTTTCATGGCTAGTATTACAATTGGTATTTCTTTTTGATAAAAAATGCATGCATACTAGGTAAATCATATGGTAGGATTGCTCACTTTAAATTCACACTCTTGAGCAAACCTACATGGTTTAAAATGATAAGCACGCCACATAGCTTACTTAACATTCCTAAGAAAATGATACATCAATTGATATGGTGAAATACTTCAAGTGGTATAACACTTCAGTTATACTTCATCTAGTATGCTTCAACTAGTATCGTTTAACCTATATGTGCCAAAGCTCGGATTATGGATACTTTGCCCCTCTTGATATCAAATCAAAAGTGCATGTCTCCTATAAGTATTCAAAACTTGTATGCACACTTTCAGGGGGAGGTTACTCTTTAATCCAAGACTTTGAGACTAATACCTGTTTTCAAGTCTATTTCATGTAGTAGTCTCATTGTAAGGAAAATGAAGTCTCCAGAGAAACACAACAAGCTTCCACTGCAAATCTACAAGAATTCTTATGTCTCACAAGCCTGCCATTGGTCTTCAAATGGTTCTCCATTGATTTTCAATTAGTAACTTTGAGACTACATTTGGCATCATTTACATGCCTTCTCCAACATTTGGTTAGACTATATTCCATATCTTATAATTCCCATATTGCTATACATGCATATGTTGCTAAATCATATTTTTTTACCTATGCATAAGGGAAGTTAGTCTAATCAAATCATGTCTTGCACCTCTATTTTTCACATGCTTTTTCCTAAGTAGAAGATCTCTATCAGGGCGAGCATTTCTTCATCTCTAAAGGGGGAGAAAACACTTTCCAAATGGAGAACACTCATTTAGGGGGAGTAATAATGTTGATTGTGTCAATTGATATTAATTGATAAATCTTTTATGAGGGCAAGTCTTATTTGCTTCCTATGTGCTTTTATTGTCTTTCTTTTCGGTGGTTGATGCCAAAGGGGGAGAAGTTGTAGGGACCAAAGCAATAAAATGTTATCAAACACCAAACACCACCAATTTAAAATTTTGATCCTTCAAGTGGTTTTGGTTCTTTGGTCTAAAATAGAAAGTAAGTGAATTATGGAGTTAGGGGGAGGCTTAAGTCCATAATATCACTTTGTGGGGACAAACATGCATCCTAGCAAGTAGATTGCACATTTTCATTCAAATGTTTGTTATATTTGCTTGCTTTGGTTATGTTGTCATCAATCACTAAAAAGGGGGAGATTGTAAGGAAAATGGACCCCGGGCCATTTGGTTCAATAGGTTTTGGTGTTTGATGATTAACACAACCTATGGACTAATGTGTTTGCTAGTGTTTATGTTTATAGTTCATAGGATGCTAAGGTTACTTGGACGGCAATGAGGGAAGCAACACCTCAAAAGAAGACATTATGAAGATCAAGTGAAGTCCAAGAAATGAAGGAAGTGTTGCCACGGTGGACCGTCTGGTCTAGAGCACAGGACTGTCCGGTGGCACACCGGACTGTCTGGTGCCACACGCCGAACTGTCGGTTGCACCCAGGAACTGTAGCTCAATGGCTAGTTCCGGGTGGCACTATGGAGAAAAGACCACCAGACTGTTCGGTGTGAAGTCCGGAGTGTCCGGTGTAAAATGCCTGCGCGCCAACAGTCACCTGCGGTGTCAGATCCAATGGCTAGGCGCACCGGACAGGGGCACCAGGCTGTCCGATGCACCACCGGACTGTCTGTTGTGCCGCAGAAAGCAGCAGCTTTTCTCTAACAGCTAGTTTTGTGTTGGGGTCTATAAATACCACCCCAACCAGCCATTCCAAGGTGTGGGATCCTAAGCAACATACCAAGGCATATAGTAGGCATTCCCAAGTGCTCATACACCCAAGTGCTTAATAGAATCACTCAGTGATTAGCGTAGGTGCTTTGCGAAGTGCTTAGGTTAGTTAGACCTGTTTAATGCTTGCTCTAGGTGAATCCTAGTTAGTTGAGTGAGTTTAGAAAAACCACACAACCCTTCGGATCTTGCGCGAGTCGTTGTAATTATACCGAGTGGGGCGAGAGCCTTGCGAGACCGTGATAATCATGTTTGTGTCACGACCACCATCGTGTACTGGAGGGAACGAGGCCCACGGCGTTTCGGCCGAAAGCTCGATAGTGGAGATAGCGGGGAGCGTTCAAGAGGAGCCGGAAGTGGAGCACCACTTGCACGTGGAGAAGGCCCACCGCTCTCTATGGAGTTACTCGACCATGGTGCTTGGCCCTCGCGTGGGCTTCCCTTTGTGTAGGAACACTAACGAGGATTAGTCGGGACCTTGCGTGGTTCTGGATACCTCGATAAAAATACCAGCATTATCCATGAGAGTTTGAATCTCTATCTTGCTCTTTAGCTCCGCATTTATATTAAGCATTTAAGTTTCAATCTTTATACTTAGATTGTTTAGGATTGAAACTTAGACATTGCGGTAGAGATAGCAACACTTAGATAAAACCTAGTTTGCACAGGTTTTGCTCTAGGAATTTATTTGTGGCCTAGTTTAGAGAAAGTTTTAGAAGTCCTAATTCACCCCCTCTTAGACGTCACCCGTTTCCTCCGGCTACCGCTAACTGAGCTTTTTATAGAAGATAAAAAAGTAAACACTTCACTTTCCTTGATTGCTCTCCGTCGTTGCACGCCACTGAGGATCCGCACTGCTGCATGGGGCAGGGCTTGACAGTGTTCAAACACTGGTAAAATCTCCTCACCCATATTCGTTGTCATATTCACTTTCCTATGTACGTACCCGCACGCCATGTGGACCGCTAGGGCATGGTTTGGGTTGTCGCTGGCATGGCCGCCACCGTAGAAGCGTGTGCGCTGCTGAGCTCAGTCGCTAGGCAGAAGAAGTCTGCACATATCCGTAGATTCTGTGTTAAACGGTTCCGATTAGATCCTTGGCACTGGTTAAGTTAGGCTGATCTAAGCCTTTGATCGGTGGATCTACGAGCAAGATCCGAACACTCGTTAGTAAAATCTGAGCCATAGAACTCGGATTCGACTGCCCCTATTACATACTGATTTGCCATCAATTGAGGGTTGTTGAATCTGGATCCGAGGTCCCGTGTGCGTGGGCAGCTGTACGACCGTGCCATCTTGCTGAAGAATCCCTGTGATTTTTTATAAAATAACCCGCCATCCACTATTACTAAGGAACCAATACATGTAGGTCCACATTTTTATACTTTTAACCCTGATTTTTAAATAAGTTGTGTTAGCAATCCTAGGAATTGTAATAATTATAAAATAAATTCCAAAAAATAATTTTAAGTATAGAAATAATTTCATAAAGCTTAGGAAATCCATATCTCCTTCGTTTTAAGTATAGAAATAATTCCATAAACCTCCGAATTTAGTGGTTCTTGAATCTACGGATTCATAGCGACATGTAGAATATTATTGTGCAGTTTGTTCTCGTGTTTTGATGTAATGTTATCATATCTATTATTTGTATGTATTGCTACGAATAGAGGCAAGGTCACGAGGAACCTGAAGCTCCAATTGGTGAAATACCTGGAGTTACACAAAAGGCAAGTTGTGCCCTTGATCACTTTTCTTTTCCTAATAATGCTATCTATAATCACCGTGACATGCTCAGATTAATTTGATAGGACCTAATAGGATACCCTAGTTTTGTTCACCCTACATCTTGCAAACAAATGAACTATTGGGTAGGCTTGCTATTACTCTACCTGGATTTTGGATTAATATTATATCTGAATTTTGATCATGCTCCATTATTATTGTTGGCTCAATTATTGTTCATGATAAGATTATTGTGTTAATTGAAACATGGAGCGACCACTCGAGAAAACAGTTTTACCACAAGGGTGGAATGAGATGCTTTTGGCTAATTAATTAGGAAAGCCAGTGTGAGTTAATCCTTTCCCGAAAGGGGCAGGTGAGGTGCGGGAGTGCAGGTATAGGGAGGTCTTCGGGTCGGACTGTCTGTATAACTTTTTGGACGAGGGATTCCTATATCGCCTTTGGCCTAGAAACCGTAGCGGGTTCTCTCATCTAGTGAAACTTTGGAAAGGCCTCGCAGTGGATCCCTAGACATTCACCTTTGGAGTGTCTAAGGGTCTTGCTAACCCTTGTTAAATGGGAAACACGTCTTGTGGGTAAAGATGTCAACCTCTATAGAGTGTAAAACTGGTATATCAGTCATGCTCACAGTCATGAGCGGCTTAGACCCTCACATGAGTAACTTATGAAATTAAACTTAATTTGTCATTTGCATTGCATTGAGGGATTTATTATCAATTGTGATCAATTATTTAATTGGGTTGGTACACACTTATACTTAGTAATTGCTAATAAAATTTTGACCAACTTATTAAAAGCAATGCTCAGCCTTAATAACTTTCTCCTTGGTAAGCCTTAGACTTTGAAAGTCGCCTAGAGGGAGGGTGAATAGGCGAAACCTGAAAATTATAAACTTTGAACATGCACTTCACCCGGGGTTAGGGTTAGAAATAAATATTATTGAATTTAGAGTGCAGAAGATAGTTCTTCTTGCTATGAGTTGCTGAATCAATGCAGATAACTTTTGGAGCTAACCCAAAACAATATGAGCAAAAGATCTTTAGAGAGAGAAGAGAGGGAAGAAACAAATCGAGTGATGAAGATCAACACAAATGAACACGGTGATTTATTTTTCAAGGTTCGGTTCCAAGGAACCTACTCCCCGTTGAGGAGGCCACAAAGGCCGGGTCTATTCCAGCCATTTCCCTCTCTCAATCGATCACTTAGACTGGTTGAGTGCTTCTTCTTAATCACACGGGTCACTAAGACCCCGCAAGGATCACTACACAATTAGGTGTCTCTTGCTAGCTTTACAAAGCACTTAGAAAGATTAGAGTGAGAAGAAGAAAGCAACCAAGCAACAAGAGCAACAAAAGAAACACAAATCACCCTCTCTTAAGTCACTAAGCACTTTTGATCACTTGACTTGATTTTGGAGTTTGGAGAGGATTTGATGCTTTGATTGTGCCTTTGGAGTCTATTCTTTTGCTCTAGTATTGAATGAGGAAGTTAGAATGCTTGGATGGCTTGAATGGTGGTGGTTGGGGGTATTTATAGCCCCAACCACTATTCCAGCCGTTGGTGTCGATGGGCACACTAGACAGTCCGGTGGTGCACCAGACACTGCATAATTCACTATCCAGTGAGTACCATGTCAGCCGACCATTGGGGTTTGGAGCTGTTGACCGTTGAAGTCTTCTGTCTTCTTGTGGCACCAGACAGTCCGGTGCGACCTATCGTCGCAGACTGTTTTCTGACTTCTTGTACTGCAGACTGCGCGTGCAGTCACGTAGTCGACCGTTGGGCAAAGTTGACCGTTGCTCCATTGTCTCACCGGACAATCTGGTGGTACACCGGACAGTCTGATGAATTTTAGTGGACAAGCTCTGAGAAAACCCGAGAGCGGCCAGTTCGTGAGGTGCTCCAGCCTGGGCACCGGACAGTGTCTGGTGCGCCACAGGCTGCGCCAATTCTATTTTAATCCAACCGTGTAGAATTCCTCAAGGCATTTTCTTTGTATGTTTATGTGAACTTTATGCACCTGAGAAAAACATCCACTAGACAAACTAGTTAGTCCATATGGTTTGTGATGGACGTCAAACACCAAAATCAATTATAGAAAATGTTGAGGCCATTTCCCTTTCAATCTCCCCCTTTTTGGTGATTGATGCCAACACAAACCAAAGCAAATACAAAGTGTAGAAATGTAACTAGTTTGCAATTTGTCAAATGTGCATAAGTGTCACACCTGGATTTAAAGGATAAAGCCGGGTGCGTCTCATATGTGCGCTAAGGAAGAACATCACATATAATGACAAAGTGTATAGAGATAAATGTCACATATAACATAATATCATTATTACATAGTGGAAGTCTTACAAAAATAAATGATAATAATAAGGCGAACTAAATATTATTCCTTGGCGCCACAAAGCTGACTGGGAGACGCCACCTAGATCAACTCGTATGCTTCATTGTAGGGCGGCTCCTCTTCGACCACCTGCTCTTCACCTGTTGGGAGGTTTATATATCGCAAGAGTGAGCTCACAAAAGATCATAGCTCAACAAGTTGTGGGGAATAATGTGCATGAACTCACCAAAGGTGGGAGTTCATGTGAAGTGTAAGACTGATCAACAAAATAATGGTTGAAGCTGAGCATTGCTTTTATAAGTTGGTCAAATTTTATTAGCAGTTACTAAATGTAAGTAAATACCAAACCAGAGTAATAATAGATCAAAATTGATAATAAATCCCAATGCGATGCAAATGACAAATTGAATTTAATTCCATAAATTAATCATGTGAGTGTCCGAGCCGCTCATGACCATGAGCACGGCTGATATACCAGTTTTACACTCTGCAGAGGTTGCACATCTTTACCCACAAGTCATGTTACCCATATGCCAAGGGATCACGACTTCCCATACACCTCTACCAATGAAGCGAGGAAGGTTAACACTACGAGGCCTTTACAAAGTTCCACTAGCTTCAGAAAACCCGCTACAATTTCTAGGAAGCTCCAATGCAGGGACCCCTCGCCTGACCGCCATCGCACCAAAATCAACCCAAGTACTTCGCTACACTGACCACTCCTGTACTACCCTTGCCCCTTTCGGGTAAGGTAGTCATCCACTAGCTTTCCTAATTAGTCATCCAAGAGCGTCCCATACCACCCTTGTGGTAGCACGGTTTTCCCGGGTGGCTCTCCATGTTCCAATTTACATAATGATCTTATCATGAACAGTAAATAACAAGTTGATAATAAAAGTACGATCATGAATAATGTATATCTCCATACCCAAAACCCCATAAAGCAATAGCAGGTACTACCCAAAAGTTCAGTGGTAAACAAGGTATAAAGATAGTCAAACTAGGGTAACCTATTGGGTCCCATCAAAATTAACCTATGCAACTCATTATGATTAATAAGAACATTTTTGGGTAAAAAGAAGTGATTAAGGGCACAACTTGCCTTCAACGAGCTCCTGCTCAGCAGTCTCCACCTGCTGAACCCCAGGATCCTCTGTAGCTGGCTCGTCTACTCGCAACAATACAAACAGGCATGATATAGAAGAAATTAACATCACACCAAAAAATAGAACATAATGCATGATAACATTCTACGCATTGTAACAAGATTGTAGGAACAAGAATCACTAAATTCAGAGTTACGGTTATCGAGTTACGATTTTCTGAAGTTATTAGGTGATAGATAGAGATTAAACCAAATGAACAAATTTAATCTATGTTTCATGACTAAATATGGCGATTTGGTGATAAACAATATTAATACTAGATTATTGGAACTAGAATGGGTCAAAAAGGACTTAAAATGGATTTTCTATGAATTAAATGAGTTCTGGAATTATCTTTACACTAGAAATCCCTTTCTATATTTATTTATCTATTTTCTCGGATTTCAGGACTGCACATTTATTTCCAGAGAGTATAGGATGAAAACTATAAATGTTAGGACCTAGTTTTAAATTCTTTATTATAGCCGTGGGACGGCGGGTTTAATAGGAAATTCCATAGGGTTGCTTTTAGAAAACGCTCGGTTGAAAAGATCTGGACGAGCATGAGCCGTCCGATCCTGATCTGATGGACCCGATATAACGACGAAGGGGTATGTGCCCATGATCCTTGGATCGAGGATCTATGTTTTAAAACCCTGTGACCATCTAGTCGCTAGATTAAGTTTTGACGACCCAAAACATTTCTACCCAGACCAACACCTGGATTGAATCTCGATCGTTTGTTGAGATCCGACGGCCACGTGAGGCTAACCAACGGTCGATCATCACCCACAGTCTCTTGCTACACCGACCTAATCTGCACCGATGGCCACAAATCCAACGACTCCCAGCCCATCGTCCCCCCGCCCCCGAAATGGCAGGGCGGCCAAGCACCACACCGTGGTGGCACCATGGACACCGGTGGCAAATTCGATTCCTCGGTGAACTAAACTCCGTGCAACGAGATCTTACACCAAGCGGACAATGTGGTTCGATCGGGAGTGACGCCTTACCGTCGAAAGGCTTGAAGGTAAACCCGCTTTTCAACACCGTGCGGCATTGTCACGAAGCACAGGCTTCGGCACACTCCACTTCTCAATCCGACCCTCCCTTTTAGTTGAGGGGAACCTCCTCTGCTCGTGGTCCTTCCAAGGGGAGGCCCTGGATCCACCCCAGAGGCGCGACATTCACACAAGCGCAGCACGGCTACGACGGACTTCGATCCACACACTCTCTCTCCCACTAGTGAGACCCTCGGTTGGTGATGGAGTCCAAGCGATAGCGAGATGGGCGCACAGACGATCAGCTTCTATTTTATTGCTGTGGAGAGGAGGTTGGGACTCTAGCTGGCATCAGCGAAGCTGCGACAATGGCGACGATTCTGTTACACCCAAGCGCACGGATCGGGGAGGCGAGTTATGACGCGTGGGCCCTGGCTGATAGCCACGACTTGGATCCGCGCCCAAATG
Organism: Zea luxurians; assembly: GCA_029449295.1. NCBI lineage: Eukaryota > Viridiplantae > Streptophyta > Magnoliopsida > Poales > Poaceae > Zea > Zea luxurians. The sequence goes on from JAOPSE010000011.1 coordinate 79,788,907, forward strand.
GTGTAAGCGGCTAACGCGTTGGTCCCGCCCACCAGTGAGCGGGAGCACGGGAGGTAGTGGCTGCGGGAAGAGAACTAACTTGGGTCGGGTGAGAGAGTTTTGGCCCAGTTGTAGATATGGTCTTTTTCTTTTTATTTTCTATTTTCTTTTCTTCCTTTCCAAATTCAACTTCAATTTCCAATTTAAATTCAAATCTTGCGGCAAATTTATCCTCAGATTATATTATGCAATTAGAAGTACTGATTTTAGAGATATATTTATATATATATATATATATATTTATATTTCATATCCTTTCTCCTTTTCACATTTCCATTTTCAAATCCTAATCACCATTTAGGCTTCAATTTAATTTCCTTATCATTACCTTTTGATTAATAGTGTTGCTATCGTTATTATATGCACAAGCAACAAAACTCCAGCATGATGCACATTTTATTGAGGTATCATTTATTTTAAACATGTCTCCTAATAATTCTTATAAAGGAGAAGACAGTACACATAAAATTTTATTCTTTTTTTTAATTTCCAAAGTTGGGTATTACAATAAGTTACTTTGAAATGAAAACAGTTTTTAAACATATATGGTTGCTTTGATCTAGTTTAGTATTTTGGACCACATTTTTACCACTTAGCTTTGTTTTTACAATTCTTTTGGAAAAGTCTTTTCAAATTCTTTTGCAATCTGCCAACGATATAAGAATATGATTTCTAAAAGCGTTTTTGAAAATTCTCCCCTTGTTTCAAAGGATTTTCTTTTGGCTAAATAAAAGCTCCCCCTGAATAAATTCTCCCCTTAGTTATCAAGAGGGTTTTTGCTAATAATTTGAAATTGGAAAAAGTTTTTGCAAATGCCTATTAATTTCTCCCCCTTTTTGAAAGAGTTTTTAGAAAACAGGATGGTGGTGCGGTCCTTTTGCTTTGGGCCTATTACTCTCTCCCCCTTTGGTATTAAGCGCCAAAAACGAAGAGAAATAGAGGCCTTGAATTTCTCCCTTTTTTGAAATAGAATATGAATAAAAGTACATGAGTAAGGCAAAGGATAAATGATACCGACAGAGTCACAGTGGAAGCCTTGCCTTTCCCGATTACTTCATTTCCCTTTCAATCTAAGACTAATCATGGAAATATTCTTGGAAACACATTAGTCTTAGTTTTGGCACAAGAATAATAAGAAATATGCATTTGTACCAAATGAAAGAGACATGATCAAAGGTATATAAATGAGCAATGTGTGCGAGATTTCAATCAAAGTTCTGAGAATCGAGGATATTGAGTTCATTCCTAAGCTTGCTAAAAGTCCTTCCATCTAGGGGCTTGGTGAAGATAACGGCTAATTGGTTGTGGGTGCTAACATAAGCAATTTCGATATCCCCTTTTGTTGGTGATCTCTCAAAAAGTGATACCGGATGTCTATATGCTTAGTGCGGCTGTGTTCAACGAGATTATCCGTCATGCGGATTGCACTCTCATTATCACATAGGAGAGGGACTTTGCTCAACTTGTAGCCATAGTCCCTAAGGGTTTTCCTCATCCAGAGTAATTGTGCGTAACAATGTCCTGCAGCAATATACTCGGCTTTGGCGGTATAATCGACATCGGAATACACAATTAGATCAAAGGTAGATCCTTTGGGGTACCAATGCCCAAACTTAGGAGTGTAAACTAAATTCTCATGATTCTTTTCATAGCCCTAAGGTGAACTTTCTTAGGATATGCATGGAACCTTGCACACATGCATACTGAAAGCATAATATCCAGTCGTGAAGCACATAAATAAAGTAAAGAACCTATCATCGACTGATATACCTTTTGATCAACAGATTTACCCCCTGTGTCGAGGTCAAGATGCCCATTTGTTCCCATGGGTGTCCTTATGGGTTTGGCATTCTTTGTTCCAAACTTCTTGAGTAAGTCTTGAATGTACTTAGTTTGGGACATGAAGGTACCCTCTTGGAGTTGCTTGATTTGGAATCCAAGAAAATACTTCAACTCCCCCATCATTGACATCTCGAATTTCTGTATCATAATCCTACTTAACTCTTCACAAGATGACTTGTTAGTAGACCCAAAGATAATATCATCAACATAAATTAGGCATATAAACAAGTCTTTAGAAATTGTCAAGAGAGTAGGGTCAGCTTTATTGACTTTAAAGCCATTAGTGAGAAGAAAGTCTCTTAGGCATTCATACCATGCTTTGGGGCTTGTTTGAGCCCATAAAGTGCCTTTGAGAGCTTATAAACATGTGAAGGATACTTACTATCTTCAAAGCTGGGAGGTTGCTCAACATACACCTCTTCCTTGATAGGGCCATTGAGGAAGGCACTTTTCACATCCATTTGATACAACCTAAAGCCATGGTAAGTAGCATAGGAAAGTAATATATGAATTGACTCAAGCCTAGCTACGGGTGCATAGGTTTCATTAAAATCTAGACCTTCGACTTGTGAATATCCTTTGGCAACAAGTCGGGCTTTGTTCCTAGTCACCACACCATACTCATCTTGTTTGTTGCAGAATACCCACTTGGTACGTGGAACTAAATGCCATACCTCATTCCTCATGAAGTTGTTGAGCTCCTCTTGCATTGCCACTATCCTATCCAGATCTCTTAGTGCATCCTCTATCCTGCATGACTCAATAGAAGACACAAAAGAGTAATGTTCACAAAAATAAGCAACTCGAGATCTAGTGGTTACCCCTTGTGAATGTCACCAAGAATGGAGTTGATGGGATGATCTCTTTGAATTGCTTGGTGGACTCTTGTGTGCGGTGGTCTTTGATCCTAAATCTCTTGATCATCTTTCTTGTCTTGATCATCTTCATCTCCCCCCTTGATCAATGTCCTCCTCTTGAGGTGGCTCATCGTCTTGATCTGGATCCTCGTCCTCTTGCGCCATTTCCTCATCTTGAGTTGGTGGAGGTGTTTGTATGGAAGACAATGGTTGATCTTGTGCTTGTGAAGGCTCTTCGGATTCTTTTGGACACACATCCCCAATGGACATGTTCCTTAGTGCAACGCATGAAGCCTCTTCATCATCTAATTCATCAAGATCAACTTGCTCCACTTGGGAGCCATTAGTCTCATCAAACACAATGTCACAAGAAACTTTAAATAATCCAGTGGGCTTGTTGAAGACTCTATATGCCCTTGTGTTTGAGTCATAACCAAGTAAAAAGCTTTCTATCGCTTTAGGAGCAAATTTAGAACTTCTACCTCTTTTTACAAGAATAAAGCATTTGCTCCCAAAAACTCTAAAGTAGGAAACATTGGGCTTTTTACCGGTGAGGAGTTTATATGATGTTTTCTTGAGGATTCGGTGAAGGTAGAGACGGTTGATGGATGTAACGCCCTGAATTTGGGGGTAGATTTTTTTCTTCTTTTCCCTCACCAAATTCAGGCGTTACCCTTTCCTTTTCCCTTTTCTCCTCGCTAAACCTTGATCTTTTCCAAAGTATAGCGGGATTCGGCTTGAGATCCCATGTAAAGCAAAACCCTAAAATATTTTATTTTGTGTGATGCACCATGCCGAACCATGCATACCTTTTGATTGTTTAAAAATGTGAAGGCATTCATCTAGAGGAAAATAGATTTTAGAAAAAGAAAAAAAAACCTTTTTCTTCTCCTCTTCCCCATCCTTCCCCATTTTCGGCCCAGCCGCCCCCCCTTCCCCCCCCCCCCCCCGCGTGGGCCTCGCGGCGGCCCAGCCGCCCCCCCTTCCCCTCCCGCCGCCCGCGCCCCTCCCCCGCGCCGCCCCACCTTCGGCTGTCCCCGGCGAGCCCGCCGCGCCGGTCTCGCCCCGCTTGGCCCCGCCCCAGGCCGCCCTCGGCCACCCCGTCCCGCGCCCCCTCGCGAGCTCGAGGCCACGCCGAGGGCCGTCGCGACGCGAGCAAGGCACTGCGGGGCGAGCGGGCAAGTACGCCGGGGCAAGCGGGCACGGGCGAGCGAGGACACGGTCGGTCACCACGTCGGGGCAGGGACGGAGGCGGGTTCGCCGGGGGGCGGCCGAACGTGGGGCGGGTCGGTTGGGCCGGGGCCGGGGCGTGGGCGGCCGAGCCGGGCGGGGCGCGGCGAGGTCGGGACCGGGCGCGAGCGGCCGAGCCGGGCGGGGGCGGCCGAGGCCGGGGTCGGGCGGCCGAGGTCGCCGGGGGGGGCGGCCGAGCTCGCCGGGCATGGGGGCGGGGTCGAGGGGGCGCGAGACGGGGTGGCCGAGGGCGGCCGAGGGCGGGGCCGAGCGGGGCGAGGCCGGTGCGGCGGGCTCGCCGGGGACGGCCGAAGGCGGGGCGGCGCAGGGGAGGGGCGCGGGCGGCCGAGGCCGGGGCCGAGGCGGGCGGCGCGGGGTGGCCGGGCGCCGACGGGAGGGAAGGAGGAGGGAGGGGAGGAAAGAGGGAGGGGGAGGGAGGAGGGAGGGCCTCACCGGAGGGGAGGACGGCGGCGGCGCCGCCGGGGAGGGGCGGCGGCGGCTAGGGTTAGGGTGAGGGAGAGAGAGAGAAAGGGATGATGGGCGGGACCCGCGGGGAGGGGATTTTTGGAAAAAGAAAGGGGAGGGGGGTGGTTGGGCCGGCTGGGCCCAAAGGGGGAGGGGGGGCGCGCGTGAGTATGTTGATGTGTACTCACTCTTGCTCTACACACCAAACCCCCCCATCCCCAGGTTGTCAGCATTGCAACCACTGCTCTGGAGAAGATGAAGCTGTGGAAGGTGATTTCCAGGAGTTCCAATACTACGACGAGTTCTAGTTGTGGGTTAGCGGCAACCCCCAGTCGGCTGCCTGTGAAGGCCGCGGTTATCTACGTTTCGTTTTCGCACTTTGATTTATTGTAAGGACTACGTGGACGTCTCAGACGTATGGTGTAATCGACTATTATTTCCCTTTTAATACTATTTTGAGCACTGTGTAATGATGTCCATTTTATGTAACTGCAGTGTACGTGAATAACTGATCCTGGCACGTACATGGTTCGCATTCGATTTACCTTCTAAAACCGGGTGTGACAATGGAGTAGCAAGTGGTGTTAATCACCTCCGCCCAAAATTGATCCTGTGTCTTGTACTCATCAATCATGGTCTTCACCATATCCAAGAGAGTTATATTCTTTCTCTCTACAACACCGTTTTGTTGAGGTGTGTAGGGAGAAGAGAACTCATGCTTGATGCCCTCCTCCACCTCAAGAAATCCTTCAATTTGAGAATTCTTGAACTCCGTTCCATTGTTGCTTCTAATCTTCTTGATTGTCAATCCGAACTCATTTTGAGCCCGTCTCAAGAATCTATTTAAGGTCTCTTGAGTTTGTGATTTTTCCTACAAAAGAACACCCAAGTGAAGCGAGAATAATCATCCACAATAACAAGAAAATACTTACTCCACCGATGCTTATGTATGCGATCGGACCGAATAGATCCATGTGGAGTAGCTCAAGCGGCCTCTTGGTCGTCGTGATGTTCTTGTGTGGATGATGAACTCCAACCTGCTTCCCTGCCTGGCATGCGCTACAAATTCTGTCTTTCTCAAAATAAACATTTGTTAGTCCTAAAATGTGCTCCCCTTTAGAAGCTTGTAAAGATTCTTCATCCTAACATGAGCAAGTCGGCGATGCCAGAGCCAACCCATGTTAGTCTTGGCAATTAAGCAAGTGTCTAGTTTAGCATTGTTATCATTGAAATCAACTAAATATAGCTGGCCATCTAACACTCCCTTAAAGACAATTGAATCATCACTTCTTCTAAAGACGGTAACACCAACATCGGTAAATAAATAGCTAGCCATCCCCGAATGTAATCGCTCTTTGGGGATCATCATTTTTCTCATATGAGGAGAACATCCTTTTCTCCCCTGTCATGTGATTTGTGCACCCGCTATCGATTATCCAACTTGTCCCGCTGGATGCATAAACCTACAAAACAAATTTAGGCCTTGTTCTTAGGTACCCAAACGGTCTTGGGTCCTTTCACATTAGAAACAAGCACCTTGAGTACCTAAACACAAGTCTTGGGACTCTTGTGTTTGCCTCAACATATTTGGCAACTACCTTGCCTGATTTGTTAGTGACCACAAATGATGCATCAAAAGTTTTGAATGAAATGCTATGCTCATTGGATGAATCAACAATCTTTTTCTTAGGCATTTTGATATGAGTTGTATGCCTAGAGCTAGAAGCCTCATTACTATACATATAAGCATGATGGGAAATAGAATGAGATTTTCTAGCATGAATTCTTCTAATTTTGTTCTCAGGATAGTTCTCATGATATAAAATGTAACCTTCCCTATCCTGAACCATTAGAGCATTGCCCTTAACAAAGTTAGAAAGCCTGTTCTTAGGGGCATTAAGCTTGATGTTGCTTTGGCTCCCTTGTTGGAAGCCAATGCCATCCTTAATACCTGGACGTCTCCTATTATAAAGCATACTGCTAGCAAATTTAAAATTTTCATTTTCTAGTTCATGCTCGGCATTTTTAGCATTTAATTTAGCTATGTGATCATTTTGTTCTTTAATCATAGCAAGGTGATCATTCATAGCATCAATATTAACATCTCTACATCTAGTGTAAATAGTGACATGCTCAACAGTAGATGTAGAAACATTGCAAGCATTCAATTCTTCAATCTTAGCAATTAAACTATCATTTTCAGTTCTAAGACAAGAAATTGAATCATTGCAAATATTAAGCTCTTTAGACAAGTTTTCACATTTTTCTACTGCAAGAGCATAGGCATCTTTGAGCTTAACAAACTTCTTATTTTCCTTAACGAGCAAGTCCTCTTGGCATTCCAAGATATCATCCTTCTCATTAATGGTTTCTATCAATTCACTAATTTTCTTCTTTTGATCTTTGGTAAGGTTTGCAAAAAGAGAAGTTAAATCATCATCATTATCACTAGAGCTACCCTCATCATCGGAAGTAGTGTATTTGGGGATATCTCTAGAATGTACCTTCTTCTTTTTGCTGTCCTTAGCCATGAGGCATTTGTGGCCAACATTGGGGAAGAGAAGTTCTTTGTTGACGATGATGTTGGCGGTGTCCTCATCGGAGGAGGAGTCAGTGGAGCTCTCGTCGGAGTCCCATTCCTGCCCCATGTGTGCCTCGTCACCCTTCTTCTTGTTGTAGTATCTTTTCTTTTCCATCTTCTTCTTCCCTTTCTTGTCGTCATCCCTGTCACTGTCACTTGCATATGGACATTTAGCTATAAAGTAACCGCACTTACCACACCTGTAGCGAACCCTCTTGGAGTAGGGTTTGTAGTCCTTCCCCTTCCTTTGTTTGAGGATTTGTCAAAAGCTCTTGATGATAAGAGCCATCTCCTCATTGTCAAGCTTGGAGGCATCAATTGGGAGTCTACTTGTTTATGTAGACTCTTCCTTCTTTTCTTTCGTTGCCTTGAAATCAACGGGTTGCGCCTCGAGCGTGGAAGTGGCGCCTTGCTCCAAGTTGACAATATGTTTGGAGTCTTTTATCATAAGTTCAAAGCTCACAAACTTGCCAATGACCTCCTCGGGAGACATCTGTTTATATCTAGGATCTCCACGAATTAACTAAACTTGTGTGGGATTACAAAATACAAGAGATCTTAGAATAACCTTGACCATTTCATGGTCATCCCACTTGGTGCTCTCGAGGTTGCGGACTTGGTTGACCATCGTCTTGAGTCGATTGTACATTGCTTGTGGCTCTTCTCCTTTATTGAGGACGAATCTTCCGAGTTCTCCATCGATCGTTTCGCGCTTGATGATTTTGGTCACCTAATCCCCTCCATGCACCGTTTTGAGGACGTCCCAAATTTCTTTGGCACTATTCAACCCTTGCACCTTGTTATACTCCTCTTGACACAAGGAAGCGAGGAGTATAGAGGTAGCATGGGAATTGAAGTGCCTTATTTGGGCATCCTCATCGGAGTCGTAGTCCTCGTCGCCCACCTATGGTGCCTGCGCTCCAAAGTCTACAATATCACATATGCTTTCGTGGAGTGAGGTTAGATGGTGCCTCATTTTATCACTCCACATACAATAGTCTTCACCATCAAAATATGGTGGTTTGCCTAGGGGTATGAAAAGTAGAGGAGCGTGTTTAGGAATGCGAGGATAGCAAAGAGGCATCTTACTATATTTCTTACGCTCTTGGCGCTTTGAAGATGTGGACTCGGCACTGGATGTGGAAGGTGAGGAATAATCAATCTCATAGTAGTCAATGGATTCCTCCTTATGATCATTGTGCTTATCGTTGGTCTCCTTCGACGAAGTCCTTTCTTCGTTCTTCTTTCCTAAAGATCCGGGCTTTTCCTTGGTCACCATCTCTCTTTTGGGGTGTTCTCCCGACATCACTTTGTGTTGTTGAACTCTAATGAAGCACAGGGCTCCGATACCAATTGAAAGTCGCCTAGAGGGGGTGAATAGGTGAAACCTGAAAATTATAAACATTGAACACGCACTTCACCCGGGGTTAGGGTTAGAAATAAATAATATTGAATTCGTAGTGTGAAAGATATTTCTTCTTGCTATGAGTTGCTCAATCAATGTGGATAACTTTTGGAGCTAACTCAAAACAATATGAGCAAGAGATCTTTAAAGAGAGAGGAGAGGGAAGAAACAAATCGAGTGATGAAGAACAACACAAATGAACATGGTGATTTTTTTCCCGAGGTTCAGTTTCAAGGAACCTACTCCTCGTTGAGGAGGTCACAAAGGCTGGGTCTATTCCAACCCTTTCCCTCTCTCAATCGGTCACTTAGACCGGTTGAGTGCTTCTTCTTAATCACACGGGTCACTAAGGCCCTGTAAGGATCACCACATAATTAAGTGTCTCTTGCTAGCTTTACAAAGCACTTGGAAAGATTAGAGTGAGAAGAAGAAAGCAACCAAGCAACAAGAGCAACAAAAGAAAGAAAAATCACTCTCTCTGAAGTCACTATGCACTTTTGATCATTTGACTTGATTTTGGAGCTTGGAGAGGATTTGATGCTTTGATTGTGTCTTTGGAGTTTATTCTTTTGCACTAGTATTGAATGAGGAAGTTGGAATGCTTGGATGGCTTGAATGGTGGTGGTTGGGGGGTATTTATAGCCCCAACCACTATTCCAGTCGATGGGCACAACAGACAGTCCGGTGGTGCACGGGACGCTGCACTGTTCACTGCACTGTTCACTATATGGTGAGTGCCACGTCAGCTGACCATTAGGGTTTGGAGCTATTTACCGTTGAAGTCTTTTGTCTTCTTGCGGCACCGGACAGTCTGATGGCACAACGGATAGTCCGGTGCGACCTGTCGTCATAGACTGTCTTCTGGCTTTTGGTACTGTAGACTGCGCGTGCAGTTGCGTAGTTGACCATTGGGCGAAGTTGACCGTTGCTCCGTTGTCTCACCGAATAGTCCGGTGGTACACCGGATAGTCCGATGAATTTTAGTGGACGAGCTCTGAGAAAACCCGAGAGCGGCCAGTTCGCGAGGTGCTCCAGCCTGGGCACCGGACAGTGTCCGGTGCGCCACAGGCTGCACCAATTCTGTTTTGCTCCAACCGTGTAGAATTCCCCAAGTCATTTTCTTTATATGTTTATGTGAACTTTATGCACCTGAGAAAACATCCACTAGGCAAACTAGTTAGTTCATATGGTTTGTGATGGATGTCAAACACCAAAATCGATTATAGGAAATGTTGAGGCCATTTCCCTTTCACACTTCACATGAGCCCCACCGTAAGTGAGCTCATGCACATTATTCCCCACAACATGTTGAGCGATGAGCGTATGTGGGCTCACTATTGTTAAATGGACACCAGAAGAAGAGCAGGTGCCACAAGACGAGGAACATGAAGGATGCTACGATGAGTTCGTGAGAGGTCTAGGCCGTTGTCTCCTAGTCAAATATGGTTGCAGAGGATTGTTGTCTACATATGATGTAATTAATTAGCTATTTTATACAGAACCCTTATTATATAATAAAGATGTGACATTGATTCATATAACATGAGTCATCATATGTGTGAGACTTAAACTTAGCACACATTCGATTTGTGCTCGGGTTTGTCCTTAAATCTGGGTGTGACACCATGGCCGAGAGTCCAGATGAGCTCGAGAGGTTGTGCGTGATCCATGGGTTGTTGTGGTGTTTTGCGTCGGTCGTGGGTGGTTGACGAACCTGATCTCCTGAGCCTGGTCGAGGTGCCTGGCCAGCGGGACCGTAGAGTCAGTGCAAGGCCACCGGAGATTGGGAAACCGGGCCAGCGCGGGATGAGCTTGTGGGTGATGGTGGCGAAGGAGCGGCCCAGCGGATCCTTTTTCTTTTCTTTCTGTTTCCATTCCCAAATTAAGTTTAAATTCAAATTTCAAATTACATTAAATGGAGTTCAAACTTTACAAGCCTATTTAAATGCACAAACTAGAATCTCAGCATGGATGCAAATTTTTAGTTCTATTTATTTATTACCTTAGGTAAGCTTTTAAATATGCAAATCATACAAAAAATAGTTACTTTAAGTATAATAAATCCTAGAGCGTAAATTTTTTAAGATATGATTTTATCTTAAATATATAGTTAAACAAAAGAGATGGCCAAATTCATATGGGGATTCTTTAATTAATTTTTTATTAGGAACCATATTTGTTTTAAGAGATGTAATGCCAAAGGTAAGAAAATTATTATTGAAAGGCATTTTAATTCAAAATTCTTGGAGAATTTTATTAGATTACCAACATAGGATTTTGTGGTATTACACTAGACGAAGACTAGAGATAAAAGGTTGGTAAGTACATGTTTTTTAATAAATTCCACACGTATTTTAAATCGATAATAGATTTTGAGTTCATAAATTTATAGGTCCACATGTAGCAACTGCACTCTATGGACCCATTGATGACAATGATAAGAAGGGATCAACCTTCTAGGGTCCAAATAACTAGCACCTACAACTCCACCACGGAAGTTACTCATCACCATACCCTCAAGCAGTTGAAGTATCGGTGATCACCGAGCAACCAAAAGGTCACCCTCTTTAATGATATCTATAACCGCTTAATATAATGGCGCTCCTCCAATATAGATTGTATGGGTATCGATATGGTGCTCCTCCATATAAATTGTATGGTGTTCCTCCTTAATATAATTCTCCTTCGATCCCTCCCACATTTTGTGCTCACCCCGATGCATATACCATGTGTTTGGTTGCCTGTGTGAGGTCAATCAGGCTTTTCACATGCATTGACTAGACCTTGGCTTGTGTTTGGTTGTCTATACGGGACAGACAAAAGCCTAGATGTGCAAGTGCAATTGAAGCCCAATCAAGCAGTTTTGCTTGCAAGCGCGGAGACGTGGTCTGTGCACGTATCTGACCAGCCAAGCTGCAACGTGCGAGCCAAGCGATGGACCCGCATGCAACCAATCACATGGATAGTGTTCATCCTTGCATGCATGATAGTGCTCTAAAATGGCGATAGTGATGTCTTTTCGAACCAGTTTGCTTACTTCGCTTACTCCGGTGTTCCTCAATAGTAAATTCTAATGACGAAAGGACTAGACGAAGACTAGAGATAAAAGTAAAAGGCTGGTAAGTACATGTTTTTTATAAACTCCACACGTATTTTAGATTGATAATAGATTTTGAGTTCATAAATTTATAGGTCCACATAGCAACTGCACTCTATGGACCCATTGATGACAATGATAAGAAGGGATCAACCTCCTAGGGTCCAAATAACTAGCACCTACAACTTCACCATTGAATGCATACCCTCAAGCAGTTGAAGGATCGGTGATCACCGAGCAACCAAAAGATCACCCTCTTCAATAATATCTATAACCGCTTATACACGCGTGCGGTTGAGTTGAGCAGATGACATGCTATGCTACTTGAAAAAGTAAAGGAGAGCTTTTGCAAGAAGCTAGCCTGATGAAGTTGACTTCAAGATGGAGAACATGTGGCGCGTTGTCAATGACTCTAGCGATGAAATAAAGACATTTCATCTCAACCTGGACAAATGATTATATAACACTAGATCACAGGAAAATATAGGCGCCCCATGCTCTATTGGATGTTATCCACTAGAATGGTTGTCTACTAGAAGTGATCGAGATAGGAGACCGCTTTATTCTGTTATATGGGCTATTCGCTAGAGTGGCTATGACCCTTGTGGAGCAGTTCTTCCTTGCATACAACCATTACATGTCAATTATTGACTCAATGAATAGGTATTTGAATAATGAAGCTAACTTGATGGAACCAAATAATGTGACTATGGATAAAACTAGCTATAGTCAAGTCTTGCATTTGATCGCCATCCATGATTCGCAAAGACTTCCATCACCACCACTTCCAAGGCTTGACACACATCGAGAATTTGTTGATGTGTTTCCTTCTTCTGTAGGAGTCTCCAGAACCTGAACCAATGAGTACCTCTGAAAATGACCTGCACAATTGATGGTATTAGTTTATGATTAAAAGCCACCTCATTTCGAGTAAGCCAAATAGACCAAAATAAAGCTGATATTCCAGTAAGTAGTAATTTTTTATCCTACATCACTATTACTTGCCCAAGACCCGATAATATGATTAATGTTAACATGCATTTCAATTTTTAGGACAAAGTAAATTATTCTCCAAATATTTTTCGCAATATAGCAATAAAAGAGGTGTTGTATACTCTCACTGGTTACAAAATCAACAAGTCAAGCTACCTTTCCATCATCTTTGTCACACCTGGTTTTGGAAGGCAAACCGAATGCGAACCATGTACGTGCCAGGATCAGAAACTCACGTACACAGTGATTACATAATTGGACATCATCACACATTGCTCAAAGTAAATAGAGGAAAGGTACTTTTATTACAATAAGATGTCCAAGACATCCACAGAGTCTATCACATAACATAATCATTAATATCATCAAAGTGCGAAAATACAAAACATAGTATATAAGGCCTACACAAGCAGCTGACTGGGGGTTTGCCACTAAGAAAAACTAGAACTCATCATAGTCCTGGAACTCCTCAAAGTCCTCTATGTTGCCAGCATCTCCTCCTGAGCACTGAATATAGTGGGGACAACCTGGGGTGGGGGGTTTGTAAAGCAAGGGTGAGTACACATCAACGTACTCACCAAATGTCCTGTTTGGCTAAAGTGGAGTAGCTGTATGTGGGGTTAAGGTTAAGCAGTTGCTTTTAGTTGGTCAAGTATTTATTACTATTAGTATAGCCATGTTTTAGTAATAACCCAGTTATTACCCAAATGTACTTCCTCCAAGAGGAAATACCAGAGATCAAAATTATAACCATCATTATTAACCATCATCATAAAGTAACCAAAGTACTTCTAATCAAAGAGGATCCCAAGGCTGCTCTTAACCGTGAGCAAGGCAAATCCAGTTTCTAACACTCTGCAGAGGTTGCACACATTACCCACGAGTCATGATTCCCATTCTGCCCGAAGATCATGACTCCCCATTGATCACTAGCAAGGTGACTTGGCAGGGTCTCACTACATAGCCTTTACAAAGACTCCCCTAGTGCATAGTTGCTCGTTAGGTTTCGCCAGTCATACAAACGCAGTACACCTCCCCAAGGTGGGTGACTAACAAAACCAAATCAAATGAACCTCTGCACCCCCCCTTGGCAGAGTGAGCACTATGCCCTGGCCCCCATTGACGGCCCTCAGGCAAAGCCAACTACACCCCCAGGTTCATCTAATTATTTAGCTAAGGGCGTCCCATTCCACCCTCATGGTTGCACTATTATCCCGGGTGGTCACTCCATGAACAAGTCCTTACGGAGAGGTACTCAGGAAAATGGCCTGAGTCCCTTAGAGTATCACAACATCATCATCGGCATAACATCATCGTATCATAAATGTTCACATCATGTTCATTGATTAAGTTGAAGCAATAGCATAAGCTAACCATGATTAACCCAAAAAGGTAAACAAGGATAAGTAAACAGAACTAGTCAATCCTTAGGTTTCAATAATGTAATGCGGGACAGTGAATTATAAAGTATGTAGGACATAATAGGTTAGAGGACACTTGGCTTCTCTAGGTTGTTGCTCTGGAAGATCTTCAGCAACACACTCAGGAACCTTAGGCTGCTCGTTGTCTAAATAAAGCGATCATACATTCAATACATTTGGTAAATGACAAAGGAACAATACATCAATCATGTACAAACATTGGAACACATCTCAACAGGAAAAGTATAAACTCAAAAAGGGAGTTTAGATTGTAGGGTGAACTGATCTCATTTAGCAGTTGATTATTCTTTAAATATTGTCCATGATTACAATGAATAAATCATTAAATATACTAATCTATAGTTAGACACAAAAATTAGAGTGTGCATAATGTGAATGAACATAATTTATTTAAACAAAGAATATTCAAATGAACATTTTGCAATTTGAATCACTAAATTTGGAGTTCATATGCAAAAGATATGAAATAAACAAGTTTGGAAGTTTTAAATACCAAATTAGGTCCAATTCTATAATTATTTAAAAGCCTAGGGTTCAATCTGCAAGATTTCAGGGGCCTGCGCGCGAAAACCAGGGACGGTGGGTTGATTCCTAACAAACTTAGGGTCTCTTTAACAAAATTACCGTGCAAAGGGGTATCGGGCTTTCTCGGCCATTGGATCTGAGATCAACGACTGAGAACAGATCCATGGGCGAGTGCACGAACGCGGGAGCGGGCACGCACTGACTAGCAGGCCAGGGCGGTCAGCGTCCGAGGGCAGGGATGCGGACTAACCTGTTGGGCCTAGTGCCAGGGGCACAGGCGGTGGACAGATGGGTCTGGGCGCAGGGCGTACGTGCACGAAGCGGTATCCCATGAACTGGGCCATGCGATCAGAATCGAACAGTGGAGATCAACACCGGGAGGTTTGATGGCTGCGGGCGGCGCCGCTCCTGCTCACGACGGTGGGGTCGCTGGAATTGGGGCGGGTGCGGGCTGCGGCAGTTTCGTGGTCGCCGGGGTTGGCTAGAAATGATGAGGAGGGCTCGGCGAACACGCAGAGGGGCCTTCGGCCATGATACCAGGGTCAGAGAGGGGAGAACGGCGGAGGAACAACTCCAGGCAGGTCGGGGCAACTCTGGTGAGGAATCGCGGCCGAGGAGAGGGGGGTCTAGGGCGCGTTAGGGCCTGGACTAACTTCAGCGAGGTGAGGGGAACATCAGGGACCGACACAGGGGCACCGGACCGGTCTAATTCGGCCAGTCACCGCGTGGGCGCGGTGGACCGTCGCGACCGAACTTCGGCAAAGCTGAATTGGCCAAAGACAAAGTAGAATTGGGGAAAACCAAGCATGCGAATAGGTGTCTCACCTCGGGGCGAAGCTCGGTGTCGCTTGGCACGGCTTCTGGCGGGCTGGATGACCGGCACGGTGGGCGTGGGTCTCCGGCGAGGTCGAGCAGCGAGAGTAGAACGCGAGCCTGCGTGAAATGGGATGGGGGAGCGAGTGAGGGTGCAGACGGTGCTCAAAAGGGAGCTAGGGTGTGTGGGCAGGCGACGTGGCTCCGGGATTTTGGCGTGCATGCGTGCGTGCTGCTGGTCCACGGCGGGTCGTGGGGAAGGCAGAGCTGATAGGGCGGTCCCACGGTGCAGCGAGAGGGAGAGCGGGGGCATGGGGGAAACAGCTCGGCGCTCTGACGAAGCGGGCCCACAAGGTAGAGAGGGAAAGGGGCACGCGGGCGAGGGCAACTGGTGCCGACAGAGTGGCCCCACTGGGCAAAGGGAGAGGGGGAGGGGCACACGCTGTGGGAAACCACCACTGACAGGTCGAGCCCACCTATCAGGCGGCGCGGGCGCACGGCCCCACTGGGCTGGACTGGGCCGGCTTGGACTGAATTTGGGAATTTCTATTTTCCTGGAATTTCTAATTGCTTTTCTATTTTATTTTCTCTAGGGTTTTCAATTCAAATTCAAACCAAATTTCGAATTCAAACTAATTCTAACATGTGCAACAATTCAAAGGATATTTAAGCTTGGCATGATGCAACATTTCATGACTCATAATATTTTAACAAAATAAATAATTAATCCCTCCCTAATTAAGCTAAATCTACTCAAAAGGAAAGAGAGAAGCTAGAGAGAGATATAAGAGTAAAACCTAAATTTGGTAGATACTTAGAAAGAAATTTTATACCCCCAAATTCAGGGTGTTACAGACCTATCCCCTTAAAAAGAATCTCGCCCTCGAGATTTAGGGTTGGCTAGAAAAGAGCTCAAGGTACTTGGCTTTCAAATCATCCTCTCTTTCCCAGGTTGCATCTTCTTCTGAGTGATGGCCCCATTTGACTTTGCACATCCTGATGATGCTTCTCCGAGTGACCCGATCTGCTGTCTCCAGAATCTGAGTTGGCTTCTCAATATATGTTAGATCCTCTTGAACTTCAAGGTCCTCCGTTGGCAACTGCTCTTCTAGCACTCTCAAGCATTTCTTCAGCTGAGACACATGGAACACATCGTGCACAGCTGACAGATTCTCTGGTAAACTGAGTTGATATGTGTAACACCCCAGGTGTTTATATTCCGCTCGACAACGAGTATGGATTTAAGCGCGTAATATCAGTGGATAAAACAGATGCTAAATTTTAATCATCTTCGCTATCGCGATTTTAATATCGCATCTGTTTCGTCTGTCGCGAGTTCGACATCGTTTTTATTTATCCGGGCTCTTCCTAAATTTTCGTGTTGTTCAGAACATAGTCGTTCCAAAAATCGGTGTGTCCGGTGATTATTTAAAATTCATCGTTCGCGCGAATACGAATTCGGAAGCGCGATTCACTCGAATGATTTTTATCCCAGACAAATTAATTTGAGCACGACGACTAAAATATTCGGGGCAACATAATTAGGATCGCGTGTCATCTGACTAAAATCGTGCGCGAGGATATGATCCAATTTATCCTTCAGCATGTTGTTTTGATGACGAAATCGCGTATACATTAGCGGATCTGGTTTCGGCTAATTTCGGTTGAATCACGCAGAGCAGATTAAAATACTGAAGCCGAACTCGTTTGAATCTTGTTCGTTTATGTTTTACCCAGAATAATCACAAAAGTTATCCAAACGAAATTTAGCCAGAACTGTTATTCTCTGATTTTCCGTTTCATGTTTCGAAGAATAATATATGTAGCCTGAATAACATCGTAATCTAATCCATTTAGAATTGCTCAAATTCTAATCCAAAAATCCTTGGCTGTTCGGTTAGACTTAAAAATAACTGTTTGGGTTGCTGCCGGCGGTAATTATATGAGACACAACTACAGTATTTTAGCTACTACCGTATCGAAACAAGCTAGCCGAACAGCAATCGCACCAGATATTTGCTCGTAAGGATATTTTTGTGCTAAAAAAAGGAAAAGAAATATCTTCTCAGATTTTATTTTTAGCCGATCCTATCCTACTGGCTTCCTTTGATATTTTTTTCGTCACCGGTCTAGTCACCAGATTTTTCTGTACGAGCAGCACTTATCCCTTCGTCCTCCAGGCTCCAGTTATCGTTCAGGCTCAGCTCGTCGTTGGCGCAGGGAGCAGCAAGCCCATCTTTGCCGGCGTCCTCCTCTCAGTTCCCCACGCGCGCCGGCTTGCTCCTTGGTCGGATCCGTGGCCGCGCCGTGTGCCTATCCCCTACGCCGCTCATCGGAGGAAAAATCCCACGCCGCTCTTCTTTCCCCTAGATTTTTTCCCCTGACCGTGCATATCCGTGCGCACTTCTCTCTCTTCCTCCTTAAAAACGCACGGCAGCTTCCCTGCTCCAAGCTCGCCGTCGGAGCTCCCCAGTAACGCCCTAGATCTCCGGCCACCGCGCCTGGATCCTCTCCTCTCTGCTCGTTGGCCGCGCGCCCATCTCTGTGGTTCCCTAGGCCGCTGCTTCCCCATGCCATTGCTTGCTCTGCTCGGTTTTCTTCAACCATGGCGCGCTCTTTGCTCGCCTGGCCGCGTAGCCCCCTGGTGGTTGCTCCTCTTCAGTGTCGAGTCCCTCACCAGCCATGGCCGTTCCTCTGTGCTTGGGTTCAAGCTTCTGCGCGCCCTCCTCCCTCAAGGCGACGCTCTGGCTCCTGCTCGCTAAGGCTGAATCGCGTGCATCCCAGCTCCTCTCTGCTGCCACGCTCCTCTGCTCGGATCTCCCATCTCCCTGCGTCTCTCTCTCTGCTGACCGCGCCCTGCGCGTCTTCCTCTGCATGCGTGTAACACCCCTGGTGTTACTGTAACTAAAACTTGAGCATGGCATCATGAACATTGGCATTGCATATGTTTGACACACCTAGAGTGCATTCACTAGGTAAAAATTTCAAATAAGTTGTATTGTCCTAGTGTTTTGCAAATAAGACCCTGAATAGGGCACTTAACCCTAAAGGGGGATTAAAGGGGTAAAACATAACCCAAATTGAAAAAAAACTAAAAGCTTTAAGGAAAAGGTCATAAAATGATCCCAAGAATAAAGTTGATTTGCATTTATACCCCTGGGTACCAAAAACCCTAATTGGAATCCTAGAAAACCCTAAAACCAAACCCTAGGGGCTTATGTGCAAAATTAGTCCACTTTTGGACTAAAGTGCAAAAACCAAGTTAAATAAGTATCTTAAGTCATTTGGGTCACTCATATGTGAATTTACAAGCCAAACCCTAAGTTTTGGATTCATTTGCAAAAAGGTCCCTAATTGAGATTTCATTCTAAGTCTGAATTTTAGTGTTAAGGGCTCAACTTTTGAGCCTTGTAACTTTCTAAATATAGGGTTTTTGCCCTAGGCTACCACATCAAAGTTATAGATCTAACATAGAAGAACAACTTTGCTTAAGAGCATAAGCATAGTTGTTAAGGAAATTTGGGAAATAATTTAGCCCAAAGTTGGGCTGTCAGACTGCTTACAGTCTGAAATCAGGCTAACAGTGAGCTGACATCAACTTCAAGCCCAATTTCGAGAATGATCTAATGGCTTTTTGTGACAACACCATATTGCAATGTTGTAGATGGCATATTGCTCTACAACTTTGCTGCAGAGCTTGGCAAGAGTGGTCATTGGAAATCTAGAGAAAACTTAGCCTCAAGTTCGGCTGTCAGGAACACTAATGAACATATCCCATGGTACAGTGCTGGAAATATCACCGGAGTGGATAACTTCGCTGCTGGCGAGCCGTATGCTCGGGTTCGCGCCGATCGCCGTGATTCGTGCTGCGGGTGAGTGGATTACGCCCAGCCATGGAAAGATCGCGTCGTGAATAAGTTCGGGCTGCTGTGGCCTCGCGGTATCCCGACCACTTGCATCGGCAACGTGGCCGTGCGACCGTCGCCGGAGTTTGCGTCCTCCGCCGCGATTGTGCCACGCTTCCGGTCAGTGACCACGTCGCGTGAACTATGATCATTACCCAGTGACTGTCGTGGCTTCTCATCCCATGAACTGCCATGAATCACCCCACCGGTGACTCGCTTCTTCTCTGACCGCCACCGCATTCAACCCCAAATTCCTGGCCACCGCTCACTTGATCTATAAATTGAGCCTCCCTTCGGCTTCGCCGTGTATCCCAGCAGCTACCGTACCCACCTGCATCCCAAATCCCCCACTAGCGAGCACAAATTTCGGATTCTCCCCAATCCGGTTCTAGAACACCGTGAACTCAATCTCGTCGTGGCCAGCACCATTCATGTCCGCTCATACCATCTTCTTCCCCGTTTAAGTACTCTCATAGGTCTATGATGCTCTTCGACCCACGTAATGGAGCTAGAAACCCTCTGGTCGCCGGGAACAAGGCTGTCTTGCCGTAATACTCTCGGTCACCGTGGCCCGAGCAAACCAATTGGCCATAGATGAAATTAGGTTGGGGGAAATGATCGAGGTAGCTCCAATTTCGTGTCAGTTACTCGGAGAACCTAGCCGTTGCCCCGATCGGCCGGTCCAGACGGCTCGCTGGAGCTCGGCCGTGCTCCACGCCATCGGGGACCGCGAAATGTAAAGTAATAGAAATCGGAGGTTTTTTCTGCAAACTGTCAGCGACGTAGGGTAATAGTGATAGACACCCGTTCTGATTAGCCGAAACACCGAGGACCTCAGTGCAAAGTCTCCTTCGCGGGCGCGCGTGTGGGCGCACTTCTGCATGGATCTGGGCTGTCTGGGCTGAAATCAGCCCACTACTGGTTCTACCTTTTCCTTTTCTTTTTACTCCAGAACCAAATAACTTGTAGAAAATTGTAGAAAAATCCTAAAAATGTCAAACCAATTTTCCTAGACTTCTTATTTTCCCTAGTATTTAATAAAAATAGTTTCATGATTTTTAGGTTAAATAAGGAATTTTAAGGCATTTAAAGTAGTTTAAAGTATTAGTTCTGGATTTTTAGAAAACATATGGTAATTCCAAAAATGCTCAAACTTTTTATATAAGTCCTACACATTATTTAGAAGCCATGGGTGAAGTTTGGTTTGAATTGGACCTTGTTTGATAACTAGAACCCAAAACCCCCACCCTTGCTCTATGAACTCCTTAACTGACTCCGGAAACCCTAAGTTCTCGGAGTTCCGTGAAGGAAAATTGTATTCAAGACCTTAGATAATAAATTCTTATTATCTTTGCACTCTCATAAGCATTACATGGCATTCATTCTTATATACATATATGTGGTTATGTTTAGAAAACGAAGAAGAAATTGAAGTGACTGAAGAGAAGGCACCACCACCTTTGGAATCTCAAGCAGGGTCTTGTCTCCACTTTGACATCTGCGGGCCTAAGCCTGACTCACCTACTAATGAAGGCAAGCCCCGGTGCATTTGCCACCTTCCTTGATGAATTTAAAATCTTTCTCACTTGATTGATGCATTAGGTGATAGGAGTTGAATGCTTAAACAATTCCTGCATTACCTTCCTTGATCTTTGATTACCTTCCTTGATACCCTGTTTTACAAAAGGTTTTTATTATGCTTAGTATTGCTCTAGCCAAACAAAAGGTTTTGTTTTACAAAATGATGATTGGCAAAGTGGGAGGGATGTTTTTGAAAATAAAACTTGATGATGGATCCATTATGGCCGTAATGGGTTCAACATCGGAAAAGATGTAGCTCTGTCAGGTACCAAGCTTTGGGTTTTGAAATGATTAAGCTGAGACCGTGTCGATGTAGGCTTGATGACCGAGGAGAGAGTCTCGGTGTAGTGTCTCCGTCTGAGTCGATTAAGGACCGTGTCGATGTAGGCTTGATGACCGAGGACCCTTTAACTGGTCACATGCCTCGTCATGGGTAAGCCTTGCCTCAGGCAGACTAAGGCCAGAATAAGATAACACGAGATGGGCGTGGAGCGGTAGCGAGAGTAGCGTGTACCCTCCGTAGCAAGAGGCTGGACGGTGGTGTATCTGTGCTCTCGGTTTGCGTGAACCTGATCTGGTCTTAAGAAACCCAGTGGCAGGTTGACATATGCAAGGGTTAAGTGCTACATATGTCGTGTGATCGGAGATCCTCAGCTGAGTATAATCGATTCGGATCGCCATACCTTCGCGGTTATGAAGACTTGGTCACTGCCCTATACGTAGAACTCCAGTAAAGATGAAGGACTTGTTAAGAAACTGGCTAGTGCAGGACAAGTGTTTGAACTAGGGTAGAGAGAACTCTAGATGTAGGTAAGTTTACCTAACCGGAAAATAAAATTGGATTTTTAAGGATCCACTCGTAGTAAGCAGTTAAGCAAAACAGAGTCTTTGATCTTGAGATATCTTACCTTGACTCCCTTATAACCAGCATACCCTTGAGAGCCTTTTCTTTAGTCGGGTAAGACTTGCTGAGTAATTCCATACTCAGGGTTTATTCCCTCGTTGTTTTTAGGTGAGGAAGCAGCAAATTTCTGTTGCTTTTGTACCAAGGTGGTTCCAAGTGAAGAAAAACAAGAGTGAAGCTACGGGAGGACCTGGTCCTCCATAAGAAACTTTTATGTAAAAACTATCGGGAGGAGTTTTTGCCTCCCTTGGTAATGTAATAATACTACTCAGCACTCGTTTTATAACTCTGGTCTGTAATAAGTAACTTGATCTTACTTTTTAAATAAATGCAAGTTTATGTAATCACTTCCGCATTTCGATATCTCCGATGTTCTGTAATGTCTACAAGACGGGTGAAACATTCCTGGAAAGGTAAGAGAAGATACCGAACTTGTCAAGTGATTCAGGAACATCTACAGGGTTGTTTGATGTCTGTTGGACAAGGACAACTATAGGTGGGCCTAATGACTTGGGAGGTTCCGTCACAGCTGGTATCGGAGCGAAGCCCTTCTCTGCAAATATTATGAGGCATCTTCGAAAGGATTTTCTAAAAACTTACCTAGAAAGATTTCTTCCATTCTTATCCCTAATATCTGAAGAATCTATATGAAAGACCAGATAGGAGGAGTGCAATGTATAGGAGGTATGAATCAACTAAGGTTGGTTCTGTAATTATACATGCATCATGCTAAGAATTATACTAATAAAATTTTCCCCCTAGAGAAATGCCGCCGTGCACGAGGAAGACCGCGCGTAAGTCAACTGGCCCAATTGGAGTACCTCGTCATCAACTTGCTCCACGGGATGAGGATAGTAGTAGTGGAAGCAATGATCCAATTGGGGATCTTTAAGCCCGCGTGAATCAGCTTCAAACGGAACTGCAACACAGGACCAGCATGTGGGTCGCGGATGGCGACAGAATAAACGAATTGAGGAGTTACATCCGCCGTCTGCAGGATCAGCTTGCTGATCAGGATTTAGCGCTCGACTGGACGGTACAGTCTCGTTCAGTGGCTTGGGCTAAGGCAGCAAAGGCTCGAGCCCGAGTCGAAGAACTTAGCTCTGCCATTGACAACCTGCAGGCGTATTGCAATACCCTACATGAGGAAGTCCATGTATTGTATTCGCAACTACATCCCCGTGCACCTATGGATCCTGTCGGGTCAGAAGCCGGACCCTCGCACGTTGAGGGAGAAGCGCTTGGTGGTGAGCTAGACCTTTTTAAGCCCCCTCCTTCTATGAGGCTGGTCGATGAATGGTCTCCCACACCTGACGATGAGGCTGCCAGGAGCAACCAAAAGTAGGAATAGTGGTGTAGTAATAGAAATAGTGTATTGTAGGTTGTACTATTGTATAATAGGTAGTGCTATAGTATACTAGGTAATGTATCCTGTTGTATAAAATCAAGTCTGTAACATTACTGTCGGGGACCATAATTAGGGGTACCCCCAAGACTCCTAATCTCAGCTGGTAAACCCCATCAGCACAAAGCTGCGAAGGCCTGATGGGCGCGATTCAGGCCAAGGCTCCGCTCAAGGGACACGATCCCGCCTCGCCCGAGCCCGACCTCGGGCAAAGACAGCCGACCCCGGAAGATTCACGCCTCGCCCGAGGATCCCCTCAAGCAACGGATGCACCGACGACTCGCCCGAGGCACAGCTCGGGTAGGCTTCGCGGAGAAGCAACCTTGGCCAAATCTACACACCAACCGACCATATCGCAGGAGCATTTAATGCAAGGATCGCCTGACATCTTATCCTG
Organism: Zea luxurians; assembly: GCA_029449295.1. Lineage (NCBI taxonomy): Eukaryota > Viridiplantae > Streptophyta > Magnoliopsida > Poales > Poaceae > Zea > Zea luxurians. Next base: position 79,812,388 of record JAOPSE010000011.1, read on the forward strand.
ACGCGCGCTCTTCAGTCGACAGGGCCGAAGTGACCGCAGTCACTTTGCCGCTCCACTGATCGACCTGACAGGAATACAGCGCCACCTACCCTGCTCCGACTGTCGTGCCAGTCGCCAGAGTGAGGTTGACAGCGGCTAAGTCCAGCCTCGGGCGACATAGGAAGCTCCGCCTCGCCCGACCCCAGGGTTCAGCCCCCGTCTCGGCCTCGGAAGATGGACTTCGCCTCGCCCGACCCTAGGGTTCGGACTCAGCCTCGGCTCCGGAAGATGACGAACTCCGCCTCGCCCGACCCCAGGGCTCGGACTCAACCACGACTTAGAAGACGACGAACTCCTCCTCGCCCGACCCCAGGGCTCGGACTCAACCTCGACCTCAGAGGAATCGCCACCTCGCCCAAACTCGGGCTCGGACCGGCCACGTCGCCAGGGGGGCCATCATTACCCTGCCCCTAGCTAGCTCAGGCTACGGGGGACAAGACCGGCATCCCATCTGGCTCGCCCCAGTAAACAAGTAATGATGACACCCGCACGCTCCATGACGACGGCAGCTCCCAGCCCGTTACGTCAGCAAGGAGACGTCAGCAAGGATCCGACAGCCCCGACAGCTGTACTTCCGCAGGGCTCCAGCGCTCCTCCGACGGCCACGACATCACATGAACAGGGTGCCAAAACCTCTCCGACTGCCACGACGACATGTACTTAGGGCTCTAGCTCATCTCTGCTAGACACGTTAGCACACTGCTACACCCCCCATTGTACACCTAGACCCTCTCCTTACGCCTATAAAAGGAAGGTCCAGGGCTCTCGTACGAAAAAGGTTGGCCACGCGGGAGAACGGGTCAACGCATAAGGCTCTCACTCTCTCTCTCTCCCACGCGAACGCTTGTAACCCCCTACTGCAAGCGCATCCATCCGCCCTAGGCACAAGACAACACGAAGGCCGCAGTTTCCCCTTACTGTTCTCCCCCCTTTGTGTCCTGTCTCGCGCTGACCCATCTGGGCTGGGACACGCAGCGACAATTTACTCGTCGGTCCAGGGACCCCTCGGGGTCGAAACGCCGACAATTACTCTTTATGGTAATGTAAATTGGATGGTTTTGTCTTTGGCATATTATATTTGTTTCCAAATGTTTGTTGCCACAGATGCCGTCCAAGACCTGATCACAGGATGTAGCTGGAACCTCCAGTGGGAGGGAGTCTACCCCAAATCCACCTCCTGTCCCTCCCACACTAGCCAAGGCGATTGCCGCCTTAGTGAATGCGACCGCTGATAATACCCGTTTTCTGAGAGAGATGGCGGGTCAATAGTTTCAGCAACAAGGCGGGCGGGGTTATCAACAGGGCCCCCGCGAAACTTCTTACTTGGACTTCTCAGAGACACGTCCACCCCTGTTTGTTAAAGCTGAAGACCTGTTAGAAGCCGACGAATGGATTCGGGTGATTGAGAAAAAATTCGGACTTCTGCGTTGTTCGGAGACCCAGAAACCTTTATTCGCAGCTCAGCAACTGCGCGGCCCTGCCAGCACCTGGTGGGGAAATTTCGTGGCCGTTCAACCGGCCAATCATCAGATAAAATGGGAAGAATTCAAGGTGGCCTTCCGCGAACATTATATACCCGAAGGTGTTCTTCACATGAAGCAAGAAGAATTTATGAAACTAAAGCAAGGAGGGGATACTGTTAATCAATATCTCAATAAGTTCAATCATCTGTCGCAGTATGCAATTGATCAAGTGAACACTGATCTGAAAAAGAAGAATTGTTTTATGAGAGGTTTAAATGATCGACTGCAAAGAAAAATGGCAACCTGCATAGATCTTACTTATGGAAGAGCTGTCAGTACAGCATTGGCAGTAGAAGAGAAGTATGTAGGTGTCGAAAAATCCAAGGGATTTGGAGGTGACGGGCCTAGTCAGGGCCCGGTGAAAAGGCAACGGTTTGTTCTCTGGCCTTCCAACCAGAATCGCTCTCGTGCACCCTCCTTCCCTTTTAAGCAGCCAATAATTATTCATCCCAATAATGCCCCCACTGCCCCAAGTCAGCCGGGTGCCCTAGGCACTCGATTCCCTGCTTTGCCCAGCGTCGACTGGATGTTTCAATTGTGGCAAATCTAGACATTTCATCAAAGATTGCCCCTATCCAAAGCAAAACTAGTCAAATAATCAGCAAGGATCTAGGAATTCATTTCAAATCAAGGGAAATACTTCAGGCAAAAATACCAAGAAGACGGGACACATCTATTATACGCAAGTGGCCACTACACCGGACGGAGAGCCGGTAATGATGGGTATGTTCCTCGTGGCCAATCATCCTGCAGTCATTCTCTTTGATTCTAGTGCTTCACATACATTCATTAGCAAGAAATTTGTGGAGCAACATCACATTTCATGACATGAATCAAAAGAGGGGTTTAAAATTCACTCACCTGGGGGACAAATCTTTACTAGAGAAGTGGCCTATCAAGTGCCCGTAACATTGGCCGGACGGGACTTTCCTACTAATATGATCGTTCTGAAAGGCTAAGACATAGATGTCATTTTGGGTATGAATTGATTGGCCAAGCATAAAGCAACCCTCAACACTGATCAAAGAATTATCAGGTTGAGTCATAATCAAGAAGAAATTCTTTTGCCTATCCCCATTTCAACCAAAGCTACTGGCAGAGTTTATGAAGCCATTATACCGGAAATCAAGGATATTCTGGTAGTACACGAGTTTCCCGGTGTCTTTCCAGAGGATTTGCCTGGATTGCCACCTGAAAGGGATGTAGAGTTTGTAATTGAGCTGAAGCCCGGTACGGCTCCCATTTCTCGAAGATCGTACCGTATTCCTCCGAATGAGTTGGCAGAATTGAAGATTCAATTAGAAGATCTACTTGAGAAAGGATTCATCCGGCCAAGCTCGTCACCATGGGGTTGTCCAGCCATATTCGTCAAGAAGAAGGATCAAACTTTACGGATGAGTATGGATTATCGACCCCTGAATGAGGTCACTATCAAGAACAAGTACCCTCTTCCGAGGATTGACATTTTATTTGATCAACTGACCGGGGCGAGGGTATTCTCCAAGATTGATCTCAGACCGGGCTATCATCAGATCCGTATTCGGCCCGAGGATATACCAAAGACCGCGTTCACTATGCGGTATGGATTATTTGAATACCTGGTAATGTCTTTCGGATTGACAAATGCTCCTGCCCACTTCACGTATTTGATGAACTTGGTATTCATGCCCGAGTTGGACAAGTTTGTGGTGGTCTTCATTGACGATATTCTAATATATTCCAAGAATGAAGAGGAGCATGCTCAACATTTACGGATCGTGTTAACGCGCCTGAGGGAACATCAGTTGTATGCTAAGTTCAGCAAATGCGCGTTTTGGCTGGAGGAAATTCAATTTTTGGGACATGTTCTATCTGCCAGGGGGATTGCGGTAGATCCCAGCAAAGTCAAGGACACTTTGGAGTGGAAACCTCCGACCACTGTTCATCAAGTCCGAAGTTTCCTTGGACTGGCTGGATATTACCGCCGATTTATACCAGAATTTTCTAAGCTTGTGAAGCCAATCACAAGTTTATTAAAGAATGATATTAAATTCAATTGGTCTTCCAAGTGTAATGAAGCTTTTGAACAATTGAAGACATTATTAACCACTGCTCCGGTATTGGCTCAACTGGATATCACTAAGCCCTTTGATGTATATTGTGATGCATCAGGCAGTGGGCTCGGCTGTGTATTAATGCAAGAAGGCCGAGTAATTGCATATGCTTCAAGGCAGTTGCGCCGACATGAGGAACATTATCCAACTCATGATCTAGAGCTAGCTGCTGTGGTTCATGCCCTGAAGATTTGGCGTCATTATCTACTGGGTAATATCTGTCACATTTATACAGATCATAAAAGTTTAAAGTATATCTTCACCCAGTCAGAGTTGAACATGAGACAAAGGCGATGGCTTGAGCTTATTAAGGATTATGAACTGAAAATTCATTATCACCCACGCAAGGCCAATGCGGTGGCAGATGCACTTAGCCGTAAGGTTTCCTGTCACTGTCTTACGATGAAGACCTCTGACAATACATTATGTCAGGAGATGGAGAAGCTGAACCTGGGAATGGTCCAACAAGGAACCCTAAGTCAGCTAAAGCTTGAGTCAGTCCTCTTGCAAAAGATAATTGATGCTCAAAGGGATAATGAGGGTATGAAACACATTCGTGAGAAGATAAGGGCTGGAAAAGCCAAATGTTTTAAAGAAGATGATCAAGGCATTTTATGGTTTAATAACCGCATAGTGGTGCCAAAGAATGAAGAGATCCGCCAGCAAATTCTTGATGAAGCACATCTTAGTCGCTATTCTATTCATCCCGGAAGCACTAAGATGTACCAAGACTTGAAGCAACATTATTGGTGGACAAAGATGAAGATCGAGATTGCACGCTATGTGGCTAGATGTGACACCTGCAGACGTGTCAAGGCCATACATTTGAAAGCTGTCGGTCCATTAAAGTCTCTACCAATACCGACATGGAAATGGGAAGACATAAGTATGGACTTTATTGTGGGATTGCCCAGAACAGCAAAAGGGTATGACTCTATTTGGGTTATCATTGATCGACTTACCAAGATCGCCCACTTCCTCCTGGTTAAAGTAAAATATCCTGTCATCACCTATGCAGATTTATACATTGCTCGCATTCTCAGTTTGCATGGTGTTCTAAAGACTATAGTGTCGGATCGTGGATCCCAATTCGTATCCAAATTTTGGGAAGAACTTCATAAGTCCCTGGGTACTAAGCTGCTCCACAGTTCGGCCTATCACCCCCAAACAAGTGGACAGACTGAGAGGGTTAATAAAATACTCGAAGATATGCTGCGGGCGTGTGTTCTGGACTTCTCACAGAAATGGGATGAATGTTTGCCTTTAGTGGAGTTTTCATATAATAATAGCTATCAGGAAAGTATCAAGATGGCACCCTTCGAAGCTTTATATGGACGACGTTGTCGCACTCCGCTAAATTGGTCTGAACCTGGAGAAAGGTACTTCTTTAGGCCTGATATGGTGAAAGAGGCCGAAGAAAAGGTTCAGAAAATAATTCATAATATGAAGAAAGCTCAAGCTCGTCAGAAGGGTTATGCAGACAAACGGCGAATGCCCTTGTATTTTCTTGAAGGGGACTATGTCTACCTGAAGGTTTCACCAATGAAGGGAGTATCGCGTTTCGGGGTTAAAGGGAAGCTTGCACCCAGGTACATTGGTCCATTCCCTATACTTGAGCAATGTGGACCAGTGGCGTATCGACTGCAGCTCCCCGAAACTTTGTCTGCTATACATAATGTGTTCCATGTGTCACAATTGAAGAAGTGTCTTCGGGTTCCCGATCGAACCATTGAAGTAACAGATGTTGTCCTTGAACCAGACTTGACATATTCTGAACATCCTATTCGGGTCCTGGATCAAAAGGACAGGATTACCTGGAGAAAAACTCTCAAGTTCTATAAGATACAGTGGAACCAACATTCTGAAGAAGAGGTTACGTGGGAAACTCAAGACTTTTTAGATAAGAATTTCCCAGGCTTTCTAGCCTCATGTAATTTGTAAAATGTGTATAGTTGTTGTAATGAAGGAGTGAACCCCACACCACCCCCTGCCTTATACCAAAAATAAGGAAATAAAAATGTGACACATTTCCTTTTCCATTACTCACCCTAGGACTTTTAATCTCGGGACGAGATTCTTTTATGGGGGGAAGGATGTAACACCCCTGGTGTTACTGTAACTAAAACTTGAGCATGGCATCATGAACATTGGCATTGCATATGTTTGACACACCTAGAGTGCATTCACTAGGTAAAAATTTCAAATAAGTTGTATTGTCCTAGTGTTTTGCAAATAAGACCTTGAATAAGGCACTTAACCCTAAAGGGGGATTAAAGGGGTAAAACATAACCCAAATTGAAAAAAACTAAAAGCTTTAAGGAAAAGGTCATAAAATGATCCCATGAATAAAGTTGAATTGCATTTACACCCCTGGGGTACCAAAAACCCTAATTGGAACCCTAGAAAACCCTAAAACCAAACCCTAGGGGCTTATGTGCAAAATTAGTCCACTTTTGGACAAAGTGCAAAAACCAAGTTAAATAAGTATCTTAAGTCATTTGGGTCACTCATATGTGAATTTACAAGCCAAACCCTAAGTTTTGGATTCATTTGCAAAAAGGTCCCTAATTGAGATTTCATTCTAAGTCTGAATTTTAGTGTTAAGGGCTCAACTTTTGAGCCTTGTAACTTTCTAAATATAGGGTTTTTGCCCTAGGCTACCACATCAAAGTTATAGATCTAACATAGAAGAACAACTTTGCTTAAGAGCATAAGCATAGTTGTTAAGAAAATTTGGGAAATAATTTAGCCCAAAGTTGGGCTGTCATACTGCTTACAGTCTGAAATCAGGCTAACAGTGAGCTGACATCAACTTCAAGCCCAATTTCGAGTATGATCTAATGGCTTTTTGTGACAACACCATATTGCAATGTTGTAGATGGCATATTGCTCTACAACTTTGCTGCAGAGCTTGGCATGAGTGGTCATTGGAAATCGAGAGAAACTTAGCCTCAAGTTCGGCTGTCAGGAACACTGATGAACATATCCCATGGTACAGTGCTGGAAATATCACAGGAGTGGATAACTTCACCGCCGGCGAGCCGTATGCTCGGGTTCGCGCCGATCGCCGTGATTCGTGCTGCGGGTGAGTGGATTACGCCCAGCCATGGAAAGATCGCGTTGTGAATAAGTTCGGGCTGCTGTGGCCTCGCGGTATCCCGACCACTTGCATCGGCAACGTGGCCGTGCAGCCGTCGCCGGAGTTTGCGTCCTCCGCCGCGATTGTGCCACGCTTCCGGTCAGTGACCACGTCGCCGTGAACTATGATCATTACCCAGTGACTGTCGTGGCTTCTCATCCCATGAACTGCCACGAATCACCCCGCCGGTGACTCGCTTCTTCTCTGACCGCCACCGCATTCAACCCCAAATTCCCGGCCACCGCTCACTTGATCTATAAATTGAGCCTCCCTTCAGCTTTGCCATGTATCCCAGCAGCTACCGCACCCACCTGCATCCCAAATCCCCCACTAGCGAGCACAAATTTCGGATTCTCCCCAATCCGGTTCTAGAACACTGTGAACTCAATCTCGTCGTGGCCAGCACCATTCAGGTCCGCTCATACCATCTTCTTCCCCGTTTAAGTACTCTCATAGGTCTACGATGCTCTCCGACCCACGTAATGGAGCTAGAAGCCCTCTGGTTGCCGGGAACACGGCTGTCTTGCCGTAATACTCTCGGTCACCGTGGCCTGAGCAAACCAATTGGCCATAGATGAAATTAGGTTGGGGAAAATGATCGAGGTAGCTCCAATTTCGTGTCAGTTACTCGGAGAACCTAGCCATTGCCCCAATCGGCCGGTCCAGACGGCTCGCCGGAGCTCGGCCGTGCTCCACGCCGTCGGGGACCGCGAAATGTAAAGTAATAGAAATCGGAGGTTTTTTCTGCAAACTATCAGCGACGTAGGGTAATAGTGATAGACGCCCGTTCTGATTAGCCGAAACCTCGAGGACCACAGCGCAAAGTCTCCTTCACGGGCGCACGCGCGGGCACGCTTCTGCATGGATCTGGGCAGTCTGGGCTGAAATCAGCCCACTACTGTTGCTACCTTTTCCTTTTCTTTTTACTCCAGAACCAAATAACTTGTAGAAAATTGTATAAAAATCCTAAAATGTCAAACCAATTTTCCTAGACTTCTTATTTTCCCTAGTATTTAATAAAAATAGTTTCATGATTTTTAGGTTAAATAAGGAATTTTAAGGCATTTAAAGTAGTTTAAAGTATTAGTTCTAGATTTTTAGAAAACACATGGTAATTCCAAAAATGCTCAAACTTTTTATATAAGTCCTACACATTATTTAGAAGCCATGGGTGAAGTTTGGTTTGAATTGGACCTTGTTTGATAACTAGAACCCAAAACCCCCACCCCTGCTCTATGAACTCCTTTACTGACTCTGGAAACCCTAAGTTCTCGGAGTTTCGTGAAGGAAAATTGTATTCAAGACCTTAGATAATAAATTCTTATTATCTTTGCACTCTCATAAGCATTACATGGCATTCATTCTTATATACATATATGTGGTTATGTTTAGAAAACGAAGAAGAAATTGAAGTGACTGAAGAGAAGGCACCACCACCTTTGGAATCTCAGGCAGGGTCTTATCTCTACTTTGACATCTGCGGGCCTGAGCCTGACTCACCTACTAACGAAGGCAAGCCCCGGTGCATTTGCCACCTTCCTTGATGAATTTAAAATCTTTCTCACTTGATTGATGCATTAGGTGATAGGAGTTGAATGCTTAAACAATTCCTGCATTACCTTCCTTGATCTTTGATTACCTTCCTTGATACCCTATTTTACAAAAGGTTTTTATTATGCTTAGTATTGCTCTAGCCAAACAAAAGGTTTTGTTTTACAAAATGATGATTGGCAAAGTGGGAGGGATGTTTTTGAAAATAAAACTTGATGATGGATCCATTATGGCCATAATGGGTTCAACATCGGAAAAGATGTACCTCTGTCAGGTACCAAGCTTTGGGTTTTGAAATGATTAAGCTGAGACCGGGCGGGTGACTTGCACGAGAAGAGAGTCTCGGTGTAGTGTCTCCGTCTGAGTCGATTAAGGACCGTGTCGATGTAGGCTTGATGACCGAGGACCCTTTAACTGGTCACATGCCTCGTCATGGGTAAGCCTTGCCTCGGGCAGACTAAGGCCAGAATAAGATAACACGAGATGGGCGTGGAGCGGTGGCGAGAGTAGCGTGTACCCTCCGTAGCAAGAGGCTAGACGGTGGTGTATCTGTGCTCTCGGTTTGCGTGAACCTAATCTGGTCTTAAGAAACCTGGTGGCAGGTTGACATATGCAAGGGTTAAGTGCTACATATGTCGTGTGATCGGAGATCCTCAGCTGAGTATAATCGATTCGGATCGCCGTACCTTCGCGGTTAAGAAGACTTGGTCACTGCCCTATGCGTAGAACTCAAGTAAAGATGAAGGACTTGTTAAGAAACTGGCTAGTGCAGGAGAAGTGTTTGAACTAGGGTAGAGAGAACTCTAGATGTAGGTAAGTTACCTAACCGGAAAATAAAATTGGATTTTTAAGGATCCACTCGTAGTAAGCAGCTACGCAAAACAGAGTCTTTGATCTTGAGATATCTTACCTTGACTCCCTTATAACCAGCATACCCTTGAGAGTCTTTTCTTTAGTCAGGTAAGACTTGCTGAGTAATTCCATACTCAGGGTTTATTCCCTCGTTGTTTTTAGGTGAGGAAGCAGCAAATTTCTGTTGCTTTTGTACCAAGGTGGTTCCAAGTGAAGAAAAACAAGAGTGAAGCTACGGGAGGACCTGGTCCTCCATAAGAAACTTTTATGTAAAAACTATCGGGAGGAGTTTTTGCCTCCCTTGGTAATGTAATAATACTACTCAGCACTCGTTTTATAACTCTGGTCTGTAATAATTAACTTGTTCTTACTTTTTAAATAAATGCAAGTTTATGTAATCACTTCCGCATTTCGATATCTCTGATGTTCTGTAATGTCTGCAAGACGGGTGAAACGTTCCCGGAAAGGTAAGAGAAGATACCGAACTTGTCAAGTGATTCAGGAACATCTACAGGGTTGTCTGATGTCTGTTGGACAAGAACAACTGTAGGTGGGCCTAATGACTTGGGAGGTTCCGTCACAATGCGCTCAGCGCCCTCTGCCCTGGCTCGGATCCAGCGCCTAGGCGCCATGGCTGGAGCTCCCCATCCATTGCTCTCCTCCATGGCCACCGGTTTATATTCTACGTGTCGCTCGTCTCTGGAGAAACCAAAAAAAATTAGCCGCCGAAGACCTCTCTCTCCCTGTGCGTGTGGTCCTCTGCTCCTGCGCGCCCGTCCCTGAGCTCCTGTGCCATGGCACCTCTGTTCGGCCGTGCCTGAACGGATTTCTTATGTCGTGGCTTCCCCTCCGAGCTCGCCCAGCTCTATTGCCGTGCCCATGGCTGGCGCTCCCTGCTCGGTTCCGTCTGTCGCGCCATCGCCTTGCTGCTCACCCGTCCGCGTCCCCCTTCGTCCATGGTCACCGTCCGCCGTCGATCCCCTCGCGCAGGCCGCGAGATCTCTGTTCGCCATGGTCGAGCCGTTCTCAGTTGCTCGCCGTGGTTGGCTCGTGCTCCCTAATCGCCTCAGCTGCGTCCTCACCGTATTCGTGAAACTGTCGTGGAGTTGTGGTCGTTTCTCTTCGCGTCATGTACACACCACGCCATCGTCTTCGTATTTTTAGCAAGCCCCAGCGTGCGCTAGCGTTCGCCATCCCCTGTTCGACCTCATCATCGAGCTTTGCCTTGCTGGTCGTCGATCTGCGCAATTCCGGTTCGACAATCGGTTCCGTCTCCGACGAACTCCTATTCGCCATCACACCGAGCTTCTTCAACACTGCCCCCAACCCGTTGTCGTTGTTCCGTCGCCTCGCTTTGACGCCAGTCCGTACGTGATGCCTCCGAGTTGGAATCGTGATGACAAAAGAGTCCCCAACAGAAGATGTCCAAAGATCAGATGGTGATGTGCGTGAAGTTCGTGTGGCTCCTGCCAAGCGCTCAACAAATTGTTTGGATCAGAAAATTATTACCGATCTCGCGGATTCGAGTTAGCTGTTGAAACGGTAAGCTGATGAATTGTTCAAAATAATTCGATCGTTGAATAAATTAATGTGCTAGTGCGATGCTCATTAAGGTGCTCGATAAATTGCGTAAGTACCGAAACTCTCGTCGACTTCGCAGTTCTTGCGATTATCGAGCCAAGTTCAGTTATAGCGAGTTATTTCGCTATTCCGGCCAATTAGCGGAATTAGTGTACCGAGTAGAATATTAATAGGCCTATGTGATGAGGAAATATTTTAATCACTTCTATAGATGTGTATATATTTACGATAAAGAAATGTTTGAGTAATTGTTGACATGAAAAACATGTGAGGAGTAAAATAAAATTAAAATAGTTCTTTGTGAGCGATGTAGTATAATAAAACGAGGGATAAGTTTAGAATTTAATTAATTAGCTGATAAGTGGTGTTAGGCTAATCGTATTAAATGTGTATAATTTGTTGTTTCGTGATGTTTGCGATAGGTTTGAGAAGCGTAATTATTAGCGCTTAATCGTACATCGGTAACTAGTATTTTCGTATAAAATTATACAACGCCTCGCCGCTAGGTGTCTAATTCGCTATCGCGTAGCACTAGTTAGGTTTGTGATATTCTTGTTTAAATGCATTCATGTGCATAATGCATTTCATTCAGGTACGTGAATTAACCGCGTGATGCGGAATATGGCCCAAGTCAACCCCAAGCGTGGGTTAATCCGCAAGAGGAAGCTGATGGACCAACCTGAAAATGATTAAATCAAGCAAGTGCTCAGTCGAGGGATACTCGTCAAGCGGACATCGTCTAAGAAACACTAACTTAGTGTTTATTCCAGGCAAGCCCTGGTGCATTTACCCCTTTCTTGTGTTTTTAAAAAGATTTTTACACACTTTAAGTCTAGCGAAATGTGCATTAGGTTTATAGGAGTTGCTTGGAAACCCTTTGATGCATTGCCTACCTTGATATCCATACCTTTATAGATACTTCTGATGAAGTATCAAAATATGATTTACAAAATTGCTTAGCCTTGCTTAGAGGTAAATCTTGTGGATAGAGGTTGTCCTTGGCGTTAATGCCTAGCTCAGGGGTTATCATGAGGAAGGATGGCTTCTGCCTGCAAGAATATTTTCATTGGGAGCAATGGGGGGATCTTACTACAAAGTTCCCTGGGATGCTCTTTTCATCCTAAGGAACACAAACAATCCTAAGGATGGAAGTACTTAAATCAGGACTTGGGCTAGGAACAGGTGATGTTCTACCCAGGTTGATTAAGGATTATACTGAATGTAGGCTTAATGATCGAGGACCTTTTAACTGGTCACATGCCTCATCATGGGTAAGCTTTGCCTCGGGCAGACTAATACCAGAATAAGATAACACGCAATGGGAGTGGAGAGATGGCGAGAGTAGCGTGTACCCTCCATGGCAAGAGGCTGGACGGTGGTGTATCTGTGCTCTCGGTTGGCATGAACCTGATCTGGTCTTAAGAACCCCGATGGCGAGTTGACATATGCAAGGGTTAAGTGCTACATATGTCGTGTGATCGGAGATCCTCAGCTGGGTATTAATCGATTCCAGATCGCCGTTACTTCTCGGATATGAAGACTTGGTCACTGCCCTGCAATCTAAGTCATGGATGGAATCTTAATGAGCAAAAATCATGTTGGATTGATTAATGTGATGGTGAAATTAGACTAGATGCAAACAAGGTATATTAATACTTAATCTAGCATTTAAATGTTGAAAGTAAGGACTCACTTTAGTAAGCTATTTCTGCAAAAGTATCTAAGTTGATTCTTGCTAAAGCCTCTCCTTGATTCCCAAATCCAGCATATCCTTGAGAGTCTTTTCTTTAGTTGGGTAAGTCTTGCTGAGTAATTCCATACTCAGGGTTTTATTCCCTGTTGTTTTCAGGTTATAGTTTTGTGCTGCTGATGATGGTGTTAAGTGCCGGTGGGCTCGGCCTTCTTATAAGTCTAAGTAACCCTTCTATACTTCTTATTAAGGATGGACACTTAAGCTAGCATATATTTCAAACTTATACTTTTGCAATCACTCCGATAAAATAATGTAAAAATTTTGTAACTTGTAAAATTTTGGTAATAAGATTTCCGCTGCAAAAATATTGGTGTGTGTGATTTGTGTTACTTAATCCCGCGATCTTGGTTGTAAGTGGTTTATCCGATGTCCTTGGGGCAATCGGACGGATCCTGTTAAGTTATCTGGTGCACTTGCATAGCCGTCTAAGGTCTTTGAGACAAGGACAGGTGCATGTGGGCCCGATAACTTGGGAGGTTCTGCCACAGATGGTATCGGAGCAGGATTAAGTATATACGGTCACATACGTATTTTCAAAACAAAAGTTTTGGTTTCGAAAAACCTATTTTCAACTAAACACATTGTTTGGCTTTGAAAAATAGCTTTGAAAAACTATAATGCTAGCGACATATTCTGTTAAGCCCCAAGTTAAGGACTATCAGGTGGCTTAGTTCAAAACCACTAACCACAACCGGGTGGATATTGTATATATGTGTATTGTTATTTTGAGGCCATTCAGTTCTGAATGGATCGACGCTCTAGGTAAGGTGAGATGTGAGAGCATGACCAAACAATCGTCGGTCGAGGGGAGAGCATAAAAAGTGCTTGATTATATACATGTTACACATATGTATATATGAAAGCTGTGTTGTGGAGTATTTACTTTTCTAGGAATTCAGTACCCCCATGGATGTGTATGGGTATACAGACATGGGAGTGCTGAGAAGTGTAATGTACTTGTAACGACGCACCTACACTCAGGTAAGAAGGTGAGTACCATAATGAGTTGCCCTATGGTTAAAGTGTGGCAACGGCGCCTATGCGTGGCTTGGCGCTTAATGACGAGCTGGCCTCCATATAGCAATATATGGAGTATAAACTATGGTAAACTATCATGTGTGAACTGCATCATGGGAAGTTGGGCCGTGATGAACTTTTCTGCAGGTACACTAACCTCGAAAACGTATGTGTAGCTGACGACTAGTAAAATACCGTGAGAGTCGTAAGTGTGCCACCGAGATAGAACGCTATTGCCACATTATGTTGGCAAAACTCGTGAGGACGAATAGGATGAACATGCATCCTGATTGTTGCATTATGTTTGTCACCTATACACCCAAAATGCTTCTCTCATCTTTATTCCAGTAACCAGTGATTGTAAATAATGTGATGTCTTAGAGGTATGTGTTTAGATGACTTTCAACTTTTCTAAATTTGACCATTAATGCAAATGGTGCTTGCTCTTGTATTGATGTGCCGATAGAATGTAGGTGACCTGTTTGCCTAAACTCAAAACTAGGCCATGTTCTTATTTAGTGAACCATGACCCATGCAACTAAATGCTTAGATAATTTATTTGTTCGACATAAAGTGTAACCGGCTTAAAAACAAGAATATTGAGTCATGTTTCCAACCAAAACCATTCTCTTGTTCGGTTGGTGCAAGTAGATATCTCTAGTTTGCCTCTTCTTGAAGATCATGTCGTTATTTTATCCACCTAATTTAGGAAAGACATGTCCGACCATTTTCTTGAGTTTGATGCCTTTGGTTTCCTCATATCTATCGAAGGCATACCAACTTAATCTTATGATTATTTTCCCTCTGTATTTAATTAGATACTAATCCTTGACCTTGTAATCTCTATGATGGGCATAGAAATATGTTTGGGGCTGAATTAAGAGTCTCCCATCATACTCCTTTCATTAACAAGTCTAGGTTATCGTCATACCTTGTTCATTTCATCGGGCCATGATCTATTTGACTCTCTACTTGTAACCGTTTTTACAGGTAGAGTTTTTTCATATATTGCCATCCTTGCTCAGTCTATTGGTGTCGCGCGAGATTTCTTATTGGTTATGTCTGGTATTGGCGTTATGACTAAAATTTATGATACCATGATGAAACCGGGGGCCTCCTGTGTGTGCGCACACACGGTTGTGCTGCTCGGCACACACTAGTATCACATTTAGTAGTCATAATCCATTATGAGATTATATCAATATGTTATCTCTACACAAATTGTTCTTACCACGTAAAATTTATTATTGGTGCCAGTTTTGTAATGGTGTCATGGTTAGGAACTTATGGTACATCGGCGAAATTGAGAGCCTCCTGTGAATGCGCACACATGATTTTGCTGCTTGGCGCATGCCGGTATCGAAGTCTCTAGTCATGATCCATTATGGAATTACACTGATGTGTTATCTTCCGTGGACTTTCCCTTGAAACAATTTCTATGTTGTTTGTCAAGTGATCAAACAACATCTATCATCTCTGTTGGATCAAACGGGCATACCACTTTCATGGGTGGTCTCTTTTCTTTTGATCTTGATAGTGACTACTCATACAAGTTCCCTTTACATCCTTTGTGTAAAGGTGAAGCTTTGGAGCTTTTTAGTGTTGAGAGACAACTGATTTGCTCTCAAAATGGAGATTGATTTTTCCTACCGCTGAGATGCAGGAGTTTGTTCATTCGCTCTCTTATTAATCCATGTATTCCCTAACCAAGTGGATAATTCACCTCGCAAGAAGAAACGGATGAACAACATGACCAAATGGATTTCTATTCAAATACATGATCTCTTGTTAACCAGAGTGAACTCTCAACCCTTGGCTTACCGATGGTACTGAGAGGACCTGCTCAATGTTAAAGGTAGTTCAACAAGTTGGTTTTACTAACTTGTAGCTACATTATGAACAAAGGTTGAGTGTAGAGATCGTTTCGTCGAGTTGTCTAAACTCACTTTTATTCAACCCATCCTAAGAAAGTACTTAGAAGAATTGAGATTAAGTTGGCCAGTAATCCCCTAACTATCTCTCTATTCATGCCTCGATCGCCTCACGTGTGCTTTTCCAGCATGTGTGATCAAGTCGAGCCATGGTTAGTGCTTGATAAAATGGATTGATTGTGAAGTCAACATCAACGGATCTCTTCATTGATATTTTCCGAGTCTCTATCATTTTTCTTGAACTTGGATTTTCTGGCTAGCCACGGGTCAACTGTGATGTTATTCGACATTCATACTCGTCTCGTGTGCTATGAATTTACTGTAACTACTTGTTGGTAAACCCCTTTCTGTGTTTTACCCAAGAGGTTGCAACTGATTCTGTTTGAGTAAAATCGTGTATTTGCCGCCCGCTCAATAGACTCAAATAGTATAGTGTCATCAGAAAAGGCAAACTGCACACATGGAACCTTATGTGTTCTCATGGCAGACATCGTCTCTACTGATGGACATCTCTAATTTAGCTTGTGGCAATACATGCTATATCCACTAGAGAAACCCTATCCTGAGGCACTCGCCTTCGTTCAAGACTGCCTTATGATTATCGCTGATATGGACTGGGTTACATGCATCTCTACCCTTAGAAGTCTTTCGCTCCGAATCTCGGGACGAGATTCTTTTAAAGGGGGAGGGCTGTAACACCCTAGGTGTTTATATTCCACTCGACAACGAGTATGGATTTAAGCGCGTAATATCAGTGGGTAAAACAGATGCTAAATTTTAATCATCTTCGCTATCGCGATTTTAATATCGCATCTATTTCGTCTGTCGCGAGTTTGACATTGTTTTTATTTATCCGGGCTCTTCCTAAATTTTCGTGTTGTTCGGAACATAGTCGTTCCGAAAATCGGTGCGTCCGGTGATTATTTAAAATTCATCGTTCGCGCGAATACGAATTCGGAAGCCCGACTCACTCGGATGATTTTTATCCTGGGCAAATTAATTTGAGCACGACGACTAAAATATTCGGGGAAACATAATTAGGATCGCGTGTCATCTGACTGAAATCGTGCGCGAGGATATGATCCAATTTATCCTTCAGCATGTTGTTTTGACGATGAAATCACGTATACATTAGCGGATCTGGTTTCGGCTAATTTCGGTTGAATCACGCAGAGCAGATTAAAATACTGAAGCCGAACTCGTTTGAATCTGGTCCATTTACGTTTTGCCTAGAATAATCACAAATGTTATCCAAACGAAATTTAGCCAGAACCGTTATTCTCTGATTTTCCGTTTCATGTTTCAAAGAATAATATATGTAGCCTGAATAACATCGTAATCTAATCCATTTAGAATTGCTCAAATTCTAATCCAAAAATCCTTGGCTGTTCGGTTAGACTTAAAAATAACTGTTTGGGTTGCTGCCGGCGGTAATTATATGAGACATAACTACAGTATTTTAGCTGGTACCGTATCGAAACAAGCTAGCCGAACAGCACTCGCACGAGATATTTGCTCGTAAGGATATTTTTGTGCTAAAAAAGGAAAAGAAATATCTTCTCAGATTTTATTTTCAGCCGATCCTATCCTACTGCCTTGCTTTGATATTTTTTTCGTCACCAATCTGGTCACTAGATTTTTCTGTACGAGCAGCACTTATCCCTTCGTCCTCCCGGCTCCAGTTATCGCTCAGCCTCAGCTCGTCGTTGGCGCAGGGAGCAGCAAGCCATCTCTGCCGGCGTCCTCCTCTCAGTTCCCCACGCGTGCCGGCTTGCTCCTTGCTCGGATCCTTGGCCGCGCCGTGTGCCTATCCCCTGCGTCGCTCATCGAAGGAAAAATCCCACGCCGCTCTTCTTTCCCCTAGATTTTTTCCCCTGAGAGCAGCTCCAAAAGAGCACTAAAATTTTCCCCCCAAAATCTCTTATTAGGGGCTGTTCGAAAATAAAATCCAACAAAAAATATGTTATCGCACAGCAGTTTGCTAAAAACTCATCCCTAAAAAAATTTAAAAGGAACATGGGCCTCCGCCATTTCATCAGGGTGGTGTTTTGTGCATACGCCGCCACCATTTCATCAGGGCGTATTTTCTGAATTTGGCAAAGGACCACAAGTGGTGTATCAGTTGTGCAGATTAGATACAAAGCAAGCACACATTTGTGGTCAACAAAATCACTTATGGTAAAATAAACCAACATCTTGTAGATACAAGTAACTGTAGCTTTCTCTCGTCCTCTGTGCTGCTCCCGGTGATATTGTCCAACATCTCGCAGATACACAGCCACAGGCCACTAGTCAGACCTTGCTTTTCTTCCTTTTAACGTTTTGACATACTAGTTCAGTTCAGGAGAGTAATAGGAACAAAAGAGGGGAGAAAAGGCTAGAAATTTTCAGGGTACAACTAGTTTAGCGATGTTCAAAAGATTTACACTGTCAGCACTACATAAGCAGGCCAACCACCATTTTGCACTCAATCATCAGGATTCAGAGTTGGCAGCCACCATTTTGCACTCATTCATCAGGATTCAAATAGAAAGTAAAGATATGTTGTGTTTTTTTGTTGGTCTCAAACAGGAAGAAAGTGAACTGAACCATATGTAAAACAACCATGTATTCAAATAGAAATTGAACTGAACCATATATGCAAAACAACAATGTGCTAAATTGTTGGTCTCAAACAGGAAGAAACCAAACTGAACCATATATATGCAAAACAAAAATTTGCACTGAAGTGCTATTACTATGAGATCAGAAATGCTTTTCAAGCCATATAATCCTAGTGCAGGCTGAACACTTGTACAGTGATTTGTATCAACGACTCCTGTGATTTGACAAAGATGGACACCTACCAGATCTTAAACAGTAAATACCCTGGATGTGGGGACTATTGGTCCAACTTGCATTGATTGTGGTTGAATATCAGGACATGTATTGCTATTATTATCAAATTCTCCTTCAATGTTGTCATCCATCATCATGTTTGAAAAGTATCCATTCCCTCGAACTACATCTAAAAAATGGTACTGTAAAGTCAAGACAGGTCTACTATGCATCACATAAATGGTACATGGTGACTGCAAGTTCAGGCAGGAAGCCAACCTTCTGGACAAAATATATGCTCAAACAAAGCATGAACCAAACTGAGACAACTGAACACACTAAGTTATCTTGCAAAGTGATTGGATATATATTCAAGCAACATCGACACATAAGCAATATTATGCCTAGTCTTGTATTCATATGCTCAAACAAAGCATGTACGCACAATTTCTTTTCTTTCTATACTGCTATAAGCTACCTATTCATTTACTGAACAATAAGGCTCACTATATTGAATCAACAATATGCAGGTCATTAACATTTCAGACTGCATCAGACTTGTGTCTGACCACTATCAACGAGACAAGCTTCAGTTCATACCTTCCCCTTGGTTGAAGGATGAAGGCAACTCGTCCCTGCAGCTGAACATGGTCGACGCTAACGGATCTGCGATGACTCTCGCACGTGCAGGCACAGCTGGCCGGAAAGGTCCACCATGGAATGTGCCTGGCACGGTATGTCCACCGTCGAGGTCGATTTCTTCTCCGCAGGTGACATGCATTTGGGGGAACCCACCGCCAATGGAGTTTGCCGGAACAGTAGGAGTCGCAGATCCAGCATACGTTGATCCACACTGCCAGTAGTCGCCGCCGCGTCCGCCTCCACCACCTCCACCGCCGTGTCCGCCTCCTGCCCCAACACCGAGTCCGCCTCCTCCACCATGTTCGGCTCCTCCTGCACCACCGAATCGCCCTGCTCCTCCACAGCCGCGGCCGCGTCCGCCTCCTCCACAGCCGCGACCGCGACCGCGTCCGCCTCCTCCACTGCTACCCAATCCTCCCCCTCCGGTACTGCCTCCGCCGCTCAAGCCAGATCCCGCCATGGAGCAGCTCCTTCCAGCACGGACGCGAACTTGCTTCAGCAAATTTTGGCGCGGGAATAGCAGATTTCGCGCGCGCAAGATTGGGGACGGAGTTGTGACGCGAAAATATGCGGGGACGAGCGCGGGTTATTCGGGATGCGAAATGTTTGGGGAGGGAATAGATGGACTGTTGGAGCGCTGAAAAGAGTTGTTTTGCTAATAAATCTTTTTTGGGGTGTTTTAGCGCGCTCTGTTGGAGTTGCTCTGACCGTGCATATACGTGCGCACTTCTCTCTCTCTTCCTCCTTAAAAATGCACGGCAGCTTCCCCACTCCAAGCTCGCCGTCGGAGCTCCCCTGTCGCGCCCTGGATCTTCGGCCACCGCGCCTGGATCCTCTCCCCTCTACTCGTTGGCTGCGCGCCCGTCTCTGCGGTTCCCTGGGCCGTCGCTTCACCATGCCGTTGCTTATTCTGCTCGGTTTTCTTCAACCATGGCGCGCTCTTTGTCGCCTAGCCGCGTAGCCCCCTGGTGGTTGCTCCTCTTCAGTGTCGAGTCCCTAACCTGCCATGGTCGTTCCTCTGTGCTTGGGTTCAAGCTTCTGCGCGCCCTCCTCCCTCAAGGTGACGCTCTGGCTCCTGCTTGCTAAGGCTGAATCACGCGCATCCCTGCTCCTCTCTGCTGCCACGCTCCTCTGCTCGGATCTCCCATCTCCCTGTGTCTCTCTCTCTCTGCTGACCGCGCCCTGCGCGTCTTCCTCTGCGTGCGCTCAACGCCCTTTTCCCTGACTCGGATCCGGCGCCTGGGCGCCATTGCTGGAGCTCCCCATCCACCGCTCTCCTCCATGACCGTCGGTTTATCTTCTACGCGTCGCTCGTCTCTGGAGAAACCAAAAAAAATCAGCCACCGAAGACCTCTCTCTCCCTGTGCGCGTGGTCCTCTGCTCCTACGCGCCCGTCCCTGAGCTCCTGTGCCGCGGCACCTCTGTTTGGCCGCGCCTGAACGGATTTCTTGTGTCGTGCCTTCCCCTCCGAGCTCGCCCAGCTCTATTGCCGCGCCCATGGCCGGCGCTCCCTGCTCGGTTTCGTCTGTCGCGCCGTCGCCTTGCTGCTCGCCTGTCCGCGCGCCCCTTCGTCCATGGTCACCTTCCGCCGTCGATCCCCTCGCGCAGACCGCAAGCTCTCTATCCGCCATGGTCGAGCCGTTCTCAGTTGCTCGCGGTGGTCGAGCCGTTCTCAGTTGCTCGCCATGGTCGGCTCGTGCTCCCTAATCGCCTCAGCTGCGTCCTCACCGTATCGTGAAACTGTCGTGGAGTTGTGGTCGTTTCTCTTCGCGTCATGTACACACCACGCCGTCGTCTTCGTATTTTTAGCAAGCCCCGGCGTGCGCTCGCGTTCGCCATCCCCTGTTCGACCTCGTCGTCGAGCTTTGCCTTGCTGGTCGTCGATCTGCGTAATTCCGGTTCGGCAATCGGTTCCGTCTCCGACGAACTCCTATTCGCCATCACGTCGAGCTCCTTCAACACTGCCCCAACCCGTTGTCGTTGTTCCGTCGCCTCGCTTTGACGCCAGTCCCTACGTGATGCCTCCGAGTTGGAATCGCGCTGACAAAAGAGTCCCCAAGAGAAGATGTCCAAAGATCGGATGGTGATGTGCGTGAAGTTCGTGTGGCTCCTGCCAAGCGCTCGACAAATTGTTTAGATCAGAAAATTATAACCGATCTCGCAGATTCGAGTCAGCTGTTGAAACGGTAAGCTGATGAATTGTTCAAAATAATTCGATCATTGAATAAATTAATGTGCTAGTGCGATGCTCATTAAGGTGCTCGATAAATTGCGTAAGTCCTGAAACTCTCGTCGACTTCGCAGTTCTTGCGATTATCGAGCCAAGTTCAGTTATAGTGAGTTATTTCGCTATTTCGGCCAATTAGCGGAATTAGTGTACCGAGTAGAATATTAAATGGCCTATGTGATGAGGAAATATTTTAATCACTTCTATAGATGTGTATATATTTACGATAAAGAAATGTTTGAGTAATTGTTGACATGAAAAACATGTGAGGAGTAAAATAAAATTAAAATAGTTCTTTGTGAGCGATGTAGTGTAATTTATAAAACGAGGGATAAGTTTAGAATTTAATTAATTAGCTGATAAGTGGTGTTAGGCTAATCGTATTAAATGTGTATAATTTGTTGTTTCGTGATGTTTACGATAGGTTTGAGAAGCGTAATTATTGCGCTTAATCGTACATTTAACTAGTATTTTCGTATAAAATTATACAACGCCTCGCCGCTAGGTGTCTAATTCGCTATCGCGTAGCACTAGTTAGGTTTGTGATATTCTTGTTTAAATGCATTCATGTGCATAATGCATTTCATTCAGGTACGTGAATTAACCGCGTGATGCGGAAGATGGCCCTAGTCAACCCCAAGCGCGGGCTAATCCGCAAGAGGAAGCTGATGGACCAACCTAAAAATGATTAAATCAAGCAAGTGCTCGGTTGAGGGATACTCGTCAAGCGGACATCGTCTAACAAACACTAACTTAGTGTTTATTCCATGCAAGCCCCAATGCATTTAGTCCTTCCTTGTGTTTTTTAAAAAAAATTACACACTTTAAGTCTAGCGAAATGTGCATTAGGTTTATAGGAGTTGCTTGGAAACCCTTTGATGCATTGCATACCTTGATATCCATACCTTTATAGATACTTCTGATGAAGTATCAAAATATGATTTACAAAATTGCTTAGCCTTGCTTAGAGGTAAATCTTGTGGATAGAGGTTGTCCTTTGCGTTAATGCCTAGCTCAGGGGTTATCCTGAGGAAGGATGGCTTCTGCCTGCAAGAATATTTTCATTGGGAGCAATGGTGGGATCTTACTGCAAAGTTCCCTGTGATGCTCTTTTCATCCTAAGGAACACAAACAATCCTAAGGATGGAAGTACTTAAATCGGGACTTGGGCTAGGAACAGGTGATGTTCTACCCAGGTTGATTAAGGATTATACTGAATGTAGGCTTGATGATCGAGGACCTTTTAACTGGTCACATGCCTCATCATGGGTAAGCTTTGCCTCGGGAAGACTAATACCAGAATAAGATAACACACAATGGGAGTGGAGAGATGGCGAGAGTAGCGTGTACCCTCCGTGGCAAGAGGCTGGACGGTGGTGTATCTGTGCTCTCGGTTGGCGTGAACCTGATCTGGTCTTAAGAACCCCGGTGGCGAGTTGACATATGCAAGGGTTAAGTGCTACATATGTCGTGTGATCGGAGATCCTCAGCTGGGTATTAATCGATTCCGGATCGCCGTTACTTCTCGGATATGAAGACTTGGTCACTGCCCTGCAATCTAAGTCATGGATGGCATCTTAATGAGCAAAAATCATGTTGGATTGATTAATGTGATGGTGAAATTAGACTAGATGCAAACAAGGTCTATTAATACTTAATCTAGCATTAAAATGTTGAAAGTAAGGACTCACTTTAGTAAGCTATTTCTGCAAAAGTATCTAAGTTGATTCTTGCTAAAGCCTCTCCTTGATTCCCAAATCCAGCATATCCTTGAGAGCCTTTTCTTTAGTCGGGTAAGTCTTGCTGAGTAATTCCATACTCAGGGTTTTATTCCCTGTTGTTTTCAGGTTATAGTTTTGTGCTGCTGATGATGGTGTTAAGTGCCGGTGGGCTCGGCCTTCTTATAAGTCTAAGTAACCCTTCTATAATTCTTATTAAGGATGGTCACTTAAGCTAGCATATATTTCAAACTTATACTTTTGCAATCACTCTGATAAAATAATGTAAAAATTTTGTAACTTGTAAAATTTTGGTAATAAGATTTCCGCTGCAAAAATATTGGTGTGTGTGATTTGTGTTACTTAATCCCGCGATCTTGGTTGTAAGTGGTTTATCCGATGTCCTTGGGGCAATCGGACGAATCCTGTTAAGTTATCTGGTGCACATGCATAGCCGTCGGAGGTCTTCGAGACAAGGACAGGTGCATGTGGGCCCGATAACTTGGGAGGTTCTGCCACAATATGCCACTTCTCCATGTCTTGCTTGAATCTGGTATGGTCCGATGTATCGAGGTGCTAGTTTTCCCTTGATTCTGAATCTTTTGATTCCTCTGATCGGTGACACCTTCAATTAAGTAGACATAATCTCCCACTTCGAAACTCAGTTCTCTTCTTCGGGTGTCAGCATAGCTTCGCTGTCTGGACTGTGCTGTATTTAGATTCTCTCGAACCATTCTGATGTTCTCTTCAGCTTCAAGCAAAATATCTGGACCGAACACCTGCCTTTCGCCGGGTTGGTCCCAATGCAATGGAGTTCTGTAATTTCTCCCATAATGTGCTTCAAATGGCGACACCTTCAGACTAGCTTGGTAGCTATTGTTGTAGGAGAATTTTGCATATGGTAGCCTCTTGTCCCAACCTATCTTGTCTTGCAAAGCACAAGCCCTAAACATGTCTTCAAGAATCTGGTTGGTTCTCTCTGTCTGACCATCTGTCTGCGGGTGGTAAGCTGAACTGAACTTCAAGTGTGTGCCCAAAGCTTCGTGCAACTGCTGCCAAAAATGAGAAGTGAACTGGGCGCCTCTATCTGATACTATCTTCTTTGGAACGCCATGCAAGCACACAATCCGAGACATGTATAGTTCGACCAACACTGCACTGTTGTAGGTGGTCTTGACTAGTATGAAATGGGCCGCCTTTATCAAACGGTCCACTACTACCTAGATGGAGTCATAACTAGTACGAGTGCAAGGCAAACAAACTATAAAGTCCATTCTGATCTCATCCCATTTCCACTGAGGAATCTGCAACGGCTGCAACAAACCTACGGGCCTCTGATGTTATACCTTAATCCTCTGACAACTGTTGCATATAGCCACATACTCTGCTATCTCCCTTTTCATATCGTACCACCAGAATCTTTTCTTCAGGTCTTGGTACATCTTCTCACTACCAGGGTGTATAGAATACACTGTCTCATGAGCTTCCTTGAGAATCAGTTCCCAGATCAATTTGATGTCGGGAACACACAATCTATCCTTGAACCATACCACTCCTTCTGCATCTTCACGGAAATCCTTGCCTTTCACATCTATGATCAGCTGCCGGATCTCGTTGATCTTCTCATCATCTTTCTGGCCCTTCCTGATATCTTGCTCTAGGGTGGGTTCCAGCTCAATTGTCACTCTTTGAGTGTTGTTCAGAAATCCGAGACTCAATCGATCGAATTCCTTTGCTAGCTCATACGGCATGGGGTGAACGACCAACATATTGACTTGACTTTTTTTGCTCAGAGCGTCTGCAACCACATTTGCTTTGCCTGGGTGATAATGTATCTCCAGCTAATAGTCTTTGATTAACTCGAGCCATCTTCGCTGCCTCATGTTCAGCTCTGACTGGGTGAATATGTACTTGAGACTCTTGTGATTCGTGTAGATATCACACTTCTACCCATATAAATAGTGCCTCCAGGTCTTCAGTGCATTAACCACTACGACTAGCTCCAGATCATGAGTGGGGTAATTCTTCTCATGAATCTTTAGCTGTCGGGATGAGTATGCCACTACTCTCCCTTCCTGCATTAACACACATCCCAGTCCGGTGTACGAAGCGTCACAATATACTAAGAATGGCTTGTGGACATCTGGCAGAATCAATACTGGTGTTGTTGTCAATTTCTCCTTCAATGTCTCAAAGGACTTTTGGCATGCTGGGGTCTACTTGAATTCAACCTTCTTTGCTAACAAGGCTGTCATTGGCCTGGCAATCTTGGAGAAACCTTCAATCAAACGCCAATAATAACTGGCCATTCCAATGAAACTGTTGATTCCTCAGACATCTTTTGGTGCTTTCCAGTCTAAAATAGCTACTACCTTCTTCAAATCCATACCCAATCTCTCTTGGTTTATAATATGACCCAAGAACAGGACTTCACTGATCCAAAACTCGCACTTGCTAAGCTTGGCATACAACTGGCAATCTCGTAGCCTCTGCAGTACTTTCCTCAAGTGCTCTTCATGCTCTTGCTCATTCTGGGAATATACAAGGATATCATCAATGAACACCACTACGAACTTGTTGAGGTAGTCCATGAACACATTGTTCATCAAGTACATGAAATAAGCTGGCGCATTCGCTAGGCCGAATGACATGACCGTAAACTCGTATAGCCCATACTTGGTGATAAAGGTTGTCTTCGGTATATCCGAAGGTCGGATTCTGAGTTGATGGTAACCTGACCTCAGATCTATCTTTGAGAACACCCTGGCTCCTCTCAACTGATTGAGTAAGTCTTCAATTCTAGGTAGGGGGTACTTATTCTTGATAGTGACTTCATTCAAGGATCTGTAATCAATGCACATCCTTTTTGTTCCATCCTTCTTCTCCACAAATAGCATGGGGGCTACCCAAGGTGAGGTACTTGGTCTGATGTAGCATTTCTCAAACAATTCGTCAATCTGCTTCTTGAGTTCCACCAACTCTGGTCCGGACACTCGATAGGCTCTCTTGGAAATAAGGGCAGTGCTAGATATAAGCTCCATGGCAAATTCAACTTTCCTTTTGTCACACCCGGTTTTGGAAGGCAAACCGAATGCGAACCATGTACGTGCCAGGATCAGAAACTCACGTACACAGCAATTACATAATTGGACATCATCACACAATGCTCGAAATAAATAGCGGAAAGGTACTTTATTACAATAAGATGTCCGAGACATCCAAAGAGTCTATTACATAACCATTGTTTAACATAATTATCAAAGTGCGGAATTACAAAACGTAGATGCTAAACCTACACAGGCAGCTGACTGGGGGTTTGCCACTAAAGTAAACTAGAACTCGTCGTAGTCCTAAAACTCCTCGAAATCTTCTATGTTGCCAACTTCACCTCCTGAGCACTAAGAACAGTGGGGACAACCTGGGGTGGGGTGGTGTGTAAAGCAAGGGTGAGTACACATCAACGTACTCAGCAAATGTCCCGTTTGGCTGAAGTGGACTAGCTATATATGGGGTTGAGGTCAAGCAGTTGCTTTTAAGTTAGTCAAGTATTTATTATTATCAATAGAGGCAACTTTTAGTAATAAATCCAGTTATTACCCAAAAGTACTTCCTCAAATGAGGAAATACTAAAGATCAGATTTTATAGCATCACTGTTAATCATCATCATAAAAGTAACCAAAGTTCTTCTAATCAAAGAGGATCCCAAGGCTGCTCTTAACCGTGAGCTTGGCTGATATACAAGTTTTTAACACTCTGTAGAGGTTGTACACTTTACCCACAAGTCGTGATCCCTTTCCAGCCTGGGTTGTACAGACCGGATCTTCACTACCAAGGTGAATGGCCAGGGATACACTACGTAGCCTTTACAAAGACTCCCCTGGTGCATAGCTGCTCGTTAGGTTTCGCCAGTCGTACAAACGCAGTACACCTCCCCAAGGTGGGTGACTAACAAAAACCAAATCGAATGAACCTCTGCACCCCAACTTTGGCAGAGCGAGCACTATGCCCCGACCCCCATTGACGGCCCTCCGGCAAAGCCAACTACACCCCTAGGTTCATCTAAATAATCAGCTAAGGGCGTCCCATTCCACCCTCATGGTTGTACTGTTATCCCGGGTGGTCACTCCACGAACAGGTCCTTAAGGAGAGGTACTCAGCGAGTCCCCTAAGGTATCACAAGATCATTCACATAATCAGGATAACAGTATCGTATCATAAATATTCACATCATGTTCATTGATTTAAGTTAAGGCAATAGAAAAATACTAACCATGATAACCCAAAAAGGTAAACAAGGATAAGTGAATACAGACTAGTCAATCCTTAGGTTTCATAAAGTAATGCGGGACAGTGAATCATAAAGTATGTAGGACATAATAGGTCAGAGGACACTTGCCTTCACCAGGTTGCTGCTCAGGGAGGTCTCCAACAACACACTCAGGAACCTCGGACTGCTCGTTCTCTAAATAAAGCGAGCATGCATTCAATACATTTGGAAAGTACAAATGAACATCACACCACACATGTACAATCATTGTATCACATCTTAAAAGGACACAATACTACATAAGGGATGTTGAATTCACAGTATAACATAAACTATAACATACATTAACTTTATTTGAAAATAGATTATTATTTCCCCTAAGTGTTACTTACAAGTACATAAACATAGTTCAAATTATTTTATTGTGACCTAAAATTTAGAATAGAGGTAAACTCATGTAATATACATTATTAATCTTACAAGCTTAAATATGATTAAATCTCTAAGGTTCTCCTTTTATTTATTTTATAAAATAAAACTACATCTATATTGGTTCATATTCAATCATAAAAAATAGAATGTGCAAACAGTAAGTGAAACCATTTTATTTAAACAGAGAACAATTCTATGAACATTTGGCAATTTGAATCACTAAATTTAGAGTTCATATGCAAATGTTATGAAATAAACAAGTTTGGGAATTCAAAATATGAAATTAGGGCTAATTCTGTGAATATTTAAAAGTCCAGGGCTAAATCTGCAAGACTACAGGGGCTTGCACGCGAAAACCAGGGGCGGCGGGTTGATTTCCAATAAACCTAGGGTCTCTTTAAGAAAACTACCACGCGAAGGGGTATCGGGTGAATCTAACCGTCACATCTAAAACCTACAGCTGAGATTAGATCTGTGGCCGAGGGCGCGCGCGGGGGCGGGTGAGCACTGGCAGGCGGACCAGGGAGTGTCAGCGGCAGAAAGGGGAGAGAGCGCTGACCGAGCGGGCCCAGCACCATGGTGGTTTGGGCGTTGACAGGCGGGCCAGGGCGTGAGGCGCAGGCGCAAAGCGTTATCCTAGGGTATAGGCCGTTCGATCAAGATCGGACGGAGGGGATCCGAGGGGGTCTGAAGGGGTCCGAGGGGGTTCGAGCCGTTCGATCAAGATCAGATGGGGAAAATCAGACCGGGAAACAGATGGCTATCCGTGGTCCGAGCTGTTCGATCTGAATTGGACGGAGGGGATCAGACCAGGGGGAAACAGACGGCTACGGGCGGCGCCGCTCCTCTCCGCGGTGGTGAGGTCACCAGAGTTGAGGATGGCGCGAGCTAGGGTGGCTCCGGGGTCGCTGGAGTTGGGCAGAGATGGAGAGGGCGCCACGACGAACTCAATGGCCGGGAAGGGGCCATGAATCCACTAGCAGAGAGGGGAGAATGGCGGTGAGAAGGCCTCAGGCGGGCCGGAGAAACTTCGGTGAGCCATTCCGACCACGGGGAGGGGACTTAAGGCGCGCTAAGGCCTGTGCTAACTTCAGCAGAGGCATGGGTGACATAGGCACCTAATCCGGGCAACTAGACTGGGCTAAATCGGCTGGCCACCGCGTGAGCACGGCGGACCGCCGCGGCCGAGCACCGGCGAAGGCGAAATTGGCCGAACATAGAGCGCAATAGGGGAAATTGGGCATGGGGATGGGTGTCTCACCTCGGGGCGGAGCTCGAGGAGGCTTGGAGCGGTCTCCGGCGAGCTGGATTGCCAGGAACACGGGCGCGGGTCTCCGGCGGCGGCTGGCGGCGTGAGCAGAGCGCGAGAGAGGGCGAAGCTGCGCGAAATGAGGTGAGGGATGTGCGCGGGGCACTGGCAGGGCTCTAAAAAGGGAGCTAGGTGCGTGGGTGGGCATCATGGCCGAGAAACCCGGCGATGTGCGTGAGTGCGCATGTGCCGGTCTACGGCGAGCGCGTAGAAGGCGGAACTGACAGGTAGGGTCCACGACGCAGAGAAAGGGGAAAGGGGCGTGCAGGGCAACGGCTCGGCGACTGGCGATCCGGGCCCGCAAGAAAGAGAGAGAGGGAGCGCGTGGGCGAAGGAAACTGGCGCCGACAGATCGGCCCCAGCGGGCAGAGAGCGAGAGAGTGAGCGCACGCAGAATACTGGCGCGGACAGGCGGGGTCCGCCTGTCAGGGCGGCAGGCGCGCGCGTGGGACTGGGCCTGGTGGGCTGGTTTGGGCCGAAATGGCCTTTTCTTTTCCCCTGGATTTTCTAATTCCTTTTCTATTTCTTTTTCTATAGGGTTTTCAAATCCAAATTCAAACTAGGTTTCAAATTCAAATAAATTCAAACTTGTGCAACACTTCAAAGAATACTTTAAACTCAGCATTATGCAACATGTCATGACTCCTAAGGTTTTGGCAAAGATAAATAATTAACCTCCACTAGTTTAGGCTATTTCTAATCAAAAGGGAAGAAGGGAGAAAGAATCTAGAGAGAGAAATCCTAGAGT
Source organism: Zea luxurians (assembly GCA_029449295.1). NCBI lineage: Eukaryota > Viridiplantae > Streptophyta > Magnoliopsida > Poales > Poaceae > Zea > Zea luxurians. The sequence goes on from JAOPSE010000011.1 coordinate 79,842,028, forward strand.
GAGAACTAGAAAGAAATTATATACCCCCAAAATCAGGGTGTTACAGACCTATCCCCCTTAAAAGAATCTCGCCCTCGAGATTTAGGGCTGGCTAGAAAAGAGCTCAGGGTACTTGGCTTTCAATTCGTCTTCTCTTTCCTAGGTTGCTTCTTCTCGTGAGTGGTGACCCCATTTGACTTTGCACATCCTGATGGTACTTCTTCGAGTGACCCGATCTGTTGTCTCTAGAATTTGAGTTGGCTTCTCAATATACATTAGACCTTCTTGAACTTCAAGATCCTCTGCTGGCAACTGCTCTTCTGGCACTCTCAAGCATTTCTTCAACTGAGACACATGGAACACATCGTGCACACCTGACAGATTCTTTGGTAAGCTGAGTTAATAAGCCACTTCTCCACGTCTTGCTTGGATCTGATACAGCCCAATATAATGAGGTGCTAGCTTGCCTTTGACTCCAAACCTTATGGTTCCTCTGATGGGTGACACCTTCAAGGAGACATAGTCTCCCACTTCAAAACTGAATTCTCTTCTTCTGGTGTCAGCATAGCTTTGCTGTCTAGACTGCGCTACCTTTAAATTCTCTCGGACCATTCTGATGTTTTCTTCGGCTTCAAGCAAAATATCTGGACCGAACACCTGTCTTTCACCAGGTTGATCCCAATGCAATGGAGTTCTGCAATTCCTTCCATAAAGCGCTTCAAACGGTGACATCTTCAGACTGGCCTGATAGCTGTTGTTGTAAGAGAATTCTGCATATGGTAATCTCTTGTCTCAACCTATTTTGTCTTGCAAAGCACAAGCCCTCAACATATCCTCTAGAATCTGATTGGTTCTCTCTGTTTGACCATCTGTCTGTGGGTGGTAAGCTGAGCTAAACTTCAAATGCGTGCCCAAGGCTTCATGCAACTGCTACCAAAAATGAGAGGTGAACTGAGTACCTCTATCTGATACTATCTTCTTTGGAACACCATGCAAGCACATAATTTGAGACATGTATAGTTCGGCCAACACCGCACTGTTGTAGGTGGTCTTGACTGGTATGAAATGGGCCGCCTTTGTCAAACGGTCCACTACTACCCAGATAGAGTCATAACCAGTACGAGTGCGGGGCAAACCGACTATGAAATCCATTCCGATCTCGTCCCATTTCCACTGAGGAATCTACAACGGTTGCAACAAACCTGCAGGTCTCTGATGTTCTGCTTTAATCCTCTAGCAACTGTCACACACAGCCACATACTCTGCTATCTCCCTTTTCATACCGTACCACCAAAAACTTTTCTTCAGGTCTTGGTACATCTTCTCACTACTAGGGTGTATAGAGTATGCTGTCTCATGGGCTTCTTTGAGAATTAGTTCTAGGATCCATTTGATGTCGGGAACACACAGTCTGTCCTTGAACCATACTACTCCTTCTGCATCCTCACGGAAATCCTTGCCTTTTCCATCTATGATCAGCTGTCGGATCTCGTTGATCTTCTCATCATCCTTCTGACCTTTCCTGATATCTTGCTCTAGAGTGGGTTCCAACTCAATTATCACTCCTTGAGTGTTGTTCAGAAATCCGAGACTTAATCTGTTGAACTCCTTTGCTAGCTCATATGACATCTGGTAAGCGGCCAACATATTGACTTGACTTTTTCTACTAAGAGCATCTGCAACCAAATTTGCTTTGCCTGGGTGATAATGAATCTCTAGCTTATAATCTTTGATCAACTCTAGCCATCTTCGTTGTCTCATGTTTAACTCTGACTGAGTGAATATGTACTTGAGGCTCTTGTGGTCCGTGTAAATGTCACACTTCTGCCCATAAAGATAATGCCTCTAGGTCTTCAATGCATGAACCATGGCTGCTAACTCCAAATCATGAGTAGGATAATTCTTCTCATGAATCTTCAACTGTCGAGACGAGTATGCCACTACTCTCCCTTCCTGCATCAACACACATCCCAGTCCGGTGTACGAGGCATCGCAATACACTGAGAATGGCTTGTGAACATCTGGCAGAATCAGTACGGGTGCCGTTGTCAACTTCTCCATCAATGTCTCAAAGGACTTCTGGCATGCTAGGGTCCACTTGAACTCAACCTTCTTTGCTAGTAGAGCTATCATTGGCCTAGCAATCTTGGAGAAACCTTCAATGACACACCGATAATAACCGGCCATTCCGATGAAACTCTTGATTCCTCGGACATCTTTTGGTGCTTTCCAGTATAAGATAGCTGTTATCTTCTTCGGATCTATAGCCAATCCCTCTCGGTTTATAATGTGACCCAAGAATAGCACTTCACTGATCCAGAACTCGCACTTGCTAAGCTTGGCATACAGCTGACAATCTCGTAGCCTCTGAAGTACTTTCCTCAAATGCTCCTCATGCTCTTGCTCATTCTAGGAATATATAAGAATGTCATCAATGAATATCACTACGAACTTGTCAAGATAATCCATGAACACGCTGTTCATCAAGTACATGAAGTAAGATGGCGCATTTGTCAAACCGAATGACATGATTGTGAACTTATACAGTCCATACTTGGTGATGAATGTTGTCTTCGGTATATCTGAAGGTCGGATTCTGAGCTGATGATAGCCTGACCTTAGATCTATCTTCGAGAACACACTGGCTCCTCTCAAATGATCAATTAAATCTTCAATTCTAGGAAGGGGGTACTTGTTCTTGATAGTAACTTCATTCAAAGATCTATAGTCAATGCACATCCTCTTTGTTCCATCCTTTTTCTCCACAAACAGCACTGGGGCTGCCCAAGGCGAGGTACTCGGTCTGATGTAGCCTTTCTCTAACAACTCATCAATTTGCTTCTTGAGTTCCACCAACTCTGGTCCGGACACTCGATAGGCTCTCTTGGATATAGGGGCGATGCCTGGAATAAGCTCTATGGCAAATTCAACCTTCCTTTCAGGTGGCATACCTGGTAACTCTTCGGGAAACACATATGTGAAATCTGACACTACACTGATAGCCTTTGATGGTTTAATCTCCACAATGTGAGCAGTGACTTGGTGACAACACTCTTTTCTAGGTCCTGACAAGACCAACTCTACTAACACTTCTTCTCCTGATGGGGACACTAACTTCACCGTTCTCTTATCACAACTAAGATTGGCCTGATACTTGGTTAGCCAATTCATCCCTAAGATGACATCTATAGTTGTATCCTGGTTACCCATAACTATTAAATCAGCGGGGAACTCTATCCCCCTTATTTGAACCTTTGCACTAGGGCAAAGTCTATCTGTTTGGGTTCTTCCACCAACTGAACTAACCCTCATAGGTGGATATATGGGTGCTACTAGTATATTATGTGATTCTACCCATGATGCAGTCACAAAAGAATGCGTTGCTCCAGTATCAAATAACACATTTGCAGAATGGTACTCGAGTGAAAACGTACCTAGTGCCACTCCTGGAGTCTCCTGGACTGTGTCGGCCTCCAAGTGGTTCACCTTTCCATACTGGGCACGAGGCTGCCCATGGTTGTTGCCTCCTTGCTGCATTGCATTTTGCCTAACTGGGGCATTGGGAGCTGGCTGCTGTTGAGCTGCTTTCTTTGGACAATGATTCGCCCAATGACCTTGTTCACCACAGTGGAAACATGCACAACTTCCTCCTTGAGCTGGCACTACTTGATTGCTCTGGTTGGTTGTTGGGGCAGGATGACGAGCTGCCTGGTTGCTCTGACGCTGGTATTGATTTCCTCCTTGCTGGTTGTTCTGACAGTACTTCTGCTACTGAGGAAACTGCCTCTGGTACTGCTGCGGCTGGTTCTGACGCTGATGTTGATGCTGGTGCTGGTGACCTGGCTTGAATTGCTGAGGTGGGTTGCCTGAGTAGTGAGGACGACTGCTACTCCTAACCTGAGATCCACCAATCTTGCATTTCCTGTCCTCCATCTCCTGACGCTTCCTTTCTGTCATGATTGCTCTATCGATAAGATGCTGAAAGGTAGGGAAGGTGTGGTTCAGCAGCTGATAATGGAGAGGGTCAACCAATCCTCTCAAGAAGCGGTACTACCTCTTGGCATCCGTGTTGACATCCTCGGGGGCATAACATGACAGCTGCAGAAACTTATCCCTGTACTCACTGACGGACAAGGGACCTTGCTTCAGGGCGAGAAACTCCTCCTTCCTCACTATCATCAGTCCCTCGGGCACATGGTAGTGACGGAAGTTGTCCCTAAACTCCTCCCAGGTGATGGCTTTAGGGTTGGCATGGGTGGCGAGGTAAGACTCCCACCAAGACTGTGCTGCTCCCCTCAGCTGTCGGACCATACAACACCTTCTCTCGATCATTGCACTGGGCAGTGTGCAACTCACGCTCCACGGTACTCAGCCAATCTTCCGCGTCCATGGGGTCAGCAGAGTGGGCAAAGATAGGGGGATGGCCCCTCATGAACTCTGCCCGCTTGTCTCTGGGCACTTGAGGCATCTGGACTTGCACTAGAGGCTGAGGTGGTGGTGGCTGCTGCTGAACTTGCTGCGTCGCTGCTAATGTCTGACCAATTGCCTGAACTGCCTAGGTCTGCATCAAGAACATCTGCTTAATGGTCATCGGGGGTGGCGGTGGCAATTGCTGCTGTGGAGCTGCCTCCTCTTGGGTGCCTGCTGCTCTGACTGTGCACGCCTCACACCTCTACGCCTATTCTCAGACATCTGTAGGAATCACACACATATCAGATCTGACTCTGTAGTCTTTCAGCATAAGAAAAGATATACAGAAATCTTCACAACACTGAACAATTGATCATCTTCACTGACAGCTTCTCGGATAAGGAGGAAAATGGAAATAGATGGATTACCCAACTAAATAACTGATTTTATTAATAACTACACCAAGTTGCAGGGGACACCCACACCTTGGTGACAATCATTACAAAGATCCAACTTCAGTACATGTCCATCATAACAAGCATCCAACATAAGATAAGCAAACTAACTCGAACTAAGACTAATTAGACTAAGACACTAAACTAAGAATTATTACAGACTCCGACTCTATCGATCTAGGGATCCAAATCTATCTGGGTCCTGCAGTCTGGGCTACCATAGTCGAAGCGACCACGGGGCGGCGAATGATAAGGGTGCTGAATCCCGATAGGGGCGGGGGAACCACCATCTAGATAGTGGCGTGCCGCGCATTCAGCACGCAATTCCGCAACCTCTGCCCGAACCTTGCCCAACTCATCAAGGGCGTGGTCCAACTCTGTGTTGAGCACGACGACCAAGTTGACCATGTTGTTCAGCCTGGGATTGCCCTCACCCACTAGCGAGACAATCACACCTCCAGCACAGCCGGTCGAATGGCGAGGATAGAGCAATACTGAGAAAATGCCCGTCGTGTTGCATCTTGCATGGCTGCCTCGGCAGTATCCCTCTCAGTAATAGAATAGTGCTCTGAGAAGGCCTCTGCACCCCGGAGATCCTCGTCCAGACGGTGCACCAAGCAAGTAGCCTCCCACTGGTCTGGGTATAGCCTGTGACAATGCTGGTAGACTACACAACGGTACTTGATAGACCAAGTGTATCGGTCGAAGGCCCGACGCAACAAGGTATCGAGAGCATCATGGAAGTGACACCCGCGAGCAATGTCACGAGTGATGGGTCTTGCGATCCATCCCTCCGGCTCCGGCTCCTCCGAGAGCTCCATGTCGTGGCTCGAATGGCCACCGGCGTTGTCATCGTATCCGTCTCTGTCAGGGTCTCCTCCAGCAGCCGGGATGCCCTGTGGTGGTGCAGGGGGCATCTCTGGCTGAGGTGCAGGCGAAAGCGCTCTCTCTGACTCCACCTCCTGTTGAGGCAAGGGGGAAGAGTCCTGCTGCTCCTGCTCTTACTCCTGGCATCGGTGCTCCTGCTCCTCATGTAGGCGACGATGCAGTCTCTCCAGGTGACTGGACTGACTTGACACCGTGCGACGCAGTGGATGCTCCGCCAGGTGAGAAGGCAAAAAGGGGATCACAGACTTACGTGCAGTGCACCTGATACGGGCCATCTACAAAAGACACCATAAGCATAAGAGTAAGAGTAGAACTATGAGACCAGAAAGTAAACAGAAAGATAAGTGAGACAAAACTTTTTGAGATAAGTAGGTAACATAGAGTTGGTCAAGATGACCAACTTTTGAAAGAACTCTAAGGTCAAGATAAGAGTAGCGGTCTATAGTCCTTAGGGCGACCATTCTAGTCTAGGTTAGCGGTCCTACAGTCAGCAAGGGCTTTGATACCACTTATGTCACACCCGGTTTTGGAAGGCAAACCGAATGCGAACCATGTATGTGATAGGATCAGAAACTCACGTACACAGCGATTACATAATTGGACATCATCACACAATGCACGAAATAAATAGCGGAAAGGTACTTTATTACAATAAGATGTCCGAGACATCCACAGAGTCTATTACATAACTATTGTTCAACATAATTATCAAAGTGCGGAATTACGAAACGTAGATGCTAAGCCTACACAGGCAGCTGACTGGGGGTTTGCCACTAAAGTAAACTAGAACTCGTCGTAGTCCTAAAACTCCTCAAAATCTTCCATGTTGCCAACTTCACCTCCTGAGCACTGAGAACAGTGGGGACAACCTGGGGTGGGGTGGTGTGTAGAGAAAGGGTGAGTACACATCAACATACTCAGCAAATGTCTCGTTTGGCTAAAGTGGACTAGATGTATATGGGGTTGAGGTCAAGCAGTTGCTTTTAAGTTAGTCAAGTATTTATTATTATCAGTAGAGCCAACTTTTAGTAATAAACCTAGTTATTACCCAAAAGTACTTCCTCAAACAAGGAAATACCAAAGATCAGATTTTATAGCATCATTGTTAATCATCATCATAAAAGTATCCAAAGTTCTTCTAATCAAAGAGTATCCCAAGGCTGCTCTTAACCGTGAGCTCGGCTGATATACCAGTTTTAACACTCTGCAGAGGTTATACACTTTACCCACAAGTCGTGATCCCTTTCCAGCCTGGGTTGTACGGACCCAATCTTCACTACCAAGGTGAATGGCCAGGGATAGACTATGTAGTCTTTACAAAGACTTCCCTTGTGCATAGCTGCTCGTTAGGTTTCACCAGTCGTACAAACGCAATACACCTCCCCAAGGTGGGTGACTAACAAAAACCAAATCGACTGAACCTCTGCACCCCAACCTTGGCAGAGCAAGCACTACGCCCTGGCCCCCATTGACGGCCCTCCGGCAAAGCCAACTACACCCCCAGGTTCATCTAATTAATCAGCTAAGGGCGTCCCATTCCACCCTCATGGTTGTACTGTTATCACGGGTGGTCACTCCACGAACAGGTCCTTACGGAGAGGTACTCAGGAAAAAGGCCTGAGTCCCCTAAGGTATCACAAGATCATTCACATAATCAGGATAACAGTATTGTATCATAAATATTCATATCATGTTCATTGATTTAAGTTAAGGCAATAGCAATATGCTAACCATGATAACCCAAAAAGGTAAACAAGGATAAGTAAATACAGACTAGTCAATCCATAGGTTTCATAAAGTAATGCGGGACAGTGAATCATAAAGTATGTAGGACGTAATAGGTCAGAGGACACTTGCCTTCACCAAGTTGCTGCTCAGGGAGGTCTCCAACAACACACTCAGGAACCTCGGACTGCTCGTTGTCTAAATAAAGCGAGCATGCATTCAATACATTTGGAAAGTACAAATGAACATCACACCACACATGTACAAACATTGGATCACATCTTAAAAGGACACAATACTACATAAGGGATGCTGAATTCAAAATATAACATAAACTATAACATACATTAACTTTATTTGAAAATAGATTATTATTTCCCCTAAGTGTTACTTACAAGTACATAAACATAGTTCAACTTATTTTATTGTGACCTAAAATTTAGAATAGAGGTAAACTCATGTAATATACATTATTAATCTCACAAGCTTAAATATGATTAAATCTCTAAGGTTCTCCTTTTATTTATTTTATAAAATAAAACTACATCTATATTGGTTCATATTCAATCATAAAAATTAGAATGTGCAGACATTAAGTGAACCCATTTTATTTAAACAGAGAATAATTCTATGAACATTTTGCAGTTTGAATCACTAAATTTGGAGTTCATATGCAAATGTTATGAAATAAACAAGTTTGGGAATTCAAAATATGAAATTAGGGCTAATTCTATGAATATTTAAAAGTCCAGGGCTAAATCTACAAGACTACAGGGGCTTGCACGCGAAAACTAAGGGCGGCAGGTTGATTTCCAATAAACCGAGGGTCTCTTTAAGAAAACTACCACGCGAAGGGGTATCGGGTGAATCTAACCGTCAGATCTAAAACCAACGGCTGAGATTAGATCTGCGGTCGAGGGCACGCGTGCGGGCGGGCGAGCACTGGCAGGCGGGCCAAGGAGTGTCAGCGACAGAGCGGGGGAGAGAGCGCTGACCGAGCGGGCCCAGCGCCAGGGGGGTATGGGCACTGACAGGCGGGCCAGGGCGTTAGGTGTGCGGGCGCGAAGCGGTATACTGGGGTCCGGGCCGTTCGATCAAGATCGGACGGAGGGGGTCCGAGGGGGTCTGAGTCGTTCGATCAAGATCGGACGGGCAAAATCAGACCTAGAAATAGACAGCTATCCATGGTCCGAGCCGTTCGATCTGAATCAGACGGAGGGGATCAGACCAGGGGGAAACAGACGGCTACGGGCGGCGCCGCTCCTCTCTGCGACGGTGAGGTCACCGGAGTTGAGGCTGGCGTGAGCTAGGGTGGCTCCAGGGTTGCCGATGTTGGGCAGAGAGGGAGAGGGCGCCACGGCGAACTCTATGGCGGGGAAGGGGCCATGAATCTACTGGCAGAGAGGGGAGAATGGCGGTGAGAAGGCCTCGGGCGGGCTAGAGAAACTTCGGTGAGCCATTCCGGCCACGGAGAGGGGACTTAAGGCACGCTAAGGCCTGGGCTAACTTCAGCAGAGGCAGGGGTGACACAGGGACCTACTTCGGGGAACTAGACCGGGCTAAATTGGCCGGCCACCGCGCGAGCACGGCGGACCGCCGTGGCCGAGCACCGGCGAAGGCGAAATTGGTCGAACACAGAGTGTAATAGGGGAAATTGGGCACGGGGACGGGTGTCTCACCTTGGGGCAGAGCTCGAGGAGGCTTGGAGCGGTCTCCGGTGAGCTGGATGGTCGGAAACGCGGGCGCAAGTCTCCAGCGGCGGCTGGCGGCGTGAGCAGAGCGCGAGAGAGGGCAAAGCTGCGCGAAATGAGGTGAGGGGTGTGCGTGGGGCACTGGCGGGGCTCTAAAAAGGGAGCTGGGCGCTGTGGGCGGGCGTCGTGGCCTAGAAACCCGACGACGTACGTGAGTGCACACGTGCCGGTCCACGGCGAGCGCGAAGAAGGCGGAACTGACAGGTAGGGTCCATGGCGCAGAGAGAGGGGAAAGGGGCACGCGGGGCAACGGCTCAGCGACTGGCGATCCGGGCCCGCAAGACAGAGAGAGGGAGCGTGCGGACGAAGGAAACTAGCGCCGACAGATCGGCCCCAGCGGGCAAAGAGCGAGAGAGTGAGCGCGCGTGGAAGACTAGCGCCGACAGGCGGGGTCCGCCTGTCAGGGGCAGCGGGCGCACGCGCGGGACTGGGCCTAGTTGGCTGGTTTGGGCCGAAATTGCTTTTTCTTTTTCCTTGGATTTTCTAATTCCTTTTCTATTTCTTTTTCTATAGGGTTTTCAAATCCAAATTCAAACTAGGTTTCAAATTCAAATAAATTCAAACTTGTGCAACACTTCAAAGAATATTTTAAACTCAGCATGATGCAACATGTCATGACTCCTAAGGTTTTGGCAAAGATAAATAATTAACCTCCACTAGTTTAGGCTATTTCTAATCAAAAAGGAAGAAGGGAGAAAGAATCTAGAGAGAAAACCAGAGTGATAAAAAGAAGAGTAACACATGATTTTGGGTGATAATTAGAAAGAAATTTTATACCCACAAAATCAGGGTGTTACACTTTTCAGGTGGCATTCCTGGTAACTCCTCGGGAAACACATCTGGGAATTCTGATACTACGTTGATAGCTTCTGACGGTTCGATTTCCTCAATATGGGCGGTGACTTGGTGACAGCTTCCTTTCCTTGCTCTTGACAAGACCAACTCCACTAACACTTCCTCTCCTGATAAGGACACTAACTTCACCATTCTCTTGTCACATCTAAGACTGGCTTGATACTTGGTTAGCCAATTCATCCCTAGGATGACATCTATAGTCGCATCCTGGTTACCCATAACTATTAGATCAGCGGGGAACTCTATCCCCCTTATTTGAACTCTTGCACTAGGGCAAAATCTATCCATTTGGGTTCTCCCACCAATTGAACTAACCCTCATAGGTGGATACATGGGTGCTACTGATATATTGTGTGATTCTACCCATGATGCAGTCACAAAAGAATGTGTTGCTCTAGTATCAAATAACACATTTGCAGAATGGTACTCGACTGAGAACGTACCTAGTGCCACTCCTGGGGTCTCCTAGATTGTGTCGGCCTCCAAGTGGTTCACCTTTTCATACTGGGCATGAGGCTGCCCACAGTTGTAGCCTCCTTGTTGCATTGCATTCTGCCTGATAGGGGCATTGGAAGCTGGCTATTGCTGAGGTTCTTTCTTTGGGTAATGATTCGCCCAACAGCCTTGTTACCCACAGTGGAAACATGCACGACCTCCTCCTTGCGCTGAGGCTGCTTGGTTGTTCTGGTTGGTTGCTCGGGCAGGAAGGTGAGGTGTCTGGTTGCTCTAACGTTGATACTAATTTCCTCCCTGCTGGTTGTTCTGATGGTACTGCTGCTGCTGCTGCTGAGGAAACTGCCTCTGGTACTACTGCTGCTGGTTCTGACACTGATGCTAGTGCAAGTGCTGGTGACCTTGCTTAAATTGCTGAGGTGGATTGCCTGAGTAGCGGGGACGGCTGCTACTCCTGGCCTGAGATCCACCAATCTTGCGTTTCCTATCATCCATCTCTCGACGCTTTGTTTCAGTCATAATGGCTCTGTCGATCAAGTGTTGGAAGGTAGGGAAAGTGTGGTTCATCAGCTAATAGTGAAGGGGATCAACCAATCCTCTTAGGAAATGGTACGGCCTCTTGGCATCCGTATTGACATCTTCTGGCGCATAACGTGACAGTAGCAGAAACTTGTCACTGTACTCACTAACAGACACGGGACCTTACTTCAATGCTAGAAATTCCTCCTTCCACAGGATCATCAATCCTCTAGGCACATGATAACGACAGAAGTTGTACCTGAACTCCTCCCAGGTGATGGCTTCAGGGTCGGCATGGGTGGCGAGTTAGGACTCCCACCAAGACTGTGCTGCTCCTCTTAGCTGATTGGGGTCCATACAACACCTTCTCATGATCGTTGCACTGAGCAGTGTGCAACTCATGGTCCACGGTACGCAGCCAATCTTCGGCGTCCATGAGATCAGCAGAATGGGCAAAGACAGGGGGATGGACCCTCATGAACTCTGCCTGCTTATCTCTAGGTACTTGTGGCATCTATACTTGCACCTGAGGTTGAGGTGGGGGTGGCTATTGCTGCACCTGCTGCATTGCTGCTAAGGTCTGACCAATTGCTTGAACTGCTTGGGTCTGCATCAGGAACATCTGCTCAATGGTCATCAGGGGTGGCGGTAGCGACTGCTGCTGAGCTGCATCTTTCTAGGGTGCTTGATGCTCCTACTAAGCATGCCTTGCACCTCAGCTCCTGTTCTCAGACATCTGTAGAAAGCACACACATATTAGATCTGACTATGTAGTCTTTCAGCATAAGAAAAGATATATGGAAAATCTTCATAGCACTGAACAATTGATCATCTTCAGTGACTCCCAACATAGCTTCTTAGATAAAGAGGAACGTGGAAGTAAATAGGTTGCCCAACTAAATAACTGACTTTATGAATAACTACACCAAGTTGCAGGGATGCCCTCACCTTGATGACAATCATTACAAAGGTCTAACTTCATTACATGTTCATCACGACAAGCATCCAAACATATGATAAGCAAGCTAACTCTAACTAAGACTAACTAAGACTAAGATACTAAATTAAGCATTATTACAGACTCCGACTCTATCGATCTATGGATCCAAATATATCTAGGTCCTATAGTCAGGGCTACCATAATCGAAGCGACCACGGGGCGGTGAACGATAAGAGTGCTGAATCCCGACAGGGGCAGGACAACCACCATCCAAATAGTGGCGTGATGCGCACTCATCATGCAATTCCACAACCTCTGCCCGAACCTTGCCCAACTCATCAAGGGCGTGGTCTAGCTCGGTGTTGAGCACGGCGACCAGGTTGACCATACTGTTCAGCCTAGGATTGCCCGCAACAACAGGTGAGATAATCACACCTCCAGCACTGCCGGTCAAATGGCGAGGGTAGTACTTTAGGTCGAGGCCGTGAGCTACCCCGCTGAACAACGAGCAATACTGAGAAAGTGCATGTCATGCTGCATCTTGTATGGCTGCCTCGGCAGTATCCCTCTCAGTAATAGAATAGTGCTCTTAGAAGGCCTCTGCACCCCGGAGATCATTGTCCGGACGGCGCACCAAACAAGTAGCCTCCCACTGGTCTGAGTATAACTTGCGGCGAAGCTAGTAGACTACACAACGGTACTCGGGACCAAGTGTGTCAATCGAATGCCTGATGTAGCAAGGTGTCGAGAGTGTCGTGGAAGTGACACCCGCGAGCGACGTCGCGAGTGATGGGTCTAGCGATCCATCCCTCGGGCTCCTGCTCCTTCGAGAGCTCCGTGCTGTGGCTCAAGCTACCATAGGCGTCGCCGTCTCCATCAGGGTCTCCTCCGGCAGTCGGGATGCCCTGTGGTGGTGCAGGGGGCATCTCTGGCAGAGGTGCAGGGGAGGGCTCCCTCCCAGACTCCACCTCCTACTAAGGCGAGGGGGAAGAGTCATGTTGCTCCTGCTCCTGGCATCGGTGCTCCTGCTCCTTGTGCAGGCGATGATGCAGTCTCTCCAAGTGACTGGACTGACCTGGCACCGTGCGACACAGTGGTCGCTCCGCCAGGCGAGAAGGCAAAAAGGGGATCACTGTCTTACGTGCAGTGCATCTAATACGAGCCATCTACAAAAGACATCATAAGCACAAGAGTGAGAGTAGAACTATGTGACCAGTAAGTAAACAGAAAGAAAAGTGAGACAAAGTTTTGTAAGATGAGTAATAACATAGAGTTGCTCAAGATGACCAACTTTTGAAATGACACTAAAGATCAAGGTAAGAGTAGGGGTCTATAGTCCTTAGGGTGACCATTCTATTCTAGGTTAGCAGTCCTACAGTCAACAAGGCTTTGATACCACTTATGTCACACTCGGTTTTAGAAGGCAAACCGAATGCGAACCATGTACGTGCCAGGATCAGAAACTCACGTACACAATGATTACATAATTGGACATCATCACACATTGCTCAAAGTAAATAGCGGAAAGGTACTTTTATTACAATAAGATGTCCAAGACATCCACAGAGTCTATTACATAACATAGTCATTAATATTATCAAAGTGCGCAAATACGAAACGTAGTAGATAAGGCCTACATAGGCAGCTGACTGCGAGTTTGCCACTAAAAAAAACTAGAACTCGTCGTAGTTCTAGAACTCCTCAAAGTCCTCAATGTTGCCAGCATCTCCTCCTGAGCATTGAATACAGTGGGTACAACCTAGGGTGGGGTGGTTTGTAAAGCAAGGGTGAGTACACATCAACGTACTCACCAAATGTCTCGTTTGGCTAAAGTGGACTAGCTATATGTGGGGTTAAGGTTGAGCAGTTACTTTTAGTTGGTCAAGTATTTATTACTATTAGTAGAGCCAAGTTTTAGTAATAACCCAGTTATTACCCAAATGTACTTCCTCCAAGAGGAAATACTAGAGATCAAAATTATAACCATCATCATAAAGTAACCAAAGTACTTCTAATCAAAGAGGATCCCAAGGTTGCTCTTTACCATGAGCTCGGATGATATACCAATTTCTAACACTCTACAGAGGTTGCACACTTTACCCATGAGTCGTGATTCCCATTCTACCCGGAGATCATGACTCCCCATTGATCACTACCAAGGTGACCTGGCAGGGTCTCACTATGTAGCCTTTACAAAGACTCCCCTAGTGCATAGCTTCTCGTTAGGTTTCGCCAGTTGTACAAACGCAGTACACCTCCCCAAGGTGGGTGACTAACAAAACCAAATCGAATGAACCTCTGCACCACCCCCTTCGCAGAGCGAGCACTACGCCCCGACCCCCGTTGACAGTCCTCAAGCAAAGCCAACTACACCCCCAGGTTCATCTAATTATTTAGCTAAGGGCGTCCCATTCCACCCTCATGGTTGCACTGTTATTCCGGGTGATCACTCCACGAACAGGTCCTTACGGAGAGGTACTCAGGAAAATGGCCTAAGTCCCCTAGAGTATCACAATATCATCATCAGGATAACATCATCGTATCATAAATGTTCACATCATGTTCATTGATTAAGTTGAAGCAATAGCATAAGCTAACCATGATTAACCCAAAAAGGTAAACAAGGATAAGTAAATACAGACTAGTCAATCCTTAGGTTTCAATAATGTAATGCGGGATAGTGAATTATAGAGTATGTAGGACATAATAGGTTAGAGGACACTTGCCTTCACCAGGTTGTTGCTCAGGAAGATCTTCAGCAACACACTTAGAAACCACAGGCTGCTTGTTGTCTAAATAAAGCGATCATACATTCAATACATTTGGTAAATGACAAAGGAATAGTACATCAATCATGTACAAACATTGGAACACATCTCAAAAGGTAAAGTATAAACTCAAAAGGGAGTTTAAATTGTAGGGTGAACTGATCTCATTTAGTAGTTGATTATTCTTTAAATGTTGTCCATGATTACATAATCTAATTCTACTTATTTTAATGAGATGTCAAATTTAAACCAGAGATAAGTTCATATCTCACATATTATTATCTTCCCAATATTAAACATCTATTTACCACTAGGGTTTCCTTTTTATTTATTTTATAAAGTGAATAAATCATTACATATACTAATCTATAGTTAGACACAAATATTAGAGTGTGCAGACTGTGAATGAACATAATTTATTTAAACAGAGAATATTCCTATGGACATTTTGCAATTTGAATCACTAAATTTGGATTTCATATGCAAAAGATATGAAATAAACATGTTTGGAAGTTTAAAATACGAAATTAGGTCTAATTCTGTAATTATTTAAAAGCATAGGGTTCAATATGCAAGATTTCAGGGGCCTGCACGCAAAAACAAGGGACGGCGGGTTGATTCCTAACAAACTGAGGGTCTCTTCAACAAAATTTCCGCGCGAAGGGGTATCAGGCTTTCTCGGCCATTGGATCTGAGATCAACAGCTGAGAACAGATCCGCGGGCATGGGCGCGCACTGACCAGTGGGCCAGGGCGGTCAGCGACCGAGGGCGGGGATGCAGATTGACCGGTCGGGCCCAGTGCCTGGGGCACAGGTGACCGACAGATGGGTCCGAGCATAGGGCGTACGCGCGTGAAGCTGTATCCCATGATCTGGGCCGTGCGATCAGAATCGAACGGTGGAGATCAACACCGGGAGGGTTCATGGCTATGGGTGGCGCCACTCCTACTCACGGCGGTGGGGTCGCCGGAGTTGGGGCGGGTGCGGGCTACAGCGGTTTCGGGGTCGCTAGGGTTGGCTATAAATGACGAGGAGGGCTCGGCGAACACGCAGAGGGGGCTTCGGCCACGAGACCGGGTCAGAGAGGGGAGAACGGCGGAGGAACAACTCCGGGCGGGTCAGGGCAACTCCAGTGAGGAATCGCGGAGGAGAGCGGGGTCAGGGGCGCGCTAGGGCCTGGACAAACTTCAGAGGGGTGAGGGGAACATCAGGGACCATTGCAGGGGCATCGAACCAGTCTAATTTGGACTATCACCGCGTGGGCACGGCGAACCTCCACGACTGAACTCCGGTGAAGCCGAATTGGCCGACGACAAAGCAGATTTGGGGAAAATCGATCATGGGAACGAGTGTCTCACCTCGGGGCGAAGCTCGGGGTCACTTGGCGTGGCTTCTGGCGGGATGGATGACTGGCACAGCGGGCGTGGGTCTCTGGTTAGGTCGAGCAACGACGGCAGAGCGTGAGAGAGAGTGAGCCTGCGCGAAATGGGATGGGGGACCGAGTGCGGGTGTGGGCGATGCTCAAAAGGGAGCTGGGGTGCGTGGGTGGGCAACATGGCCAGTGATCTCGGCGTGCGTGCGTGCTGCTGGTCCATAGCGGGTCGTGGGGAAGGCAGAGCTGACAGGGCGGTCCCACGGCGCAGTGAGAGGGAGAGCGGGCGCGCGGAGGAAACGGCTCGGCACGCTGACGAAGCGGGCCCACAAGGTAGAGAGGGAAAGGGGCACGCGGGTGAGGGCAACTGGTGCCGACAGAGGAGCCCCACTAGGCAGAGAGAGGGGGAGGGGGCGCGCGCTAAGGGAAACCGCGCTGACAGGTGGAGCCCACCTGTCAAGCGGCGCGGGCGCATGGCTCCACTGGGTTGGACTGGGCCGGCTTGGGCTGAATTTGGGATTTTCTATTTTCCTGGAATTTCTAATTGCTTTTCTATTTTATTTTCTCTAGGGTTTTCAATTCAAATTCAAACCATGTTTCAAATTCAAACTAATTCAAACATGTGCAACAATTCAAAGGATATTTAAGCTTAGCATGATGCAACATTTCTTGACTCATAATGTTTTGACAAAAATAAGTAATTAATCCCTCCCTAATTAAGCTAAATCTACTCAAAAGGAAAAGAGAGAGAGAGAAGCTAGAGAGAGATACAAGAGTAACACCTGAATTTGATAGATACTTAGAAAGAAATTTTATACCCCCAAATTCAGGGTGTTACAGTCTTCTGCCTAAATTATCTTTTGTGAGGATCCCTCCCTGAACTAAATTCCACAAAATACTTTTATTTTCAAGGGGAGCTTAAGTTTCCAAATCATCTTATTCCAATTGTTGCTCGGATTGTACATCAACAAATGACACAGAGATTGGACAGAGAAAATTCCATTCTTATGCCTGTCCCAAACAAAGTTGTCCCTAGATGGGTTCAAACTAACCGAATTTAGCAAATATAGCAAGTTTTGCCACCCCACTAATTTAATTCTCGTAATTGTTCTACGAAAAGATAAATTAAGGTTCGTATCTGAAAAAAACTTATGCAACTAAGGCCGTTACGCACTATATTAAAAAGATTAGGGAATTGCTCACTAAGAGATCGACTGGTTAACCATTTATTCTTCCAAAATCTGGTAGCTTGCCCATCCCTCACTGGGAAGTGGCCCCATCTAACAAATTGATCCTTAATATTCATAGACCTGATCAGAAGTGGGAATCACCTGGTCTTCTGGATATTTGAGTAAGGGATTTATCTCCTAGGTATTTATTTTTATGTAGTTGTTGCCACATCCCATCCTCATTAAGTAATTTGTATAACCATTTGCAGAGTAAGAAAATATTTTTAACATCCATATTAGAGACACCTAAACCTCATAGCACTTTGTGTTGACAAACAATATGCCACCTAGCCAGCCTATACTTCATTTTACTGCTTCCCCTGCCAAAAAAACCTTGACCGAATTGTATCTAGTTTCTTCAAGACACCCATCTGTAACTTAAAGAAAGATATTATGAAGATAGGTAGACTGCTTAACACAGAATTAAGTAAGACCAACCGTCCACCTGAAGATAAAAATTTGGCCTTCCATGTACTAAGCCTCTTTTCAAACCGATCAATAACACCATGGCAGTCACTATTTCTCAACCTTCGATGAATCATAATAATTCCAAGATATTTGAAAGGCAATGTTCCAATTCCACAACTAAATAGATGTGAATATTGCAGTTAATTTTCCTTAGCCAACTCGTAGCAAAATAACTCAATTTTGTGGAAATTTATTTTAAGCCCAGACATTTATTCAAAAATAGTCAAAAGTAGCTTGATGTTCCGAGCATGTTTAAGATTGTGGTATAAGAAAACCACCATATCATCAGCATACTAAAAGATAGACAAACCCCCTAGAACCAGGTGCGGAACAATTCCTTGGAATTGATTTTCCTCTTTCGCTATTACGAATATAATTGCTAGCATGTCAGCAACAATATTGAATAAAATTGGCAACAAAGGGTCCCCTTGACGAAGGCCCTTAAAAGTGCAAAAGAAAGGACCAACTCCATCATTCACTTTAACACCAACATGACCTCCGGAAACTATTTTTTGGATCCAAGCGCACCAAGAGTCCAAGATGGAGAGAAACCCTTCATACGCATTGCTTGCTAGAGAAAACTCCATTTCAATTTATCATAAGCCTTCTCGAATCTAATTTAATGATAACTCCATCTAACCTTTTCCTCTATAACTCATGAATGGATTCGTAGAGGATAATAACCTGTCACACCCGTTTTAGAAGGTAAACTGAATGCGAACCACATACGTGCCAGGATCAGAAACTCACGTACACAGTGATTACATAGTTGGACATCATCACACATTACTCAAAATAATAGTGGAAATAATACTTTATTACATCAAGATGTCCAAGACATCCACAGAGTCATTAACTTAAGTCATAATCATAATCAAAGTGCAGATACGAAACGTAGTACGATAAGGCCTTCACAGGCAACTGACTGGGGGTTTGCCACAAAACACAACTAGAACTCATCGAAGTCCTAAAACTCCTAAAAATCCTCCATGTTGCCTTCATCTCCTCCTGAGCACTAATTGCAATGGGGACAACCTGGGGTTGGGTGGTTTTTAAAGCAAGGGTGAGTACACATCAACATACTCAGCAAATGTCCCGTTTGGCTAAAGTGGACTAGCTGTATGTGGTGTTAAGCCTGAAACAGTTGCTTTTAGTTGGTCAGGTATTTATTACTAGTAGAAAGCCAAATTTAGTAATAAACCCAAGTTATTACCCAAGTGGCACTCCCTCCAAGAAGAAATACCAAAATACCATAAAGATAGTCATCATCGTTAAGTATCATCATAAAAGTATCCATAGTAACTCTAATCAAAGGAGCTCCTAAGGGTGCTCATAACCGCGAGCACGGCTGACATACCAGTTTCTAACACTCTACAGAGGTTGCACACTTTACCCACGAGCCGTGATTCCCTTTCTACCCGAAGAGCGCTACTCCCCATTGACCACTACCTAGGTGGCCTAGTAGGGTATCACTAAGTAGCCTTTACAAAGATTTCCCTGGTGTATAGTTGCTCGTTAGGTTTCGTCAGTCCTACAAACACAATACTCCTCCCTAAGGTGGGTGACTAACAAAATCAAATCGAATGAACATCGGTAACCACCCTTAGCAAAGCAAGCACTATGCCCCGACCCCCATTGATGGCCTAATGATGAAGCCAACTACACCCCCAAGTTCATCCAATTAATCAGCTAAGGGCATCCCATTCCACCGTCATGGTTGTACTATTTTCTCGAGTAGTCATCCAACGAACATGTCCTTACAGAGAGGTATTCGGTAAACAGCCCGAGTCCCCTAAAATATCACATGATCATCATCATAATTAAGATAGTATCATCGTATCATAAATGTTCTCCTCATGTTCATTGATTAAAGTAAAGTAGTAGCATAATACTAATCATAGTAAGCAATTCCCAAAGGGTAAACAAGGATAAGAAAACAGAATACTAATCAATCCTTAGGTTGTTCATGGTATGCAGGACAGTGGATTATAAAGTAAATAGGACATAATGGGTCAGAGGACACTTGCCTTCACTAGGTTGCTGCTCAGGGAAGTCTCCTGCAACACACTCGAAAACCTCGGACTGCTCGTTGTCTACGCAAAGCAATCATTCATTCAACACCCCCCTGGAATGACAAAAGAATAATACACCAAACATATGCAACAGAGTGGACACAAGTTCAATAGAAAAGTATAATCACAAAAGTGAAATCTAGGTTCTAGGGAAGATTAATATACCTAGAGTTCTGTGGTTTTGCCTATCTCATTGGATTACATTACTTAACTATATATATCTTAATGATTATTTACTTAATTAAAATTATTCTAGAGATGGTATCATATACTACATGGTATTAATTTTACAAAGTTAACCACCTAACTATTCATTAGGGTTTCACTTTTATTCTCCCTTTAATAAATATTCGATCAATTTAAATTAACCAATAGTCTAGCCATAAAATTAAGACATGCAAACTGTGAATGATTATAATTTAAACAAATAGAGAATAACATTATGAACATTTTGCAATTTGAATCACCCAATTTGGAGTTCATATGCAAAAGATATGAAATTCATAAGTTTTAGAATTCAAAAACACTAAATTAGACCCATTTCTGTGATTAAAATAAAGACCAGGGGCTTCTCTGCAAGAAACCGAGGGCTTGAGCGCAAGAACACAGGACCGTGGGTTCTATTTCCAGGAAATTGAGGGGCCTTTTAACAAGTTTTCCAAACGAATGGGTATCAGGTGTTCTCGACCGTTAGATCTCAGATCAACGACCGAGATTAGATCGGTGGGCATGGGCGGGCACGCGTGGCTGACAGGTGGAGCAGGGAAGGCAACGGTCTGGGGTTAGTGGGGGCTGACAGGCCAGGCCCAGTGGCAGGGGTGCGAGTGGGGAACGAATCCGAGCGGCCGCATCCCGAGCGAGCGATTAGGATTAGATCTAGTCTATTTAAAGCTGGGCTGCCTGATCTCAGTTGGACGCCTGAGATCCAACGACAAGCCTAGGCGGGGTTTCTTGGCCGCCAACAGTGGCGTCGACCGAATCCGTGGCGGAGCTTCGCCAGAGACGAGGGCGCGGGCATGCCGGGGCCTTGGGGCACCAAGAAGGGCTTAGGTGGGTTTGGGACACTATGGCGAACACAACCGTGGGCACGACACCGGCGCAGAGGCACCAAAGGGTGGCGGTCCGTGGCGAGGTAGCTTGGCAGCAGCGCTACCCTGCTCTGGCGAGCAATTGCACAAACCCAAAAGAAAGAAAGTGGAAATCAGGGGCAGGGGAGGTTGGTTACCTCGAGAGAGGGCTCCGAGACCTTTGAACGGCGGCAGGGACGCGGTGAGGCCTCGGGCCAACGACGACGGCACTCTGGCTGCACGGAGAAGTTCTGGTGAGCGTGGATGAAGAGAAAAAGAGGGGGAAGGGGCGAACCAAGGGGTGTCCCGGGTTGCTGGCGTTGAGGCGAAGCTCACCGGGGCAACGGACACGGCGAGGACTCGACGGCGGCTACAGAACAAGCACGGGGCCATGCGCAGACGACGGCGACGCTTCTGTGGTGCGCGCGCGGTGCAAGGCTAGTGCTGGAGCTCTGCGAGTGCATGAGTGAGTGAGGAGGCAGAGGGAGTGGGGTGTGGGCAGCTAGAAATGGCCGGGGTGGGGGCGGGCGTGGCCTTGGCGTGTGTCGTGGCCGCGGAGTCCACGGCATGCGTGCGAACAGTTGGGGGTCGGGTCTAACAGGTGGGGTCCACGGGCCAGCGAGAGAGGGCACGTGAACGGGCGATCAACGCTGACGGGGTGGACCCACCGGACAGAGGGAGAAAACGGGGGCATGACCAAGGGGGTCGGCGCCGACAGGTCGGCCCCACCGGGTAGAGGGAGAGATGGAGCGAGGACGCGCGAGCGAGGGCTGGCACCGACAAGCGGGGTCTGCCTGTTAGGGGGAGGGTGCGGGCGAGCGGAGCTAGGTCGAGTTGGGCCACTGGCCGAGGCTGGGCTTAAATGGTTTTTCCTTTTTTTTTGAATTTCTAATTCCTTTTCTTTTTATTTTCTCTATTGAATTCAAATCAAATCAAACCATAAATTCAAATTCAAATATTTCAAACATGTGCATCAATCAAAAACAATGTTTGAGCTCAGCATGAAGCAAACATTCATATCTCCCCTAGGTTTTAATATTCTAAAGGAAATAATACATCTCTCATATAAGTAACCCAAAATTCCATTAAAGAGAAGAGAAAGGGAAATCTATAGAGGTGAGAAAAGGAGTAACACCTGAATTTGGTAGGTATTAGAGAAGAAATTTTATACCCCAAATTCAGAGTGTTACATAACCCCTTCTAGGATATTACGACGAGGCATAAAAGTTGTCTACGAGGGACTGACAATTCTGTCTGCTACTATACCTATTCTATTTTTAGAACTTTAGTAATGATTTTGAACGACAAATTAAGTAAGCAAATAGGTCTGTAGTCATGGATTTTATTTGCGTTGTCTCTGTGAACCGGTAGGGAATTTTTATGAAAGTCCACAAACAACGGAAATAGATCAAACTTAATAATTTCCCAAAACACTTGATAAAACTCAGCTGGAAAACCATCTGGTCTCGAAACTTTATTATGTTCCATATTAAATACTGCCTTTTTAACTTCTTCTGTAGTAAAATTAGCAGTCAGTATTTCATTCTCAGAGTCCGAAACTTGGGGAGAATATCATGAGTATTAGATTCCTCAAGTTTGATCAATGTTGCATTTGGTTTACCAAAGAGGTTTTTGTAATAACTCGTAATACGCTGTTTAAGCACTTCCTTGTCTAATATACAAGAACCGGCATCATCCTCCAATGAATAAATTCATTGTCTCCGGTGCTTTCCATTAGCCACTAGATCATGAAAATATTTTGTATTATCATCCCCCTCAAGGAGATGATTGACCTTAGCCCTCTGTAAGAGTCGAACTTCTTCCTTCTCATAATACTGGCTAGCCTTTCATTAGCAAAAGCTTTAGTGTTCAACTCGTTAGGCGATAAACAAGTAATTTCCGCCTTTTTTATCGAGTTCATTAATCAACTAAGAAAGTTGCTTCTTCTCCCTTTTTATTAACCCGGCTGATTGGCATCTATTATTGGTTCTGTTGTTTCTTAATTGGGCTTTTGTTGTTGGCTGTGCCACGGAATCGTTCGTTCCTGTGTGTGTATGAAGAGCATGATTCTTCTGCCAGGTACTAGCATATCATTAGTCAAAACTGGCTACATACTTGACTTTGGAAACTGTATTGTCTTTAGGATATGACTGAAGAATGACGCTACCTGCTGGCCGAAAGCTTAACAAAACCTTCCCCAGACGTACGGCTAGGCCCTCGCTCAAATCAAGAGGGCCACTCGCGCCTGTCGTTTGCCTGGCTCATTAGTCACCGTCGATAATGAAGCAGATCGTTTCGTGCAGCGTGGTCGTGGAATATTACTTGCCCGGCGCCTCAGGTAGTTCCTCCCTCGCTTTTCTCGCACGGGGACAGGGCCCCGCAAGATACTTGGATTAGCGCAAAGGCAAGCTTTGGTATCTATCCTATGGCCTATGCAGACGATAGACGGAGAGAAGAGAGGCTCGTTCCGAATGTGTGTGAGTGTGACAGGAGCAGGAGCCAGGAGGGAGGGCGCACGGATGTTTTGACCAAGAGCTGCCGGCATGGAAAAACGCGACGTCGGGTGGCCAGTCCCCGTCCCCAGTAGTTCAGTCCTGGAAGAGCCGGCTTCGGCGACCGCGACCACCGGTCCGGACGACGAGTCGACGACTCGAGGAGCGATGAATCCAAACGGACTGCCGTGTCATTTGACTAAATCGTTGCGGACCCCACCGGCGCCGGAAGCTTCTTTGACACATGACGTTCCGGAACCCCAGTTGCCACCCTCACCGGCTGCCTGCCCTTCGCTCCGCCTCTCAAATGCAGTGCCGTGCGGGCGCGGCTCCCTAGCGCCCCAGCCACACAGCAGCATGACTACTACGACCACCAAGAATCATAAGCAGCAGCAGCAGCAGCAGCAGCTACATGTGCTGCCCACGGCGGCGGCGGCGGCTGCCCCGCCTTGGCCCGTAAGGACCAAGCTCCTGCTCTGCGCCGCCCTCGGCTTCGCGCTCGGCGTCGTGGCCACCGCGTCCCTCGTGAACTCCCCATCCTACGCGACGTCGTCCGCCGCCGCCGCCGCGCTACGAGGAGGAGGAGCGCTGGGCCTCGTCTTACCGCCGTCCGCCACCAGGAACGCCGCTCAGGACCGCCGCTCGCCGCCCAAACAAGCAGGCGCGGCACGGGCAACGGTCCGCCGGTCCCGACCGGAGCCGCCGGCGGGCACGGGCATCACTAGCGCTGCAGCCCCGCCGCCGTCTGTTATTGGCGCCGAGGGACCAGCAGCGCCTAGTGCCGCCTCCCGTGTCAATGGTGGTAGCATCGTCAGCGACAGGGACGGCGACGTCGACAGCGACGACGAGGAGCTCATGGCCCGGGCGGAGGCGTCGGCGCCGCGGGAGGTGTCTGCCGGCTGCAGGGTCCCCAGGGTGGCGTTCCTGTTCCTCGCGCGCTGGGACCTGCCCATGGCGCCGCTGTGGGACGAGTTCTTCCGCGGCCACCGCGGCCTCTACAACGTCTACGTGCACTCCGACCCGGCGTTCAACGGCTTCGACCCGCCCGAGACCTCCGCCTTCTACCGCCGGAGGATCCCCAGCAAGGTGCGTGCGCGCGCGATATTATTGCTGCTACTATAATTCGTGCTTTACTGCCTACCACTCCAATTCAACATATTCACTGCTCTTTTCTTTGGGTATACTACTAGCATATATGAATTTCTAGTATTAATTAATTTGGAATTACCATCGATTCATCGTCTCATGGAAATCATTCATCACTCTTTACACGTACATCACTCCTACTGTGCATGCGTATATATAAGTATATAGCATGACTTAATTATTTATGAGTATAGTACACTAGCGGTCCACGAACTTGACACGATGTGTCATTTACATCCAAACTCAAAAAAAATCAGGCAAACATGTTCTCGAACTTTGTCACTACATGCAAAAACAACTAAAGCCGGGTTTGTAAAACCGGATGCCGACGTGGCATATGCTACGTTAGAGCCACTTAGGGTTGCCAACTTGATATGTTATGTTACTTGGGTCTCCGAACTTGAAAGTTATATATGTCACTTGAGTTCCCAAACTTTCATTAGCTTGCTCTAATGTGCCAAGACACATCAACATCCGATTTATATGTTACAACATGCCGTGGCAAATTAGAGCAAATCAATGAAAGTTCGGGGAGTGATGATATAGCATTCAAGTTGAGGGACTCAAGTGACACAACATGTTATGTTGGGGACCCCAAATGTGCCAACGTGGCATGTCACGTCGGCATCCTGTTTTACAAACCCGGTTTTAGATGGGCTGACAAAGTTTGATAACATGTTTGTCCGGTTTTCTGAGTTTGGAGATAAGTGACATAGCGTGTCAAGTTCGAGTACCTATTTGCCCGGTTTTCTAAGTTCGGGGATAATGTCTGGTTCGTGTACCACGCTAGTGTAGTTTAGTCATTATTCAGCTCGCTAGACCCACATCTCTTAACGGAGCAATCCGGAATTCCAGATCCATACGGAAAGTAGTATCCTGACTGGATTATTGGGTGTACCGTGTACGCCATGATTTTAGAAATTGACACATGACGGCGAAGGCATAGCCGCCGCATAGGGCCCCTCCTGCCCTGTCAAGTGCCAATTGGCTCTCTATATATATAGCTCGCTCCTCGAGAGCGAGGAGGAATTTTTGTTTCCACATGCAAAAGCATGGGGTTCCAAAGAGGCGCGCGATGAGCTCGAAGCAGCCTACTCCGACGGCGAACAGCGAAACAAAGGCATCGTTCTCGATCAATCTTTCTAGCTTTCCTTGTATGCATGGGTCCTCAGTTCTGTCGTCTGAACTCTGAAGCAAACAAAAGTCGAAGCTTCCCTAGAGTCTAAAAAAATAAACTAATTTCCTTTGTAAATGATCTCGGGTTTCCAAACTAGCACTAAAATGGTATCTACCAATATAGCTTCATGTAATAGTATAATACTAACCAATAACTACTGCAGGAGGTGAAATGGGGCCAGATCAGCATGGTGGAGGCGGAGCGCCGGCTCCTGGCGCACGCGCTGCTGGACGACGACTGCAACGCGCGCTTCGTCCTCCTCTCGGAGTCGCACGTCCCCCTGTTCGATCTCCCCACGGTGCACTCCTACCTCGTCAACTCCACCAGGCTGTACCTCGAGTCCTACGACCAGCCGGGCGCGACGGGCCGCGGCCGCTACAACCGCCGCATGAGCCCCGTCGTGGCCGCGGGGCAGTGGCGCAAGGGCTCCCAGTGGTTCGACTTGGACCGGACCCTGGCCGCCGACGTGGTCGCCGACCGCGTCTACTTCCCGCTCTTCCGCCGCTTCTGCCGCCGCCACTGCTACGCCGACGAGCACTACCTGCCCACGCTCCTCAACATCATCCGGCGCCCGTCGGCGGGGGCCAACCGGAGCCTCACGTGGGTCGACTGGTCCCACGGCGGCTGTCACCCCGCGCGGTTCACGAGGATGGAGGTCACCGTCGACTTCCTCCGATGGCTCAGGGAAGGCAGCACGTGCACCTACAACGGCAGGACCACCACCGTCTGCTTCCTTTTCGCCAGGAAGTTCCTGCCGAACTCGCTCACCAGGTTCTTGAGGTTCGCGCCCAAGGTGATGGGGTTTGGTTAAAAACCATCATGCATCGACGACGGGGTACAAATTTTAAGGATCAGCATCTAACGTGATTGACTGATTGTCTTTGTGAAGGACCTCAAATCCATTGATTCATTCATTCATGTGCAGTCATAATTTAATGTTACTCTTTACTAGTTCAGTACCTGCGTGTGGTGCAAATTCTTTTTGAATTATCATTTTGTAAAGAAAAGTGTACAGAGCACCAAAAAGGGGAAACAATCAAAAGCTCATCATTGTCTTTAATATGATTACAAAAATTAACTAGCTGGATTCACTACTTAAAGCAATAGAGGTTGAATCTTTTACTAAGGGCTATAGATGTCCAAAGCCGCCAATTTAACACATGGCCTGGCACGTTTTTGGCCCGATCCAAGCACGGGGCTTGGACAGCCACACAAGCCCCCGTGCATGGGCCCGGCAGGCACGAGCATATGCCGGCATTGCGGAGGTCCTTTTTTTTATTAAGGCCAGCGAGCCATCCAGATGACCAGCCCCCACCGTCCCACGCATATCCCTACACCCAACTTTCGTAACCCTAATCCCCACGCATGTCCCATGTCCATTATTGCTCCTAAGTTTAATACTCATTTTAAAGGAGCAATCAAGTGAAGAGTTCTCTCTTCTCTCTTATCATCCTAACTTGGTTTTAGTTTTCACTAACACATATAATAAATCAAGTCTGTGTTGTTTAGAGCTAATTTTGCAGGATCACCTATTCACCCCCTCTAGGTGCTCTTAAGAGGTACGTGAGTTTGCTGATTCATGTAAGGTTAAGTTGCTCAATTCGTCACCATACTATACTCACGCCAATGGTCAGGTTGAGTCAATTAATAGGACACTGATTAGCCTTATTAAAAAGAAGACATTTGATCATCCTAGGAATTAGCACAAGGTTTTGTTTGAGGCTTTGTGGTCTCATAGAATATCTAAACACCATGCTACTAAAATATCTCCTTTTGAGCTTGTTTATGGGCAGGAAGCTATTTTGACTGTGGAGGTAAGCCTAAATATCGTCAGGTTCGCCAAGCAAAATGATCTAGTTGTCGGTGATTATCATGATCTGATGATGGATAATATTGATGAGGTGACTCACAAGAGGCTGATCGCTCTAAAAGAGATCGAGAATGACAAGATCATGGTTGCCAAGGCCTAAAATAAGAAGGTGAATGCTAAATCATTTCAAGTTGGAAATCTAGTTTGGAAGACAGTCTTGTCACTTAGGAGCAAGGACCGGAAGTTTGGCAAATGGTCACCAAGCTGGGAAAGTCCTTATAGAGTGACACATGTAATCTTTGGTAATGCACACATGCTGCAGACTTTGCAGGGCGATGAGTTACCTAAGGCATTGAATGATCGTTTTTTGAAACTATATCATCCTAGTATTTGACAAGATGCTTTGAAAATTGATGTTCTCACATCGAGTTGATAACAACTTGTAACAGTTGTTTTTTGTTCGCTTATCTTCCCCAAAAGGCAGAGGGCATGTGTTGAGCACCAAATGTGGCACCTAGGAAGGTTGGACGGTGTGGTCCTATGGCCCAGACGGCCCACGAGCTACCCAAACTGTCCGCTATTAGATCAGAACTCGTGGAGTTTGTTGGGAGACACCTAGGAATCGGTCTAGACCTCACTCTCTCTCTCTCTCTATATATATACATATATATATGGTGTGGTTATTTAGAGCCTAGGGCTTCAAATAGTTATAGGAAGCCCTGGTCAGCTCCCCCACAACCCACATCGGTGCACTCCCCACCACCCCACATATCATGTCCAAATCATGAGGGCGCGTGATTTTAGGGATCTGTTTTTATGGCAGTTATGGACACGATGCCAGATTTGAGCATAAAAATCTTCACGTTTGAGCGCAAAATAGTGGTAGACGTAGCATAAAATCTTGTTTTCCGCCACCTCGCATACGGGGTCCTATTTTTATGGAAGATATATTCGTCACCCACTAGATGTGCATGTAGTTTTTGATTTTTATGGCAGGTGCGGTTTCATATCCAAAACTTATGGCAGATTCGAAAACTGTTATGCATGCAAAAAAATTACATGCGGGCTATTGTGTGGGCGCAACCCAGATTTGAGCATAAAAAGTCTCAAGTTTAAGCGTAAATATTGTATGATATATCGTAAATGTTGATTCACTCCCAACAACAGCCTCCGCATCCATGCAACCACCATAAAGCAAGGGATTTGATTAATTGAGTTGATTAGGGGGATTTAATTAGTTGAGTTGATTAGGAAATTTGATTTTTATGGTAGCCACAGACACCATAAATCATGAGATTTCCTTTTCACTGTGCTCATGAAAAATATGCATGTGGTACAATGGTGGACGCACTCTACGTTCGAGCATAAAATGCTTCAGTGTTTAGCGTAAAACTCCTCAGTTCTGACCATAAATATCGAGCCAGCGTGAGACGTTGACAACTCTGATGCGTTATATTCATTATCGTAAAAATTCCAAAGTTTGAGCATAAAGTAGTGTTAGATCCAGCGTAAATGTTGGTTCAATCCTAACCAACAACCACCAAATCAAGGGATTTGATTACAGGAGTTGATTATGGGATTTAATTAGGGGAGATAATTAAGGGATTTGAATTTTCATAGAAGTTACATACACCATAAATTAAGTGGTTTCCTTTTTCACCGTGCAGCGGAAAATATGCATGCATGATAGTGGTTTGCACCCCCAGATTTGCGTAAAATCCTTTAACCTATAGTGTAAAAATCCTCATTTTTTATCATAAAATCGATCCAATGTGAGAGCTGTTGATAACTCAGATGTGTTGTATTTATGATCGTAAAAATCATCAAGTTTGAGCCGGATCGGAGGAGATCGTCGCTAGAGGATACCCAAGGCACACTCGATCGGAGGGTGTCAGGCAGCCCACGACGTAGAGGGCGAACCCCTCACGCGCCTCCAAGGAGTTGTGAAAGGGAATTAGGCTTACACCTAGTTCCTAAATAATTTTGGTGGTTGAATTGCCCAACACAAATATTGGACTAACTAGTTTGCTCTAGTGTATAAGTTATACAGGTGCAAAAGGTTCACACCTAGCCAATAAAAAGGATCAAGTTTTGGATTCAACAAAGGAGCAAAGAGGCAACCGAAGGCACCTCTGGCTGGAGGCACCGGACTGTCCGGTGTTCACCGGACAGTGTCCGGTGCGGCCAGAGGCCTCCAACTCGAACTCTTCGCCTTCGGGAATTCTTGGAAGCCGACGCGCTATAATTCACTGGACTGTCCGGTGCTCCAAGGAAGCGCGGCCTCCTCAACTCGCCAGCCTCGGGTTCGCTCGGCAGCCGCTCCGCTATAATTCACCGGACATGTCCGGTGTGCACCGGACTGTCCGGTGTACCAGCGGGGCAACGGCTATTTCGGCGCCAACGGCTACCTGCGGTGCATTTAATGCGCGCGCAGCGCGCGCAGACGTCAGGCGCGCCCATGCCGGCGCACCGGACAATGAACAGTTGTTGTCCGGTGTGCACCGGACACCCAGGGGGGCCCAGAAGTCAGAAGCTCCAACGGTCAGAATCCAACGGCATTGATGACGTGGCAGGGGCACCGGACTGTCCGGTGTGCACCGGACTGTCCGGTGCGCTATCGAACAGACGCCTCCAGCCAACGGTCAAGTTTGGTGGTTAGGGCTATAAATACCCCAACCACCCCACCATTCATTGCATCCAAGTTTTTCCAACTTCCAACCACTTACAAGAGCTAGCATTCATTGCAAAGCACACCAAAAGAGATCAAATCCTCTCCCAACTCCATACAAAGCCCTAGTGACTAGTGAGAGTGATTTGTTGTGTTCTTTTGAGCTCTTGCGCTTGGATCGCTTTCTTTCTTTCTCACTTGTTCTTGTGATCAAAACTCAATTGTAACCAAGGCAAGAGGCACCAATTGTGTGGTGGCCCTTGCGGGGAAGTTTTGTTCCCGTTTGATTGAGAAGAAGAAAAGCTCACTCGGTCCGAGGGACCGTTTGAGAGAGGGAAGGGTTGAAAGAGACCCGGCCTTTGTGGCCTCCTCAACGGGGAGTAGGTTTGCGAGAACCGAACCTCGGTAAAACAAATCCGCGTGTCACACTCTACATTTACTTGCGATTTGTTTTGCGCCCTCTCTCGCGGACTCGTTTATATTTCTAACGCTAACCTTGCTTGTAGTTGTGATTATTTTTGAGATTTTCAGTTTCGCCCTATTCACCCCCCCTCTAGGCGACTTTCAATTGGTATTAGAGCCCGGTGCTTCATTGGAGCCTAACCGCTTGAAGTGATGTCGGGAGATCACACCAAGAGGGAGATGGAGACCGGCGACAACAAGCCCACTACAAGCCAAGGGAGCACTTCATCGGAAGAGTCCCGCACCAAGGGAAGGGAGAAGAAGAAGAACTCCACCAAGCGGAAGGAGAAAAGATCTTCCTCTTCTCACCACAAGGAGAAGAAGGAAAAATCTTCTTCTCACAAGCCCCATCGGAGTGGGGACAAGCACAAGAGGATGAGGAAGGTGGTCTACTACGAGACCGACACTTCATCAACATCCACCTCCGACTCCGATGCACCGTCCGTAACTTCTAAGCGCCAAGAGCGCAAGAAGTTTAGTAAGATCCCTTTAAACTATCCCCGTACATCTAGACATACTCCTTTACTTTCCGTTCCATTAGGCAAGCCGCCAACTTTTGACGGCGAAGATTATGCTAGGTGGAGTGATTTAATGAAATTTCATCTAACCTCACTCCACAAAAGTATATGGAATGTTGTTGAGTTTGGAGCCCAGGTACCATCAATAGGGGATGAGGATTATGACACGGACGAAGTGGCCCAAATCGAGCACTTCAACTCCCAAGCCGCAACCATTCTCCTTGCCTCTCTAAGCAAGGAGGAATACAACAAAGTGCAAGGGTTGAAGAACGCAAAGGAGATTTGGGACCTACTCAAAACGGCGCACAAGGGTGATGAACTCACCAAGATCAACAAGCGGGAAACGATCGAGGGGGAGCTCGGTCGCTTTCGTCTTCGCCAAGGGGAGGAGCCTCAAGATATGTACAACCGGCTCAAGACCTTGGTGAACCAAGTGCGCAACCTTGGGAGCAAGAAGTGGGATGACCACGAGGTGGTTAAGGTTATTTTAAGAGCTCTTATTTTCCTTAACCCCACTCAAGTTCAATTAATTCGTGGTAATCCTAGATATCCACTAATGACCCCCGAGGAAGTTATCGGGAATTTTGTGAGCTTTGAATGCATGATTAAAGGCTCAAAGAAGATCAACGAGCTTGACGAACCTTCCACATCCGAGGCGCAACCGGTGGCCTTCAAGGCAACGGAGGAGAAGAAGGAGGAGTCTACACCAAGTAGACAACCAATTGACGCCTCAAAGCTCGACAATGAGGAGATGGCTTTAATCATCAAAAGCTTTCGCCAAATCCTCAAGCAACGGAGGGGGAAGGACTACAAACCCCGCTCCAAGAAAGTGTGCTACAAATGTGGTAAGCCCGGTCATTTTATTGCAAAATGTCCAA
The DNA here is from genome assembly GCA_029449295.1 of Zea luxurians. Taxonomy (NCBI): domain Eukaryota; kingdom Viridiplantae; phylum Streptophyta; class Magnoliopsida; order Poales; family Poaceae; genus Zea; species Zea luxurians. The sequence continues at coordinate 79,874,130 of JAOPSE010000011.1, forward strand.
TGTCTAGTGACAGTGACAGGGGCGACGACAAGAAGGGCAAGAGAAGAGAAAAGAAGAGGTATCACAAGAAGAAGGGCGGCGATGCCCACGTGTGCCGCGAGTGGGACTCCGACGAGAGCTCCACCGAGTCCTCCTCCGACGAGGACGCCGCCAACATCGCCATCACCAAAGGCCTTCTCTTCCCCAACGTCGGCCACAAGTGTCTCATGGCCAAGGACGGCAAAAAGAAGGTAAAATTAAGGTCCTCCACTAAATATGAAACATCTAGTGATGAGGATGATGATAAAAATGAGGAGGATAACTTGCGCATTCTTTTTGCTAACCTCAACATGCAACAAAAAGAAAAATTAAATGAATTGATTAGTGCTATACATGAGAAGGATGATCTCTTGGATTCTCAAGAGGACTTCCTTATTAAAGAAAATAAGAAGCATGTTAAGGTTAAAAATGCTTATGCTCTAGAAATAGAAAAATGTGAAAAATTGTCTAGTGAGCTAAGTACTTGCCATGAGACCATAGACAACCTTAGAAATGAAAATGCTAATTTGTTAGCTAAGGTTGATTCTCATATTTGCAATGTTTCAATTCCAAACCCTAGAAATGATAATGATGATTTGCTTGCTAGGATTGAAGAATTGAACATTTCTCTTGCTAGTCTTAGATTAGAAAATGAAAATTTGATTGGTAAGACTAAAGATTTTGATGTTTGCAATGCTACTATTTCTGACCTTAGAAGTAAGAATGAAATATTGCATGCTAAGGTTGTAGAATTAAAAACTTGCAAACCCTCTACATCTACTGAGCATATTTCCATTTGTACTAGATGTAGAGATATTAATGTTGATACTATTCATGATCACCTAGCCTTAATTAAAAAACAAAATGATCACATAGCACAACTTAATGCTAAGATCAGTGAGCATGACTTAGAAAATGAAAAATTTAAATTTGCTAGAAGCATGCTCTATAATGGGAGACGCCCTGGCATTAAGGACGGCATTGGCTTCCAAAAGGGAGACAATGTCAAAATTAATGCCCCTCCAAAGAACTTATCTAACTTTGTTAAGGGCAAGGCTCCCATGCCTCAGGATAACGAGGGTTACATTTTGTACCCTGCCGGCTATCCTGAGAGCAAGATTAGGAAAATTCATTCTAGGAAGTCTCACTCTGGCCCTAATCATGCTTTCATGTATAAGGGTGAGACATCTAGTTCTAGGCAACCAACCCGTGCCAAGTTGCCTAGAAAGAAAACTCCTAATGCATCAAATGACCATGCCATTTCATTTAAAACTTTTGATTCATCTTATGTTTTAACTAACAAATCTGGCAAGGTAGTTGGGGGCAAACACAAGGGCTCCAAGACTTGTGTTTGGGTACCCAAAGTTCTTGTTTCTAATGCCAAAGGACCCAAAACCGTTTGGGTACCTAAAATCAAGAACTAAAATTGTTTTGTAGGTTTATGCATCCGGGGGCTCAAGTTGGATACTCGACAGCGGGTGCACAAACCACATGACAGGGGAGAAAAAGATGTTCTCCTCATATGAGAAAAACCAAGATCCCCAACGAGCTATCACATTCGGGGATGGAAATCAAGGTTTGGTCAAAGGATTGGGTAAAATTGCTATATCACCTGACCATTCTATTTCCAATGTTTTTCTTGTAGACTCTTTAGATTACAATTTGCTTTCCGTATCCCAATTATGTCAAATGGGCTACAACTGTCTTTTTACTGATATAGGTGTTACTGTCTTTAGAAGAAGTGATGATTCAGTAGCATTTAAGGGAGTGTTAGAGGGTCAGCTATACTTGGTAGACTTTGATAGAGCTGAACTCGACACTTGCTTGGTTGCTAAGACTAACTTGGGTTGGCTCTGGCACCGCCGACTAGCCCATGTTGGAATGAAGAATCTTCACAAGCTTCTAAAGGGAGAACATATTTTAGGACTAACCAATGTTCATTTTGAGAAAGACAGGATTTGTAGCGCATGCCAAGCTGGGAAGCAAGTTGGTGTCCATCATCCACACAAAAACATCATGACTACCGACAGGCCACTGGAGCTCCTACACATGGATTTATTCGGCCCGATCGCTTACATAAGCATCGGCGGTAGTAAGTATTGTCTTGTAATTGTGGATGATTATTCTCGCTTCACTTGGGTGTTCTTTTTGCAGGATAAATCTCATACCCAAGAGACCTTAAAAGGATTCTTGAGACGGGCTCAAAATGAGTTCGGCTTAAGGATCAAGAAAATTAGAAGCGACAATGGGACGGAGTTCAAGAATTCTCAAATTGAAGGCTTCCTTGAGGAGGAGGGCATCAAGCATGAGTTCTCTTCTCCCTACACTCCACAACAAAATGGTGTAGTGGAGAGGAAGAATCGAACTCTATTGGACATGGCAAGAACCATGCTTGATGAGTACAAGACACCGGATCGGTTTTGGGCCGAAGCAGTCAACACCGCTTGCTACGCCATCAACCGGTTATATCTTCACCGAATCCTCAAGAAGACATCCTATGAACTCCTAACCGGTAAAAAGCCAAACATTTCATATTTTAGAGTTTTTGGTAGCAAATGCTTTATTCTTGTTAAGAGAGGTAGAAAATCTAAATTTGCTCCTAAAACTGTAGAAGGCTTTTTACTAGGATATGACTCAAACACAAGGGCATATAGAGTCTTTAACAAGTCCTCAGGACTTGTTGAAGTTTCTTGTGACGTTGTGTTTGATGAGACTAACGGCTCTCAAGTAGAGCAAGTTGATCTTGATGAGATAGGTGAAGAACACGCTCCATGCATAGCGCTAAGGAACATGTCCATTGGGGATGTGTGTCCTAAGGAATCCGAAGAGCCTCCACATGCACAAGATCAACCATCCTCCTCCATGCAAGCATCTCCACCAACTCAAATTGAGGATGAGGCTCAAGATGTTGAACAAGAAGATCAAGAAGATGAGCCACCTCAAAATGACGGCAACGATCATGGGGGAGATACAAATGATGAAGACAAGGAGGATGAACAACCAAGGCCGCCACACCCAAGAGTCCACCAAGCAATACAACGAGATCACCCCGTCGACACCATCCTCGGCGACATTCATAAGGGGGTAACTACTCGATCTCGTGTTGCACATTTTTGTGAACATTACTCTTTTGTTTCCTCTATTGAGCCACACAGGGTAGAGGAAGCACTTCAAGATTCGGATTGGGTGATGGCGATGCAAGAGGAGCTCAACAATTTCACAAGGAATGAGGTATGGCATTTAGTTCCACGTCCTAATCAAAATGTTGTAGGAACCAAGTGGGTCTTCCGCAACAAGCAAGACGAGCATGGTGTGGTGACAAGGAACAAAGCTCGACTCGTGGCCAAGGGGTATTCACAAGTCGAAGGTTTGGATTTTGGAGAAACCTGTAGGAAACGGGTGACGCCTAAGAGGGGGGGGGGGTGAATTAGGACTTCTAAAATTTTTACTTAACTAGGCCACAATTAAAACCCTAGAGCAAAACCTATGCAAATAATCAAAACTAGAATGTGCAAACTAGGTTTTGTCTAAGTGTTGCTATCTCTACCGCAAAGACTAAGTTTCAATCTACACTAAATAAGTATGACAACAAGATTGAAACTTAATTGCTTAATATAAATGCGGAATGTAAAGAGCTAAGTAGAGAAGCAAACTCTCGTGGATGACGCCGGTATTTTTACCGAGGTATCCGGAACCACGCAAGGTCCCGACTAATCCTCGTTGGTGCCCCTACGCAAAGGGAAGCCCACGCGAGGGCCAAGCACCACGGTCGAGTAACTCCGTAGAGAGCCGCGGGCCTTCTCCACGCGCAAGTGGTGCTCCGCTTCCGGCTCCTCTCGGACGCTCCCCGCCGTCTCCACTATCGAGCTTCCGGCCGAAACGCCGCGGGCCTCGTTCCCTCCGGTACACGGTGGCGGCCGTGACACAAACGCGGTTGTCACGGTCTCGCAAGACTCTCGCCCCACTCGGTACAATTTCAACGACTCACGCAAGAGCCGAGGGGTTGTGTGGTTTTACAAAACTCACTCAACTAACTAGGATTCACCTAGAGCAAGCGCTAAAGCGGTCTAACTAACCTAAGCACTTCGCAAAGCACCTACGCTAATCACCGAGTGATTCTATTAAGCACTTGGGTGTTTGAGCTCTTGGAAATATGCACTATGTGTATTGGTATGTTGCTTGGGCTCTCACACTTGAGAATGGCCGGTTGGGGTGGTATTTATAGCCTCCAAGCCCCCAACTAGCCGTTGGACAGAAAGCAGCAGCTTTCTGTCGTCGGGTGCACCGGACAGTCCGGTGCACACCGGACACTGCACTGTAGCATGTCCGGTGCCCCTACGTCAGCCGACCGTTGGCGCCTGTAGCAGTCGACCGTTGGATCCGACCGTTGGATTCGACCGTTGCCTTCTGCCCGTTGGCACACCGGACAGTCCGGTGCACACCGGACAGTCCGGTGCTACAGCCAGAGAGCGCCTGCCTGCGACCTCTCTGCGCAGACTGTCCGGGACTTCACCGGACAGTCCGGTGCACACCGGACACCGATGTCCGGTGCGCCACCAGGCGCTGGCTGACAGCCCTTGTCTTGGATTTCTTCGCTGATTTCTTCGGGCTTCTTTGTTCTTGAGTATTGGACTCCTACGCATCTTTTTATGTCTTCTTTTGAGGTGTTGCATCCTCATTGCCTTGGTCCAATTCTCTTCGCATCCTGTGAACTACAAACACAAACACTGGAAAACTTATTAGTTCACCGATTGTGTTGTTCATCAAACACCAAAACTCAATTAGCCAAAAGGCCCGGGGTCCATTTTCCTTACAATCTCCCCCTTTTTGGTGATTGATGACAACACAACCAAAGCAAGCAAATAATACAAGTATTTGAATGAAAATATGCAATCTACTTGCTAAGATGCATGATTGTCCCTACAATGTGATATTATGGACTTAAGCCTCCCCCTAACTCCATAATTCACTTACTTCCTTATTTTTGGACCAAATAACCAAAACCACTTGAAAAGCCATTTGTAGATATAAAATTTTAAATTGGTGGTTTGGTGTTTGATAAAGTTTTCATTGCTTTGGTCCCTAAACTTCTCCCCCTTTGGCATCAACCACCGAAAAGGAAGACATTAAAAGCATGTAGGAAGTAAATAACAGCTTGCCCTCAACAAGAATTTTATCAAATGACACCACTAGAAGGATATTAAAATAAACCATATGAATGATACCACTTGAAGGAGTCCTCAAAAGATTACTCCCCCTAAATGAGTGTTCTCTTTGGAAAGAAGTTTCTCCCCCTTTTTAGAGATGAAGAAATACTCCCCCTGACAGAGATCCTCTACTTAGGAAAAAGCATGTGAAAAATAGAGGTGCAAGACATGATTTGAAAAGACTAACTTCCCTTATGCATAGGTAACAGAATATGAGTTAACTACTTATGCATTTTTGCAACAGGGAAGCATATGATATGAAATATAGTCTAATCAAATAATGGAGAAGACATGTAAATGATACTAAATGTAGTCTCAAAAGATACCGATTGAAGATCAATGGCGAGCTTGAGAGACATGAGAGTTCTTGGAGATTTTGCAGTGGAAGATTGTTGTCTTTCTCCGGGGACTTCATTTTCCTTACAATGAGACTATCACATGAAATAGACTTGAAAAGGTGTTAGTCTCAAAGTGTCAGATTATAGAGTAACCTCCCCCTAAAGGTGTGCATACAAGTTTTGAATACTTGTAGGAGACATGCACTTTGATTTGATATCAAGAGGGGCAAATTATCCATAATCCAAACTTTGGCACATATAAGTTAAATGATACAACTTGTAGAAATCCAAATTGTCAATTGATGCATCATTTACTATGGAGTGGTATAGAAGCTATGTGCCATGCTTAAATAAACATTTTAAACCATGTAGGTTTGCTTAAGTATATGAATTGAAAGCAAGCAATCCTACCATGTGCTTTACCCAGTATGCATGATTTTAAATAAAAGTACATAACACATGTAATACTAGGCAAGAAAGGTAAACTAGATACAAGGTAAATAGATACGCATATCTAAAAATGAGAAATACAATAAAACTAGTTACCTTAGTCATGGGTGGGAAATTTGGGTCCAAGATTTTCAGTAACCCACTTGGCAATAAACTCGATCCAATATGATGTACCCCATGATATACATCCCAATTTTGCCAAGTCTCCAAATTTCCCGATGACCTTCGGTCCACTCACTTCCCTTTCGGGATCCAAACCTTCTTGGTGCTTTTCATGGTTGAAATTATTTCCTTTGGCACCCAGATGCGTTTGGTCTCCTTTCCTTTGTTGGCTTGCTTGTTGGCCTTGATTGCTATCACCTTCCCGTTCTTTTTCTTCTTGATCAAATATGGTGTAGCATCCTTTTTGTTCACCTTTTTGATGTAGGTGTTGGAGATTTTGCTTGATGGCTTTTGCTTGAGCTTTTGCCTTTGTTTATCCCCGGCCATCGCCTTGCATTGGAAAGACTTGTGGCCTTCCTTGTGGCATAGCCTACAAATCACAGTTTCTCCCTCTACAGGCTTGTTCACTCCCGCAGTGGTGTTATCCTGTGGAGGTTGGATTTGTTTGGCTTTGCCTTTCTTGTCATACAAAGCCTTGCCAAGGCGAGCCACTTCTTGCTTTAATTGTTCATTTTCCTTTGCAACCTCATCCGAACATGTCTCTACAACAATATTCTCAACAACGACTTGGTTGCAGGGGTTAGAATCATCAATTAAATCAAAGCAGGAAGTAGAAGCATCTTTCTTAATTATTTCAGTTATTTCAACTAAAGATGCTACTGGGGTGCTACCAATGTTTTCTAGCTTAGTAGTTAGCTCATTATTGTGTATGCTAAGAATTTCCATCTTCTCTAGCAAATTTTCAATAGCTTCTTGAGAGCTAGCTAACTTAGCCTTAAGTTTTTCATTCTTTTTAATAAGGCTATCATCGGTAGCAGTGGATGGAGCACTAGATTCTAATAGCTCAATTTTAGTTGATAGCTCACTATTTAAGTTTGCAAAAGTTTCAAATTTTTCTAGCAAACTTTTGTAATCATTTTGAGAGCTAACCAACTTATTTTTCAAAATTTTAAGTTGAGCCTTTTGCTTAGTGCAAACATCCTGGAAAAAATTAACGGTTTCCGCAAGTTCTTCTAGAGAGGCCTTTCCCTCACCTTCATCATCACTACTACTTTCATCACTAGAGGATGGAATGCTTTTGTTACCTCTTGCCATAAGGCATTTGTGTGATGACCGTGATGATCGTGACGAGGACCGGTGGCTGCGCATCCTTGGAGGTTCATCTTCACTTGAAGAATCATCCCAAGTTCTAACACTTGTGAGCGCCTTGCCTTTTCTCCTCTCCTTTTTGGGTTTGGCCATATTTGGACAGTTGTCCCTGAAGTGGCCCTTCTCCCCACATGCGAAGCATCCTCTCTTCCTTTGCTTTTTCCTGTCAATGTTAAAGAGAAGATCCTCGACCTGCAGGGGCACACCCATTAGATTAATCTTGCGGATCATCCCCATTACCTTTCCGACGCGTCGGATTGTCTCTTCGTCCTTGGAGGATGATGTGCATGGTTGATTATCTTCATCATCATCACTTTCTTCTTCTTCTTCCTCTTCTTCGCTTGAGGAACTTGGAGTGGGAGCCTTCTTTTTGCCCTTCCTTTCATCACATGCAAAAGCATATGGTCTTGAGGAAGTTGGCTCCTCTCCCCGACTCATTTTTCGCGACATCTCAAAGGCCGCGATTTTCCCAATCACAATGGTCGGGGTCATGTTGCTCAAGTCCTCCATGTTGTGAAGGATGGTGATGATGCTCCCATATCTTTGTTGTGGTAGCAGGGAGATAATCTTCCTCACAATGTCCGCATCACCTAGCTTATTAATGCCAATAGAATTGAGCTCATTGATTATTAGATTCAAACGTGAATACATGTCTCTAACAAGCTCATCATCTTTCATGGCAAAAGAATTATACTCATTTAAGACTAGGCAATGTTTTTGCTCACGGACATTGGATGTGCCGTCATGGAGCTCATGCAATTTTAGCCAAATCTCATTAGCAGTTTTCAGGGTAAATACTTGATTGAAAATATCCATGCTAAGAGATTCATACAAGCAATTTTTGGCTCTAGCATTTAAATGGATTTCTTTTTCCTCACTCGTGGTGGGTTTCTCGGGATTCTTGAGGGGTTTCATCCCGTCACGAGTGACTCTCCAAACACCTAGATCAACGGCCTCTAGGTAACAAGCCATTCTAGCACTATAATATGGGAAATTAGTGCCGTCGAAGTGTGGTGGCCTATGGGTATCCATCCCTTCCTCTAAAAAGCGTCGGCTCTTTTAGCGGTGAAGCTAAAGCGTTTCAAATGAGCCAAACCGGGCTCTGATACCAATTGTAGGAAACGGGTGACGCCTAAGAGGGGGGGGGTGAATTAGGACTTCTAAAATTTTTACTTAACTAGGCCACAATTAAAACCCTAGAGCAAAACCTATGCAAATAATCAAAACTAGAATGTGCAAACTAGGTTTTGTCTAAGTGTTGCTATCTCTACCGCAAAGACTAAGTTTCAATCTACACTAAATAAGTATGACAACAAGATTGAAACTTAATTGCTTAATATAAATGCGGAATGTAAAGAGCTAAGTAGAGAAGCAAACTCTCGTGGATGACGCCGGTATTTTTACCGAGGTATCCGGAACCACGCAAGGTCCCGACTAATCCTCGTTGGTGCCCCTACGCAAAGGGAAGCCCACGCGAGGGCCAAGCACCACGGTCGAGTAACTCCGTAGAGAGCCGCGGGCCTTCTCCACGCGCAAGTGGTGCTCCGCTTCCGGCTCCTCTCGGACGCTCCCCGCCGTCTCCACTATCGAGCTTCCGGTCGAAACGCCGCGGGCCTCGTTCCCTCCGGTACACGGTGGCGGCCGTGACACAAACGCGGTTGTCACGGTCTCGCAAGACTCTCGCCCCACTCGGTACAATTTCAACGACTCACGCAAGAGCCGAGGGGTTGTGTGGTTTTACAAAACTCACTCAACTAACTAGGATTCACCTAGAGCAAGCGCTAAAGCGGTCTAACTAACCTAAGCACTTCGCAAAGCACCTACGCTAATCACCGAGTGATTCTATTAAGCACTTGGGTGTTTGAGCTCTTGGAAATATGCACTATGTGTATTGGTATGTTGCTTGGGCTCTCACACTTGAGAATGGCCGGTTGGGGTGGTATTTATAGCCTCCAAGCCCCCAACTAGCCGTTGGACAGAAAGCAGCAGCTTTCTGTCGTCGGGTGCACCGGACAGTCCGGTGCACACCGGACACTGCACTGTAGCATGTCCGGTGCCCCTACGTCAGCCGACCGTTGGCGCCTGTAGCAGTCGACCGTTGGATCGACCGTTGGATTCGACCGTTGCCTTCTGCCCGTTGGCACACCGGACAGTCCGGTGCACACCGGACAGTCCGGTGCACACCGGACAGTCCGGTGCTACAGCCAGAGAGCGCCTGCCTGCGACCTCTCTGCGCAGACTGTCCGGGACTTCACCGGACAGTCCGGTGCACACCGGACACCGATGTCCGGTGCGCCACCAGGCGCTGGCTGACAGCCCTTGTCTTGGATTTCTTCGCTGATTTCTTCGGGCTTCTTTGTTCTTGAGTATTGGACTCCTACGCATCTTTTTATGTCTTCTTTTGAGGTGTTGCATCCTCATTGCCTTGGTCCAATTCTCTTCGCATCCTGTGAACTACAAACACAAACACTGGAAAACTTATTAGTTCACCGATTGTGTTGTTCATCAAACACCAAAACTCAATTAGCCAAAAGGCCCGGGGTCCATTTTCCTTACAAAACCTATGCACCCGTAGCTAGGCTTGAGTCAATTCGCATATTATTAGCCTATGCTACTTACCATGGCTTCAAGCTTTATCAAATGGACGTGAAGAGTGCCTTCCTCAATGGACCAATCAAGGAGGAGGTCTATGTTGAGCAACCTCCCGGCTTTGAAGACAGTGAGTACCCTAACCATGTTTATAGGCTCTCTAAGGCGCTTTATGGGCTCAAGCAAGCCCCAAGAGCATGGTATGAATGCCTTAGAGATTTCCTTATTTCAAATGGCTTCAAAGTCGGCAAGGCCGATCCTACTTTATTCACTAAAACTCTTGACAATGATTTGTTCGTATGCCAAATTTACGTTGATGATATTATATTTGGGTCTACTAACGAATCTACATGTGAAGAATTTAGTAGGATCATGACAAAGAAATTCGAGATGTCTATGATGGGGGAGTTGAAATATTTCTTAGGATTTCAAGTCAAGCAACTCCAAGAGGGCACCTTCATTAGCCAAACCAAGTATACTCAAGACATACTAAGCAAGTTTGGAATGAAGGATGCCAAGCCCATCAAGACACCCATGGGAACAAATGGGCATCTCGACCTCGACACGGGAGGTAAGTCCGTGGATCAAAAGGTATACCGGTAGATGATTGGTTCATTGCTTTACTTATGTGCATCTCGACCAGACATTATGCTTTCCGTATGCATGTGTGCAAGATTCCAAGCCGACCCTAAGGAATCACACCTTACGGCCGTAAAACGAATCTTGAGATATTTGGCTTATACTCCTAAGTTTGGGCTTTGGTACCCTCGGGGATCCACATTTGATTTGATTGGTTATTCGGATGCCGATTGGGCGGGGTGTAAGATTAATAGGAAGAGCACATCGGGGACTTGCCAGTTCTTGGGAAGATCCTTGGTGTCTTGGGCTTCAAAGAAGCAAAATTCGGTCGCTCTTTCCACCGCCGAAGCCGAGTATATTGCCACAGGCCACTGTTGCGCGCAATTGCTTTGGATGAGGCAAACCCTGCGGGACTACGGTTACAAACTAACCAAAGTTCCTCTTCTATGTGATAATGAGAGTGCAATCCGCATGGCGGATAATCCCGTTGAGCATAGCCGCACTAAACACATAGCCATTCGGTATCATTTTCTTCGGGATCACCAACAAAAGGGGGATATCGAGATTTCATACATTAACACTAAAGATCAATTAGCCGATATCTTTACCAAGCCACTTGATGAACAATCTTTTACCAGACTTAGGCATGAGCTCAATATTCTTGATTCTAGGAATTTCTTTTGCTAAGTCTTGCACACATAGCTCATAAATATACTTTTGATCATGTCTCTTTTATATGCTATGACTAATGTGTTTTCAAGTGTATTCCAAACCAAGTCATAGGTATATTGAAAGGGAATTGGAGTCTTCGGCGAAGACAAAGGCTTCCACTCCACTCCACTACTCATCCTTCGCCGTCGCTCCGCATTACTCTCCAACTTTGGTATAATCTTCACTCATTCATTTTATGACCAAAGGGGGAGAAAGTACTTCATTGGGCTCTAATGATTCCGTTTTTGGCGATTCATGCCAAAGGGGGAGAAAATATGAGCCCAAAGCAAAAGGACCGCACCACCACCCCTAATTTTAAAATTGATGATTTTCAATTGGTAAATTTCAAAATTGGTATCTCTTTGTGTTCTAAAGGGGGAGCAAGTAGTATTTTCAAAATTGATGTCTTAAAACCCTCTTGAACACTAAGAGGAGAATTTATTTGAGGGGGAGTTTTGTTTAGTCAAAGGAAGAAAATTTCAAAACTTGAAAATACTTTGCAAATCTTATTCATTTACCTTTGACTATCTTGCAAAAGGACTTTGAAAAGAATTTACAAAAGAATTTACAAAAACAAAACTTATGGTGCAAATGTGGTCCAATATGTCAAAAACAAAGAAACCAATCCATGCGCATTACGTAAGTATTTATTGGCTCAATTCCAAGCAACCTTTGCACTTACATTATGCAAACTAGTTCAATTATGCACTTCTATATTTGCTTTGGTTTGTGTTGGCATCAATCACCAAAAAGGGGGAGATTGAAAGGGAATTAGGCTTACACCTAGTTCCTAAATAATTTTGGTGGTTGAATTGCCCAACACAAATATTGGACTAACTAGTTTGCTCTAGTGTATAAGTTATACAGGTGCAAAAGGTTCACACCTAGCCAATAAAAAGGATCAAGTTTTGGATTCAACAAAGGAGCAAAGAGGCAACCGAAGGCACCTCTGGCTGGAGGCACCGGACTGTCCGGTGTTCACCGGACAGTGTCCGGTGCGGCCAGAGGCCTCCAACTCGAACTCTTCGCCTTCGGGAATTCTTGGAAGCCGACGCGCTATAATTCACCGGACTGTCCGGTGTACACCGGACAGTGTCCGGTGCTCCAAGGAAGCGCGGCCTCCTCAACTCGCCAGCCTCGGGTTCGCTCGGCAGCCGCTCCGCTATAATTCACCGGACATGTCCGGTGTGCACCGGACTGTCCGGTGTACCAGCGGGGCAACGGCTATTTCGGCGCCAACGGCTACCTGCAGTGCATTTAATGCGCGCGCAGCGCGCGCAGACGTCAGGCGCGCCCATGCCGGCGCACCGGACAATGAACAGTTGTTGTCCGGTGTGCACCGGACACCCAGGGGGGCCCAGAAGTCAGAAGCTCCAACGGTCAGAATCCAACGGCATTGATGACGTGGCAGGGGCACCGGACTGTCCGGTGTGCACCGGACTGTCTGGTGCGCTATCGAACAGACGCCTCCAGCCAACGGTCAAGTTTGGTGGTTGGGGCTATAAATACCCCAACCACCCCACCATTCATTGCATCCAAGTTTTTCCAACTTCCAACCACTTACAAGAGCTAGCATTCATTGCAAAGCACACCAAAAGAGATCAAATCCTCTCCCAACTCCATACAAAGCCCTAGTGACTAGTGAGAGTGATTTGTTGTGTTCTTTTGAGCTCTTGCGCTTGGATCGCTTTCTTTCTTTCTCACTTGTTCTTGTGATCAAAACTCAATTGTAACCAAGGCAAGAGGCACCAATTGTGTGGTGGCCCTTGCGGGGAAGTTTTGTTCCCGTTTGATTGAGAAGAAGAAAAGCTCACTCGGTCCGAGGGACCGTTCGAGAGAGGGAAGGGTTGAAAGAGACCCGGCCTTTGTGGCCTCCTCAACGGGGAGTAGGTTTGCGAGAACCGAACCTCGGTAAAACAAATCCGCGTGTCACACTCTACATTTACTTGCGATTTGTTTTGCGCCCTCTCTCGCGGACTCGTTTATATTTCTAACGCTAACCTTGCTTGTAGTTGTGATTATTTTTGAGATTTTCAGTTTCGCCCTATTCACCCCCCCTCTAGGCGACTTTCAAGTTGCCGCTGCCACACCTCTAGATCGGTGAGGCGATGTCGTAGTGCCTTCGGATCGAAGAATCGCTGCCGGATCCAGGAGCCACCACCGTTGCTCCACCGGATCGAGGAGTCGCCACCATTGCGCCGCTGGATCGGAGAAACATCGCCATCGTGCCTCTAGATCGAGGAGCCACCACCACCGCGCCACCAAATCGGGGAGCCACCACCACCGCGCTGCCGGATTAGAGAGCAGCCGCCAGTCATGCGTCTGGAGGTCGCCGCCATCGCGCGTGTCTCGGGGCGCTGCCACCTTTTGGTCTCAGGGAACCACCGCCCCGCGCACGTCTAGGTGGGCGTTGTCGCTCATGTATCGGTGTGGGGTGTCAAAAACTGAACCCTAGCAGTCTCTTGTGTTGCTTCAAGTTTGTCTTTTGTGTGTGTCTCTACTTCCCCTTTATTCTTGTGTTTATTGGAGATCAATTGTGTAAGGCGTGAGAGACTCCAAATTGTGGAGATTCCTCATTTCAGAGATTTGATATAAGGAAGAAAACTGTGGTACTCAAGTTTGATCTTTAGATCCCTTAAGAGGGGTTGAGTGCAACCCTCGTCCATTGGGACACCACAATGTGGATTAGGCAAGCATATTACACTTGACCAAACCACAGGATAAAATTCACCATGTCACTTGTCTCTCTACTTCATTTTGATTTTCTTTCTTCTAGTACTTCACTTAACTTTCTTATTGCTCTATGTTTAATACTCATCTTGTAAGAGCAATCAAGTGAAGAAGTCCTCTCCTCTCTCACTCTTCATTCGAACTTGGTTTTTTGGTTTCACCAAGTTATTTTAGACCAAGTTTGTTTTGTTGAGCTGTTTTTTACATGATCACATATTCACCCCCTCTAGTTGCTCTCAATTGGTATCAAAGCCGTTCTCGACTAACTGCCCAAAGAGATGGGTCCTAAGGGCGAGGGGATCATGATCAACGACATGGAGAAGGAGATCCTCAACGTCGACGAGCCAAAAGGTGACAAGATCACCGACACAGGCTTGAATAACAAGAGGAATGACGGGAAGAAGAAAAGGCGCATCAAGAAGACCATCTACTTCGACAGTGATGCCTCCTCTTCTTCACCAAGGGACGACGACAACGAAGATTCCTCGTCAAAAAAGAAAACGGTTAATCAAAACTAGTCTTTTGATTATTCTCGTATCCCTTACAATTCAAATGCACATTTGTTTTCTATTCCACTTGGAAAACCCCCTCACTTTGATGGAGAAGACTATTCGTTTTGGAGTCATAAAATGTGTAGTCATTTATTTTCTCTCCATCCTAGTATTTGGGAAATAGTGGAAAATGGAATGCAATTTGATAGCAACGATAATCCCATATTTATTAATGAGAAAATTAATAAGAATGCCTAGGCTACTACTATGTTGTTAGCATCTCTATGCGGGGATGAGTACAATAAAGTCTGTGGCTTGGACAATGCCAAGCAAATATGGGACACCCTTAAGATTTCTCATGAGGGAAATGATGCCACTATGATCACAAAGATGGAACTGGTGGAAGGAGAGCTAGGAAGGTTCGCCATGAAACGGGAAGAGGAGCCAACTGAAACCTACAACAGGCTCAAGACCCTGGTGAACAAGATCCGAAGCTACAGAAGTACAAGATGGACAGATCATGATGTCGTTCGACTCATGCTAAGGTCGTTTATCATTATTGATCCTCATCTTGTAATCCTTATTCGTGAGAATCCCAGGTACACCAAGATGACGCCCGGGGAAATCCTCGGAAAATTTGTAAGCGGCCACATGATGGTGAAGGAGGCAAGGTACGTTGATGACATTGCAAATGGACCGCTTCCTCTCTACAAGACACAACCCGTTGCACTCAAGGCAACAAACAACAAGGTGGTGATACCTAACAAGGTGACACAAGTGGAGGCTACCAGGCTCAACAAGGAAGAAATTGCACTTGTAATCAAGCGCTTCAAAACTGCATTGAAGGGACGCAAAGAGTACCCCAACAAGGGCAAATCATGGGGAAAGCAGTCTTGCTTCAAATATGGTAAGTCTGGTCATTTTATTGCACAATGTCCCGATAATAAAAATGACCAGGGATAAGAAAATAAATGGAAGAAGGAGAAGAAAAAGAACTATCAGAAGGCAAAGGGCGAGGCTCACATTGGCAAGGAGTGGGACTCGGACTGCTCTTTATCCGACTTCGACGATGAGGGACTTGCTGCCTCCGCCTTCGACAAGTTCTCCCTCTTCCCCAACGAGCAACATACTTGCCTCATAGCTAAGGAGAAGAAGGTACATACATGAGATACTCCTAAGTACACTTCTTCTAGTGATGAGGATTCTAATGATGATGTTGACTATAGCGATCTCTTTAAGGGTTTAGATAGATCAAAAGTAGACAAAATTAATGAATTTAATTGATGCCCTTAATGAGAAGGATATGTTGTTAGAAAAACAAGAAGATATTCTTTATGAAGAACATGATAAACTTGTTAATGTTGAAAAATCTCTTGCTTTAGAGGTTAAGAAAAATGAAATACTTTCTTCTGAATTGTCTTCTTGCCATGAGTCTATTTCTAGCATTAAGAGTTTGAATGCTGATTTAAATACTAGAATAAAAAACTTGAAAATTCCTAGTTCATCAGTGGAGCATGTTTCTATTTGCAATAGATGTAAAGATTTTGATATTGATGCTTGCAATGATCATGCTTCTACTATTCTTAAGTTGAATGATGAAGTTACTAATCTTAATGCTCAACTTAAAATTTGCAAAAATGAATGTGAGAAGATAAAATTTGCAAGGGATGCCTACACCATTGGTAGACATCCCTCCATTTAGGATGGACTTGGTTTCCAAAAGGGAACCAGGAACTTAACAAGCCAAAGGGCCTCCAATCTCATCAAGGAGAAAGGGAAGGCACCCTTGGCTAGTAGTTTGCATTCTTTCCATGACAAGAAGAACCATGCTTATTTGTATGCTCATGTTAAAAATGCCTCTAATGTTGCTCATCATGATAGTCATGTTATCTTACCTATACGTCATGATGATGTTTTTGATTATCATGCCATGTTTGCATCTTCTAGTTCTTCATGTCTCCCATGCGCCTAAAAATGCATCTAATGGGCCAACTATGCTTTATTGTACTTATGATGCCTCATATGTGCTACATTGTAAAAATGATAAAGTTGTTGCTATAAATGTGAGGCCTAAATGCAAGGGAGGTAAGACTTGTGTTTGGGTTTCAAGATCCTATGTGACTAACCTTGTAGGACCCAACAAGAGTTGGGTACCTAAGTCCCAAGCTTAAATTACCTTGCATGTTTATGCATCCGAGGGCACAAGTTGGATTATTGATAGCGGATGCACAAACCATATGACGGGGGAGAAGAAGATGTTCACCTCCTATGTCAAGAACAAGGATTGCCAAGACACAATTATCTTTGGATATGGGAATCATGGCAAGGTCAAAGGTTTGGGTAAAATAGCCATCACTACCGAGCATTCAATTTCTAATGTATTCTTAGTGGAATCGCTTGGTTACAATTTGTTGTCTGTAAGTCAATTATGCCATATGGGTTATAATTGCTTATTTAGAAATATTGATGTATCTGTCTTTAGAAGAAGTGATGGTTCATTAGCTTTTAAAGGAGTATTGGATGACAAGCTTTATTTAGTTGATTTTACTAAAGAGAATACCGATCTAGATGCATGTTTAATTGCTAAGACTAACTTGGGCTGGCTCTGGCACTGCCGTCTAGCACATGTTGGAATAAAGAACCTTCATAAGCTTCTAAAGGGAGAACATGTGTTAGGACTAACAGATGTCTGTTTTGAGAAAGACAGACTTTGTGCAGCATGTCAGGTAGGGAAGCAGGTGGGAACAAATCATCCAAGCAAGAACGTGATGACGACATCAAGACCACTGGAACTTCTTCATATGGATCTCTTCGGACTTATTGCTTACCTTAGCATCGGGGGAAGTAAGTATGGTCTTGTAATTGTTGATGATTTTTCTCGCTTCACTTGGGTATTCTTTTTTTAGGATTAATCCGAAACTCAAAGTAAATTAGAGCGCTTCCTAATGAGAGCCCAAAATGAATTTTAGCTTAAGGTAAAGAAGATTAGGAGCGACAATGGATCTAAATTCAAGAATATTGAAGTATAGGAGTATCTTGGGGAGGAAGGTATCAAGCATGAGTTCTCTGCTCCCTACACGCCACAACAAAATGGTGTAGTAGAGAGGAAGAACAGGGCGCTCATCAACATGGCAATGACGATGCTTGAAGAATACAAGACGCTAGAGTTGTTTTGGTCGAAAGCCGTGAATACGGCTTGCCATGCCATAATTCGCATCTATCTTCATTGCGTCCTAAAGAAGACGACATATGAGCTCCTAACCGGTAACAAACCCAATGTTTCATACTTCCGTGTATTTAGAAGCAAATGCTACATCTTGGTTAAGAGAGGTAGACATTCAAAGTTTGCTCTCAAAGCTGTAGAAGGTTTTAACTAGGTTATGACTCAAATACAAAGGCATATAGGGTCTTCAACAAATCTTCGGGTTTAGTTAAAGTCACTAGTGAGATTGTATTTGATGAGACTAATGGATCTCCAAGAGAGCAAGTTGACCTTTATGATGTAGATGAAGATGAAGTTCTAATGGCCACAATAAGAACTATGGCGATAGGTGATGTGCGACCACAAGAACAAGATCAACCCTCTTCCTCAACAATGGTGCAACCCCCAACTCAACATGAGGAATAGGTACCTCAAGAAGAAGGCATGAATCAAGGGGGGGCTCAGGAAGAAAAGGACAAGGAGGAAGAAGTACCACAGGCACTTCCAACTCAAGTCCGGGCCACCATTCAAAGGAATCATCCGGTGGATCAAATCCATGGTGACATGAGCAAGGGAGTAATGACTCGTTCACGATTAGCTAATGTATGTGAGCATTACTCATTTGTTTCTTCTATTGAGCCTTTCGGGGTAGAAGAATATAACACCTAAAATTCTATTTTGAGTCCATAACATTTCCCCAAAATATTAATGATTAAAATGTCCACAATATTGATTTCCTTCCTTTTCAAAGTTATTCTAAAAAAATAAAATGAATAATCTATATGTGTATAATTGAAGCATTTGCTTAAAGGATCAAAACAATTAAATGTAAGCATATGAAAATAAATATAATTGAGTTCATGCTGGGATTTTGATCCATGCATCTCGAGAGTGTGAAGTTAAAGCAAATTCAAATTTAGAATGTGAAATGAAATCAGAAAATAAAAAGAAAAGAGTGGAAAAGATCAAACTTGCTTTTGGGCCGAATGAGATGTCATAGCCCAGCTCCTCACCTCACTCAGGCCAACTCCACCTTGGTCGCGTGGCCCATTTACCTATTGTGCCGACCCGCCCCTTTCCTTTCTACGTCTGTCGCTGACAGCCAGGGCCTTCTTTTCAGTGCCTCACCATGTCGCGCCCTTTGCTTTACATTCGGTCACTTACACGTGGGCCCTCCCTGCAGCCACCCTCAGTCCTCGCGCGTGGATCAGACACTACCGGTGGGCCATCCCTATCAGCTTCATCACCCAAACCAAATCCCAACAGAGACCGCCATATTTCCCCCACTCGCCATCCGCGATCTCTGTGGCTTGGCATGATGAGCGCGCCAGCTAGGCAGGGTTGGTAGCTTGCCTCGCCGCGGACTCTGCGCACCTATAAAGTCGAGTCGTGCTCGCCATCGTTGCCTCAAGCCTTGCTACGAAATAAACTCAGTGCCCTTGGTATTTGAGAATTTTGCAAACATGGCACTGTCTACGGCGGGCTTCAGACTTTTGGCACCGTGGTCGTGGCAATTGAAAGTGTGGCATCAAAATCTCCCTTGTTTTGAAGATTTAGCATCGCACGCGCGTAATGGTCATTAGGCATTGTCCAGTTCCTGTCGTGCCCTTGCTCCGTTACATCCCTTGCCGCCGTCTTCTTCTTCTACCGTCTCCCATATTCCATTCTGCTTCCTCCTTTTCGTCATCGTCAAACGCCAATGCTGAACTCAACTCCCTCTCTGATTCAGCTCTGTTGCTGGCAGCAGCTCGCTTCGAGATGATCTCAACATCAACAACCGCACAAGGGTTCCCCACCACAGCGAGCCTGTTCCACACCTTGGCCGACACTACTTTGCTGAGAACCATGAGACGCTGGACGATGTCGACCATGGAGGGCCGCCGCTCCCTGCATGAGCACACACCGCTAGCGGCCAGCGTAGCAAGGTCCTTACGGGTGAGCGGGTTGCGCGACAGCGCCACACGCGGATCGAACAGCGAGGCAACCTTGCCTTTTCGCAAAAGTGGGATGGCCCACTCGACCACGAACAGCGGCGAGTGCTGGACGTCGATGGCCTTACGGCCGCTCATGATCTCCAGCAGCAGGATCCTGAAGCTGAAGACATCCGTCTTGGTGCTGAGGCTCTCGGGCGTGACGTAGGCCGGGTCGGTGTCATGGAGCGCGCGCAGCGCCCTGGCATCGTGGAGCGCGAGGCAGAGGCGGCGAGGCCAGCCCAATGGGCGCGGGTTGCGGTGGAGCAGTTCGTAGAGCGTGCCATTGGGCATGTACTCGACGACGAGCAGGCGCGTGGCTGGGGCCGGGGCGGGGCCCGGGTCGGAGAAGCCAAGGAGGTTGACAAACCGTGGGCCGCTGACGGAGGAGAGGATGCGGATCTCGTTGTCCACCTCGGGGCGGCGCGGGGAGGGCTGCTTGACGGCGACGGCGCGACCCGACGAGAGCACTGCCTTGTACACAGCCCCGTGGCTGCCCCGGCCCAGCAGCGCCGCGTCAGCAAAGTGGGACGTGGTCGCCTCCACCTCCGCGTAGTCGAAGCGCTCGATGGCCGCCGGCGTCGGAGGCAGCATGGGCCTGGACGAGGCGGCCCCCGGCCCCGAGCAGCGCGAGGTTGGTTGTGCGACGAACAGAGCCGCTCGAGGAAGAGGACGACCAGGGAGAGAAAGAGGAGAGAGGAAGAATGGAATACAGGAGACAGTAGAAGAACAAGATGACGGCAGGGGTGTAACGGAGCGAGGGCACGACGGGAACTGCACCATGCCTAATGACTATTAAGCGCGTGCAATGCTAAATATTCAAAACGAGTGAGATTTTGATGTTACGCTTTTAATTGCCACGACCGCGGTGCCAAAAGTCTGAAGCCCACCGTAGACGGTGCCATGTTTGCAAAATTCTCTTGGTATTTGGGCACCGTCGGTGACTTCCGTCCGTGTTGACTCGCTGCCCTTGGTATTTGGGCCTAGAGCTTCACCTTCTGGTGTGGAGTGCATGCAAGTTGTTGCTGGGCTTTGGGGCCGGTGAATTGCGAGCAATTGCTCATCGGCGTTTCCCTTCCATCGCGGTACCGCCCCTCTCCTTGGATAGCACTGCCTCAACCACCATCTTCGGTGAGATTCGCTCCTATGGTCCGCTTTACCCTCCTGCTTAGAATAGCGCCATTAGGGTTGAAGCTGGGGGCTCGGTGGTGTGGGAGTACGGAAATCTGGCGTGCTCTCGGCCGAGGGCGTGGGTGGCGCCACCATCTCTAGTGGCCAGGATGGAGAAGATGTTCCCCGAGCCGTCGGCTACCAGATGGACGATCAAGATTAGGTGGGGGAAAACGATTTGACTAGGTAATTCTGGGGCGTTGACTGCTTGATCAATGGTTGAGATTAGAGGGAAGATACCTTTTTGCTTATACGGATCTGGCCCATTGATCTCAAATCGGGTGGTTGTGATTAGATTGGGTTTCATAAAATTCGGGCCATTGGATCTCGATCCAGCGGCTGATGGCGCATACCGGTTCAACAAGATGCGGATCTAATCTAGACCGTTCGGATTGGATCGGAAGGCCCAAGCTCCAGGATACCCCTTCAGCTAGGGACAATTGCAAAAGAGGCCTTGGATTTCATAGTAAATAACCCGCCATCCACCTAGGTGTTAAAGAAGAGCGGTTAAGTCCCTAGTATTTATATTCTAGACGCTGAACTTGGATAAAATAGTGTCCGTAGTCCATAGTTCATGAATTAAGTAAAATAATTTTAAGATAACGATTATTAGTATAAAAATATTTCCAATAACTTATAAGATCCATAACTTTCTCATTTTAACACCGATTTAAACCGTTCAAGTTGCGTTAGTCTCATATTAAGTTTGTCTATGCAATAACAACATTATTTCAACATATTACTTACTTTTATATGGTTTATCCTATGATTATTGATTTATCCTGCCAATCAAAGTTAACTGTCCATGATTATAACCTGACTAAAAATACAACCTATAATCAAGTTATATCTTGGATTAAAGTTTAACTAATTATTTCTCACATGATTTATATTAACTAATATATAATTTATCTTTTATTGTTTAATCACCTAAATCTTTGGAAAATCATATCCTCTTAATCGTAACTCTGAATTTAGTGGATCTCGAACCTAGGTTCTAATTATGATGTGTAGATCATTATTATGCATTATGTTCTTTTGTTTGATGTGATGTTAATTTCTGCTATATCATGGTTATTTGTATTGCTACGAGTAGCAGCGAGGTTACGAGAATCTGAAGACCAACTTGGTACCTGGAATCTCGAGTCTAAGGCAAGTTGTGCCCTTGATCACTTTTCTTTACCTAATAATGTTTCGGTTAATCACTATGACATGCTCAGGTTAATTTGATGGGACCTAATAGGTTTCTCTAGTATTGTTTACCCCACACCTTGCAAACAAAAGAACTATTGAGTAGATTTGTTATTGCTCTACCTGGTTTTGGGAAATAAATGTTATATTATGATCATGTACCAATTTTTTTGATGTTTTAATTATTGTTCATGATAAGATCATTATGTTAATTGGAACATGGAGAACCACCCGGGAAAATAGTGCTACCACAAGGGTGGTATGGGACGCCCTTGGCTGACTAATTAGGAAAGCTAGTGGAGGACTAACTTACCCGAAAGGGGCAAGGGCGGTAGAGGAGCTGCGGTATAGGGAGGTTCTCGGGTCGATCATGCTGTGATGGCTTTTCGGACGAGGGATTCCTATATTGCCCTTCTCAGAAACCGTAGCGGGTTTTCTGAAGCTAGTGAAACTTTGTAAAGGCCTCGTAGTGCTACTCTGCCTCGTCTCCTCGGCAGAGATGAATGGGAAGTCGTAATCCCTTGGCACATGGGTAACACGACTTGTGGGTAAAGATGCACAACCTCTGTAGAGTGTAAAACTATTATATCAGTCGTGCTCAAGTGTCATGAGTGGCTCGGACCCTCACATGAGTAATCTATGGAACTAAACTTAATTTGTCATATGCATTGCATCGTGGGTGTTATTATTAATTTGATCTCTTGTTTATTTGGGTTGGTATCTACTTATACTTAATAACTGCTAATAAAACTTTGACCAACTTTAAAAGCAATGCTCAGCTTTAACCATCTCCTTTGGTAAGCCTTACACTTCACATGAGCCCCACTATAAGTGAGCCCATTCACATTATTCCCCACAACTTGTTGAGCGATGAACGTATGTGAGCTCACCCTTGTTGTACTCACATCCCCCTTAGGTCAAGGATAGGTACCATAGGATAAGGAGCATGAAGGATGTTGTGATGAGATCGTGAGAGATCGTTGTCTTCGTATGTATTTAATTATCTATTTTGTATAGAACTCCATTATATATTAAAGATGTGACATTCGTTTCTGTACCATGAGGTATCATATGTGTGAGACTTGATCCCATCACACATTTGATTCGCGCCCGGGTTTGGCCCTTAAATTCGGGTGTGACAAAGAAGCCTTGAAGGATCTGGACTGGGTGTTGGCAATGCAAGAGGAGCTCAACAAATTCAAAAGAATTGAAGTATGGAGCCTAGTGCCACGTCTGAAGCAAAACGTTGTGGGAAACAAGTGATTGTTCCACAACAAGCAAGACGAGTACGGGGTGGTGACAAGAAACAAGGCTCGACTTGTGGCAAAAGGTTTTGCCCAAGTCATAGGTTTGGATTTTGAGGAGACTTTTGCTCCTGTAGCTAGGCTTGAGTTGATTCGCATTTTATTTTCCTATGCTGCTCACCATTCCTTTAAGTTGTTTAAAATTGACGTGAAGAGCGCCTTCCTCAACGGGTCAATCAAGGAGGAGGTGTATGTGGAGCAACCCTCTAGATTCGAGGATGACAGGTATCCCGACCATGTCTATAAGCTCTCTAAGGCGCTCTATGGGCTTAAGCAAGCACCAAGAGCATGGTATGAATGCCTTAGAGATTTTCTTATTTCTAATGCTTTCAAGGTCGGGAAAGCTGATCCTACTCTTTTTACTAAGACTTGTAATGGTGATTTGTTTGTATGCCAAATATATGTCGATGACATAATATTTGGTTCTACTAATCAAAAGTCTTGTGAAGAGTTTAGCAGGGTAATGATGCAGAAATTTGAGATGTCGATGATGGGCGAATTGAACTACTTCCTTGGATTTCAAGTGAAGCAACTCAAGGAAGGAACATTCATCTCCCAAACAAAGTACACTCAAGACTTGCTCAAAAAGTTTGGGATGAAGGATGCAAAGCCCGCTAAGACGCCAATAGGAACCGATGGACACTTGGACCTTGACAAGGGAGGTAAGTCCGTTGATCAAAAGGCATACCGGTCTATGATAGGGTCATTACTTTATCTTTGTGCTAGTAGACTGGATATAATGCTTAGCGTATGCATGTGTGCTAGATTTCAATCCAACCCCAAGGAATGTCACCTTGTGGCTGTGAAGCAAATTCTTTGATATTTAGTTCATACGCCTTGCTTCTGGATCTGGTATCCAAAAAGGTATACCTTTGACTTAATCGGATATTCAGATTCCGACTATGCCGGGTGTAAAGTTGATAGGAAGAGCACATCGGGGACTTGTGAGTTTCTAGGAATGTCCCTAGTGTCTTGGAGCTCGAAGAAACAAACATTCGTTGCCCTATCCACCACTGAGGCCAAATATGTTGCCGTAGGTCAGTGTTGTGCGCAACTACTTTGGATGAGGCAAACCCTCCAGGACTTTGGATACAATCTAAGCAAAGTCCCACTCCTATGTGATAATGAGAGTGCAATCCACTTGGTGGATAATCCTGTTGAACACAGCCGCACTAAGCACAAAGACATCCGGCATCACTTTTTGAGAGTGAAAGTCGCCTAAAGGGGGGTGAATAGGCGAAACCTGTAAATTATAAACTTTGAACACGAACTTCATCTGGGTTAGGATTAGAAACAAATTATAATGAATGCTGTTGGGGTCGTGCTTCGGTGCGCCGAAGGTCTCACACGAAGAAGCAGCTTCGGCTAAAGACGTCTCCAAGAGATAGCCGAAGGTTCCTTTTCATGGAGCTTCGGCGTTTTAAACCGACATAGAGATAGAATGACCTTTTTATTCATATAGGTCTGAGTCAATGTTGTAAACATTTGTAAGGGGCATAATTGTAATTTGTCACAGGCTGCGACCTGTGCCTATAAATAGATGAACAGTACCTCTGCACTGTTCACGCGAACCTGTCATTTGCCTTCACATCACACCTGTACTCTTGCCTTCCTCAAGACCGAAGGTATATCTGTCATTTATATTCATTCGTATTAACAAAAATGGAAATGATTCTATGTTGATATTTGAATGTCCATTTTATACCTCATGATTTATATGAATGCTTCATCCTACGTTATTATGTTTACGAAGGTGCGTCCTTCGTAACCTTTCATCCGAAGTTCTTTATGTCCCGAAGGGATATAATGAAGTGGAGGACGAAGGACCTTAATATTTAACATTTTCTGTGTTGCCTTGTTCTTAACTCTTAGCATTTGAGAACAAGCCCCCAACAAATGCGGAGTGCGAAAGAGAGTTCTTCTTGCTATGAGTTGCTCAATCAATAAGGATAACTTTGGGAGCAAACTCTAAAGATTGTAAGCAAGAGAACTTTTAGAGAGAGGGGAGAGGAAGAACCAAATCACGTAAAGATCAACACAAATGAATACGACGATTTGTTTCCCGAGGTTCGGTTCCAATGAAACTTCTCCCTGTTAGGAGGCCACAAAGGCCGGGTCTTTTTCAACCCTTTCCCTCTCTCAATCGATCACCTATACCGATCGAGTGCTTCTTCTTAATCTCAAGGATCACAAAGATCCTACAAGGATCACCACACACTTAGGTGTCTTTTGCTAGCTTTACAAGTCACTGGAGAGTTTAGAAGGAGATGAAGAAAGCACAACCAAGCAACAAGAGCAACAAATGAAACACAAATCAGTCTCTCAAGTCACTAATCACTAATGATCACTTATCTTATTTGTGGCACTTGAGGAGATTGGAAGCTTTGAATGTGTCTTGGAATTGATTATTTGCTCTTGTATTGAATGTGTGAGAGTGGAAGGCTTGGATGCATTGAATAGAGGTGGTTGGGGTTGTATTTATAGGCCCCAACCACATTATAGTCGTTGGCTGCAGTAGTCTGTCGTCGGGCCCACCGGACAGTCTGGTGCGCACTAGACAGGGCAATGTTCACTGTCCAGTGCCTGGCACGTCAGCCAAATGTTGGGGTCTGTAGCAGTCGACCGTTAGATCCACCTGCCCCTGTGGCACACCGAATAGTCTGGTGGCACACCGGACAGTCCGGTGCGACCTGATCATCGTTGATCGTTTCTCACTTCTGACCATTTCTGATGGGTGGTAGTCGACCATTGGAGAAGTTCACCGTTGTCTGTGGGCTCATCGAACAGTTTGATGACACACCGGACAGTCCGGTGAGTTTTAGCCATGGAGCTCTGAGTTTTCCCGATAGTGGCCTTTTCGTTGGGCGTGCCAGCCTAGGCACCGGACACTGTCCAGTGCACCGTAGGCTGGTGCAAGTCTGACTTGCTCTATATTTATAGAAGTGGCCCTTGGGTCCATTTTCCTTATAGATGTATATGAAATTTATGGACCTAAGAAAAGATCAACTAGGCAAACTAGTTAGTCCATAAGTTTTGTGATGGTCGTCAAACACCAAAGTCGATTATAGGAGATGGTTGAGGCCATTTCCCTTTCAGTCTCCCCCTTTTTGGTGATTGATGCCAACACAAAACAAAGCAAATACAAGGTATAGAAATGTAGCTAGTTTGCATTTTGACAGATGTTCATAAGTTACTTTGAAATGAAAGCAGTTCTAAGCATATCTGATTTGCACCACTTAGTTTGTTTTTGCAAATCTTTTGGAAAAGTCCTTTCAAATTCTTTTGCAATTAGCCAATGGAATAAGAATATGATTTCTAAAGGCATTTTCAAGTTTTGAAAGATTCTCCCCCTTTTTCAAATGCTTTTCCTTTGGCTAAATAAAAGCTCCCCCTGAAAAAGTTCTCCCCTTAGCGGTAAGAGGGTTTTTGCAATTGCAATTTTTGTTAAAAAGGTTTTTAGAAAACAGGGTGGTGGTACAGTCCTTTTGCTTTGGCCTATTAATTTCTCCCCCTTTGGCATTAAGCACCAAAAATAGAGAAATAGAGAGGTCTTTATCAAGAAATATATGAAAGTAAATACATGAGTAGGACAAAGGATACTGACAAATATGGAGCGGAAGCCTTGCCTTTGTCTACAACTCCATTTCCCTTTCAATTCAAGACTAAGTATAGAAATACTCTTGGAAGCACATTAATCTTAGCTTTGGCACAAGAAGAATAAGAAATATGCATTTGTACCAAATGAAAGAGATATGGCATGATCAAAGGTATAAAATGAGCAATGTGTGCAAGGTTTCAATCAAAGTTCCAAGAATCTAGGACATTTAGTTCATTCCTAAGCTTTCTAAAAGTCTTTTCATCTAAGGGCTTGGTGAAGATATCAGCTAACTGGTTGTGGATGCTAACATAAGAAATTTCGATATCTCCCCTTTGTTGGTGATCTCTCAGAAAGTGATAATGGATGTCTATGTGCTTTGTGCGGATGTGTTCAATAGGATTATTGAAAGGGAATTAGGCTTACACCTAGTTCCTATTTAATTTTGGTGGTTGAATTGCCCAACACAAATCTTTGGACTAACTAGTTTGCTCTAGTGTATAAGTTATACAGGTGCTAAAGGTTCACACTTAGCCAATAAAAAGACCAAGTATTGGGTTCAAATAAAGGAGCAAGGGTCAACCGAAGGCACCTCTGGTCTGGCGCACCGGACTGTCCGGTGTGCCACCGGACATGTCCGGTGCACCAGAGGACTCCAACTCCGAACTGCTCACCTTCGGGAATTTCCAGAGGCAACTCCACTATAATTCATCGGACTGTCCGGTGTACACCGGACATGTCCGGTGCTCCAAGGAAGGGTGGCCTCCGGAACTCGCCAGCCTCGGGAATTCACTTCAGCTGCTCCGCTATAATTCACCGGACGGTCCGGTGTACACCGGACTGTCCGGTGTAACAGCGGGGCAACGACTATTTCGGCGCCAACGGCTACCTGCGACGCATTAAATGCGCGCGCTGCGCGCGCAGAGGTCAGGCACGCCCATACTGGCGCACCGGACAATCTACAGTGCATGTCCGGTGCGCCACCGGACATCCAGGCGGGCCCAGAAGACAGAGCTCCAACGGTCGGAACCCAACGGCATTGGTGACGTGGCTGTCGCACCGGACATGTCCGGTGTGCACCGGACTGTCCGGTGCACCATTCGACAGACAACCTTTTCCAACGGCTAGATTTTGGTTGGTGGCTATAAATACCACCCCAACCGGCCACTTCAAGGTGTGGGAGCCCAAGCAACATTCCAAGTCATATAGTTGACATACTCAAGCCCTTCCAACCACCTATATTCATTGATCCATCCTATACACAAGATTTAGACCACTACAACCAACACAAGTGCCACAAAAGAGAGAGCAAGCAAAAGAGAGCTACTCATTTGAGTTTAGCACTAGTGCCTTGTGAGATTCATCGAGAGATAGTGTGTGCTTCATCTTTGTGTTCATTTGCGCGTGGAGTTTTGACTCCCATTGAACTTCCTCCAAAGTTTTGGAGGCTTGTAAAAGCTAGCAAGAGACACCAAAGATTGTGGTGATCCTTGTGGGATCGAGAGTGATCCTTGAGAAGAAGAAGAGCTCACCGATCCTTGTGTGATCGGGGGAGAGAGGGAAAGGGTTGAAAAAGACCCGTCCTTAAGTGGACTCCTCAACGGGGACTAGGCCTTCGAGGGCCGAACCTCGGTAAAACAAATCACCCGTGTCCATTGTGTTTATTGTTTGTGATTTGTTTGTGTTCCCTTGCTCTAAGTTTTCTTGCATCTTTATTTGATAATATCATTTGGTATTGCTTCAAGTTAAATTCCCATTTAGTGAAGCAACACGTTGCAAGAAAGAACTTGTCCTAGTGCTCTTCTCATCTAAGGCTTCTTGCTCTGTTATTCTATAACTTACTAATTGTATTGATTTATCACTTCCGCATTATTTAGCAATACTCTCTTCAAGCAAGAACTTAGTTTATATTCTCCAATATTTGTATATCTTGTTCTAACCACTAATCAAGGGATCTAGTTGGGGGATAAAGTTTTAATTTTCAGGTTTTCGCCTATTCACCCCCCCTCTAGTCGACTTTCAATTGGTATCAGAGCTAGGCACTTCATCTGAGTCTAACAACTCGAAGTGATGGCTCGTAAGAGATCCCAAAGGAACAAGAAGACTCCTCCATCGAACGTAACTCAAAAAAAGGTAACTCTTGAAATATTATTTGATGATTGTTCCAATTATGACTCATGGTCTACTAGTGTGATAAATGCTTTTAGAACCATAGATCCACGATTAGAACAAATTATAGACAAGAGTATTTTTCCCTCTAATTTCAATGGAGAAATTAATTCCGAGGAGGATCAAAGATGTTATCGCTTAAACTATCTAGCTTTTGACATCTTAACTAATTCTCTTAGCAAAGAAGATTATCATGCCTTCATATCAAACTATGACGAATCCATCCATGATGCGCATGATATTTGGACTAGAATTAGAAGCAAATTTGATGAGTCCAAACATGATAGTTCATTTTGTGCTTCTACTTCCTTTGGTATTTGTGATACTAACCCTTGCAAGGAAGAAGAAGAAAATGAACGATGGAGACCAAACGATGAATCCACCTCTCCAAAAGGTTTGTCTTCCCATTTCGATTCCCACATGTGTTGTGTGGCTAATGCAAATGATAGCGGAAGGACAAATGAGGATGAGGAGGAAGAAAGAAGCTTCTTGCATCTCTATGCTCGCCTAAGCCAAGAAGATAAGGCGGTCATGCTCAAACTTCTAGAAAGAGCGAGAGAACAAAGCGAAGCTCGTCAAAGGCTAGAAGACGTTCTCTCCATGAAAATGCTACACTTTGACGAGTTGACTAAAAAACATGAGGAGCTAAAGTGCTCTCATGTTGATTTGGTCCAAAGGTATGAAACTATTTCAATTGAGCAAGATAACGCTTTACATTGTATCGCTCAATTAGTAAATAGGAATACCTTGCTTAAGGACCAAGTAGAAAAGCTAAAAGTTGAAAATCTAGTTTTTCAAGAAAAATATGATATGCTTCTATGTTCTCATGAAAATCTTATGGATGATCATATCATATTAAACATTGCTCACGAGGTTGTGATAGAAAACTTAAAATCCCAACAACCTCACTCATGCACATGTATTCAAATTGATACTATATTACCATGTGTTAATGCTTGTTGTTTGTCGACAAGCAAATCTTCCTTTGAGCTAGAATTTGCAGGAACAAATGATGATTCATATCAAAAGCTCAAAGAAGAAAATGAGAGGCTAAAGAAGAGCTTGACTCAACTAAAAGGGAAATGCATTGCCCAACCCTCTCAAGATAACCGTGATCACATGGTGAAGAAGCTTGAGACGGAAACAACCGTGGCATGCACTACACCCCTTGAAGAAAATGTCAAGGATTTGAGGATTGCCAAGAGGAAGAAACAAAAGATGAAATTCAACACCTCCTCCAAAAGCCTCAACCACGCCTCCACAAAAGGTAACATCCAAGGTAATGATCAAGCCACACTTCACATTAAGAGGTGTAGTGAATGCTTTGAAGAGGGGCACTTGATTAGGTCATGTCCCTACATTAAAAATGGCTTGATTATTAACAAGGATAATAGACTTTGTTTTAAATGCTCCAAGAAGGGACACTTGCTTAGATCTTGTCCCCATTTAAAACAAAAAGGCATAGGGTTAGAAAAGAAAGTTTTTACTAACCATGTAGCAAGCAACAAACAAGGAAAGAAGAAAACTTCAAAACTTGAAAAACGCCTATGCTACACATGCCGAAAGAAGGGACATCAATGCAAGGATTGTCCCATTGGTAACAATTCCACTCCTAGCTTGTCAATTAATTCTCATGTAGCTAGGCAACCCAAAATTGCAACTTGTGCTAGAAAGGTAATGAGTTTACCTAGTACTAACACAAAGGACTTTTGGGTTCCTAGATCTTTGTTGACTAACCGTGATGGACCCATCAAGCGATGGGTACCAAAATATGCTTGACAAGCTTTGCAGGAAAAGAAGATGATATGAAGCCTTGGGGTGCTTGAGAAAGTCCATTCGATTCTTATCAACTCAAGCTATCAATCTTCAATAATCTATATCCGTGATTGACCCAAGGTTATTCTTCAAACTACTACATCTTAAACTCATATCATCTCGAGGAAGTTATTGATGTTGTAGGATATAAAGAATTATCTTATGCGGAAAAATCAAGGCCTACAATATGGAGGAAAGCCAAAGGATGGTAACACTTATCTTTTAAGTGCAAGTATTTAAAATATCATTTCTTATGTGTCTTGTGTAGTCACATAGAAAAATTGAAGCACTTTAAATGTCTTTAAATTGATATTACCATTCTTTGAAGAATTTCCTCTCATATGGTAGTTTGCACATTCATCATTTCCATACTATGGCAATCTACATGCTTTAATTTATTGCTAGTATGTCATGGCATATCTTTCCTCTAATTATCTTGTTGTTGCCATGATTCTAGATATAGAGAGATATTTCATGTTCTTAAAAGAATAAGGTGTCATGTAAGGAATTCAAATCCTTAGGACACTTATAAAAGGAAAACTCTCTCTATAACTAGAATAGCGAGATTAATGATTTTATCTAAGTAACCCAAGTAGTCTCACTTATAGAGAATAGGTTTCTCTTTGGAAAAGCATGTAATCTAACATAAAAAGAAAAATCAATCCAATGACTTATGATGTGCTTCTACTTACTTAGATTGGATTTGATTCTTTCACATTTATCGCTTTCCATATCATGAATTACATTCCCATAATCATAAAGGATTATTTATGCTTGTTTTAGGAGTTTAAATTGAGCATAACATCATCTAAGGATAATCTAGTTCATGCTATGAAGTTTCCATGTTTTAGTAATCTAGCTTCTCATTCCTTATCAAAATGATTACAAAAATGGAAACTAGTGCTTGTGTTGCTACTAACATTTCTCTTGAGTTCAAATTATGAAAATCTACAAGAAAGAAAGTGCACAAGCCTCATGGGTTGATCTTCACCCAAAGGAAGAAAGGCAAAAGCAAAGGTATGGGAACTCATCTCCTTAAGTTTGGTTCCCATCTCAATGGGTATTTAATCTAAATTATCATATTCTACCCTTGTGAGGAATAGATTCTTTATTGGACCAAAATTAACTAAGTATGCATTCAATATCATATTCATAAATGCGCTTGTCCATCAGAATCTAATTCATGCCTTTGCTATATCCATTCTCATATTGATGCGCTTCTAAGTCATGATAATAAATTCAATATGAAAAAGTAAAATTCCTTTGATTGATCAAAAATGATTAAAAAGGTGCTCATTCCTCTTCTCCGTTAATGTGCACTAACGTTAAGGAATTTACTTCATGTCTATGTGACTCATGGATGATGAATTATGCTTATTTCCTATCTAAAAGGAATCATCCATCACTATATACTCCCTTGTATTACTAACATTCTTCTTGAGTATTTTCAATAAGTTTGAAAGGAAAAAGAAGCCACTGCAAAGGGAGGACTCTCAAATGAAAGAGGAGAACATCAAGAACAACACCACCTACTTCTACGAAACAATCAATGGTGTGGTTGTGAGTATTCTAAACCCTTTCATATTGAGAATACTAGGCTCAAGTTGTTTATTACAAATCTAATGAGCCTTGATCAAGATGTATAATGTTTCTCTCTATTTGTCTTTAAAGTAAATGCATCCTTTCAATTCATTCAAATACCTGATGCATATCTTTAGGGGGAGCCTCTTTCTATATCTTGATTATGTTGAGACTATTACTTTATCTTAGAAATTTCATAAAGTCTCTTGCATGAGAATGAGTTTCTCATGAAGTATTTGCTGGATTCTCCTATCCTAAGCTTAATTAATAATCTCATGCGTTTGTTGTTCTCTTGATCACATCTATTATTTGTTTGATCATTGAATAACTTCAATCAACAATCATATTTCTTAGTGTCGTATATTCTATCAATCGATATCTCTCTTGATATGCACTAAGTTAAAAGGAGAATTCATGATACATTTATGTAACTTGTGATCCATTTGATATATGCTAACAATAACTTGAAAAGATCACTAGTTGTAGAACTCTCTCTTGTGCAAAACATTTCCATATATTGTCATTGAGTATAGGTCTTAAGCATCTAAAGACTAAGGACAAAGCACAATGAAAAGAGCGTCCCTATGTAAAGGTACAAAAAGGTAAAACTGTCTCCTTTCATTTAAACTTGTACCTAAATCTTCCTTGTCTATACATTATTTGCATATCTTGTATGAAAGGAAGAGAAAGCATGTCCATGTATTATCCCTGCTTCATACCTAGTTTAAATTTCCCAAAATTCATTCCTGCTTTAGTGCATCTCTAGAAAAACTAGATGAAGTACTTTTATTGTCAAAGAGCTTAAAGCTTAACCCTGTAACGAGGATAAGCTGCCTTTGTTTCAAAGGTGGATGGTCCTTAAGTCTCTTTGAAATCCTTAAGGGAAAATGTTTAAATTGTTTACAACATGCTTTCATAAGTGCATAAATTGTCATGAGCATCACACTTATACTATGACACAATGCACTTCACAATCTGTATGATATAGATATGTCCTCATTAACCTAATTATGTGCAATTGGCATTTAAGGCCAAAATATGTGTTCCTCTCCATGCACATACTTAGGGGGAGCAATCTATGTTATATAGAACTATGATCATGCTTAATTTGATATATCCTCTTGATCATATCTCTTTTATATGCTATGACTAAATGTGTTTTCAAGTGAATTTCAAACCAAGTCATAGGTACATTGAAAGGGAATTGGAGTCTTCGGCGAAGACAAAGCTTCCACTCTACTCTATCGGTATTATCTACCCTTCGCCATCACTCCACAATGTCTCTCCATCTTTGGTATAATCTTCACTCATATGTTTTATTTGCCAAAGGGGAGAAAATAGTTAGGAAAAGGGCTTATATCTCACTCAAAGTATCCGTTTTTGGCGATTCATGCCAAAGGGGGAGAAAGTATGAGCCCAAAGCAAAAGGACCGCACCACTACCCTAATTTGGTTTTCAATTGGAAAATTTCAAATTGGTATCTCTTTGTGTTCTAAAAGGGGAGCAAGTAGTATTTTTGAAACCTGATATCTTAAAACCCTCTTGAACACTAAGAGGAGAATTTATTTGAGGCGGAGTTTTGTTTAGTCAAAGGAAAAGCATTTGGAACAAGGGGAGAGAATTTCAAATCTTGAAAATGCTTCTCAAAATCTTATTCATTTATCTTTGACTTTCTTGCAAAAGGATTTTGAAAAGAATTTACAAAAGGATTTGCAAAAACAAAACATGTGGTGCAAATGTGGTCCAATAAGTTAAAAACAAAGAAACAATCCTTGCACATCATGTATGTATTTATATTGGCTCAATTCCAAGCAACCTTTGCACTTAGATTATGCAAACTAGTTCAATTATGCACCTTTATATTTGCTTTGGTTTGTGTTGGCATCAATCACCAAAAAGGGGGAGATTGAAAGGGAATTAGGCTTACACCTAGTTCCTATTTAATTTTGGTGGTTGAATTGCCCAACACAAATCTTTGGACTAACTAGTTTGCTCTAGTGTATAAGTTATACAGGTGCTAAAGGTTCACACTTAGCCAATAAAAAGACCAAGTATTGGGTTCAAATAAAGGAGCAAGGGTCAACCGAAGGCACCTCTGGTCTGGCGCACCGGACTGTCCGGTGTGCCACCGGACATGTCCGGTGCACCAGAGGACTCCAACTCCGAACTGCTCACCTTCGGGAATTTCCAGAGGCAACTCCGCTATAATTCACCGGACTGTCCGGTGTACACCGGACATGTCCGGTGCTCCAAGGAAGGGTGGCCTCCGGAACTCGCCAGCGTCGGGAATTCACTTCAGCTGCTCCGCTATAATTCACCGGACTGTCCGGTGTACACCGGACTGTCCGGTGTAACAGCGGGGCAACGGCTATTTCGGCGCCAACGGCTACCTGCGACGCATTAAATGCGCGCGCTGCGCGCGCAGAGGTCAGGCACGCCCATACTGGCGCACCGGACAATCTATAGTGCATGTCCGGTGCGCCACCGGACATCCAGGCGGGCCCAGAAGATAGAGCTCCAACGGTCGGAACCCAACGGCATTGGTGATGTGGCTGTCGCACCGGACATGTCCGGTGTGCACCGGACTGTCCGGTGCACCATTCGACAGACAACCTTTTCCAACGGCTAGATTTTGGTTGGTGGCTATAAATACCACCCCAACCGGCCACTTCAAGGTGTGGGAGCCCAAGCAACATTCCAAGTCATATAGTTGACATACTCAAGCCCTTCCAACCACCTATATTCATTGATCCATCCTATACACAAGATTTAGACCACTACAACCAACACAAGTGCCACAAAAGAGAGAGCAAGCAAAAGAGAGCTACTCATTTGAGTTTAGCACTAGTGCCTTGTGAGATTCATCGAGAGATAGTGTGTGCTTCATCTTTGTGTTCATTTGCGCGTGGAGTTTTGACTCCCATTGAACTTCCTCCAAAGTTTTGGAGGCTTGTAAAAGCTAGCAAGAGACACCAAAGATTGTGGTGATCCTTGTGGGATCGAGAGTGATCCTTGAGAAGAAGAAGAGCTCACCGATCCTTGTGTGATCGGGGGAGAGAGGGAAAGGGTTGAAAAAGACCCGTCCTTAAGTGGACTCCTCAACGGGGACTAGGCCTT
This sequence comes from Zea luxurians, assembly GCA_029449295.1. Lineage (NCBI taxonomy): Eukaryota > Viridiplantae > Streptophyta > Magnoliopsida > Poales > Poaceae > Zea > Zea luxurians. Next base: position 79,909,668 of record JAOPSE010000011.1, read on the forward strand.
CGAGGGCCGAACCTCGGTAAAACAAATCACCCGTGTCCATTGTGTTTATTGTTTGTGATTTGTTTGTGTTCCCTTGCTCTAAGTTTTCTTGCATCTTTATTTGATAATATCATTTGGTGTTGCTTCAAGTTAAATTCCCATTTAGTGAAGCAACACGTTGCAAGAAAGAACTTGTCCTAGTGCTCTTCTCATCTAAGGCTTCTTGCTCTGTTATTCTATAACTTACTAATTGTATTGATTTATCACTTTCGCATTATTTAGCAATACTCTCTTCAAGCAAGAACTTAGTTTATATTCTCCAATATTTGTATATCTTGTTCTAACCACTAATCAAGGGATCTAGTTGGGGGATAAAGTTTTAATTTTCAGGTTTTCGCCTATTCACCCCCCCTCTAGTCGACTTTCAATTATCCTCCATGCAGGTTGCACTCTCATTGTCACATAGGAGAGGGATTTTGCTCAATTTGTAGCCATAGTCCCTAAGGGTTTTCCTCATCTAGAGTAATTGTGCACAACAATGTCCTGCATCAATAGACTCAGCTTTGGCGGTGGATAGCGCTACTAAATTTTGTTTCTTTGAAGCCCAAGACACTAGGGATCTCCCTAGAAACTAACAAGTCCCTAATGTACTCTTTCTATCAATCTTACATCTGCCATAATCAACATCAGAATACCTGATTAGATCAAAGGTAGATCCCTTGGGGTACCAAAGCCCAAACTTAGGAGTGTAAACTAAATATCGCATGATTCTTTTCACGGCTCTTAGATGGATTTCCTTAGGTTTGGCCTGGAACCTTGCTCACATGCATACTGAAAGCATAATATCCGGTCGTGAAGCACATAAATAGAATAGAGATCCTATCATCGACCGATATACCTTTTGATCTACAAACTTACCTCCTGTGTCGAGATCGAGATGCCCATTTGTTTCCATGGGAGTCTTGATGGGTTTGGCATTCTTCATTCCAAACTTCTTGAGAATATCTTGAATGTACTTTGTTTGGTATATGAAGGTGCCCTCTTGGAGTTTCTTGATTTGAAATCCAAAGAAATACTTCAACTCCCCCATCATGGACATCTCAAATTTCTGTATCATAATTCTATTAAACTCTTCACAAGTTGACTTGTTATTAGACCCAAAGATAATATCATCAACATAAATGTGGCATATAAACAAGTCTTTGTCAATTGTTGTAGTGAAGAGAGTAGGGTCAAGTTTTCTGACTTTAAAACCATTAGTGATGAGAAAGTCTCTTAGGCATTCATACCATGCTCTTAGGGCTTATTTGAGCCCTAAAGTGCCTTTGAGAGCTTATAAACATGTGAAGGATACTCACTATCTTCAAAGCGGGGAGGTTGCTCAACATACACCTCTTCCTTGATAGGACCATTGAGGAAGGCACTTTTCACGTCCATTTGATATAACTTAAAGCCATGGTAAGTAGCATAGGCAAGTAATACTCGAATTGACTCAAGCCTAGCTATGGGTGCATAGGTTTCATCAAAATCCAAACCTTTGTCTTGTGAATATCCTTTGGAAACAAGTCAAGCTTTGTTCCTAGTCACCACACCATGCTCATCTTGTTTGTTGCGGAATACCCACTTGGTACCTACAACATTTTGGTTAGGATGTGGAACTAAATGCCATACCTCATTCCTCGTGAAGTTGTTGAGCTCCTCTTGCATTGCCACCACCCAGTCTGGATCTCTAAGTGCATCCTCTGTTGAAAGTCGCCTAGAGGGGGGTGAATAGGATAAACCTGAAATTTACAAACTTAAACACACATTAAGGCCGGGGTTAGTGTTAGAATTAAATTCAAGTCCAAAAGATTGTTTCTCTTGCTAAGAGTTGGTCAAAGGATGTGGATGACGTATGGGAGCAAACTCAAATCAATACTAGCAAGGAAACGTTAGAGAGAGGAAAGATGGCAAACAAATCAAGCGAGAATCAAAGCGAGTAGACACGATGATTTGTTTTACCGAGGTTCAGTTCCAAAGAACCTAGTCCCCGTTGAGGAGGCCACAAAGGCCGAGTCTATTTCAACCCTTTCCCTCTCTCAAATGGTCACTTAGACCGAGTGAGCCTTTTCCTTAATCTCACGGGTCACTAGGACCCCGCAAGGACCACCACACACTTAGGTGTCTCTTTCTTCGCTTACAAGTCTCTTGAGAATAAGAAGGGAAAAAAGGCCAATCCAAGCAACAAGAGCAACAAAAGAACACAAAACACCCTCTCTCAAGTCTCTAATGGAATTAAGTTGATTTGGAGGCTTGGAGAGGATTTGATCTATTGGATGTGTCTTGGAGTGAAGTCTTTTGCTCTTGCAATGAATGGGATGTTCAGAAAACTTGGATGGCTTTGAATGAGGTGGTTGGGGGGTATTTATAGCCCCCAACCACTTCCTAGCCGTTGGTGAAGTGTGCTGGCGATGGGCGCACCGGACAGTCCGGTGGTGCACCGGACAGTCACTATTCACTATCCGACGCGCGCCACGTCAGCGCGTCCGTTAGGGTTTGGAGAAGTTAACCGTTGGAGCGCCTTGTCGTCTTGCTACACTGGATAGTCCGGTGCCCTCTGACTTCTGCACTCTGCCTTCTGTTGCGGCACTGTTCATCACTGTTCATCGGAGCAGTCGACCGTTGGCGCGCAGGGAGCCGTTGCTCCGCTGGCTCACCGGACAGTCCAGTGGCACACCGGACAGTCTAGTGAATTATAATGGAGCACGCCCAGAAGAAACCCGAGAGTGGCCTGTTTGATGTTGGCTGGCCTGGTGCACTGGACAGAGTCCGGTGCACCAATAAACAACACACTCTAAGTCTTGCTCCAATTTTTGATTGAGTCCCTAACTGAATTTCTTTCTTAGTTTGTGTTGAGCGTTATGCACTTGAGATAAATGATATCTATACAAACTAGTTAGTCCATGTGGTTTTTGTTGTACTTCAACCACCAAAATCGATTATAGGAAATGGTTAACCCTATTTCCCTTTCAATCTCCCCCTTTTTGGTGATTGATGCCAACACAAACCAAAGCAAATATGAAGTGGAAATGTAACTAGTTTGCAATTGAGATAGATGTGCATAGGTTACTTAGAATTAAACCAATGAAAGAATTTTATAAATATGCATGGATTGCTTTTCTCTTATATAACATTTTGGACCACATTTGCACCACTTGTTTGTTTTTGCAAATCTTTTGGAAAAATCTTTTCAAATTCATTTGCAAATAGTCAAAGGTATAGAAATGTGATTGCAAGAAGCATTTTTAAGATTTAAAACCCCCCCTGTTTCAAATGCTTTTCCTTTGACTAAATAAAAGCTCCCCCTGAATGAATTCTCCCCTTAGCTTTCAAGAGGGTTTTAGATACCAATTGAAAATTGACTTTTAAAGACACTAATTGAAAATTCATTTTGAGGCTAACTCAAATACCAACTGAAATAAACACTTTCTTTTTGACAAATCTTGATATCAATTTGAAAAATACACTAAAATTTTAAAATGGTGGTGCGGTCCTTTTGCTTTGGGCTTAATACTTTCTCCCCCTTTGGCATTAATCGCCAAAAACGAAGAACTTGAAAGCCCTTTTGCATTGTCTCCCCCTTTGGGGCCTAACATTTAACATTTTCTCCCAAATGGTAAAATGAGTATGAGTGAAGAGTCATACCAAATGGAGAGTTACATGAGTAATGGCAAAGAGTACATGATACCGTCAGAGTTGGAGTGGAAGCCTTGTCTTTGCTGAATACTCCATTTCCCTTTCAATCTAAGACTAAGTAGAGAAATACACTTGACAGCACATTAGTCTTAGCCTTGGTACAAGAAGAATAAGAAATATGCATTTGTACCAAATGAAAGAGGGATGATCAAAGGTATATGAAATAGCTATGTGTGCAATGTTTCAATCAAAATTCTGAGAATCAAGTATATTTAGCTCATTCCTAAGTTTGCTAAAAGTTTTCTCATCTAGTGGCTTGGTAAAGATATTGGCTAATTGGTTGTGGGTATTAACATAAGCAATTTCGATATCCCCCTTTTGTTGGTGATCTCTTAGAAAGTTATAACGAATATCTATGTGCTTAGTGCGGCTGTGTTCAACGGGATTATCCGTCATGCAGATTGCACTCTCATTATCACATAGGAGAGGGACTTTGCTCAATTTATAGCCATAGTCCCTAAGGGTTTGCCTCATCTATGGCAGAACCTCCCAAGTTATCGGGCCCACATGCACCTGTCCTTGTCTCAAAGACCTCAGACTGCTATGCAGGTGCACCAGATAACTTAACAGGATCCGCTCGATTGCCCCAAGGACATCGGATAAACCACTTACAACCAGGACCGCAGGATTAAGTAATACAAATCACACACACCAATATTTTTGCAGCGGAAATTTTATTACCAAATTTTACAGGTTACAAAAATTTTACATTATTTTATCGGAGTGATTACAAATGTATAAGTTTGAAATATATGCTAGCTCAAGTGACCATCCTTAGTAAGAAGTATAGAAGAGTTACTTAGACTTATAAGAAGGCCGAGCCCCACAGCAGCACAAGGTTAGAACCTGAAAAACAACAGGGAATAAAACCCTGAGTACGGAATTACTCAGCAAGACTTACCCGACTAAAGAAAAGACTCTCAAGGGTATGCTGGCTAGAGGGAGTCAAGGTATGGCTGTTCAAGAATCAAAGACTATTTTGCAGAAAAGCTTACTATGAGTGGATCCTTAAAAATCCATTTTTATTGTCAGGTTAAGTAAAGTTACCTGTATCTAGAGTTCTTTCTACCCTAGTTCAAGCACTTGACCTATACTAGCCAATTTCTTATCAACCCTTCAACTTCATTGGACTGCTACGTGTAGGTCAGTGACCAAGTTTTCATGTCCGAGAAGTAACGGCGATCTGAATCGATTATACTCAGCTAAGGATCTCCAATCACACGACATATGTAGCACTTAACCCTTGCATATGTCAACTCGCCACCAGGGTTCTTAAGACCAGATCAGGTTCATGCCAACCGAGAGCACAGATACACCACCGTCCAGCCTCTTGCCATGGAGGGTACACGCTACTCTCGCCATCTCTCCACTCCCATTGTCTGTTATCTTATTCTGGTATTAGTCTGCCCGAGGCAAAGCTTACCCATGACGAGGCATGTGACCAGTTAAAGGGTCCTCGATCATCAAGCCTACATCGGCACGGTCCTTAATCGACTCAGACAGAGACACTACACCGAGACTCCCTTCTCGTGCAAGTCAACCGCCCGGTCTTAGCTTTATTATTTTCAACCCAAAGTCTGGTACCTGGCAGAGGTACATCTTTTCCGATGTTGAACTCATTACGGCCGTAATGGATCCACCATCAAGTTTTATTTTTGAAAACATTCCCACCAACTGAAGCATCATTTTTGTTTTAAAAACAAAACATTTTGTTTTTCTAGAGCAAGGCTAAGCATTAAAAATCCTTTTTGTAAAATGGTATCAAGGAAGGGTATTCAATTTTCTAAGGAAGGAAATGCATCAACGGTTTAGCACACAACTCCTATCACCTAATGCAGCAAACAAGGTGATAAAGATTTTAAAACATCAAGGAGGTGGCGAATGCACCGGGGCTTGCCTGAATAACACTAGGTTAGTGTTGTTAGACGATGTTCACTTGGCGAGTATCCTTGGGCTTGGTACTTGTTCCGATTATCCATCTTCAGATTCGTCCATCAGCATCATCATGTGGAGTAGCCCGCGCTTGGGGTCGACTTGAGTCGTCTTCCGCATCACGCGATTATTTATCGTACCTCATGAGATGCATGATGCACATGTATGAGCACGAGTATAACGAGTATAAATAGATAACCTACACTAAAAAGGATGAAACACTTAAAATCAAGCACTAAGCACCATGGATATCACAGCAGGGCATTGACTACATCCATTAACCAAATTGACCTAATAACACTAGAATATCTATTTTTATTCCTAGCTTTTTATTAACTCTTTAAACTGTGTATCTTAATTACTTAATTTACTGATTAACCTGTGTATCATATATATTAATATAACTTCCCATTTTTAACACCTACAAAGTCAAACCATCCACCAATTCACTAACACGAGTAACAAATTTACTTACCCTGACTAATTCGACGCAATAGTCGTAAGCACGATTACGGGTTCTGGTTGACGCCATTGATCATACATGTCTGGCGAGCGAGGCACACAGTTTCCCTTCTTGACCGAATACCCATGGGATTCCTTTTTGTCGAGCTAGTGATGCGTGGCCAGCATCAAAGTGTCTTCCCGGCTTGGGGGCTTGGCGTAGACGAGGATGACGCTCGACAACTTGTTCGAGCACTTGGTGAATACCATGCTGCTAGCTTCGTCTTCACCTGATTCTTGGGATTTCTTGATGACGCACGGAACGACGACGAGATTGTGTCTGGAGCGAGCTGGTGAGGTGGGGTTGAGCAGGGGATGACATGTTTGACGACTCGACGGCAAACGACGCGATGATGAGCTGGGCAGGATCCGAGCTAATAGGTACAATATGGGACAGCAACCAGCACGACGGACGAACTAAGTTGCGAGATCGGCCGACGAGGGAATTCAAGGAACACGACGGTCAGTCGGCGAGCTAGCAAGTTCGGATAGGGATGGCTGACGTGAGGATCATGACGAATATGAAATCGATGACTGACCAAGAAACAATTGGTGAGTTGAGTGATTCCGATGATTTGACGGCAGTCGCGATAGCGAACAGGAGGACGTGCACAGAGAAACAGCATGGCACGGTACCAAGCGCCATGGCCAGGGCGAGTACACCAGCACACGCAGCGTTTTACCACGTCCAATGCACGCGTCACAGACTTGATATCGACTGTGAGCAATTTCGCGCACACGACAACGCGACGGAGACGAACTGAACAGGGAGCTTCGTGGCAGCACGCGAAGGAACAATGGAACGCTACGCGCGCGACGCAAAGGCAAGCAGGACACGAATTGGGTAGAACCGAGCGCGCAGGCTCCACGGCGCTCGGCTAGGGAAGCAGGGAGAAGCTCGTGGCCAAGCGTGTGGGAGCTCTAGCGGCGAGTGCAAGGACACGGCGCAGCGGCCATGGCCGAGCTGGAACAGTCGCTGGGCGTCGAGCACTACAGAAAGAAAAGCAGGACACGGTTGCTGGCGCGCGCCATTGGAACTCGGAGGAAGACGCGCAGCAGAGGAGCAAGCAGCGGCAGCGGCAGAGGAGGGAGACCGGGGAGCAGGGAGAAGACTTCGGCTGGGCGCCATGGTTGTAGGAGCTCGGCGAAGAAGCTCGACGCGGGCAGGGATTTGGGCGCTAGCTGGGCAGAGCGCAGAGAAAAACCAGGGAGAAGAGCTGGGCACGGCAGAGGAATGGGCGGCAAGGCGCGGAAGGAGTGCGGACAGTGAATCTTTGGCTGGGCACGCACCGGCGAGGGAGAAACCAAGCTCGGCGAGCAGAGCAGGGAGGAAGGGAGCGGTGTTCCTGTGTACTGCACGCATAGAGAGAAGGGGGCACTGGAAGCCAATACTAGGGCGCGGCTTGGGAAGTTCTAGGGAGAGGGGCGCGCGTGGGAGCTAGAGGGAGATAGGCGCGAGCAGGAGAAGCTGCGCGTAGAGGAGCCTTGGCCGGGCGCCATGAGAGCCACGACGGGCGGAGCCGAGCTGACCGAGGGAGGAGCACGCGCTGGAGAAAGCAGAACAGGGAGGGCACCGAGCTGGGGAAAGAAGGCCGCGGCGCGTAGGAAATAGAGCTCGAAGGAGCTGCACGCGAGGGGGAAGAGGAGACGCCAGAAGCTTGGGCGTGGTGGCCATAGCGAGCAGGGATGGCGTGCACAAATCACAGGGAAACGGACGCCGAGCAGAGCCAAGCTAGGGGCACCCATGGGGCCTGTTTGGTTCAGCTTTTTTCTGACCAGCTTTTCCGAGAATCTAGCTGTGGGGAGAATCTGGCTGTGTAGAGAATCTGAGTATCATTAGAATTTCATACGGAGGAAGATAAAGTTGTCCATGGAGTTCAGGATCTATAAAGTGACGGATTAGTACTATTGCGACGATTCAACCGATTATATGTTTATGTTGATTTTGAATGGTTTTTACCCAAATGAATTTTATAGAAGCTGGCTGAAAAGCTGAGTGTTTGGCAGTCCGCAGCAGCTTTTGGTGGCCAGAAGTTGTGAAAAGCCGAAACAAACGGGGGCATGGGGACTCGGTAGGGAACGAGAGGAGCAGAGGCTGGGGATAAGAAGAAGCATCGGCGACGGGATATTTTGTTTTCACCAGAGCTGAGCGGCGCGCGCAAGAAATATCGAGAGGAGAGAGAAGGAGCGTGGGGATAGAGATGGCTGTAGAGTTTTTTTTCTCTTTTTTTTTCTTTTATTTCTTCTCTTTTTTACAGAGAATTACAGATATTTCGATAACGATTTTTAGCGATAACAAAAAGGTCAACCGTGTTTGTGACACAGTTTGATTCGATTCAAAATCTGATAAATTTACCTGTGGTCTGAACATTTGGTTCCACAGCCACGGATAATTTACCAGTGAATCGAGGCTCAATTATAGATTCTCATACGCGATTTCACGGTGGACGAGTAGGAACCGAATTATTTAATACTTGTTTATATCCGAAGATTTGGATCAGGGCGAGAACAACAGACTGAACTAAACTGATTTCGGACTGATAATTTGTTCTGTGTGATTCGACCGAAATTAGCCGAAACCCGATCCGCAATGTATACGCGATTTCCTTGCCAAAACAGCGTGCGAACGGATAAATTGGATTATAACCTCGCGCACGATTTTTCTCAGGCAACGCGCGATACAAATTATTTTGCCCCCAACATTTAGTTGTCGAGTACAAATGAATTTGTCTAGGATAAAATCATCCGAATGGGTCCGGCTTCCGAATTTGTACTCGCGCAAATGATGAATTTTAAATAATTACCGGGCGCACCGATTTTTGGAACAGCTATGTTCTGAACATCACGAAAATTTCAGAAGAGCGCGGATAAATAAAAACAGTGTCGAACTCGCGACATATGAAACCGATGCGATATTAAAATCGCGATAAGCGAAGATGATTAAAATTTAAAACCCGTTTTATCAACTGATATTGCGTGCTTAAATCCGTACTCGTTGTCGAGCGGAATATAAACACCTGGGGTGTTACATCATCCAAAGTAATTGCGCACAACAATGGCCTGCAGCAATATACTTGGCTGCGGCGGCGGAAAGAGTTACTGAGTTTTGTTTCTTTGAAGCCCAAGACACCAGGGATCTCCCCAGAAACTGACAAGTCCCTGATGTGCTCTTTCGATCGATTTTACACCCTGTATAATCGGCATCAGAATATCCAATTAAATCAAATGTAGATTCCTTGGGGTACCAAAGCCCAAACTTAGGAGTGTAAACTAAATATCTCATGATTCTTTTCACGACCCTAAGGTGAACTTCCTTAGGATTTGCCTAGAACCTTGCACACATGCATACTGAAAGCATAATGTCCGGTCGAGATGCACATAAGTAGAGTAAAGAACCTATCATCGACCGGTATACCTTTTGATCTACGGATTTACCTCCCATATCGAGGTCGAGATGCCCATTTGTTCCCATGGGTGTCTTGATGGGTTTGCCATTCTTCATTCCAAACTTCTTGAGTATATCTTGAATGTACTTGGTTTGACTGATGAAGGTGCCATCTTGGAGTTGCTTAATTTGAAATCCAAGGAAATACTTCAACTCCCCCATCATAGACATCTCGAATTTCTGTATCATGATCCTACTAAACTCTTCACAAGATGACTTGTTAGTAGACCCAAATATAATATCATCAACATAAATTTGGCATATAAACAAGTCTTTAGCAATTGTTTTAGTGAATAGAGTAGGATCATCTTTACCAACTTTGAAGCCATTAGTGATAAGAAAATCTCGTTGGCATTCATACCATGCTCTTGGGGCTTGCTTGAGCCCATAAAGCGCCTTTGAGAGTTTATAGACATGGTTAGGATACTCACTATCTTCAAAGGCGAGAGGTTGCTCAACATGGACCTCTTCCTTGATAGGGCCATTGAGGAAGGCACTCTTCACGTCCATTTGATAAAGCTTGAAGCCATGGTAAGTAGCATAGGCAAGTAATATACGAATTGATTCAAGCTTAGCTACGGATCCATAGGTTTCATCAAAATCCAAACCTTCGACTTGTGAATATCCTTTTGCAACAAGTAGGGCTTTGTTCCTTGTCATCACACCATGCTTGTCTTGCTTGTTGCGGAATACCCACTTGGTACCCACAACATTTTGGTTAGGACGTGGAACTAAATGCCATACCTCATTCCTCGTGAAGTTGTTGAGCTCCTCTTGCATTGCAACCACCCAATCCGAATCTCTTAGTGCATCCTCCACCTTGTATGGCTCAATAGAGGACACAAAAGAGTAATGTTCACAGAAATGAGCAACTCGAGATCTAGTGGTTACCCCCTTGTGAATGTCACCAAGTATGGAGTTGACGGGGTGATCTCTTTGAATTGCTTGGTGGACACTTGGGTGTGGCGGTCTTTGATCTTGTATCTCTTGATCATCTTCCTTGTCATCATCATTTTCATCTCCCCCTTGATCAATGTCCTCCTCTTGAGGTGTCTCATCGTCTTGATCTTCATCCTCTTCTTCTTGAGCCTGATCCTCATCTTGAGTTGGTGGAGATGCTTGCATGGAAGATGACGGTTGATCTTGTGCTTGTGGAGGCTCTTCAGATTCTTTTGGACACATGTCGCCAATGGACATGTTCCTTAGCGCGATGCACAGAGCCTCTTCATCATCTAGTTCATCAAGATCAACTTGCTCCACTTGGGAGCCATTAGTCTCATCAAACACAATGTCACAGGAAACTTCAACTAATCTAGTGGATTTGTTGAAGACTCTATATGCCCTTGTGTTTGAGTCATAACCTAGTAAAAAGCCTTCTATAGCTTTAGGAGCAAATTTAGATTTTCTACCTCTTTTAATACCACTACACCAAAATCATACACTTCCTACGGTTTTTTAACTTCCTACAGCTTTTATAAAAAACCGTAGGAAATACATAACTTCCGAGAGGCAACTGGTACCTCTAGGAAATAAACATAACTTCCTACGGTTTTTTATAAAAGCTGTCAGAAGTTAAAAAACCGTAGGAACTTAACTAACTTCCTACGGCCTCCTCTAGGAAGTTAGGTTTCATCCGTTCACAAGCCAATAGAATATCTAACTTCCTACGGCTGGCTCTAGGAAGTTAGCTGCCCAGTTAACTTCCTACGGCCTCCTCTAGGAAGTTAAGTTTCATCCGTTCAAAAGCCAGTAGAATAGCTAACTTCCTACGACTGGCTCTAGGAAGTTAGCTGCCCAGATAACTTCCTACGGCCTCCTCTAGGAAGTTAGGTTTGAGCTGTTGACCAGTCAACCGAAAACATAACTTCCTACGGCTGGCTCTAGGAAGTTAGGATTCATCTATAGTGTTTGTCAAATGTACATACAGGAAGCTAGCACTGGTGCAGTGCCCAGTGATGTTCAAATATACCTTAGGGGGCACAGAGGACCAGATCTTGCAAATCCAGATGTGTTGTGCAGCCAAAAGGCAACAGATCATGTGGTGAGTGTTTGGAAATGTTTGGTAGGTTCTGTATATATGGATTTTTGTATGTAAGATTGCATTGTTCTTTTGTATGAGGCTGCATATGGCGAGGCGATGACTAGTCAGCACAGACCAGACTATGACTGGAGGACCTCACCTATTGATCCTCAGGCTATGTATGCAAGTGGTGGAAAAGCTCATAGAAGGTGAGGACTCTACATATCTTATATTGTTTCATTGGTTGAGTGCAATACATGTATTCTTAATCCTATCGTGATGTTACTTGTTTTGTAGGTACATAATGTTTGCTAACATCATCGACTCGAGCCAGGTTAGGGTTCAGCGTGGAGGTTCATCGAGGTCTGCTGCTCGTAGCTCCCGTCGCTCCACTCAAGATCCAGCAGAAGTGGAGCAACTGCGAGAAGAACTTAGGCGACATCAGGATTACTTGAAGCAACAAGCTGCGCAACATGAATATTATGCTACACAGATTCAGCAACAGCAAACACTCATACAAGTAAGTTCAAAAGATAATAGCTTTCACTTTAAGATATGTATTGATTTAAAACGCTGATGTGAATGAGTTCGACAAATTTGTAGTAACTAGCACAGCTCCAAGGGATACACGTCCCGGTGCCCCCCCCCCCCACCACCTCCCGTTCATTATCCTTGGTCTTCACCTCCACCTATACCTACATCTCCATCTACCGAACATCAGGTATGCATATTTATCATCATTTAGTTGTTGTTAGTTATATTATGATGTAACTCAGCAAATGTCATTTGTACATGTATATTAGACCCCTCCAGCTACCTTGTCGACGCATGAACAAGAGGACGGGTTAGACTTTGTCGAAACCCTCTTGAATAGTGGAGGTATCGATGGTGATCAGCGACCGTGAGCTTCCATGTTATTGCGTTCTGATACTAGAGACTTTTATTATGACTATGTATGAGATATTGTCTTTTATTAGTACTGGATGATGATATGTGTGAGACTTTTGTGATGACGAGACTATGGATGAGACTTTTGTGATGTAATAATTGATGAGACTATGGATTTAAATATTGTTATGTGATTGTGTGTGAGATGTTTTATGCGATAATATGTTGTGCTATATAGCTGTTGATATATTTGTTATTTTGTGGAATGTGGTGTAAAATATAAACAGCATTTGTAATGCTGGTCAAATTAACTTCCTAGAGGCTACAGTAAGCCGTAGGAAGTTAGCCAGCTAACTTTCTAGGGGCTACAGTAAGCCATAGGAAGTTACTCGTAGGAAGTTAGCCAGCTGACGGCGTGAAACTACTAACTTCCGAGAATCTACTAACTTCCGAGAGGCTTAGTAAGCCGTAGGAAGTTAGCTAACTTCCTAGAGCCCTCTAGGAAGTTAAGCTAACTTCCGACAAAAAATTTTCGCGAGCCAAACTTCCGACGGGATGGCTTAACTTCCGAGAGTTTCGCTAACTTCCTAGAGTTTAGGCCTAACTTCCTAGGATTTAGGCTCTAGGAAGTTTACTATTTTGGTGTAGTGTAAGAATAAAGCATTTTCTCCCATAGACTCTAAAATATGAAACATTGGGCTTTTACCAGTGAGGAGTTCATACGATGTTTTCTTGAGGATTCGGTGAAGATATAACCGGTTGATGGAGTAGCAGGTGGTGTTAATCGCCTCCACCCAAAACTGGTCCGGTGTCTTGTACTCATCAAGCATGGTTCTTGCCATGTCCAGTAGAGTTCTATTCTTCCTCTCCACTACACCATTTTGTTGAGGTGTGTAGGGAGAAGAGAACTCATGCTTGATGCCCTCCTCCTCAAGAAATCCTTCAATTTGTGAATTCTTGAACTCCGTCCCATTGTCGCTTCTAATTTTCTTGATTCTCAATCCGAACTCATTTTGATCCCGTCTCAAGAATCCTTTTAATGTCTCTTGGGTTTGAAATTTCTCCTGCAAAAAGAACACCCAAGTGAAGCGAGAATAATCATCCACAATAACTAGACAGTACTTACTCCCATCGATGCTTATGTAAGCGTTCTGGCCGAATAGGTCCATGTGGAGCAGCTCAAGTGGCCTGTCAGTTGTCATAATGTTCTTGTGTGGATGATGGACTCCAACTTGCTTTCATTCTTGACATGCGCTACAAATCCTATCTTTCTCAAAATGAACATTTGTTAGTCCTAAAATGTGTTCTCCCTTTAGAAGCTTGTGAAGATTCTTCATTCCAACATGGGCAAGTTGGCGATGCCAGAGCCAACCCATGTTAGTCTTAGCAATTAAGCAAGTGTCTAGTTTAGCTTTGTTATCATTAAAATCAACTAAATATAGCCAACCATCTAACACTCCCTTAAATGCTATTGAATCATCACTTCTTCTAAAGACAGTAACACCTACATCAGTAAGTAGACAGTTGTAGCCCATTTTGCATAATTGAGAAACAGAAAGCAAATTGTAATCTAAAGAATCTACAAGAAAAACATTAGAAATGGAATGGTCAGGGGATATAGCAATTTTACCCAAACCTTTGACCAAACCTTGATTTCCATCCCAGAATGTGATAGCTCTTTGGGGATCTTCATTTTTCTCGTATGAGGAGAACATTCTCTTCTCCCCTGTCAAGTGGTTTGTGCACCCGCTATCGATTATCCAACTTGATCCACCAGATGCATAAACCTACAAAACAAATTTAGGCCTTGTTTTTAGGTACCCAATCGGTCTTAGGTCCTTTCACATTAGAAACAAGCACCTTGGGTACCCAAACACAAGTCTTGGAGCTCTTGTGTTTGCCCCCAACATATTTGGCAACTACTTTGCCTGATTTGTTAGTTAAAACATAAGAAGCATCAAAAGCCTTAAATGAAATGTTATGATCATTTGATGCATTAGGAACTTTCTTTTTAGGCATTTTAACATGAGTGGAATGCCTACAGCTAGATGCCTCATTTTTATACATAAAAGCATGATGGGAAGTAGTATGAGGTTTTCTAGCATGAATTGTACTAATCTTATGTTCAGGATAGTTTGCAGGATATAAAATGTAGCCCTCTCTATCCTAAACCATGGGTGCCTTGCCCTTTACAAAGTTAGACAATTTTTTAGGGGCATTAAGCTTGACATTGCTTTGGTTCCCTTGTTGGAACCCAATGCCATCCTTAATGCTAGGGCGTCTCCCATTATAAAGCATGCTTCTAGCAAATTTAAACATTTCATTTTCTAGCTCATGCTCGGTAATTTTAGCAGTTAAATTAGCTATGTGATCATTTTGTTGTTTAATCATAGCAAGGTGATCATCAATAGCTTCAACATTTACATCTCTACATCTAGTGCAAATAGTAACATGGTAAACAGTAGATGTAGAGGGTTTGCAAACATTCAATTCATCTATCTTAGCATTTAACCTAGCATTCTCATCCTTAAGACATATAATTGAATTATTGCAAACATTCAATTTTTCAACCTTAGAAACTAAATTTTCATTCTCAATTCTAAGACAGGAAATTGAATCATTACAAATGCTAAGCTCTCTAGATAAGTTTTCCTTCTTCTCTACTTCTTAAGCATAAGCATTTTTCAACTCAATAAATTTTTTATTTTTCTTAACGAGCAAGTCCTCTTGGCATTCCAAGAGATCATCCTTCTCGTTAATGGTTTTCTATTAATTCATTCATTTTTTTCTTTTGGTCCATGTTAAGGTTGACAAAAAGTGAAATTAAATCATCTTCATTATCACTAGAGCTATCCTCATCACTAGATGTGGTATATTTGGGGGTGGCTCTAGAGTGTACCTTCTTCTTCTTGCCGTCCTTGGCCATGAGACACTTGTGGCCGACGTTGGGGGAAGAGGAGGCCCTTGTTGATGGCGTTGTTGCCGGCATCCTCGTCGGAGGAGGAGTCGGTGGAGCTCTCGTCGGAGTCCCATTCCCGCACCATGTGCGCCTCGCCGCCCTTCTTCTTGTAGTATCTCTTCTTCTTCTTCTTCCCCTTCTTGTCTTCGTCTCTGTCACTATCACTAGAATATGGACATTTAGCGATAAAATGACCGGACTTACCACACTTGTAGCACACCCTTTTGGAGCGGGGCTTGTAGTCTTTCCCCCTCCTTTGCTTGAGAATTTGGCGAAAGCTCTTAATGATGAGAGCCATCTCCTCGTTGTCGAGCTTGGAGGCGTCGATTGGAAGCCTACTTGGTGTAGACCCCTTTTCTTCCATTGCTTTGAATGCAACGGGTTGCACCTCGGGTGTGGAGGTGGCGCCTTGCTCTAAGTTGACAATATGTTTGGAGTCTTTGATCATAAGTTCAAAGCTCACAAACTTGCCAATAACCTCCTCGGGAGACATCTGTTTATATCTAGGATCCCCACGTATTAATTGTACTTGAGTGGGATTACGAAAAACGAGGGATCTTAGAATAACCTTGACCATTTCATGGTCATCCCATTTGGTGCTCTCGAGGTTATGTACTTGATTCACCATTGTCTTGAGCCGGTTGTACATGGCTTGCGGCTCTTCTCCTTTGTTGAGGACGAATCGACCGAGCTCGCCCTCGAACGTCTCCCGCTTGGTGATCTTTATCACCTTGTCCCCTTTGTGCGCGGTTTTGAGAACGTCCCAAATTTCTTTGGCGTTCTTTAACCCTTGCACCTTATTATACTCCTCTCGACACAAGGAGACGAGGAGTATAGAAGTGGCTTGTGAGTTAAAGTGCCTAATTTGGGCGGCCTCGTCCGAGTCGTAGTCCTCGTCGCCGTCCAGTGGTACCTGTGCTCCAAACTCAACAATATCCCATATGCTTTCGTGGAGTGAGGTTAGATGGTTCCTCATTTTATCACTCCACATGCAATAATCTTCACCATGAAAATATGGTGGTTTGCCTAGGGGTACCGAAAGTAATGGAGCGCACTTTGGAATGCGAGGATAGCATAGAGGCATCTTACTATACTTCTTGCACTCGTGGCGTGTTGAAGTAGTAGACTCGGTGCCGGACGTGGAGGGTGATGAAGAGTTGGTCTCGTAGTAGACCACCTTCTTCATTTTCTTCTTCTTCTTGTCACCCCTCCTAAGTGACTTGATGGAGGAAGAGGATTCCTCCTTTAACTTGTTGTCGGACTCCCTTGATAGAGTCCTCCCTGAGCCCGTGGGCTTGTCGCCGGTCATGATCTCCCTCTTGGCGTGATCTCCAGACATCACTTCGAGTTGGTTAGGCTCTTAATGAAGCACTGGCTCTGACACCAATTGAAAGTCGCCTAGAGGGGGTGAATAGGAGAAACCTAAAATTTACAAACTTAAACACACACTAAGGTCGGGGTTAGCGTTAGAATTAAATTCAAGTCCGAAAGATTGTTTGTCTTGCAAAGAGTTGCTCAAAGGATGCGGATGACGTATGGGAGCAAACTCAAATCAATACTAGCAAGGAAACGTTAGAGAGAGGAAAGAGGGAAAACAAATCAAGCGAGTATCAAAGCGAGTAGACATGATGATTTGATTTACCGAGGTTCGGTTCCAAAGAACCTAGTCCCCGTTGAGGAGGCCACAAAGGCGGGGTCTATTTCAACCCTTTCCCTCTCTCAAACGGTCACTTAGACCGAGTGAGCCTTTTCCTTAATCTCACGGGTCACTAGGACCCCGTAAGGATCACCACACACTTAGGTGTCTCTTGCTTCGCTTACAAGTCTCTTGAGAATAAGAAGGGAAAAAAGGCCAATCCAAGCAACAAGAGCAAAAAAAACACAAAACACCCTCTCTCAAGTCTCTAATGGAATTGAGTTGATTTGGAGGCTTGGAGAGGATTTGATCTATTGGATGTGTCTTAGAGTGAAGTCTTTGTTGGGGCAAAGGCGAAGACGCTACCCTTCGACTCTAGGCCTTCGTCACCTCGCTACACCAACGGAGGCAAGATGACCGACGCGGCCCACCCTTCGTCCTCCTCGATGCAAGACGAAGACCTACGACAAAGTCTCTCCATCCCACGTCCTCACCCAACCTGGAGGCCCACGTGGGATTCGCCCCATTGTAACAGGCCCCGTGCGGAGATCGAGCGTGTTACGGGCCCGATTTGTAATAGCTTTTCTGTAATGACAGTCTGTAACCCTCCCTTATGGGAATATTCTGGGGATAGACCAGGTGCTTGAGGGCATAAACGTCCTTACATCGGAATGTTGGGCACTCAGGAACCTATAAATACTCCCGTATAGTGCCCTTGAGAGGCTAGATTAACAGAGCAATCACCATCTCGAGTCAAACCTTGCTTGCGTTCTTTCCACTCCCCCGTTGGATCTACTCGCCCAGGAAAGCGAGTGCCAACATTTGGTGCCCATCGTTCGTGCTACGAACAAACAACCCACGATGGCACCCAAGAGAGCTAGTTTGAAGGCAGCCCCATCCATTGACAAAGCAGCGAAAGCAGCACTGCTAGCTGAGAAGAAAGGCAAGGCCCCCGCAGACAACACCCACCAAGAAGCTGGCAAAGACGAAGCACTCAATAAGAGACAGTGCAACGATCAACACACTCCCGAAGGCACCCTCCGCACCTGCAGCTCTAGAAGGCAACCACAAGCACCACCCCCAGGCTTCGCTCCACTAGAGGGCGAGGACGCAACAGAGGACGGCGAAGTCATTGGCGTCTCAGCAGAAGAACAGCTACAGCTACGGGCCCTGCGCCTCAAGAACCACAACCTCTAAAAGCAGAAAGAAATCCTCAAAGCCAAGCACCAACGTGTCTCCACACAAGCCAAGGTGCGTCAGATGATACGAGACGAGGAGCAGAGGGCCCGGGAACTAGAGAAAGAGATTGCGCTCATGCAGAGCGAAGGCCAGCACGATCTACAGCATGGCCCCTCCTCCAACAGCGCGTGCTAGCTAGAGACTTATTCATTCACTAGCGTGGGTCCTTCATCCCACACGCAGTAGCTTTCCAAGGCATCAACTACCTTGATGAGCGAAGCCCCCTGGCGCCGCAACTCCAAGTGTCACCATGGCCCGCCAACTTCAGGGCAGGGACCTACCCCAAGTACAACGGCAGCACCGACCCAGCACAATACATCATGAGCTATCAAGTCGCCATCGCATCATCCGGAGGGGATGACGCCACAATGGCCAAGTCCTTCATCATCACCCTCGAGGGTCCGACCTTGACTTGGTACACCAGGTTGCCCCCACTGTCCATTGACTCCTGGAGAAGTCTTCGAGACAAGTTTCTGCTCAATTTCCAAGGGTACCGCCCAAACACCGATGCCTTGGCCGAATTGTCGCTCTGCAAACAGCAAGAGAAGGAAACCCTGTGGGAATACTACCGCAAGTTCCTGACTCTCAAGTCACAACTGCCTTCGGTCAACGACCAAATTGCCATACACTACGCCATCAGTGGCCTTCGGGCTGGCGTCCTATACAGTCACTGCATCAGGGACCCACCCAAGAATCTCCAAGAGCTCTATCAGTTGTTCGAGAAGTACGCTAGATCCGAAGAGCTCCACCAGCGTAAGGTCGAGTATCAGAGAAAGCCCAAGGACCCTCCACAGTCCAGCCGAACCTTGACAAGGCCTTCGCAGTCAGACTCCGGACGAGACAACCGCAGACAGCAGCGGTGCATAACATAGCCAACCAGCACCCTGCCAGCGAAGCCGCTCGCCTTCAAGACTATCCCCCTCAGGGCCGCAGCAATGGCACGCGTGGCCGGGGCCAGGGACGGGCGCAGCAACCGTGCAGATTTTACTGCCTATTTCATGCCAAAGACTACGTGCATCCAACAATGGATTGCCCGGAAACAAAGGCCACCAGAGACAAGATGTCTCGGGCACAACCAGCCGACAACCAAAGAGTTGTCGCGCACACATATCAACACCACCACCACCCACAACCATACAACCACGGCCACGCCCAGCATCTACCCAATCATGCATATCAGCACCACCAGGAGGTACAAGTCATACCACCCCTCCCCCACCTCTGCACCAACCAATCCCACACCACCAAAATCACCCACCAGCGTCGAAGCAAGAAGACATCGCCGATCAGCCGTATCGCGGAGTGATCCACATGATCACCAAAGGGTCCAGCACAGACTTCGAGTCGAAGCGGCAGAAGAGGGATCACTACCGAAGCATCAACCACGTCGCCCTCACCGGCCCAGTCGTGCAGACAAAGTGGTCACATGTGCCACTAACCTTCGACGCCAGAGATGTCGATCTGCGCAGCGCACCCCATGTCGACGCCATGGTAATCAACTGCAGTGTGGCAGGCTGGGACCTGCACAAAGTCCTAGTTGACAACGGCAGCCAGGCAGACATCATCTTCCTACACGCCTTCGACTGCATGGGCATCAGCCACAACTTACTCAAGCCATCGGATAATCCCCTATATGGCTTCAGCGGTAAGGGCACCTTCCCTATGGGTAAGATAGAGCTACCCCTATCATTTGGCGTTGCTCCCAATGCATGAAGCGAACAGGTCACATTTTACATCGTCGACATGGTCTACCCCTACAATGCTATAATGGGTCGGGGCTCCATCAACAAATTTGAAGCGTTCATTCACGGCCTGTATCTGTGCATGAAAATCCCGGGCCCGCAAGGTGTGATTACAGTTTATGGGAACCAGCAGACTGCGCGCAACAATGAGAGAGACTTCGTTCCAGGCCAGCGGAACGTACATTGCCTTACAACACAACGCGAAGTCTCTGAGGCGACCCGCCCAACCACCGTCGAAAAAGTCAAGGCACAGCTGCAGAGCAATGATGGTACGAAGACAGTTCCCCTCGACCCGGCAACGCCCAAGCAGATGGTGGTAATAAGCGAAGACCTGACTTCGTAGGACGAGGAGAAACTCATCTCCTGCCTCTCAAGAAACAAGGTTGTCTTCGCCTGATCCAACCTTGACCTGGTCGGAGTCAGTCGAACCGTCATCGAGCACAACCTGGGCATCGACCCTTCGGTGCGCCCAAAGAAGCAGCGGTTGCGCAAAATGTCAAATGAAAAAATACAAGCTGCCAAAGCCGAAGTACACCGCCTGCTGGAGGCCAATTTCATCGAACCAATCGCCTATCCTACGTGGCTCGCCAACGTAGTCATGGTGCAAAAGAAAAGCAGCAAGTGGCAGATGTGCATCGATTTCACTAGCCTCAACAAGGCCTGCCCTAAGAACAATTTCCCGCTTCCACGGATCGACAAGATAGTTGATAGTGCAGCCGGATGCGAAGTCATGTCACTCCTTGACTGCTTCTCTGGCTACCACGAGATATATATGAAGGAGGAAGACAAGGCCAACACCAGTTTCATCACACCCTTCGGCACGTACTGCTTCATCAGAATGCCGGAGGGACTCAAGAACGCTGGCTCAGCTTTCTCTCGCCTCACCAAGACGGTGCTCGAGAGCCAAGTGGGTCGCAACATCTTCACGTATGTGGACGACATCGTCATCGCAAGCAGAAATAAAGAAAACCACTTAGCTGACCTCGCAGAGACATTTGCAAACATGCGGGACGCACGCCTTCGCCTCAACCCTGAGAAGTGTGTCTTCGGTGTCCGTCAAGGGAAAATACTGGGCTATTTGGTGTCACACCGTGGGATCGAAGCGAACCCGACCAAGATTCAAGCAATCATCGACATGACACCCCCACAGTCAGCCAGGGACGTCCAACGTCTGACAGGCAGATTGGCCGCCCTCAACAGATTCATTTCCATGTCCGTAGAGCGAAGTCTACCTTTCCTCAAAACACTGCGCGACGCAAAAGACTTCGCATGGGGACCAGAACAAGCGGCAGCCTTTGCACCACTCAAGCAGCACCTGTCAGAGTTGGCAATTCTTACTAGTCCCGACCCCTCGCTGCCTCAGTTGCTCTACGTCGCAGCCTCGCCACATGTAGTCAGCGCAGCGTTGGTCCAAGAGCAAGTTAGAGAGGGCACGACCCGGCAGTGCCCAGTCTACTACGTCTCTGAAGTCCTCACGACTTCCAAATGCAACATGATGGAGTTAGAAAAAATTTCCTACGCAGTCGTCATGGCATCGCGCAAGTTGCGCCACTATTTTGAAGCGTTCAAGGTGCGGGTCACCTCGGACAGAGGACTGGGCGAACTATTCAGAAATCTAGAGGCGTCCGTCTGCATCGCCAAATGGGCAACCGAACTCTCCGGGTACCATATCACCTTCGAGCCTAGAACAGCGATCAAGTCGCAAGTCCTAGCAGACTTCATTGTCGATTGGACAGGGCCGACACGCCGACAAGAAGATCCCTCAGAGAAGGTGTGGACCATTCACTGTGACGGCGCATGGTGCCATGCGGGGGCAAGCGCGGCTGCAATTATCACCTCACCCACAGGCGTCAAGCACAGATACGCAGCACGCCTCAGCTTCGCTCTGGAGTCCGACAGGTGCACCAACAACATAGAAGAGTACAAAGCCGTCATCCTAGGCCTTCGCAAGCTGAGAGCACTCGGCGTCACCACCTGCATAGTCAAGACAGACTCCAAAGTCGTTGCCGGCCAGGTCGAAAAAGAATATTCAGCAAAAGACCCCGCACTCATGCAGTATCTTATGGCCATTCGCAGTCTTGAGAGACAATTCAAGGGTTTCACCTTGCAGCATGTGGACCACGCCAAGAACGAAGAGGCCGACTCATTGGCCAAAGCAGCGGCCAGAGGCGAAGCTTTGCCCTCTGACGTGTTCTACCATGTCATTGGCAAACAATCCGTCCATAATCCAGAGGGTCTACAGATAACCAATGACGTCGAGGGCCATCGCATCGTCAACCTCATCATGACCGAAGATTGGCGGGCCCCAATAACCCTATTCCTGCGAGGATATTACCACCCAAGTGACGTCAACGAGGCCAAGCGCCGCAAGCACCAAAGCCGGGACTTCGTACTTATTGAGGGATAGCTATACAAGAAGGGGGTCAGTCAACCCATGCTTAAATGCGTCACCAAAACCGAAGGCATCCAGATCCTGCACGAAGTCCACAGCGGAACTTGTGGTTCTCACTCAGGGCCCAGGGCCCTCGCCGCCAAGGTGATCCGTCAAAGATTTTACTGGCCCGCTATAATCTGCGCCGCAAATCGAGTCACGAGGTCGTGCGAAGCCTGCCAGAAATTTTCTCCTCGCTCGGGCAACCCTTCAAGTTCACCAAGCTAATTGCCCACACATGGCCACTTCAACGCTGGGGGCTGGATATTGTCTGGCCACTACCTATGGCTCAAGGGAACCTCAAGTTCACCTTCGTCGCCATTGAATATTTTACCAAGTGGATTGAGGCCAGGGCAGTATCCACAATAACGTCGAAGACTGCCCAGAAGTTTTTCTGGCAAAACATTATTTGCTGGTTTGGAGTCTCGTCTGAGCTCATAGTCGATAATGGCAAACAATTTGATAGCTAGGACTTCAGGGACGTCTGCTTCTCCATCGGCACCAAGCTTGCCTTCGCCTCAGTGTATCACCCCCAATCCAACGGCGTCGTCGAACACGCCAATGGCAAGATTTTCACTGCCATCAAGAAAAGGCTCCTCGACGACAAGAAGGGCAAATGGGCCGACCAACTACTTGAGGTAGTCTGGGCCCTAAACACGACCGAGTGCCGGGCGACCGGATTCACACCTTTTCGCCTATTATATGGATTAGAGGCCATGACGCCGCAGGAGATAAAGCATGGGTCGCCCCGAACAAGCACATCAGCCGTCCCCGTCGTCGATGAACCAACGTCCAAAGACCTCATCGATGGAGACCGTGTCTTCGCCCTGCAGGCCCTCAACAGATATCAAGCTCAAACCAAGGCCTGGCGCAACCACGCAGTCATCCCAAGAGAGTTCAACGAAGGCGACCTCGTACTCGTCCGGACCACCCGGACAGAGTCATGGGGCAAGCTGGAGCCGAAATGGGAGGGTCCATTCATCGTCAAGTCAAAGGCGTCCCCCAGCGCGTATAGGCTAACAACGCCAACCGACGAAGACCTAGAGCATTCCTGGAATATTAACAATCTCCGCAAATTTTTTGTCTAAAACTTCAGGGCCCATGCGCCCTTGTAATTCACCAAACAGTACTATTCCAGCCCGCACTCTTTTCCTCCCGGGGGGTGAGGTTTTTAACAAGGCGGAGCCATGTAATATACCTACAAAAATCCCCCGCAAAAACTCAAATACAGCATGTCGAAAAAGACCGCATCGACAGTCTTCGGCATTCAACCACTCCGAAGTCACTGTGAGAGGCAGCGTAGACTACCCTCGCGTGCGACACTCCGCGCAAAATTTGCCTGAGGGTGCAGCCGGAATAGCACAATAAGTCCGCCAAATCGATGTCTTTTCCTAAAAGACTCTCCATGCAAAAGTCGCCTAAGGGTGCTGCCAGAATAGCACAATAAGTGCGCCAAATCGAAGTCTTTTCCTAAAAGACTCTCCGTGCAAAAGTCGCCTAAGGGTGCAGCCGGAATAGCACAACAAGTGCGCAAAGTCGAAGTCTTCTCCTAAAAGACTCTCCATGCAAAAGCCGCCTAAGGGTGCAGCCGGAATAGCACAACAAGTGTGCAAAGTCGAAGTCTTTTCCTAAAAGACTCTCCATGCAAAAGTCGCCTAAGGGTGCAGCCGGAATAGCACAACAAGTGCACAAAGTCGAAGTCTTTTCCTAAAAGACTCTCCGTACAAAAGTCGCCTAAGGGTGCAGCCAGACTAGCACAATAAGTGCGCAAAATCGAAGTCTTTTCCTAAAAGACTCTCCGCGCAAAAGTCGCCTAACGGTGCAGCCGGAATAGCACAATAAGTGCGCAAAATCGTGCGTCAATCGAAGTCTTTCATTTAAAGACACTCCACGCAAAAGTCGCCCATGGGTGCATCCGGATCAACGAAGGCGTGCAGCCACATCATACAAATCACAGTTACATACACTCAGCGAGGGCATCATATATTACATCGGCTCAACCTTCGGGATGATAACCATCTTCCGGTAACTGAACAACATTATCCTCAATTCCTCACCCTCAAAAAGATTTCGCAGCTCCCCTTCACCTATGCTCGCCCCAATCGGCGAGGACAACAATTCTCGTTTACCAGCCTGATCCATGCAAAGACGGCCACGCTCCATCCCAATACGACGATGCCTACCACTTCGCGAAAATTTACCCACTCTTTGTTTCGCCACCGCCCTTCACCGCCTATACCCAGTACTCACACCAGGAAGATCCCTAGCACCCTCCACATGCGACGAGGCCTCCGCTGCAGCTACATCCAATGCAACAAAATAATCCAAGCCTTCGTCCGAGGACTCCTCCGTCCAAGGAAACGAGTCCCCAGATTCACCATCACACTCAAAACATTCAGACACAGAACCAAGCAAACTATCATCGGCAGGCACTACGGTTGAAGTCTCCGCCGCAAAATCAGTATTGACAGTAGCGGTTGCTTGCGTAGGCCCATACGTCGGAACCTACGTAGCAACCGAGGTTCAGTATCACACAGACAAAAATTTACACTCACAATCCCTAACCCCTACTCCGCCACCTGCGAAGGCTCGGCCGCCGCCGCGGGGTCTTTGGCAGCTGGTTCCACCACCGCCTTCGAGGCGTCCTCGCCCGTCGGCGCGGGGGCTCGCGCGGGGTCTTCGCCATCTCCAGTCGGCTCGAGGGTCGGTGAGGGGCCCTTGCCCGCATCAGACGGTGGCGCCAGCTCCACCCCGGAGGCCTCCGGCAGCGAGATGTCGGGCAGCGTGCTGTCTAGATCGCCAAGGTCTTCCTCCTCGTCATGCGCCATCTGCAGCAATAGCACATTCATTCAGTAAAAAACACACATACCCACACACATCACCACACAAAATGAGCCTTTACCTGATCCATTGCCCGGTTGGATCTCTCCTGGACCGTCTCTCGGCCGTGAGGACCCCACATCCTGTCGAAGAGTGCCCCCGCCGACCGCTTAAGCACTAGGTCTTCAACCTAGAAAATTTCGCGTTCGAAGCCTTCGTCCGACTGGTCGAAGACCTCGAAATGCCCACACCCCTCGCGGGACAAAGCATTCACGGCCCCCTCGCAGGTAACGAGGGAGGAAAAGGACATGAGGCCCGTCACGATGGTCGGGAGCACCCCAACTCCTCCTGTAGCCACTCGAGGAAGCGGAGGCCCACCTCTTGGCCGAGAACTTCGAAAGCGGCGGTCCATGCACCCAGCTCCCGGTACATGTCCACGAGCAGTGCATGCGTCTGCTTGACCTCCGTGCGCGTCAACGCCTCAGTTTTGTCCACGCGATTGCGCAGGCTGTTGAGCCTCGCCTCTAGCTCCTCGGCGCGTTAGCGGGCAAGGCTGGCCTCAGCCCGCGCAAGTTTGGCCTCCGCCAGAGCAGCCTGCGCATTAGCAATGGCCTTGTCCGCGTCCCTCCTCTCCTCCACCAGCTGACGCCGGAGATCCACCCTCTCGGCCTCCGCAGCAGCCAACCTCTCCACCAGCTTGCGGCTTTTGTTTTCCTCAGCTGATTTCTCCCGAACCGCATCCGTATGCTGCGCCCGGAGATGCTCGATTTTGGCAGCAAACTCCGAAGTCAAAGCACCGGACGCAACATGGTCGGTGAAGTCGGCCGCCTGCCATAAAAACCTATGAGATTCGCAATCACATAAAAATAATGAACTATCAAAGTCTAACACGACTTACATGCTTCAGCTGCTGCGACGCTTGCCTCAGCTGATGGGACACAGAGCTAGCCAGCCACATCCTTAGCAGCGGCGGCCGACGAAATCGTGCCGCTCGCGCAGAAGGCGGCCCACGGGTCCTACGAAGCACCCATCGCACCAACCGCCGCCGTCGGCGAAGTGGCCGCCACCGGAGCCGGGAGCACAGCCAGCTGTCCCACATCCGACCCTGCACCACGATCTCGTTTAAGACCTAGTCCCCATTAAAAGAAACTTACCAACGAGGAAATCACCCACGCAAATATCCGTGTCGAAGTCGACAACGTGCCCCGCTGCCAAGTCAGCGCGCGCCGACGATGGCGGCCTTCGCTCCTTCACGGCCTTGGGTGAGGGCAACTTGCCCGCACCAGCAGCAGCAGCCCTCGCACCCGCCGCAGACTCGCTGGGCCCGGCGGTGGTCGGCTTGGCAGCCAGCAGTGGTTTGCTACTGCCAGGGGCAGCAGACTTTGTGCCTCCCCGTGCCTTCTACACTTCACGGAAAGGGTCCCCAACCCTAGTAACCGTCCGGCGCTTCCGCGCCGCGTCTTGACGATCCCTCTCCATCATTGCTGATACAACAACAGCAATATTCCGCCCATAAGGAAAAATCTTCAACTCACGAGCCATACGAGACGTAAATATGTCTTTGCTGGCCGCGTGGGGGATCGGAATGTTTCTTGGCCATCGACCCCTGGTCACCCTTAGCATTCGCGCCGAAGACTCCCGGAGCTCGGGCGAAGACATCCTTCCCCCGAGGGCCACGCAAGTCCCCATCAACTCCATAGCAAAATGGTCAGAGACCCCCAATCCCCCACTGCAGTACCTATTTTTCTCTTCTTAGTGGCTAGGGCAGCCTCCTGCGAAGGACCTTCCTCAGCCACGGCCACTGGTTTCTTCCCGCGGCCCTCGACGGCCACGGCAGTGTCATCCTCGGGATAGCCGCCTTATGGCAAACGATTCAACTCGAAGACCCTATTAAGGCGAACGTTGGATCCACGAATATCCCAACTCCGTAGAGCCTCAGTCCTCGGCACATAACGCCCCACAATCCGCACAGCTCTGTCCTCCACTTCACGCACAAATGCGGCTAGATCCCGACCGCGCAAATCCAACGCGAAGGCCAGACTTCGCACTTGCTGCTCGCCTAGGGAGGGCATCTGGTGAGGGCATACTTCGCCCAATGCCCAACCATGCGCCAAGGGCCACACTCCATAACCGATGAATTCCTCAAATAAATCGCGCTCGCTACTCATGCGAGCAGCACACCGAAGAGCCCCTTTGTCCCTATCATCCTCCGCCACCTCAAACGGCGGGAACGCCACATAACAGTGGGAACACATCACGGCCGCCAGGAGTCCTGGGAGGTCTTCCAATTCGCCTCCCGCCACATAAAACCAATAATCATACCAGTTACCCCACTTGTTGCGGGCGCAGGGAACTAGCTCCACAACTTCCGCCGAAGTCTTCCCAGTCCTCGGCGTAAAGGTGCATGATCCAAACTGTGCAATCTTGCTTCCAATTTTCCTCTTCTGCCAGTGCAAACAATAATTCTTGGCAAAGACCTCTACGGAGGGCTGACCGCCATACGAAGTCACCGCCCAGACATACTTCGCCAGGGCCACAACGGCATTAGGAGTCGACTGGTGGATCTGCACGCCATACCTCTGCAGGACCTCCACCACAAAACGATGTGCAGGTAGGCGAAGGCCGGCGGTAAAAAATGCCTCGAACACAACTATCTCCCCCTCCGGCTCGGGAATCTCTTCCGCCCTCGGAACTTGTCCAACTCTGTTCCCAAAATACAACAACTGCTGCATGTCTTGCACGCGAACAAAGGAGATCCTCAAAACGCCGAACTCCACCGTGTGGCCCGGGTGTAGCTCCACCACCGCCAAATCGCTCATGGTATCCTCGGACGACGATTCGCCCAACGACATATTTCCAGCGGATGAAGAAGAGCATGACATTGCTACGTACCATCGGCGGCGGCGTGCGGTTTGTTTGACGCGGGCTAGATCTCTGACGACGAGGAACAAGGAGGGCAGGCGAACGGGCGAACGGTTTCAAAATGCTAGGGTTTTGCGGCACACAGCAAAGGTAAGAGAGTCTGAGCCGTGCCGCCCCGCCCTTTTTATACACAGGGCGCGACGCTTCGGGAAGCCCGCAGTCCAACAGTACCACGTCCGTCAATGGTCACATCAAAAACCCCCGCAGAACCACTTCGAGCAAGGGCAGCGTCTCCACCATCTAGCGACGTCTTTGGCACCAAATGACTTAGTCGAACTGGTCTCTCAGAGGGCAAATGTTGGGGCGAAGGCGAAGACGCTACCCTTTGACTCCAGGCCTTAGTCACCTCGCTACACCAAAGGAGGCAAGATGACCGACGTGGCCCACCCTTCATCCTCCTCAATGCAAGACGAAGACCTACGACGAAGTCTCTCCAACCCACGTCCTACCCAACCTGGAGGCCCACGTGGCATTCAGCCCATTGTAATAGGCTCCGCACAGAGATCAAGCGTGTTACGGGCCCGATTTGTAATAGCTTTTCTGTAATGACAGTCTGTAACCCTCCCTTATGGGAATATTCTGGGGATAGACCAGGTGCCTGAGGGCATAAACATCCTTACATCGGAATGTTGGGCACTTAGGCACCTATAAATACCCTCGTACAGTGCCCTTGAGAGGCTAGATTAACAGAGCAATCGCCATCTCGAGTCAAACCTTGCTTGCGTTCTTTCCACTCCCCCGTTGGATCTACTCGCCCAGGAAAGCGATTGCCAACAGTCTTTTGCTCTTGCAATGAATGGGATGTTCAAAAAACTTGGATGGCTTTGAATGAGGTGGTTGGGGGTATTTATAGCCCCCGACCACTTCCTAGCCGTTGGTGAAGTGTGCTGGCGATGGACGCACCGGACAGTCTGGTAGTGCACCGGACAGTCACTGTTCACTGTCCGGTGCGCGCCACGTAAGCGCGTCCATTAGGGTTTGGAGCAGTTGACCGTTGGAGTGCCTTGTCGTCTTGTTGCACCGGACAGTCTGGTGCCACACCGGACAGTTCGGTGCCCTCTGACTTCTGCGCTCTGCCTTCTATCACGGCACTATTCATCTTAGCAGTCGACCGTTGGTGCGCAGGGAGCCGTTGCTCCGCTGGCTAACCGGACAGTCCAGTGGCACACTGGACAGTCTGGTGAATTATAGTGGAGCGTGCCCAGAAGAAACCTGAGAGTGGCCTGTTTGAGGTTGGCTGGCCTGGTGCACCGGACAGTGTCCGGTGCGCCAATAAACAACACACTTTAAGTCTTGCTCCAATTTTTGATTGAGTCCCTTACTAAATTTATTTCTTTGTTTGTGTTGAACCTTATGCACCTGAGATAAATGATATCTAGACAAACTAGTTAGTCCATGTGGTTTGTGTTGTACTTCAACCACCAAAATCGATTATAGGAAATGTTTAACCCTATTTCCATCTCATCTACCCTATATGGCTCAATAGACGACACAAAAGAGTAATGTTCACAAAATTGAGCAACTCGAGATCGAGTGGTTACCCTCTTCTGAATGTCACCAAGTATGGAGTTGACGGGGTGATCTCGTTGAATTGCTTGGTGGACTCTTGGGTGAGGTGGTCTTTGATCTTGAATCTCTTGTTCATTCTTCTTTTCTTGATCAACTTCATCCTCCTGGGTATTGATCTTGATCCTCTTCTTCTTGAGCCAGTTCCTCATCTTGAGTTAGTGGAGATGTGTCACACCTAGGTTTCAGGGGCACCAAACCCGGGCGTGAACTTCACCAAGTGTGCTACGATCAAGTCTCACACATATGATGACTCATTGTATAGAAACGAATGTCACATCATTTATATATAACGGAGTTCTATACAAAATAGTTAAATAATTACATCATACGAAGACAACGATCCAACAACCATAGTTGACTGGGAGACGATGGCCTAGACCACTCACGAACTCCTCACAGCATCCTTCATGCGCCTCATCCTGTGCTACATGTTCTTGACCTGGGGGATGTGAGTACAGCAAGGGTGAGCTCACATACGTTCATCACTCAACAAGTTGTGGGGAATAATGTGCATGAACACACCAAAGGTGGGAGCTCATGTGAAGTGTAAGACTTACCAAAGGAGATGGTTAAAGTTGAGCATTGCTTTTAGAGTTGGTCAAAATTTTATTAGCAGTTACTAAGTATAAGTAGATACCAACCCAATTAAATAAGAGATCAAATTAATAACAACACCCACAATGCAATGCATATGATATATTAAGATTAGTTCCATAGATTAATCATGTGAGTGTTCGAGCTGCTCATGACCGTGAGCACGGCTGATATACCAGTTTTACACTCTACAAAGGTAGCACATCTTTATCCACAAGTCGTGTATCCTATTTAGCCAAGGTTTGCAAGGCCCTTAGACACTTCCGAGGTGAATAGCTAGGGATCCACTACGAGGCCTTTACAAAGTTCCACTAGCTTCAGAAAACCCGCTACAGTTTCTGAGAAGGGCAATATAGGAATCCCTCGTCCAAAAAGCCATCGCAGCATGATCGATCCGAGAACCAACCTATACGCAGCTCCTCTACCGCCCTTGTCCCTTTCGGGTAATGTAGTCCTCCACTAGCTTTCCTAATTAGTTAGCCAAGGGCATCCCATACCACCCTTATGGTAGCACTATTTTCCTGGGTGGTTCTCCATGTTCCAATTAACATAATGATCTTATCATGAACAATAATCAACATCAACAAAATTGTAACATGAACATAATATAATATTACTTTCCCAAAACCAGGTAGAGCAATAGCAAAACTACCCAATAGTTCATCTATTTGCAAGGTGGGGGATACGCAATGATAGGAAAACCTATTAGGTCCCATCAAATTAACCTGAGCATGTCACAGTGATTAACAGGAACATTATTGGGTAAAGAGAAGTGATCAAGGACACAACTTGCCTTAGACTTGAGATTCCCAGGTACCAACTTGCTCTTCAAGTGACTCGTAACCTCGCTGTTAATTATAGCAATACAACCAAACATTGTATAGGC
This sequence comes from Zea luxurians, assembly GCA_029449295.1. Classification (NCBI taxonomy): domain Eukaryota; kingdom Viridiplantae; phylum Streptophyta; class Magnoliopsida; order Poales; family Poaceae; genus Zea; species Zea luxurians. Next base: position 79,940,966 of record JAOPSE010000011.1, read on the forward strand.
AATATAAACATCATACCAAACATAAGCACAAACTGCAAAATAATGCTTTACGTATTGTAACAAGATCGTAGGTTCGAGAACCACTAAATTCGGAGTTACAGTTATAAAGTTGTGATTTTCCAAAGGTTTAGGTGTCTATTATAAAACAAAGGAGGTACAAGATTTTAACCATATGTTTCATGGTAATACAAGGTTACTAGATGATAAACAATATTATCATGAGTTTAATGCATCTGGAATGGATCAAAAAGGAGTTAAATTCATAGAGTTATGAATTTCCTAAGATTGGAACATTATTTTTGCACTAGAAATGATTTATGCATTTATTTTAATTGGTTTCTCGGTTGGCTGGGCTGCGGCCATAAATATAAGAAAGTTCAGGGGCTCGATCGCATAAAACAAGACCTAGATGTAATGTTTCTAACAATCTATTGGACGGCAGGTTGTTTTTAAACAAAGGCGGGGTCTCTTTTGCAAAGCCTCACAATCGAAAGGGTATCGATCAGATCTGGCTGTCCAGATTAGATCCCACGGCCAGGGTTATATCCCCCATAAAACAAATCGATACGCAACCGGGGTCATCGGATCCCGATCCAATAGATCACAATAGATTCCAAACCACATGAGCTTCCAACCACCCGATCAAAGATCTACGGCAACAAGAATCCTGGCCAAAATGTTATTCTACCCTCTAATTAGGGTCGTCCATCGTCAGACGCCCCTTCTCTCCTGATCTAATCTTAGCAGCTAGACCAAAATCCACCGTATTAACCTCTTTCTTCCCCCCTCCTGACCATCTGCGCGGCGGCGCACAATACGGGGGAGCTCCCGCCGATGCACCATGCCCCGACCAGTGACCCTAATGGTCGACTACCCAATCCAACTAAGCCTAAACTATGAGGCAGTCAACACGACACTACCGAAGGGGAGGGGGTTATACCATTGTTGGTGGCGTGAAGGTCCAATGACGTCGAAGGCGATTCCTTGGTATTTGAAAGTCTCTGATGAGGAATTATCCATCAACAGGATGAACATCGTGCTCCAAGAAGACCTGCCTAGATTCGTCATGCACCGGTGGACCCTCTGGGTCGCACACCGTGGCTCGACCGGTGGCATGGGCAGAGTTAGGTTGCAGCAGAACCCATCTCGCCTCCCTGTTTTCCCCTAGTGGCAAATGGTGGTGCATAGACATCCAGCACAGATGGATGGGGAAAGGGGTGTAGCATTTGACATATATGTAGGCACCGAGAGGTAGATTCGGAGTCCCACCGAATCTCAACAAACTGCGCCCCGAATCCATGGATTGCAACAACCATGGTGCGAGGCTGCATCGTGATGGGGAAGGGGAAACTAACGAGGATGGCCCACTAGGCAGTGACCGATCCAGCGTGCATAAGTAAAGGGAGGAGCACTAGGACCCACATGTCGGTGCAAAGGGGAGACCGAAACACGGCGCCCAAAGGTAGTGAGGTAGGGCAAGTGAGAAATGGGCCGCACACGAGCGAGAGGAAGGCTGTGTTTGGCTGGGTTGCGCTGCGCGGATGGAGTGGGCCGAGGTGGAGATTGGGCACAGAGCAAGGTTTGTCTTTTTTATATATTTTTTCTATTTCCTTGTTTTAGCTTAATTCTTAGAGTTCAAATTCAAATTTAAATTCAAACAAATTCCAAATGCACAATCAAAACTCCAATATGAATGCAATAATATTTTATTAACCTATTTAAGCAAATGCTTCTAGTTATCCAATTCACGCATAATTAGTTTATTTTGGAGAAGATAATATTTCAATTGTATTGTTCCTATTAGAATATGATTTAACTTAATCTCCTTTTAAAAGGTAATTATAAATCAGTAAATATATAATATATGTATGTTTAAAAGAAAGATTAACTAAAATTATGTATGTATACTTTTGTGAGGGTTTTTTAAAAGAAAACCTTTTTTTCTTTAGGAGATGTAGCTTCAAAATTTTTATTAATAGATTCTTTGATTGTCTTATTCACTGATTTTTTAACCCCAAAATAGAATTTTAGGTGTTACAAGATGCTTGTATGGAGGATGATGGTTGATCTTGTGCTTGTGAAGGCTCTTCGGGTTCTTGTGGACACACATCTCTAATGGACATGTTTATTAGCGCGATGCACGAAGCCTCTTCATCATCTAACTCATCAAGATCAACTTGCTCTACTTGAGAGCCATTAGTCTCATCAAACACAATGTCACAAGAAACTTCAACTAATCCAGTGGATTTCCTGAAGACTCTATATGCCCTTGTGTTTTAGTCATAATGTAACACCATGAATTTGGGGGTATAAAATTTCTTTCTAAAGATCTACCAAATTCAGCTTAATTAGCGAGGGATTAATTATTTTATTTGTCAAAACAATATGAGTTATGTAAGGTTGCATCATGTTGAGCTTAAAATATTCTTTGAATTGTTGCACATGTTTGAATTAGTTTGAATTTGAAACTTAGTTTGAATTTGAATTGAAAACCCTAGAGATAATAAAAAGAAAAGGCATTAGAAATTCCAGGAAAATGGAAAACCTCATTTCGGCCCAAACCAGCCCAGCAGGCCTAGCCCCGCGCGCGCCCGCCATCCCTGACAGGCGGACCCCGCCTGTTGGCGCCAATCCGTCCGCGCCCGTTCCATCCCGCCGCTCGCTGGACCTCTCCTGTCAGCGCTGACCACCCATTCGCGCTCGTTCCCTCTCTCTGCCCCGCGGAACCCAACCGTCAGGCCTCCCCGTCACTAACCTCCCGCCCGCGCACTCTTGTCGTGGACGCGCCCACGTCGCACATTTTTCAACCACCTCCGCACGCCCTCGACCCCTTTAGAGCCTGCACCCTGCTCGCCCACTTCCCCCTGCTCATTTGCGCGCTTAGCCGAGCACCCTCGCCCTCTCTCTTGCCATGTGTGCCCAGGGAGCTCCTGTCACACCTGGTTTTAAGGAACAAAGCCGGATGCATCTCATACATGCGCCAAAGAAAACAACATATATAATAATAGAGTGTATAGAGATAAATGTCACAATAAAATCAGAGTACTTATTACATAGCGGAAGTCTTACAAAATAAAAGATGAATATAGCAGGAATTAAAATCTATCCTTGGCGCCAGAAAATTGACTGGGAGACGCCACCTAGATCAAGTCGAAAGCCTCGGTGTTAGGCAGCTCCTCTTCGACCACCTGTTCTTCTCCTGTGGGGGGTGTGAGATAGCAAGAGTAAGCTCGCACATGTTCATCGCTCAACAAGTTGTGGGGAATAATGTGGCATGAACTCACCAAAGGTGGGAGTTCATGAAGTGTAAGGCTGATCAATGAAATAAAGGTTGAAGCTGAGCATTGCTTTTATAAGTTGGTCAAAATTTTATTCGCAGTTACTACGTGTAAGTAAATACCAAACCATAGTAATAATGAATAAAAAAATAATAAAATAATCCCAGATGCAATGAAATGACAAGTTGAGTTTAAGTTCCATAAATTAATCATGTGAGTGTCCGAGCCGCTCATGACCGTGAGCACGGCTAGTATACCAGTTTTACACTCTGCAGAGGTTGCGCATCTTTACCCACAAGTCGTGTTACCCATTTGCCACGGAGTCGATCAGACCCCATACACCTCTACCAAGGAAGCGAGGCAGGGTACCACTACGAGGCCTTTACAAAGTTCCACTAGTTTCAGAAAACCCGCTACAGTTTATAGGAAGCTCCAGTGCAGGAATCCCTCGCCTGACCGTCATCGCAGCAAAATCAACCCAAGGACCTCCATACACTGACCACTCCCCTACTGCCCTTGCCCCTTTCGGGTAAGCCAAGGGCGTCCCATTAAACCTTTGTGGTAGCATTGTTTTCCCGGGTGGTTCTCCATGTTCCCATTAACATAATGGTCTTATCATGAACAGTAAAGAATAAACAGATAATAAAAAGTATAACAATGAGTGATGAATATCTCTATACCCAAAGCCACATAAAGCAATAGCATGTACTACCCAAAAATTTAGTAGTAAAACCAGTGGTGAAACAAGGTATAAAGATAGTCAAAATCTAGGGTAACCTATTGGGTCCCAGCAAAATTAACTTATGCAGATCATTATGATTAATAAGAACATGAATGGGTAAAAGAAGTGATCAAGGGCACAACTTGCCTTCAACGAGCTCCTGCTCAGCAGTCTCTACCAGCTGAACCTCAGGATCCTCTGTAGCTTGCTCATCTACTCGCATCAACACAATACACACATAGTATAGCAAAAATTAACATCACACCAAACATGTAAATGAAATATACAGTAATAATTTAGACATTAAAATAGGATCCTAGGAACTGGAATCATTAAATTTGGAGTTGTAGATTTTAAGTTATGAATTTTCTAATATTTTATGTACTTAGTACAAGATTAAGTGCTAGATAAATTTTAGTGTGTCTTTCATGTTAAAACAGTGGCACTAATGTATAGACAATAATTTTACAAAAATTTAGGAACTGGAATGGACCAATTTGGAGTTCATATGCATCTTCTATGAATTAAACAAATTTTAACATTTATTTATGCATTAAAAATCGATTTCTATGATTATTTCCTATTTTCCCAAGTCTCTGGATCTGGCCTCAAATACAGAGAAGTGCAGGGGCTAGCGTGAAAGAATTCCCAAGACTCAGATGACTGTTCCTGTGGACCACGGGTTGATTCCTATATTGCGCGGGGTCTCTTTTATAAAACCACCAGCCGAAGGGGTATCCAGAAACCCTGGCCGTTGGATCAACGATGCGCGTGTCAGATTAGAACCTAGCCTTCCCGATTTCCAAACACACGATCCGAAACAAGCGGCCCAGATTTAAAATCATGGAGATTCGTCTGATCCGACCGATTAAGATCCGAGGGTTGGGATCTAAAGGGGTAAACACATCCTAATCTCGCCCGTCCTGTGGCCATCCGACGGCTGGGCGACCGTCTTCCCCCCAACAGAGCCGAGCTGGGGAGCGCCCCTGCCCATGGCGGCCATCACGCTGGTGCTCCACCAAATTCTACCACCCCGGCTACCGGATGCAGTTAACTTCGTGCGCAAAAATGAAATTGAGGACGAGGTGATCCGATAGAAGGTACCTCACGTTAGATAGCGACGACGGGGGAAGCCAACCATGGTACGGGGCGGAATTCGCCCACAGTTGGCACGGCGGCGAGCAATTCGCCCCCAAAACCGAAGCACGACTCCAATTGCAGGCGCGGACGTCTTCCTTGGATGACTACGACCTCACTTGGCCACGTGCCGAAGCAAAACCATTCACGCCGAAGGAGTTCACCGGCGGTGCACTTCTCACCCAACGGCTAAGTCATGGGTGAAAAAGGGGGAAAGGCTAGCCCCCCCCCTACGCGCGTTCTTATAGCAAGGTCGGTATAGATCCGCCCTGGCTCTACGGTCGAGGGCTCCGGTCAACGGCTCCAAGGTTCGCGGCACGCTCCACCATGGCCGGGATTCCGTTGAGGGCGAACACGCCGAGCGGATGGGCAGCTGACTAACGGACCCCATGATCCCATGACTGCAATGCCCAGCGCGCGACATCGGTGACCGACTGAGCGGTCCCACCCGTCAGCAGAGCGCGGAACGAGCGCTGCGCTTCTGGTTGCCCGCGTGAGTGCTGACACCAGGGTCCCATCTATCATCCGCTCTGGTCTTTGTATGACAAAGGGGGCCCACGCGTCGGCGTACTGGTAACTGGCGTCTTGGCCTGCGCGGGTGGGTGAAACGTTAGGTGGGCTGACAGCCTGAAATTCAGCCCACACGGCTGAATTTGGTTTTCTTTTCCTATTTTTTCTTCTTTTTCAAACTTAAATTTCAATTTCAAATCCATACTTCTTGGTATGTTTATTTTCTCATAAAATGTACATCTCAAACATGGTATGAGGAAATTTTACTTATTCATTTATTTTGATATTTACCTTGTGGTAACTAATGCTCTTCTCCTCTAATTCCAAATTTCCTAAATATTCAAAATAGGTATTAGATCCCCAATTTGGGACATTAATTTATTGCCATTGGTGTGATTACTATTTTTACTAAATGCACATACAAACAAAAACCAACATGATGCATAAATTAGTACTGTGTCCATTGTTGATTTGTTTTATTTGAGACATGAGTGTTAACATGTGATAATGAATAGAAGTCATACACTTTGGGTGATCAACTCTATTTCATTGTTTACATTTCTGGGTATTACAAATCTTACCCCCCTTAACAGAAATCTCGTCCTCGAGATTTAGGAAGGACTAGGGAAAAGATGAGGAAAATCTATGCGAAGCTCTTCTTCTCTTTCCCAAGTAGCTTCATCTTCTCCATGGTGACTCCATTGTACTTTGCACATCTTTTTCACCTTATTTCTTGTAGCTCGAGTCAAAGTGTCCAAAATCTTGATAGGATACTCTGCATAAGTCAGATCATCTTGAACACTAAGGTCCTCCATCGATAGCTGCTCCTCAGGTACCATGAGGCACTTCTTTAGCTGGGACACATGGAATACATCATGTACATCTGACAGGTGATCGGGTAGTTCTAGCTGATATGCAACTTCTCCCACTCGCTTTAAGATCAAGAAGGGTCCAATGAAGCGAGGGGATAGCTTTCCTTTAACTTTAAATCTCCTCATACCTCGAATCGGTGACACCTTCAGATACACGTGATCAGCATAGCTCTTTTGCCTTGATTGTGCAATTCTCAAATTCTCTCTTATCATTCGCACTTGTTCTTCTGCCTCTTGAATGAGTTTAGACCCAAAGAACTGCCTTTCACCAGTTTGATCCCAATACAGTGGAGTCCTGCATTTTCTGCCATATAGAGCTTCAAACGGTGACATCTTTAGACTGGCCTGGTAGCTATTATTATAAGAGAACTCCGCATATGGTAAGCTCTTATCCCAACTTCCACCATGTTTAAGAGCACAAGCTCTTAACATATCCTCCAGTACTTGGTTTGTCCTCTCTGTCTGTCCATCAGTTTGGGGATGGTAGGCTGAACTAAAATTCAACTTTGTATCCAAGCTCTCATGCAACTTCCAAAACAGAGAAGTAAACTGTGATCCTCAATCAGACGCGGTCTTCTTAGGCACTCCATGTAGACAAACTATCCGAGTCATATACAATTCTGCTAGCTTGGCTCCCGTGTAATTAGTCCTCACAGGTATGAAATGAGCCACTTTTGTCAATCTGTCCACAATCACCCAAATAGAGTGATGAGTGTTAACATGTGATAATGAATAGAAGTCATACACTTGGGGTGATCAACTCTATTTCATTGTTTACATTTCTGGGTATTACAGGTCCGCCGCTGCTCACCGAAGTCCACCGCCTGTTCTCCAGCCGCTGTCGAGCCCCCACCGCACCCGTTGCCTCGGTGAGTTCTGCCTCGCCGTCAAAAACTCAGGACACCCCTCGGTTCGCCCCCTAGCCCCACTGGTTCGCCCGGTTCGCGCTCACCGAAGTATTTTCCCATGCAGCCGAAGTCTGCCACCATCGACCTGAGGCTTCCCCGCATCCCCGCTGTCACCCAAGCGCCCCTGAGTTCGCACTCGAGGTGAACAACATTCCTATGCCTTTATTTCGACCATTACTGCCCTAATGTTTTGCATAATTTCTCGCCGGAGTTGATTCGCGCCGCCGTTGGGCTGTCTCACCGCGTTCCGCGCCCTCTGGTGCCCCCGCGCTGGTATTGTGCCCACAGTCGTGTTCGCCATGTCACCCTGAATGCGCCCAAGCCTTTCCCCAAACCCAGAGAGTCCCGCCGTGGTCGCCCCCTCGTCTCCGGCGAAACCTTGCCGCGAGGACAAGCGGCGCGACCGCACCGAAGTCCAGTCGCCGGCCATTGGATCTCGGACGTCCATCTGAGATCTGTCGATCTGGGTTTAATCAGAATAGATCTAATCGCAACAGTCCAATGCAAATCCAACCGCTCAGACCCCGCTCCCCTCACCCATGCTCTGTTGCTAGGCTTGGCCTATCAGCCATACCTCAGGTCGCTGGCATCCTGAGCCCACCTATCAGCGCTCGCTGCGTGCCCGCGTCCGTGGGATCTGATCTTGGCTGTTGATCTGCGATTTGATCGTTGAGATCACCTGATACCCCTTCGTGTGCATTTTTGTTAAAGAGACCCTTAGGTTTCCGAGAACCAACCTGTCGTCCTGTGTTTTAGCGCGCAGACCCCTGAACTCTTATAATCAGACCCCTCGCTTTTTAAATAATCACAAAATTGGGCTTAGTTTCATATTTTAAACTTCAAACTTGTTTATTTCATATATTTTTCATATGAACTCCAAATTTAGTGGTTCAAATTGCAAAATGTTCATAGAAATATTCTCTGTCCAAATAAATTATAATCATCCACAGTCTGTGCACTTTAATTTTATGCTTAGACTAAAGGTTAAGTTTAAGTAATAATGTATTTGATTAGTAAAATAAATAAAAAGGAAAATGCTAATGGTAATTAGATGTTTAATGTTGTGAGATTAATAAAATGTTGTGTATGAATTGATCCTTGGTATAATTTTGTGTCTCACTAAAATTAGTAGAACTAAACTAAATAGTCCATAATATCTAAAGAATCACTGATCTCTAATTATATTAAACCCTAGCATTTAAGTCTACCCTATATGTTCTTAGTGTTTTATCAAACTTGTGTTCACTTGATTGTATATGTTTGGTGTGCTGTTCATTTGTACTTTTCCAAATGTATTGAATGTATGATCGCTTTAGTGTGTTGCTGAAGATCTTCCTGAGCAACAACCTAATGAAGGCAAGTGTCCTCTGACCTATTATGTCCTACATACTTATAATTCACCGTCCCGTATTACATTATTGAAACCTAAGGATTGACTAGTCTGTATTTACTTATCTTTGTTTACCTTTTGGGTTATCATGGTTAGCTTTATGCTATTGCTTTACTTTAATCAATGAACATGATGTGAATACCTATGATACAATGATGTTATCTCGATAATGAATTTGTGATACTATAGGGGACTTAGGCCATTTTCCTGAGTATCTCTCCGTTAGGACCTGTTTGGGGAGCGACACCCGAGATAACAGTGCAACCATGAGGGTGGAATGGGATGCCCTTAGCTGATTAATTAGAGGAACCAGAGGAGTAGTTGGCTTCGCCGTAGGGCCATCAGTGGGTCCGGGCATAGTACTTGCTCTGCCGAGGCTGGATGCATAGGTTCTTTGATTTGGTTTTGTTCACCCTTCCTTTGGGGAGATGTACTGTGTTTATCAAACTGGAGAAACCTAATGGGCGGCTATGACCTCTGGGAAATCTTTGTAAAGACTACATAGTGATACCCTGCCAGGCCACCTAGGTAGTGGTCAATAGAGATTGGCTCTTTCCGGGCAGAATGGGAATCACGGCTTGTGGATAAAGTGTGCGACCTCTGCAGAGTGTTAGAAACTGATATATCAGCTATGCTCACGGTTAAGAGTGACCTTGGGATCCTCTTTGATTAGAAGAACTTTGGTTACTTTTATGATGATGATTAATGATGATGGTCTATTTATGATCTCTGGTATTTCCTCTTGGAGGGAGTACATTTGGGTAATAACTGGGTTTATTACTAAAATTTGGCTATACTAATAGTTATAAATACTTTAACAACTAAAAGCAACTGTTTAACCTTAACTCCACATACAGCTAGTCCACTTTAGCCAAACAGGACATTTGCTAAGTACGTTGATGTGTACTCACCCTTGCTTTACAAACCACCCCACCCCAGGTTGTCCCCACTGTACTCAGTGCTCAGGAGGAGATGCTGGCAACATGGAGGACTTTGAGGAGTTTCAGGACTACGATGAGTTTTAGTTTATCTTAGTGGCAAACCCCTAGTCAGTTGCCTGTGAAAGCCTTATCTTCTACGTTTCGTATTTCCGCACTTTGATGTTAATGACTATGTTATATACTCAGTGGATGTCCTGGACATCTTGTTATAATAAAGTACCTTTCCGCTATTTACTTTGAACAATGTGTGATGATGTCCAATTATGTAATCGTTGTGTACGTGAGTTTCTGATCCTGGCACGTACATGGTTCGCATTCGGTTTGCCTTCCAAAACCGGGTGTGACACATAACCAAGTAAAAAGCCTTCTACTGCTTTAGGAGCAAATTTTGAATTTCTACCTCTTTTAATAAGAATAAAGCACTTGCTCCCAAAAACCCTAAAATAAGAAACATTGGGCTTTTTACCGATGAAGAGTTCATATGATGTTTTCTTGAGGATTCGGTGAAGGTAGAGCCGGTTGATGGAGTAGCAATGGTGTTAATCGCCTCCACCCAAAACCGATCTAATGTCTTGTATTCTTCGAGCATGGTCCTTGCCATATCCAAAAGAGTTCTATTCTTTCTCTCCACAACACCGTTTTGTTGAGGTGTGTAGGGAGAAGAGAACTCATGCTTGATGCCCTCCTCCTCAAGAAATCCTTCAATTTGAGAGTTCTTGAACTCCATTCCATTATCACTTCTAATCCTCTTGATTCTCAATCCGAACTCATTTTGAGCTCATCTCAAGAATTTCTTTAACGTCTCTTGGATTTGTGATTTTTCTTTCAAAAAGAATACCCAAGTGAAGCGAGAATAATCATCTACAATTACAAGACAATACTTACTCCCACCCATGCTTATGTAAGCAATCGGGTCGAATAGATCCATGTGGAGTAGTTCAAGCGGCCTCTCGGTCGTCATGATGTTCTTGTGTGGATGATGAACTCCAACATGCTTCCCTGCTTGACATGCGCTACAAATCATATCTTTCTCAAAAAGAACATTGGTTAGTCCTAAAATGTGTTCCCCTTTAGAAGCTTGTGAATATTCTTCATCCTAGCATGAGCAAGTCGGTGATACCAGAGTTAGCCCATATTAGTCTTAGCAATTAAGCAAGTGTCTAGTTCAACATTGTTATCATTGAAATCAACTAAATATAGCTGACCATCTAACACTGCCTTAAAAGCTAGTGAATCATCACTTCTTCTAAAGACGGTAACATCAACATTAGTAAATAAATAGTTGTAGCCCATTTTGCATAATTGGGATACAGAAAGCAAGTTGTAACCTAAAGATTCTACAAGAAATACATTAGAAATGGAATGGTCAGGAGATATAGCAATTTTACCCAATCCTTTGACCAAACCTTGATTTCCATCCCCGAATGTGATTGTTCTTTGAGGATCATCATTTTTCTCATATGAGGAGAACATTCTTTTCTCCCTTGTCATGTGGTTTGTGCACCCGCTATCAATTATGCAACTTGTTCCGTCGGATGCATAAACCTACAACACAAATTTAGGCCTTGTCCTTAGGTACCAAAATGGTCTTGGGTCCTTTCACATTAGAAACACGCACCTTGGGTACCCAAACGCAAGTCTTTAGACTCTTGTGTTTGACCCCAACATATTTGGCAACTACTTTACCGGATTTGTTAGTAAGAACAAAGGATGCATCAAAGGTCTTAAATGAAAAGATATGTTAATTTGATGCATCAACAATCTTTTTCTTAGGCATTTTAATATGAGTTGTATGCCTAGAGCTAGAAGCCTCATAACTATAAATATAGGCATGATGAGCAGCAGAATGAGATTTATTAGCATGAATTCTACTAATCTTATGCTCAAGATAGTTTTTAGGATATAAAATGTAACCTTCTCTATCTTGAACCATGGGAGCTTGCCCTTAACGAAGTTAGGAATCTTGTTTCTATGGGCATTAAGTTTGATGTTGCTTTGGCTCCTAGGTTGGAAGCCAACCCCATCCTTAATGACAGGGTGTCTCCCATTGTAGAGCATACTACGAGCAAATTTAAATTTTCATTTTCAAGTTCATACTCAGCAATTTTGACATTCAATTTAGCTATGTGATCATTTTGTTCTTTAATCATAGCAAGGTGATCATTCATAGCATCAACATTAATATCTCTACATCTAGTGCAAATAGTAACATGCTCAATGGTAGATGTAGAAGCTTTGAAAGCATTCAATTCCTCAATCTAGCAATTAAACTAACATTTTTAGTTCTAAGACGAGAAATTGAATCATTGCATGTATTTAGCTCTTTAGTCAAGTTTTTGCATTTTTCAACTTCAAGAGCAAAAGCATCTTTTAGCTTAACAAATTTCTTGTTTTCCTTAACAAGCAAGTCTTCTTGGCATTCCAAGATTTCATACTTCTTGTTAATGGTTTTTACCAATTCATTAATTTTCTCCTTTTGTTCTATGGTAAGGTTTGCAAAAAGAGAAGACAAATCATCATCCTTTTCATTAGAGCTACCCTCATCATCGGAAGTAGTATATTTGGGGGTATCTCTAGAATGTACCTTCTTATTTTTTATCCTTGGCCATGAGACATTTGTGGCCGACGTTGGGGAAGAGAATACCTTTGTTGATGGCGATGTTGGCGGTGTCCTCATCGGAGGAGGAGTCGATGGAGCTCTCGTTGGAGTCCCGTTCCCATCCTATGTGCGCCTAGACACCCTTCTTCTTGTTGTAGTATTTCTTCTTCTCCATCTTCTTTTTCCTTTCTTGTCATCGTCCATGTCACTATCACTTGTATATGTACATTTAGCTATATAGTGATCGGATTTACCACACTGGTAGCAAACCCTCTTAGAGTGAGGTTTGTAGTCCTTCCCTTTCCTTTCCTTGAGGATATGCCGGAAGCTCTTAATAATAAGAGCCATCTCATCGTTGTCAAGCTTGGAGGCATCAATTGGGAGCTTCTTGTTGATGTAGGCTCTTCCTTCTTTTCTTCTGTTGCTTTGAATGCAATGGGTTGCACCTCTTTTATAGAAGTGTCCCACGGGTCCATTTTCCTTATAGATGTATATGAATTTTATGCACTTGAGAAAAGATCAACTACGCAAACTAGTTAGTCCATAAGTTTTGTGATGGTCGTTCAAACACCAAAATCGGTTATAGGAGATGGTTGAGGCCCTTTCCCTTTTTGAGAGACCACCATCAAATGGGAGATATCGATGTTTGCCATATTAGCACCGAGAACGAGCTAGCCGATATCTTCACCAAGCCTTTAGATGAGAAAAGGTTTTGCAGGCTGCGTAGTGAGCTAAATGTCTTAGATTCGTGGAACTTGGATTGATTCATAGCACACATGTGTCTTTATGCCTTTGATAACATTCTTTAAGCATTCCTGTCTTTACTTGCTTATTTTGGTGCTTTAGTTGTACAAAGTCATCTCCGGACCTCATAAGTCCTTGTGCAAATAATGCATATGTTTAGGTGGAGGATGTACTACAACTTGACCCTTTGGTACTAATATGTTTGCTTGAGTGATTTTGATATAGTCTCAAAGGTGGATTGAAAGGGAAACCGTGGACTTGGACACAGAAAAGGATTCCACTACATTCCGGTATCAATGTATCTTGTTCCAAGTCACTATTGTGTTCTCTCATTGCCTTTGGCTTTTAGTTGCAATTTTTGTTAGGCAATGGGGTTAGACGGCCGCTAGTTCTTCTGTTTTGGTGGTTGATGCTAAAGGGGGAGAAATTAAGACCAAAGCAACTGGATCAACTACCACTTGTGAATTTTTCAAAAATTTTAGTGATAGTATACTTGGCTTTTGATCAAAACCCTCCTATTGCAAAACTACTCTCTTGTGGGGAAGAAATTTGATTATGGGAAAAGGGGGAAGCTTTGTGACTCCTGTTCAATACTGGTTTTGAAAAATATTTTGGTTTGCCAAACAAAGTATTTTTGACATAAAGGTAAGAAAATAAATTTGTTTTGCAAAAACAAACCAAGTGGTGGCAAAATGATCTAAATATGCCAAATCATGTGACAAATCAATTGGTTTTGAATTTGACATCAATTTGCACATATTGGATCTCATTTGATTGTGTTAGTACATTTTAATTTGCTTTTGATGTGTTGGCATAAATCATCAAAAAGGGGGAGATTGAAAGGGAAATGTGCCCTTGGGCTATTTCTAAGCGTTTTGGTGATTAATGACCCAACACATCACCTTGAACTAACATGCAATTGTGAGCTCAGAATTAAAGAGAAGCAAATTGAAAGTTGTAAGAACAAATTACAAACTCTAGAATATTGGAGAAACAAAGGTATGATTCTAGCACTTAGTAAATTGTTTTTGGTACTAACTATGTTCTACTAAGTGTTAGGGAACTTCTCAAGTCGAGAGAAACTCAAATGGACAAGTTTGGCTAAGGCTAGCCAAACTTGCACCAGCCTCGGTGCACCGGATTGTCCGGTGTGCACCGGACAGTGTCCGGTGCTCAGGCTGGTGCATCCGGTGAACAGACCGATCTCGGGGAAATTGAGCGTGTCGTGGCTATAATTCACCGGACTGTCTGGTGTGCCAGCCACACGCTTGGCCAACAGTCGACCGCGCGATCAGCGAACACCACGTGTGCCCGACCAACGGTCACTAGGCTGCACCAGGCTGTCCAGTGCGCCACCAGACTGTCCGGTGTGCCATGGGATCAGAGGTTGACAACGGTCGACTTTACCAAACAAGGAAGGGAATCACGCACTGTTCACTGTCCGGTGGTGCACTGGACTATCCGGTGCGCCCACGGACAGAAGGCAATCAGAGCCTTCCTAATGGAGGAGCAACGACTCCTTTGGCCCTTAGGGGCTATAAAAGAGGCCCCTAGGTGCCTCTACCAGTACACCAAACTCCCATTAAACATTCTATAACATCGAGACATCACATCCACACCTCTGCTTCGCTAGATAGAGATTTGATCACTTGTTTTGAGTTGTAATTCCGCTGTGCTGTTCTTGTGCTTCTCTCTCGACTTGTGTGTGTTGCTGCAAATTTGTCTCTTGTGTGTGTCTCTACTTCCCCTTTACTCTTGTGTTTATTGGAGATCAATTATGTAAAGCGTGAGAGACTCCAAGTTATGGAGATTCCTCACTTCAGGGATTTGATATAAGGAAGAAAACTATGGTACTCAAGTTTGATCTTTGGATCACTTGAGAGGGGTTGAGTGCTACCCTCGTCCATTGGGACACCACAACGTGGATTAAGCAAGCATATTACGCTTGACCGAACTATGGGATAAAAATCGTTGTGTTACTTGTCTCTCTACTTTATTGCGATTCTGTTTCTTCTAGTACTTCACTTAACTTTCTTATTGCTCTATGTTTAATACTCATCTTGTAAGAGCAATCAAGTGAAGTCCTCTCCTCTCTCACTCTTCATTCGAACTTGGTGTTTTGGTTTCACTAAGTTACTTTAGACTAAGTTTGTTTTGTTGAGCTGTTTTTTACAAGGTCACCTATTCACCCCCTCTAGGTGCTCTTAGTGGCCTGCCGATCCTAGGGCATCCCCTTCAACTCTCCTCCCTGATGTGGTCCCTCTTGGGAGGTGAGATCTAGGGTTCTTCAACCCTCTGCGTGCACGCAGATCGTCCGACCGACGAGTAGGGGAGACCCGCTCCTGCAGCAGGATCGCTGACCATCTGGTTTCGTGCCGAGGAACGTCCGCGCCACCGCAGATAGCACCGCCAGGCGGTACAATCTCAAAATGTTTGGCCCCGAACCAGAGCCAACACCTTTCAGAAACTACAGTTTGGTACGAGTTATGGAAAAAACGCGAAGCTAGAGCAGAAGCCAGTACCGAAAAGCCCCGCCAAAGGAGCATTTATTAGTTAAGGACATATCCGGTGCACATAAAAGTTTTGTGCATATGGCGCACATATTAAATCATCACTATTCATTTCAGATCTAACGTCTATGGTTGATCATTGTAATTTACAAATAACACATTCCACCACTACAGTCCACCACGTCGGAGGGTGTCCTTAGCAAATATATCAAACAACTATAGACGTTAGATCTAAGACGAGTGGTGATGATTTAATATGTGCATCATATGCATTAAAATTCCATGTGCATTAGATACGTTCTCTTATTAGTTTTGCTAGCTCTAAGATAAATTAAGCCTGCACTATTAGCTTTTCTCTAATCAGCCTATCCAAATTTGTTGCCAACGGCCCAACGCCCCCGAATTCCGAACCTCGATCCTCGCATTTGAATATTCATCGTCTACCGTCCATCAATGCTCGGGGTACAAAGATCAATCCATGGTGACGTCACTGCATACGCAAATCCAACTACCGGAACATGTAAATTTAGGTAAATATAAGTGATTAAACTGAAAATTAGCCACTGGCTAACAATTTGTACATTGCTGAAGATGGTACAGTCAGGTGAAAATGACGTCGGTACGAACCCTGTTGCTTAATTTTGATTTTGGCTTCTTGTGCTGATGTATGCCGTGTGTTTGGACGGTATTGAAGGGATTTTCTCTTGTTTTTGATAACCGTAAGTGTCGCGGTGTGTGAATGGAGGGCAGTTTATTTTTCTACGGACGGTATAATCGGTTCTCGGCGACTGACGAATCACTACCAAACACAACACCAACATAAAATACAAAAAAAAATGCAACCGCCCCATACTTTACTGTAGCCTCCACTCGAGTAAGCCGTTTGACTTTCAGCTCCGCGGTCACCTCACCACCACCTCATGCACTGTGGGTCCCGCAACATGCCTACAAATGCAGAAGCTGACCTCCGCGCCCCGGCATTGCGTCGTAGTCGTAGACTCGTAGTCACCGCGTTCGCATCCCGAGCACGCAACCATGGCTCGACTGTCAGCCACCGCCGCGCTCCTCCTCGTCGTCCTCTCCCTCCTCGCCGTCGCGCACTGCGGTGCGCTCTCAGTCGCAGCTGACCACGACACCGAGCCCGAATCAACCGCCGCCGTGGCCGTCAGCGACGACAACGTGCTATCCGACCCCACAGTCCACGCTGAGGCGGGCACCGCCAGCGCCACTGAAGAGGAGGCCATCCCGGCGGAGCAGCAGCAGCATGGGTTCGAACTCCTCCGCCTGCCGTCTCACCGGCTCCACCACCACCACCACCTCTGGTTGAAACGCCACCACGGGATCTACCGTGACGCGTCGCGCAAGTTCCATTGTTCTGGCCACGGCGCGAGGCGCGAGGCAATGAGCCACCTTGCCATCTTGCCCGCATCCGCAGAGGTGGCCAGGGAGGCGGGGGAGGAGATGCCCGTGGCCGAGCCGGACCCGGATCGCTCTCTCCCGAACAGCGACGGAGAGGGGGAGGTGGCCACCAGCGAGCAGCTGTCGCCGTTCGCCGACGCCGACGGGCACGACGACGAGAGCGCGGCGGCAGTCAGGGCGTGGAAGCATGAGATGCTGCAGAGGTGGTTCCGCTTGCACTTCCAACACGGCATGCGCCGCCACCGTCTCCACCACGTCCAACACGAGGAGGAGGCTACCACCGCCCCAGAGACGACAGAGACCATGGGCATGAAGCGGCACCGGTTCCACTTCCACCACCACGACGACGGGGACGAGGAGAAAAATATGAAGGGGAAGCGGCTCCGCCACGCTGATGAGCACGACGAGGACAGCGACGACGAGGAGGATGAGCAAGTGGAAGAGATGGTCCGGCGGTTCAGGAAGGCGATCATGAGGAGGAGGTTCGGCCACGGCTACGGCCACGGCCACGAACGCCGTTCCCGCTTCTTCCACCACATCCACCGCCACGCCGAGGAGGCCAAGAAGCAGGCAGATGTTGAAGAAGAGGAGAGCGGTGTCCTGGCCTGGATCAAGGGCCTCATAAACCGGTTCTAGAGCTGCCTCATTCGAGCGATCCGTCCACTCACAGTCACAGCCATGGCTGCTTGCCTTTTTACTATTTGCCATCGGGCATCCCGCGTGCATACTGCAGTGTCTTGGCACGGCTGAATTTACTTGGTGTTATTGGTCTGTTTCTATCCACGGTGTGTCGTCTTATATACGCACTTGTATCACAGATTCACAGTACGTACTACCTGCTCGTGTGCTTCACATTGTGTTGTTTGATGAAATTCTGTGCAGCTATGTGCCTTTTGTTCTTCCAGATATTGGTGATGCTTGTTCAGTACGCACTACCCATACCTAGTGATTTTAATTATTTATTGCTAAGAGTTCGAAAACCATCTCCTCTCAACTCTGATGCTAGATGTTTGTTTTGCCTGCCACTACCACTCTGTTATTTGGTTCAGCACCATATGTGGCACCTAGAAAGGTCATACGGTCTGCACCGTGGACGGTCCGCGTGCTACCCTGAACTGTCCGCGATTAGATTAGATTGGACGAGATATCTCCCTTTTCTGTACGTGTTTATCCGTAATACATGGAGTTTGTTGAGAGACGTCTAAAAACGGGTTTAGAGCTCCCCTATATATAAAAAGGGATATGACGATTGCACACACCAACAATCGAACCAATCAATTTATATTTCATTCCTTTACTTTCTTGCCCTAGGAATAGTAGTAACGCAGCCTAGATTTATTCTTCTTCCATATGCATCTTCACCGCTCTTCGACTCTACATCGTTTGGAGATGTATTAGATGGCCTACCTACCCAAACCTAGGATCTCTACTCCCTGACAGGGTCCCTCCAGGGGGGTGAGATTTAGGTCTTGTTGTCGATCGCCACCGCCTCTGCTCGCGTGCGAAGCATCCAGGCGCTACACGCGAATAGTCCACTCAACGTAGGGAAGACCCGCTCCTGCTGCAGGGTCACGGACCGTTCGGCCTTAGGCCACAGACCGTCTACGCAGACGCAGAGAGTGCGCCAGGCAGAACAAACCCTAGTGTTTGGTCCCAATTCGGAGCCAACACTATCCTGAAGAAGTTTCTCCAAAGATCAATATAGTTCATGCGTGCTAGTGGCGAACAGAGGACGAAAAATTCATATAGGGCCAAAAAACACGTGACAAAATCAAGGCAACAAAAAACTAGTGTTGTGTAGAATTTAAGTTTCATATTAATAGATACATGTTTAAAGAAGAAAAACTATATAAACAAAAGAAACAAATATGTCGTTAAATTGTTACAGGCCGAATCCAAGCCATATGTACCTTGTCTAATAAAGATCTCCTCGAAGGGCGGGGACATCAGAAGGGGGCAGTGTCAGGCAACCTATCCGGTAGAGAGGTCGAGCTCGCTGGTTCACCAAGCTCGTCAACCACCAAGAATGGGTCACATTGTTGCGATGAGCGAGATCAGGCTTGCTGGGCGGGCCAGTGTCGCGACGACGATGAGTGGGGTAGGAGCATTGGGAAGGGGTTGGGGTTAGGCGACGTCGCGTGTGAGGAAAGAGGTGGTGGCGATCGGCATCAGGGTAGACTAGCTCAGACAACGTTGGAGAGGATAGGACTAAACAAATAGATGTAAGGACTGGACCAAGAAGGAATGTAGGATGGTGGAAGTCAGAAGGATTGGATCGATCTGACGAGAAGATCTAACAAGACATGATTGGTTTAATCCATCTAAAATTTCATTTTATTATATACTTAATTTTAAATAAACATTAGGCATAAAAGATTTTACAAAATTGAGGGGAAACATGGCCCACTTTGCATCTTCTCCTTTCACTTTGCATCCGCCCCTTTTCGTCAGATTTGATGAGATGCGTGCGATATTGCCTTTATGGCAATAATACAGTCACAAACATCCGTTACAGTTTTCATCTCTAGTCAACAGTTCCTCCGATCCATTCCCTTTCAAGTCGGGGGCTTCTTCTTTGGAGGGGTTTTAGGCCCTGTTTGGCACAGCTGGTGCTTATTGAAAAAGCAGCTTATCTAAGAAGCTGGTGAAAAGCAGCTTCTGCTTGTTGGCTGCTTTTAGTGTATTCTGAGAAGCAGCTGAACTGATAAGCTGCTGCAGAAGCTGCCTGTTTGGCAGAACCTCTGCTTAAATTTGTGAAGAATCTAAAAATAAGCGGTGACAAACAGGGCCTTAAAGACAACGACTAATATGCAAGCAAATACTAGGTACAAACATGCAAGTAGTCTTTTTTGTTCGTTAGATCTAAATCCAACGGTAGATATAATTATGGTTTGTTAGGGAGTTTTTTTATAAAGCTACACCAGATGACGATGGAAGGGTTTAAGTGCTAAATATGTCATACTGTTGGATCTAGATCTAACAGAGTAAAATATCTACTTGCACGTTTGCACCTAGTACCTGGTTGCATATTAGTCGCCGCCGATTTTAAAAGGGTGTCTCCAAAGTGGAGTACTGTAAGGAAAATGGACCCCGGGCCATTTGGCTAATTGAGTTTTGGTGTTTGATGAACAACACAATCCGTGAACTAATAAGTCTTCTAGTATTTGTGTTTATAGTTCACAGGATGCGAAGAGAATTGGACCAAGGCAATGAGGATGCAACACCTCAAAAGAAGACATAAAAAGATGCATAGGAGTCCAATACTCAAGAACAAAGAAGCCCAAAGAAATCAGCAAAGAAATCCAAGACGAAGGGCTGTCAGCCAGCGCCTGGTGGCGCACCGGACATCGGTGTCCGGTGTGCACCGGACTGTCCGGTGTGCCAACGGGCAGACGGCAACGGTCGGATCCAACGGTCGACTGCTACAGGCGCCAACGGTCGGCTGACGTGGCATGCACCGGACATGCTACAGTGCAGTGTCCGGTGCGCCCGACGACAGAAAGCTGCTGCTTTCTGTCCAACGGCTAGTTGGGGGTGTGGAGGCTATAAATACCACCCCAACCGGCCATTCTCTAGTGTGAGAGCCCAAGCAACATACCAAGGCATATAGTGCACATTTCTAAGAGCTCAAACACCCAAGTGCTTAATAGAATCACTCGGTGATTAGCGTAGGTGCTTTGCGAAGTGCTTAGGTTAGTTAGACCGCTTTAGCGCTTGCTCTAGGTGAACCCTAGATTGTTGAGTGAGTTTAGATAAACCTCACAACCCCTCGGCTCTTGCGTGAGTCGTTGTAATTGTACCGAGTGGGGCGAAAGTCTTGCGAGACCGTGACAACCGCGTTTGTGTCACGGCCGCCACCATGTACCGGAGGGAACGAGGCCCGCGGCGTTTCGGCCGGAAGCTCGATAGTGGAGACGGCGGGGAGCGTCCGAGAGGAGCCGGAAGCGGAGCACCACTTGCGCGTGGAGAAGGCCCGCGGCTCTCTACGGAGTTACTCGACCGTGGTGCTTGGCCCTCGTGTGGGCTTCCCTTTGCGTAGGGGCACCAACGAGGATTAGTCGGGACCTTGCGTGGTTCCGGATACCTCGGTAAAAATACCGGCGTCATCCACGAGAGTTTGCTTCTCTACTTAGCTCTTTACATTCCGCATTTATATTAAGCATTTAAGTTTCAATCTTGTAGTCATACTTATTTAGTATAGATTGACACTTAGCCTTTTGCGGTAGAGATAGCAACACTTAGACAAAACCTAGTTTGCACATTCTAGTTTTGATTATTTGCATAGGTTTTGCTCTAGGGATTTAATTGTGGCCTAGTTTAGTAAAAGTTTTAGAAGTCCTAATTCAGCCCCCCCTCTTAGGCGTCACCCGTTTCCTACAAGTGGTATCAGAGCCCGGTTTGGCTCATTTGAAACGCTTTAGCTTCACCGCTAAAAGAGCCGACGCTTTTTAGAGGAAGGGATGGATACCCATAGGCCACCACACTTCGACGGCACTAACTTCCCATATTATAGTGCTAGAATGGCTTGTTACCTAGAGGCCGTTGATCTAGGTGTTTGGAGAGTCACTCGTGACGGGATGAAACCTCTCAAGAATCCCGAGAAACCCACCACGAGTGAGGAAAAAGAAATCCATTTAAATGCTAGAGCCAAAAATTGCTTGTATGAATCTCTTAGCATGGATATTTTCAATCAAGTATTTACCTTGAAAATTGCTAATGAAATTTGGCTAAAATTGCATGAGCTCCATGACGGCACATCCAATGTCCGTGAGCAAAACATTGCCTAGTCTTAAATGAGTATAATTCTTTTGCCATGAAAGATGATGAGCTTGTTAGAGACATGTATTCTCGTTTGAATCTAATAATCAATGAGCTCAACTCTATTGGCATTAATAAGCTAGGTGATGCGGACATTGTGAGGAAGATTATCTCCCTGCTACCACAACAAAGATATGGGAGCATCATCACCATCCTTCACAATATGGAGGATTCGAGCAACATGACCCCGACCATTGTGATTGGGAAAATCGTGGCCTTTGAGATGTCGCGAAAAATGAGTCGGGGAGAGGAGCCAACTTCCTCAAGACCATATGCTTTTGCATGTGATGAAAGGAAGGGCAAAAAGAAGGCTCCCACTCCAAGTTCCTCAAGCGAAGAAGAGGAAGAAGAAGAAGAAAGTGATGATGATGAAGATAATCAACCATGCACATCATCCTCCGAGGACGAAGAAACAATACGACGCGTCGGAAAGGTAATGAGGATGATCCGCAAGATTAATCTAATGGGTGTGCCCCTGCAGGTCGAGGATCTTCTCTTTAACATTGACAGGAAAAAGCAAAGGAAGAGAGGATGCTTCGCATGTGGGGAGAAGGGCCACTTCAGGGACAACTGTCCAAATATGGCCAAACCCAAAAAGGAGAGGAGCAAAGGCAAGGCGCTCACAAGTGTTAGAACTTGGGATGATTCTTCGAGTGAAGATGAACCTCCAAGGACGCGCAGCCACCGGTCCTCGTCACGATCATCACGGTCATCACACAAATGCCTTATGGCAAGAGGTAACAAAAGCATTCCATCCTCTAGTGATGAAAGTAGTAGTGATGATGAAGGCGAGGGAAATGCCTCTCTAGAAGAGCTTGCGGAAGCCGTAAAATTTTTCCAGGATGTTTGCACTAAGCAAAAAGCTCAACTTAAAACTTTGAAAAATAAGTTGGTTAGCTCTCAAAATGACTACAAAGGTTTGCTAGAAAAATTTGAAACTTTTGCAAACTTAAATAGTGAGCTATCAACTAAAATTGAGCTATTAGAATCTAGTGCTCCATCCACTGCTACCGATGATAGTCTTATTAAAAAGAATGAAAAACTTAAGGCTAAGTTAGCTAGCTCCCAAGAAGCTATTGAAAATTTGCTAGAGAAAATGGAAATTCTTAGCATACACAATAATGAGCTAACTACTAAGCTAGAAAACATTGGTAGCACCCCAGCAGCATCTTTAGTTGAAATACCTGAAATAATTAAGAAAGATGCTTCTACTTCCTGCTTTGATTTAATTGATGATTCTAACCCCTGCAACCAAGTCGTTGTTGAGAATATTGTTGTAGAGACATGTACGGATGAGGTTGCAAAGGAAAATGAACAATTAAAGCAAGAAGTGGCTCGCCTTGGCAAGGCTTTGTATGACAAGAAAGGCAAAGCCAAACAAACCCGACCTCCACAGGATAACACCACTGCGGGAGTGAACAAGCCTGCAGAGGGAGAAACTGTGATTTGTAGGCTATGCCACAAGGAAGGCCACAAGTCTTTCCAATGCAAGGCGATGACCGGGGATAAACAAAGGCAAAAGCTCAAGCAAAAGCCATCAAGCAAAATCTCCAACACCTACATCAAAAAGGTGAACAAAAAGGATGCTACACCATATTTGATCCAGAAGAAAAAGAACGGAAAGGTGATAGCAATCAAGGCCAACAAGCAAGCCAACAATGGAAAAGGGGCCAAACGCATCTGGGTGCCAAAAGAGATAATTTCAACCATGAAAAGCACCAAGAAGGTTTGGATCCCGAAAGGGAAGTGAGTGGACTAAAGGTCAGCGGGAAATTTGGAGACTTGGCAAATTTGGGATGTATATCATGGGATACATCATATTGGATCAAGTTAATTGCCAAGTGGGTTAGTGAAAATTTTGGACCCAAATTTCCCACCCATGACTAAGGTAACTAGTTTTATTGTATTTCTCGTTTTTAGATATGCGTATCTATTTACCTTGTATCTAGTTTACCTTTCTTGCCTAGTATTACATGTGTTATGTACTTTTGCTTAAAATCATGCATACTAGGTAAATCATATGGTAGGATTGCTTGTTTTTAATTCATACTTAAAGCAAACCTACATGGCTTAAAATGTTTATTTAAGCACGGCACATAGCTTCTATATCACTCCATAGTAAATGATGCATCAATTGAAAATTTTGATTTCTACAAAGTGTATCATTTAACTTATATGTGCCAAAGTTTGGATTATGGATAATTTGCCCCTCTTGATATCAAATCAAAGTGCATGTCTCCTACAAGTATTCAAAACTTGTATGCACACCTTTAGGGGGAGGTTACTCTATAATCTAATACTTTAAGACTAACACCTTTTCAAGTCTATTTCATGTGATAGTCTCATTGTAAGGAAAATGAAGTCCCCGGAGAAAGACAACAATCTTCCACTGCAAAATCTCCAAGAACTCTCATGTCTCTCAAGCTCGCCATTGATCTTCAAATTGGTATCTTTTGAGACTACATTCAGTATCATTTACATGTCTTCTCCAATATTTGATTAGACTATATTTCATATCATATGCTTCCATGTTGCTAAAAATGCATAAGTAGTTAACTCATATTCTGTTACCTATGCATAAGGGAAGTTAGTCTTTTCAAATCATGTCTTGCTCCTCTAATTTTCTCATACTTTTTCCTAAGTAGAGGATCTCTGTCAGGGGGAGTATTTCTTCATCTCTAAAGGGGGAGAAAAACTCTTTCTAAAGGAGAATACTCATTTAGGGGGAGTAATCTTTTAAGGATTCCTTCATGTGGTATCATTCATGGCTTAACTTAATATCCTTCTAGTGATATCATTTGATACAATTCTTGATGAGGGCAAGCTTTTATTTACTTCCTACATGCTTTTAATGTCTTCCTTTTCGGTGGTTGATGCCAAAGGGGGAGAAGTTTAGGGACCAAAGCAATGAAAACTATATCAAACACCAAACACCACCAATTCAAAATTTTATATCTACAAATGGTTTTTCAAGTGGTTTTGGTTATTTGGTCCAAAAATAGGAAGTAAGTGAATTATAGAGTTAGGGGGAGGCTTAAGTCCATAATATCACATTGTGGGGACAATCATGCATCTTAGCAAGTAGATTGCACTTTTTCATTCAAATACTTGTTTTATTTGCTTGCTTTGGTTGTGTTGTCATCAATCACCAAAAAGGGGGAGATTGTAAGGAAAATGGACCCCGGGCCATTTGGCTAATTGAGTTTTGGTGTTTGATGAACAACACAATCCGTGAACTAATAAGTCTTCTAGTATTTGTGTTTATAGTTCACAGGATGCGAAGAGAATTGGACCAAGGCAATGAGGATGCAACACCTCAAAAGAAGACATAAAAAGATGCATAGGAGTCCAATACTCAAGAACAAAGAAGCCCGAAGAAATCAGCAAAGAAATCCAAGATGAAGGGCTGTCAGCCAGCGCCTGGTGGCGCACCGGACATCGGTGTCCGGTGTGCACCGGACTGTCCGGTGTGCCAACGGGGAGACGGCAACGGTCGGATCCAACGGTCGACTGCTACAGGCGCCAACGGTCGGCTGACGTGGCGTGCACCGGACATGCTACAGTGCAGTGTCCGGTGTGCACCGGACTGTCCGGTGCGCCCGACGACAGAAAGCTGCTGCTTTCTGTCCAACGGCTAGTTGGGGGTGTGGAGGCTATAAATACCACCCCAACCGGCCATTCTCTAGTGTGAGAGCCCAAGCAACATACCAAGGCATATAGTGCACATTTCTAAGAGCTCAAACACCCAAGTGCTTAATAGAATCACTCGGTGATTAGCGTAGGTGCTTTGCGAAGTGCTTAGGTTAGTTAGACCGCTTTAGCGCTTGCTCTAGGTGAACCCTAGATTGTTGAGTGAGTTTAGATAAACCTCACAACCCCTCGGCTCTTGCGTGAGCCGTTGTAATTGTACCGAGTGGGGCGAAAGTCTTGCGAGACCGTGACAACCGCGTTTGTGTCACGGCCGCCACCGTGTACCGGAGGGAACGAGGCCCGCGGCGTTTCGGCCGGAAGCTCGATAGTGGAGACGGCGGGGAGCGTCCGAGAGGAGCCGGAAGCGGAGCACCACTTGCGCGTGGAGAAGGCCCGCGGCTCTCTACGGAGTTACTCGACCGTGGTGCTTGGCCCTCGCGTGGGCTTCCCTTTGTGTAGGGGCACCAACGAGGATTAGTCGGGACCTTGCGTGGTTCCGGATACCTCGGTAAAAATACCGGCGTCATCCACGAGAGTTTGCTTCTCTACTTAGCTCTTTACATTCCGCATTTATATTAAGCATTTAAGTTTCAATCTTGTAGTCATACTTATTTAGTATAGATTGACACTTAGCCTTTTGCGGTAGAGATAGCAACACTTAGACAAAACCTAGTTTGCACATTCTAGTTTTGATTATTTGCATAGGTTTTGCTCTAGGGATTTAATTGTGGCCTAGTTTAGTAAAAGATTTAGAAGTCCTAATTCACCCCCCCTCTTAGGCGTCACCCGTTTCCTACAGAGTACAATTCGTGCGACTGATTTGGGCTCGCTTCTCATCGATGGCAACCAATAATGCGAGTCGAGACATGTTCTGCTGGAAGGCTTTTCAATTTCGGTTTATTTGTTGATATACTCGCTCTGTTTATAACTATATGACACCGTTGATTTTTTTTAAAACTTTGACTAGTCGTCTTATTTAAAAAATAACAAGTTATTATTTTTTTGTGATTTGTTTTATCACTTAAGGTAATTTATGTTTGACTTAAAATTTTATATTTTTAATAAATATTTTGAATAAAACTAGTGGTCAAAGTTTTCGAAAAATTCAACAGTATTATATATTTGTGAATGGATGTAGTATTTTTTTTCATGATTGTTGACTAGCAGGAGTATATATCTGGAACGGATCATCTTCACATGCGTGCTGCCGTGGTGGTTTGACGCCCCATGCATGATCGATCATCAAGTGCATCCCTGTTCTAGTGTCGTACGTCACTGCATGCGCAATTTGAGCTCGACAAAACAATTAACCCTCCACCTTACCTTGGCCGCTTATGCAAATTAATCTATCTGACCGTCTGTAGGACAAGAAAACTTTGTCGTCGAGTAGAGTACTTCAAGAAAGATATAGCATGCTTGATTGTGACTAAAACTTATACAAATTAATCTTCTCCGCAAAAGATTACAGAAGCAGAGAAGCCTGTACAAAAGTTGATTGTGACTAAACCTTCAAGTTCGGTTGCCCGTGCTAACACTGCGATCCCACGGAGAGAGGATCGATGACAGCACGAGATAAGGAGTTGATGGTAGCGGCGGCTGCACGAGTGAGCGAAAGGGGATGGGGGGGGGGGGGGTTGGGAGGGGGAGGTTGGGGTGGTAGGGAGGTGGGATGATTTAAATAATATTGTCCATTGGATTTGAGTAAGTAAAGGAGATGACGTATTTAGTGATCTGAGGCTTTGGTTTTTATGCTGTGTCAAGTCAGGGAACAATTTGTTTGGTAGATTTAGTGAAGGTTATGAGTATGGAGTAATTTGGTTGGGTTGGTTTTGTAAAGTTTAAACCGTTGGATTATTTAGTGTTATGGATTCATAGGTAACAAGTCAGTGGCCAAAGATATCTAGGTACATGAACATTTTATATAGTATTTAGGTTGATTTCCTATTAATATAGTATTGCAACTTTTAGATTAATGCAATAACAGTTTTTATTAATGCTATTGGCAAATGACGTGGTGGATAGGACAAAAGCCATTCAAGAACAACTGATATGGTTTATTAATAGATAGGTAGTATCTAAAAAAGGACAGTTTCATTGTGGTGGACAAACTCTTCATGTCACGGTAAATGAAGATTCATATTACGAATGTAGAAATGAGGATATGTTAGAAGTTAGAAAACTTCATAGACATCTATATCTATATCTATATATATATATATTGCTATTTATGTAAATATCCATTTTGTATATATGAATCTACATGTCGGGTC
This sequence comes from Zea luxurians, assembly GCA_029449295.1. NCBI lineage: Eukaryota > Viridiplantae > Streptophyta > Magnoliopsida > Poales > Poaceae > Zea > Zea luxurians. The sequence continues at coordinate 79,968,773 of JAOPSE010000011.1, forward strand.
CCCAAGAACGGGGTGCCCAAAGTAGGTCCATAACTTATGACGAGCCCATCTTGGAATAAGGCCGAACAACTTCGCGAGGCGAACATGTCGACCAACTCTGATCGAGTAACCTGCGAGGCAGGCAAGGCTACCAACTCCTGCCGAGCAACCCTACGAGGCGGGCGGGACGACCAACTCCCGCTGAGCAACTCAGCGAGGAGGACAAATCGACCAAATCCCGCCAAGCAACTGTCACACCCGGGTTTCGGTGACACCTAGACCCGAGCGTGAAATAAACACCAGGTATGCTCGGACCAAGTCTCACACATATGATGACTCATGGTACAGAAACGAATGTCACATTTTTACTATATAATAGGAGTTCTGTACAAAATAAATAAATAATTACATCATATGGAGACAATGATCTAGCAACCCAAAGTTCACTGGGAGACGATGGCCTAGACCTCTCACGAACTCATCACAACATCCTCCATGCGCCTCATCCTGCGGTACCTGTTCTTGACCTGTGGGGGTGTGAGACCGCAATAGTGAGCTCACATACGTTCATCGCTCAACAAGTTGTGGGGAATAATGTGCATGAACTCGCCAAAGGTGGGAGCTCATGTGAAGTGTGAGGCTTACCAAAGAGGATGGTTAAAGATGAGCATTGCTTTTAAAGTTGGTCAAAATTTTATTAGCAGCTACTAAGTATAAGTAGATACCAACCCAATTAAGTAGTAGAACAAAAGTGATAACAATACCTGCGATGCAATGCATATGACAAATTGAATTTTAGTTCCATAAGTTAATCATGTGAGTGTCCGAACAGCTCATGACCGTGAGAACGACTAGTATACCAGTTTTACACTGCAGAGGTTGCACATCTTTACCCACAAGTCATGTTACCCATCTGCCAAGAGATCGCGACTTCCCATACACCTCTACCGAGGAGGCGAGGCAGGGTAACACTACAAGGCCTTTACAAAGTTCCACTAGCTTCAGAAAACCTGCTACTGTTTCTAGGAAGCTCAAATGCAGGGACCCCTCGCCTGACCGCCATTGCAGCAAAATCAACCCAAGGGCCTCCCTACACTGACCACTCCCCTACTACCCTTGTCCCTTTCGGGTAAGGTCGTCATCCACTAGCTTTCCTAATTAGTCAGCCAAGGACGTCCCATACCACCCTTGTGGTAGCACTGTTTTCCCGGGTGGTTCTCCATGTTCCAATTAACATAATGATCTTATCATGAACAGTAAATAACAAATTGATAATAAAAGTGTGATTATGAATAATGTATATCTCCATACCCAAACCACATAAAGCAATAGTAGGTACTACCCAAAAATTCAGTGGTAAACAAGGTATAAAGATAGCCAAACTAGAGTAACCTATTGGGACCAATCAAAATTAACCTATGCAGATCATTATGATTAATAAGAACATTATTGGGTAAAAAGAAGTGATCAAGGGCATAACTTGCCTGGGACTTGAGATTCTAGGTACCAACTTGCTCTCCAAATGACTCGTAACCTCGCGCTAGTCGTAGAATACAAACAAACAGTGTATAGAAAAAATTAACATCACATCAAACATAAGTACAAACTGAATAATAATGATCTACATAAAGCTATGAGATCGTGGGATCGAGAACTACTAAAATTAGAGTTATGGTTAAAGTATTAGGATTTATGGTAGATCTATGTGGTTTAAATATTAAATTATATTATAAGTTGGTTAGTGTATATCATATGAGAGACTATTCTATAAATAATTAACTCAACCTTAATCTTAATTATACTTGACTAGAGATCGTATTTTAATCAAATTATAATTATGGATAGGTTAACTTCGATTAGAGGAGTTAATCTATTAAACATAGACTAGATAAATTTCTAATAATAAAAGTATGGGGTGTGATAAATGTTAGTGTCATACTATATAGATGATATTATTATGAACCTAACGCAATTCGAACGGATCAAATCGGAGTTACGGTTCTCAAGTTACGATTTTTTTCAAAGTTATTAAATACCTAGTATATAATAAATCAAGTGGAAAATTTTGATCCAGGTTTCATGACTAAACAGAGTTACTAGATGATAAACAATATTGAAACAAAATTAATGCAACTGGAACGGATTAAAAAGGAGCTAAGATGAATTTTCTATGAATTATATAAGTTCTGGAATTATTTTGGCACTAGAAATCCATTTTCTAAATTATTTTTCTTATTTTCTCAGTGTTCTGGACTGCGCATACAAAAACCAGGGACCCCAGGTTTGTTTTTGTTAATTTCAGGACCTTAGCGTAATATTCTCTCAACAGCAGAGGACGGCGGGTTTATTTTTAATAAATCTAGGGGCTCTTAAGGAAAAAGGCTATGGCGAAGGGGTATCAATGAATTCTATCCGTTGGACATCTCCGCAAGACGATATCATCAGTTGGACCAACCTGAAGATGGATAATCTGAACGAGTGCCAACACAAAAGAATGATCACCAAGTGGTCGCCACTTAACCAATACTAACCTAGTGTTATTCCAGGCAAGCCCCGGTGCATTTGCCACCTCCTTGCTGCTTTAAAATCTTTATCACCTTGTTTGATGCATTAGGTGATAGGAGTTGTGTGCTAAACAATTGATGCATTTCTTTCCTTAGAAAATTGATCACCATTCCTTGATTCCCTTTTATGAAAAGGATTTTACGATGCTTAGCCTTGCTCTAGAAAAACAAAAATGTTTTGTTTTAAAACAAAAGTGATGCTTCACAGTGGATGGGAATTTTTACAAAGGAAAAACTTATGATGGTGAATCCACCAAAGGCCTTGATTGAAAAGATGTACCTCTACCAGGTATCAAACTTTGGGTTTTAAATAATAAAGCTGAGACCAGACAAGTGGCTTGCACGAGAAGGAAGTCTCGGTGTAGTGCCTCCATCTGAGTCGATTAAGGACAGTGCCGATGTAGGCTTGATGATTGAGGACCTTTTAACTGGCCACATGCCTCGTCATGGGTAAGCTTTGCCTCGGGTAGACTAATACCATAAAGGCCAACACGCAATGGGAGTGGAGAGATGGAGTAGCGTGTACCCTCCGTGGCAAGAGGCTGGACGGTGGTGTATCTATGCTCTCGGTTGGCATGAACCCGGTCTGGTCTTAAGAAACCCGGTGGCGAGTTGACATATGCAAGGGTTAAGTGCTACATATGTCGTGTGGTTGGAGATCCCCAGCTAGGTATTAATCGATTCGGATCGCTGTTACTTCTTGGATATGAAGACTTGGTCACTGCCTGTCACACCCGGTTTTGGAAGGCAAACCGAATGCGAACCAGGATCAGAAACTCACGTACACAGCAATTACATAATTGGACATCATCACACAATGCTCGAAATAAATAGCGGAAAGGTACTTTATTACAACCAGATGTCCAAGACATCCACAGAGTCTAATACTTAACATTGTTCAACATAAATATCAAAGTGCGGAGAAACGAAACGTAGATGCTAAGCCTTCATAGGCAGCTGACTGGGGGTTTGCCACTAAGAAAGATCTAGAACTCGTCGTAATCCTAGAACTCCTCGAAGTCCTCCATGTTGCCAGCATCACCTCCTGAGCACTGAGTACAGTGGGGACAACCTGGGATGGGGGTGGTTTGTAAAGCAAGGGTGAGTACACATCAACGTACTCAGCAAATGTCCCATTTGGCTAAAGTGGACTAGCTGTATGAGGGGTTGAGGTCAAGCAGTTGCTTTTAGGTTAGTCAAGTATTTATTGTTATTAGTAGAGCCAACTTTTAGTAATAAACCTAGTTATTACCCAAAAGTACTTCCTTAAACGAGGAAATACCATAGATCAGATTTTATGGCATCATTATTAATCATCATCATAAAAGTATCCATATTTCTTCTAATCAAAGACGATCCCAAGGCTGCTCTTAACCGTGAGCTTGGCTGATATACCAGTTTTTAACACTCTGTAGAGGTTGTACACTTTACCCACAAGTCGTGATCCCTTTCTAGCCTGGGTTGTACAGACCCGATCTTCACTACCGAGGTGAATGGCCAGGGATACACTACGTAGCCTTTACAAAGACACCCCTGGTGCATAGCTGCTCGTTAGGTTACGCCAGTCGTACAAACGCAGTACACCTCCCCAAGGTGGGTGACTAACAAAAACCAAATCGAATGAACCTCTCCACCCCAACCTTGGTAGAGTGAGCACTACGCCCCAGCCCCCATTGACGGCCCTCCAACAAAGCCAACTACACCCCCAGGTTCATCTAATTATTTAGCTAAGGGCGTCCCATTCCACCCTCATGGTTGTACTGTTATCTTGGGTGGTCACTCCACGAATAGGTCCTTACGGAGAGGTACTCAGAAAAAGGCCTGAGCCTCCTAAAGTATCACAAGATCATCCACATAATCAGGATAACAGTATCGTATCATAAATGATCACATCATTTTCATTGATTTAGTTAAAGCAATAGCATAAAGCTGACCATGATTAACCCAAAAAGGTAAACAAGGATAAGTAAATACAGACTAGTCAATCCTTAGGTTTTATAAAGTAATGCGGGACAGTGAATTATAAGGTAAGTAGGACATAATAGGTCAGAGGACACTTGCCTTCACCAGGTTGTTGCTCAGGGATGTCTCCAACAACACACTCAGGAATCTCGGATTGCTCGTTGTCTAAATAAAGCGAACATGCACTCAATACATTTGGAAAGTACAAATGAACAACACACCAAACATGTACAAACATAGGAATACATCTTAAAAAGACACAATGCTACATAAGGGATAATGAGTTCAAAGTATAACATAAACTAGCTTAATTTGGAAATAGCTTATTATTTCTCTAAGTGTTACTCCCAAATACATAACATAGTTCAATTTATTTTATTGTGACCTAAAAATTAGATCAGGGATGATTTCATGTAATACACATTATTTATCTCACAAGATTAAACATGCTTTAATCTCTAGGGTTTTCCCTTTTTATTTCATTAAATAAACAAATCTAAACATATACTAGATCATAGTTAACCATAAAATTAGAGAGCACAGAATGTAAATGGAACTAATTTATTTAAACAGAGCATAAACCTATGAACATTTTGCAATTTGAATCACCAAATTTGGAGTTCATATGTAAAAGATATGAAATAAACAAGTTTAGGAGTTTGAAATACAAAATTAAGCCCTAATCTGCAATTATTTAAAAGGATAGGGTATGTTTGTAATAACTCAGGGGCCTGCGCGTAAAGTCTAAGGACGACAGATTCTATTCACAGAAAGCCGAGGGGGTCTTAAGCAAATCGACCACCGCGAAAGGGTATCCTGGCTTCTTGGCCATCCGATCAGGAACGGACGCCCGAGATTAGAAGCGGGCGCGTGGCATCGGACGCGAGGACTGACCGGCGGGTCCCACGCGTCAGTGGCCCACGTTTCCCTGGTGCGGGATGCGAGCGCGGGCGCTCCTTGGCGGGCAGGGCCCATAGGTCGGTGACTCGGACCAACGGGGGGAAACGGCGGGAGTCTGACAAACGGGGCCGCAGGGAGGTCGGGCCTGCTAGTTAGCGGTGGAGGGCACGTGCAGGCGCGACATCATGGGCGCGCGCTGACAGATGGGGCCCTCCATATAGTGACTAGGAACGGGGAAAGAAAGGGGGAGGCTGACGGGCGGGTCCTCCTTACCAGGACCGCCATCTACCTCGGCAGCGCGCACGGCGTGAGCGCCATGGCCGGAGCCGGCGACTCCGCGCAGGCGAACAGGGCATGGGGCGGCTGCGGTTGGCCGAGCGGACTTGGTTCGACAGCGCGGGACCGGAACCGATGATCACCGGCGACTAATCGGCGGAACAGAGAAAATGGGGGAGAGAGAAGAGAAGGTCCGGCGGGGAAATTCACCTTGGGTGGGGCAGGGACGAGGGCGAGGCTGGGCGTGATGGTGGCGGAGCACGATCACGGACGGCGGCTGAGCTCTACCGACGAATCCGGGCGCAGGGGCCTAGCGACGGGGAAGCTCCGGCGAGCTTGAAGAACGGGCGCGCGCAGCTCGGGTGAGTGGGCAGAGGCGAAATGAGTGAGGCAGGAGGAAGTGGGGGTGTGCGGGGACTTGTAGAGGGGGTCAGGGTGTCGGTTTGGAGCTGGGTGGCGATGTGGGTGTGGAGATCTCGGCGTGCGTGCGCGCTGTCTGCGCAGGTGGGCGGTTGAAGGAGGGGGGAGGGACTGGCGAGCGGGGCCCGCGGGACAGCGGCATAGACGCGTGAGCGCATAACAGACCGAAGCACCGACAGGGTGACCCCACTGGGCAGCGAGAGGGAGAAAGGGAAGAGGGGCGCGGGTCGGCGCCGACAGGCGGGGCCCGCCTGTCAGAGACCGAAGGTGCGCGGGCGAAGCTGGGCTTAGTGGGCCGACTGGGCTGCTTTCCCTTTTCCTTTTCTCTGAATTTTCTAATTCCTTTTCTATTTCTTTTCTATAGGGTTTTCAATTCCAAATTCATATTAGGTTTCAAATTCAAATAAATTCAAACTTGTGCAACACTTCAAAGAATATTTTAAGCTCAGCATGATGCAACATGTCATGACTCATATTGTTTTGGCAAAAATAAATAATTAAATCCCCCTAACTTTAAGCTAATTCTACTTAAAAAAAGAGAGAGAGAGAGACAATATAGAGATAGATAGAAACTAGTGAGAGAAGAGTAACACATGATTTTGGGTGATAATTAGAAAGAAATTTTATACCCCCAAAATCAGGGTGTTACCGACCTATCCCCCTTAAAAGAATCTCGCCCTCGAGATTCAAGGCTGGCTAGAAAAGGGCTCAAGGTACTTGACTTTCAAATCATCTTCTCTTTCCCAGGTTGCTTCTTCTTCTGAGTGGTGGCCCCATTTGACTTTGCACATCCTGATGGTACTTCTCCGAGTGACCCGATCTGCTATCTCCAGAATTTGAGTTGGCTTCTCAATATATGTCAGATCTTCTTGAACTTCAAGATCCTCTACTGGCAACTGCTCTTCTGGCACTCTCAAGCATTTCTTCAACTGAGACACATGGAACACATCGTGCACAGCGGACAGATTCTTCGGTAAGCTGAGTTGATAAGCCACTTCTCCACGTCTTGCTTGAATCTGATATGGCCCAATATATCGGGGTGCTAGCTTGCCTTTGATTCATCTGATGGGTGACACCTTCAAATAGACATAATCTCCTACTTCAAAACTGAGTTCCCTTCTTCTGGTGTCAGCATAGCTTCGCTGTCTGGACTATGCTGCCTTCAAATTCTCTCGGACCATTCTGACGTTCTCTTCGGCTTCAAGCAAAATATCTAGACCGAACACCTGTCTTTCACCAGGTTGGTCCCAATGCAATGGAGTTCTGCAATTCCTCCCATAGAGCGCTTCGAATGGTGACATCTTCAGACTGGCTTGGTAGCTGTTGTTGTAAGAGAATTCCGCATATGGTAACCTCTTGTCCCAACCTATCTTATCTTGCAAAGCACAAGCCCTCAACATGTCCTCTAGAATCTGATTGGTTCTCTCTGTTTGACCATCTGTCTATGGGTGATAGGCTGAGTTGAACTTCAAGTGTGTGCCCAAAGCTTCATGCAACTGCTGCCAGAAATGAGAGGTGAACTAAGTGCCTCTATCTGATACTATCTTCTTTGGAACGCCATGCAAGCACACAATCCGAGCCATGTATAGTTCGGCTAAAACCACACTGTTGTAGGTGGTCTTGACTGGTATGAAATGGGTCGTCTTTGTCAAACAATCCACTACTACCCAAATAGAGTCGTAACCAGTATGAGTGCGGGGCAAACCAACTATAAAGTCCATTCCGATCTCATCCCATTTCCACTGAGAAATCTGCAATGGCTGCAACAAACCTGTAGGTCTCTGATGTTCTGCTTTAACCCTCTAACACCTGTCACATACAGCCACATACTCTGCTATCTCCCTTTTCATATCGTACCACCAGAATCTTTTCTTTAAGTCCTGGTACATCTTCTCACTACCAGGGTGTATAGAGTATGCTGTCTCATGGGCTTCCTTGAGAATCAGTTCCTGGATCGATTTGATGTCAGGAACACACAGTCTATCCTTGAACCATACCACTCCTTATGTATCTTCACGGAAATCCTTGCCTTTTCCATCTATGATCAGCTGCCGGATCTTGTTGATTTTCTCATCATCCTTCTGACCTTTCCTGATGTCTTGCTCTAGAGTGGGTTCCAACTCGATTGTCACTCCTTGAGTGTTGTTCAGAAATCCGAGACTCAATCTGTCAAACTCCTTCGCTAGCTCATACGGCATCGGGTAAGCGGCCAACATATTGACTTGATTCTTTCTACTAAGAGCATCTACAACCACATTTGCTTTGCTTGGGTGATAATGAATCTCCATCTCATAGTCTTTGATCAACTCTAGCCATCTTCGCTGCCTCATGTTTAACTCTGACTGAGTGAATATGTACTTGAGACTCTTATGATCCGTGTAGATGTCACACTTCTACCCATAAAGATAATGCCTCTAGGTCTTCAATGCATGAACCACGACTGCTAATTCTAGATCATGAGTAGGATAATTCCTCTCATGAATCTTCAATTGTCGGGACGAGTATGCCACTACTCTCCCTTCCTGCATTAACACACATCCCAGTCCAGTGTATGAAGCATCACAATATACTGAGAATAGCTTGTGAACATCTAGCAGAATCAGCACGGGTGCCGTTGTCAACTTCTCCTTCAATGTCTTAAAGGACTTCTGGCATGTGGGGGTCCACTTGAACTCAACCTTCTTTGCCAACAAGGCTGTCATTGGCCTGGCAATCTTGGAGAAACCTTCAATGAAACCCCGATAATAACCGGCCATTTCGATGAAACTCTTGATTCCTCGGACATCTTTTGGTGCTTTCCGGTCCAAGATAGTTGTTACCTTCTTCGGATCTACAGTCAATCCCTCTCGGTTTATAATGTGACCCAAGAATAGGACTTCACTGATCTAGAACTCGCACTTGCTAAGCTTGGCATACAGCTGACAATCTCGTAGCCTCTGGAGTACTTTCCTCAAATGCTCCTCATGCTCCTGCTCATTCTGGGAATATATAAGAATGTCATCAATGAACACCACTACGAACTTGTCGAGGTAGTCCATGAACACACTGTTCATCAAGTACATGAAGAAGGCTAGTGCATTCGTCAAACCGAATGACATGACCGTGAACTCATATAGTCCATACTTGGTGATGAATGCCATCTTCGGTATATCCGAGGGTCAGATTCTGAGCTGATGGTAGCCTGACCTCAAATCTATCTTCGAGAACACACTGGCTCCTCTCAACTGATCGAATAAGTCTTTGATTCTAGGTAGGGGGTACTTGTTCTTGATAGTAACCTCATTCAAAGATCTGTAGTCAATGCACATCCTCTTTGTTCCATCCTTCTTCTCCACAAATAGCATTGGGGCTGCCCAAGGCGAGGTACTCGGTCTGATGTAGCCTTTCTCTAACAACTCATCAATTTGCTTCTTGAGTTCCACCAACTCTGGTCCGGACACTCGATAGGCTCTCATGGAAATAGGGGCGGTGCCTGGGATATGTTCTATGGCAAATTCAACCTTCCTTTCAGTTGGCGTACCTGGTAACTCCTCGGGAAACACATCTGGGAATTCTGACACTACATGGATAGCCTCTGATGGTTTAATCTCCTTAATATGAGCGGAGACTTGGTGACAACTCCCTTTTCTTGGTCCTGACAAGACCAACTCTAATAACACTTCTTCTCCTGATAGGGACACTAACTTCACTATTCTCTTATCACAACTAAGGCTGGCTTGATACTTGGTTAGCCAATTCATCCCTAGGATGACATCTATAGTTGTATCCTGGTTTCCCATAACTATTAAATCAGCGGGGAACTCTATCCCCCTTATTTGAATTCTTGCACTAGGGCAAAATCTATCTGTTTGGGTCCTTCCACCAACTGAACTAACCCTCATAGGTGGATACATGGGTGCTACTGGTATATTATGTGATTCTACCCATGATGCAGTCACAAAAGAATGCGTTGCTCCAGTATCAAATAACACATTTGTAGAATGGTACTTGACTAAAAACATACCTAGTGCCACTCCTGCAGTCTCCTAGACTGTGTCTGCCTTCAAGTGGTTCACCTTTCCATACTGGGCACGAGGCTACCCACGATTGTTGCCTCCTTGCTGCATTGCATTCTGCCTGACTGGGGCATTGGGAGCTGGCTGCTGCTGAGCTGCTTTCTTTGGGCAATGATTCGCCCAATGGCCTTGTTCCCCACAGTGGAAACATGCACGACTTCCTCCTTAGGCTGGCGCTGCTTGATTGTTCTGGTTGGTTGCTGGGGCAGGAAGACGGGCTGCCTGGTTGCTCTGACGCTGGTATTGATTTCCTCCTTGCTGGTTGTTCTGACGGTACTGCTGCTGCTGAGGAAACTGCCTCTAGTACTGCTGCTGTTGGTTCTGATGATGATGCTGGTGCTGGTGACCTTGCTTGAATGGCTGAGGTGGGTTGCCTGAGTAGCGAGGATGGCTGCTACTCCCAACTTGAGATCCACCAATCTTGCGTTTCCTGTCTTCCATTTCCCGACGCTTCCTTTCTGTCATAATTGCTCTATCGATCAGATGTTGGAAGGTAGGGAAGGTGTGGTTCATCAGTTGGTAATCGAGGGGATCAACCAATCCTCTCAAGAAGCGGTACTGCCTCTTGGCATCCGTGTTGACATCTTCTAGGGCGTAACGCGACAGCTGCAGAAACTTGTCCCTATACTCGCTGATGGATAGGGGACCTTCTTTCAGGGCGAGAAACTCCTCTTTCCTCACTATCATCAGTCCCTCGGGCACATGGTAGCGACGGAAGTTATCCCTGAATTCTTCCCAAGTGATGGCCTCAGGGTTGGCATGGGTGGCAAGGTAAGACTCCCACCAAGACTAGGCTACTCCCCTCAGCTGTCAGGGACCATACAACACTTCCTCACGATCGTTGCACTGGGCAGTGTGCAACTCGCGTTCCACGGTACGCAACCATTCTTCGTCGTCCATGGGATCAACAGAATGGGCAAAGACTGGGGGATGGCCCCTCACGAATTCTGCCCACTTATCTCTGGGCACTTATAGCATCTGGACTTGCACTAGGCGCTGAGGCGCTGGGGGCTGCTGCTGTACTTACTGCATTGCTGCTAGGGTATGTCCGATTGCCTAAACTGCTTGTGTCTGCATCAAGAACATCTGCTCAATGGTCATCAGGGGTGGCGGTGGCAAATGCTGTTGCGGGGCTGCCTCCTCTTGGGATGTCTGTTGTTCAGGCTGTGCACGCCTCGCACCTCTACGCCTGTTCTCAGACATCTGTAGAAATCACACACATATATCAAATTTGACTCTGTAGCCTTTCAGCATAAGAAAAGATGTATAGAAACTCTTCATAGCACTGATCAAATGCCCATCTTCACTCCCAACTTCTCAAATAAAGAGGAAAGTGGAAACACATGGATTACCCAACTAAATAACTGACTTTATTAATAACTACACCAAGTTGTAGGGGATACCCACAGCTTGATGACAATCATTATAAAAATCCAACTTCATTACATGTCCATCATAACAAGCATCCAACATACGATAAGCAAACTAACTCGAACTAAGACTAACTAGACTAAGACACTGAAGTAAGCATTATTACAGACTCCGACTCCATCGATGTATGGATCTAAATCTATGTGGGTCCTGCAGTCTGGGGTACCATAGTAAAAGCGACCACGGGGCGGTGAACGGTAAGGGTGCTGAATCCCGATAGGGGCAGGAGAACCACCATCCAAATAGTGGCGTGCTGCGCAGTCAGCACGCAATTCCGCAACCTCCGCCCGAACCTTGCCCAACTCGTCAAGGGCATGGTCCAACTCTGTGTTCAGCACGACAGCCAAGTTGACCATGCTATTCAGCCTAGGATTGCCCTCACCAACTGGCGAGGCAATCAAACCTCCAGCACTGCTGGTCGACCGGCGAGGGTAGTACTTCAGGTCGAGGCCATCAGCTACCCCGCTGAACAACGAGCAATACTGAGAAAGTGCCCGTCATGCTGCATCTTGCATGGCTGCCTCGGCAGTATCCCTCTCAGTAATAGAATAGTGCTCTGAGAAGGCCTCTACACCCAGGAGATCATCGTCCCGATGGCGCACCAAGCAAGTAGCCTCCCACTGGTCCGGGTATAGCCCGCGACGATGCTGGTAAACTACACAACGGTACTCGATGGACCAAGTGTGTCGATCGAAGGCCCGATGCAACAGGGTATCGAGAGCGTCGTGGAAGTGACACCCGCGAGCGGCGTCACAAGTGATGGGTCTAGCGATCCATCCCTCCGGCTCCGGCTCCTCCGAGAGCTCCGTGCTGTGGCTCGAACTGCCACCAGCGTCATCATCGTCTCTGTCTCCATCAGGGTCTCCTTCAGTAGCCGGGATGCCCTGTGGTGGTGCAGGGGGCATCACTGGCTGAGGTGCAGGGGAAGGCGGCCTCCCAGACTCCACCTCCCGCTGAGGCGAGTGGGAAGAGTCCTGCTGCTCCTAGTCCTGCTCCTGCTCCTGGCGTCGGCGCTCCTGCTCCTCATGCAGGCAATGATGCAGTCTCTCCAGGTGACTGGAGTGACCTGGCACCGTGCGATGCAATGGACGCTCCGCCAGGCGAGAAGGCAAAAAGGGGATCACAGACTTACATGCAGTGCACCTGATACGGGCCATCTACAAAAGACATCGTAAGCACAAGAGTAAGAGTAGAACTATGAGACCAGAAAGTAAACAGATAGAAAAGTGAGACAAAACATTTTGAGATGAGTAAATAACATAGAGTTGGTCAAGATGACTAACTTTTGAAAGAACTCTAAGGTCAAGGTAAGAGTAGGGTGTCTATAGTCCTTAGATCGAACATTTTAGTCTAGGTTAGTGGTCCTACAGTCAGCAAGGCTTTGATACCACTTATGTCACACCCGGTTTTGGAAGGCAAACCGAATGCAAACCATGTATGTGCCAGGATCAGAAACTCACGAACACAATGATTACATAATTGGACATCATCACACAATGCTCGAAATAAATAGCGGAAAGGTACTTTATTACAACCAGATGTCCAAGACATCCATAGAGTCTAATACATAACCATTGTTCAACATAAATATCAAAGTGCGGAGAAACGAAACGTAGATGCTAAGCCTTCACAGGCAGCTGACTAGGGGTTTGCCACTAAGAAAGATCTAGAACTCGTCGTAATCCTGGAACTCCTCAAAGTCCTCCTGTTGCCAGCATCACCTCCTGAGCACTGAGTACAGTGGGGACAACCTAGGATGGGGGTGGTTTGTAAAGCAAGGGTGAGTACACATCAACGTACTCAGCAAATGTCCCGTTTGGCTAAAGTGGACTAGCTGTATGAGGGGTTGAGATCAAGCAGTTGCTTTTAGGTTAGTTAAGTATTTATTGTTATTAGTAGAGCCAACTTTTAGTAATAAACCTAGTTATTACCCAAAAGTACCTCCTCAAACGAGGAAATACCACAGATCAGATTTTATGGCATCATTGTTAATCATCATCATAAAAGTATCCATATTTCTTCTAATCAAAGAGGATCCCAAGGCTGCTCTTAACCGTGAGCTCGGCTGATATACTAGTTTTTAACACTCTGCAGAGGTTGTACACTTTACCCACAAGTCGTGATCCCTTTCCAGCCTAGGTTGTACAGACCCGATCTTCACTACCAAGGTGAATGGCCAGGGATACACTGTGTAGCCTTTACAAAGACTCCCCTGGTGCATAGCTGCTCGTTAGGTTTCGCCAGTCGTACAAACGCAGTACACCTCCCCAAGGTGGGTGACTAACAAAAACCAAATTGAATGAACCTCTACACCCCAACCTTGGCAGAGCGAGCACTATGCCCCGGCCCCCATTGATGGCCCTCCGGCAAAGCCAACTACACCCTTAGGTTCATCTAATTATTCAGCTAAGGGCGTCCCATTCCACCCTCATGGTTGTACTGTTATCCTGGGTGGTCACTCCGCGAACAGGTCCTTACGGAGAGGTACTCAGGAAAAAGGCCTGAGCCCCCTAAAGTATCATAAGATCATCCACATAATCAGGATAACAGTATCGTATCATAAATGATCACATCATGTTCATTGATTTAGTTAAAGCAATAGCATAAAGCTAACCATGATTAACCCAAAAAGGTAAACAAGGATAAGTAAATACAGACTAGTCAATCCTTAGGTTTCATAAAGTAATGCAAGACAGTGAATTATAAGGTAAGTAGGACATAATAGGTCAGAGGACACTTGCCTTCACCAGATTGTTGCTCAGGGAGGTCTCCAACAACACACTCAGGAATCTCGGACTGCTCGTTGTCTAAATAAAGCGAACATGCACTTAATACATTTGGAAAGTACAAATGAAAAGCATACCAAACATGTACAAACATAGGAATACATCTTGAAAAGACACAATGCTACATAAGGGATAATGAGTTCAAAGTATAACATAAACTAGCTTAATTTGGAAATAGATTATTATTTCTCTAAGTGTTACTCCCAAATACATAACATAGTTCAATTTATTTTATTGTGACCTAAAAATTAGATCAAGGATGATTTCATGTAATACACATTATTAATCTCACAAGATTAAACATGCTTTAATCTCTAGGGTTTTCCCTTTTTATTTCATTAAATAAACAAATATAAACATATACTAGTTCATAGTTAACCATAAAATTAGAGAGCACAGAATGTAAATGGAACTAATTTATTTAAATAGAGCATAAACCTTTGAACATTTTGTAATTTGAATCACCAAATTTGGAGTTCATATGTAAAAGATATGAAATAAACAAGTTTAGGAGTTTGAAATACAAAATTAAGCCCTAATCTGCAATTATTTAAAAGAATAGGGTCTGTTTGTAATAACTCAGGGGCCTGCTTGTAAAGTCTAAGGACGGCGGGTTCTATTCGTAGAAAGCCGAGGGGGTCTTAAGCAAATCGACCACCGCGAAAGGGTATCCTGGCTTCTCAGCCATCCGATCGGGAACGGACGCCCGAGATTAGAAGCGGGCACGCGGGATCGGATGCGAGGACTGACCGGTGGGTCCCACACGTCAGCGGCCCGGGTATCCCTAGCGCGGGATGTGAGCGCGACTGCTCCCAAGCAGGTGGGGCCCACGGGTTGGCGACTCGGACCAACAGGAGGAAACAACGGGAGTCTGACAAACGGGGCCGCGGGGAGGTCGGGCACGCTAGTTAGCGGTGGAGGGCTCGCGCAGGCGCGACATCGCGGGCGCGCGCTGACAGACGGGGCCCTCCAGACAGTGACCAGGAACGGGGAAAGAAAGGGGGAGGCTGACAGGCCGGTCCTCCTTGCCAGGACCGCCGTCTACCTCGGCAGCGCGCACAGCGCGAGCGCCATGGCCGGAGCCGGCGACTCCACGCAAGCGAATAGGGCACGGGGCAGCTACAGTTGGCCGGGCGGACTCGATTCGACGGCGTGGGACCGGAACCGACGATCACCTGTGACTAATCGGTGGAACAGAAAAATGGGGGAGAGAGAAGAGAAGGTCCGGCGGGGAAATTCACCTAGGGTGGGGCAGGGACGAGGGCGAGGCTGGGCGTGACGGTGGCGGAGCACGATCGCGGACGGCGGCTGAGCTCTACCAACGAATCCTGGCGCAGGGGCCTAGCGACGGGGAAGCTCCGGCGAGCTTGAAGAACGGGCGCGCGCAGCTCGGGTGAGTGGGCAGATGCGAAATGAGTGAGGCAGGGGGAAGTGGGGTTTTGCGGGGACTTGTAGAGGGGGTCAGGGTGTCGGTTTGGAGCTGGGTGGCGACGTGGGCACGGCGATCTCGACGTGCGTGCGCGCTGTCCGTGCAGGCTGGCAGTTGAAGGAGGGGGGAGGGACTGGCGAGCGGGGCCCGCGGGACAGCGGCACAGACGCGCAAGCACATAATAGACCGAAGCACCAACAGCGTGACCCCACTGGACAGCGAGAGGGACAAAGGGAAGAGGGGCGCAGGTCGGCACCGACAGGCGGGGCCCGCCTGTCAGAGACCGAAGGCGCGCGGGCAAAGCTAGGCTTAGTGGGCCGACTGGGCTGCTTTCCCTTTTTCCTTTTCTCTGAATTTTCTAATTCCTTTTCTATTACTTTTCTATAGGGTTTTCAATTCCAAATTCAAATTAGGTTTCAAATTCAAATAAATTCAAACTTGTGCAACACTTCAAAGAATATTTTAAGCTTAGCATGATGCAACATGTCATGACTCATAATGTTTTGGCAAAAATAAATAATTAAATCCCCCTAACTTTAAGCTAATTCTACTTAAAAGGAAGAGAGAGAGAGAGACAATATAGAGATAGATAGAAACTAGTGAGAGAAGAGTAACACATGATTTTGGGTGATAATTAGAAAGAAATTTTATACCCCCAAAATCAGGGTGTTACATTGCCCTACACGTAGCAATCTAGTGAACTGAAGGGTTTATAAAAAGACGGCTAGTATAGGCCAAGTGCTTGAACTAGGATAGAAAAAACTCTAGATGCAGGTAACTTTACTTAACCTGATAAGTAAAAATGGATTTTAAGGATCCACTCATAGTAAGCATTTCCGCAAACAGAGTCTTTGATTCTTGACAAGCTTTACCTTAACTCCCTCAAACTAACATATCCTTGAGAGTCTTTTCTTTAGTCGGGTAAGTCTTGCTGAGTAATTGCATACTCAGGGTTTTATTCCCTATTGTTTTTCAGGTCATAATTTTGTGCTGTTGTTGATGGTGTTAAGTGCTGGTGGGCTCGACCTTCTTATAAGTCTAAGTAACTCTTCTATACTTCTTATTAAGGATTGTCACTTAAGCTAGCATATATTTCAAACTTATAAATAATTTATAACATTTCAAAGTTTATGTCTTTGAATCACTTTGTAACCACTCTGATAAACATAATGTAAATATGTTGTAACTTGTAACCTTTTGTAATAAAGAAATTCCGCTGCAAAATGTTGGTGTGTTGAAAGCTCTCTTGTGGGTTTTGGTGTTTGGACGACAACCCAATTAAAGGACTAACAAGTGTGCTAAGTGTTGAACAGGTGCTTTATGCAAAGTTAATAGGGTTCAACACAAGTAAACAGGTGTGATTGTCCAAAGATGGAATTATCTATAGATAATGGACATCACAAGAAAGATAGACATTGCTTAAGTGAGACTTGATGTGCATAACTTGGAGACAACCGATCAAACCAAGGATGGAAGCAAGAAGAGCTTCGAGGTACCGAGTGCACGGGAGAAAGTCAAGGAGACCAGGAACCCAAAGCCAGGGGTGAAGAAGAAGACTTGCGAAATCAAGGTTGATCGAGTTAAGAAGAGTTATGGTACATCAAGGAACACTACATAAGGACATGACTTACAACCAATGAGGTAACATCTACAATTATGTGGTGTAAGTCATAAGGCTCAAGACCAAGCTCAAAAAGTGAACAAGGTCACTGGAAGGAGAACAAATGTCAAAATCAGAACTGGAAGCAGCCCAAAAGAGCTAAGTGCACCTTGACCTTTAATTTGGGTTGTTCCTATGTTTGGAGATATTCTATGTGACCTTTGCAGGATGTTGGAGCTCAAAAATGTCAATCTAGATCAAGTCAAGCTGACTTGATGATTTATGAGTCCAACATCAATCTCAATCATGCCAAATGCTAAAGAAGTGAAAATCAAAGAGAAGGTATGTTTCTAGACTTAGTACATTGGTTTTTGTGTACTAATATATTTGTCTAAGTGTTAGAAACATAGAAAAGAAGAAAAGAAAAGAGATGCAAAAGGCTTGGCTGTGTACAACCAAGACTCAGCTCAGTCTGACACATCGGACTGTCCGATGGTGCACCGGACAGTGTCCGGTGCGCCAGGCTGAACTACGGTGAACTGGCCGCTCTTGGGAGAAGTTTGGCGGTGTACGGCTATAATTCACCGGACTGTCCGGTGGTGCACCGGACTATCTGGTGAGCCAACGGTCGGCAGCGCAATCAGCGGACGACACGTGGCCTGAGCCAACGGTCAGTTGGCGCACCGGACAGTGTCCGGTGAGCCAAGTCGACCGTTGCTCCAACGGTCAGCTGAGCCCGATTTGGAAGGAGATCGCGCACCGGACATGCTATAGGACTTGTCCGGTGTGCCACCCGACAGAAAGCAAATATTGCCTTCCAAAATGAACTCCAACGGCTCCTAGGCCCTTGGGTCTATAAAAGGGGACACCTAGGCGTCTCCAAGAATAACACAAGTGCAGCCAACGAGTTTAGACATCATTCGGATCAATTCTCTCTCTCCCTCTCGTGTATATCTCTCTAGTTTGTGTAGAGGCAAAACTATAAGCCTTGAGAGAGTGGAGAAGTGCTGCTAAGAGCTAGAGCAAGGTCTTGAGCATATTGTTACTCTGCCGGAGTGCTGTCAAGAAGATTGTAAGCAGCTGCGGCTTTGTTGTAACTAAACTCAACATAGTGGAAGACTCTATCTGTCATACTGACAGATCTGAGCAAACGGAGGAAGGAGTTGAAATAGACTCCAAGCCCAGGTGTGGCTAACTCCAACGAGGACTAGGCAAGCATTTCAGGCTTGGCCGAACCTCAGGATAAATCCCTGTGTTTGTGTGCTGTCTCTCTGTCTTATATACTCGTTATATCTGCACTTCAATACTTATCTGTGGTACAAGTTATATTTGAAGTGCAGGGCTTTTTGAGACAGGATCTTCTATTCCGCTGCAACCTACTCGAAGGGTCTTTCATTCCACTGCGATCTGGTCTTCGAGTAGAGTAAGTGTTGGGACCGTGCTTCGGTGCGCCGAAGGTCTTACACGAAGAAGCAGCTTCGGCTGAAGTCGTCTCCAAGAGATGGCCGAAGGTTCCTTGTCATGGAGCTTCGGCGTTACAAACCGACATAGAGATAGAATGACCTTTTTATCCATAGAGGTCTGAGTCAATGTTGTAAACTTTTGTAAGGGGCATAATTGTAATTTGTCATAGGCTGCGACCTGTGCCTATAAATAGATGACCAGTACCTCTGTACTGTTCACGCGAACCTGTCATTTGCCTTCGCATCACGCTTGTATTCTCACCTTCCTCAGGACCGAAGGTACATTTGTAATTTGAAATCATTTATATTCGTTCGTATTAGTAAAGATGGAAATGATTCTATGATAACATTTGAATGTTTATTTTATACTTCATGATTTATATGAGTACTTCGTCCCTCGTTATTATGTTTACGAAGGTACGCCCTTCGTAACCTTCGTCCGAAATGCTTTATATCTCGAAGGGATATAAGGTGGTGGAGGACGAAGGACTTTAACATTTAACATTTTCTGTGTTGCCTTGTTCTTAACTCTTAGCATTTGAGAACAAGCCCCCAACATTGGCGCCCACCTCCGGTGAACTCACTTCCACTTTTCTGAGCTGATGGCTTCGTTCAACAATCAAGCTGGAGCTGCTTCGGCTTCGAAGCTGGTGCTCCCGATAACAGGCGGTTCTTGCTCAGAGCCGGCTAACAAGAAGCAGAAGAAGGAGGCTCAGAGAAGAGTGCAGCATGTTGGAGTGCAGGGACCCTTCATCAAGTCAAAATGGTCCCACATTCCAATTACTTTCTCTCAGGAAGACCTTCAGCTTAAGGATTATCCTCACAATGATGCCATGGTTATCTCTTGCGTGATCAAAGGATTTCTGGTCCACAATGTCCTAGTTGATACAGGCAGTGCAGCTGACATTATATTTGCTAAAGCCTTCAGACAAATGCAAGAGCCCGAAGACAAGATTCATGATGCTACGCACCCTCTTTGTGGCTTCGGAGGGCGGCAGATTGTAGCACTTGGGAAGATTACCATGCCGGTAACCTTCGGATTTGTTAACAACACAAGGACTGAGCAAATTGTGTTTGATATTGTTGACATGGAGTATCCTTACAATGCTATCATTGGTCGCGGAACTCTTAATGCTTTCGAAGCAATTCTTCACCCAGCTTATCTCTGCATGAAGATACCTTCGGACCAAGGACCTATTGCTATTCATGGAAGCCAGGAAGCTGCTAGAAGGGCCGAAGGAAGCTGGACTGACTCCAAGGCAATCCATAACATAGATGGAGCTGAAGCTTGTGAACAGTACAAATTCAGGAGGGAGAAGGCAGCTTCAGCGGATCAGCCGAAGCCCATGTTATTGTGTGAAGACATAGCAGAGCAGAAGGTGTTGTTGGGCTCGCAATTATCTGAAGACCAGGAAAAAACCTTGATAAGGTTTTTATTCAACAACAAAGATGTCTTTGCATGGTCAGCTAATGATCTCTGTGGAGTAAATCGGGATGTTATTGAACATTCGCTCAATGTTGACCCATCCTTCAGACCCCGAAAGCAGAGGCTTCGGAAAATGTCTGATGACAAGGCCGAAGGGGCTCGCAATGAAGTAAAAAGACTCCTCAGTGCAGGAGTTATCAGAGAAGTGAAGTATCCAGAGTGGCTAGCTAACACTGTTATGGTGAAGAAGGCCAATGGCAAGTGGAGAATGTGTATTGATTTCACAGATCTCAACAAGGCTTGTCCGAAGGATGAATTCCCGCTGCCAAGGATAGACTCTTTAGTCGATGCAGCAGCTTCTTCAGAGCTCATGAGTCTCCTAGACTGCTACTCAGGCTATCATCAAATTTGGATGAAGAAGGAAGATGAGCCAAAAACCAGCTTCATAACCCCAAGTGGTACATATTGCTATCTTCGGATGCCTGAGGGGCTCAAAAATGCCGGAGGGAGTTTCAGCCGAATGACAGCGAAGGTTCTCCAGTCTCAAATAGGCAGAAATGTGCTGACTTATGTCGATGACATTATTGTAAAAAGCACGAAGCAGGAAAATCATATTGCTGATCTGCAGGAGACCTTCGCCAGCTTCAGACAAGCTGGTCTGAAGCTGAATCCAGAAAAATGTGTCTTCGGAGTGAAGAAGGGCAAATTTCTTGGATGCTTGGTTTCAACAAAGGGGATCGAAGCTAATCCAAATAAAATCGAAGCTATACTTCGAATGGAGCCACCAACCACAAGAAAAGGGGCCCAAAGATTGACAGGAAGGCTGGCATCTCTCAACAGATTTATATCCAGATCAGCAGAAAGAAACTTACCATTCTTCGAGGTGCTGAAGTCAGCTGAAGTCTTTCAATGGGGCCCAAGTCAACAAAAAGCCTTCGAAGAGCTGAAGCAATACTTAATAGATCTAACAACATTAACCCCACCAACGCCAGGGGCTCCCCTGTTGTTATATGTGGCAGCTTCGCACTCAGCAGTAAGTGCGGCACTTGTCCAGGAGAAGTTTGATGGTCAGGTCAAGAAGCAGGTCCCAATATATTTTGTATCTGAGGTCCTCAGTGTCTCAAAGAAAAATTATACAGAGCTGGAGAAGGTGTTGTATGCCGTTTTAATGGCATCCAGGAAGCTTCGGCATTATTTTCAGGCATACAATATTATTGTTCCTTCTTCGCAGCCGTTGAAGGATATCATGAGAAATAGAGAAGTTACTGGCCGGATTGGAAAATGGGCTGCGGAGCTCAATGAATTTTACATTGACTATGTGCATAGATCCTCAATCCAGTCTCAAGCATTGGCAGATTTCATTGCCGACTGGACGCCAGGGGCTCAGGACGAAGAAGCAAATAAAGATGCCGAAGTATGGACAGTGTTTTGTGATGGCTCTTGGGGAACCTTCGGAGCAGGTGCAGCTGCTGTGTTGGTCTCACCGTCCAAGGTTAAAACTTGCTATGCAGCAAGACTTGACTTTAGCTGCACAAATAATATAACTGAGTACGAAGCCCTGCTCCTGGGTCTTCAGAAACTAAAGGCAATGGGAATCAGAAGGGCGATTCTTAAAACTGATTCCCAGGTTGTTTCGGGTCATATTGACAAAAGTTGCAAGGCTAAAGACCCGAAGCTTGAAAAATACCTAGACACGGTCCGAAGGATCGAAGCTTCCTTCGAAGGATTTTCTGTTAAGAATATCCCTCGAGGACAAAATGAGCATGCTGATTTGTTGGCCAAGTCTGCAGCACAGGGGCTGCCGCTACCTTCGGATGTGTTTTTCGAAACAATAAAGGCACCTTCAGTGGAGCTACTTGAAAGAGCAGTCCTTAACATTTCTCCTGTGTACAGTGAAGATTGGAGAACTGAAATAATCTCTTACCTTCAGGGTAACTTCCTATCAGATGACGAAGCTTATAATAAAAGAATAGAGGCAAGAGCTCGTCCGTATATCATGATAGAAGGGGAATTATACAAGCATGGAGTTTGTGCCCCGCTGCTCAAGTGCTTATCTAGAGCCGAAGGTATAGAATTGATGAAAGAGATACATGCAGGCCTGTGTGGATCCCACATCGGATCCAGGCCGTTACTTGGAAAAGTTTTTCGCCAAGGGTTTTATTGGCCGAAGGCAGCTTCGGATGCAGCGGAGTTGGTTCAAAAGTGCGAAGGTTGTCAGAAATGTGCAAGAGATCAAAAGCAACCTTCGTCTTTGACACAGCTGATACAGCCCATCTGGCCATTGCAAAGGTGGGGCCTCGACTTGCTGGGTCCATTACCACCGGCTCAAGGCAATCTGAAATATGTTATAGTGGCTGTGGAGTATTTTTCCAAGTGGATTGAGGCGAAGCCATTAGCTACAATAACTTCGGCCACTGTCCAAAAATTTTTCTGGCAGAACATTGTCTGTCGCTTCGGAGTGCCGAAGGCCATCACTGTAGATAATGGAACACAGTTCGACTCCGAAGATTTCAGAAATTTCTGTGATCAAATTGGAACGAAGATCCATTTTGCATCAGTCAGGCATCCGGAGTCGAATGGGCTTGTTGAAAGGGCCAACGGCATCATAATGACAGGAATAATGAAGTTAATCTTCAATCAACCCAGGGGAAAGTGGCCAGATCAGTTGACCAAAGTGGTGTGGAGCCACAATACAACAACATCAAGGTCTACAGGCTTTACCCCATTTAAGTTGTTATTTGGGGACGAAGCAATAACTCCGGAAGAAGCTAAAGCTGGATCAATAAGAGTGGTAGCTTCGGCAGAATCAGGTGCCGAAGATGCTTGTCTTGTGGAAAAAGATGCCTTAGAAGGGATCAGGCTTCAGGCCGTGGAGAATATCAATAAATATCAAGCTGAAACAATCAAATGGCGAGATAGAAAGGTCCGGCTAAAAAATATTGAGCCAGGGCATTTGGTGCTTCGGAGAGTGGCCAACCCAGATACAGTGGGCAAGTTACAATTGAAATGGGAAGGGCCTTTCTTAGTAGCATCCTCGTCAAGGCCTGGGTCATACAGATTGAAGGACATGGATGGTAATGAAATTCCAAGATCTTGGAATGCAGATGAGCTTCGGAGATATTATGTATAACTTGATGTAACTTTTTATGTTTTCCTTTTTCTTTTTCATGGCACCCTTTTCCTTTCTAAAGGGGGAGAAAGGTTTTTAATGGGGCCATCATATGTAATTTCCTTTTTAGTTTTATAAGAGCAAAATCCCCCAAAGAATGTAAATGTAAAAGCTAAGAACGCACCATCGAGTGCCGAAACTGAAAAAAAAAGAGAGAAGAAGCTCCAAAGACGTCCCTAAGGGGATGCAGAGCTCTGATTCCGCCGAAAGTAAAAGGCGAAGAAGCTCCAAAGACGTCCCTAAGGGGATGCAGAGCTTACAGCGAAAAGTCAACGCTGATACCGCCTAAGTAAAAGGCGAAGAAGCTCCAAAGACGTTCCTAAGGGAATGCAGAGCTTATACTGCCTAAGTAAAAGGCGAAGAAGCTCCAAAGACGTTCCTAAGGGGATGCAGAGCTGATGTGTGGTTGGTTCTAAAGGAATAATGGCTGAGAGTGTGGCTTCGGACATATGTTGTGGACATTCATTCGCACATTGCATTACATCATGGCATTTGCATGCATAAGCATTCATTCATAGCATTTATGTACCAAAGTGGTTGCTTCGGCAAAAAGAAGAAGAGGATTTTTATGATTCGTTATGCTTTGTTGCGTACAAAAAAGAAAAGCTTCGTCGCTCGGCAAAAGAAGAATTGGTCTCTTATGCTTCGTTGTGTACGAAAAGAAGGGAAGGTGTTTTTTCGCCCTTGGCTCAAAATACTGATTTCGTCCACATCAAAGCGCCTCAGCAGAAGGGTAAGAATATATTACAAGGTATGTACAAAGTTCCTTGAGAACAGTTCAATTGTATTTACAAAAGTTGTTGCAAAAGTATCCTAAGTTTTTCCTATAGTATACTTCTACTGATTTTCATTAAGCTTCAGCTTCGGCGACAGCTTCGGCGGCATATACTTTAAGTATCACCTTCAGCTTCGTCATCCTACATAAATCAAGGTATCGTGAGTAAAAATCAAAGTGCAAAGGAGAAAGTAAGTACGAAGTTTCATTTCTTACTGGTTCAAGATGACTTCGAGCTTCGTCTCCAGCCTTCTCCCGCCCGCCTCTTGTCCATATCATTTTTATAAATCTATTTGAGATGCTTCGGGCGAGGTCAGGTATATCATCCAGGATTGATGGAGACAGGGTGAAGTTCGGCCTATTGACAATTTTTCCATGCTCGCAGCCGGCCTTCAGGAATGCAGCAGCGGTACCCCGAGAAGCTACCCAGGCACAGAAGTCGCCGTGCCCGGCTATAACTTCGTCAAGTTCTTCGATTTCAGCTTCAATATGATCGAAGGACTGTGGTAAATTTTCCGCTGAGGGGTTGAACTTCCCGCTGCTGGCTCCAACAGAGTAAAATATCTTTTTTAATCGTTCAATACAATTATTGCTAAACTTCAAGCATTTGTCTTGAAGGCTTGTCAATGATTTCTTCAAGTCTGCGTTGGCCTGGACTTCGGCTTCAAGTTTCGAATTAAGCTCTAGCTTCTCCTGTTCAAATTGTTTTGATTCACTGATAAGCTTCGAATTCAACTCTGATACTTTAGCCTCAGTCTCTGCCAGCAAGCCTTCGGTCGATTGGAGCTCGAAGTCTTTCTTTTCAATGATAGCAGATTGTTCTTTTATCTTGCTTTCTAAGTTTTCAATTATAGCTTCGTGTTTTTTGTCCTCCAAATCTTGCTGCATCTTCAGAGCTTTGCTCAGTAGCATGCTCTGCACAGAAACAACTTACGTTAGTAACATTTTCATTATTAACAGCAATAAAAACCAGAGAAATGGTTGTTTACCTTGAAGTTGGAGTAAAATAAGCTGCCGACGATATGTTGTCGTCGGTAGCGGCTGATGTCTGTCTCTAGCTTCGGAAAACCGATACTCTTTGATAGAGTACCGATTACCTTAGCTCCAATTTGGTCTCGAATGCAGCCTGATTTTTCATCGTCCACACCTCCAAATAGGAGAGCTCCTGGCTTGTAGCCGCAAGATTTGGCATAGTCCTTAAGTTCTTCCATTTCGGCTTTCGACAGTTTTTGCCCAATTAAATTTTGGAATGTGTAGGCTTCGTCGTCCGAAGTGTCCTCGGCTATTTCTTTCCCCTTCCCAGGCACTGTGGCCATCGTTTTTTCAGCGGCAGTGGTAGCTTCTTCTGCAGCCATGTCTTCCAAAATTTTGTCAATGTCCTCAATAGTGGTTTCTAAGTTCACATCTTCGGCTGTAGCGGCTTCGGTAGCCGCGACCTCCGAAGGTGCGGCTTCGACGTTTGTGGTGACTTCGACAGCTGGTGTTTTCTGAATTAATGCCCGAGGCGGCGTCTTGTCGATAACTTCAGTTACTGCAATAATTCTTTGCCGCTTGGGTTTGGTTATCTTCGTTTGATCCGGCTCGTCCACCTTTCGAAAAAGCTTCGTCAGTTGGAGCCCTAATGGACTTAGCTTCGTGGGCATGGGTTCAGTCATTACCTTTAAAATTTCCTCCACGTCGCTGGTAGAAGGTGGTGTGGGGGTCCCCTCTTCTTCGGATATTTTTCGCTTCGGAGTTGATATTTTTCTTTTCTTGGGAATTTTCTTCTTTTTTGCTGGTCTTTCTTCATCCTTTTTCAGAGTTTCGGCCACTCTTTTTCTTTTGTGGCCCTCGGCACCCTTGTTCAACTGCTCATAGTCAGGGTACTCGAAGCCCAGGGCATCAAGCACTCGGTTCAGCCTTCGCTTCAGTCGGGCGCCGAAGGCCGCTGTCATTAGTTGATCCTCTTTTTTGGAATAATTCCCCAGGATTTCATTGCACATCACCTCGACTGTGTCCAGCCACTCTTGGCACGGCTTCTTAAAATATTTCTTGAATTTGAAGTGATAGGGAAGCCGGACAAGCTCCCCCTTCTTCTTCTCTCCCTCCAGCTTCGGCATTTCCCACTCTTTTAGAGTAGGGAAAACTCTGAATGCCAAGAATTCCTGAACTAGATCCCTGGTGCCAATATGTTCTGAAATAATTTCAAATTCACCCAGAGCAGCCCAGGTGGGACCTTCTAGCCTGCCGATGTGGCATCGTGGCCTTGTCTCTCCGAAGATTAAATCCAGAGGGCTTTGTACCAATTTTTCTTTGTCTTCGTCAACTTTTACATAAAACCACTCAGATTTCCAGCCTGCTGGCCATTTGCTTCGGTAGCTGATGACAGGACACTTTGTTGTCTTCCGGTAGGCAAAATTATAGCAACCGAAATTATCATGTAGCCCATCTTTTCTGGCCTTTGTTTGGTAATGTAATTCGTGAACTCGGCAGAAGCTGTCGGCAAACGGTTCCACAGCTTGGCTTCGGAGGGCCCAGATATAAACATTGAGCCTAACGATGGCGTTAGGAGTCAATTGATGAAAGTAGATACCAAACCTCTTCAGTATCTCCGCAATAATCTTGTGAAGAGGGAATCTCAGCCCAGCCTTTAAAAAGCTCTTGAAGATGACAATCTCGTCCTTCTCTGGCTTCGGGGTGGTTTCTTCCCCCCCGAAGCGAAGCAGCTTCTTCTGATCTTCATTAAAAAAACCTGCTTTCACCATCTTCGAAAGGTCAGCCTTTGAAACAGTTGATTTCCCAAAATCCAGGTGGACTGGGCTTGCTGGGCATGGCAATACGGTAGTCATCTTCGGGATCAGTCCCTTCAATGTTTTCTTCTTCTCCTTCGGCGGTTGTTGGGTTTGCTGCAGCACTGGGCATTTCTTCCGCAGTCACTAGACCGGAACGCTGCATCGCTTCGGAGATGGGCACAGTGTCCGAACCTTCGGCTTCGTCTCCCTCACGTACAACTTTGGCAGTAGATCGCACTCTCGCCATTTGATTCTGAGTTTGGGAAAGTCAGATACTTTTTTCTTTTTTCTTTTCTCCCGAAGCTTTTCTTTCTGACGAAGCAGACGTCGAGATGGACCTTCGTTCGATTCTGAGAATCAAGCTTCGGCTATGGTGGAAAATTTTGGCAGCAAAACAGTGCAAATAGCAATGAATGCTGTGGTAACTTCACACCTACCCGTTTGTTTATATAGTGCTGCAGGTAAGAAGGCGAAGCGGCAGGATTTTTACACCGGGCGGGCAGTCACTTGTACTCGCTGTGCAGTGGACCGCAAAGATCAAACAGTAACTCGGCAAGGTGGGCCTGGCACGCGCTCGGAAGCCGGATCGTTTCTCCGCAACGAGCTCAGGGAAGGTGTTTTTTGGACCTTCGGCTTCCCGAAGCTGAAGAGGCTTTTTTCACGGGTCAAGCTCGTTACGAAAAACGATCTAGCACCGCGAAAGGGGCTACTGTTGGGACCGTGCTTCGGTGCGCCGAAGGTCTTACACGAAGAAGCAGCTTCGGCTGAAGTCGTCTCCAAGAGATGGCCGAAGGTTCCTTGTCATGGAGCTTCAGGCGTTACAAACCGACATAGAGATAGAATGACCTTTTTATCCATAGAGGTCTGAGTCAATGTTGTAAACTTTTGTAAGGGGCATAATTGTAATTTGTCATAGGCTGCGACCTGTGCCTATAAATAGATGAACAGTACCTCTGTACTATTCACACGAACCTGTCATTTGCCTTCGCATCACGCTTGTATTCTCACCTTCCTCAGGACCGAAGGTACATTTGTAATTTGAAATCATTTATATTCGTTCGTATTAGTAAAGATGGAAATGATTCTATGATAACATTTGAATGTTTATTTTATACTTCATGATTTATATGAGTACTTCGTCCCTCGTTATTATGTTTACGAAGGTACGCCCTTCGTAACCTTCGTCCGAAATGCTTTATATCTCGAAGGGATATAAGGTGGTGGAGGACGAAGGACTTTAACATTTAACATTTTCTGTGTTGCCTTGTTCTTAACTCTTAGCATTTGAGAACAAGCCCCCAACAGTAAGAATTTCAGTTTCAAAGTGATAATTTTTATTCGCCTATTCACCCCCCTCTAGGCGACATCCAAATCCTGTTCCCGGGCAAAAGGAACTTTCAATTGGTATCAGAGCTAGGGTTCTCCAGTGTGGGCTTAACCGTCCGGAGTTGACGATGTCGTCACAAGAGGTAACTGTAGAACTTCTTTTAGGTGATGGTTCTAATTATAAATCCTGGTCTGTCTCTATTTATAATGCTTTCATGCATATTGATCCTGATTTGAGACAGATCTTTAGTAGAAGTATTTTTCCCTCCAATTTTAGTCAAAATCCTTCTAATGATGAACTAAGATGTCTATCTCTCAATCACCATGCTTGCAACATCTTAGTTGACTCACTTTCTAGAGGTGCCTATTTTGCCATCATGAGTAGTGATAGTGATTTATTTGTTGATGCTCATGATCTATGTAATAGAATTAGAATAAAATATTATGAGTCAAATTGTACTGCTTCAACTCCCTATATTGCTTGTGATACTAACCTTTCAAAGGGAGAAGAAAAACGATGGCTATCAAACGATGAATCCACCTCATCGGCAGGTTTGTCTTCTACTAGTAATAAATGTCTTATTGCTAACAATGATGGTGGAGACAAAAGCGATGATGAGGAGGAATATGAGGTTGATAGAGAGGATGAGTCCTCATCACCATAAGGTACATTTTCCTGTTTTGCTTCAACTGATAATAATGCAGGGAAAATGAGACTGGTGATGTGAAAGAAGAGGAGATTCGCCGGTTCTACACCCATCTCAACAACGAAGACAAAGTGCTCTTGGTTAAGCTGTTGAGAAGAAATAAGGAACAAGGCGAAACACTTCTCAGGCTAGAGGAGACTCTCATCAAAACCAATGATAGCCTGGAGAAGATGACCAAAGAACATGAGGAGCTAAAGTACTCTCATGGGAATTTGGTCCAACGGTATGACTCTGTTTTAATTGAGCAAAGAAATAATCATGATGTATTATCTAATGTTGCTCAACTTAAAACTGAAAATTCTATGCTTAGGAGTCAAGTAGAAATGATAAATTTAGAAAAACTTGCTCTAGGTGAAAAGTATGATATGTTGTCGTATTCTCATAGTAAACTAGTTGATGACCATATCATGCTTGATGTTGCTCATAAGGTTGTAATTACGAACTTAAATTCATGTGAACCTCATTCTTGCACACGTGCGCATTTAGATAATATATCACCATGCGCTAACCCCTGTTGCTCAAAAGAAAGCCAACTTTTGAATAAGCATCAAGCTGCAGGGTCAAAAAGAAAACTGCTCAGGAACAAGAAACAAAGACAATTAAGGAGAAGACATCATGCTCGACTTTCTCAAGATATCTACGAACACGTGGTGAAGAAGCTTGAGGAAGGAGAAACCGTAGCAAGGGTCAAACTCCTTGAGAAAGATGTTCCTACAGCAATAAGTGAAGCAATCAACATGAGACAAGAAAAAGGTAATGATTCAATTAGTCATGTTATTTGCACTAATAATCTCTCTATGTCATCCAAAAGCAAAAAGAGAAGAGGAAAAAGGAGGCGCTTTAAGTGCAATGAATTAGGACACCTCATCGCGTCGTGTCCATACAACGACAAGGATGAAGGGATAAACATATGCTTCGGATGCAATGACAAGAACCATACGATCACTTCCTGTCCGCTAATGATAAATCAAGCACGTACACTCTCCAGGATGACCCCCACTAAGAAAGAAGACAAACAGCAAGCATCATGTCAGGTTGAGCGACGCTTCTGCTACAAGTGTGGTGAGTAGGGTCATCTATCCAAGGTATGTAAAAAGGGGAAGGTTCCTAAGCAAGTAAATTTATCTCAATCTTATTCGCTTAGAAGACCCAAACCATACACTTGTGCTAGATTAGCAATGAGATCACCTAAAACTAGCACAATTGCTATTTGGGTACCAAAGGCTCTTTTGGATGATCATTATGGACCCATCCTGAGATGGGTACCAAACTATTCCAACTAGACCATGCAGGTGCCTCGAGATGGACTGAAGACCATGGGAGAGCTTAAGATGGTTAATTCAAACTCTATGCTTAAGTTGTTAATCTTTATTATCTATTTAGTAACCCAAGGTTGAATTATTGTGCAATACTAATCCCATGTTCATCTCAAGTTAAATAAGTTGTAGAGGTCCTTAATCATTATTGGTGAATCAAGCAAAGGACTTTGATGAGAATCTGCAACTTGCTCTCCAAAGGATGGTACCCGTGTATCTACATTATTGATAATCAGTATTGCTCTTAAGTTGGATTGTTGTGCTACCTATCCTTGGAGTAGTTATGCTTTTGAGATTGCTTGTGTTATCAATGGTTCATAATGATGCTTGCTTAATCATGATTGTGTGTTCTATATGTTGTATCTTTTGAATCATTAAATGGGTAGTTTTTCAATCGATATATTCACCATGATTAACTCTTTTTGTGTTAGTGGATAAACCTGTATCTTTTCGTAAGATATGTTATATGGTTGTTAATGATTAACCTATGTGCAAGCATGACATTTTGTTTAATCCATGTTCACATGATTACCCAATTTTGTTACTGTGTGTATATCAAATCTATGTTGTGCCTCTAATGCACCTTCTTGAGCTATGAGGTTTATGAGCAAAAGGAGCCCTAAATTGGTGACAATGAGTGCTCTCATGGCAATTCAGGAAAAGGCAAAGGTATGGAGACTGGAACGATGCAATTCCATTGAATATCTTGAAGTTTCGTTGATTGTAATCATAGCTATGTTTGTGCCTTTCATTGGTAGTATCTTGGCTTAGGTGTCGTATGCCTTAAAATGTTGTTTCCTTTGGTGTACTTAAAATGAAGTACTGATTAATCTTGGTGTGCCTAGACATTGTGCTTTATATGCATGATCTTGTCATCTTTCAATTTGTGTATGTGTTGCAATTATCATCATGTGTGAAGCGTGCCTAGGTTGCGTGTAAAATATTATATATCTTGAGGCATGCATTATTTCCACTAGTCAAGTTGTATTATGACATCTATTCAATTGGTATCCTTGTGTGATACAATTGATATATTATGTCTAGACCAAGATATGTTGTGATCCCCTCTAGTTCTGAGGATGCTAGAATGTGCAAAGTGCAAGTCATTCAAATACTTGATGCACAACTTTAGGGGGGAGCACACATAACTAGTGCCTTTTGAGACTGATTGTTTCTTGAGTGATCTTTGTATAGTCTCAAGGTGGAAAAGGGAAGATGAGCAACAAATGGAGCAATCAGGACTTGGGCACCTCCGCAGTCAAGTAATTGGTATCTAAAGTTGTGAGTAATTGCATCTTTATAGATTGCTCATGCTCTATAATATTTGGTGATACTAGATGCTTATCTTTAAATATCATGGAGCTATGACAGTAATGATTTTTAAATTGGTAGCCGGGGTAGTGTGCTTCAATTGATATCTTTTGGTAATCACTAGAATAAAAGCTTCATATTGTGCTAGAAAACTATAACTTGTTCTAAGTCTGGTGTCTTAGCAACAATAAAAGGTCAGGATAAAGGATCAGGCACAAGTGTGAAGGAGCTTCCTAGAGATTAAACTCTCAAAATGGAAAGTACATCACAACAGGGTAAAGGTACAAAAGGAAGTGTTGACCTTTTGTGTATTTGTATCTTAATTTTCCTCCAATGCTTGTGTTGCATATGTTTAATGTGTAAGGGGGAGTAATGTTAGTGTGTTGTATTTTACCTACTAAATACCCTGCTGTCCCTTGACATCATCTTATGTTCTTGCTTGAATATGGTTTTGGTGTTTGATGTCAAAGGGGGAGAATTTGTGCATTAAAGCTTACCTTAACCTAAGAGGAAAGCTTATCTTAAAGGGGTTTCCTTGCGTTCCTTCGATCTTAAGGAAGGATGTGAAGGAAGTGTTAGCTTGTGTGTGTTATTGATAATTCTTATCATATGCTTCTTGTTGTATTATATGGTGATAATGCAAAATTAGTGCTTCCATTGATATGAATCAATTAGTATCTACTGTGTGTATCCTGTAATAGATATTCATGTGGTTATGGTGCTTTAAAAATTGCTTTAAATTGGTATCTTAATGGTAAATAGTGGTAGGTTGATATTTCTATGGTATATCCATTTAATTGGTGTTTAACTCTGACCCTGTGCATTTGTGTGTTATACGCATCATGGTTTAATTATTGACACAATGCATCCCACAGGTGCTAAGGTGTAGTAATGCTTCGAATTAGCCTAAGTATGTGCAATTTGGCATATAAGGCCAAAGTTAAGATTTTCATGTGAGCACATATTTAGGGGGAGCATTCTATAAACTTAGAATTCAAAATTTGTGCTTTAAATCTTATTCTTGTGTAAGCTTTAATTGTGTTGCCATCAATCACCAAAAAGGGGGAGATTGAAAGCTCTCTTGTGGGTTTTGTTGTTTGGACGACAACCCAATTAAAGGACTAACAAGTGTGCTAAGTGTTGAACAGGTGCTTTATGCAAAGCTAATAGGGTTCAACACAAGTAAACAGGTGTGATTGTCCAAAGACGGAATTATCTATAGATAATGGACATCACAAGAAAGATGGACATTGCTTAAGTGAGACTTGATGTGCATAACTGTCACACCCGGTTTTAGAAGGTAAACCGAATGCGAACCATGTACGTGCCAGGATCAGTTATTCACGTACACAGCAGTTACATAACATGGACATCATCACACAGTGCTCAAAATAGTATTAAAAGGGGAAATAATAGTCGATTACATCATACGTCTGAGACGTCCATATAGTCTTTACAGTAAATCAAAGTGCGAAAACGAAACGTAGATAACCGCGGCCTTCACAGGCAGCCGACTGTGGGTTGCCGCTAACCCACGCCTAGAACTCGTCGTAGTCTTGGAACTCCTGGAAGTCTCCTTCCACAGCTTCATCTTCGCCTGAGCCGTGGTTGCAATGCTGACAACCTGGGGGGGTTTGGTGTGTAGAGCAAGAGTGAGTACACATCAACATACTCAGCAAGTATCCTGTTTGGCTGTAGTGGACTAGCTTTATGTGGGGGTAAGTCAAGCAGTTGCTTTTAGTTGGTCAGTTTATTATTTACTAGTAGAAAGCCAGGTTTTAGCATTAACCCAAGTTATTAACCCAAAGTACCCTTTCCAAACGGAAAGAATACCACTTACCATTACCATAAGCATAATCATAACCATCCTCATTGTCATCTGTAAACCAAAATATCTCTGATCAAGTACCACTAATCACTGGAGCTCCCTTGGCCGCTCATAACCGCGAGCACGGCTGATATATCAGTTTTCAAACACTCTGCAGAGGTTGTGCACTTTACCCACAAGCCGTGATTCCCTCTTGCCTCGGGCCGATCAAACCCTTAAACACTACCAAGGTGAATAGGCAGGGTCTCACTACTGTAGCCTTTACAAAGATTTCCCCGGGGCTGTAGCCGCCCGTTAGGTTTCCTAAATGTACCGCACTCCTCCCCAAGGGACAAATCAACCTTGGCAGAGCGAGCCGCATACACCGAGCCCCATTGACGGCACAACGACTAAGCGAACTACACCCCGGTTCCTCTAATTATTCAGCTAAGGGCGTCCCACTCCACCCTCATGGTTGCACTGTTTTCCCGGGCGGTCATCCATAGAACAAGTCCTTACGGAGAGGCACTCGAGAAACCGCTCGAGCCCCCTTGAAGACCACAAGTACAACATCATAATAAGAGAAGGGAAAACAGCGTATCATATATAATCTCATCATGTTCATTGATTAGAGTTTGAGCAATAGCATGAAGCTAAACAATAATAATCCGACCCAAATAGGTAAACAAGGACATGGATAACAAAAGCTAGTCAATCCTTAGGTATAAATGTGTAATGCGGGAGGTGAATTAAAGAATGAATAGGACAGAGATAGGTCAAAGGACACTAGCCTCCACCAACCGACTGCTGCTCAGGGGCTTCTCCTGCGAGTTCTTCAGGCTCTTCGACCGGATCGTTCTCTATGCGATTGCAAGCATACATACATACATCCATTCAAATTAGGAAACAAACAGTACACCACACAAGGGGACAAATAAAGTAAATATGCATCAAGTATGACATTCGGTATCGCATTCGTTAAGGTAGAAAGAAACGGGGAAAGGTCTCGCAGGGGTTAAAGCTTATGCACGAATGATTAGTTACAATTGGTTCTAACAAAAGAATTTAGTTATATGCACTAATGGAAACCTAGTCATTTTAGTTGATCAACATTGAACTGGATAAACAATTGATTATATGAATTAACTAGCGTAATGGAATTCTAAATTAAGTTTTCTTATTTCATTAACATGAACGATGATTAGCTTGTCCAAAACAAAATAAATAACAATGATGAAAGAAAATAAAATAAAATAAAATAAATAAAAAGGGGGGGCGGTTGAACCGGCCGGGGGGCGGTTGAACCGGCCAGGGGCAGGGGCGGCTGGGCAGGGCGCGGGCACGGGGCGGCCGAGCTGGGGCGGTTGGGCCGCGGGCAGGGGCGGCCGAGCGGCGGTGCGGGCGGCCGAGCCGGGCGGGCACAGGGGCGGCCGAGCCGGGCGGCTTGGTGCGCGGGCAGGGGCGGTTGGGCCGGGCGGCGGCCTGACCGGGGAGAGGGAGGGGAGGGGAGAGGGAAGGGAGAGGGGAGGGCTCACCGGGGACGGGGACGGGGCGGCCGGGCGGCGGTGCGGCCGAGCTGCAGGGGTGGTCGAGCTGCAGGGGGCGGCGGCTAGGGCAGGGGGCGGCGGCTAGAGAGAAAATGGGAGAAAGGGAGGGAGAGAGAGGGATTTGGGGGAAAGAGGGAGGGGCGGCTGGGCTAGCTGGGCCCAAAGGGGGCGCGCGGGGGGGGGGGGGGGGGGCTGGGCCGGCTGGGTCGGCCGGGGCGGCCCACGGCGCGGGAGAGAGAAAAAGGGAGGAGAGAGAGAAGGAAGGAAAAAAAGAAAAAGAAAAAAAGGTTTTCTCCTTTTCGAAATCCGTTTTTCCTGGATGATGCACTTACATTTTTAAGCAATCGAAAGAATGCATGGTTCGGCATGATGCATCAAACAACATAAAGTATTTTAAGGTTTTGCTTTATGCGGGAATTCCAAGCCGAACCCCGCTAAAACTTTGGAAAAGGTCAAGGTTTAGCGAGAGAACGAGAAAAGAAAAGAGTAACGCCTGAATTTGGTGAGAGAAAAGAAGAAAAAATTCTACCCCCAAATTCAGGGCGTTACAAACCTATCCCCCTTAAAAGAATCTCGCCCTCGAGATTCAGGGTTGGCTAGCAAAGAGCTCAGGGTATTTAGCCATCAGATCATCTTCACGCTCCCAGGTTGCTTCTTCCTCAGAGTGGTGGTTCCATCTGACTTTGCACATTCTGGTGGTCTTTCTTCGGGTGACTCTGTCTGCAACCTCAAGGATCTGCACTGGCTTCTCAACGTAGGTCAAGTCCTCCTGGACTTCAAGACCTTCCACTGGCAACTGCTCTTCTGGCACACGCAAGCACTTCTTCAACTGAGACACATGAAAGACATCATGCACAGCGGACAAATTCTCTGGCAGACTGAGCTGATAGGCCACTTCTCCACGCCTTGAGAGGATTTGGTACGGACCAATGTAGCGGGGTGCTAGCTTGCCTTTGATTCCGAACCTTCTGACTCCCCTGATCGGTGACACTTTCAGATAGACATAGTCTCCGACTTCAAAACTCAGCTCTCTTCTTCTTGTGTCTGCATAGCTTCGCTGCCTTGATTGTGCTATCTTCATATTCTCCCGGACCATCTTGATGTTTTCTTCAGCTTCAAGTAGAATGTCTGGCCCAAACACCTGCTTTTCTCCAGGCTGATCCCATTGCAACGGAGTTCTGCAACTCCTTCCATAGAGCGCCTGAAACGGTGACATCTTCAAACTGGCCTGGTAACTATTGTTATAGGAGAATTCTGCATAAGGCAATCGCTTATCCCATCCGGACTAATCTTGCAGCGCACAGGCTCTCAACATATCTTCGAGAATTTGATTGGTCCTTTCGGTCTGGCCATCTGTCTGCGGATGATAAGCTGAACTGAAATTCAGATGTGTACCCAAGGCTTCATGCAACTGCTGCCAGAAATGAGAGGTGAACTGCGTTCCTCTGTCTGACACTATCTTCTTTGGCACACCATGAAGACAAACGATCCGAGACATATACAACTCTGCCAATACGGCACTGCTGTAGTTGGTCTTGACAGGTATGAAGTGGGCTGACTTGGTCAAGCGGTCCACTACTACCCAAATGGAATCGTAGCCGGCTCGAGTGCGACGCAATCCGACTATGAAATCCATACCGATTTCATCCCATTTCCACTGAGGGATCTGCAACGGTTGCAACAATCCAGCTGGTCTCTGGTGCTCTGCCTTAATTCTTCGGCAACTATCGCACATAGCCACATGCTCTGCGATTTCCCTCTTCATTCCGTACCACCAGAATTTCTTTTTCAGATCCTGATACATCTTCTCACTGCTAGGGTGAATCGAATAGGCTGTCTCATGAGCTTCCTTAAGGATCAACTCCCGAATGGATTGGACATTAGGAACGCACAATCGGTCTTTGAACCATATCACACCTTCTGCATCTTTACGAAAATCTTTGCCTTTGCCATCTAGGATCAGTCGCCGAATCTCACTGATCTTTTCATCATTCTTCTGCGCTTCTTTGATTTCTCGCTCCAAGGTAGGTTCCAACTCAACTGTGACTCCTCGCGAATTGTTCAGAAACCCGAGACTCAACCTGTCAAACTCCTTGGCCAACTCATAAGGCATCGGACGAGCGACCATCAGATTGACTTGACTCTTCCTGCTCAAAGCATCTGCCACTACGTTCGCTTTGCCTGGATGGTAATGGATCTCCAACTCATAATCTTTGATTAGCTCTAACCATCTTCGCTGCCTCATATTCAATTCTGACTGAGTGAATATGTACTTCAGACTCTTGTGGTCTGTGTAAACATCGCATTTCTGTCCATACAGATAGTGCCTCCATGTCTTCAGTGCGTGAACCACTGCTGCCAACTCTAGGTCATGGATTGGGTAATTCTTCTCATGAACCTTCAGCTGTCGGGACGAGTAAGCCACAACTCTTCCCTCTTGCATCAATACGCATCCCAAACCTGTGTAACAAGCATCACAGTACACAGAGAAGGGCTTGTGCACATCAGGCAAGACTAGGACAGGCGCTGTAGTCAACTTCCCTTTCAGCGCTTCGAAGGCCTCTTGACATTTCTGGATCCACTTGAACTCAACCATGTTGCCTAGCAACGCTGTCATTGGTTTCGCAATCTTCGAAAACCCTTCAATGAATCGCCGATAATATCCGGCCATTCCAATGAAGCTCTTGATTCCTCGAGCATCTGTTGGCGCTTTCCAGTTCAGAATGTCTGCCACTTTCTTCGGATCCACAGCCAATCCTTCTTTGTTGATTATGTGACCCAAGAACAGGACTTCACTGATCTAGAACTCACACTTGCTCAACTTTGCATACAACTGGTGCTCTCGCAATCTCTGCAATACCATCCTCAAATGATCTGCATGTTTTTCTTCGCTTTGAGAATAAACCAGAATGTCATCAATGAATACCACCACGAACTTATCAAGATAATCCATGAATACGCTGTTCATCAAATTCATGAAAAACGCTGGTGCATTGGTCAAACCAAAAGACATCACTATGAACTCATATAACCCATACTTAGTAGTGAATGCCGTCTTCGGAATGTCCGAGGGTCGGATCCTGAGCTGATGATAACCTGACCTCAGATCGATCTTGGAGAACACACTGGCTCCTCTCAACTGGTCGAACAGATCTTCTATTCTGGGCCAAGGGTACTTGTTCTTGATCGTGACTTCATTCAAAGCTCGATAATCGATACACATCCTTTTGGTGCCATCTTTCTTTTCCACGAACAAGACAGGGGTGGCCCAAGGCGAGGTGCTTGGCCGGATGTAACCTTTCTCTGACAGCTCATCAATCTGCTTCTTAAGCTCAACCAACTCTGGTCCGGATATTCTGTAAGCTCTCTTAAAGATAGGGGTGGTTCCAGGAAGAAGCTCTATGGCAAACTCAACTTTCCGCTCTGGTGGCATACCCGGTAAATCCTTTGGAAACACATCTGGAAATTCAGACACAACCTTGATACTCTCAATTGGGTCTGCTTCACTGCTATCGACAGCCATATGATAACAACTTCCTTTCTTCAGCTCAGGCGGGACTAACTCGGTCACCACTTCCTCTCCTAGTGGGGACACCAACTTGATTGTCCTTTTATCACAACTGATAACTGCCTGATACTTATCTAGCCAATTCATCCCTAGGATGACATCTATTCCCTGAGTACCCATTACTATAAGGTTAGCGGGAAATGCTATCCCCCTTATTTCCACACTTATATTCAAACAAATGCTATCGGCTCGAATTCTACCACCGGCTGAGTCAATTTGAATGGGGGTTGACATGGTAGTAATTGGAAGATTATGTGCTTCTACCCACGATGCAGTAATGAAAGAATGCGTTGCTCCAGTATCAAATAACACTTCTGCAATATGGGAGTCGACTGGGAACATACCTACTATCATGCCGGGGGTCTCCTGAACTGCTTCAGCCTCCAAGTGGTTCAGTCTCCCATGATTATAGCGCGGTTGAGAGCGGTTGCCTGCTCCAGGCTGAGACACATTCTGCTTTGCTGGGGCATTGGGGCCTGACTGCTGCTGGACTGCCTTCTTCGGGCATTGCATCACCCAGTGGCCTTGCTCTCCACAGTGGAAACATGCTCTGTTTCCAACCTGAGCTGGTGCTGCCTGACTGTTCTGCTGGTTTGCTGGGGCAGGAAGACGAGGTGTCTGCTGATTCTGCCTCTGAAACTGACCTCCTGACTGATTGCTCTGACTGTTCTGGTACTGGTGCTGAGGATACTGCCTTTGGAACTGCTGATGCTGAGGTGGACGCTGGTTCTGCCTGAACTGCTGAGGTTGATTGC
Source organism: Zea luxurians (assembly GCA_029449295.1). NCBI lineage: Eukaryota > Viridiplantae > Streptophyta > Magnoliopsida > Poales > Poaceae > Zea > Zea luxurians. The sequence continues at coordinate 80,008,116 of JAOPSE010000011.1, forward strand.
CTGAGAAACGAGGACGACTGCTGCTTCCAGGCTAGGGTCCACTGATCTTGCGCTTACGATCCTCCATCTCCTTACGCTTCCTTTCTGTCATGATTGCTCTGTCAATCAGGTGCTGGAATGTCGGGAAGGTATGATTCATCAGTTGATACTGAAGAGGGTCAACCAAGCCTCTCAAGAAACGGTACTGTCGCTTGGCGTCGGTGTTGACATCTTCAGGAGCATAGCGAGACAACTGCAGAAACTTGTCTCGATACTCACTGACAGATGATGACCCTTGCTTAAGGGCCAGGAACTCCTCCTTCTTCACTGTCATCAGACCTGCAGGCACATGGTACTGACGAAAGCTACCTCTGAACTCTTCCCAGGTGATGGCATCGGGGTTGGCATGGGTGGCGAGATAAGACTCCCACCATGATTGGGCTGCTCCTCTCAACAGACGGGGACCATACAAGACTTTCTCCCCGTCATCACACTGAGCGGTATGCAACTCCCGCTCCACAGTGCGCAGCCAATCTTCAGCATCCATGGGGTCAGAAGAGTGAGCGAACGTTGGGGGATGACCTCTCATGAATTCAGCACGCTTGTCTCTGGGCATCTGAGGCATCTGAGGCTGGGGTGGTGCTTGCTGCTGTTGCTGCTGCTGAATGGCGGCCAGAGTCTGACCGATGGCTTGAACCGCTTGAGTCTGCATCAGAAACATCTGCTCGATCGACATCGGGGGCGGGGGTGGCAGGTGCTGCTGCTGGGGCACCTCATCCTGCGGAGCGGCTCGCTCCTGCTGAGCACGCCTTCCTCCTCTGCGTTTGTTCTCTGACATCTGCAGAATGCAACCACACATCAGGACTGATCTGGCAAATCTTGCAGCATAAGAAAAGAGTATAGAATTCTTCAACAGCACTGAACAGATGAGCATCTTCACTGATCTCCAACACAGACCACACAGCTTCTCAGATAAAGAGGAAAGTGGAATAAAAGGTTTCCCAACTATATAACTAACTCCATTAACATAATATGTAAACCAAAATACAGGGGATACCCACACTCTGGTGACAGTCATTACAAAAATCCAAACCAAACATAGTTCATCATGACAAACATAGATGCACAGGACATAGCAAACTATCCTGTCTAACTAAGACTAACTAAAAGCGGGACTAACGCTAAGACTGTAGCTTCTACGTATATATTTTGTATTAATTACAAGATCCAACTCTAACGATCTATGGTCCTAGATTTATCTTAGTCTTGCAGTCGGGATTGCCATAAGACTGGAGTCCACGCCGAGGTGAGCGGTACGGGTGCTGAGTCCCAACGGGAGTGGGGGAACCATCATCCAGGTGACGACGTTCCGCGCGCTCAGCCCGCAGCAGGGCGATCTCAGCACGAGCCCTACTCAGCTCGTCTAATGCATGGTCCAGCTCCGTGTTTAGCACGGCGGCTAGGTTGACTGTGCTGCTCAACCTAGGATTGTCCTCACCAGCAGGTGAAACAATCACGCCTCCTGTGCTGCCAGATGGACGGCGGGGGTAATACTTCAGGTCGAGACCGTCAGCTACCCCACCGAGAACCGAGCAGTAGTGCGAAAGCGCACGCCGTGCAGCATCCTGCATGGCTGCCTCAGCTGAGTCCCGCTCAGAGATAGAATAGTGCTCTGAGCAAGCCTCCGCGCCCTGGAGACTGTTCTCCGGACGACGCACCAAACAGGTCGCCTCCCAGCGGTCCGGGTAGACCCCGCGACTATGCTGGTAGACCACACAGCGATACTCGATGGACCAAGTACGCCGATCAAGTGCCTGACGTAGCAGGGTGTCGAGCGCGTCGTGGAAGTGACACCCGCGAGCAGCGTCGCGAGTGATGGGTCGAGCAACCCATCCTTCCGGCTCATGGTCAGCAGGGAAGTCGGTGTCGTGGCTCAGACTGTCGTCGCCACCTCCGTCGTCTGGGTCTCCTCCAGCAGCTACTCCAGGGGCTGGGGCGCCCGGTGGTGGTGCAGGGGGCGCCTCCAGGGGAAGCACAGGGGAGCAGCTCCTCACAGACTCTATCTCCTGCTGGAGCGAGAAAGAAGAGCCCTGCTGCTCCTGTCGTCGACGTTCCTGCTCCTCATGCAGGCGGTGGTGCAGTCTCTCCAAGTGGCTGGACTGTCCGGCCACGGGACGGCGAAGCGGACGCTCAGCAAGGCGGGAGGGTAAGAAGGGGATGACGGACTTTCGTGCAGTGTGTCTAAGACGAGCCATCTACAAAAGACACCGCAAGCAAAAGAGTGAGAACAGAATTAATATGACCAGCAAATAATGAATCATAAATAAATGAAGGATTAGAATAAAACATAATTTTCAGCAAGGTATAATATATAGTAGAACATAGGTTTGGTCAGTATGACCAACTTTTGAAGGGGTACCAAAGTCAAGGCAGTGACAGAGGTCTATAATCCTTAGAACGACCATTCTACTCTAGGTTAGCGGTCCTACAGTCAGCCTGGCTTTGATACCAGCTTATGTCACACCCGGTTTTAGAAGGTAAACCGAATGCGAACCATGTACGTGCCAGGATCAGTTATTCACGTACACAGCAGTTACATAACATGGACATCATCACACAGTGCTCAAAATAGTATTAAAAGGGGAAATAATAGTCGATTACATCATACGTCTGAGACGTCCATATAGTCTTTACAGTAAATCAAAGTGCGAAAACGAAACGTAGATAACCGCGGCCTTCACAGGCAGCCGACTGGGGGTTGCCGCTAACCCACACCTAGAACTCGTCGTAGTCTTGGAACTCCTGGAAGTCTCCTTCCACAGCTTCATCTTCGCCTGAGTCGTGGTTGCAATGCTGGCAACCTGGGGGGGGGGGGTTTGGTGTGTAGAGCAAGAGTGAGTACACATCAACATACTCAGCAAGTATCCTGTTTGGCTGTAGTGGACTAGCTTTATGTGGGGGTAAGTCAAGCAGTTGCTTTTAGTTGGTCAGTTTATTATTTACTAGTAGAAAGCCAGGTTTTAGCATTAACCCAAGTTATTAACCCAAAGTACCCTTTCCAAACGGAAAGAATACCACTTACCATTACCATAAGCATAATCATAACCATCCTCATTGTCATCTGTAAACCAAAATGTCTCTGATCAAGTACCACTAATCACTGGAGCTCCCTTGGCCGCTCATAACCGCGAGCACGACTGATATATCAGTTTTCAAACACTCTGCAGAGGTTGTGCACTTTACCCACAAGCCGTGATTCCCTCTTGCCTCGGGCCGATCAAACCCTTAAACACTACCAAGGTGAATAGGCAGGGTCTCACTATGTAGCCTTTACAAAGATTTCCCCGGGGCTGTAGCCGCCCGTTAGGTTTCCTAAATGTACCGCACACCTCCCCAAGGGACAAATCAACCTTGGCAGAGCGAGCCGCATACACCGAGCCCCATTGACGGCACAACGGCTAAGCGAACTACACCCCGGTTCCTCTAATTATTCAGCTAAGGGCGTCCCACTCCACCCTCATGGTTGCACTGTTTTCCCGGGCGGTCATCCATAGAACAGGTCCTTACGGAGAGGCACTCGAGAAACCGCTCGAGCCCCCTTGAAGACCACAAGTACAACATCATAATAAGAGAAGGGAAAACAGCGTATCATATATAATCTCATCATGTTCATTGATTAGAGTTTGAGCAATAGCATGAAGCTAAACAATAATAATCCGACCCAAATAGGTAAACAAGGACATGGATAACAAAAGCTAGTCAATCCTTAGGTATAAATGTGTAATGCGGGAGGTGAATTAAAGAATGAATAGGACAGAGATAGGTCAAAGGACACTTGCCTCCACCAACCGACTGCTACTCAGGGGCTTCTCCTGCGAGTTCTTCGGGCTCTTCGACCGGATCGTTCTCTATGCGATTGCAAGCATACATACATACATCCATTCAAATTAGGAAACAAACAGTACACCACACAAGGGGACAAATAAAGTAAATATGCATCAAGTATGACATTCGGTATCGCATTCGTTAAGGTTAGAAAGAAACGGGGAAAGGTCTCGCAGGGGTTAAAGCTTATGCACGAATGATTAGATACAATTGGTTCTAACAAAAGAATTTAGTTATATGCACTAATGGAAACCTAGTCATTTTTAGTTGATCAACATTGAACTGGATAAACAATTGATTATATGAATTAACTAGCGTAACGGAATTCTAAATTAAGTTTTCTTATTTCATTAACATGAACGATGATTAGCTTGTCCAAAACAAAATAAATAACAATGATGAAAGAAAATAAAATAAAATAAAATAAATAAGAAAAGGGGGGGGGGCGGTTGAACCGGCCAGGGGCAGGGGCGGCTGGGCAGGGCGCGGGCGCGGGGCGGCCGAGCTGGGGCGGCTGGGCCGCGGGCAGGGGCGGCCGAGCGGCGGTGCGGGCGGCCGAGCCGGGCGGGCACAGGGGCGGCCGAGCCGGGCGGCTGGGTGCGCGGGCCGGGGCGGTTGGGCCGGGCGGCGGCCTGACCGGGGAGAGGGAGGGGAGGGGAGAGGGAAGGGAGAGGGGAGGGCTCACCGGGGACGGGGACGGGGCGGCCGGGCGGCGGTGCGGCCGAGCTGCAGGGGCTGCCGAGCTGCAGGGGGCGGCCGCTAGGGCAGGGGGCGGCGGCTAGAGAGAAAATGGGAGAAAGGGAGGGAGAGAGAGGGATTTGGGGGAAAGAGGGAGGGGCGGCTGGGCCAGCTAGGCCCAAAGGGGGCGCGCGGGGGGGGGGGGGGGCTGGGCCGGCCAGGGGCGGCTGGGTCGGCCGGGGCGGCCCACGGCACGGGAGAGAGAAAAAGGGAGGAGAGAGAGAAGGAAGGAAAAAAAGAAAAAGAAAAAAAAGGTTTTCTCCTTTTCGAAATCCGTTTTTCCTGGATGAATGCACTTACATTTTTAAGCAATCGAAAGAATGCATGGTTCGGCATGATGCATCAAACAACATAAAGTATTTTAAGGTTTTGCTTTATGCGGGAATTCCAAGCCGAACCCCGCTAAAACTTTGGAAAAGGTCAAGGTTTAGCGAGAGAACGAGAAAAGAAAAGAGTAACGCCTGAATTTGGTGAGAGAAAAGAAGAAAAAATTCTACCCCCAAATTCAGGGCATTACAATAACTTGGAGACAACCGATCAAACCAAGGATGGAAGCAAGAAGAGCTTCGAGGTACCGAGTGCACGGGAGAAAGTCAAGGAGACCAGGAACCCAAAGCCAGGGGTGAAGAAGAAGACTTGCGGAATCAAGGTTGATCGAGTTAAGAAGAGTTATGGTACATCTAGGAACACTACATAAGGACATGACTTACAACCAATGAGGTAACATCTACAATTATGTGGTGTAAGTCATAAGGCTCAAGACCAAGCTCAAAAAGTGAACAAGGTCACTGGAAGGAGAACAAATGTCAAAATCAGAATTGGAAGCAGCCCAAAAGAGCTAAGTGCACCTTGACCTTTAGTTTGGGTTGTTCCTATGTTTGGAGATATTCTATGTGACCTTTGCAGGATGGAGCTCAAAAATGTCAATCTAGATCAAGTCAAGCTGACTTGATGATTTATGAGTCCAACATCAATCCCAATCATGCCAAATGCTAAAGAAGTGAAAATCAAAGAGAAGGTATGTTTCTAGACTTAGTACATTGGTTTTTGTGTACTAATATATTTGTCTAAGTGTTAGAAATAGAGAAAAGAAGAAAAGAAAAGAGATGCAAAAGCTTGGCTGTGTACAGCCAAGACTCAGCTCAGTTTGGCACATAGGACTGTCCGGTGGTGCACCGGACAGTGTCTGGTGGTGCACCGGACAGTGTCCGGTGCGCCAGGCTGAACTACGGTGAACTGGCCGCTCTTAGGAGAAGTTTGGGGGCGTACGGCTATATTTCACCGGACTGTCCGGTGGTGCACCGGACTGTCCGGTGAGCCAACGGTCGACTGCGCCAACGGTCGGCAGCGCAATCAGTGGACAACATGTGGCCTGAGCCAACGGTCAGTTGGCGCACCGGACCATACGGTGAGCACTGGACAGTGTCTGGTGAGCCAAGTCGACCGTTGCTCCAACGGTCAGCTGAGCCTGATTTGGAAGGAGATCGCGCACCAGACATGCTACAGGACCTGTCCGGTGGTGCACCGGACTGTCCGGTGCGCCACCCGAATAGAAAGCAAATATTGCCTTCCAAAGTGAACTCCAACGACTCCTAGGCCCTTGGGTCTATAAAAGGGGACCCCTAGGCGTCTCCAAGAATAACACAAGTGCAGCCAACAAGTGTAGACATCATTCGAATCAATTCTCTCTCTCCCTCTCGTGTATGTCTCTCTAGTTTGTGTAGAGGCAAAACTATAAGCCTTGAGAGAGTGGAGAAGTGCTGCTAAGAGCTAGAGCAAGGTCTTGAGCATATCGTTACTCTGCCGGAATGCTGTTAAGAAGATTGTAAGCAGCCGCGGCTTTGTTGTAACTAAACTCAACATAGTGGAAGACTCTATCTGTCATACTAACAGATCTGAGCAAACGGAGGAAGGAGTTGAAATAGACTCCAAGCCCAGGTGTGGCTAACTCCAATGAGGACTAGGCAAGCATTTCAGGCTTGGCCGAATCTCGGGATAAATCCCTGTTTTTGTGTGCTGTCTCTCTATCTTATCTACTCGTTATATCTGCACTTCAAAACTTATCTGTGGTACAAGTTATATTTGAAGTGTAGGGCATTTTGAGACAGGATCTTCTATTCCGCTGCAACCTACTCGAAGGGTCTTTCATTCCACTACGATCTGGTCTTCGAGTAGAGTAAGAATTTCAGTTTCAAAGTGACGATTTTTATTCGCCTATTCAACCCCCCTCTAGGCGACATCCAGATCCTGTTCCCGGGCAAAAGAAACTTTCATGTGTGATTTGTGTTTACTTGATCTTGCGATCCTGGTTGTAAGTGGTTTATTAGGGGTCCTTGGGACACTCGAACAGATCCTGTTAAGTTATCTGGTGCACATGCATAGACGTCTGAGGTCTTTGAAACAAGGTCAGGTGCATGTGGGCCCAATAACTTGGGAGGTTCTGCCACAGACTGGTATCGGAGCAAGATTAAGTATATATGGTCACATACGTATTTTCAAAACAAAAGTTTTGGTTTTAGAAAACCTATTTTCAACTAAACACATTGTTTGGTTTTGAAAAACAGATTTGAAAAACTATAGTGCTAGCGACATCCTCTGTTAAGTCCTAAACTAAGAACTATCAGGTGGCTTATTTAAAAACCACTAACTCACAACTGGGGGTATTGCATACATGTGTAATGTTATTTTTGAGCCCATTCAGTTTTGAATGGATCGACGCTCAAGGTAAGGTGAGTTGTGAGAGCATGACCGAAAAAACGTCGGTCTAGGGAAGTGCTTAATTGTGGTGTCTGATTATATACATGTTACACATATGTATATATGAAGGCTGTGATGTGGAGTATTTACTTTTCTGGGATTCATTACCCCATGGATGTGTATGGGTATACAGACATGGGAATACTAAGAAGTGTAATGTACTTGTAACGACGCACCTACGCTCAGGTAAGAAGGTGAGTTACCATAATGAGCTGCCCTATGGTTAAAGTGTGGCAGCGGCGCCTATGCGTGGCTCGATGCTTAATGAAGAGCTGGCCTCCATATAGAAATATATGGAGTATAAACTGTGATAAACTATCATGTGTGGATCTTGCATCATTGGGAATTGGGCTGTGATGGAATTTTCTATAGGTACACTAACCTCGAAAACGTATGTGTAGCTGACGACTAGCAAAATACCGAGAGAGTCGTAAGCATGCCACCGATATAGAACGCTATTGCCACATTATGTTGGCAAAACTTGTGAGGACGAATAGGACGAACATGCATCCTGATTGTTGCATCATGTTTGTCACCTATACATCTAAAATGCTTCTCTCATCTTTATTCCAGTAGCTAGTGATTGTAGATAATGTGGTGTAATGTTGTATTATGAACCCCAATGAAATAGTTGTCCTCCATTGTTTAGGTAATCTATTTAGGTGTTATATGTCAATATGTGCTTGCTCTTGTACTTGATGTACCGATAGAATGTTTGTGGCTTGTTTGTCTAAACCCAAAACTAGGCCATATTCTTACTTAGTGAACCATGACCCAAAGTTTGAAATCTCCATTATCACTCCATGACCAAACTCATGCGAATGGATGTTTGGATAATTTCTTTACCCAACGCAAGATGTGCATGGGCTTAAAGCTAGGATCTCGAGTCTGTGTTCTTGCTATTTAACCTATGAAGTTTTAGTTGTTATATTTCCATCGTAGGCCATTTCCTTATTCGATTGGCACAAGCTGATGTCCCTTGTCCGGTTTGCCTATTCTTAAGGATCACCATGTTTCTTTATCAACCTAACCCAGGAAAGACATGTCCGATCATTTTGTTGAGTTTGATGCCTTTGGTTTCACCATATCTATCGAAGGCATACCAACTTAATCTTATGATTGTTTTACCTCCGTATCTAACTAGATACTAATCCTTGACCTTGTAATCGTTGCGATGGACATAGAAATATGTTTGGGTTGAATTAACAGTCTCCCATCGTACTCATTCATCAACAAATTTAGGTTATGGTCATGTCTTGTTCATTTCATTGGCCCATGATCTATTTGGCTCTCTACTTGTAACCATTCTTTCAGGTGGAGTGTCTCTTTGTATATTGTCACCCTTGCCCAATCCATTGGTGTCGTGCAAGATTTCTTATTGGTTACATCTGGTAATGGTGTTATGCCTAAAACCGATGGTGCCGCGACAAGACCGAGGGCCTCCTGTGGATGCATACACATGGTTGCGCTACTCGGCACACGCTGGTGTCACAGTTAGTAGTCATGATCCATTATGAGATTATATCATTATGTTATCTCTACACAAATTGTTCTTACCACGTGAGATTCATTATTGGTGCCAGTTTTGTAATGGTATCATGGTTAAGGACTTATGGACCGCGGTGAAACTGAGAGCCTCCTGTGACTACGCACATAGGATTTTGCTGCTTGACGCATGTCGGTATTGTCGCAGAACCTCCCAAGTTATCAGGCCCACACGCACCTGTCCTTGTCTCAAAGACCTCAAACGGCTATGCATATGCACCAAACAACTTAACAGGATCTGTCCGAGTGCCCCGAGGACCTCGGATAAATGACTTACCGCCAAGATCGTAGGATTAAGTAAACACAAATCACACACCAACATTTGCAGCGGAAATAAATTATTTATTGTAAAATAATTACATGTTACAATAAGTTTACATTATACAATTATCGAAGTGATTACAAAAGACAGTGATTCAAAAGAATTACACTTTAAAATGTATAAAACATTTATAAGTTTTAAAATACATGCTAGCTTAAGTGACAATCCTCAATACAGAAGCTTAAGATGGGATACACCTATAAAGAAGGCCGAGCCCACCGGCACTTAGCACCATCCACAACAGAACAAAATCATAACCTGAAAAACAACAGGGAATAAAACCCTGAGTACGCAATTAATCAGCAAGACTTACCTGACTAAAGAAAAGACTCTCAAGGGTATGCTGGTTTGTCGGGAATCAAGGTAAAGCTCATCAAATTCCAAAGACTCATTTTTACGGAAAAGCTTACTAGTAGTGGATCCTTAATACAAAATTTTATTTCATAGGTTAAGTACTTTTCCTGAATCTAGATATGCCTAATCTAGAGCATTCACTTGTCTTACACTAGCTTCCTTTTATTAACTTTAGTTTCACTTGTTATCTACGCTGAAGGTCGAAGATCCAGTCTTCATATCTGAGAAGTTCGGTGATCCGAATCGATTAATACCCATCTGGGGATCTCCAACCACACGACATATGTAGCATTTAACCCTTGCATATGTCAACTCGCCACCGGGTTTCTCAAGACCAGAACAGGTTCACGCGACCCGAGAGCACAGCACCCCACCATACAGCCACTTGCTAGGTGGGCACACGTTACTCTCGCCATCTCTCCACTCCCAGTGCATGCGAGCTATTCTGGTATTGGTCCAACCGAGGCTAAGCTTACCCATGATGAGGCATGTGGCCAGTTAAAGGGTCTTAGATCAACAGGCCAACAATCGGAACGGTCCTTAATCGACACAGACGGGCGACCTTTCCTGCTCAACGTCTAGTCTAGATTTATTCCAACCATTTTCCCATTTTTGGTACCCGGCAGGGGTACTCTTTTTTGAATGATGAACCCACTCCGGCCGAAGGGGAATCATCACCATAAGTTTGCTTTGATGTTTGAAACAAAAAGCCCATAACAGTGTTCCACATCATTCTTTTTAAAAGAAACAATTTTTAGTTTTTCTAAGCAGGGCTAAGCCTCATTAGTTCTCTTTATAAAACAGGTATCAAGGAAGATAATCAAATTCCAAGGAATGGTAATGCATCAACTGTTTCATCACTCAATTCCTATCAACTAATGCAACACATAAGTGATAAAAGTTTTATAACAACAAGGAGGTGGCAAATGCACCGAGGCTTGCCTGGGATAACACTAAGTCAGTGTTGTTAGATGACGTCCGCTTGGGGAGCATCTCTCATCCTGGTACTTGACCAGATCATCCAAGCTTCAGGTTCGTTCACCAGCATCATTTTGGGATCAACTCGGCTCTTGTCGTCCGCATCACGTGATCAATTAACGAACCTGAATGATATGCATAATGCACATGAATGACGATACTGGGAAATAACAAGACTAAATAATGTCACATTAAAGGAGACGTAATGGCAAAATCTCATAAAGGTTCATAATCAAGCACTAAATAGGTCTATACAATCAGACACAATAATCATGTTCTCTAGCTTAACTCAATCTAACTCAATCATTATATAATTTTTTATCACAAGATCTATGCTTTACTTAGTTAAAGCATAATGTCGAAGGCTAACAATACTTAGACACAACAACCATGGATACCTATAACTTAAAGTGACGAATAGAATTACTTTAACTAGATTTTAGAGTTACTAATATAGATGATCAGACATAGCACATCGACTAAATCAAGCACCACACCACTTAATCTAACGAGTAGAGCCTTATTAAATAACATAGAGTTTTGACAAGTCCACAATTTTTAAATCTAAAGACCTAAAATACCATTGGATAATGACCACTAAATAGCTTTTGGATTTTAACTAAAGCGGACCAACTGATGCTGCTTACCTAAAGCGGACCAACCGATGCTGCTTACCTTCAATTGATTTGGACCACAATAAATAGCTATTCAGGATTATTAATCTAAACGATCGATATTCATCTACGGGATTTAACCGATCACTCAATATAGAATACGACAACTAGAGCAAAGCATCGACTTCTCTAAACAACCATTTTAATACTTGCTGATTTTGGACAGCAGTACAGCAGTCAGCGGTTTTGCTCATAACTTATAAAATATTCATCCAAAAATCATGAACTAAGACTTTCTAGAAAGATTAATAAGTCCTCTACAACTTTTGTATTATCATCACAGTGAGACTTGACACTTAGAATGGTCAAACAATGCTAAACGTAAATTCTATCCAGATTTGGACAGAATTCGACTACTTACTTCAAAAATTCATAACTGGAGTTTCAGACATCCAAATCAGGTGATCCTAGACTTTTTAGAAAGATAATAGAATTCTCTACAATTCATTTATAAACATCCTAGGTTAATTCAATATATATCAAGGTCAGAAAACATGAGAAAGCCTCTGCTGTCCAAATTTGGACAGATTCAGAGATCACACTTCAAACAGCTGTAACTTAACTTATAGATCACCAAAAAGGGTGATCCAAAATTTGTTGGAAAGCTTAAGAAAAGTACTACAACTTACTTATAATTTATAAAAACTTATTCTAAGTTTAACTTGGGCAAACAAGGTCATTTTCGAAATCTATACAGAATTTGGACAGGTTCTGAAACTGGACTTGGAAAAATCATAACTCCTAAACTACTAGTCCTATGGTCATGAAATTTTTACACAAGTAAGATAAAGAGATTATCTACACGTTTTATATATAACACATTTACAGAAAACATGGTTTACTTTATCGAACTATCTGCACAATTAAAACTGTACCTACAGCCCTAAGCAGCAATATATTCAATTTAATAGCACTAGACTTATATATCCACTAGAACATTCCATGCATACACCACATCCCAATTTAAACTCCATCCTACGACACGATTTCATTACGAATATGGAAGTGGATTAAACACTTAAAGCAAGGCATCGACTTAATCGTATAAACAGAATCTATCAAAAGCAATGCGAATAGCACTTATCAATAAAATGCTAGAAATAATAATCCACTAAAGAAAGACATCAAATTCAGTATACAAATAGTGAGACGATGATGACTCTAGGTTCAATGTTTCGTCGAACACGTGGTGTGCATTGCATAGCACTACACTGCCTTCATCGATCAAATTAACTAGCCAAGGTAGCGAAAGGGCTCACCATATCATAAACCAAATCAATATTTGGGATAATGATGATGATTTCCGATTTGCATAACACCAAACATTAAACAACTATTGCACGGACTGCCTGTCCTCACACATATGGGATTCCTCTCCTCCAAACCACACACCAGTACACAAACATAAACCGCAGTTAACCATTGACACCAAGCAAAGAACTAATTGAATAGGAGAAAACCGATGTCTCACCGGCGACACACGAAATTGCGACAGGGTGTTAGGACAGGGAGCAGACGTGGCGTAGACAGTCCACAGGTTTGGGCATTTCATCGAATAGGCGGTATGCGAGGCATGACTTCGACAGCTAGCTGTGAGCCAGGACGATAGTTATCGACTTGGCCATTTCATCGAACCAAGAGGGTGCAGACAAGTGACACAGCAAGGGGGCTCACCGGGGGATAACGTCGTGGCCGGGGCCTCGGCGAGGTGGCCATGGCCGGCTGGACGGAGGGTGCTGGTGAGCTGGAGGCAAGGTTGTGAAGGGGGTGCTGGAAGACGATCCTAGGGTGCGGCTTGAGGTGGAGGCCGAGCACAGCCATGGATGGAGAGGAGCAGGGCCGGTCGACGCTGGGGGCTAGGAGGAGCCAAGACGGTCGCCGCGAGATCAGCAGGGAGAGGGAGTAGGAAAGCGGCATGGAGAAGAGACTCTGTGGCTTTGTCCTTTGGAGAAAATGACGTGAAGGGATTGGGTTCCTGTGACCAATGCGATAAGGCTAAGACTGTCTCCAGCAACGTCCCCTAAATTTTATCCCCTAAAGGAATATTCTTTGTCCTTTACAGCACTCTCTAAAAGATTCTGTACTCTATATCTTCTTCATCTCCAACAATATCCCCTAAATTCCATCCTCTATATCAACAGTGTACTAGATTTGATATTGTATATTATTTTTTACTACTCGTGTGCAGTGTAAACGTATAGACGCGCAGACTCTGACACGCATGTGCAGTGTATAGAGTACCCTCTACAGGTAGGGGACGCATGCCATCCTCTAAATTTTAGAGGACGCTTTAGAGTTCCTTGCTGGAGGGATAAAGGACCTGACCGTCCTCTATATTTAGAGTACAGGACCCTTTACAGTCTCCTGCTGGAGACAGCCTAAGGAGATACAGACGCGTGGAGAGTAAAAGAAAAACGGGATTCTCACAACTTTTTCTTAATCCAAAAGCATAAACAAAATACAATTATCAGCCTTTATTCTAAGATTAGAGTACAGAGAGGTGTGGATAAGACTGATGGAGAAAAATTAAAGATAGAGAGCGGTGGCTAGAACACTGGTTTCTAGATGCGTGAAGAAGGATAAGAATGCCCTGACGTGGAGGAGACAAGGACCATGAGCTATATTATGGAGAACTCCTATATTGTGTGATGCCTAGTTCAGATTAGAAAAAAAATATGGTGAGGATAAGTGAAAGAATAACGGTGGCTGAAGTAAAAGAGCGTTTTTCCTCTCCTATAATCTTATTAAATAAAGAATACACAACTAACGAGATTTGAACGACATTGAAATGATTCTGACCAAAATAACATTGGCTACAGTATTTGGATACAATTTGATTAGGTAAATTCTCCTAGAGTCAAATGAATTTTTATCAGTTATTTATATCTCTAGATGTAGATCTAGGCGAGAAACACACAGATCGAACCAAACGAGATTGACTTGGATATTCCATACTTTGTCAAATCTAGTTGAAAACAGATAACCCCTATCTGTTCCGAATATTGGGATCTAGACAAGACGCAAATAGATATATATATATACACACACAGTTCTAGCAGTAGGTTTTGGCAAAAATATAAACAGTTTGGACTAAAGCGACTTTTGAGATGTACATTTCAGTTTTCCGCAATTACATTCAAAGAAACGGATTAATTATAAATATCGAGTCCCGGCTTTAATGCTCTCGGCCCGATTTAATTTTACAGCACTTCTAGTGTCGAGTTCTAATAATATTTACTTGGGTCAAAAATCACAAGAGTGGTCGAGGCTCCAAATTCATGTTCTCTTAATCCATAAATTTTAAATAGACACAAGACTCGACATTTTGTGAAATAAATACGTGAGATTGATACAGCATCGAAATTGTGATCCTTTTGGAATCAACGTCACGCAATGTTCATGTGGGTGAGAGGTTGTGTGCTGTCCAGGCACCGGTTAGCACCAGCCACGTGCCATGATGCCAGGCCACAAAGAGACACGTGCAACGCAAGCGTGAAAGAATTTGAAACCAAGTTTAGGAACCAGATCCGATTTCAAGAATTTAGAGTTTGGGGCAAGACGTCGATGGCTCAACCCAAACGATATTGGATTCATGATTACTAAAGTTTAATTTTTTGCAAAATAAATTTGGACAATTTAAACAGATGGAGACAGACATGATATCAAAATCGTGATAGACGAAGATGATTAAAATTTAGTGTCCATTTTATTCATCGCTACCACATGTTAAAATCTGCACTCATGATCGAGCCGACGATAAACACCTTGGGTGTTACAAACTTCCCCCCCTTAAAAGAATCTCGTCCCGAAATTCAGAACGAAAGACTTCTAAGAGTAGAGAGGCGTGTAACCCTGTCCATAATAGCGATAGCATAAGACAGTTTCGAGTAGAGATGAGTACTCCAAGATGTTGGTTCCTCAAGTGGGTATAACATGTATTATTTTAAGCTAATTAGGGATGCCAACAATAGAGACGATGATTGACAGAAGAACACCTAAGGTTCCATGTGTGCAGTTTGCTTTTCCTGATAACACTGTACTATCTGAGTCTGTTGAGAATGGTAGACAAATGGATAGCAATTACACAAACCTTGTGAGATGCAACCTCTTAGGTAAAACACACAGAAAGAGGTTTACCAACAAGTGGTCATTGGAAATTCCTAGCACATAAGACGAGGATGGATGTCGAATAACATCACAGTTAACTCGTGGTTAGCCAGGGAATCCAAGTTTAAGGAAGATGATAAAAGTTTGAGAAAACATCAATGTAGTGATCCTCAAGGAGAGGCAAACTGGAACAGGAATACCAGCTTGCACCAACTGAACAAGGGTATGGTTTCAGATGAACATTTGACCATAAGAGAGCTACAAGTGGACTGTCAAGATTACTGACTCGAGATCCTTGTTTTTAAGTTTGAGTGCATCTTAGGTCCAATAAGGGGATTACCAAAACATCTATTTGCATGAGTTTGGCCATGGAGTAGGAATCGATAATTCAAACTCATGCATGTTTTGAAGATTTAGAGAGGCTTTGAAGAAATGACAAAATTATGAATTAGATCTCATACAATTTCAAATGTTGAGATGATGAGGACATGACTTGGTCTAATTGCTAGAACTCCAATAATCTTGTGAAGAAAATGATCTTCACACAAGACGACACCTAGGATAGGTTGTCAAGAAATTAATACACGATTAGATTAAGGTTCACTAAACGGGGACATGACCTAGCTTTGGGTTTATGCAAACAAATTACCTGCATTCTACCAGCACACAAGCACGAAAACAAACCCAAGTTGCACTAGTGGTCAAACTAAGAAGAATCATAGGCCACATAAACAGATGTCTAAAGGACTTAACAAACAAAGCTAGAAATTGCTTATAAAATAGTAATACTTCATATAGTTTCCAATTATTTATTATCGGAATAAAGATGACAAAAGCATGTTTGTTCACAATCACCTATTATTAGAATAAAGGTGAGGGAAGCATATTTGTGCACAAACGACAAACACAATGCAACAATCAGGATGCATGCTCGTCCTATTCGTCCTCACTGATTTTGCCAACATAATGTGGCAATAGTGTTCTATATCAGTGGCATAACTACGTCTCTCTCGATATATTGCTAGTCGTCAGCTACACATACGAGTTCGAAGTTAGTGTACCTGCAGAAAATTCCATCATAGCCCAGTTCCCAATGATGCAATTCACACATGACAGTGTATCACAGTTTATACTCCATATATTTCTATATGGAGGCCAGCTCATCATTAAGCGCCGAGTCACATATAGGCGTCGTTGCCACACTTTAACCATAGGGCAACTCATTATGGTAACTCACCTTCTTACCTGAGCGTAAGTGCGTTGTTGCAAGTACATCATATTTCTCAGTAGTCCCATGTCTGTATACCCATACACATTCATGGGATATTGAATTCCCAGAAAAGTAAATATTCCACATCGCAGCCTTCATATATATATATATGTGTAACATGTATATAATCAAGCGTCACAATTAAGCACTCCCCTAGACCGACGTTTGTTCAGTCATGCTCTCACATCTCATGTTACCTTGGTCGTCGATCCATTCAAAACTGAATGGCCTCTAAAATAACATTACACATGTATGCAATTTCCCCCCGTTGTGGGGTAGTGTTTTAATCTAAGCCACCTGATAGTCCTTAATTTAGGGCTTAACAAAGGATGTCGCTAGCATTATAGTTTTTCAAATCTATTTTTTCAAAACCAAACAATGTGCTTAGTTGCAAATAGGTTTTCTAAAACCAAAACTTTGTTTTAAAAATACATATGTGACCGTATTATACTTAATCATGCTCCGATACCAGCTGTCACAGAATCAAAGATAGAGAGCGGTGGCTAGAACACTGGTTTCTAGATGCGTGAAGAAGGATAAGAATGCCCTGACGTGGAGGAGACAAGGACCATGAGCTGTGTTATGGAGATCTCATGTATTGTGTGATGCCTAGTTCGGATTAGAAAAAAAAATATGGTGAGGATAAGTGAAAGAATTACGGTGGCTGAAGTAAAAGAGTGTTTTTCCTCTCCTATAATCTTATTAAATAAAGAATACACAACTAACAGGATTTGAACGATGTTGAAATGATTCTGAACAAAATAACATTGGCTACAATATTTGGATACAATTTGATTAGGTAAATTCTCCTAGAGTCAGATGAATTTTTATCAGTTATTTATATCTCTAGATGTAGATCTAGGCGAGAAACACACAGACCGAATCAAAAAGATCAACTTGGATATTCCATACTTTGTCAAATCTAGTTGAAAACAGATAACCCCTATCTGTTCTGAATATTGGGATCTAGACAAGACGCAAACAGATATATATATACACACACAGTTCTAGCAGTAGGTTTTGGCAAAAATATAAACAGTTTGGACTAAAACGACTTTTGAGATGTACATTTTTAGTTTTCCGCTATTACAATCAAAGAAACGGATTAATTATAAATATCGGGTCCCGGCTCTAATGCTCTCGGCCCGATTTAATTTTACAGCACTTCTAGTGTCGAGTTCTAATAATATTTACTTGGGTCAAGAATCACAAGAGTGGTCGAGGCTCCAAATTCATGTTCTATTAATCCATAAATTTTAAATAGACACAAGACTCGACATTTCGTGAAATAAATACGCGAGATTGATACAGCATCGAAATTGTGATCCTATCGGAATCAACATCACTCAACGTTCACGTGGGTGAGAGGTTGTGCGCTGTCTAGGCACCGGTTAGCACCAGCCATGCGCCATGATGCCAGGCCACAGAGAGACACGTGCAACGCAAGCGTGAAAGAATTTGAAACCAAGTTTAGGAACCAGATCCGATTTCAAGAATTTAGAGTTTGGGGCAAGACGTCGAGACTCAACCCAAACGATATTGGATTCAATGTTTTGGAAGATTACTAAAGTCTAATTTTTTTGCAAAATAAATTTGGACAATTTAAAAAGATGGAGACAGACACGATATCAAAACCGTGATAAACGAAGATGATTAAAATTTAGTGTCCATTTTATTCATCGCTACCACATGTTTAAGTCTGCACTCGTGATCGAGCCGACGATAAACACCTGGGGTGTTACAGGTTTCGAAGTCTCTAGTCATGATCCATTATGGAATTACACTGATGTGTTATCTTCCATGGACCTTCCCTTGAAACGATTTCGGTGTTGTTTGTCGAAGTGATCAAGCAACATCTATCATCTCTGTTGGATCAAAAGGGCATACCACTTTCATATGTGGTCTCTTTTCTTTTGATCTTAGTAGTGACTACTCATACAAGTTCCCTTTACGTCCTTCGTGTAAAGGTGAAGCCTTGAAGCTTTTTAGTGTTGGAAGGCAGCTGATTAATTCTCAAAATGGAGATCTTCCCTGTTGTTGGAATGCAAGAGTTTGTTCATTCGTTCTCCTATTTAATCCATGTATTCTTGAACCAAGTCAGTTTGTCTCGCATGGAAGAAATAGATGAACAACCTGACCAAATGGATTTCTACCCAAGTGCATGATCTCCTGTTAGCAAATGTGAACTCTAAAACCTTGGATTACTGATGGATAATAAGAGGACCTGCTTAATGTCAAGGGTAGTTCAACAAGTTGGTTTTACTAACTTGTAACTGCTTTGTGAACAAAGATTGAGTTTAGAGATCGTTTCATCGAGCTGTCTAAACTCACTTTGGTTTAACCCACCCTAAAGAAAGTACTTATAAGAATCGAGATTAAATCGGCCAGTAACCACCTAGTCATCGCTCTAGTCGTGTCTCGATCGCCTCACGTATAGGTTTTCCAACGTGTGTGATCAGGTCGAGCCATGATTAGTGCTCGATAAAATGGATTGGTTATGAAGGTAGCATCTATAGATCCCTCCGCTGGTGATTTTCTCGAATCTATATCACCTTTTATGGACTTGGATTCTCTGGCTAACACGAGTTAACTGTGATGTTATTCGACATTCACACCCGTCTCATGTGCTATGAACTTATCATGACCACTTGTTGGTAAACCTCTTTCTGTGTGTTTTACCCAAGAGGTTCCATCTGGTTCTGTTTGGGTAAAGTCGCATATCTATCGCTTGCCCAACAGACTTAGATAGTAAAGTGTTATCACAAAAAGCAAACTGCGCACATGGAACCTTATGTGTTCCTCTGGTAGACACTGTCTCTATTGGTGGACATCTGTGACACCCCAGTGCACTTAGGGTTCTTCCATGAGCTAACCCCAACCCATGATCACATGCAATCTTAACAAAAGGGTGAACATTGAAAATAAGAACAAAGAATTATGTTGAAGTCTACTTAAACCCTCCTTAAGGTTTTCATAAATTCTAAAGAAGGAAAAACTCTTAAACCCTAATTAACCCTAAGTGAACCTTTTAAGCATAAAGGGTAAATGGGAAAAATCCTTGGGAGAAAAATACAATTTTGAAGAAAACCAAATTATAAAGTTTTAGTTCACTGATTAACTAACAAAGCATAGTAAGGAAGTTTTGCCTTTTGAACTTTTTAAAATCCCCAAAACAGCCCCTAAACTAGTGCACTTGGGAAAAATTCAGAAATTCAGAAATCTGAATTTTAGCCCCCTCCCAAAGATCAATCTCGTTCTCTGTTTTTTAGAACTCAAATCAAACAAGTCCAAACATCAAAGTTGTGCCAAATTCCCTTGAACAAGCCCTAGAAAAGTTTGAACTCAAACCAATTTCATTTGACTCAGTTTTGGCGCAGTTTTACCTCGGGACTCACCTTGTGACACGACAACTCTCTGTACACTGCCCCAAATCGCTTGACTTCCACACACAAACGACAAAGCTCTGTCGGGGGAGCAAATCTTGTGCAGTGATCATGCCCAAATTCGCGAAGATCTTCAACCTATAGGCGATTGAACTCGGGCAGAAGCAAAAGGCCACGTGTTCGATCGCTTGCCTGACCGGCCGAGCGCGGACTGGCCGCGGCAGCGCGCGCCCCGCGCGTGGTCGCCCCGCCCCGTGTGCCTCTATCGTGCCCTTGCCTATAAATGCGTCCAAGAGGCCTTAGCCGTTGGCACCGCACACCCCGAGCCTCGCCCGAGCCTAGGATCGCCGGAGTTCGCCGTGAAAAGCGAGCACCGTCGCCTGCCATCCCTGCCCAGGCTCGGCCATCGTGGCCACCCCCTTTCTGTTGAACTCCAGCCTCGCCCTAGCCCCTGGATCGCTTCCCAGTGACGTCGTGAAGCTTCTCCAAGCTTGAGCCGAGGCATTGCCTCACCGGAGAAGTGATTTCACCCTCGCCGGACTTCGGTCTTCCGCCGCCGCGCGTGGACCGAGCTAACCAGTGAGTCTTCGTCTAATTCCTTGCACCCACATCTTTTCTGGCATCCCATGAAGCTCTCTGGCCCATTCAATTGAACTATCGCGCCGTGAGTAGGCTGGATTCCTCGCCGCCGACGAGCATCTCCGCCTGCGCACGTGGACCGGTCGACTCCGACCATCTCCGACGGCGACCCGCACATCGCTGTGATCCCCGAGACCTCCCCTACGTCCTCGACCACCTCACCGGAGCAATCTCGCCGCCGGTAAGCCCCTCCGCCCTTTCTTCCGTCACTGTTACTATTTAAGTTAGGAGAAGGACCTCGGGTTAGGATTAGAAGAACCCGGGGGGTTTTCTGCAATGTCAGTGTCTCATGTGAATAGTAGCCCAGGGACTGAACCGTGAGAAAAACATGAAACACCCGCCAGGGACCCCAGTGCAAAGTAGTTTTCCATTTAATCAATTTTGTTAATCTTTTTAAATAACCAGAGAACTTAGAAAATCCATAACTTGATGAATTCTTAATCAAAAGTTGTCAAACTAATTTTTCTAGATCCTAAGTATTATGAACTATCATTTAAAAATAATAAACCCTATGCTTTCTGTTCTAATTTTTAGAGTTTAAAATTAAAAACAGAAACTGACCAAACCTTGTTTAATTAAGGAAAATTAGTTTTTCTTCTGTGCTGAACCTAAGAAAATTTGTAGGTATTCAAACCTCTTTTAGACACTGTTTAAAAATAATAGGAACCCCAGTATTGAAATATAGTGTAGATGTCCATTTCAAGCTGTTTTGCCCAAAACATAGGAAAAATCAGAAATGCATTAGAAATTAATGAACAGTGAGTGAAATTATTTTTCCTAGTTTGCTTAAGTAACAGAGAACCTAGAAAAAATAAAGAGACCTTTAGTCCAGATCAATTTAAAAATAAAATGTTTTATTTAGCATTATTCCAACTGAAAATCAATTTTTAGAATTACAAAACCAGACCCAAAATTTATAATAAAAATCCAGTGGACTTATAACCACTAGAACCCCACTGCAAAAATAATGAACCCCTCATCCCATCATTATAAGTAAGCAAACAAATATAATATGATAATGAGGCATTTTCCAAATAAATCATGAATAACCCATAATAATGCAATAATGGGCAACCAAAATTCTGCTAAGTCAATGATGAGATAAGCCACCAGGGAAAAATGCAAACCCATTGAAAAGATGTAAAATAATACCTATTGCTAATATTGTATCAGAAAGGCCATTTAATCCAATTATTGCGTACCACCCCTTCCCTTAAGCAAAGAGATGCCAAACTTCAGAATGATTGCTCTTGCACAAAATAGAAGCTAAGAAAAATCAGAAATCTGTTGTTTGATATTTTTCAAATATAGTGGTAGTAGAAAGCACCTCTTGGGCTAGAAAC
Source organism: Zea luxurians (assembly GCA_029449295.1). Classification (NCBI taxonomy): domain Eukaryota; kingdom Viridiplantae; phylum Streptophyta; class Magnoliopsida; order Poales; family Poaceae; genus Zea; species Zea luxurians. The sequence continues at coordinate 80,030,090 of JAOPSE010000011.1, forward strand.
TTGAGAAAACCCTAGTAAAATAATTGATAGGTAATAATGACTAGAAATTTGTGTCAAGTCATGTTATAGCACCTAAAAGCCAGTAAAAATAAATTTTAGAGAATTACTTACTGTTAAGTAATAGTTGTAGTTCAAAGCACCCCTTCTACCCTAAAATTTGGTAATTTTGTCCAGAGAAAACTATTCACTTTCTGATCCCCAAATTTTGAGACAGGGAATTATACACCAGTAATAAGCCACTATAATTTTTACAGGATTTTTGGAATTTTATTAAAACAACTTGTAGTTCAAACCCACTCCAAAAACTTAAGGAGAATAAAGAAAAAGAAAGAAGAAATAAACCTCACTCCAATGAGTCCAACTTGAATTCTTGTCAAAACTCACTAAGGCTTAAAAGGAATTCAGTGGAACCCCAAAATAAAACCTACCACTTACCTTAGCTAAGTTTGATCCAATTTACCAAGTATACCACCCAGAAGTCTTACATAAGTAAGGTTTAACCTTGTCTAACTCAAGTAGATCATACACCGTCAAAAATTGTAATTTCTAAAGCACGTATCATATCATGCATATATCTTACGCACTGCATTCATTAGATTGTAATCTTTCCGACGGAGAGTACGTGCTCATCCCCGAGCAAGGATCTGTCCAAGAGGAGGACCAGGAGCAAGCTTCCGAGGCTGCTATCTAGGATCTCCCCGCAGCCCCAGCAATTGAAGGCAAGCCCCGATTTATATGCATAACCGTATTATTATATGCTACTTTACTACACTTAATGCTTGTAGGATTGTAATGTGCACTTAAATGTAGGAGTTGCTTGAAACCTCTAGTTGCATGAACTTAGGATTCCTTTTATTTTGAGATGAATACTAGTATGCTAGGTCGAGTAGCTGCTTTGCTAATCAGGATCTCGGTAGAAGTCGAGTGATTTTTCTAGCACTCGCGCGAGGTCAGGAATTGATTGTATTCATCTTGATAACGTGATCTATGTTAGTCTATGGACTTGGATCCAGGGAGGATGCCTTGACCATGAGACAGGAAAAAGAATTAAGGATTAATGTGTGGATACCTGAGTCAAGCTTTTGAACGTACTAAGCACATGCCAGGTAAAATGGTAACCGGTAAACCTAGTACCTGAGTGAAGCCGGGCGCGGACTTTATCCCTCATGCGACCTGAGACTGGGTCTCCCATGCTAGCTATGGTGGGTACAAGTGCGGTCACTGCAAGGCGGCAGCCGGGGTCAGTGGAGCATTATATGCCAAGGCGGTGAGGCCTGGACGCGAACGGGGAATCGATGGGGACGGTTGTCATGTGTGGGGTCAGAGTACCCTGACATGCCGTGTGTTTAGGTTTGCCTTGCAAGGTTAAAACTTGATTCAAATCGTCTGCTTCTCGCAGCTAATGAAACTGCTTGACCCCTTGTAATGCATCGAGTAAGAAGTGAAATGAGGATACATGAGACAATTTGTTGATTGAACTAAATGCTTGTCACCATGGATGCTTAGAAGGAGCAAACCTAGCTAAGATAATGATGCTAGAATTTGAAAAGTTAAAATTTTGATTTTAGAAACAGCTAGTGCTTTTGGCATACCAAACCCCTCAGCCAAACAGCTGCATAGTCTAGAGGTAGAGGAGTAGACTCCTCACACCGGGTAAGTCTAGCTGAGTATTAGTATACTCAGCCTTGCTTGTGGCATAATTTTTGCAAGTACCATTCAGGAAATGGTTGATGGTGTGACTTGGCCTACCACCCTGTCACCGGGTTGGACAGTCGAGTGGGATGTTGCCCCGGCAGGAGAGGAGCACGAGGAGTAGTGGGCTAGGCCTTGCCCATTTCCTCGATACCGACGACATCATTTATCCGCTGCACTTTATTTCATGAACTCTTATTTGCTACTTGAAAAACTCCGATCTATGTAATAATTCAGTACTTAATTCGAGGTTTCCTGTTTTATTGTATTTCTTCTGTGACTCACCTTCGAGTGAGACTGTGGAATTTGATCCTGGTTAAGTGGCTCTATCAGACTAGATCTGAGGGACTGACGGGTTATTCCGATTTAAGTGTGTCGCGACCCTGGAGGCGTGACTTAGGCACTTAAGCTGGAATAATTCGGGTGGTTCCGCCACAGCTGGTATCGGAGCAAATTCCACCACAGAGAAGGACAATAAACCATGAATACCAATTTTCAAAATCTAAAACTTGCCTAGAAACTGCTACGGATCGTCAGGACTAGATCGCTAGACCCAGGACGAAAGGCCTTAGGCATAGAGGGAGAAATAGGTGGCTAATTAATTAGGCCCCGTGGGCCAGTACTTATATTTTTAAGGATGCCCTAAGAGCACCCTATTGTTGGAGAGGCGACATTACTTTCAGCATGCATGCATTATAAACACAAAGAGGAATTAAAAACTTGAGCTAACCCACCTTCTTTAAAACCATCCGGGCTCTCTTTTTCTTTTTCTTCCACCATAATCTTTACCTTTGGTTCCCTTCCGCAGATGAATTCACCCACCCTCGCCAATGGAGGAGACACTCGTTTCAGTTCTAACTTCCTTTCTCGTGATGGCTTTCCTTCCATCTTGTGGGAAGTGCTTAACTCTGCCGGTTACCCTACGCCCCCTTTGTACACGGTGCAGTTGTATGAGGAGCATCGGGTACCTCGTTGTCGGGTCTGGCTGACTTTGGAGGCTCATCCCCTTCAGCCGGGTTGGCGTTCTCTTGATTCCGAGACGATTGGACTCAGGACGGACGACACCGTTGAAGCAGCAGCCATGAAGACTCTGATGACTTTTTATGGCTACCATCCCCTGGAGATGGTGATGCACCCCTTGGGACTCTTCCCTGCTGAGAAGAGAGATGATCCCATGTAGTGTAACCGTGTGAGCCATGTGAAGGATGTGTGGGCGATGTATCCTGACTTGGTTGGGAGGGTCACCGTTCAGTGCATGAGTGCGCTGTACCGCCTTCAGGCCCTTCAGAGCGACACTATGGCACTCCTTTCTAACATCGCTCAAACCGCCAAGCTCACTCTCAACAGTCGAGAAGATTTTGTGGTCGATCTATCCACCGAGTTGGTAGAGAAGGATCTGCAGGTGGAAAGGCTGAGCCAGCGCATTACCACCTTGGAGCGGCAGGTGGAGATCCGAGACAACACCATTGATGTCTTGGAGAACCAGCTTCACGATGTGCAGAGGGAACTCGAAGAAGCGAATGACCACATGGACATGCACCACTTGGAGATGGAGGCCAATGAAGCCGGAAGCGAGGGAGAAGAGGCTCCCGAGGAGCTAGGACCAGCCCCTGGTGCCAATGGGACTACCTCCATGATGCCTCCTTCACCCGTATCCAGTGTCGCTTCCATCGCTCAGGGTTGATCAGTCACTTCGACACTTTTAGGCGGATAGAAACCTATGCGAGCTTAGTTAATATCAGATTTTGGACTAGGCTTATGGGTACTTTCCCCTGATTGATGTAACCCTGTGAACTTTTGAAATCTGTGGGATGTTTGTCACTATGTCATCTTCATTTCGAACCTAATATTATGATTATGGCATTTTTCCTTCCATATGAGATGATATCTTGTCGTTCGAAACTGTGAGATGGGATAACAATGGCGACAATCTCTGTTTTCAGATGGCAGCTAGGCAGCGTCGCGGGCATAACGAGCAGGTTCCCCCACCACCTCCTCCAGCTCCCACAGTGCAGGAGCTGATGGCCTAGCAGAATGAGATTCTGCGACAGCTCTTGCAGCGCCAGCCCCACCCTCAGCAGCATGGTGGAGGCCAGCATCAGCGACCTCCGGCAATGGCAACTTACCAGGAGTTTCTGAGCACGCAGCCACCCTTGTTCACCAAGGCAGAGGATCCGTTGGACGCCGACGTATGGCTTCGCGTCGTTGAGTCCAAGTTTCCCCTCCTCACGGAGACTGCCCTGATGCTACCAAGACTCGCTTCGCCGCGCAGTAGCTTCACAAATCTGCTCGGACTTAGTGGGACCACTTCCGTGCTATGCTCCCCGCTGATCGTGAAGTATCTTGGGAGGAATTCAAGACTGCTTTCAGAGGACACCACATCCCAGCTGGCATTCTTGATTGGAAGCTGAATGAATTTCTGGCCCTTAATCAAGGAACCCGCACGGTACTGCAGTATGCGCAAGCCTTCAATGACTTATGCCAGTATGCAGGGTACCATGCTGATTCTGATGAAAGAAGAGAGACCGCTTCCGCAGGGGTCTTAATACCAAGCCGCGGGAACGAATCAACACTGTCCGGGCTGATAGCTTCAATGAGTTGGTCAACATGGCCATCTCCCAGGAGGACTACATTGTAGCTCACCGGGCAGAGAAGAAGAGAAAGGCACCAATGGCAGCACCATCCGCTCAGGCCCAGAGGTTCCGGATTGTTTCTCACAATCAGAGCAGGGGTTTCCAGCAGCAGGTAGGCAGATGGGTGATCAGGCCACCTCAGCAGCAGCAGCCGGCACCCAACCGCTTTCCAGCTCCCGCTCCAAGGAACAATCAGCCTCCGCAGCAGCAGCAGTTCCGCCAGGGCAATGGGAACAAGTGTTTCACTTGTGGCAATGTGGGCCACTATGCCAAGAATTGTCCCAGGAACCAGTAGAATCTGATGCCAGCACCAAATCAAGACAAGTGAAGAAAGCAGAAGGTACAAGTCAGGCAAGGGAAGCTCAACTTCACTACTCTGGAGGAAGTACCTGAGGGAGCTCCTATCATGACCGGTATCTTTTTAGGTTATAACCAACCTGCTTTAATTCTGTTTGATAATGGTGCATCTCATAGTTTCATTAGCCAGAAGTTCAGTGCTAAATGTGAACTGCCATTCTCTCACTCAAAAGGGTCATTCATGATAGTCACACCTGGGGGTAAAATTTCAACTAATCAATTAAACCAAAGTGTGCCTATTCAACTAGGGAGCCACATTGTCAAAACCACTCTTCTTGTGTTGGGATTGGAAAATGTGGACATTATTCTAGGAGCTAATTGGATGACCTTGCACCAAGTTGTGCTTGATGTAGCCAGCCGTACCGTGGAAGTTAATTCTCCGTTCTATGGGGACTTCACCTTAATTCTGCCTAGTCAAGGTTCTACTCAGTCATGTGGTTTCTCTATGACGGAGTTACCTCTGAAGAAGATCCCAGTGGTCTATGAGTATGCAGATGTCTTTCCTGATGAATTGCCAGGGATGCCACCGGACCGGATATTGAATTTGCCATCAAGTTGCAACCAGGAACGGCCCCAATTTCCAAAAGGCCCTACCGAATGCCACCCGCTGAGTTGGCAGAATTGAAGAAGCAATTGCAAGAGTTGCTGGATAAGGGATTTATTCGCCCAAGTACTTCGCCTTGGGGATGTCCAGCACTGTTTGTGAAGAAGAAGGATGAAAGCTTGAGGCTGTGTATAGATTACCGCCCTCTTAATGCGGTAACTATCAAGAACAAGTATCCTTTGCCTCGTATTGATGTTCTTTTTGACCAGTTGGTCGGGGCCAAGGTGTTTTCCAAGATCGACCTTCGCTCTGGCTACCATCAGATCAAGATACGAGCAAGCGATATTCCGAAGACGGCATTCTCAACCAGATATGGGCTATATGAATTTATGGTGATGTCATTCGGGCTGACAAATGCACCAGCATATTTCATGTATCTGATGAATTCTGTTTTCATGCCTGAATTGGACAAATTCGTAGTGGTTTTCATCGATGATATCTTGGTGTACTCAAGGAACGAAGAAGAACATGCCGGGCATTTGCATGTAGTGCTTCAACGTCTGCGAGAGCACCACCTTTATGCCAAGTTGTCCAAGTGTGATTTTTGGCTAAAGGAAATCAAATTCTTGGGTCACACTATCTCCCAGGCAGGAATAGCTGTTGATCCTGATAAAGTGCAGGAGGTGATTAACTGGAAGCCACCCACGACTGTCCGTCAAATTCGAAGTTTTCTGGGATTAGCTGGTTATTACCGAAGATTTATTCTGGATTTCTCTCGTATTGCGAAGCCTATAACTGAGTTGCTGAAGAAAGAAGCCAAGTTTGTCTGGAGTCAGAAGTGCGAAGATGCCTTCCATGCATTAAGGCAGCATCTGACCACAGCACCAGTATTAGCGTAACCCGACAACAGCAAGCCTTTTGATGTATATTGCGATGCCTCTGGCACTGGACTAGGTTGTGTCTTGATGCAAGACAACCGAGTCATCGCTTATGCCTCAAGAGCACTTAGGCCTCATGAGCAAAATTATCCCACTCATGACCTCGAGTTGGCAGCAGTGGTTCATGCATTAAAAATGTGGAGGCACTATTTAATGGGAACCCACTACAACATCTTCACTGATCATAAGAGCCTTAAGTACATCTTTACTCAGGCTGATCTCATCATGAGGCAGAGAAGATGGCTAGAGTTGATCAAGGATTATGACCTGGAGGTACACTATCACCCAGGAAAGGCCAATGTGGTAGCAGATGCCTTGAGTCGGAAGTTGCAATGCAATTGTATTCTGATGGATTCTCGCATTAACACCTTGTGTGATGAGTTGAGCAAGATGCGAATAGAAGTGATTCCTTCTGGTTCTTTGTCTCACATTTCTGTTGAGCCAGCTTTGCAAGACCAGATCATCATGGCCCAGCTCAGTGAAAAGGGAGTGCAGATTATCAAGAAGAATCTCCATCAGAAGATTGAGAAGTATAGTTGTTTCCGCCAAGATGAAAAGGGTGTGTTATGGTTCAAAAGCAGATTGGTGATTCCTAAAAACCAGGACCTCAAGAGGAAAATCTTGGATGAGGCTCATCTCTCCAAATTCTCTATGCATCCAGGAAGCACCAAAATGTACCATGATCTGAAGCCTTTGTATTGGTGGACCAGAATGAAGAGGGAGATAGCCCAGTATGTATCGGAATGTGACACCTGTCAGAGGTTAAAGGCAAGCCACTTGAAATCAGCTGGAGCTTTGCAACCCCTATCTATACCTTCGTGGAAATGGGATGACATCAGCATGGATTTCATTGTGGGTCTGCCCAACACATCCCGTCATCATGATTCGATTTGGGTTATTGTGGATCGATTGACAAAAGTGGCACATTTTCTTCCTGTGCACACCACTGATAAGGCTTAGAAGTATGCAGAATTGTATATTGACCGGATCGTGTGTTTGCACGGATTACCTCGGACCATTGTTTCTGACCGAGGAGCCCAATTTGTTGCCAGATTTTGGGAACAACTGCAGGAGTCTTTGGGAACTAAGCTAATCAGAAGTTCAGCTTACCACCCACAGACTGATGGTCAGACGGAAAGGGTAAACCAAATCCTGGAGGATATGCTGAGAGCTTGTGCAATCGATTGTGGCAAGAACTGGGATAAGCACCTCTCCTTGGCAGAGTTTGCTTATAACAACAGTTACCAATCCAGCCTAAGGATGGCACCTTTCGAAGCTCTCTATGGAAGAAGGTGCAGGACACCACTCAATTGGTCTCAACCTGGAGAAAGAGGAGTTTTTGGACCTGACTTAGTGACTGAAGCCGAAAGGAAGGTCAAACTAATCAGGAAGAATCTAGAAGCTGCTCAGGCCAGGCAGAAGAGTTACCATGATAGAAGAAGGAAACCTCTCTAGTTCGAGGTGGGAAGTTTTGTGTACCTCAAGGTATCACCCACCAAGGGAGTGCAGAGGTTTGGGATCAAAGGCAAGCTAGCCCCTCGATACATTGGACCTTATGAGATCATAGAAGCATGTGGACCCGTGGCATATTAGCTGAAGTTACCTTCAAAAATGTCTGCCATTCACAGTGTGTTCCATGTATCTCAGTTGAAGAAGTGTGTTCGATTGCCGACTGAGATCTTAGCAGAGCCAGAATTGGAGATAGAGCCGGATCTATCGTACCAAGAGTACCCCTCCAAGATTCTGGATTGCAAGGAAAGATCAACTCGGGCTAAATCGATCAAGATGTACAAGGTCCAAGGGAGTAATCACTCGGAGGAAGAAGCTACTTGGGAAACCGAGGAATTCTTGAGATCCAACTTCCCCGATTACCTACCTAAGGAAGCTGGTACGTAATCACACCCCCAACCCCTCCCCTTGCCTTTCGAATCTAATTCTCAGATATGATCATAAATCAGAATGAAGTAAGCATGAAACAAAACTTAAAAAGGACTTCCTTCTGAAGTTGCAAAGAGAATGACATTCGAAGAGCAGTTTGCTCTAATAATAACAATAAAGCACCCACTTCCTATAAGTCTCACTCTTCGCTTCACCCTGGGAGGACTCTGGCCCAAATCTCGGGACGAGATTCCTTTAAGGGGGGAAGGCTGTGACACCCCAGTGTCACTTAGGGTTCTTCCTTGAGCTAACCCCAACACATGATCACATGCAATCTTAATAAAAGGGTGAACATTGAAAATAAGAACAAAGAATTATGTTGAAGTCTACTTAAACCATCCTTAAGGTTTTCATAAATTCTAAAGAAGGAAAAACTCTTAAACCCTAATTAACCCTAAGTGAACCTTTTAAGCATAAAGGGTAAATGGGAAAAATCCTTGGGAGAAAAATACAATTTTGAAGAAAACCAAATTATAAAGTTTTAGTTCACTGATTAACTAACAAAGCATAGTAAGGAAGTTTTGCCTTTTGAACTTTTTAAAATCCCCAAAATAGCCCCTGAACTAGTACACTTGGGAAAAATTCAGAAATTCAGAAATCTAAAATTCAGCCCCCTCCCAAAGATCAATCTCGTTCTCTGTTTTTCAGAACTCAAATCAAACAAGTCCAAACATCAAAGTTGTGCCAAATTCCCTTAAACACGCCCTGGAAAAGTTTGAACTCAAACCAATTTCATTTGACTCAGTTTTGGCGCAGTTTTACCTCGGAACTCACCTTGTGACACTGCCACCTTTGTGACACGACAACTCTCTGTACACTGCCTCAAATCGCTCGACTTCCACACACAAATGACAAAGCTCTGTCGGGGGAGCAAATCTTGTGCAGTGATCATGCCCAAATTCGCGAAGATCTTCAACCTATAGGCGCTTGAACTCGGGCAGAAGCAAAAGGCCACGTGTTCGATCGCTTGCCTGACCGGCCGAGCGCGGACTGGCCGCGGCAGCGCGCGCCCCGCGCGTGGTCGCTCTGCCCCGCGCGCCTCTGCCGTGCCCTCGCCTATAAATGCGTCCAAGAGGCCTTAGCCGTTGGCACCGCACACGCCGAGCCTCGCCCGAGCCTAGGATCGCCGCAGTTCGCCGTGAAAAGCGAGCACCGCCGCCCGCCATCCGTACCTAGGCTCGGCCATCGTGGCCACCCCCTTTCTGTTGAACTCCAGCCTTGCCCTAGCCCCTAGATCGCTTCCCAGTGACGTCGTGAAGCTTCTCCAAGCTTGAGCCGAGGCATTGCCTCACCGGAGAAGTGATTTCACCCTCGCCGGACTTCGGTCTTTCGCCGCCGTGCGTGGACCGAGCTAACTAGTGAGTCTTCGTCTAAATCCTTGCACCCACATCTTCTCTGGCATCCCGTGAAGCTCTCTGGCCCGTTCAATTGAACTATCGCGCCGTGAGTAGGCCGGATTCCTCGCCGCCGACGAGCATCTCCGCCTGCGCACGTGGATCGGCCGACTCCAACCATCCCCGACGGCGACCCGCACATCGCTGTGATCCCCGAGACCTCCCCTACGTCCTCGACCACCTCACCGGAGCAATCTCGCCGCCGGTAAGCCCCTACGCCCTTTCTTCCGCCGCTGTTACTGCTTAAGTTAGGAGAAGGACCTCGTGTTAGGATTAGAAGAACCCGTGTGGTTTTCTGCAATGTCAGTGTCTCATGTGAATAGTAGCCCAGGGACTGAACCGTGAGAAAAACTTGAAACACCCGCCAGGGACCCCAGTGCAAAGTAGTTTTCCATTTAATCAATTCTGTTAATCTTTTTAAATAACCAGAGAACTTAGAAAATCCATAACTTGATGAATTCTTAATCAAAAGTTGTCAAACTAATTTTGCTAGATCCTAAGTATTATGAACTATCATTTAAAAATAATAAACCCTATGCTTTCTGTTCTAATTTTTAGAGTTTAAAATTAAAAATAGAAACTGACCAAACCTTGTTTAATTAAGGAAAATTAGTTTTTCTTCTGTGCTGAACCTAAGAAATTTGTAGGTATTCAAACCTCTTTTAGACACTGTTTAAAAATAGTAGGAACCCCAGTATTGAAAAATATAGTGTAGATGTCCATTTCAAGCTGTTTTGCCCAAAACTTAGGAAAAATCAGAAAGGCATTAGAAATTAATGAACAGTGAGTAAAATTATTTTTCCTAGTTTGCTTAAGTAACAGAGAACCTAGAAAAAATAAAGAGACCTTTAGTCCAGATCAGTTTAAAAATAAAATATTTTATTTAGCATTATTCCAACTGAAAATCAATTGTTAGGATTACAAAACCAAACCGAAAATTGATAATAAAAATCCAGTGGACTTATAACCACCAGAACCTCACTGCAAAAATAATGAACCCCTCAGCCCATCATTATAAGTAAGGCAAACAAATATAATATGATAATGAGACATTTTCCAAATAAATCATGAATAACCCATAATAATGCAATAATGGGCAACCAAAATTCTGCTAAGTCAATGATGAGATAAGCCACCAGGGAAAAATGCAAACCCATTGAAAAGATGTAAAATAATACCTATTGCTAATATTGTATTAGAAAGGCCATTTAATCCAATTAATGCATACCACCCCTTCCCTTAAGCAAAAAGATGCCAAACTTCAAAATGATTGCTCTTGCACAAAATAGAAGCTAAGAAAAATCAGAAATCTGTTGTTTGATATTTTTCAAATATAGTGGTAGTAGAAAGCACCTCTTGGGCTAGAAACTTGAGAAAACCCTAGTAAAATAATTGATTGGTAATAATGACTAGAAATTTGTGTCAAGTCATGTTATAGCACCTAAAAGCTAGCAAAATTAAATTTTAGAGAATTACCTACTGTTAAGTAATAGTTGTAGTTCAAAGCATCCCTTCTGCCCTAAAATTTGGTAATTTTTTCCAGAGAAAACTATTCACTTTCTGATCCCCAAATTTTGAGACAGAGAATTATACACCAGTAATAAGCCACTGTAATTTTTACAGGATTTTTGGAATTTTATTAAAACAACTTGTAGTTCAAACCCACTCCAAAAACATAAGGAGAATAAAGAAAAAGAAAGAAGAAATAAACCTCACTCCAATGAGTCCAACTTGAATTCTTGTCAAAACTCACTAAGGCTTAAAAGGAATTCAGTGGAACCCCAAAATAAAACCTACCACTTACCTTAGCTAAGTTTGATCCAATTTACCAAGTATACCACCCAGAAGTCTTACATAAGTAAGGTTTAACCTTATCTAACTCAAGTAGATCATACATCGTCAAAAATTGTAATTTCTAAAGCACATATCATATCATGCATATATCTTACGCACTGCATTCATTAGATTGTAATCTTGCCGATGGAGAGTACGTGCTCATCCCCGAGCAAGGATCTGTCCAAGAGGAGGACCAGGAGCAAGCTTTCGAGGCTGCTATCGAGGATCTCCCCGCAGCCCCAGCAATTGAAGGCAAGCCCCGGTTTATATGCATAACCGTATTATTATATGCTACTTTACTACACTTAATGCTTGTAGGATTGTAATGTGCACTTAAGTGTAGGAGTTGCTTGAAACCTCTAGTTGCATGAACTTAGGATTCCTTTTTGAGATGAATACTAGCATGCTAGGTCGAGTAGCTGCTTTGCTAATCAGGATCTCGGTAGAAGTCGAGTGATTTTTCTAGCACTCGCGCGAGGTCAGGAATTGATTGTATTCATCTTGATAACGGGATCTATGTTAGTCTATGGACTTGGATCCAGGGAGGATGCCTTGACCATGAGACGGGAAAAAGAATTAAGGATAAATGTGTGGATACCTGAGTCAAGCTTTTGAACTTACTAAGCACATGCCGGGAAAAATGGTAACCGGTAAACCTAGTACCTGAGTGAAGCCGGGCGCGGACTTTATCCCTCATGCGACCTGAGACTGGGTCTCCCATGTTAGCTATGGTGGGTACAAGTGCGGTCACTGCACGGCGGCAGCCGGGGTCAGTGGAGCATTGTATGCCAAGGCGGTGAGGCCTGGACGCGAACGGGGAATCGATGGGGACGGTTGTCATGTGTGGGGTCGGAGTACCCTGACATGCCGTGTGTTTAGGTTTACCTTGCAAGGTTAAAACTCGATTCGAATCGTCTGCTTCTCGCAGCTAATGAGACTGCTTGACCCCTTGTACTGCATCGAGTAAGAAGTGAAATGAGGTTACATGAGACAATTTGTTGATTGAACTAAATGCTTGTCACCATGGATGCTTAGAAGGAGCAAACCTAGCTAAGATAATGATGCTAGAATTTGAAAAGTTAAAAATTTGATTTTAGAAACAGCTAGTGCTTTTGGCAAACCAAACCCCTCAGCCAAACAGCTGCATAGTCTAGAGGTAGAGGAGTAGAATCCTCACACCGGGTAAGTCTAGCTGAGTATTAGTATACTCAGCCTTGCTTGTGGCATAATTTTTGCAGGTACCATTCAGGAAATGGTTGATGGTGTGACTTGGCCACTATACCACAACCTAGCAATAACGACTTACTTACAATCGGTATAAGCCGTTATAGCAACGTACTATCAGTCGCTATAGAGTTATACCGACTAACACTTTCTGACGCTGTAAGTGGCGTCGGCATAAATGTATAGCGACAGACATGTTTATACCGACGGACGGTTAGACGTTAAAAAGATATACCGACTAACATATTTATACCGACAGACAGTCTGTTAGAACTTATACCGACACACTGTCCGACGCGATATATGTATTTTTACCGACTAACAATCAAACGCTACGGCTATATGAACCTAAAAAAAATATATTACTAGCAGTTTCCAATTATCATCAACATCAGATAACAATTGTACTGCATTCATACATAGCTCATGTTGATATAGCTCATATTTTCATTCATGACAATAACAATTGTACTGCATTCATACATAAAGTTCACAAGTTTGCTTTTGTTGTAATAAAGATCAAAATAAGCAGCAACAACACTAAGTTTGGCTTGTCAAAGCTCAGAGATACTAGCTAGGTTTCAGAATTTTAAGTTCACTTGCAAAACACAAAATATGTAGCTGCATCCATCCAAAAGAACTTTTGATCTTTCTTGTTGTAGGCTTATAGCATCCATAGGCACCACCGCGATCTGCTTGCTATTGTCATCATGGAGTAAACAAGTGACTTACTACCTCTAGGACCTCTAGGACCTCCCTTTTAGTACTTGGCAAAATAATTTCCTCTCAGCAGGACTCATTGATTAAGGTGCTGGTGGTAAATAAAGTTAGTCTTCTACTTCAATAGGGTGAAGATCACTTCTAATACCTAGGGCCTGAAGGTCCAACCGAGAATTCAAGTTATCCTTTGATTTCCCATCTGTGACCAGGAATGTATTAAGTAAGCTTTCACTCACATTTTTCCCTATGTGCATGATGTCAAAATTATGTCTCAACAATAAATCTTTCCAGTATGGTAGTTGAAACCAAATAGATCTCCTTTTGAGAATGACTAATGGTTCCCCTTTCTTGCGTCTCTTGTTTGCCGGTTTCTTTCTAGATGGATCCTTGCCAAAAGTTTGATTAAGATCTTTAGTGCACTCTAAAATTTGTTCTCCAGAAAGCGGAGTAGGTGCTGGCCTAAACTCAGTTTTACCAAATCTATCAATGTCAAACCTAAATGGATGGTCATCAAGCAAGAATCTACGATGATCCATATAGCAATTCTTGCTGCCATTACTAAGTCTAAGTGAACAAGTGTGGTAGTTGCAATCAGGACATGCTACTTCACCAGATGTGACAGATCTAGATGTGTATCCTAGACCTGGGAAATAAGTAATAGTCCATAATAGTGCAGCCCGCAACATGAAGAATTCACCCTTTGAAGCATCATAAGTTCTAGCTCCATTGACGAACATATCTAGCAGATCATCAACAAGGGGTTGAAAATAAGCATCCATGTCACTACCAGGTCCATTTCGACCAGGAATCAACAAAGAAAGGATGAAATTTGATTGCTTCATGCACATTGAAGGTGGAAAGTTGTACGGAATACAAATACCAGGCCAAACACTATAGCTGACATTCATGGACCTAAATGGATTAAAGCCATCAGTTGCAAATGCAAGGCGAATATTACGGCTATCTGCAGCAAACTCTGGATGTTTGTTGTCAAAGTTCTTCCACAGGGGTTGAATCTGCTGGATGTCTAAGTAAACCATCTTTTTTTCGACCTTCAGCATGCCATCGTGTTAGATTTGCTATTTTGGAGGTCAAAAATAACCTTTGGAGCATTTTCTTCATCATTTTCATTCTTAGGTTAAATTATATTTAAGCTATAGATATCACATTTATATTTGTGTTATAATGGATTTGTACCTAGCATCATCGTTGATCCATGTTTTATCCACCATCCTTTGTACCACAGATCAATTAGCTTTCGAATGAACTAAAAATTAAGCACATCATAAGAACTCAAATAGTTGCACCCTCTAAAAAATTCTGTTCATGTGGATGCATCCATAAATTGAAAAAACAACCATAATATTTTCAATTTAATTAAATGCTCAGACTCAAAATTAGTAAGTAAATATTTATACTACAGAAAAATGATGAACAACTAGGGAAAGAGAATTATACCGGTACACAAAGCGAGCTCTAAAGATACTTCAATCAAATGCGAAGATACTTTGCAGATGTTTACAATTGGTTTAGTACTGCAAAAGGGGACAATAGAACCATTTTGAAGTTTTGATATAGATATATGCCAAACATGATTAATATTTTTTATGCAAATTGAGCTACTAGAAGTGATCTACAATTTACATAGACTGTAGAACAATAGTATATTGTACCAGAAATTTAGAATAGAATAGTTCGGTCATCATTGAGGGCAAATAAATGACATGAAGAACAACTCTGCTAGTTCGAAAGTGTGATAGTCTAATGTGTGCGATCTGCAAGTCACTACAGGACACAAGATACTATACCTCTACAAATAAATTGAGCTACTAGAAGTCTGATTTCTCTTCTTTTGTTGCAGCATGGTTCCAGTTAAAGTCTTTATGAATAGCTTTATGGGTAGAACTAAAGTTATTTTAGTGAACCATTTTGATTTTATATCTCTACAAATGAAGCATCTTAAATTTTGATTTCACATAATCCTATATAGGTAAACTGTTTTCATTGACTTCAGTTTAAGAACCCTTCAGTTTAGGAAGGATGGATTATAGTCTTAAACTGTTTTCACTGACTTCAGTTTAGGAAGCGCTTCATAGCTACAAACAGCCCTTGGAACATAGAGAGCTACAACAAACCGCCAATATAAAAGACCATATTTTTATTGACTTCAGTTTAAAAACCACCAATAAAAACCTCTCCCATCTTAGCTAGTTCGTTTTATGCAAAATCAACTGAACAATCCGCACAATCTGAAAGCACAACTAATGGCATATAATCTTACAGTTCTGCACACACACCGACGCAAAAATAGAAAAAATCTTAAATTATACCATCGAAGATCCTATGATTAATTAACAAACAAAAAAAGCAGCCATTCCATGCCATCACTGTCAGCGAAAAGCAGACAACAGAATAGCCGATGGAGTTGCACTGAAGTAAAGAAAGAAAAAAATCCTCCCCGTGCAACCCTATCAATGGAACTTGCCTGTGATCGACAGCACCGCAGGCCCAGAAGGCAGTGTGCACCAGGCCCTCTTGCACGAAGAGCAGTGCTCGCGCCGGCACTTCTCCGTGCTGCTGGCAACACCAGGATGCAACACCAGTTTTGATATAGTTGGGTAGCAGATTTATCTTTCAAAATTGAGTGATGAAGACCAATCGAGACATTACAGGATGGATCCAAGAATACTACTGGAAATACTACTTGCTGGCTAATAAAAATATTCTTTTATTGTGAGCACATCTAAAAACAAAAAAAAGACAAAGGACGGGCAGCCAAGAACATACCAGAACTTTGAGCGTTCACCAAAATGATAGCTAGCTCGTACTAGTAGCTTCTCCTCATTGGTTCAATGTACCTCATTCCTAATTTTGCAAGCTCGTACACCTTCACCTTCCTGGCTCACATATCAGAACAGCAAGGACATGCTTTTGAGAGGTAGAAATTAGAAAATCAAATATTCTAGAATGGGATCTAACAAAACGTGAGAAGGAACTTGTTGTGAGAATAAGAAACAAGAAAAATATTTTGCAGTGATAATTACCGAGCTCCAAGCGGTGGAACCAGCAGGCCAAATCACCGATCGAGCTCCGAGCAGGGCCTGTGCGTGGCGTGGTGGTGAGAGGGAGCTGGGAGGTGCTCGTGGATCTGGGTAGAGGGCACGCAGTCGGGGATTTGGCAGGGGCGCGCTCCGGTGGATTTTGGGAGGCACGTTTGTGTGGCTACGACGCGCGCCGGTGGCTCAATATTTGGGGGAAGGGGGAAATGGTTGGAGTAGGGTTTGCTTTTTTGTTTTTGCGCGGGCGCGGCGCCCCCAAATTGCACACTGCTTTTATGCCGACTCACGGTGCGAGACTATTGGTACGAATTGCCGACTAACGAAGCGACGCTATTCACGTATACATATAACGACTGATGCTCAGTTGGACTATAGATTTATACCGACTCACCATCTGTGGCAAGATATGCCGACTAACGGTTCAACGATAATAGTATATTTATAGCGACAGTTGTCCGACGCTAATTTGGTGTTGTGGTATAGTGGGCCTACCACCCTGCCACCGGGTTGGACGGTCGAGTGGGATGTTGCCCCGGCAGGAGAGGAGCACGAGGAGTAGTGGGCTAGGCCTTGCCCATTTCCTCGATACCGACGACATCGTTTATCCGCTGCACTTTATTTCATGAACTCTTATTTGCTACTTGAAAAACTCCGATCTATGTAATAATTCAGTACTTAATTCGAGGTTTCTTGTTTTATTGTATTTCTTCTATGACTCACCTTCGAGTGAGACTGTGGAATTTGATCCTGGTTAAGTGGCTCTATCAGACTAGATCTGAGGGACTGACGGGTTATTCCGATTTAAGTGTGTCGCGACCCCGGAGGCATGACTTAGGCACTTAAGCTGGAATAATTCGGGTGGTTCCGCCACAACATCTCTAAATTAACTTAAGGCG
This sequence comes from Zea luxurians, assembly GCA_029449295.1. NCBI lineage: Eukaryota > Viridiplantae > Streptophyta > Magnoliopsida > Poales > Poaceae > Zea > Zea luxurians. The sequence continues at coordinate 80,047,321 of JAOPSE010000011.1, forward strand.
GTGCATGTTATGTCCACTAGAGAAACAACCCCCTCAGACACTCGCCTTTGCTTGGAACTGCCTTATGATTAACGCTGATATGGACATGGGTGACATGCTTCTCTACTCTTAAAAGTCTTTCGCTCCTAATCTCGTGACAAGATTCTTTAAGGGGGGAGGGCTGTAACACCCCAGGTGTTTATTGTTGGCTCAACCCTGAGTGCGGACTTTAACACGTGATAGCGATGGATAAAACGGATGCTAAATTTTAATCATCTTTGTCTATCGCGATTTTAATATCGCATCTGTTTCTGTCTATTTAGACTCCTCCTAAAGTTTTCACGGATTTCAGAACGTAATTGTTCTGAAAGTTTGCGAGTCCTGTGCCTATTTAAAATTCATCAGTTAAGCGAATACAAATTTGGAGCCCCGCGCTATCCGAAAAGAACAATGCGCATAGCTTCTCGTCCACATGTGCGATGCGTGACGTCGCTTCTGGAAGGATCGCAATCTCGATGCCGCATCGATATCGCGCATTTATTTCATGATGTGTCGAGTCGTGTGTCCGTTTAAAAGTTATGAATTAAGAGAATACGAAGTCGGAAGCTCGACCTACTCTTAAAATTTGTATCTAGGGCAAATTAATTTGAACTCAACGACTAAAGATGTTCGGGTAAAAATAATCTGAATCATGCATTGTCTGAGAGAAATCATGTGCGAGGTTGATAATCAAGGAATTATAATTGAGATTCGATTCACCACGCAAATTACTCGTGACCACGGAATCAGGTGTTCAGACCGCAGATAAATTTCATCGGGTTTCGAATCAAATCAAACCATGTCGCAAGTACTGTCGACCCTTTAGTTATCGCTGAAAATCCTAATTCCAAAATATCTTGATTCTCTGTTAAAAAAAGAAAGAAGAAAAAAACGGGGAAAATATCACAACGTCCTGATCTTCCACCGCCCCCTCCCTTGATATTTTTCAGCCGCTGGCTTATCCTCACGTCGTCTAGCCTCCCTCTTCTTCAATCCCCACACCAACCATCTCTCTCCCTGCTCGCTGGCCACCTGGGTGGTTCGCACTCGCCCATGGCGGCCCCCTCAGCTCGCCCCAACCACAGTCGTGCCGCCACCCTCGGCCTCCAGCTTCTGTGCCTAGTTCGCCGTCGTATGCCCCTTGTCTCGGCTCCGAGCTGAGCTCCGTCTATGGCCGTGCCCCGCCAAGTCTCGTCTTCCATGGCTGCACGTAAGCTTCTCTATTAGTCGTAACCTCGCCCTGGTTCCCATGGCACTCGGCCGTTCCTACTCCCTGGTCGTCCCCATCTCCCTCAAGCTCACCGTGGCCCTCTGCTCGGCGCCCTGCTCGCCAGCGACGCCGTGCTCGGCCTCAATCCCATTCAATGGAGCACACTGCCGTCTCCGCCCATCCGCGCTCTGCCTAGCCCCTGCTCCTCGCTCCTTCCTGTGCCGGCTGGAGTTCTGCTGCTCGGCCATGGCCGCCGTCGAGCTTCCTGCTCGCGCCCATCTCCCCTGTCCTTGGAGCTCGCCAGCGCCAGCACCTCGCCGGTGTTTCCCCATCACGCCATGATGATTGGTCGCATCCTGCTCGCAGAGCTGTTCCTGTCGCGTCCTTGGCGAACTCGCGTCCTCCCGGTAGCTCGCGTGCTACCTACTCGATGAAATGTGAAACCAAGTGGCCGATCTCGCTCCCGCTGTTAACTTCGCTTCGTAGCTCGCCTGTTGTTATGGTGCTGCAATGCCACGACACTCGTGTCGGTGCATCGTCTGTGCCTTGTGTTCGCGCTGGTGAGGTCTCATTCTAGCTCTATCATTTTATTAACAGTCATTCGTGTTCTATTATTGAGTATGCATGTATGTGTATCAGTTTTGTTTGATGTATGGAGTCATTTGTGTTCGGCAAGTCGAAGTTAGCTAAAATCCGAGAAAACCCGTGATAGAAGTTGTGTAAATACTTTCAGTGTTTAGATTGATGGTAATATAATTTAGGTAAGGAGTGTCTAAGTGGATATAAATGTAAGCTTGACTATATAGGTCTAGTGTTTACATCGACTAGTCTACGGGTTCTATCAGCGATGTGTGAGGATTGTGTTAACGTGATAGAGTTTATTATTGTTAGTAAATGCATTTCTTAGTAAGGTTTAGACTGAAATATGTGTTATACAAAGTGAAATTAAAATAGTTTTGTGTGAGCAATGTGGTATAGTTAATAATGCGAAGAGTAAAGTTTAGCATTTAATTAATTAGTGAATAAGTTCTATCTAGGCCAATTGGGTTCAGTGAGTAATTCAAGTTAATTAAGATACACAGTTTAAAGAGTTAATAAAAAGCTAGGAATAAAAATAGATTTGAGACATTAATTATGTTGAAGATATTGATAGACATATATGCTATATTTTGGCTAGTTCATAATATGTAAAATAGGTTTGGGATTTTAATCAACCAGCCAATAGTTTCTACCTAAATAGTAGTGGTGAAGTAGTGATTTGCTTTAATAGTGCCGTATTATGTTGTTAACCGGCTAGGTGTCATAGACGAATGCTGATCACTTAAGTCGATATTCTAGGATAAATGTGGGTCGTAGCTCAAAATTATTTGGAAACGAGTGGCGTCGGTGAGCTGATTTCAATCAAAATCTGAGAAGCCATGTACTAAAATTGTATAAATACGTTAGACTGTTAAGGTTATGTTTTTGTGGGGACCTTTGCTTTGATGATGTAAGATCCATGCGACGTTCGCCAAGTATTCGGTGGATTGCTTGGACTGGATTTGTCGTCGTCCTCACGGACTTGTGTTGTTTAGTTATATTACGTTGTGTGATATTGTTAGATCCATGCTGGTTGCCTATGAAATGTCGTGATGCCTTACCATTAAGTGTTTAATTCTTTATTGTGTAAAATCATAATATTATCTTACGATATTCGTCTTGATATGCATTCATGTGCATAATGCATTTCATTTAGGTACGATAATTAATCACGTGATGCGGAAGACAACCCAAGTCGACCCCAAGATGATGCAAAGAGTGGACATCACCTTGTTTGATGCATTAGGTGATAGGAGTTGTGTGCTAAACAATTGATGCATTTCCTTCCTTGGAAAATTGATCACCATTCCTTGATTCCCTTTTATGAAAAGGATTTTATGATGCTTAGACTTGCTCTAGAAAACAAAAATGTTTTGTTTTAAAACAAAAGTGATGCTTCACAGTGGATGGAAATTTTTACAAAGGAAAAACTTATGATGGTGAATCCACCAAAGCCCTTGATGGGTTCAACATCTGAAAAGATGTACCTCTGCCAGGTACCAAACTTTGGGTTTTAAATAATAAAGCTGAGGCCGGACGGGTGGCTTGCACGAGAAGGAAGTCTTGGTGTAGTGCCTTCGTCTGAGTCGATTAAGGACCGTGCCGATGTAGACTTGATGATTGAGGACCTTTTAACTGGCCACATGCCTCATCATGGGTAAGCTTTGCCTCGGGCAGACTAATACTAGAAAGGCCAACACGCAATGGGAGTGGAGAGATGGCGAGAGTAGCGTGTACCCTACGTGGCAAGAGGCTGGACGGTGTTGTATCTGTGCTCTCGGTTGGCGTGAACTTAGTCTGGTCTTAAGAAACCCGGTGGTGAGTTGACATATGCAAGGGCTAAGTGCTACATATGTCGTGTGGTTGGAGATCCCCAGCTGGGTATTAATCGATTTGGATCACCGTTACTTCTTGGATATAAAGACTTGGTCACTGCCCTACACGTAGCAATCCAGTGAACTGAAGGGTTGATAAAAAGACGGCTATTATAGGCCAAGTGCTTGAACTAGGATAGAAAGAACTCTAGATGCAGGTAACTTTACCTAACTTGACAAGTAAAAATGGATTTTAAGGATCCACTCATAGTAAGCATTTCCGCTAATAGAGTCTTTGATTCTTGACAAGCTTTACCTTGACTCCCTCAAACCAGCATATCCTTGAGAGTCTTTTCTTTAGTCGGGTAAGTCTTGTTGAGTAATTGCGTACTCAGGGTTTTATTCCCTGTTGTTTTTCAGGTTATAATTTTGTGCTGTTGTTGATGGTGTTAAGTGCTGGTGGGCTCGGCCTTCTTATAAGTCTAAGTAACTCTTCTATACTTCTTATTGAGGATGATCACTTAAGCTATCATATATTTGAAACTTATAAATAATTTATAACATTTCAAAGTTTATCTCTTTGAATCACTTTGTAACCACTCCGATAAACATAATGTAAATATGTTGTAACTTGTAACCTTTTGTAATAAAGAAATTCCGCTGCAAAATGTTGGTGTATGACTTGTGTTTACTTGATCTTGTGATCCTAGTTGTAAGTGGTTTATCCGGGGTTCTTGGGACACTTGGACGGATCCTGTTAAGTTATCTGGTGCACATGCATAGCCGTCTGAGGTCTTTGAGACAAGGTCAGGTGCATGTGGGCCCAATAACTTGGGAGGTTCTGCCACAATAAGGGAAAGTTAGGTAAGGGAGACTTTTATTCCGGATGGTGGATCTTGATTCATCTGAAGATTTGTTTCTACCCATATCCTTCATTGTCGAGATTAACCTTTTTCTTGAGTCTGATATAGGGACCATCGGTTGTGGTGTTACATGCCATTATCTAAGTTTGGATAACAATTGTGGGTACATGGGGTAGGTAAGTCAGAATCTCGGATGGGTTAAAACAGAGGGGTTATGCAACTATCGGATGGTTAAGGTAGTTGCATAAGGTCGAGTTAGTTGGTCATTCTTAACTTAGTGCAGAATGAATTAAGTTAAAATATATTTCATAAGGGTAGAGTCTCATTTATTTCATCAGTATTATCCTTCTTGTTAAGCAACTTACATTAGATTAGCTCAAGCTTGAGGTTAGCCTTTGTTAGGTTAGATTAATCTATCACATTAGATCAGTTCTAGGTTATATTTGTGTGACTAGATTATACTAGATAAGATCTCATTATTTTGGATTAGGTCCTGGTTGCTACTTTAGGATGAGATAAATAAAGTGGTTAGGATGAGATGATTCCTTCAAGATAAGATGAATCTATTAAGATAAGAGAGAGTCTTTTAAGATAAGATGGATCTATGAAGCTAGATATATTTTAATGGGGGGATAATATGTGTTGTCTATTTTATAAATATTCTCCCTTATGCCTAGGTGTATATGCAGATGCAATTGTGGACATTACTCCACAACTCATCACACTCAATCAAAGATCCAAAGCAGACAAGTATCATAAGAACAAACATTGCAACACATAGATACCTATAAAAATATAGTTTTGTTTTTTGTTCCTAAGAGTAGGTCTCCTATTCCTAAAGGTCACTTTAGGAACAGGATTTCAAACTGTGAAATCCACTTTTGTCTTTAGAGTGAAAAGGTAAGAGTAATCAGAGTAAAGCAGCAGTGGATGAGAAAAGATTAAGGAAAGTTTAGAAAGGGTCAGAGTAGCGAAGGTAAGTAGATAATGGTTGTCCAGTTCTATCTAGGTTTCATCCTACAGTAAACATCCCTCTGATACCACTTCCGTCACACCCGAGTTTCGGGGGCACCTAGACCCGGGTGTGAAATAAACACCAGGTGTGCTGGGACCAAGTCTCATACATATGATGACTCATGGTACATAAACGAATGTCACATTTTTACTATATAATTGGAGTTCTGTACAAAATAAATAAAGAATTACATCATATGGAGACAACAATCCAGCAACCCAAAGTAGACTGGGAGACGATGGCCTAGACCTCTCACGAACTCATCACAGCATCCTCCATGCGCCTCATCCTGCGGTACCTGTTCTTGACCTATGGGGGGTGTGAGACAGTAAGAGTGAGCTCACATACGTTCATCGCTCAACAAGTTGTGGGGAATAATGTGCATGAACTCGCCAAAGGTGGGAGCTCATGTGAAGTGTGAGGCTTACCAAGAGGATGGTTAAAGCTAAGCATTGCTTTTAAAGTTGGTCAAAATTTTATTAGCAGCTACTAAGTATAAGTAGATAAAAACCCAATTAAGTAGTAGAACAAAAGTGATAACAACACCTGCGATGCAATGCATATGACAAATTGAATTTTAGTTCCATAAGTTAATCATGTGAGTGTTCGAGCTGCTCATGACCTCTACCCACAAGTCATGTTACCCATCTGCCAAGGGATCGTGACTTCCCATACACCTCTACCGAGGAGGCGAGGCAGGGTAACACTACGAGGCCTTTACAAAGTTCCACTAGCTTCAGAAAACCCGCTACAGTTTCTAGGAAGCTCCAATGCAGGGACTCCTCGCCTGATCGCCATCACAGCAAAATCAACCCTAGGGCCTTCCTACACTGCCCACTCCCCTACTGCCCTTGCCCCTTTCGGGTAAGTTCATCCTCCACTAGCTTTCCTAATTAGTCAGCCAAGGACGTCCCATACCACCCTTGTGGTAGAACTGTTTTCCCGGGTGGTTCTCCATGTTCCAATTAACATAATGATCTTATCATGAACAGTAAATAACAAACTGATAATAAAAATGTGATCATGAATAATGTATATCTCCATACCCAAAACCACATAAAGCAATAGCAGGTACTACCCAAAAATTCAGTGGTAAACAAGGTATAAAGATAGACAAACTAGGGTAACCTATTGGGACCCATCAAAATTAACCTATGCAGATCATTATGATTAATAAGAACATTATTGGGTAAAAATAAGTGATCAAGGGCACAACTTGCCTAGGACTTGAGATTCCATGTACCAACTTGCTCTCCAGATGACTCGTAACCTCGCGCTAGTCGTAGCAATACAAACAAACAGTGTATACACAAAATTAACATCACATCAAACATAAGTACAAACTAAATAATAATGATCTACGCAAAGCTACAAGATCGTGGGATCGAGAACTACTAAAATTAGAGTTACGGTTAAAGTATTAGGATTTATGGTAGATCTATGTGGTTTAAATATTAAATTATATTATAAGTTGGTTAGTGTATATCATATGAGAGACTATTCTATAAATAAATAACTCAACCTTAATCTTAAATATACTTGACTAGAGATCGTATTTTAATCAAATTATAATTATGGATAGGTTAACTTCGACTAGAGGAGTTAATCTATTAAACATAGACTAGACAAATTTCTAATAATAAAAGTATGGGGTGTGATAAATGTTAGTGTCACCATGTATAGATGATATTATTATGAACCTAACGCAACTCGAACGGATCAAACCGGAGTTACGATTCTCAAGTTACGATTTTTTCGAAGTTATTAAATACCTAGTATAGAATCAATCAAGTGGAAAATTTTGATCCAGGTTTTATGACTAAACGGAGTTACTAGATGATAGACAATATTGAAACAAAATTAATGCAACTAGAACGGATTAAAAAGGAGCTAAGATGAATTTTCTACGAATTATATAAGTTCTGGAATTATTTTGGCACTAGAAATCCATTTTCTAAATTATTTTTCTTATTTTCTCAGAGCTCTAGACCGCGCATACAAAAACCAGGGACCCCAGGGTTGTTTATGTTAATTTCAGGACCTTAGCGTAATATTCTCTCAACACCAGAGGATGACATGTTTATTTTTAATAAATCCAGGGGCTCTTAAGGAAAAAGGCTATGGCGAAGGGGTGTCAATGAATTCTATCCGTTGGATGCAACTCTGAGGGGCACGATTAGATCCACTTAAGTCCGAACCGATATGCAGCCGCAACCCTCGGATCCGCGATCAATGCTCTGGATTTTTAAAGACTTGAATGGGCTCTCACACGTCAGATCTAGATCGGACGGCGTGCAGCTAACCGCGAAGGGGTACGCCACCAAGTCGATCCCAATGGTTCACTCGAGATCTAGCGGCTAGCATCCCCCGAAACCCGGGTGTGACAGCAACCCTACGAGGCAGGCAGGACGACCAACTCCCATCGAGCAACTATGCGAGGCGGGCAGGATGAACAACTCCTGCCATGCAACTCAGCGAGACGGATAAATCGGCAAACTCTCGTCGAGCGGCTCTGTGAGGCGAAGGAGCAAAGGCCCATAACAGGGGCCAATACTGTAACACCCCTGGTGTTACGATAACTAAAACCTTGTCATGTCATCATCTGCACTTGCATTAACTGCTTGATACACCTAGAATGCATTCACTAGGTCAAAAAAAATTTCAATGAATGTGGTGTTGTGTATAAGAGTATAGGACTCAGATTAAGAACTTTGCTTAAGACATGGGAAGAGAAGTCGTCTCTTGAGCAAGTAGCAAGCTGGCTTAGAATTTAAAGTATTAAAGGCAAGTTCTAGAGTCTATAGCAACCTTGTTTTCAAAGTTAGATCAAGTGGAAGAAATACTTGGGCTGAAGGATTAACCTCAAAACCCTAAGTGAGATTTGAAAACCTTCCTTGTGATTTATGGATAAGCAAAGCAACTCCTAAACCAAGGACACTTTGGACATGAGTTTCATGTACTAGAGTTGGATTGAGATTAAGGAGTCACTTGTCTTTTAGGAGTATGAATTGAGTTGGTAAATCACTAGATGAGAAGAAGTCACATTTGAAACCCTAAACTAGCCCAAAAGTGGAATTCAAAATCTAGAAAGAATTTGACAAAAGTCCATATATCAAAGTTGTAGAGCTTGGAAAAGTGGATATATTTCTTATTGGGAGATTCCTAAGTTGTGTGGAAGAATTTGGAGTTAAGTACAAAAATTCAGTTTTGGGTTCATTTTGGAATTGCTGAAAATAATATAAACTAGACAACTTTGGACCCTTGTAACTTCTGATCTAAAACCATTTTGAAGATGATCATTATAACAAAGTCATAGAGCTACATGAGGAGTACAAGTTTGGTTAAGTCACCTAGCCCTAACACTCTATGGAACTTGGAGAAAAACTAGTTCAAAGTAGAGCTGTCAGAAATTGTAGATTTCAGACTTAGTGAAATTCAGATTCTGAATTTCAGCAATTGGAGCAAACTTTGGGCTACTGTAGTTTGGAATCCAAGAGGTTTTGGTTAATGGTTACTATATCAAACCTGTAGAGGAACTATTGGAGTATAAAGTCTAATAAGCAACTTGCCCCTAAAACCATATGCTACTAGGATTAAAGGTGGTTCAAAGGGGTGTGGGCTGAATTCTGAATTTTCAGATTTAGAATAGTGCCTAAGTCTGAATTTCAGCGATTGCGACATACTTCGGAGCTTCCTTGTGCATAATCCATAAGGTTTTGAACTATAGTTTCTATAGAGGAATTGAAGACCATAAGTTGGTGTACAAATGTATTTAAGGGTGATGGATATGATCCTACACAAAAAGTGGAGAAAAAGTTGACTGAAAATGGACTGTTGGATTACTGGTGACTGAATCTGGTTCAGTTAACTAAATCTGAAATTCAGTAAATGGTGCCCTATTTGGAGCTCATTTGTGATCAATCCGAGTGGTTTTGGACTATGAACTATGTGGCAAAGTTGGAGCCCATATTATAGAGAATATGTTTTATAAAGAGGTTTGGACTTGGTGCTACATAAAAATAGGAGTAAAATGGGTCCGAACCTTCCCTGTTCGGCTGAGGGTGGTCTGAATTTGGTTGTATTGTCTGCAGTTCAATCAGTGCGTGAGTCTCAGTTTGGAGTTATTTTGTGACCAGTGCATGAGGATTTGGACTAGAAATTCTATAGCAAAGTCAAAGACCAAGTATAGGGGAACAAGTTTCATACAAGGAGTTAGCCTTGCTGTTGTGTAAAATTTGGAGATGATGGTACTGCAACCCTCTATGTCAGGGTTGGCATGGAGCTATGTCAGTTAGCTGAAATTGGAGTGTTTCAGTGTTTTTACTAAACTCTGGTGCACCATCACTTGTGTTCTGTGATTTCAGTCTTGGGTTGCTATACCAAGTTGGTAGAGCTATGCTTAAGGATCAAGTTTTGTTAACCAAGGTTGACCTGTTGACATGTGGAATTGTGAGATTAAAGGGACTGAACTGAGAGGGAGCAATGGAGAAATGAGCTGTATCAGTGAACCAGTGGCTGAATTAGGAGAAACTGAAGAAGAATCTCCTCTCCCTGTAGTTACACGTGTAGGTTTAAATGAAGATAAGGGTGAAGTGCTTAGCCTAGGTGCTAGGGGCTGTTCTCCCCACTAAAAATATCCAAGTTTGGACTGTTGTGGAGCAGTGAAAAAAAAGGGGAGAATCTGGTGGGGCTGTCGAGCAGTAGCAGTTTAGGGTGGAGTAAAAATATCTGCTAGAAATATCACCCTCCACTATAGACTCCAATTCCTTCTAGGTACGTTGGGGATAAGTATTGTGCTGGCAATTTGTGGGGGCAACTACCTGGCTCCCATGCACAATATCAAAGATGAGATTGAGGGCGAGGGGAAGTGAATTCCATCCCATGAGACCGCTGTTGTCTGTCTGCCCCCCCCCTGTCCAACATGCAGTAAGCCGTGGAACCTGATTTACTGGTTCTTGAGGGAATAAATTGGACAGCAAACATTCTAGTGATCTTATCCTTGCAGAAATATCAGCTCTAGACCCATTTAAGTCTTCCCTCGGTGGCGTTCCTATCTGCTCATTCTTCTATCTACAGAAGTGAGCAGGTGATATTTGTGCTATGAATTAGACCAGTTCAGGGTCCTGGGTGCGTTTGTGGACCTGTGTGGAGTTAGTACATGAGAGCCACGTATTCTAGGTCGTGCAGTGCTAGCATGCTCTAGAGTTCTCCTTCATCATGTTTAAGTTGAACCCCATGTCCCTGCCCATATATCTAGTGAAACCTTCTCCTAGTCAGTGCCCTTCGGTTGATCTCAATGGAGCTTCACCATGCCCTCAGATTCTAGCCCCAAGATCACAACAAAGTGTTGTTGTTCTTGTGTTCATGTCAAGGTGGGCACCCCTTCCCAGTCCCTAGACCAGTTTCGTTCAACCAGTGTGTGTGCCAGCCCCCTGATTGGTGACCATACCTAACCGGTTACTCACCCTCACCGTGGCCAGGTAACTTCAAGGATTTCCTCAGTCGAGTTGTGCATGTTTTGTGCTCTGCATAGGACAGTGAAGCTCACTATGTTGGTTTTTCCAACTCTACCGTTGCCAGATGTCCAGAACGTCGTCGTGCCGCCATAGACCAAAGCCATGAGCAGCCTCCATGTCGACCGATTGACTCTCGCTTTCCTCGGCCATTTTCATGTGAGCGTCAAGGCTTTGGTGAGTCTCTGTTGCTCCATGTATAGTTGATTAAGCTCTACCACATGAATGCCTTAGGATCCAGCTCGTCGGGGCAACTGTTCTGCCACCGCTGACGATAGTGTGGTTCCAAAGTCTCCACGGGTAAATTGAGTGCACGACCGAGTTCGTCGTAGTCTGGAGAGTCGGTTGGTACCGTCGTTGTCGTCTGCGACGTGTGACCATGACCGATCCGGTGCCGGTTCACCAGAGAACTGTGCGACGGTGTCGGGGCCGATGCGTTGTGAAAGAAGGAAAGCCGAGGGGGTTAGGTGCATCTGTCAGTGACACGAGTGAATAGTGGATCGGGCCTCGGGTTAATTCAATTGGAGCGTGGGGTCCTTTTTACAAACATCAGGCGTGGGCTCCTCAGCGTGGGCCGGCTGTGCCTGGGGTTTGGGACGTGTCAACGGTTTGGGCCCGGGACTGTTTAGGATTTTGCCTTTTCTTTTATAAGAGATCTTGGAAATTGTACCAAAAATCATAGAAAAATCTAAAAATCATGGGTCATGTTTTATGGGATATGTAGAATCAGGAGCTCTCTGGTGAAGTTAGTTTTATGCTTTTTAGAGCTGTCAGTAAATTTTAGTATTTTAAAAGTGCTCTTGGAAGGACTATTGGAATTTTAGAAATTAGAATTGGGCACTAAAAATTATGGATTTTGTTGGAGAAGTTTGTGATTAGGATATGAGTACTTGGTAAAAATTTGGGGCTGTTTGGAATCAATTTGCTCAGAAAGTCTTGTAAGCCCCAAAATAGAGTGGTTAATCCCTAATCAAGTGTGGGTTAGTGCTTTAGAAAGGAGCTAAGTTTATTTAGGAAAGAGATGAAGTTGCTTAAGAAGTTTTAAGCTTTTGGATGAGATATAAGTTGGATTAGTTCCCTGGTTTACCTAAGTGAATTCAAATTGATCATTTTAATCGAGCGTTAAGAAGTATGTCTATTCTTGTCATGTGCTTTAGTTGTAGTGTTTCTGTTCCCCACCTCCCCCACCTCTCTTTATGAGAGTTTGCATTTCATACCATTACATAAGCATTCATAAATTTATAATTAACTTGTAGAACACCTAGAAGAAGTGGTGTGTGAAGGAGGAATCTACTCCAGTATCTGCTCATCAAGTGGAGGAGCCATCTAACTAAGTAGTTGATAGTGGGATCTGAAGCCTCTTCTCTGCAACAAAGGCAAGCCCCGGTGCATGCAACCCCTTCCTTGTGTTTTTAAATAATTTTCGCACACTTTAAGTCTAGTGAAATGTGCATTAGGTTTATAGGAGTTGCTTGGAACCCTTTGATGCATTGCCTTCCTTGAAATCCATACCTTTATAGATACTTCTGATGAAGTATCAAAATATGATTTACAAAATTGCTTAGCCTTGCTTAGAGGTAAATCTTGTGGATAGAGGTTGTCCTTTGCGTTAATGCCTAGCTCAGGGGTTATCCTGAGGAAGGATGGCTTCTGTCTGCAGGAATATTTTCATAGGGAGCAATAGTGGGATCTTACTGCAAAGTTCCCTGTGATGCTCTTTTCATCCTAAGGAACACAAACAATCCTAAGGATGGAAGTACTTAAATCGGAACTTGGGCTAGGAACAGGTGATGTTCCGTCCAGGTTAATTAAGGATTGGATGCGTATGTAGGCCTGTTGATCAAGGACTATCTTAACTAGCCACATGCCCTGGATATGGGACAGGGTAAGCTTGAACCCGGCTATTCCATACATGAAAAGACAATCGCGCACTGGGAGTGGAGAGATGGCGAGAGTGACACGTACCCTCCTGGCAAAGGACCGCCTAAAAGGGGTGGTGTGCTCTCGGGTGGCGCGGACCTGTTCATGCAGTGGAGGATCCGTGGGAAGGGTAGACATATGAAAGAGTTACATATGTCGTGTGGTTAGAGATCCTCAGCTGAGTAAATCGATTCGGATCGCCGTTATATCCCCGGAGAGTGGAGACTTGATCTCCGACCTACAACCTAAGTCAGGATGTGAACCTCATGAATAAAAATGATGTTGTATTGATGAGATGGTGAAATTAGACCAGATGCAAATAGAGTCTATTAATACTTAATCTGGCGTTAAAATATTGAAAGTAAGGACTCACTTTAGTAAGCTATTTCTGCAAAAGTATCTAAGTTGATTCTTGCTAAAGCCTCTCCTTGATTCCCAAATCCAGCATACCCTTGAGAGTCTTTTCTTTAGTCGGGTAAGTCTTGCTGAGTAATTCCGTACTCAGGGTTTTATTCCCTATTGTTTTTCAGGTTATAGCTTTGTACTGCTGATGATGGTATTAAGTGCCGGTGGGCTCGGCCTTCTTATATAAGTATACCCCGCCTTTATCTTCTTACTGAGGATGGTCATTTCAGCTAGCATATATTTCAAACTTATACTTTTGTAATCACTCCGATAAAATAATATAAAACTTTTGTAACTTGTAAAATTTGGTAATAAGATTTCCGCTGCAAAAACATTGGTGTGTGTGATTTGTGTTACTTAATCCCACGGTTCTGGTTGTAAGTGGTTTATCCGATGTCCTTGGGGCAATCGGACAGATCCTGTTAAGTTATCTGGTGCACATGCATAGCAGTCTGAGGTCTTTGAGACAAGGACAGGTGCATGTGGGCCAATAACTTGGGAGGTTCTGCCACAGCTGGTATCGGAGCGAGATTAAGTATATACGGTCACATACTTATTTTCAAAACAAAAGTTTTGATTTCGGAAAACCTATTTTCAACTAAACACATTGTTTGGCTTTGAAAAACAGTTTTGAAAAACTATAATGCTAGCAACATCCTCTGTTAAGCCCTAAACTAAGGACTATAAGGTGGCTTAGTTTAAGATACTAACCACTAACCCGCAACTATAATGCAATTTTCTGCAGGTACACTAACTAAACCCTAGGAAAGTGCGACTAGTGATCAATAACGGAGTGAGTAGGTATGCCACCGCCATAGAACGTGAAAGCCACTATGTGTTGGCAAGAATTGTGAGGACGAATAGGTCGAGCATGCATCATGACATACAATTTTAAGTTAAGCCCCCTCTATAGTAGCTTAGTACATGTTTCATCCATCCTATTCATGCTACCTATCTTTTCTTTTCTATACTACCTTTTCCTATTCGTGAAGCCTTGAGACTCAGTTCGTTTGGTGGACCAGTAGTTTATAAGGTACAATTGCCAAAGAATTTGTCAGCAGTGCACAACATGTTCCACGTGTCCTAGTTAAAGAAATGTCTTCGAGTCCCCGAGCATGTTATCAAGAATTTAGGTGTTAACCTTGAACTAGATTTAACCCACTTGGAATGTTCCATAAAGGTTTTGGATTAAAAGGATTGGGTCACTCGAAGATGAGTTATCAAGTTTTACTAGATACAGTGGAACCAACACCCGAAAGATAGAGCCACTTGGGAATCAGAGGAGTATTTAGAAAAACATTTCCTGAATTCCTAATTTCTTCTAAGCCTTAAGTTTTGTGTAGCTGTCCCTGACGTGAACCAACAGGGGCACACTCCTTGCCTTGTAGTTGTAATGGGGAAATAAGCCAGTGACACATTTCCTTTTTCATTATCTAGCCTAGAGTTTTAAATCTCGGGACGAGATTTCTTTTTAGGGGGGAAGGCTGTAACACCCCTGGTGTTACGATAACTAAAACCTTGTCATGTCATCATCTGCACTTGCATTAACTGCTTGATACACCTAGAATGCATTCACTAGGTCAAAAAAAATTTCAATGAATGTGGTGTTGTGTATAAGAGTATAGGACTCAGATTAAGAACTTTGCTTAAGACATGGGAAGAGAAGTCGTCTCTTGAGCAAGTAGCAAGCTGGCTTAGAATTTAAAGTATTAAAGGCAAGTTCTAGAGTCTATAGCAACCTTGTTTTCAAAGTTAGATCAAGTGGAAGAAATACTTGGGCTGAAGGATTAACCTCAAAACCCTAAGTGAGATTTGAAAACCTTCCTTGTGATTTATGGATAAGCAAAGCAACTCCTAAACCAAGGACACTTTGGACATGAGTTTCATGTACTAGAGTTGGATTGAGATTAAGGAGTCACTTGTCTTTTAGGAGTATGAATTGAGTTGGTAAATCACTAGATGAGAAGAAGTCACATTTGAAACCCTAAACTAGCCCAAAAGTGGAATTCAAAATCTAGAAAGAATTTGACAAAAGTCCATATATCAAAGTTGTAGAGCTTGGAAAAGTGGATATATTTCTTATTGGGAGATTCCTAAGTTGTGTGGAAGAATTTGGAGTTAAGTACAAAAATTCAGTTTTGGGTTCATTTTGGAATTGCTAAAAATAATATAAACTAGACAACTTTGGACCCTTGTAACTTCTGATCTAAAACCATTTTGAAGATGATCATTATAACAAAGTCATAGAGCTACATGAGGAGTACAAGTTTGGTTAAGTCACCTAGCCCTAACACTCTATGGAACTTGGAGAAAAACTAGTTCAAAGTAGAGCTGTCAGAAATTGTAGATTTCAGACTTAGTGAAATTCAGATTCTGAATTTCAGCAATTGGAGCAAACTTTGGGCTACTGTAGTTTGGAATCCAAGAGGTTTTGGTTAATGGTTACTATATCAAACCTGTAGAGGAACTATTGGAGTATAAAGTCTAATAAGCAACTTGCCCCTAAAACCATATGCTACTAGGATTAAAGGTGGTTCAAAGGGGTGTGGGCTGAATTCTGAATTTTCAGATTTAGAATAGTGCCTAAGTCTGAATTTCAGCGATTGCGACATACTTCGGAGCTTCCTTGTGCATAATCCATAAGGTTTTGAACTATAGTTTCTATAGAGGAATTGAAGACCATAAGTTGGTGTACAAATGTATTTAAGGGTGATGGATATGATCCTACACAAAAAGTGGAGAAAAAGTTGACTGAAAATGGACTGTTGGATTACTGGTGACTGAATCTGGTTCAGTTAACTAAATCTGAAATTCAGTAAATGGTGCCCTATTTGGAGCTCATTTGTGATCAATCCGAGTGGTTTTGGACTATGAACTATGTGGCAAAGTTGGAGCCCATATTATAGAGAATATGTTTTATAAAGAGGTTTGGACTTGGTGCTACATAAAAATAGGAGTAAAATGGGTCCGAACCTTCCCTGTTCGGCTGAGGGTGGTCTGAATTTGGTTGTATTGTCTGCAGTTCAATCAGTGCGTGAGTCTCAGTTTGGAGTTATTTTGTGACCAGTGCATGAGGATTTGGACTAGAAATTCTATAGCAAAGTCAAAGACCAAGTATAGGGGAACAAGTTTCATACAAGGAGTTAGCCTTGCTGTTGTGTAAAATTTGGAGATGATGGTACTGCAACCCTCTATGTCAGGGTTGGCATGGAGCTATGTCAGTTAGCTGAAATTGGAGTGTTTCAGTGTTTTTACTAAACTCTGGTGCACCATCACTTGTGTTCTGTGATTTCAGTCTTGGGTTGCTATACCAAGTTGGTAGAGCTATGCTTAAGGATCAAGTTTTGTTAACCAAGGTTGACCTGTTGACATGTGGAATTGTGAGATTAAAGGGACTGAACTGAGAGGGAGCAATGGAGAAATGAGCTGTATCAGTGAACCAGTGGCTGAATTAGGAGAAACTGAAGAAGAATCTCCTCTCCCTGTAGTTACACGTGTAGGTTTAAATGAAGATAAGGGTGAAGTGCTTAGCCTAGGTGCTAGGGGCTGTTCTCCCCACTAAAAATATCCAAGTTTGGACTGTTGTGGAGCAGTGAAAAAAAAGGGGAGAATCTGGTGGGGCTGTCGAGCAGTAGCAGTTCAGGGTGGAGTAAAAATATCTGCTAGAAATATCACCCTCCACTATAGACTCCAATTCCTTCTAGGTACGTTGGGGATAAGTATTGTGCTGGCAATTTGTGGGGGCAACTACCTGGCTCCCATGCACAATATCAAAGATGAGATTGAGGGCGAGGGGAAGTGAATTCCATCCCATGAGACCGCTGTTGTCTGTCTGCCCCCCCCCCCTGTCCAACATGCAGTAAGCCGTGGAACCTGATTTACTGGTTCTTGAGGGAATAAATTGGACAGCAAACATTCTAGTGATCTTATCCTTGCAGAAATATCAGCTCTAGACCCATTTAAGTCTTCCCTCGGTGGCGTTCCTATCTGCTCATTCTTCTATCTACAGAAGTGAGCAGGTGATATTTGTGCTATGAATTAGACCAGTTCAGGGTCCTGGGTGCGTGTGTGGACCTGTGTGGAGTTAGTACATGAGAGCCACGTATTCTAGGTCGTGCAGTGCTAGCATGCTCTAGAGTTCTCCTTCATCATGTTTAAGTTGAACCCCATGTCCCTGCCCATATATCTAGTGAAACCTTCTCCTAGTCAGTGCCCTTCGGTTGATCTCAATGGAGCTTCACCATGCCCTCAGATTCTAGCCCCAAGATCACAACAAAGTGTTGTTGTTCTTGTGTTCATGTCAAGGTGGGCACCCCTTCCCAGTCCCTAGACCAGTTTCGTTCAACCAGTGTGTGTGCCAGCCCCCTGATTGGTGACCATACCTAACCGGTTACTCACCCTCACCGTGGCCAGGTAACTTCAAGGATTTCCTCAGTCGAGTTGTGCATGTTTTGTGCTCTGCATAGGACAGTGAAGCTCACTATGTTGGTTTTTCCAACTCTACCGTTGTCAGATGTCCAGAACGTCGTCGTGCCGCCATAGACCAAAGCCATGAGCAGCCTCCATGTCGACCGATTGACTCTCGCTTTCCTCGGCCATTTTCATGTGAGCGTCAAGGCTTTGGTGAGTCTCTGTTGCTCCATGTATAGTTGATTAAGCTCTACCACATGAATGCCTTAGGATCCAGCTCGTCGGGGCAACTGTTCTGCCACCGCTGACGATAGTGTGGTTCCAAAGTCTCCACGGGTAAATTGAGTGCACGACCGAGTTCGTCGTAGTCTGGAGAGTCGGTTGGTACCGTCGTTGTCGTCTGCGACGTGTGACCATGACCGATCCGGTGCCGGTTCACCAGAGAACTGTGCGACGGTGTCGGGGCCGATGCGTTGTGAAAGAAGGAAAGCCGAGGGGGTTAGGTGCATCTGTCAGTGACACGAGTGAATAGTGGATCGGGCCTCGGGTTAATTCAATTGGAGCGTGGGGTCCTTTTTACAAACATCAGGCGTGGGCTCCTCAGCGTGGGCCGGCTGTGCCTGGGGTTTGGGACGTGTCAACGGTTTGGGCCCGGGACTGTTTAGGATTTTGCCTTTTCTTTTATAAGAGATCTTGGAAATTGTACCAAAAATCATAGAAAAATCTAAAAATCATGGGTCATGTTTTATGGGATATGTAGAATCAGGAGCTCTCTGGTGAAGTTAGTTTTATGCTTTTTAGAGCTGTCAGTAAATTTTAGTATTTTAAAAGTGCTCTTGGAAGGACTATTGGAATTTTAGAAATTAGAATTGGGCACTAAAAATTATGGATTTTGTTGGAGAAGTTTGTGATTAGGATATGAGTACTTGGTAAAAATTTGGGGCTGTTTGGAATCAATTTGCTCAGAAAGTCTTGTAAGCCCCAAAATAGAGTGGTTAATCCCTAATCAAGTGTGGGTTAGTGCTTTAGAAAGGAGCTAAGTTTATTTAGGAAAGAGATGAAGTTGCTTAAGAAGTTTTAAGCTTTTGGATGAGATATAAGTTGGATTAGTTCCCTGGTTTACCTAAGTGAATTCAAATTGATCATTTTAATCGAGCGTTAAGAAGTATGTCTATTCTTGTCATGTGCTTTAGTTGTAGTGTTTCTGTTCCCCACCTCCCCCACCTCTCTTTATGAGAGTTTGCATTTCATACCATTACATAAGCATTCATAAATTTATAATTGACTTGTAGAACACCTAGAAGAAGTGGTGTGTGAAGGAGGAATCTACTCCAGTATCTGCTCATCAAGTGGAGGAGCCATCTAACTAAGTAGTTGATAGTGGGATCTGAAGCCTCTTCTCTGCAACAAAGGCAAGCCCCGGTGCATGCAACCCCTTCCTTGTGTTTTTAAATAATTTTCGCACACTTTAAGTCTAGTGAAATGTGCATTAGGTTTATAGGAGTTGCTTGGAACCCTTTGATGCATTGCCTTCCTTGAAATCCATACCTTTATAGATACTTCTGATGAAGTATCAAAATATGATTTACAAAATTGCTTAGCCTTGCTTAGAGGTAAATCTTGTGGATAGAGGTTGTCCTTTGCGTTAATGCCTAGCTCAGGGGTTATCCTGAGGAAGGATGGCTTCTGTCTGCAGGAATATTTTCATAGGGAGCAATAGTGGGATCTTACTGCAAAGTTCCCTGTGATGCTCTTTTCATCCTAAGGAACACAAACAATCCTAAGGATGGAAGTACTTAAATCGGAACTTGGGCTAGGAACAGGTGATGTTCCGTCCAGGTTAATTAAGGATTGGATGCGTATGTAGGCCTGTTGATCAAGGACTATCTTAACTAGCCACATGCCCTGGATATGGGACAGGGTAAGCTTGAACCCGGCTATTCCATACATGAAAAGACAATCGCGCACTGGGAGTGGAGAGATGGCGAGAGTGACACGTACCCTCCTGGCAAAGGACCGCCTAAAAGGGGTGGTGTGCTCTCGGGTGGCGCGGACCTGTTCATGCAGTGGAGGATCCGTGGGAAGGGTAGACATATGAAAGAGTTACATATGTCGTGTGGTTAGAGATCCTCAGCTGAGTAAATCGATTCGGATCGCCGTTATATCCCCGGAGAGTGGAGACTTGATCTCCGACCTACAACCTAAGTCAGGATGTGAACCTCATGAATAAAAATGATGTTGTATTGATGAGATGGTGAAATTAGACCAGATGCAAATAGAGTCTATTAATACTTAATCTGGCGTTAAAATATTGAAAGTAAGGACTCACTTTAGTAAGCTATTTCTGCAAAAGTATCTAAGTTGATTCTTGCTAAAGCCTCTCCTTGATTCCCAAATCCAGCATACCCTTGAGAGTCTTTTCTTTAGTCGGGTAAGTCTTGCTGAGTAATTCCGTACTCAGGGTTTTATTCCCTATTGTTTTTCAGGTTATAGCTTTGTACTGCTGATGATGGTATTAAGTGCCGGTGGGCTCGGCCTTCTTATATAAGTATACCCCGCCTTTATCTTCTTACTGAGGATGGTCATTTCAGCTAGCATATATTTCAAACTTATACTTTTGTAATCACTCCGATAAAATAATATAAAACTTTTGTAACTTGTAAAATTTGGTAATAAGATTTCCGCTGCAAAAACATTGGTGTGTGTGATTTGTGTTACTTAATCCCACGGTTCTGGTTGTAAGTGGTTTATCCGATGTCCTTGGGGCAATCGGACAGATCCTGTTAAGTTATCTGGTGCACATGCATAGCAGTTTGAGGTCTTTGAGACAAGGACAGGTGCATGTGGGCCAATAACTTGGGAGGTTCTGCCACAAATACATCTGTGGGCCCCAGTGACATAACTCACACGCACTGCACCAAAATCGGGAACTTCCTACGACCTAGTAACTTCCTACAGTTTTGGCTACAACCGTAGGAAGTAAATTAACTTTCAATGGCTACCAAGTCCCTCTAGGAAGTTACATTAACTTCCTATGGCCAAGAAAGACCCTCTCGAAAGTTTGGTCAACTTTCGACGGCCGAGAAAGTCGCTCTTTGAAGTTTATTTAACTTTTGACAACTATACCTCTCGGAAGTTTATTTAACTTCCATAGGCCCATGCGGCTAACTTCCAGCGACTCCCTCCTTTCCCTCTCAGAAGTTAGCCAATTTGGCTAATGATGTCAACTGGTCCTACCCGCAAACCCGCCAGACCCGTCCTGTAGCCTTGTGCCACTGCTGCATGCCCTGCCTGCATACCGTCCCTCTGCCCTGCATAGCCTAACTCTTTTGAGTCGGTTGCATAGGTGAGAGCACCTAGAGGGGGGTGAATAGGTGATCCTGTAAAATTCAAATACTAATAGCCACAAAACTTGGTTAAGTGTTAGTACGGCTAAGTAGCGAGCTCTTGCGAACACACAAGTATCACAGAGAAACAATCACAAGAGACACGCGAGTTTATCCCGTGGTTCGGTCAAGTATAACACCTGCCTACCTCCACGTTGTGGCGTCCCAATGGATGAGGGTTGCACTCAACCCCTTTCAAGTGATCCAATGATCAAATTGAATACCATGGCTTTTCTTTGCTTATCTCTTTTTCTCGTTTGCGAGGAATCTCCACAAGTTGGAGTCTCTTGCCCTTACAACAAAGATCACAGTGAAAGCACAAGAGTAAGGGTGGGAAGCAACACACACAAATCCGCAGCAACACACATGCACACAAGCCAAGACTTGAGCTCAAAATGAAGCACAACAAGTTCACAACTAGAATGGAGCTCAAATCACTAACACAGTCGATCAAGTGCGCGGAGACAGAGTGTGGAAGACTTAGAATGCTTAGAGTATGCTTGGGTGACTCCTCCATGCGCCTAGGGGTCCCTTTTATAGCCCCAAGGCAGCTAGGAGCCGTTGGAGACCAACAAGGAAGGCAAAGATTGCCTTCTGTCGAGTGGCACACCGGACAGCCCGGTGCGCCACCGGACAGTCACTGTAGACAGTCCGGTGTGGATCTCCTTCTTATTTTGGCGCAATCGACCGTTGCAGATTCGCGGCAGTTGGCGCACCGGACAGTCCGGTGCCCCCTGCCGACCGTTGGAGCGGGCCACGCGTCGCCCGCGGATTGTGCGGCCGACCGTTGCCCAGTCGACCGTTGGCTCACCGGACAGTCCGGTGCACCACCGGACAGTCCGGTGAATTTTAGCCATACGCCGTTGAACTTTTCCCGAGAGCGACGACTTCGCCGCAGACGACTCACCGGACAGTCCGATGAATTATAGCCGTACGCCGTCGTCGAGTCCTGAGAGTGGCTGTTCACCGAGACTGGCCTGGCGCACCGGACGCTGTCCGGTGAACCCAGACCGAGCAGCAGTTGGCTGTACACAGCCAACTCTTTTCCAATCCTTTTTCTTCTGTTTCTATCACTTAGACACAATACATTAGTACCCAAATCAATGTACTAAGTCTTAGAAACGTACCTTGTTACTTGATTTGCACTTCTTCAATCTTTGGCACAAATTAACACTTAGAGAATATGTGTTGGGCACTTAATCACCAAAACACTTTAGAAATGGCCCAAGGGCACATTTCCCTTTCAATAGGAGAGTTCACATGATAGTGGTATTGTTGCGCCAAGTGACGCACCATTGTAGGAGCCCCAAAACGAACTAGAACAAGAAACAAGTTTAAGGAGGTCTCAAAGGTCTAGACAATCTGCGATTTCTGATGATTATGGAGTTTACACAAGTGTAGACATAGAAAGCGATGAGATTTATATAATTAAGGACATCGATGCAGAAGGTGATCCCACTACATATGAAACAGCTATGAGAATCACAAATTAGTGGGTCTACAAGACCAAGCGTGGCTCCAAGGGGAATATAGAAAGATACAAGGCTAGACTTATGGCCAAAGGGTTCACAAAGAGAGAAGTCATTGACTACCATGAAACCATCTCACATGTCTCGATAAAAAGATTCATTCATGATCATTATGGCACTGGTGGCTCACTTTGATCTAGAGCTCCATCAGATGGAAGTAATGACATCATTACTAAATGGATAGTTAGTAGAAAACATGTTCATGGCACAACCAAAGGGTTTTGTTGTGAGCGGTAAAGAAAACATAGGATGTCACTTAAGGAGGTCCATTTATGGATTAAAACAAGCCTCCAGACAGTGGTACATCAAGTTTGATCAGGCTATCAGAAAGTTTGGTTTCAAGAAAAACAAGGAACACAATTGCATTTATGAAAAGTTTAAGAAAGGAAAGTGTATCTTCCTTGTTTTGTACGTCGATGACATACTTTTAGCTAGTAGTGACAAGGATCTACAGGTGGGAAGAGAAACTTTTCTTTCCTCGAACTTCAATATGAAAGACATGGGCAAAGCCTCTTATGTTCTAGAAATAGAATTTCAAAAAGATAGACATAAGGGAGTATTAGAATTCTCACAGAAGTCATACATAGAAAAGTACTAAAGAAGTACAGTATGCATTAGTGTAAGGCCACGCCTGCGCCAATAGTCAAGGGTGATAAGTTTGAGAATCATCAGTGTCCCCAGAATCAGTGTCATAAAGATCAGATGAAGTCAGTACCATATGCTTCTACTATCAGAAGCATTATGTATGCTCAAATATATAATCACCCTGACTTAGAACTTACTACCGGGATTCTTGGGAGATATCATATCAACCTAGGCATAGAACACTGTAAAATAGTGAAGAAGGCTCTAATGTACCTCCAAGGTACTAAAATGGTCTCATGCTAACATACAGAAGATCTGGTTCCCTATGAATTGCTGGCTATGCAGATGCCGACTTAGGAGGTTGTAGATATACATCGAAGTCTACTTCATCGTATGTATTTACACTCTTTGGGGAGTTATTTCTTATAAGAGTTGCAAACAGACAGTGAGAGCATCGTTGACAATGCACGCTAAGTTTGTAGCCATGCATGAGGCAAATGGGCACACAATATAGATAAAGAAATTTGTACCCAGATTAAGAGTGTTGATAGCATAGAGTGACCATTGAGAATTTACTGCGATAATGAGCCAACGATATTTTACTCCTATAACAATAAGTCATATGGCGCTACCAAGTTCATTGACATTTAGTTTTATGTTGTTAAGGAGTAGATTCAGGATCAAACCACAAAAGATGAGCATAACAGAAGATAGCAAATGCTAGTGGAAAGGTCTTCCACCCAACGTGTTAAGACAACACGTAGCCGGTGTAAGAAAAATGGACCCCAGGTCATTTGGTCAAAGAATTTTGGTGTTTGATGATCAACATAACATGTGGACTAATATGTTTGCTAGTGTTTATGTTTGTAGTTCACAGGATGCTAAAGTGACTTGGACTAAGGCATTGAGGAAAGCAACACATCAAAAGAAGACATTATGAAGACCATAAGTGAAGATCAACAAGTATCAAGCAAAGTCCAAGAAATGAAGAAAAGTGTTGCCACTAGCAGACTGTCCGGCTGAGATCACCAGAGTGTCCGGTGGCACACCGGACTGTCTGGTGCCACACGCCAGACTATCCGATGCACCAGGGAATAGTAGCCCAATGGCTAGTTCCTGGTGGCACTGTGGAGGAGAGCCTGGACTGTCCGGTGCGGCACCGGACTATCCGATGCAAAGGCTGACAGCGCCAACGGTCGTCTGACAGATCCAACGGCTAGTGGCGCACCGGACTGGGCACCGAACTGTCTAGTGTGCCGCAGAGAGCTGCAGCTTTCCTCCAACGGCTATAACTGAGTTGGGGCCTATATATACTTCACGGAATCGGCCATTTGAAGGTGTGGGAGCCCAAGCAACATAGCAAGGCATATTGTAGACATTTCTAAGTTCTCAAACACCCAAGTGCTTAATAGAATCACTCGGTGATTAGCGTAGGTGCTTTGCAAAGTGCTTAAGTTAGTTAGACCGTATTAGCACTTGCTCTAGGTGAATCCTAGCTAGTTGAGTGAGTTTAGAAAAACCACACAACCCCTCGGCTGTTGCGTGAGCCATTGTAATTGTACCAAGTGGGGCAAGAGTCTTGCGAGACCGTGACAACCAAGTTTGTGTCACGGGCGCCACTATGTACCGGAGGGAACGAGGCCCGAGACATTTCGACCGAAAGCTCGATAGTGGAGATGGCGGGGAGCGTCCAGGAGGAGGTGGTAGCGGAGCACCACTTGCGTGTGGAGAAGGCCCGCGACTCTCTATGGAATTACTCGACCGTGGTGCTTGGCTCTCACGTGGGCTTCCCTTTGCGTAGGGGCATGTAATACCTAATTTGTAAAGATAATAAAAGAGGAGAAAAGTTATTTTCCTATATTTTATGTGTATGTTGAATCTACTTATCATCACATGTGAACACCATATTAAAAAAAAAATAATAATAGTTAATAAAAGACTTATCACAAAAAAATGTGCATCATGTTGGTTCTTTATTTTGTGTGCATTATGTGGCAATATAAAAGTAATATATTAAATTCCCCAAAAAGAATTTGGAAAAAAAGATAAAAGGAGATCCTAGAATTTAGAAGAAAAGAAGCAAATGAACATTATGTGGAATAAAAATAAGTATAAAAATATATATAAATATTATTCCTACACAGATTTGAGTTTATACATTTGACTCAAAAGTGAATTTCTTAACAAGACTCAAATTCAAATTAGGAATTCAAATGAAAAGAAAGTGAATCAAATAGGAAAAAGGAAAAAAATAAAAGAAAAAGACTAAGAACACCTTACCTGGGCCCGGATCCCCCTTTCTGGCCCAACTCCGGATCACTCCCGTGGCCCAACTCCACGTTCACGCTGCCGCGCCATTGGATGCCGGCACCTAGGACCCCCTTGTCAGTGACGTCGTCGTTCGTTCCCCTTTTTCTCTCGCTATCACCTGGGACCGGTGTGTCAGCTCCTTCTCCTCGCAATGGCTGTTAAACGCGTGGGGATCGCGCGTCAAATTCCGTTGATGCGTGCCGAAAGATCCGGGCTGGTGGTTTGGGGTCCTCAACCGGGTATATAAGGATCTCGTGTCCCTTTCGGCCGTCATCGCGAGCAGGCGCGGGTCATAGGGACCTCATAGCGCGTGGGGAAACCATCGCCGTGGGCTAGGAAGAAGGGACCGCATCGGTCGATTCATCCCTGGGCGACCCTATGGCTTAGGCGCGTGGACCAGGGGCTTCCTAGTTGCACATGGAGCATGTACGATGGGATAGCTATGACCGGGGAGCGCCGATGACACCGGAATTGCTCGCCGGAGCGGCTCCATTGCCGCGACTTGACCCTCCGTCGTGAACCGGCTTCGCCACCGCGCCATCACCGGTAAGAAACCCCTAGCCTCGATCGCCTAGTCATTCTCATCGTGTTGCACCATCCACGTCGAGGTTTGGATTGCTTTGTGGAGATCTCGTGGGCAGCGGCCATGGCACCACCGTAGGGCTAGGCGCGCCGCCGTGCTTGGTAGCCGGGTTGGAGAGAGGAGGAAGACTTGGATTCGCGCCGTCGGATGTGTTTTGGACGGCCGTGATTAGATGTAGGGTCGGAGTAGCGTGAGCCATCGGATCTGTATCGAGCGGTTCTGATTAGATCGGGAAATACCCCTTCGGCTATTTTAATCTGTGTCGTAGGATGATGATCCGACGACCGTAGTCGGATACCGGTTCGCTATGATTACGTGATCTAATCTGCGCCACAAGTGATAGATCCAACGGCCCCAATCTCGCCATACCCGTTCATTGTGCAGGGCTTACAAAAGAGCCCCTCGGGTTTCGACAAATAAACCCGCCGTCCACCCAGGCGCTCTCTGAGCCTTAAGGAGTTTTATAGTAAACCCCCTGCATTTTTTCATTTTCAGGCGCGCGGTCCATCCAATAGTAAAAATCAGAGAAATTGATTTATAAAATGAATTTCTTATATAAAAACAATTCCAGAACTTGTAAAATTCATATAAAATTTATTTTAACTCATTTTTAACCCATTCCAGTTCCTATAATTTGGTAATATTATTGTTTATCACCTAGTGACACTGTTTTAGCATGAAAACTATATTAAAATTTGATCACCTAGTTATTCTCGTACCAAACACATAAAATCTTCAGAAATTCGTAACTTCTCCGTTTTGATTCCGATTTGTTCCGTTCCAGTTGCGTTAGTCTCGTAGAAACGCGTAGATCATTATTATGCAGTATGTTCTTATGTTTGGTGTGATGTTAATTTTATCTATACCATGTTTGTTTGTATTGCTACGACTAGCGCGTGGACACGTGTCATCTGAAAAGCAAGTTGGTACCTGGAATCTCAAGTGCCAGGCAAGTTGTGCCCTTGATTCACTTTTGTTACCCAATAATGTTCTTTATAATCATTTACCGTGCATAGGATTAATTTTGATGGGACCCAATAGGTTTCCCTAGACTGTTTATCCTGTTTACCTTGTTTACCCCTGAATCACATGGGTAGTTATGCTATTGCTTTACGTGGTTTTTGGGTTAATATTTCATTATATCCATGTTCCAGTTATTTTGTTATTCTATTTATGTTCATGTCAAGATCATTATGTTATTGTTAATTGGAACATGGAGCTTAACTTGAGAACCACGTGCCACCACAAGGGAGGAATGGGACCCCTTGGCTGACTAATTAGGAAAGCTAGTGGAAGACTACCTTACCCGAAAGGGGCAAGGGCAGTAGGGGAGTGGTCAGTGTAGGGAGGTCCCTGGTTGATTTCGCTGCGATGGCGGTCAGCCAGGAACCCTGCATTGGAACTTCCTATAAACTGTAGCGGGTTTTCGGAAGCTAGTGGAACTTTGTAAAGGCCTCGTAGTGGATCCCTAGCCATTCACCTTGGTAGTGTCTAAGGGCCTAGCTAACCCTGGCGACATGGGAAACACGACTTGTGGGTAAAGGGTACAACCTCTGCAGAGTGTAAAACTGGTATACTAGCCGAGCTCACGGTCATGAGCGGCTCAGGACTCTCCGATGATTAAATTATGGAACCTAAACTCAATTTGTCATTTGCATTTGCATGGGATTTGTTATTAATTGTGTTCTATTATTTTATTATGGTTTGGTATTCACTTACACTTAGTAACTACTAATAAAATTTGACCAACTACTTAAAAGCAATGCTCAGCTTTAACCTCTATTGTTGATCAGCCTTACACTTCATGATCTCCCACCTTTGGTGAGTTCATGTCACATTATTCCCCACAACTTGTTGAGCGATGAACATGTGTGAGCTCACCCTTGCTGTCTCACACCCCCCCACAGGAGAAGAACAGGTGGTTTCAAGTGGAGTCAAGTATCGAGGAGTTTGATCCGATCCAGGTGGCGTTTCTCAGTTGACATTGGCGCCGACGATCCTTAGTTCGTGCTATATTTATCTTTTATTTTTGTAAGTCTTCCGCTATGTAATAAAAACTCTGATTATTGTGACATTTATCTCTATGCACTCTGTTATTATATATGTTGTCTTCTTGGCGCATGTATGAGATGCACCTGGCTTTGTTCCTTAAAGCCGGGTGTGACAGAAGTGGTATCAGAGGAAATGTTGACTGTAGGACGAAACCTAGATAGAAATGGGCAACCCTTACCTACTTATCTCATTCTGATTCATTCTATACTTACCTTACTCTGGATCTCTCTATACTTATCTTGATCCTGTCTCACCCTCTACTGTTCTACTCTGATCATTCTTACATTTTGTATTCTAAGACAAGATGGATTTCACACCTTGGAATCCTACATTATGAACTTTTTAAGGGATAGGAGACCTAAGATGAAATTAAAACTATTTTCTCTATTAAAAAAATGTCGGTTGATTGTTCTGATGATAAATGCTTGATTTGCTTCTTTGATTGATTGAAATAGTATAGACGGGCATCTTAGCATGTACCACTATAAGGTAATGTATGAGCTTTAGTGGGTGACACACTAATCTACTTAGCTAATGAATCCCCCGTAGTAACATTCCTCGTAATTACTCGCCTTGTCTACAATTCTTTCTTTCTTACCCTGTATTTCTAACCCAGATGGACTACCCCTATAGTGTTAGAAGAGAGCACTATATACTTGATCCTTGGTATGTCATGGTTAAGAAAGGCAAATGTAGTATATACACCGTGCTAAAGGGAACCATAGAACTCACTAGTTCCAAAGGAGAAAGATTTGAAGTTGAAGTTGTAGTAACTACCACCATCAGACTAGCGACATTCTTAGAAGATGAGAAGTTTGTGGGTGACAACATCCGTGCAGTTAAAGATTTTCTAGATGTCTTTCCAAAGGAGTTATTAGGGATGCCACTAGATATGGAAGTTGAGTTTGTCATTGATCTCTTACCTGGGCTACTCCTACTCCCAAAACGCTCATACATGATATCCATAGAAGAACTAAAGGAACTTAAGAAACAATTAACGGAATTACAAGAGGCTGGATACATTCGTTCGAATTCTTCACCTTGGTGAGCACCAGTACTGTTTCTACAGAAGAAGGATGGATCGCAAAGGATGTGCGTGGATTATAGGTCCCTTAACGATGTCACTGTGGAGAACAAGTATCCATTACCCTGCATTGAAGATTTAATTGATCAGATGAGAGGTGCAAGGGTATTCTCTAGGCCATCGGATATTCCCAAGACGATTTTATTGACCTGATATGGTTTATATGAGTTAACCGTTGTGTCATTTGGACCAACTAATGCACCAACCTATTTTATAGATCTGAAGAATAAGGTGCATGATCTGGACAGATTCGTCGTGGTTTTCATGGACGATATTCTTATTTATTCCAAGAGCGATAATGATCATGAGGAATATCTGAGATTGGTGCTACAAAAGCTACGAGATAATCAACTCTACGCCAAGTACGGTAAATGCAAGTTTTGGATTGGTGAGGTGCCATTTCTTGGACATATCATTTCTAATAGAAGGGATATCAGTGGATCCTGCTAAAGTCAAGGAGATAGTGGTGTGGAGCATACCCACTACGGTTACGGAGGACCGAAGTTTCTTGGGACTTGCAGGATATTATTGGAGATTTATTGAAGGATTTTCTAAGATTGCTGAGCTTATGACCTCGCTTTTGGTGAAGGAAAGAGAATTCAAGTGGGACGAGAAGTGCCAAGATAGCTCTGATCAATTGGAGAAGAGACTGATGTCACCACCAGTGTTGGTTATGCCAGATCTGTAGAAAGGATTTGATATTGTGATGCATGTGGCCGAGGATTAGGATGTGTGCTCATGCAAAAAGGACATGTGGTCGCCTACGCGTCTCGTCAGTTGTAGAAACAAGAGTTGAACTACCCCACTCATGACTTAGAACTTACAACCGTAGTGCATGCGCTTGAGATTTGGAGACATTATATTATGGGAAACAAGTGTCAAGTATGCACAGATCATAAGAGTTTGAAGTATATATTCACTCAGAAGGATCTCAACCTTAGGCAACGCCGTTGGTTGGAGCTTATTAAGGATTATGATTTGGAGATTCACTATCACCCGGGCAAGGCAAATTTGGTTACAGATGCCTTGAGTCGAAAGGAGCATGTTCATTCAGCTATTGTTGCCTAGCTACCTGATGAAATTGTTGAGGATTTTAGGAGAATTAACCTGGGGATGGTTGCTCACACTGAAGGAGTTATTATCGATGTAGAACCTACCTTGGAGCAAGAAATCCGCAAAAGGACAAATTGGTGATGCTAAAATACAAGAGATTAAGGATCTGATTACTGAAGGTCGAGTCCCGGAATTCACGGAAGATGAGCAAGGCACCGTATGGTTCAAGGATAGGATATGTGTTCCTGAGATTGAAAGCCTTCGTGAGACTATTCTAAAGGAAGCCCATGACTTGGATTATTCTATTCATCCAGGTAGTACGAAGATGTATCAGGATTTGAAGCAGAAATACTTGTGATATGGATTGAAGAGAGATGTGGTTGCACATGTGGCTAGGTGCGATGTGTGTCAAAGAGTTAAGACTGAACACCAGAGGCCAGCTGGACTAATTCATCCACTGAAGATACCCGAGTGGAAGTGGGAAAAGATTGTTATGGACTTTGTTGTTGGATTGCCTCGCACCTCGAAAGGATATGACTCTATATGGGTTATTGTGGATAGACTAACCAAAGTGGTTCATTTCATTCCGGTCAAGACGACTTATAAGGTATCTCAATTGGCAGAGTTATATATGGCTCGGATTGTGTCTCTACACGGTGTACCAAGAAGATCATTTTGGATAGAGGATCACATTTTACCTCTAGATTTTGGAAAAGTTTTCATGAGAATACGGATGCGAAGTTGAATTTTAGTTTGGCCTACCTCAGACTGATGGACTGACCGAAAGGACTAACCAAGTATTGGAAGATATGTTGAGAGCTTGTGCCCTTCAGCATGGTAGTAGTTGGGACAAGAGACTACCTTATGCTGAGTTCTCATATAATAATAATTAACAGGCCAGTCTGAAGATGTTACCGTTCGAGACTCTGTATGACAAGAAATGCAAGACCCCTCTATTTCTGGACCAGACTAGGGGATAACAGTTCGTTGGATCTAAACTTATTCAAGAGATAAAAGAGCAAGTCCGTATAATTCGGGAGAATTTGAGAGTGGCTCAAACCAGGCAAAAGAGTTATGCTGATAATAGAAGAAGACCACTGGAATTCGAAGAAGGAGATTATGTGTACCTCAAAGTGTCACCACTTCGTGGAATGAGGAGATTCAAGGTCGAGGGCAGATTGTCCCGTCGCTATATTGGACCGTTCTGAGTTTTAGGCAAGTTGGAGAGATGGCCTATCAACTTGAGCTACCTGATAATCTGTCTAACGTGCATAATGTATTCCATGTGTCTCAACTGAAGAAGTGTCTCCGTGTCCCTGAGGAACAGTTACCGATGGAAGAGCTCAGTGTTCAGGGTGATTTGACTTACACGGAGTACCCGATCAAGATTTTGGATACCTTGACTCGAGTTACAAGAAATAAGGTGATAAAGATGTGCAAATTACAATGGAGTCACCAATGGTGAAGATGAAGCAACCTGGGAAAGAGAAGAAGAGCTTCGCACAGATTTACCCCATCTTTTCCCTCGTTCCTCCTAAATCTCGAGGACGAGATTCTTTTTAAGGGGGGTAGGATATGTAATACCTAATTTGTAAAGATAATAAAAGAGGAGAAAAGTTATTTTCCTATATTTTATGTGTATGTTGAATCTACTTATCATCACATGTGAACACCATATTAAAAAAATAATAATAATAGTTAATAAAAGACTTATCACAAAAAATGTGCATCATGTTGGTTCTTTATTTTGTGTGCATTATGTGGCAATATAAAAGTAATATATTAAATTCCCCAAAAAGAATTTGGAAAAAAAGATAAAACGAGATCCTAGAATTTAGAAGAAAAGAAGCAAATGAACATTATGTGGAATAAAAATAAGTATAAAAATATATATAAATATTATTCCTACACAGATTTGAGTTTATACATTTGACTCAAAAGTGAATTTCTTAACAAGACTCAAATTCAAATTAGGAATTCAAATGAAAAGAAAGTGAATCAAATAGGAAAAAGGAAAAAAATAAAAGAAAAAGACTAAGAACACCTTACCTGGGCCCGGATCCCCCTTTCTGGCCCAACTCCGGATCACTCCCGTGGCCCAACTCCACGTTCACGCTGCCGCGCCATTGGATGCCGGCACCTAGGACCCCCTTGTCAGTGACGTCGTCGTTCGTTCCCCTTTTTCTCTCGCTGTCACCTGGGACCGGTGTGTCAGCTCCTTCTCCTCGCAATGGCTGTTAAACGCGCGGGGATCGCGCGTCAAATTCCGTTGATGCGTGCCGAAAGATCCGGGCTGGTGGTTTGGGGTCCTCAACCGGGTATATAAGGATCTCGTGTCCCTTTCGGCCGTCATCGCGAGCAGGCGCGAGTCATAGGGACCTCAGAGCGCGTGGGGAAACCATCGCCGTGGGCTAGGAAGAAGGGACCGCATCGGTCGATTCATCCCTGGGCGACCCTATGGCTTAGGCGCGTGGACCAGGGGCTTCCTAGTTGCACATGGAGCATGTACGATGGGATAGCTATGACCGGGGAGCGCCGATGACACCGGAATTGCTCGCCGGAGCGGCTCCATTGCCGCGACTTGACCCTCCGTCGTGAACTGGCTTCGCCACCGCGCCATCACCGGTAAGAAACCCCTAGCCTCGATCGCCTAGTCATTCTCATCGTGTTGCACCATCCACGTCGAGGTTTGGATTGCTTTGTGGAGATCTCGTGGGCAGCGGCCATGGCACCACCGTAGGGCTAGGCGCGCCGCCGTGCCTGGTAGCCGGGTTGGAGAGAGGAGGAAGACTTGGATTCGCGCCGTCGGATGTGTTTTGGACGGTCGTGATTAGATGTAGGGTCGGAGTAGCGTGAGCCATCGGATCTGTATCGAGCGGTTCTGATTAGATCGGGAAATACCCCTTCGGCTATTTTAATCTGTGTCGTAGGATGATGATCCGACGACCGTAGTCGGATACCGGTTCACTATGATTACGTGATCTAATCTGCGCCACAAGTGATAGATCCAACGGCCCCAATCTCGCCATACCCGTTCATTGTGCAGGGCTTACAAAAGAGCCCCTCGGGTTTCGACAAATAAACCCGCCGTCCACCCAGGCGCTCTCTGAGCCTTAAGGAGTTTTATAGTAAACCCCCTGCATTTCTTCATTTTCAGGCGCGCGGTCCATCCAATAGTAAAAATCAGAGAAATTGATTTATAAAATGAATTTCTTATATAAAAACAATTCCAAAACTTGTAAAATTCATATAAAATTTATTTTAACTCATTTTTAACCCATTCCAGTTCCTATAATTTGGTAATATTATTGTTTATCACCTAGTGACACTGTTTTAGCATGAAAACTATATTAAAATTTGATCACCTAGTTATTCTCGTACCAAACACATAAAATCTTCAGAAATTCGTAACTTCTCCGTTTTGATTCCGATTTGTTCCGTTCCAGTTGCGTTAGTCTCGTAGAAACGCGTAGATCATTATTATGCAGTATGTTCTTATGTTTGGTGTGATGTTAATTTTATCTATACCATGTTTGTTTGTATTGCTACGACTAGCGCGTGGACACGTGTCATCTGAAAAGCAAGTTGGTACCTGGAATCTCAAGTGCCAGGCAAGTTGTGCCCTTGATTCACTTTTGTTACCCAATAATGTTCTTTATAATCATTTACCGTGCATAGGATTAATTTTGATGGGACCCAATAGGTTTCCCTAGACTGTTTATCCTGTTTACCTTGTTTACCCCTGAATCACATGGGTAGTTATGCTATTGCTTTACGTGGTTTTTGGGTTAATATTTCATTATATCCATGTTCCAGTTATTTTGTTATTCTATTTATGTTCATGTCAAGATCATTATGTTATTGTTAATTGGAACATGGAGCTTAACTTGAGAACCACGTGCCACCACAAGGGAGGAATGGGACCCCTTGGCTGACTAATTAGGAAAGCTAGTGGAAGACTACCTTACCCGAAAGGGGCAAGGGCAGTAGGGGAGTGGTCAGTGTAGGGAGGTCCCTGGTTGATTTCGCTGCGATGGCGGTCAGCCAGGAACCCTGCATTAGAACTTCCTATAAACTGTAGCGGGTTTTCGGAAGCTAGTGGAACTTTGTAAAGGCCTCGTAGTGGATCCCTAGCCATTCACCTTGGTAGTGTCTAAGGGCCTAGCTAACCCTGGCGACATGGGAAACACGACTTGTGGGTAAAGGGTACAACCTCTGCAGAGTGTAAAACTGGTATACTAGCCGAGCTCACGGTCATGAGCGGCTCAGGACTCTCCGATGATTAAATTATGGAACCTAAACTCAATTTGTCATTTGCATTTGCATGGGATTTGTTATTAATTGTGTTCTATTATTTTATTATGGTTTGGTATTCACTTACACTTAGTAACTGCTAATAAAATTTGACCAACTACTTAAAAGCAATGCTCAACTTTAACCTCTATTGTTGATCAGCCTTACACTTCATGATCTCCCACCTTTGGTGAGTTCATGTCACATTATTCCCCACAACTTGTTGAGCGATGAACATGTGTGAGCTCACCCTTGCTGTCTCACACCCCCCCCACAGGAGAAGAACAGGTGGTTTCAAGTGGAGTCAAGTATCGAGGAGTTTGATCCGATCCAGGTGGCGTTTCTCAGTTGACATTGGCGCCGACGATCCTTAGTTCGTGCTATATTTATCTTTTATTTTTGTAAGTCTTCCGCTATGTAATAAAAACTCTGATTATTGTGACATTTATCTCTATGCACTCTGTTATTATATATGTTGTCTTCTTGGCGCATGTATGAGATGCACCTGGCTTTGTTCCTTAAAGCCGGGTGTGACAGGGCACCAACAAGGATTAGTCAGAACCTTGCGTGGTTCCGGATACCTCGGTAAAAATACTAGCGTCATCCACGAGAGTTTGCATCTCTACCTTGCTCTTTATCTTTCGCATTTACATTAAGTATTCAAGTTTCAATCTTGTCTTTTTGGTAGATTATATAGATTGAAACTTAGCCTTTGCTATAGAGATATCAACACTTAGACAAAACCTAGTTTGCAATTCTAGTTTGATTATTTGCATAGGTTTTGCTCTAGGGTTTTAATTGTGGCCTAATTTAGAAAGAGTTTTTAGAAGTCCTAATTCACCCCCCCCCCTCTTAGTTTCCTTCAATTGGTATCAGAGCCCGGTTTGGCTCATTTGAAACGCTTTAGCTTCACCGCTAATCGAGTTGACGTCTTTTAGAGAAAGGGGATAGATACCAATAGGCCACTACACTTTGATGCCACTAACTTTCCATATTATGGTGCTAGAATGGCTTGTTACCTAGAGGTCGTTGATCTAGGTGTTTCGAGAGTCACTCATGATGGGATGAAACCACCCAAAAATCCCGAGAAACCCACCACCAGTGAGGAAAAAAATTCACTTGGATGCTAGAGCCAAAAATTGCTTGTATGAATCTCTTAGCATGGAAATTTTCAATCAAGTTTTTCCATTAAAACTGCTAAAGAGATTTGGCTAAAATTGCATGAGCTCCAAGATGGCACATCCAATGTTCGTGAGTAAAAACATTGTCTAGCTTTAAATGATTACAATTCTTTTGCCATGAAAGAAAATGAGCTTGTTAGAGACATGTACTCTCATTTGAATCTAACCATCAATGAGCTCAACTCTATTGGCATAAATAAGCTAGGTGATGCGGACATTGTGAAGAAGATTATCTCCCTACTACCACAACAAAAATATGGGAGCATCATCACAATTCTTCACAACATAGATGACTTGAGTCAAATGACCCTGACCATTGTGATCGAAAAGATTGCGACATTTGAATTGTCGCAAAAAATGTGTCGACAAGAGGAGTCAACTTCTTCAAGGCCATATGATTTTGCATGTAATGAAAAGAGCAAAGGAAAGAAGAAGGATCCCACTCCAAGTTCCTCAAGTGAAGAAGAGGAAGAAGAAAGTGATGATGAAGAAGATAATCAACCATCAACATCATCCTCCGAGGACGAAGAAACAATCTGACATGTCAGAAAGATAATGGGGATGATCCGTAAGATTAATCTAATGGGTGTGCCTCTGTAGGTCGAGGATCTTCTCTTTAACATTGACAGGAAAAGCAAAGAAAGAGAGGATGCTTCGCATGCAGGGAGAAGGGCCACTTCAGGGACAGCTGTCCAAATGTGGCTGAACCCATAAAGGGAAGAAGCAAAGGCAAGGCGCTTACAAGTGTCAAAACTTGGGATGACTCTTCAAGCGAAGATGAACATCCAAGGACACGCAGCCTCCAATCCTTATCACACTCATCATGGTCATCACGCAAGTGCCTTATGGCAAGAGGTAAAATGAGTATTTCATCCTCCAGTGATGATAGCACTAGTAATGATGATGAAGGTGAGGGAAAGTCCTCCTTAGATGAGCTTGCAGAAGCCGTTAAATTTTTTGAGGATGTATGCACTAAACAAAAGGCTCAACTTAAAACATTGAAAAATAAGTTGATTAGCTCTCAAGATGATTATAAATGTTTGCTAGAAAAATTTGAAACATTTGCAAATTTAAACTGTGAGCTATCAACTAAAATTGAGCAATTAGAATCTAATGCTCCATCCTCAGCTACCGATGATGGCCTTATTAAAAAGAATGAAAAACTTAAGGCTAAATTAGCTAGCTCTCAAGAAGCCATTGAAAACTTGCTTGGAAAAATAGAAATTCTTAACATACATAACAATGAGCTAACTACTAAGCTAGAAAACAATGGTAGCACCCCAGGAGTATCTTTGGTTGAAATATCTAAAATTATTAAGAAAGATGTTTCTACTTCTTGCTTTAATTTAATTAATGATTCTAACCCCTGCAATCAAGTTCTTGTTAAGAATGTTGTTATAGAAACATGTTCGGATGAGATTGCAATGGAGAATGAGCAATTAAAGCAAGAGGTGGCTCGCCTTGGCAAGGCTTTGTATGACAAGAAAGGCAAAGCCAAACAAATCCAACCTCCTCAGGATAACACCACTGCGGGAGTGAACAAGCCTGTGGAGGGCGAAACTGTGATTTGTAGGCTATGCCACAAGGAAGGCCACAAGTCTTACTAGTGCAAGGCAAAGACCGAGGATAAGCAAAAGCAAAAGCTCAAGCAAAAGCCAACAAGCAAAATATCCAACACCTACATCAACAAGGTGGATAAAAAGGCTGCTACACCATACTTGATCAAGAAGAAAAAGAATGGAAAGGTGATAGCAATCAAGGCCACCAAGCAAGTCAATAAAGGAACAGGAGCCAAACGCATCTGGGTGCTAAAGGAAATTATTTTAACCATGAAAGCACCAAGAAGGTTTGGATCCCAAGAGGGAAGTGAGAAGTCCAAAGGACCTCAAGGAATTTAGAGACTTGGCAAAATTAGGATGTATATCATGGGATGCATCATATTGGATCAAGTTTATTGCCAAGTGGGTTAGTGAAAACCTTGGACCCAAATTACTCACCCATGACCAAGGTAACTAGATATATTGTATTACATATGTGTATCTATTATTCTTATTTCTAGCTTTTTACCTTATATACCTAGTTTTTCATGTGATATTTACTTTTGACAATTAATTGTATGCATACTAGGTCAATCATAGGTAGGAATGCTCGCTTTCAATTCATATACTTGAGCAAATCTACATGGTTTAAAATGTTTAGTTAAGCACGACACATAGCTTATTTAACATTCCTAAGTAAATGACACTAATGCTTCAAAAGTTTATATCCTACTAGTGATATTCTCCAAATGGTGTCATTTTAACTTATATGTGCCAAAGTTCGGATTATAGATAATTTTTCCCCTCTTGATATCAAATCAAAGTGCAAGTCTTCTGCAAGTATTCAAAACTTGTATGCACACCTTCAGGGGGAGGTTACTCTATAATCTGTCTTTGATACTAATGCCTGCTTTCAAGTCTATTACGTGTAGTAGTCTCATTGAAGGAAAATTTAGTTCCCGAGAAAGACAATAAGCTTCCACTGCAAATCTAAAAGCATTTTCATGGCTCACATGACTACAATTGGTATCATTTACATGTCTTCTCTTGTTTTTTATTAAACTACATTTCATATCTTATACTTCCCATGTTGCTATAAATGCATATGTTATCAAAATATATCTTTTACCTATGCATAGGAGGAGTTAGTTTAATCAAGTCATGTCTTGTACCTCTATTTATCATATGCTTTTTTCTAAGTACAGGATCTTCGACAGGGGGAGTATTTATTCTTCTATCACAAAAGGGGAGAATATTTTTCAAAAAGGCAAATACTCTTTTAGGGGGAGTAATCTTTTTAGAGGGAAAGACTTTTTTTGCTTCCTAAATGCTTTTATTGTCTTCCTTTTCGGTGTTTGATTTCAAAGGGGGAGAAGTTTTAGGGACCAAAGCAATGAAAAATATATCAAACACCAATCACCACAAATTTAAATTTTTATCTTGCAAGTGGTTTTGGTTCTTCAAGTATCTTTGGTCTAAAATAGGAAGTAAGTGAATTATGGAGTTAGGAGGAGGCTTAAGTCCATAATCTCACGTTAAGGGGACTTTCATGCATCCTAGCAAGTAGATTGCATATATTCATTAAAATGTTTGTTATATTTGCTTGCTTTGGTTGTGTTGTCATCAATCACCAAAAAGAAGGAGATTGTAAGGAAAATGGACCCCGGGTCATTTGGCCAAAGGATTTTGGTGTTTGAAGATCAACATAACATGTGTACTAATGTGTTTGCTAGTGTTTATGTTTGTAGTTCACACGATGCTAAAGTGACTTGGACTAAGGCATTGAGGAAAGCAATACCTAAAAAGAAGACATTATGAAGACCATAAGTGAAGATCAACAAGTATCAAACAAAGTCCAAGAAATGAAGAAAAGTGTTGCCATTGGCGGACTGTCAGGCTGAGATCACTAGACTGTCCGGTACCACACGCCAGACTGTCCGGTGCACCAGGGAACAGTAGCCCAATGACTAGTTCCTGGTGGCACTGTGGAGGAGAGCCCAGACTGTCCGGTACAACACCGGACTATCCGATGCAAAGGCTGACAGCGCCAACGGTCGTCTGACAGATCCAACGGCTAGTGGCGCACCGGACAGGGCACCGGACTGTCAGGGGCCCACCACCGGACTGTCAGGGGCCCACCACCGTACTATTCGATGTGCCAAAGAGAGCTGCAGCTTTTCTCCAACGACTATAATTGAGTTGGGCCTATATATACGTCATCTAACCGGCCATTTGAAGGTGTGGGAGCCCAAGCAACATACCAAGGCATATTGTAGACATTTCCAAGTGCTCAAAAAGCCAAGTGCTTAATAGAATCACTCGGTGATTGGCGTAGGTGCTTTGCGAAGTGCTTAGTTTAGTTAGACC
Source organism: Zea luxurians (assembly GCA_029449295.1). NCBI lineage: Eukaryota > Viridiplantae > Streptophyta > Magnoliopsida > Poales > Poaceae > Zea > Zea luxurians. Next base: position 80,087,029 of record JAOPSE010000011.1, read on the forward strand.
GCATTAGCGCTTGCTCTAGGTGAATCCTAGTTAGTTGAGTGAGTTTAGAAAAACCACACAACCCCTCGGCTCTTGTATGAGCCATTGTAATTGTACTGAGTGGGGCGGGAGTCTTGCGAGACCGTGACGACTAAGTTTGTGATACGGCTGCCACTGTGTACCGGAGGGAACGAGGCCCGCGGCGTTTCGCCCGAAAGCTCGATAGTGGAAAGGCGGGGAGCGTCCGAGAGGAGCCGGAAGCGGAGCACCACTTGCGTGTGGAGAAGGCCCACGACTCTCTACAGAGTTACTCGACCGTGGTGCTTTGCCCTCCCATGGGCTTCCCTTTGCGTAAGGGCACCAACGAGGATTAGTCGGAACCTTGCGTGGTTCTGGATACCTCGGTAAAAATATCGGCGTCATCCGCGAGAGTTTACTTCTCTACCTTGCTCTTTATCTTCCGCATTTACATTAAATATTTTAAGTTTCAATCTTGTATTTTTGGTAGATTATTTAGATTGAAACTTAGCCTTTGCGGTAGAGATAGCAACACTTAGACAAAACCTAGTTTGCACATTCTAGTTTGATTATTTGCATAGGTTTTGCTCTAGGGTTTTATTTGTGGCCTAGTTTAGAAATAGTTTTTAGAAGTCCTAATTCACCCCCTCTTAGGCGTCACCATTTCCTTCAGCCGACATGGGTTTTAAGGGAGTGCCTATGATCTTGAATCATAGGGGCTACATATTGCAACCAAATAAAGTATCTTTTTGTTCTGAAGCAGGAGAACATGTTGTAGTCAATGAGTGCAATGGTACTTAATGGTTATTGTCACGCATTGGTCTCTATATGTAAACTTATCGACACAACAGCAATCCAGGCTATTCCCGTCGGCCTAGTACCGACGGGATTTAGCCCAAAACCGACGGGATTTAGCTATTCCGTCGGTTTTAGGCTAAATCCCGTCGGTACTAGGCCGACAGGAGCTATCCGACGGGGATTGCATTAACTCACGTCGGCCCCGACAGGAGATATCTCCCGTCGGCCCCTAGATAGCCGACGGGAGTAATCGCGCCCCGGCCTAGGCCCGCGTGGGCTGACGTGGCGGACCCTTAACTCCCGTCGGTTAGGGCTCGCGCCGACGGGAGTTAAGGGTCCGCCACGTCAGTCCACGCGGGCCTGGGCGCCGGAACAGTACCAGTTTAACTCCCGTCGGCTTTGCAAAGCCGACGGGAGTTAAACTGTCCCCCCCCCAAAACAGCCCATATTTATGATCAATGGCACAAAAAATATACACAATATCATCATGCACATTCACACATCAATCACATCCATCCAGGGCCTCAATCACATCCATCGACACACACATATATATATATATATATATATATATATATATATATATATATATATATATATATATATATATATATATATAAAGTCTCTAAGCACATTCATCCACATAAGAAGTGTTCATTACAGAAAAGGTAGAGATCGAAGCACATTCACGAACCGCTGCGGCTAGGGTTGTTGGAGCTTTGGCCGCTGCCTCCGTCCGGAGTTGGGTACACGAATAGCGAGTTGACGAAGCCATCCATCATTCCACTTCCTTCCTGATTGTCCTATGGAGCGAGAATGCAATTTGTCAGAAATCGTACATATTAACTGCTGAACTGTCGGCGATAGCTATAGAGTTAGAATACAAACCTGTGCTCCAGGGGCAGGTAGCTGTGCCGGCGGTGTGCTAAACTGAGGCTGCTGCGGCACAAGTCCCTGTTGAATACAAGAATAATGCATATTCATGTGAGTGCAGTGCGGCACAAGTCGTCGTTTTTACTGTGTAACTAGAGAATGGACATAGAATTTCTTACCGGAGGTGGAGGAGGGCCCATAGGGACGAACGTCCATTGCGGCGGAGGCGGAGGGGCCACGTATGGAATGCCCTGCTGCTGAGCTAGTAACTATTGACCAAGCATATTAGTAGTACGCATTGGATGTGTAAAGCAATGAATAAACAGTAATAATGCAATGGGCTTACTTGAAGCATCTGCTGTTGCTGCGCGTGGACTGAGGCATAGTACTCACTTTGAGCCCTCAACTGCTCAGTTTGAGCCCTCAACTGCTCATCGCGCTGACGGTTCTCCTCACGCAGCCTCACGATCTCAAGCTCTTGCTCAGTGAGCCGATGAGAGCTACGACCGGAGCTCCTAGACCCGGATGCCGACCGCCGAGACGCTCTAAAATCCATCGTGTTGATCATTCCATCAAAGAGAGAGAATCTACATTTGTTGTCAAAGAAAGATTAATTAAGGTATATGCTCATATGCTCATGTCACTATATAAATGGCATGTAATGTAACATCTCACCGTCCATGTGCCTTTCCTCCACCGGATTTATGCACGGCTTGAGCATCGATCGGCATGGTCCTCCAATCGCAGTCTTCTCCGTGACGGTCCTTCATCTCTTCCGCATATGATGCCTGTATCGATTATATAACCTTAGTTCATACGTTGCGAGCATTAACCGAATATTGAGGACAACAGCTCACCAGACGCTCCCTTTGTGTCTGGCTGCACAAAGCGTTGGAAGGGTCGCTTCCCCTATGGCCAGCTTCCCACACCTCGATGGGAGTCGGCTCATGACCTAATTGAGCTTCCTACAACACAGAGTTAGTACAATAAATGAATATATGACATCTCAACATATTTGTTAGTTTTCTTACCAGGCGTTTCGCCTTTCGCGTGAAGTTGTCGCCACCGAAGGTGTGGTTCGGCATGGTGCCTTGATTGTCCCTGTGACTTTTTGACTTCTGTTGGAAGGCTTCAGAAGCCCATACCCCACACCAAGCTGCGTAGGCCTCTGGCCGGTTAGACATCCACGGAACCACCACCTTCATAAAAACAAACATATATCAGTACCTATTCAAATGAAACAAACACAAAGGAAAGGATTGAAATATAACCTTACGATACTCTTCCTCGCGAAGGTATATACTCGAGGCCCCTGTCTTCTTGTTCATCTTTTGCCCTAAAATTTGTTGATAATACATGCACGTGGCCTGAATCCTTGCCTCGTACAGGGCCTCCTTCACCAACCGATAGGCATTTACTTGAAACACCTTCTCGGTGTGGTTCGCGTCATCCCCGTCGGCCTACCGAAAACGTGCCTACAAAAAGAATGCAATGTTATCTAACTTTTTAATGATTGCTTCCATATAACACACACAAGATTACGTACCCAGAAGTCAGCGCGAACAAGCCCCTGGGCATCGCCATAAGTGACATCGACCTTCAGCTTGTAATCGTCCCAACATGAGACGAGGACCGGCGCGGCGTCTGCATCGTCGGACGTCTTCACCAGACCCGGGTAGTGAAACTTCAGGAGCGAACTCAACACAGAGTTCACCTGCTTTTGACGACCCTGGCCGGTGAAAGAGTAGTCCAACCACTCCCTGCAAAAAGACGGGCAAGCATCAAACATGCTTACATTTGATGAATACAGCTGATTCAAATCAAAAGATACAGCACTTACCTATCTCCGACGGGGGAGATCACCGTCTTCCCTGCCTCGGAGCTCGGAACAGGTGGAGGTTGTACGGCATGGGGCCTTCTAAACTTACGTGGACGCCTTGCTAGAGCTGCCTCAGCCTCATCTCCACCCTTAGCCACACCTCCTGCCTCAGCCGCACCTCCTGCCTCAGCCTCAGTCTCATCTCCACCTCCACCCTCTCCCTGCTCACCTCCTGCCTTAGCCTCCTCACCTCCACCCTCAACCTCATCCTCATCCTCATCCTCATCCTCATCCTGCAAATAAGTAACTCAAGTGTCACATTCACGCGTTAAAGTCTTACACGAATTAAAAGCAACAATACAATGATTCTTACATCGCCTCTCTGAAACCCCAAGGGCTGGCCCTGTAACTCTGGGTGTAGGCTTCTGTAGAGCTGCTCCTTCTTACTAGCGCTCAAGGAACTCCCTCGGAAAAGGGAGTCCCTGAACCCCTTCACCACCTGCTTAAACTTTTTAGGCATCCTGCAGCAATTGAAAGTTTTTATTAGTACTGAGTAATGTAAATAAATAAACAAACGGTGCAAAATAAACCAACATTAAACAAATAAACATTCATATGGAAATAAACTTAACTTGTTACTTGTCGTTTTGTTTCCTTTTCTGTGGCAATGATATATCATTGAGGTCTCCAACTAAACAATCCAATGTAGGAGCAGGGTCTATATCAAATGAGGTTGGCAACTCAGCTTCTTGGAATACCTCGTCAACTTGTTGAGCCTCACGATTGTAATCATCGGGAACAGGAGTGGACAACCGATCACGGGGGTAGGTTTTGTATACGACCCACCAAGCGCTCAACTTAGGGCATGGATATGACGAGTAATATACCTGCTCCACCTGATGAGCAAGGACATATCTATCGGCCCCTTGAAGTATTTGCTTGTGTTTAACCTGCGCCATTCCAAATTCGGTTCTATAATGCTTCGGGTCAAACCATGTACAGTCAAAAAACACCACCCTCAGATCCTTGTTCCCTACAAATTGGCACTCGAGTATATTGTTTATGATTCCGTAATACTCGGATTCGTGCCTTTCCATATCTTTAGCCCGAATTACGACTCTGTTATTTTTCGTAGCTGCTAAAGGACGGGAAGCTTCAAATTTGGTTGTACGGAAGCAAAACCTGTTTACGTCGTAACGGCCATAACTCTTCACTATCACACTACCAATAGAAAGCTGACGCAGGTCCGAATGGACACTATGCCGACGTGCGGGAGAATCAATGCCCTCATGTGAAGGAGATCCCACAGGACACTTTTGTGAGTCATCCGATACATTCCCGAACTGACAGTCAATAAAGGAAAAAGTGTTACAATTGTCATACCTATACACGATGTATGAGGACGAAGTATACAAGGCTTACATGGTCTCGGATCCAGGAGATAAAATTAGGTCCCCCGTGCAATCCATTTAGACGCAAGTTGTCTAGCTGTTTCGCCGTTGGTTGACGGTTACGAGAAGACCTCCAGTTTTCTTTATCGAACTCGCTAAAAAAGAACGAGAGTAAGAAAACATTGTGTTTCCTAAACATTGAATATACAATTCCTTTAAGCCTAGTAAACTATTACCTGAAGAATTTCTCAGCCTCTTCTATATTTGACCACATGTAGAGCAAAGCAGATTTCCGTTCGTTCTCACTGAATTCATATGCCACTGGTGGACCAACAGCCTTGCCGTTCCATTGAAATATGCTAATGTGACTGCACGGATGCACCGTTTCATCTTCATGGTACCTCTTCGTATGGGCAAATACATTGTGGTCTTCAGTCAAGTAACCACTTGTGAGGAAAGCTATCTCCTTAAATTTGAACTCCTCTGCTATACAACCTTCAACCTTTGCCTTGTTACCCACCATTGATTTCAGTTTTTTCAACATTCTTTCTATGGGATACATCCACCTATAACACACTAGCCCACCTACCTTTGCTTCATATGGGAGATGGATAAGAAGATGCTGCATAGGATTGAAGAACGCAGGCGGGAATATTTTCTCCAGCTTGCAAAGAAGCACCGGTGCCGATTCCTCTAGTTTCTGCATCATCTCTTTTAAAATTTCTTTAGCACAAAGCTGCCTGTAGAAATAGCTAAGTTCAGCTATCGCTTTCCACACTTCCTCGTTAATGTAACCACGCAACATTACTGGGATCAGCCTTTCCATCATTATATGGTAATCATGACTCTTCAACCCATTGATCTTCATTGTTTTCAAGTTCACAGATCTTCTGAACCCCACACCATTACCATCGGGAAATTTTAAATCTTTCATCCACTTCATCACTTCTTTTCGTTCATTGGGTCTCAAGGCAAATTCAGCACGAGGCTTGCCTCCATTTTCTCTGAGCATGAGAGTTGGGCGGTTACATATGTTACCTAAGTCCACTCGGGCCTTGAAATTGTCTTTTGTTTTATCTGGGAAATCCATGACGGTGTTAAATAGTGCTTCACACATGTTACGCTCTTGGTGCATTACATCGATGTTGTGCGGGAGCTGCAATGCCCTCATGTAAGGGAGCTCCCAAAGGCCACATTTGTGAGTCCAGTTATGGGTCTTCCCGAAACCTGCAAACCCATCCCCATCCTCATTTCTCACTAGATTACTCAGCTCCTCAGCGATTTCCCACCCGGTGCGACGCTTCGGGGGTTCCTTCGTGACAATGGTGTCCTTCCTGAACTCGTGTGCCTGGAGCCTGAAGGGGTGGTTCAAAGGAAGAAAACACCTATGACAATCGAAGTAATAGAACTTCCCACCCTTATCGAGCCAGAAACAATCTGTTTCTTTTCCACAAATAGGACAGCCTAGCCTTCCACTGACTCTCCACCCAGCAAAGATCCCATACGCTAGATAATCATGTATGGACCACAAATATGCTGCTCGAAGTTTGAATTTTTGCTTCATGAAGCTGTCATATGCCTCCACTCCTTCCCAAAGCTCTTTCAACTCCTCAATCAATGGCTCAAGCATAACATTGAGGTTTACGCCGGGATGATCCTTCCCAGGTATGATGAGAGTTAAGAACATAAACTCATCTTTCATGCAATCTTCAGGTGGAAGGTTGTACGGTATGGCAAAGACAGGCCAACATGAGTAAGACGATGCGGTCATAATGAAAGGCGTGAAACCATCTGTCGCCAGCCTAATACGAACATTCCTCTCTTCACTAGCAAATTCTGGATCGAAGCTGTCCAGGGCCTTCCATGCGTCGCTATCACACGGATGCTACATTACCCCATCCTTCGGGGGCTTACGATTCTTGCGCCACCTCATGCGGCTCGCAATTCTACTAGCCAAGAACAGACGTTTCAGTCTTGGAGTGAGACGCATCCAGCGAAGCTGCTTATGTGCCCTCTTTGTTATCACCTTCTCCCCTTCTTCGTTTACCACCTCTATGTACCTCGACAGGCCACATTTCAAGCATTTCTCTAGTTTCGCACGATCGCGCCAATATATCATGCAGTTGGACGGGCATATATCTATCTTCTCATATGGCATTCCCAAAGCCTTTAGCAGCTTCTTTGACCGGTAAATGTCTTTAGGCACCTTATGATCGGCAGGAAGGACATCACTAAACAAGTCCAAAATCGCCTTATAACATTTGGCTGAGCAACCAAACTTTGACTTTATGCTCATTAGACGGGTCACGAACTGCAGGATGGTAACCGTTGTGTGTCCGTGCAGAGGCATTTCTAAGTCTTGGAGGAGTTTGAACAACTCTTCAACCTCTTTTGTAGGCGGATCTTCAGGATTGTTGACAAACTCTGCCTGCATATCTTCTAACATATGATCCAACCGATCAACGTTTTCACCATCATCCACCTCCATTTGTGCTGATACTATACTCCGTGACTCGCCGTGCTTATCCCAAACCTTATAACCTTGAACATACCCATGACTGCAAAGGTGTAGTGCCACAGTTCTCTTGTCATGTGACTGGATGTTCCCACATTTGGTGCATGGGCACCTAATCACAGCGTGGGTTGACTCTCCACGAGCGTTCTCTAAAAACTTTTCTGTCTTCTGAAACCATTCCTTTGTGTGACATCCGCCCTTCTTCCAACCAGCATACATCCACTCACGGTCATCTTCCATGTTTGTGGACCATGATGGCTCAGTTTTGCTGTTGTGTAAACCACCAACCAAAAATTCAGCATATAAGAGCGATGCACGTGGCTTAGGTGATAACCCTACTATAGGAAAGGCCATAAACCCACCCGAGAATGGAGGCGGCCGCATGCGACTCGTGACGTGCCCGATGGTCCGAATGAAATTTCGACAGCATAACCCTGCTGTTCTCCGAACGCACGCCTATCATGGTGCGACGGAGAACAACTGGGTTATGCTGCCGAAATCTCGTTCGGACCATCGGACACGTGCACGAATCACATGCGGCCACACCCATTCTCCGGCTGTCCAAATACGTGGACAATCCCGGAACCACGCACATCACAAGTAATCCTGTGTTTGGACCGAATGAAACTATACAATCTATGCATCCATAGATTGTCCAGGTGCATTAGGCCCAAATGTATGAATAAATGTGATGTGCATGCTTCCGGAACGGGTGACGCCTAGGGTTAACTACTGGTCTGCGCACTTAACCCTAAAACTCTAGGAAAATAATGGTAAAAATAAAGTAAAGTGCATAAACAAATAAATAGTGTATCATACTAATCAAACTACCACAACGTAGTTAACTCCCGTCGGCTTAATCAATGCAACCAACCAACCGACGGGAATAAGCATATTTTCGATATAAATATACCGCGTGCGCCCATATACTTACTTTGCCGGGGTGGCCGGGGAAGGGGACGGGCAGGCGACGCCGGTGGCCGGTCAGACGGCGCCGGTGGCCGGGGTCGGCGCGGGGCAGGCCGGGGAGGGCGCGGCGCCGGCCGGTGGCCGGGCAGGCGGCCGGCGGCGGCCGGCGGGGGCGCCTGCGCAGGGCCGCGCGCCGTGGACGGGCGGGCGGGGGCAGCGGCGTCGGCAAGCCACGGCGGGGGACGGGACGGGCGCGGCGGGGTCGGCGGCAGCGGCGCAGGCGCGGGCGGCGCTCGGGCGCGGGAGCGACGCGATCGAGAAAGGGAGAGGCCGGCGCGCGCGTTTAGCCTGGCCCGCCCTAAACCCCGTCGGCCATAACGAAGCCGACGGGAGATAATGTAGCTCCCGTCGGCCTCTGGACTGACCGACGTCGGCTTCGTTATGGCCGACGGTAGTTAATTAACTCCCGTCGGCAACCCTAAAAACCGACGGGAATTATTTTGGCCGACGGGAGTATTCAGTTTTGCTGTTGTGCGAGGGATGAAATCCAGAAAAGTTGAGTGTATGGAATGTATAGAACAAAGGGGAGATTGTTGGGTGTGTCCTCCACAGCCGCTCAATAAAGACCGGATTGGGCTTAACCCAACTAATCGTCTCTTTAATCGGGCTCTTGATTGGGAGGGCCACGCTAATCTCGGTTGGAGCCCCGTGCACACGACGCTATATAAGGATTAAGGGGTCGCAAGAAGGGTAACGCTAGAACCTCGCCCCGAAACCCTAATCCACACAGAGGTCCCATCGCCTAAGCGTCGGAGTGTCTAGAAGAGCGACAATTCACAATGGCTCGGTGTTCATCTGCAGGGCAACAGAGGTGATGCCGACGGCAAACGACAACTCTCCATCACCACTGCACAGAACGCGTCAACAACAATAACGAATGTATGCTTCCCTATTCCTCTTAGTAGAACAGATCTGCTCGTCATCGAGGTTTTTCAATTACGGATTGGTATTTTAGGGGCTTAGTAATTGATTCTAGGCACCATCAAATCTAACATATGTCTCTTGTTTCGTTGTTAGATAAATTTCTTTAGTGACTGAATATATATCTTGTTTCGGGTGCTTTGCTGATGTATGTATTGCCAATACTTGGTGGTATTCAGTTTCGCTGTTGATCAGTCCAGTTTCTACGCCAGTACTTTTTATGCCAATACTTGGTGGTATTCAGTATTCAGTTCAGTTTAGCGCAAAAATCGTAAAATCACCGGTGTTGATCAGTTTAGTTTAGGCAGCGGCAGCTTTTGTTCTTCAAGATGCGCAGCTCGAATTCTTGTTCAGATTTCATAAAAGCTCTGTCAGGTAGCATAGAAAGTATTTTCAGATTTCATAAAAGTTCAGTGTAGTTTCCATTGTAAATTAATGGTCGAACAGCAGGCATCCAAAGGGTCAATATATCTCTTGTTTAGTTACTGTTAAACTTCTGTACATAATACCGAATAGAATGTATTCACTGAACTGGTGTATTCAGTTCAGTATTTGGGGTATACTGAAAAGGAACTCTGTCAGATAGCATACGTTTGTATTCTTGTTCAGATTTTGTAAACGCTAATAGATCAGTTCAGTTTAATTGCTAGTGCATACGTTTGTATTCTTGCATGCGTTTTTATTACAAGAAATCTGTGTTGGATTTATGGGTTAGGCCCAATTGAGAAATTCAATTAAATCCTAGAAAAATCTCAAAACCCTATGTATAGGTATGGCTAGGGAATGATAGAACAAATAGTGTCATATTGCTAGTTCAAGTGGAATGAACCTAGTTTAAATATAAGGCTACACTCACTCACCAAGTCATGAATAAGGGGAGAGAGTGTGGAGAACCACACGCGCGCTCGCTCGCCTCGCCTGAGCGTGGACGCGACATGCGCGTGAATGGTCCGCCGAAATCCGGCCCCTCGTCTTACGGGGGCGCGGCTTCCTTTTGCCGTTTTATTTTTTTCTTGGCTGTTAAGTTTAGAGCACTAACCGATCGCGATAAGGATCTGAGCCGTTATCAGAACGCGAGTCTACTGGTTCGTGGATAACGTGCAGATCGGATCGCGGATCGTTATCGGTTCGCGGACACGGTCCTATATAAGACGTCTAGTAGCCAACGTCAAACCCATCCCAACACAAGTTAGGTTTTCGCCTCTGCTCACAACTATGCCGCCATCGTAGTTCTCTTCATCCCGATCATCGACGTGCATTTGCGTTCGGGAGAGCAGGTCTCCGGAATCTTTCGCCTTCAAGATCCTGCACCGGGAGAGGGCGAATAAGGTTTTTGGGAAGCGTCCTCACGCGACTGCTCACGATCTTGTCGTCGACCCTGCTGCTTCGACGTCATCGGCCCCGCTGTTTCGACGTCGTCGACCCTGCTGCTTCCGGCCCGCGTCGTCTACCGGTATGTCTGATCATTACGCATCATCTGATTTGACCATATACTTCAGTTCATATGTTATGGTAGAGGTGTGTTGTATTTTTATGATTATGTTGTTAGGTAACTTGCTAGGTTACTTGTTGTGGAACAGACACCTAGACTATTTATTGTTGGTCATGATTTATATTCGGAATTTAATCTGTAAAATGTCTAATATTTCAACAATCCAAAAACCTAATTGTAGACAATTTCCTGGTTTAACTATGGCTGGTTTTGCCGACCCGCTGAAGCCAGAAAAATTCACCGGTATGCACTTTAAGAGGTGGTAAGTCAAGGCCACGCTCTAGCTTACTCCTATGAATATGTTCCATGTTAGTAAAGGTAAACCTGAGGGCGAACTGATTCCTGAAGAGGAGAAAAAGTACGACCAGGCCAATACTATCTTTACGGGACCAGTTCTTAGCGTTCTTGTTGACCGTCTGGTTGATGCGAATATGCAGCACACAGAAGGGAAAGAGTTGTGGGATGCACTTACTACTAAGTATGGTGCATCAGATGCTGACAGTGACCTGTATATCATGGAGAGCTTTCATGATTATAAGATGGCTGATAATCGCTCTATTGTAGAGCAAGCTCATGAAGTATAATGTATTGCCAAGGAGCTCGACCACCTTAAGGTTGTCCTTCCTGACCGATTTGTGGCTGGATGCATTATTGCAAAGTTGCCTTCTATATGGAGGAACTTCGCCACATCTCTGAAACATAAGAGACAGGAGATATCAGTTGAACATCTGATAGCGTCTCTGGTTGTTGAGGAGAAAGCTCGGGCTAAGGACACGGGATCTAATGGAGGCGAGGGCCACTCCAGTGCCAACATGGTTCTGAAGAACCACAACAAGGGTAAAGAAAAGACAAAATCTAACAAGTCCAACAAAACTACCAACTTCAAAAAGAAGAACAAGGTTGAACTGACATGTTTCGCATGTGGTGAGACGGGTCATTTTGCCAAGGACTGTCCTGATCGAGCGATCCGCCGTGACAAAAAGGGCAATGTCAACACAGTGGTCGCTAGCTGTCGGGGACCATAATTAGGGGTACCCTCAAGATCCCTAAATCTCAGCTGGTAACCCCCATCAGCACAAAGCTGCAAAGTCCTGATGGGTGCGATTAAGTCAAGGATCGGTCCATTCAAGGGACATGATCGTGCCTCGCCCGAGCCTAGCCTCGGGCAAGGGATGCCGACCCCAGAGAACCTACGTCTCGCCCGAGGACCCCCCTCCAGCAACGGACACACTATCGGCTCGCCCGAGGCCCAGTCTTTACCAAGAAGCAACCTTGGCCACATCGCCACGCCGACCGACCAAATCGCAGGGGCATTCAATGCAAAGGTGGCCTGACACCTTTATCCTGACGCACGCCCTCCAGTCGACAGAGCCGAAGTGACCGCAGTCACTTCGCCGCTCTACTGACCGGACTGACAAGAGGACAGCGCCGCCTGCGCCGCTCCGACTGCTGAGCCACCCGACAGAGTGAGGCTGACAGCAGCCAAGGCCGGCCTCGGGCGTCATAGGAAACTCCGCCTCGCCCGACCCCAGGGCTCGGACTCGGGCTTAGCCCCGGAAGACGGCGAACTCGGCTCCGCCCGACCCAGGGCTCGGACTCGGGCTCAGCCCCGGAAGACGGCGAACTCCGCCTCGCCCGACCCTAGGGCTCGGACTCGGGCTCAGCCCCGGAAGACGGCGAACTCCGCTCCGCCCGACCTAGGGCTCGGACTCGGGCTCAGCCCCGGAAGACGGTGAACTCCGCTCCGCCCGACCCAGGGCTCGGACATGGGCTCAGCCCCAGGAGACGACGGACTCCGCTTCGCCCGACCCCAGGGCTCGGACTCAGCTCTGGCCTCAGCCGACGGTCTCCGCCTCGCCCGACCCAGGGGCTCGGACTCGACCACGGCCACGGGAGACAGACTCGACCTCGACCTCGGAGGAGCCTCCACATCGCCCAACCTAGGGCACGGACCGACCACGTTGACAGGAGGCGCCATCATTACCCTACCCCGAGCTGACTCAGGGTACGGGGAACAAGACCGGCGTCCCATCTGGCTCACTCCGCCGGATAGGCAATGATGGCGCCCCGCACGCTCTGTGACGACGGCGGCTCTCGGCCCCCTTACGGAAGCAAGAGGACGTCAGCAACGACTCGACAGCCCCGACAGCTACCCTCTCGCCAGGCTCCAGCACTCCTCCGACAGCCACGACACCACACGGACCGGGTGCCAAAACCCCTCCGGCTGCCATGAAGGCATGTACTTAGGGTGATAGCTCTCCTCCGCTAGACACGTAGCACTCTGCTACACCCCCCATTGTACACCTGGATCCTCTCCTTACGCCTATAAAAGGAAGGACCAGGGCCCTCTTACAGAGGGTTGGCCGCACGGAGAAGGACGGGACGGCGCTCGCTCAAGGCCGCTCGCTCCCACTCCCGCGTGGACGCTTGTATCCCCCTACTGCCAGCGCACCCGACTCAGGCGCGGGGCTAACACGAAGGCCGTGGGATCCACTCTCTCACGTCTGCCTCCCTCCGGCTGCCTCCTTTCCCCCCTTCGCATTCCGCCTTGCGTTGACCCATCTGGGCTGGGGCACGCGGCGACAATTCACTCGTCGGTCCAGGGACCCCCTGGGTTTCGAAACACCGACAGTTGGCGCGCCAGGTAGGGGCCTGCTGTGTGTTGACGAACAGCTTCCCGTCAAGCTCCAGATGGGCAGTCTCCAGCAACCTTTCCCGCCCGGGACGGTGCTCCGTTTCGGGAATCTTGAGTTCATGTCCCTCGACGGCAGCTACGACATGAAACTCCTTCCCCCGCCGTGCGACAGCGACAATGGCGGTCGACAACCCGCTCGCCGGCGGGGAAATCGACGACGCCTTCCCCACGTGGTGGAAGGACGACATTCGGGCTTGTCCCGTCCCCTCCCCCGCCGACGGAGGAGGAGGCGGGGCAACCAGGGCCAAGCGGGAAGCGGCACCTCGTTGGCTGTCGAGCGAGTCGACGGCGCCGGCGCCCCAACGGAGGGCGCGTCGGGCATCGATCTCGCGTCTGAGACGAAGACGAGCGCCGCCTCCCCGCAACGCGCCGATCTCAAGCAAACGCACGACGCCAGCATGCTCGCGAAGGACTTGCTGGGTGTCACCCTCGTACCTGAGACGACGGTGCAGTCAGTCCCAGACGCGACCTCATCACCGACCGTCGACCGAAAGGTACCGACCGATTCCCGTCTCGTGTCTTTTGGATTCGGCCTCGATCCACCAAGAGACTCCGCTTCGGTGAGCACTTTCATAGAGGCGAGTCCAAACCCTCTGGGGTATCGTGTGCGGCCACCCTGGGACCGACTGACGGCCGACTCGACCTGCGAGTCCTCGGGGTCCGAGGAAGATGGCGAGCCCGACATCTGTTGGGATTTCTCCGGACTTGGTAACCCCAGTGCCGTGCGGGACTTCATGACCGCATGCGACTACTGCCTTTCCGACTGTTCCGAAGGCAGCCGTGGCCTCGACAATGAGGACCATGGCCCAAGTCGTGAATGTTTCCACGTCGATCTAGGGGGTCCCGGCGAAGGCAACCATCTTGGTATGCCGGAGAACGGTGATCCCCCTAGGCCCGCGCCTCGCGTTGACATCCTTCGGGAGCTAGCTGTGGTCCCCGACCCGGCGAGGGGTCCTGACCCACAGCTCGAGCATATCCGCGAGAGGCAGGCCAGGCTTGACGAGGGAGCAGGAACGCTTGTGTCGATCCGCCGGGACATTAGGCAGGAATGGGCGGTCCAACCCCCGGCCGGAGAAGCGCGTCATCTCCCCCAAGACATCCAGCACCGCATCGCCGACGATGTCAGGGTGAGGCCGCCGCCGGATTCCAGCGGAGTCGGCCGGAACCAGGCTGCGGCGGCAATACTCCTCCGCGCGATACCGGAGCCATCGACTACCAAGGGGCGACGTATCCAGGGAGAGCTCAAGAATCTCCTGGAGGACGCCGCGGTCCGACGGGCCGAAAGCTCTACCTCCCGAAGGCAGGGGTTCCCCTCGGAACATCGTGCCGTGACTTCCCGATTCATGCGGGAAGCCTCGGTCCACTCCGGGCGCACGCGCAACACAGCGCCTGCGGCCCCGGGTCCCCTCGGCAACGAGCGCCATCATCACGGCCGTTGGGCCCACCCCGATGACAGGGCGCGCCGAGGCTACCACCCCAGGCGTGGGGGATGCTACGACAGTGGGGAGGATCGGAGTCCTTCGCCCGAACCACCCGGTCCGCAGGCTTTCAGCCGCGCCATACGACGGGCACCGTTCCCGACCCGGTTTCGAACCCCGACTACTATCACAAAGTACTCGGGGGAGACAAGACCAGAACTGTGGCTCGTGGACTATCGGCTGGCCTGCCAACTGGGTGGAACGGACGATGACAACCTCATCATCCGCAACCTCCCCCTGTTCCTCTCCGACACCGCTCGAGCCTGGCTGGAGCACCTGCCCCGGGGCAGATCTCCAACTGGGACGACCTGGTCCAAGCCTTCGCCGGCAATTTCCAGGGCACGTATGTGCGCCCTGGAAACTCCTGGGATCTCCGAAGCTGCCGCCAGCAGCCAGGAGAGTCTCTCCGGGACTACATCCGGCGATTCTCGAAGCAGCGCACAGAGCTGCCCAACGTCACCGACTCGGATGTCATCGGCGCATTCCTCGCCGGCACCACCTGCCGCGACCTAGTGAGCAAGCTGGGTCGCAAGACCCCCACCAGGGCGAGCGAGCTGATGGACATCGCCACCAAGTTCGCCTCTGGCCAGGAGGCGGTTGAGGCCATTTTCCGGAAGGACAAGCAGCCCCAGGGCCGCCCACCGGAAGATGCTCCCGAGGCGTCAACTCAGCGCGGCACCAAGAAGAAGGGCAAGAAGAAGTCGCAAGCGAAATGCGACGCCACCGACACGGACCTTGTCGCTGCCGCCGAGCACAAGAACCCTCGGAAACCTCTCGGAGGTGCCAACCTCTTCGACAAGATGCTCAAGGAGCCGTGCCCCTATCATCAGGGGCCCGTCAAGCACACCCTTGAGGAGTGTGCCATGCTTCGACGACACTTCCACAAGGTCGGGCCACCCACGGTGGGTGGCAAGGCCCCCGACGACGCAAAGGAGGAAGATCACAAGGCAGGAGGGTTCCCTGAGATCCGCGACAGCTTCATGATCTATGGCGGGCAAGTGGCGAACGCCTCGGCTCGGCACCGCAAGCAAGAGCGTCGGGAGGTCTGCTCGGTAAAGGTGGCGGCGCCAGTCTACCTAGACTGGTCCGACAAGCCCATCACCTTCGACCAGGCCGACCATCCAGACTACGTGCCGAGCCCGAGGAGATACCCACTCGTTGTCGACCCCATCATCGGCGATGTCAGGCTCACCAAGGTCCTCATGGACGGAGGCAGCAGCCTCAACATCATCTATGCCGAGACCCTCGGGCTCCTGCGGATCGATCTGTCCTCGGTCCGGACGGGCGTTGCGCCTTTCCACATGATTGTCCCCGGAAACGCGTTCAACCCCTCGGACAACTCGACCTACCCGTCTGCTTCGGAACGCCCTCCAACTTTCGGAAGGAGACCCTCACGTTCGAAGTGGTCGGGTTTCGAGGAACCTACCACGCAGTGCTGGGGAGGCCATGCTACGCCAAGTTCATGGCCGTCCCCAACTACACCTACCTCAAGCTCAAGATGTCGGGCCCCAACAGGGTCATCACTGTCGGGCCCACGTACCGACACGCATACGAATGCGATGTGGAGTGCATGGAGTACGCCGAGGCCCTCGCCGAATCCGAGGCCCTCATCGCTGACCTGGAGAGCCTCTCTAGGGAGGCGCCCGACGTGAAGCGCCACGCCGGCAACTTCGAACCAGCGGAGACGGTCAAGTCCGTCCCTCTCGACCCCAGCAACGACGCCTCCAAGCAGATCCGGATCGGTTCCGAGCTCGACCCCAAATAGGAAGCAGTGCTCATCGACTTTCTCCGCGCGAACGCCGACGTTTTCGCGTGGAGTCCCTCGGACATGCCCGGCATACCGAGGGAAGTCACCGAGCACTCTCTGGATATTCGAGCTGGGGCCCGACCTGTGAAGCAGCCTCTGCGCCGATTCGACGAAGAAAAGAGCAGAGCCATAGGCGAGGAGATCCACAAGCTACTAGCGGCAGGGTTCATCAAAGAGGTATTCCATCCCGAATGGCTTGCCAACCCTGTGCTTGTGTGAAAGAAAGGGGGGAAATGGCGGATGTGTGTAGACTACACTGGTCTAAACAAAGCATGTCCGAAGGTTCCCTACCCTCTGCCTCGCATCGATCAGATCGTGGATTCCACTGCTGGGTGTGAAACCCTGTCTTTCCTCGATGCCTACTCAGGGTATCACCAGATCAAGATGAAAGAGTCCAACTAGCTCGCGACTTCATTCATCACACCCTTCGGCATGTACTGCTATGTTACAATGCCGTTTGGTTTGAGGAATGCGGGGGCGACGTACCAGCGATGCATGAACCATGTGTTTGGCGAACACATCGGCCGAACGGTCGAGGCCTACGTCGATGACATCGTAGTCAAGACGAGGAAAGCCTCCGACCTCCTTTCTGACCTTGAAGTGACATTCCGATGTCTCAAGGCGAAAGGCGTGAAGCTTAATCCCAAAAAGTGTGTCTTTGGGGTCCCCCGAGGCATGCTCTTGGGGTTCATCGTCTCCGAGCGGGGCATCGAAGCCAACCCGGAGAAGATTGCAGCCATCACCAGCATGGGGCCGATCAAGGACTTGAAAGGCGTACAGAGGGTCATGGGATGTCTTGCGGCTCTGAGCCGCTTCATCTCCCGCCTCGGCGAAAGAGGTCTGCCTTTGTACCGCCTCTTAAGGAAAGCTGAGTGCTTCACTTGGACTCCCGAGGCCGAGGAAGCCCTCGAGAACCTGAAGGCGCTCCTCACGAATGCGCCCATCTTGGTGCCCCCCGCTGCCGGAGAAGCCCTCTTGATCTACGTCGCCGCAACCACCCAGGTGGTTAGCGTCGCGATCGTGGTTGAGAGACGAGAAGAAGGGCATGCATTGCCCGTCCAGAGGCCAGTCTACTTCATCAGTGAGGTACTGTCCGAGACCAAGATCTGCTACCCACAAATCCAGAAGTTGTTGTACGCGGTGATCCTGACACGGCGGAAGTTGCAACACCACTTCGAGTCTCATCCGGTGACTGTGGTGTCATCCTTCCCCTTGGGAGAGATCATCTAGTCCCGTGAGGCCTCGGGTAGGATTGCGAAGTGGGCGGTGGAGATCATGGGTGAGACGATCTCGTTCGCCCCCCGGAAGGCCATCAAGTCCCAGGTCCTGGCGGACTTCGTGGCTGAATGGGCCGACACCCAGCTCCCGACGGCTCCGATCCAACCGGAGCTCTGGACCATGTTTTTCGATGGGTCGCTGATGAATACGGGGGCCAGCGTGGGCCTCCTCTTCGTCTCGCCCCTCGGGAAGCACCTACGCTATGTGCTACGCCTCCAATTCCCGACGTCCAACAATGTGGCAGAGTACGAGGCTCTGGTAAACGGGTTGCGAATCGCCATCGAGCTAGGGGTCCGACGCCTCGACGCTCGCGGTGACTCGCAGCTCATCATCAACCAAGTCATGAAGAACTCCCACTGCCGCGACCCGAAGATGGAAGCCTACTGCGATGAGGTTCGGCGCTTGGAAGACAAGTTCTACGGGCTCGAGCTCAACCACATCGCCCGACGCTACAACGAGACTGCGGACGAGCTGGCTAAAATAGCCTCGGGACTAACAACAGTTCCCCCGGATGTATTCTCCCGAGACCTGCATCAACCCTCCGTCAAGACCGAGGACACGCCCGAGCCCGAGGCACCTTCGGCTCCGCCCGAGGCACCTTTGGCTCAGTCCGAGGTACCCTCGGCCCAGTCCGAGGTACCCTCGGCACGGTCCGAGGTACCCTCGGCTCAGCCCAAGGTACCCTCGGCCCCCGAGGGTGAGGCACTGCGCGTCGAAGGGGAACCGAGCGAGGTCACGCCTAATCAAAGCTGGCAGACCCCGTACCTGCAATATCTCCACCGAGGGGAGCTGCCCCTCGACCAAGCCGAAGCTCGGCGGTTGGCGCGGCGCGCCAAGTCTTTCGTCTTGCTGGGAGACGGGAAGGAGCTCTACCACCGCAGCCCCTCAGGCATCCTCCAGCGATGCATTTCCGTCGCCGAAGGCCAGCAGCTCTTGCAAGAGATACACTCGGGGGCTTGCGGCCATCACGCAGCGCCTCGAACCCTCGTCGGAAACGCCTTCCGACAGGGATTCTACTGGCCGACGGCGGTGGCCGACGCTACTAGAATTGCCCACACCCACGAAGGGTGTCAGTTCTACGCGAGGCAGACCCACCCCTCGCAGAAGACACTCGGGGGCTACACGCACCCCTGGGAAGGGCCGCTTGTAACACCCCTGGTGTTACTATGACTAAAACTTGAGCATGGCATCATAAGCATTGACATTGCATATGTTTGACACACCTAGAGTGCATTCACTAGGCAAAAATTTCAAACAAGTTGTATTGTTTTAAGGTTTTCCAAATAGGACCCTGGATAGGAAGCTTTACCATAAACAAGGATTAAAGGGGTAAGACTTAACCCAACTTGAGAAAATCTAAATACTTTAGGATAATAGTTATAAAATATCCCCAAAAACAAAGTTGAACCACAATTATACCCCTGGGATACTAAAAACCCTAATTGGAACCCTGGAAAACCCTAAATCCAAACCCTAGGGGCTTATGTGCAAAATTAGTCCACTTTTGGACTAATTTGCAAAAACCAAGTTAAATAAGTATCTAAAGTCATTTGGGGCACTCATATGTGAATTTACAAGCCAAACCCTAAGTTTTGGACTTAAATGCAAAAAGGACCCCCAATTGAGATTTCTCTAAGTCTGAATTTCAGATTAGTAAGCTCAACTTTGGAGCATTGGATCTTCCAAATTATTGAGAATTTGCCCTAGGTCACCACATCAAAGTTGAAGACTAAACATAGGAGAACAACTTTGTTTAAGGGTTCAAGCCATGATCCTATGAGAAGTTTGGAGAAAAACCCAAGCAAAGATGGACTGTCAGGCTGGTATAGACTGAACTTCTGTTGGACAGTGACCTTGATCCAACATTATGAGACAATTAGACTAATATCCAGTGGAAATCTACCTATGGTTGCCATAGCAAGGTTGTAGTTTGTATAATGCTTTACAAGTTTGCTGCAAAGATTAACTTATGTTACCACAGGAATTTGGGAGAAAATTAAGCTCCAACTTGGTCTGTCAGACAAGCTTTGCACTGAATCAAGGCGCACTGTTCATCGATCTTCAGAAAAATCGCGCCGGCGATAAGAACGCCACCGCTGCGTGGATGGTCGTCGGCGGCCACGGTAAAAGGCTGTTGCAACGTGGCGTTAAAACAGGGAGGTGGCAGGCCCTGGTTAATCGGCGGCCACCATGCCATCACCGTGGTCCTGTCGAAGCTAGGCTCGCCACACCTCCCTTGCGCGTCGACTGATCGGATAAGACCTCGCCGCCGGCCGATTACTGCCGCGCGCCACGTGCTTAAGCACTAGTCCTCGTCGTGGTGACTCATGGGTTGCATGTCCGGTGATCACCGGAATAACTGCCACGGTGAAAGTCATTTATTCCACGCATGGAGCTCGTCTCTCCTCCGGCCGCCAGCACTGCTCGGCCGAATTCATCACCGCCGATTAACTTCTCTATAAATTGAAGCCACCGCAAGCTCCGTAGGGTAGTCAAGAACCCCGACACCCAGTATTGTCCCCAGTTGATCGCCAGCGAGCTTGAATTTCACAGTTCCCCCAATTCGATTCCCGCCACCGTAAGAACACCCTCACCACGGCCAGCCGTCCCCAGGTCTGCTCATTCCTTTTTCATCCCTGTTCTAGCATACTTACGTATTGGTGATGCTCTCCGACCCTTCCAATCGAACCAAACCGCCCCTAATCGCCGGGAACACGACTGTCTTGCCGTGGGGTTCACGGTCGCCGTGGCCAGTACTCCTTAGATGGTCTTAGATGAAATTGGGTTGAGGGAAAGGCTCGGGGTAGGTCCGTTGTGATGCCCACCGCTCGGGAGCGTCGGTCTTGGCCCCCTCCGGCCGGTATAGCTTGTCGGTGTCGCGCTCTGTCGTGTTGCTCGCCGTCGGGGGCTAGCACGATGAAGAAATAGAACCTTAGGGACTTATCTGTAATCTGTCAGCGACACAGTGCCACAGTGAAAGAGCTCGTTCGCTGTTTGACAAAAACGCGAGGGCCTCTGTGCAAGTCTGCTAGTGCGGGCGCGGGCGCGCGCATTTCTTCTGGTAGTGGGCCGACCTGGGCTAGATTCGGTCCAATACTATTCATCTGTTTTTCTTTTTCTTTTATCTCCAGAGCCAAAACAATTATAGAAAACAGTAGAAAAATGATAAAATTGTGAAACCAATTTTCCTAGGCTCCTTATTTTCCCTAGAATTTAATAAAAATAAGTTGGTGATTTTTAGTGGAAATAAGAAATTTTAGGGCATTTAAAGTAGTTAAAAGTATTAGTTATGGGTTTTTAGAAAGTAATTGGAAAGTCCAAAAATGCCCAAACTTTTTATGGGCACTTAAAACAATATTTAGAAGCCTTGGGTAGAATTTGGGTTGATTTGGACCTTGTTTGATCACTAAACCCCAAAACACCCCCCCTGCCCTATGAACTCCTTTACTGACTCCGGAAACCCTAGGTTCTCGGAGTACCGTGAAGGAAAGTTGTACTCAAGACTTAGATAATAAGTTTATATTATCTTTGCATCCTCATGAGCATCCCATGGCATCCATTCTTATGCATATATGTGGTTATGTTAGAACACGAAGAAGAAGAAGAAGTCACTAAAGAAAGGACACCACCACCCTCAGATCCTCAAGCAGGCAACTGCTTTTACTTTGATATTTGCGGATCCGAGCCGGACTCACCTTTTAACAAAGGCAAGCCCCGGTGCATTTGCCACCTTCCTTGATGTTTTTAAAATCTTTCTCACTTGATTGCTGCATTAGGTGATAGGAGTTGATTGCTAAAACAATTCCTGCATTACCTTCCTTGGACTTGATTACCTTCCTTGATCACCCGTTTTATAAAAGATTTTTGATGCTTAGTCTTGCTTTAGAGAAACAAAATGTTTTGTTTTTTTTACAAAATATGATGTGGCAAAGGTGGGTGGGTTGTTTTCGAAAATAAGACTTAATGGTGAATCCATCATGGCCGTGATGGATTCAACATCGGAAAAGATGTACCTCTGCCAGGTACCAAGTTTTTGGGTTGAAAAGATTAAGCTGAGACCGGGCGGGTGACTTGCACGAGAAAGGAGTCTCGGTGTAGTGTCTCCGTCTGAGTCGATTAAGGACCGTCTCGATGTAGGCTTGATGATCGAGGACCCTTTAGCTGGTCACATGCCTCGTCATGGGTAAGCCTTGCCTCGGGCAGACTAAGGCCGGAATAAGATAACACGAAATGGGCGTGGAGCGATGGCGAGAGTAGCGTGTACCCTCCGTGGCAAGAGGCTGGACGGTGGTGTATCTGTGCTCTCGGTTTGCGTGAACCTGATCCGGTCTTAAGAACCCTGGTGGCGGGTTGACATATGCAAGGGTTAAGTGCTACATATGTCGTGTGATTGGAGATCCTCAGCTGAGTATAATCGATTCGGATCGCCGTACCTTCGCGGTTATGAAGACTTGGTCACTGCCCTACACGTAGCATTCTACTAAAGATGATGGGTATTTGTAAGAAATTGGCTAGTGCAGGACCAATGATTGAACTAGGGTAGAAAGAATTCTAGTTGCAGGTAATTGAACTTAACTTGACAAATAAAATTGGATTTTTAAGGATCCACTTTAGTAAGCATTTCTGCAAAACAGAGTCTTGATTATTGAAAAGCCTTACCTTGACTCCCTTACAACCAGCATACCCTTGAGAGTCTTTTCTTTAGTCGGGTAAGTCTTGCTGAGTAATTCCATACTCAGGGTTTATCCCTTCGCTGTTTTTAGGTGAGGAAGTAGCAGATTTCTGCTGCTTCTGTGCCAAGGTGGTTCCTAAAGAAGAAAAACAAGACTGAAGTGCGGGAGGACTTGGTCCTTCATCTAGAACTTTTACTTAAAACTTATCGGGAGGAGTTTTTGCCTCCCTTGGTTTGTATAATATTACTACTCAGCACTCGCTCTTAGTTCTGGTCTGTAATAAAACAACTTGAGCTTGTTTTTAAATAAATATAAATTATGTAATCGCTTCCGCAATTCCTTATCTCCGATGTTCTATAATGTCTGCATGACGGGTGAACCGTTCCTGGTAAGGTAAGGAAAGATACCGAACTTGTCAAGTAGTTCAGGGGCACCTATAGGGTTGTCTGAAGTCCGTTGGACAAGGACAACTGTAGGTGGGCCTAATTACTTGGGAGGTTCCGTCACACCGCTCGTCATCACCAAAGTTCTGAAGCCCGGAACAAACAAACTGGCCGACAGATAAGGCAAGGATTTAGTCATCAAGGAAGGGTCGGCCTTGCCTCGGCAGAGCCCGACCCTCCCTCGGGGGCTAAAAGGGGGGAACCCCCTCTACGTCAAAATTTTCAACCAAAAAGGCTTTTGCGTTCCCCTGGCTATGTCGGAAGCAGGACCCCAAGGAGCGAACGCAGGTGCATGTAAGTGGCAAGGCTGACTGAGCCAAGGGACTCCTATGCCTCTGGGTTACAGATACCTCACTCGTCACCCACCACGAAAAGTGACTCCTACTTGGGGAGGCCATCCTGCTACTGACGGACGGGGCCGGACATGCGAAATGGAAGGAAAAGGGGCACGACCTTATGCAACGATAATAAAGTGTTTAGGCCTCAGCGGCCGCAAAAAGACACACGTGCATCCAACAGAAACTGCTCCGACAGAGTTAGGCGTCGCCCAGGGAAGGAGCCGCGCCTTCGGCTTTGTCCCCGCCCTCGGCAAAGTCCACTTCGGCTTCAGACGACGGCGCAGGCGGGAGGATCTCTGCCTCGAAGGTGGTCGCCAGCACTGTGCTCGGACCCGCGGCGGCCGCATCGAGCATCTGGATTTCTGCCAGGGCGGCTTCATCTTCGTCAGGAAGGCAATACCCCTCACTGACCCGCTCCAGGTCCACGACGTAGTGGGAAGCGAGCACGGCGAAGGCCCGCCTGACGCCATGGTGTAGTGCCTCGCGGAGTCTGCCGCGCACATGATCGCCCAAGGCCTGTAGGCGACTTAGAGGGGAGCTTCCTGAGGGGACGTCGCCGAAGCCAAAGACTCGGCAGAAGTCCGTGATGGCCTCAGACATGGCCACGTGGCCGGCCTCCCTCAGCTCGGCCGCCCCGACAAGCACCCTGGTGGACTCATCAAGGGCGGACTCAAGCTCTACAAACAGCCAGAACGCAAGGCCTCAAACACAAGCGGAGGAAACAAGCTGAAGCGAAAACCGGAAATGGCTAGGACATACCTTCGACTCGGGCACGCTGCTCCAAAGCTGCGGCCTGGGCTACGGCTAGGTCCGCTGCAAAGGGTCCAGCTCGGCTTTCGGCCTCGGCAGCCCGACCCCGGGATTGGTCTCGCTCATCGACGACCTGGTCGAACTCCGACTACCGTCGCTGAATCTCTGCGCGTGCCGCTGCCGCCTCTACGTGGGCCGCTGCCGCCTCTGCTCTTAGATCGGCGCAGAGCGACTGAAGGTCCGCCACCTCAGCGCCCTGCTGGGAGAGGCGCGCAGTAGCCCCGGCAAGCGAGGTCCTCAGGGATCACAGCGAGCCCCAGATATCGACCTCGTGGCGGATGAACGACGACTTGGCGGCGCTCAGATCCGTCAGATCCTAAGGGAAGGAAGCGGGGCGTCACAAGAGACGCCTTGGTCACAAAAAGGTACGCCTGAAACCATTACCTGGAGGATTTCGGGGATGTCCCTACAGAAGACCTCCAGCGATGACCGGAGCGACCCCACCGTTGCTTCAGCGCACTTGCGGAGCTTGTCCCAAGACTGCTCCTCCCGCTCGTCGTCGAGAATGAAGAAGGGATCCGAAGCCCCACGGGTCCGGAACCGGAGCAACTGGGGCCGCTCCTTGGAGCTCCGCCGCGCAGCGACAAGGTCGCCGCTCGGTGGGACGGATCGCGTTTCCACGCCCCCCTCCTCCGAGGCATCGAGCCCGACGCCTCGGCCATCTCAGCGTCGGCAGCAACGGGTCGCTCCCCGACTGGGACGGCAGCGGCTTCAGCAGCAGTAGGCGCCGGCACCGGCGGCATGTCCGGCGGGCCCGGGGCCACGTCTGCGCCAGCCGCCTCCTCCTGCACGATGGCCACCTCGGCAGAAGAGTCGGCCTCGGGGACTCGCTCCACGACGGCTGGTGCCGCCAGAGCCCCCCGCTGTGGAGCGCCTTGCGAGAAGGCCAGCTGAACAGCGAGGCCCGGCGCGACGCTGGCTGCGGAAGCCGACGTCGTCTTAAGGGCCTTCCGAGGAACCAGATCGGTCAGGTCGTGGCTCCGCTTGCTGAGGAGGAAGGGAAAGTCGCGGTCGGGACATACGAATGAGAAGTCAGGACGAAGACGCTCCAAGATACTTACCCGCTCCGAGCCATGATCAACCACGCCTGAGGAGAGGTCTCTCGGATCTCGACCCCTGAAGACACCGCCGAGGCCCGCCTCGCCGCCAGCTTCGGCATCGCCCTCGCCTTGCGCACCTTGGACGCCCGGGAGACGGACTGCCCGGGCGTTGCCACGGCGACCTGAGGGTCACCCTCCTGCGCTGACGGCGTGGCCGACGGCTCCCGAGAAATAGGCGCCTCGGCCTAACTCCCCGCGGTCACCTCGACTTCCCCGGCTGAGGGGTCAAGTACCCCCTCGGTCTGCCCCCGCTCGTCGGGCCGGGACCTCGGCGTCCCGACTCCGGGAACTGACGGCGCCAGCCCACTCGGGGGCTGGCTTGACGACTCCTGGCCTAGCCTCAAACCCGGGCTGAGGCCGAGGCGGGCAGCCATGTCGTCATCCTCATCATCATCCTCATCGTCGTCGTCGTCGTCGTCAGGCGTCTCCGGCGATGGCTCCCTCGGGAGCCCCTCCCTCTCCTGCCAACGACGGAGCTTCTCCAAGGCGTCTCGGGCCCGCGTCCGCTCGCGGGCCCAGGCTTTCTCTGCGTCCTTCTTCTTCTTCTCCTCCGCGGCAACCCGCCGCGCTGCTTGGTCCACCGCATCCTCCGGGACCCGTGGCCGGGAAGGCTTATGCCACCCTACCTCCTAGAGGCGAACGGAAATCCCGACCGTAAGGACCAAAGGCAACCTGACGCAAGGAGAAGGAAGGAGCGGATACTCACCAGGGTCACACACCCGTGGTCGGGGCGCATCAAGGGCGGAGAGAAGGCACTGGCGTCCGGTTTTCCCAACGCGATGGCCACCCGCCCGTGGAGAACGTCGATGGGAAGAGGATCCGAGGACATCCGCGAGCCCTCCAAGTCAGCCTCCGGTGTCATCTCCAAGAGCGGCAACCGCTGCTCCGCCAAGGGAAGCACCCTACGGCGGTGAATGGCGGCAATCACTCCCGCGGCAGTAAGTCCTCCTTTCCGCAACACCTCCAGGGCCTTGAGAAGGGGCTCGAGGTTTTTCTGCCTGTCGCGCGGGGTCCCGTAGCGCCAGGTATCGGAAGCGGCGGTGACCACCCGTTGAGAAAACGGTGGAAGCATTTCGCCATCTTTCCGGAGGTAGAACCACCGGCGCTGCCACCCTTTGTTGGAGGACGCGAGGATGGCGGGGATGTACAGCGACGCCCGCGACTGCCTCAGCTGAAGAATGCAACCGCCAGCCCGCACTGCCGCACGGACCCTCCTCTCTCCCGTCGGCGAAGCGAAAAGCTCCGCGGAGAAGAGATGGGTCCACAAGTCCCAGTGGGGATCGATCCCCAAGTATCCTTCGCACACCGCCACAAAGATGGCGGCCTGTGAAATGGAGTTGGGGCTGAGGTTGTGCAACTCCACCTCATAGTTGTGCAGGATCGCCCGCATAAAGCGGCTCGCCGGCACACCGAACCCCCGCTCGTGGAAGGAGACGAAGCTCACGACGTACCCCGGCGGCGGGGACGGAGCGGTTCCGCTCGCTGGAGGAATCCACTCCGGCTGCCTCTCATCAGAGAGAGGGCGAAGCAAACCCTCGGCAACAAGATCTTCCAGGTCCTCCGCTGTGACTGTAGAGAAGGGCCATGGATCACGCGGCGAGATGATGGTCACCCGGTCGGCCATCACCGAGCAAAGGGGGTGGCGGCGGAAAGGACTGGGTGGGCGGTTTCCTTTTTCTCCGGCTAAACCTCTCGGGTTGCGAAAACCTAAGAAGGAGGCAAGAAGCGGAGCAAAGGACCATCGCTAGACCCTCCCCCGAGTATATAAAGACCAAGGCGAGACCCGTTCAACGTTTCGCCCGGACCCGTCTCGGGATTCAAAAACCCAAGGTGAAACGGCCGTTCCTCAAACGGCTCGCGCACGCGCAACGGCCGCCCCGCGAACCGCTCGCCCCGTCGCATTGACTCCGCGGCGGGACGAGCGGCGTCTCTGGCAGGGGAAGCAAGCGACGCTTCGCCTTCGCCATAATGACCGCGTCAAAAAAGGTATGCCACGTCATTCGATTTCGTGTCCTTTTCCTTTTCCTCTTTCTCTCTCTTACAATAGGGACCGGGAAAGGGGGATACCCCGAAAAGGACCCTTCTCCGTGAAGGAAACAGGCTCCGAGCCTCCCTACTGATCAGAGGTTCGAAGGCTGGCCCCTCGGAGGGGTTCAACAGCCGCCTCAGAGCACGTGGGCTCCACACCCACTACTGGTCAGAGGTTCGATGGCCGGCCCCTCGAAGGGTTCAACGGCCGCCTCAGGCCGCTCGGGCTCCGCGCCCACTACTGATCAGGGGTTCGTAGGCTGGCCCTCGAAGGGTTCACAGTCGCCTCAGACACAGAGCGAGGGATGACCATGGGTACGTTCGATACATAACCAAGGCTCGGGCTACGCTCCCGAGGTACCCTAGGACATTTCCGAGACCAGCGGGAGCGATCTTGTAATGGAATCCCATCAGAGGGAGGCATCGAGCCCTCGGACCCCGTCGACAGGGGACTGGGTCCGGCAGATCACCCGCAGGTACTTTTGGGCGCGCCTCTGGGCCTCTAGCCGACCCCTATCAAATAGGGCACGGACGTCCGCTCGGATTACCCGCCAGCAGCTCACCGGAGACACCATGTTCGGCGCCACCTGAGGGCAACATGGCGCTTTCCCCCCCTCCTCCTTGCGGAAAGGCGACGCAGGGGCGTATGTAAAAAAGTCGAGTCTGTCCCTGACCGTCCTCTCGCCCCGTGCAGAGGCTCGGGGGCTGCTCTCGCAAACCCGGCTCCGGCCAAACCGTTGACAGCGTCAACATACCAGCCCGAGAACTTGGGACCCGACCGTGCACTCGGGCTACGACCAGCTCGCATGAGGGAACAACTAGACCAGCCGAAGTGTTGCGAAGCATCTTAAGACCTCGAAGGAGTAAAACTACTCCTCTGAGGCCTTGGGGGCTACACCCGGCAGGTGCGCTCGCGCGCACCCACCGGAACAGAATGCAACCGAAAAAGGCTGGTCCCCTTGCAAAAAAGTGCGGCAAAAGCCTCCAAGCGAGTATTAGTACTTCCTTGGAGGCTCGGGGGCTACTGTCGGGGACCATAATTAGGGGTACCCTCAAGATCCCTAAATCTCAGCTGGTAACCCCCATCAGCACAAAGTTGCAAAGGCCTAATGGGTGCGATTAAGTCAAGGATTGGTCCATTCAAGGGACATGATCGTGCCTCGCCCGAGCCTAGCCTCGGGCAAGGGATGCCGACCCCAGAGAACCTACGTCTCGCCCGAGGCCCAGTCTTCACCAAGAAGCAACCTTGGCCACATCGCCACGCCGACCGACCAAATCGTAGGGGCATTCAATGCAAAGGTGGCCTGACACCTTTATCCTGACGCACGCCCTCCAGTCGATAGAGCCGAAGTGACCGCAGTCACTTCGCCGCTCTACTGACCGGACTGACAAGAGGACAGTGCCGCCTGCGCCGCTCCGACTGCTGAGCCACCCGACAGAGTGAGGCTGACAGCAGCCAAGGCCGGCCTTGGGCGTCATAGGAAACTCCGCCTCGCCCGACCCCAGGGCTCGGACTCGGGCTCAGCCCCGGAAGACGGCGAACTCCGCTCCGCCCGACCCAGGGCTCGGACTCGGGCTCAGCCCCAGAAGACGGCGAACTCCGCCTCGCCCGACCCCAGGGCTCGGACTCGGGCTCAGCCCCGGAAGACGGCGAACTCCGCTCCGCCCGACCCAGGGCTCGGACTCGGGCTCAGCCCCGGAAGACGGCGAACTCCGCTCCGCCCGACCTAGGGCTCGGACATAGGCTTAGCCCCAGGAGACGACGGACTCTGCTTCGCCCGACCCTAGGGCTTGGACTCAGCTCTGGCCTCAGCCGACGGTCTCCGCCTCGCCCGACCCAGGGGCTCGGACTCGACCACGGCCACGGGAGACATACTCGACCTCGACCTCGGAGGAGCCTCCACATCGCCCAACCTAGGGCGCGGACCGACCACGTCGACAGGAGGCGCCATCATTACCCTACCCCGAGCTGACTCAGGCTACGGGGAACAAGACCGGTGTCCCATCTGGCTCGCTCCGCCGGATAGGCAATGATGGCGCCCCGCACGCTCTGTGACGACGGTGGCTCTCGGCCCCCTTACGGAAGCAAGAGGACGTCAGCAAGGACTCGACAGCCTCGACAGCTGCCCTCTCGCTAGGCTCTAGCACTCCTCCGACAGCCACGACACCACACGGACCGGGTGCCAAAACCCCTCTGGCTGCCACGAAGGCATGTACTTAGGGCGCTAGCTCTCCTCCGCTAGACACGTAGCACTCTGCTACACCCCCCATTGTACACCTGGATCCTCTCCTTACACCTATAAAAGGAAGGACCAGGGCCCTCTTACAGAGGGTTGGCCCGCGCGGAGAAGGACGGGACGGCGCTCGCTCAAGGCCGCTCGCTCCCGCTCCCGCGTGGACGCTTGTATCCCCCTACTGCAAGCGCACCCGACTCAGGCGCGGGGCTAACACGAAGGCCGCGGGATCCACTCTCTCGTGTCTGCCTCCCTCTGGCTGCCTCCTTTCCCCCTTCGCGTTCCGCCTTGCGTCGACCCATCTGGGCTGGGGCACGCGGCGACAATTCACTCGTCGGTCCAGGGACCCCCCGGGTTTCGAAACACCGACACTAGCAATGAGGGATACAAAGGGTATGGTAATCTACCTTTCATCTTCTCAGTATTTCAATCACCTAGTTGGTGGCTTGA
Source organism: Zea luxurians (assembly GCA_029449295.1). NCBI lineage: Eukaryota > Viridiplantae > Streptophyta > Magnoliopsida > Poales > Poaceae > Zea > Zea luxurians. The sequence continues at coordinate 80,117,138 of JAOPSE010000011.1, forward strand.
TACTGGTTCTAATGTTCATGTGTGTTCTGACATTAATTTGTTCTCTTCTTATCAGGGTGCCTGGGATTCCTTTGTCCTAATGGGGAATGGGTCACATGCTTCTGTTCATGGTATTGGCACGGTGGATCTGATGTTTACTTCGGGAAAGATCATGCAGCTGAAGAACATGCAACATGTCCCTTCTATGCACAAGAATCTCATTAGCGGAACCCTTCTATGTAGAGACGGGTTCAAGGTAGTTTTGGAGTCCAATAAAATAGTTGTGTCTAAGTCTAGACAATTTATTGGTAAAGGCTATGATTGCGAAGGCTTGTTCCGCTTTTCTCTGTTAGATTTCAATAATAAGTATGTGAACCATATTTTCGCTAATGTTGACGATCTTGCGAGTATTTGGCATTCTCGTTTGTGTCATATTAATTTTGGCTCTATGTCTCGACTTTCCACCATGAGTTTAATTCCGAATATCACCATAGTCAAAGGTTCTAAGTGCCATAGTTGTGTGCAGTCAAAGCAACCTCGAAAGCCTCACAAGGCTGCTGAGGAGAGGCACCTGGTACCTCTAGAACTCATACATTCTAATCTTTGTGAGATGAATGGTGTGTTGACAAAAGGTGGCAAGAGATACTTCATGACATTGATTGATGATGCATCTAGATTTTGCTATGTATACATGCTAAAAACTAAAGATGAGGCTTTAGACTACTTTAAAATCTATAAGACTGAAGTTGAAAACCAACTAGAGAGAAAGATCAAACGTCTTATATCAGATCGTGGTGGCAAATTCTTTCCTAAAGTCTTTGATGATTTCTATGCAGAACATAGTATTATTTGTGAGAGGACGCCTCCCTATTCACCCGAATCAAAAGAGATTGCTGAAAGGAAAAACCGTATGTTGACTGACCTGGTGAATGCCATGTTAGACACTTGTGGTTTATCTAAGGCATGGTGGGGGAGGCAGTCCTGACTTCATGTCATGTTCTGAATAAAGTTCCTATGGCCAAAGAAGAGAAAACCCCTTATGAGAAAATGGTTGGGAGAAAGCCATCACTTTCATACTTGCGCACTTGGGGGTGCATGGCGAAAGTCAATGTACCAATTAATAAAAAGCGCAAGCTTGGACCAAGGACAGTGGATTGTGTCTTTCTTGGACATGCTTCGTGTAGCATAGCGTATAGATTTTTAGTAGTTAAATCTGAAGTTCCTGATGTGTATGTTGATACTATTATGGAATCACGTGATGCTACTTTCTTTGAACACATATTTCCAATGAAAGACATTCATAGCAATTCTAGATACTCTTCTGAGATAATTCCTGAACATAGTACACCTGTTGAGAGTTCTGAACAACCACATGAGATTGTCCTAGAGGAGGATGACAATGATGCTCCTAAAAGGAGCAAGAGACAAAGGGTTGAAAAATCCTTTGGTGATGATTTCATTGTGTACCTTGTGGACGATACTCCTACTACCATTGCGGAAGTATTTGCATCTCCAGATGCAGATGATTGGAAAGAAGCAGTTCATAATGAGATGGACTCCATTCTTTCAAATGGTGCATGGGAAGTCACTGATCGACCCTATGGCTGTAAACCTGTGGGTTGTAAGTGGGTGTTTAAAAAGAAGCTCAAGCTTGATGGTGCAATTGAGAAGTACAAGGCTAGGCTTGTGGCTAAAGGCTATACTCAGAAAGAAGGAGAAGACTTCTCTAATACTTACTCACCTGTTGCTAAAACGACTACTATTCGAGTACTACTTTCCTTGGCTGCCTCATATGGTCTCCTTGTCCATCATATGGATTTGTAGTAAAGGGTCAAGAAAGCAAGGTGTGCAAGTTATTGAAATCTTTGTATGGTCTAAAGCAAGCACCAAAGTAGTGGCATGAGAAGTTTGACATGACTCTAACGTCTGCAGGCTTTGCCATTAATGAGGCCGACAGGTGTGTATATTATCACTATGGTGGGGCGAAGGAGTTATATTGTGTTATATGTTGATGATATATTGATATTTGGCACAAACATTGATGTGATCAATGAAGTCAAGTCTTTTCTATCAAAGAGTTTTGATATGAAAGATCTGGGAGAAGCTGATGTGATTCTAAACATCAAGCTGATTAAGGCAGATGGTGGGATTATTCTCTCGCAATCTCACTATGTTGAAAAGGTTTTGAAGCGATTTGGCTTCTCTGATTGCAAACCTTCTCCAACACCTTATGATCCCAATGTGACAATGCGAAAGAACAAGAGAATTGGTTTAGACCAATTGAGATATTCTCAGATCATTGGTTCACTCATGTATCTTACTAGAGCAACAAGACTGTAACAACCATATGTTTACTTCACATTTGAAATATGTAATTTTAAATAAGTGAATAAAATAATCCTTGCAAATATAACTTGCATCATGCTGGAATTTATTTGATTGTGCATTATGATGATGATAGAATCAATATATATATGTATATAATAGTGTCCAAATGAGGGATTAGACTCAATTACCATTTATTGAAAATGACATAAAGGGATAGGGAAGGTACTATATAAGTATAAAGAAAGTAAATATAAACAAATAATGCACTTGTGCATACTGAAAGATGAATTTGTATTTTTGGTTCAAGTATGAACTCCACAAACAGAATTGGAATTTAAAATGAAAACAAAAAAAATAGAAAAGAAAACAAAGAAGGAAAAGAAATAAAATAAAATAGAGAAATCACGCATTGGGCCCATTTCACTGGAGTCGCTCACTGGAGTATGCGTGCTGTTGTGCAATCACTGCCATGTGGATCATCCATGTCAGCTCGTTCTCTTTCTTAAAACAGAACATGAGAATGTCTCTGCGCGCACCGTGAGAATCGCAGGTCTTTCGCCGCGCCGCAGACCCCATCATCCGTATACTCCGTGGTGCTAGGCGAATCGGAAATAGAACCACCGTGAGATTTGGATTTCAGTTGAGTTCCTATCTAATCTGAGTATAAAATCCGGTGCCCGGGGTGTTTTCCTCGACCGTCGTCTCGGCGCCGCGCAACGGGAGAGAGAAATCGAGAGGAGAGGGAGAGGAGATGAACGCCACCACGGAACCACCTGGTGAGCGCCATGTTGAGAAATGCAGGGGACCATGTGTTGGGCTCGAGGAGAGTACCAACCAGGGGAGCTCCATCGTAGAGGGAGAAGTTTGCCGTCTTCTCCACGATTCCACCCTCAGATTCCACTGTGTCGACGCCAAGCTTCCCCGCGCTCCTTGCGTCGATCTCTGCCAACTTCCCCATGCCCTCGTTGTTGTGCCACTCCCTGTCCATGGGGTCGCGGCGGTGCTTGCCAATTGAGGTGGGCAGGAGGGAGCCACCGCCAGGGGGACTCCGACTCACCGTCCCCCAAGCCTCTTCTGTGGCCAGGGAGGGCCACCCGTGCCCCACGAACGTGTTGGCTGTGGTGGCGTGATGGGGGGATGGCCTAGGCACCGACAATTTCTCGACGGCGACTGGCTTCCGCCATGGATCCGCTCATCGGCGTGAGCAGGAGCTCTACGGCTTTAGGGCCGGTAAGTTGTCCACCCCTGATCTCGCCATAGCCTTTGTGTTGTGTAGATGCTATCCAACTGGAGAATAGTCGCCGTAGGTGCGGGCGTGCCGATCACTAGCGTGGTGCGCTGCCTGCGGGCGCGGCGCCGCCGCACGAAGTTTGGCTAGGGGAAGAACGACGACCTCGCACCGTCCGATTATGATTGCGCGGCTGGGATTAGATCTCCCCAGGAACGTCTCTGGCGGTTGGATCTGTTTAATGCGACCAGGATTAGGTGAGCACCAGATTGGGTGAGTGTGTCCTGGGTGGTCGGATCGTGATCGTGTGGTTCGGGTCCAGGCGGGGTTTCATAAAGTGCGGACCGTTGGATCCGAATCCGAGGTCCTAGATTGCATACCCTTTCATAGAATTCAGATCTAATCTTGCGCGTTTGTCTCCGATCGAACGGCCTTGATTCACTGATACCCCTTCATCTTGCGAGTCTTGCAAAAACAACCCTGAACTTTATAAGAATGAACCCGCCATCCAACTTGAAATAGCCTGTGTCTATGGAATCATTCAGTATAGTCCCTGGACTTTTAGGTATTAATGCGCGCAGCCCCGAGGGTTATAAAAACAGGGAAATAATTATGAAAATTGATTTTTTTCAATACAAAAATAATATCAGAAACTTGGATAAATCATATTAAATTCATTGTAGCTCCAAATTTATCCATTCCAGTTGCATAAAATTCATATTAATAATGTTTATCAATTGGTAACTCTGTTTTAGCATGACAACTAGATTAAAATTTATCACTTAGTTATTTCTGTACCAAACACCTACAAACTTCAGAAAATCATAACTAATTCGTTTTAATTCAGAATTGGCTCGTTCCAGTTGCGTTAGCTCCATATAAATATTTACTATGCAATAACAATATTTATTGTACCATGTCTCATTCTATTATAATTAGATCTTATTTAACTTATGTTGGTTAGTCTTGTTAATTTGCTTATCATTATAATTTACCAAAATATAATTTATGGTCAATTTATAACTTAAATTGAAGTTGAGATAATTATTTATAGAATAACCTCTCATATGATCAATATTAACCAATTTATAATATAGTTTAATATTTTAATCACATAAATCCTCCATAAAATCATAACTTGGTGACTGACTCCGACCTTAGTAGTTCTCGATCCCGCGGTCTTGTAGCAACGCGTAGATTATTATTATGCAGTTTGTTCTTATGTTTGGTGTGATGTTAATTTTGTCTATACCATGTTTGTTTGTATTGCTACGACTAGCGCGAGGTTTCGATGATTTGAAGATCACCCTGGTAACTGGAATCTCAAGTGCCAGGCAAGTTGTGCCCTTGACCACTTTTGTTACCCAATAATGTTCTTTAATATCACTTATTCATGCATAGGTTTAATTTTGATGGGACCCAATAGGTCACCCTAGTCTGTTTATCTATTTTACCTTGTTTACCCCTGAATCATATGGGTAGTTATGCTATTGCTTTACATGGTTTTGGGTTAATATTTCATTATATCCATGTTCCAGTTATTTTGTTATTCTATTTATGTTCATGTCAAGATCATTATATTATTGTTAATTGGAACATGGAGCTTAACTTGAGAAACACGTGCCTCCACAAGGGAGGAATGGGACCCCTTGGCTAACTAATTAGGAAAGCTAGTGGAAGACTACCTTACCCAAAAGGGGCAAGGGTAGTAGGTGAATGCATGCAAGGAGGTTCTCGGGTTGATTTTGCTGCGATGGCGGTCAGACGAGGGATTCTTGCAAGTGATCTTCCCATAAATTGTAGCGGGTTTTCGGAAGCTAGTGGAACTTTGTAAAGGCCTCGTAGTGGATCCCTAGCCATTCACCTCGGTAGTGTCTAAGGGTCTAGCTAACCCTGGCGACATGGGAAACACGACTTGTGGGTAAAGGGTACAACCTCTGCAGAGTGTAAAACTGGTATACTAGCCGAGCTCACGGTCATGAGCAGCTCAGGACTCTCGCATGATTAATTTATGGAACTGAAATTCAATTTGCCATTTGCATTGCATGGGATTATTATTAATTTTGTTCTACTACTTTATTTTAAGGTTTGGTATTTACTTACATCTAGTAATTGCTAATAAAATTTTGACCAACTTTAAAAGCAATGCTCAGCTTTAACCATTCTCTTTGGTAAGCCTTACACTTCACATGATCTCCCACCTTTGGTGAGTTCATGTCACATTATTCCCCACAACTTGCTGAGCGATGAACATGTGTGAGCTCACCCTTGCTGTCTCACACCCCCCACAGGTCAAGAACAGGTACCACTGGATGAGGCGCATGGTGGATGTTGCGTTGTGTTCGTGAGAGGTCTAGGTCGTCGTCTCCCAGTTGACTTTCTGGCGCCAAGGATGATCCTTAGTTCGTTTTATATTTATATTTTATTTTGTAATAAGACTTCCGCTATGTAATAAATACTCTGATGTTATTGTGACATTTATCTCTATACACTCTGTTATTATATATGTTGTCTTCTTGACGCATGTATGAGATGCACCCAGCTTTGTTCCTTAAAACCGGGTGTGACAAAGACCCGATATTTCGTTTGCTGTGAGCAAATTGAGTAGGTTCATGTCAAACCCCAAGACTGATCATTGGCATGCACTTGAGCGGGTTATGCGCTACTTGCACGGTACAATGTGCTATGAAATTCACTATTCTGGTCAGCATGCAGTACTTGAAGGATATAGTGATTCGAACTGGATATCTGATATAGACGAGCTTTATGCCACCAGTGGTTGTGTCTTTACTATTGGCGGAGGTGCAATATCATAGAGGTCATGCAAGCAGGCCATCTTGATGAGGTCAACCATTGAAGCCGAGCTAGCTGCACTTGACACAGCAACCATTGAGGCAGAATGGTTGTGTGAACTCTTGATGGACTTGTCGGTGGTTGAGAAACCAATACCAGCAATCCTTATGAACTGTGACAATCAGACAGTGATTGCAAAAGTGACAAGTTCTAAGGATAATGGGAAGTCATCAAGACATGTCAAAAGACGATTGAAGTCTATCAGAAAGTTGAGAAACTCTAGAGTTATAAGTGTGACTTATATTTCAACAGATAAAAATCTAGCGGATCCTTTTACAAAGGGACTACCACGTAATGTTATAGAAATCGCATCGAGAGAGATGGGTATGAGACCCGTATAAGTTGCCATGGTGAAAACCCAGTCTATGTGATCGGAGATCCTGTGAATTAGGTCCTGGGAAGTACAAGCCATTGGTGAACTAAGGAGAGTAACCTTTGACCCTCTCTAAGTAAAGATGCAATACTCTCAAATGCTGTAAGGCAGGTTGGCTTTGTGCCTTAATGTGTTTTGTTGGCTTTTTATTAGCGAAGATGTTATCCTGCAGAACATTCTTGAAAGAGCACACGTATATGAGTTAGACTGTCCAACGTTGCAGTCTATGAGATCTGGGTGATCTCTAGTAAACTCATGAAGAGACCTTGGAGTACGACGTATATGCTCTACCTGAGAAGGGGACTACTGGTAGCCAGGTATTGGTTATGGCTTTAAGTGAAACCCATTCACACAATACTTGGAATTTAAGGCATAGTCCATTGTCCAAGTTGTGGGTTGGTGTAGCTTGAAGTTCTAGGCGGAAGTTCAACTTAACAGTCTCTGCTGAAACACTAGTATATTAAACAATAGTGAACAGTGGCAAAACTATGGATGGGCATTTGAGATCTGGTGGGGGATTGTATAGGCTATGCCCAATTGAGAAATTCAATTAAATCCTAGAAAAATCTCAAAAGCTCATGTATGGGTATGGCTAGGGAATGGTGGAACAAATAGTGCCATGTTGCTAGTCTAAGTGGAGTGGAACTAGTTTAAATGTGGAGACTACACTCACTCACCAAGTCATGGATGAGGGGAGAGAGTGTGGAGAACCACATGTGCGCACGCTCGCTCGCCTCGCCTCGCCTGGCCTGGGTGGAGCGGGGCAGGGCAGGGCGAAGGGCCCAGGCGCACGACATGCACATGAATGGTTCGCCGAAATCCGGCCCCTCGCCTTGCGGGGGCACGACTTCCTTTTGCCATTTTATTTTTTTCTTGGTTGTTAAGTTTAGAGCCCTAACCGATCGCGATAAGGATCTGAGCCGTTATCGGAACGTGAGTCTATCGGTTCGTGGATAACGTGCAGATCGGATCGCGGATCGTTATCGGTTTGCGGACACGACCCTATATAAGGCGCCTGACAGCCAGCGTCAAACCTATCCTAACACAAGTTAGGTTTTCGCCTCTGCTCACAATTGCGCCGTCATCGTAGTTCTCTTCATCCCGACCGCCGATGTGCATCTGCGTTCGGGAGAGCAGGTCTCCGGAACCTTTGCCTTCGATATCCTGCACTGGGACAGGGCGAATAAGGTTTTTGGGAAGCGTCCTCACATGACTACTCACGATCTTGTCATCGACCCTGCTGCTTCGACATCATCGGCCCTGCTGCTTTGACGTCATTGGCCCCGCTGCTTCGACATCGTTGACACTGCTACTTTCGGCCCGCGTCGTCTACCAGTATATCTGGTCAGTACGCATCATCTGATTTGACCTTATACTTCAGTTCATCTGTTATGGTAGAGGTGCGTTGCATTTTTATGATTATGCTGTTAGGTAATGTGCTAGGTTAATTGTTGTGGAACAGACACCTAGACTATTTATTGTTGGTCATGATTTATATTCGGAATTTAATCTAGAAAATGTCTAATATTTCAACAATCTGAACTATGCGGTTTTTATCTAAACACATCTTTGTATAAAAAGTTATGTGCACATTTAATCAAGCGTAATTCAATAAAGAAATATGGATGCATTTATTAAGATAGCAGATTTAGGTGGTGTTTGAATATATTAGAGATAATAGTTAGTTCGCTAAAAATTAGTAGTGGAATTAGGGTGTGTTTGATTTGACTTTTTGCTTTGGCTTTTGCCCCCTAAAAACCAAAAGCCAAATCAAAGGGTTGGATCTAGGAAGCAGCTTTTTCTAAAAGCTGACTTTCTTGTAGTGCAAAACTGAAAGCACCACTGGACCTGCTTTTAGTGGCTTTCGAATGAAACTGTGAAAACATATATCGAAGAACTTTTAATAGCTTTTAGTGGTTTTCACCAAACGATTTTTAACTTTTTAATAGCTCACAGCCCACAACAGCTTTTTCCACAGCCCATAGCTCACAACAGTTTTTTCACAACCACAGCTCAACCAAACAGACACTTAGCTAGCTAACAAATAGCTAGCTAACTATTACCTAATTTGCTAAAAGTAGCTAATAGCTGAACTATTAGCTAGACTGTTTGGATGTCTTGACTAATTTTAGTCGCTAACTATTAGTTTTAGTGCATTCAAACATTCCCTTAGATACGTCCTATTGTAGCAAGCTGTATCTAAGTTGTATATTGTACCTAGAGAACCATAAAGTTGTATCTAGGTTGTACATGCCCTGATTGTAAATTTGTATCTGGATTAAGCACACCACAGTTAATTAAACATTATAAAGAGTACTAGTTCCTTCGTTTCAATTTATAAAACATCTTAGTTGTTTAAATTTATAGCTACATTAATGTATCTATAAATACTAAAATATTTTATAATTTAAAATGTAGGGAGTACAAAATTATTTGCAGTGGTAAGGTTTTGTGAACGATTAGCACTTTAGCAGTGGAAGCCTAAAGTAAGTGATTGAGCAAGCAGAGACAGACGGACAGGCAGATAGACAGACATCGGTGCCATAGACCAAGTAAAACAAAGCCCAAACTGAAAAGCGCACCCATCATCAGAATTCAGAAATTAATTAGCTAGGCATCACTAACTAGCTGCATGACGACCGTGCGGACGCGAAGCTGGTGGCGAGCTCGGCGCAGGGCGACGGCTGCACCCCGAGCGCGGCGCCGCGCACGTCCCTGCACTTCCAGGCCGCGTCGCTCCGCCAGCCGAAGAGCTTGACGTTGGAGAGGCATATGCGGGTGAAGGGCGAGGCCCGGATCCCCTCCAGTGACCCGGGCTGCTGGACGTTGACGCCCCACACGTTGCTGATGCGCACGGCGTCGACCGTGGGCACGGCGAGCTGGCTGAAGTGCGCATCGGGGTGGTCGCCGACGTCGCCGGCGATGCGGACGCCGCTGCGCACGCCGGTCAGGCGCACGCCGTCGACGGTGACGTTGCGGATGTAGCCGCCCCGGCCGACGTTGGTCTTGATGTGGATGCCGTAGCCGCTGTCGAAGATGGCGCAGTCCTCCACCAGGACGTCGCGCACCCCGCCGGAGGCCTCGCTGCCGATGGCGATGCCGCTGAAGGGGGACGAGCCCCTCACGCGCCGGACCGTGACGCCGGCGCTCGGCCGCCCGTACGCGATCCCGTACTCGTCCCACCCGCTCTTGATGGCCACCAGGTCGTCGCCGGTGGATATGTACGAGTCCTCGATGCACACGTTGGAGCTGGAGTCTGCATGCGCACCGGCGGCACCGCCATGGTTTCTTTATTTGAGCGAGCGCGCATGTGTGACTGAGTGACACGGGCAGGAGCTGCAGATGCAATAGCTTACAAACCTGGATCGACTCCGTCTGTGTTTGGGGAGTCACGTGGTGCCAAGATCATCATGTTGGTTACGACCACGTTGCTGAAAAGAAGGAATTTAAATCCTCTATTTTGGTAGTATGTAATAATGATTCAGGATTCTTGATTTTAAATTAAACTCTATTGATTCCAGGTAGTAGGTAGCGTGCTTAGGTCATGTTTGGTTTCAATTAGTCCTAAGACTAAACTTTAGTCCTAGAACTAAACTTTAGTCACTACATGTTTGGTTCTAGAGACTAAATAGATTCTAAAGTCATTAAATACATTGTCCAAAGACTTAAATACCCTTAGAATATACTCATAATATTAGTTATCTATAAAAAAGGTAAGGGCAACATGATAATTATGAGCTTTTAGTCTCTTTTAGCACCTATGTGAAGGACTAAAGACTAAGGGGGTGTTTGGTTGCCCCTGCTAAAGTTTAGCCCGGGTCACATCAAGCGTTTGACTTTCAAATAGGAGTATGAAATATAGACCCAACCAACTGGACTAGATTCGTCTCGTCTTTTAATCTTCGGCTGACAAATTTGTTTTATAATCCGACTACATTTAATACCCGAAACGGAGGTTCAAACATTCGATTGGACAGGGGCTAAACTTTAGTTTGGGGTAACCAAACGGGGCCTAAATCATTTTAGTCCATATTTTAGTCTCAGTGTTTGGTAAAAAAGGGACTAAATGGGACTAAAAACTAGAGACTAATCTTTAGTCCCTCTAACCAAACACCCCCTTACTCGCAGTAAACAGGATGGATGTTCCAGAAGGGTGAGTTCTTGAGGACGATGTTGGAGATGTGAATGCCGGTGGAATGCATGAACTCCACAAGGTTTGGCCTGGTGTGCTCAAGGGTCCTCCGCCTCCACATGTTCCACCACACCTCACCCTGCCCGTCGATGACTCCCCTGTCACCTAACAATGCCCAAGGAAAGGGACGAGATCACGATCCCAGAGGATAGTGAATGAAATTAACAATTCAGGCTCTGCTAGTAGGAGTATGGGCCTCAGAATTTAGTTTAAGCAAAGCACTGACAAAAGTGTGTTGTGACTGTGATCCAGTAGTAAATAATAATTTATACGAAGGTCCCGTGCTGCCTTGTGAACCTTTTGGAGTGGACGCGTGGTACGCACTATGGCAGTAGCATGGCAAATATATGTTTGTGCAGGATTCAGTCTTCTCCGACGAGGAAGGAGACCTTGTGCCTGTCAGCCTTTTTGTCCTCCCAGATAGATAGAGGATACTCACGGGCACACAGTAATAAGCAACAGACTGACAGAGCAGTAGGCAGAGGAGGTAGCCTAGCCGAGCAAGCGAAGGGGAGGCTCAGCTCACCTGTAATGACGACGTCGCGGAGGCCGTCGCCGTGGATGAAGCTGGCGTACCGCGGCCCCGGCAGCTCCCTGCCCCGGCCGTACGACGGCAGCGGCTCCACCAGCGGCCATCTCCTCGTGTCCTGCGCGCGCGGCAGCCCATGCACGCACGATGCATAGTATTAGCACACATCCCGTCTACTACTCGAAACACACGATGCCATTGGCCTTTTCGCTCGATCCATCAGCTTCAGCTCGTAGCATCTCGCGTACGTGTACGCACCTGCGTGGCCTTGAGCACGGCGCCTCTGGCGAGGAAGAGCGTCATGTGGCTGGTGAGGTTGAAGCTGCCGGCGAGCCAGGTGCCCGCGGGCACGTGCAGCGTCGTGCCGCCGCGCCGCCGCTGGTGCTGGATGCGGTACACGGCCTTGCGGAACGCCCACGTGTTCAGCGTCCGCCCGTCGCCCACGCCGCCGAAGTCGGTGATGGATATCACCTCGGGCCGGTGCTTGGCCGGGGCCAGGCCGGCGCACGTCGCCGCCGCCGCGGTGGCGGAGTCGCACAGCGAAGCCATTGCGTGGAGCACGGCGAGCGCGCAGATGGCGACCGACGCTGGCCCGCGCGACGTCGCGGCGGCCATAATTGTTGTTGCTCGCAGCGGCGAGAATGGCGCCGGGATAGAAGAGAGGGAGAGGCCAAGCAGAGGGCTCCAAGAAGTGCTTTTTTCGCCCCGGCCGGCGTGTGGCGATCCCTAGAAAGGCTTCGTGCCGGGAGGCCGGAGCGTCGCAAATCTCGTGTGTATTGGATCTGGGCTGGTGATGTGAGGTAGGAGAAGGGAAGAACCAAGTGCAAGAATCCAAGGATGGGGCGAGGAGTGCCAAGCAGATGAGTCCAGTGGAAGGCGATGGGCGGATGGCCTGGGCTGGCACGAAGGGGAGTGAAGCGCTTCCACTCCACCAGCCTGCCTTTCAGCGAGTGAAGAGAGCGAGGACTGACGAGTGACGAGACGACGGAGAGAGTGAAGAGGGATGTGCCTTGTGAAGAGAGCCAGTTTTGACCTGCATGCAACTTTATGCACGCATCCTGTTGCTGTTGTGGGTGCACACATGACAGGAGCAGGGTTCACGGGCTCGCGAGGAGACGACACAGAGAGCCAGGTCAGGTGGTGCGCAACCTTATGCGTGCCGTTTGTTGTTCAATGGACCAGAGCCATTTCTTGGGGTTATGTCTTCTTGGACGTTTGCGTGCATGCATTGCACAGTAACCGGCTTAACCCTCGTACACTACCGGAATCCGAGACTTTGCCGAGTGCCGGCAGCTTTGCCGAGTGCCTTTTCTCGAGCACTCGGCAAAGACGGCTTTGCCGAGAGCCGCACTCGGCAAAGCTTGGCTCTCGGTAACGAGCGTCTTTACCGAGAGTAGGACACTCGGTACAGGTCCACACTCGGCAAATCCATGTTTGCCGAGTGTCAAACACTCGGCAAACGGGGCTCTCGGCAAAGGGCCGTCAGCGGCCGTCCCAAAGCTGACGGCCGTCAGTCTTTGCCGAGCGCCAACGGTTGGCACTCGGCAAAGAGTCTTCTTTGCCGAGTGTCGCCCAGTTGACGCTCGGCAAAGAACTCTTTGCCGAGTGCCATCCCTAGACACTCGGCAAAGTATATTTTTATTTCTTTTATTTTGTCTCCCAAACTTTTTGTGGTATGTTCCTACACTATGTAGACCTACATGTATCATTTGTGGACAATTTTAACAGAGTTTCAATCGTTAGTAGATTTAGTTCGTTTATTTGAATTTCTTCGGAAAATTTAGATTTGAACTGCAGGTCACTCGAAACTTGGAAAACCGTGCATGAAAAAATGATATTCATGTTACTTAGCATAAGTTACGAGCCACCACGCCACCCGCCCATGCTAGCAGGGAGGAGCAGTAGACAACGACCAGCCTCCTAGATTAGGCTAGCCAGCTCGCTGATCCGGCCTTCCCAACAGCGGTCTAGGTCGTCGTCCACCTCCAGGTCCGATCCTGCCCCTTCTGCAGCCACCCGGGCAGCGTCCAGTGCGACATCTTTCTCAAGGAACGCCGGCCGTTCGCCGTGGCTGCGGTTGGCACGACCGGCACCACAACGACTGTGGCTGGCGTGGTGACGACGACGGCCGTGGCTGGGCGCCATCGACTCTGGCTATTCTAGGTTGTGGCGGCCTGGAGAGGTTGGAGCGTGTGAGTGACAGTTGCGAAGATGATGCTCTCATTTCAGTGGCAACGAGTGTGGCGCACAGGCAAGGTGTTACTGGTTCCGTGTGCCCATCTGCTGGGTAGTGGTGGTGGTGCACGTGCGCCGCCCACGGCGCGTAGGGGACGACGGCGGAGGGGAGAGGGAGGCGGTGGTGGTACTGGTGGTGCACGACGGGCGGGTCGGGTCGGCACCGCCAGTCGATGAAAAGCCTGCCGCGCGCCGCCTCGCTGATGCCGCGGCCGAAGGAGACTGTCCCCGGCGTCGAGGCGCTTCTCCTTGACGAAGCGGCTCCAGCCCTTGGTCATCACGTAGCTCTGGCTACTGTTCCAGTAGGAGTAGCGGAAGCGCCAGGGCTTCCCCGTGCGGTCCTCGAAGCTGAGCAGGAGGCCCTTCTCGTTCGCCGCCGCGTCCAGCGGGAAGTACTTCTCCGCGTGCTGCTTCGGGATCACCAGCCGGTTCAGCTTCCCGACGTCGCTCTCCGATCGCGGGCGGCGACCGGGTCGCGGGCGGGGGAGTGGTGAACTCCATCGATCTCCGATCGATGACCGGCGATCGGTCGAGATCGAGCCGGCCGTCCGTCGAGGCAGCAAGTCGAACGTAGGCCGTAGACGCCGGCCGATCGATCGACGCTGCTGCCGCTAATCCTAATTCTTGTGCTCACTTGTTAGAATCATGTGTATTAGATAATCATGTGTATTAGATAATCCTAATACACACCCTTAAATTAGGATTTAATTCTTGTGCTCACTTGTTCTCAGCACTAATTAGATTGCTCTATTACCTTTGCAGTGTATACTTTAGGTGATTTTTTTGTTACTGTGTGCATGTTAGCCATCGTGCTGTTAGTGTTATTTGCAGGTTTTAAAAACCTCAACGTACAGGGGAGGTGCTGTCGATTTTTTTATGTATTAATAGACTTGTGTTTCTTTTTTACAGAGAAGATACTTGTCTTCCTAGCCGCTGCGGGTCTGCCTGCACCGCGTCGCGTCGCCACTGCACCGACCCGCCACAGCCCCACTAGCCTGACTCCACCGCCACCCTAGGTATAACCTCTATTTCCGCATCATGGTCGTAGATCACGTAACCCAGTTAGGCGTCTCCCGTTCGAAAGTGATACGGTGTAGATATGCAGATCTTTGCATATCTACAAATGTATCAGTTTCGAATTGTCCACGTTTTTTGGACAGCCCGCGGTTGCGTAGATGGTGTTAGTTTCCATGCTCTACTCCGGTCCGAGAAAGAGTTTCGGCGTCACCTCCCTGTTGTTCTCCGGACAGTACACTCTCCCTGCCAGGACGTGTATCCGGAGAACAGCGGGGAGGTGCTGCCGAAATTCTATCTCGGATCGGAGTAGAGCATGGAAACTAACTCCATCTACGCAACCGCGGGTGGGATTAGGACCTATCCTCACCTATTAGAAGGTAGGAACGTAGTGTACATGCATTACATGTCTATATTAAACTATACTCGGTTATATATGTTAGAGGATGGAGGACCGTGAGTGGATGTACACGGGCCGCGTTCGACGTAATGATGTCACCCCAGAATGGATTAGGAAGACCGATGCTTTCGTGGAACGGGCATATGGCGAAGCTGCTAAAGGAGCTAGCCTAGTCCCTTGTCCGTGCAGCAAATGTGACAACCGGAAAAGAAAACCAAAGAAGGCCATGGTAGAACATATTTGGAAGAATGGATTTACGCCGGACTATACTCGGTGGATCTTCCATGGTGAAGCGCATCGCACGAGAGAGGAGGTGGTGAGACAACGCGTCGAGGATTACGATGCTGATGCCGGGGTAGCAGACATGTTGAACGACTATCACGAGGCACAATTCGCCGAAGGACGTACGGAGGACGAGCCAGAGGCGACCGCAAAGGCATTCTACGACATGTTTGACGCGGCACAGAAACCCCTTCACGACAAGACAAAGGTTTCTCAACTGGATGCCATTGGGCGTATAATGGCGTTGAAGTCGCAGTATAGCATGAGTCGAGACGCCTTCGATGGTTTGTTGACAGTTATTGGCAGCCTGCTTCCGGAGGATCACGTTCTGCCAAAGAGCATGTACGAGGCACAGAAACTCCTTCGTGCACTCAAGATGACGTATGAGCAGATACATGCTTGTCCGAAGGGCTGCGTCCTATTTAGGAAAGAACACACTGAGGCAAAGTACTGTCCGAAGTGTAAATCGTCTAGGTTCATGGAGGTAGACTCTGGTGATGGACAGAAGAAGCAGCTCGACATCCCCGTGACAATCCTACGCCACCTTCCGTTCATACCGAGGATCCAGCGTCTATACATGACAGAGGAATCCGCGAAACAGATGACATGGCACAAAAAAGGCAAACGATACAATCCTGACAAGATGGTTCACGCATCCGATGGTGAAGCATGGACCCACTTTGATGCCATTCACCATGAGAAAGCCAAAGATGCTCGACATGTTCGTGTTGCGCTGGCCACAGATGGGTTCAATCCCTATGGAATGACCGCTGCCCCATACACATGTTGGCCCGTGTTCGTTATCCCCATCAATCTCCCCCCCGGCGTATGCTTTCAAAGACAGAACATATTCGTGTCGTTGATAATTCCTGGACACCCGGGGAATAAAATGGGCGTGTACATGGAGCCTTTGATTGATGAATTGGTCCGTGCTTGGGAGGAAGGGGTATGGACGTACGACCGAGCTACGAAGACAAACTTCAAAATGCATGTTTGGTACCAGTACTCCATGCATGACTTTCCGGCGTATGGGCTATTTTGCGCCTGGTGTGTTCACGGTAAGTTCCCATGCCCAGTTTGCAAGGAAGCTCTTAGGTTCATTTGGTTGAAGAAGGGTGGCAAATATTCGTCATTCGATAAACATCGACAATTTCTCCCTCCTGACCATGCATTCCGACAAGACATCAAGAACTTTACGAAAGGTGTCGTGGTGACAGACCGCCCACCTGCAATGATGACTGGTGCCGAAGTTCGCGAACAGATAGATGGTCTCGTGGCCAACCCAGAA
Organism: Zea luxurians; assembly: GCA_029449295.1. NCBI lineage: Eukaryota > Viridiplantae > Streptophyta > Magnoliopsida > Poales > Poaceae > Zea > Zea luxurians. The sequence goes on from JAOPSE010000011.1 coordinate 80,133,839, forward strand.
GGTGGTTTTGTGGGATATGGTGAGCAACATATGTGGACACATAAGTCGGGCTTGACTCGGCTCCCCTATTATGATGACCTGCTCCTTCCACACAACATTGACGTGATGCACACTGAAAAGAATGTCGCCGAGGCACTTTGGGCGACAATTATGGAGATTCCTGATAAGTCAAAGGATAACGTAAAGGCAAGAGTGGATCTGGCAGAGTTATGTGATAGACCAAACCAAGAGATGAAGCCGCCTAGTGGTGGTAAGACATGGAGAAGGCCTAAGGCCGATTTCGTCCTGAGCAGGGCCCAGAGGAAGGAAGTACTACAGTGGATCAAGATGTTAATGTTCCCTGATGGGTATGCAGCTAACCTTAGTAGGGGGGGTGAACTTATCTACTCTGCGAGTCTTAGGGATGAAGAGTCATGACTTCCACATATGGATTGAACGAATTCTTCCGGCGATGGTTCGAGGCTATGTCCCTGAGCATGTCTGGCTAGCGCTTGCAGAGTTGAGCTATTTCTTTCGCCAGCTTTGTGCAAAAGAGTTAGCTCGGACCATGATTGCAGACTTGGAAAGGATGGCACCCGTGTTACTGTGTAAGCTGGAGAAGATCTTTCCACCCGGCTTCTTCAATCCGATGCAGCATTTGATTATTCATCTCCCATATGAGGCACGAATGGGGGGGCCCGTGCAGGGACGTTGGTGCTATCCAATCGAGAGATGTCTAAAGAGTATCCGAAAGAAATGTAGAAATAAATGCAAAATCGAGGCTTCCATTGCAGAGGCATACATACTGGAGGAGGTGTCAAACTTCACAACGACTTACTATGGTGACAAACTGCCGAGCGTGCATAATCCACCCCCTCGTTACAATGATGGCGGCAATGAATCGAACCTCAGCATTTTTCGAGGGCAACTCGGAAGCGCGAGTGGTTCGACCACCAAGACCCTGAGACATGAAGAGTGGCGCCATATCATGCTATATGTATTGACCAACCTTGAAGAGGTGACGCCATACATGGAGCAATTTCTTCATGAATTCTGGCGTCGATCAAGGGACCCAACTCCACAGGAATATGATACCCTTCTTAGAAAGGGTGCGGGAAATGGATTGCCCGATTTCATTTCCTAGTTTAAACATAAGGTACGTGCTTAGTTTGTTATTCCAAGTTGCTCTTACGTGCGAATAATATAACAATCTAGCGTGTTTGAACTTGCAGGGCCAAAGAGAGCCGTCTATGAGTGCCGAGTTGAGACAAGTAGCCAATGGCTTTGCCTATAGGGTCAGGAAATTTTCTGGGTATGACATCAATGGATACCGTTTTCGCACAACAAGCTACGACCAAAGTCGGCCCAATCGAAAAACCACGTGTTCTGGAGTCTTTACGCCCGGGCTTGACGAGGTCGAGTATTATGGAAGAATTGAAGAAATATATGAACTCAATTTTTATGGTTCCAAACCTCTTACTCCAGTGATATTCAAATGTCATTGGTTTGACCCTCAAGTGACGAGACGGACACATTCTAATCTTGGGATAGTCGAAATTCGACAGGATTCCACCTTAGCAGGAGACGATGTCTATATCGTTGCCCAACAGGCCACACAAGTGTATTATCTCCCATATGCGTGTCAAACGAAAGAACATCTTAAGGGTTGGGATGTTGTGTATAAGGTATCGCCGCACGGGAGGTTACCTGTTCCTAACGATGAAGATTACAACTTAGACCCGGACACATATGATGGAGAGTTCTTCCAAGAAGATGGGCTAGAAGGGCGATTTGAGATAGACTTAACCGAAGCTATCAGAATGGACGTAGATATTGAAATGGTTGTTGATGAGGAGGAGGATGAGGTGCAAAATGATAATGACTTAGTAATCCTTGAAGGCAATGACATTACTGACGAACTTGCTTCTTCCGATGGTGTGGAGATTGAAATGCTTGATAGTGATGATGAGAGTTATGATCCGGCTAACCCCGACACATATGAAGATTATTTTTAATCGATGTAATGCTATATGACTTTTTATTTTGCACCTGTTTTTAAATACATCTTTTTATATGTGCTTATTTGTTTACTCTTAATTGCAGGTTGTTGGACAAATATGGTGGGCGGTTTCCTGAGGAGGAGGAGGGGGAGGAGGAGTAGGACGGCGAACGATGCACAGCAGGCAGCGCAACAGGACGAGGCAGAGCAGGCAGCGCAGCAGCAGGCGGCGCCTCAGGACGACGACGGCCAGCAGCAGGACGACGACGACCAGCAGCAGGACGCCTCAGGTTCAGGCGGCTCTAGTTCGAGGAGCATCTACCTGCGAGGCCCCGCGAGTCTCCCTCAGCGTCCCATACTTCGGGACAGACGGCCGCTGATTCGGCCGGAAGGGGAGAGGTATGTAACTTTATGTTCTTCATTCTTGTTCATATTATGTGTTCAAAATCATAATATAAACTAATACTTTTTATTTATCACTTGGACAGGTCTTGGATGGTTTTGGATTATGCTGGGGGTCATCGTCGCCCCCCCAATGGCATACTCGGCCTGCTGTGCAGGGAACACTTCCCTGGACTTGTGGAGTACGCCGGAGTGACGGGCCCAGCCTTCACCTTTGACCACTACGCCGTCGCCCCCGATGCAGTAGACCGGGACGGCAGGGAATTCAATAACAAGGCGGAGCGGGTGAAGCAAGAGCTGTGGGTAAGTCTTAGTATAATGTAAAATATGTCGCATTCGTTGCAAATTCTTGAAATAATGTATGGATACATCGTTTTTGTATGCAGGATTTCTTCAGATGCGATGCTGGATATGAGGCTAGGGCGGATGTGGTGGCCACCACGAGCTGTAAGAAGCTCGTCGTGGACATGCACTATGAGGCCCGCATCCAGGCCATCATCACCTACCACGGCTCCGTCCTTGGGGAGAAGGTGACCAAAACTCAAGCCCGAACCATGTCGTTGACCAGGGAGCAGTACCTGCAGGTAAAGTCATGCATGTTTGGTACCAGTACTCGATACATGAATTTTATTTTATCTTCTGATATGCACTTTACGTGTTTACTTTGCAGATGATTCCACATTGGTGCGCCGCACATCCTCTGTGCTGGGAGCAGATGGTGGAGAGGTGGTGTTCGGCTGAGTGGGACGAGGCGCACACAGCTAGCCGGGAACGGCGTTTGATGATGCAAGGCCCCTCCCACCACCAAGGCAGCCGGAGCCTGGGCCAATATGCCGAAGCATGGGTACGCCACCTTTTTTATTTAGATATATAGCACTAAGTTAGATATTATTTCTAACTATCTCGTTGGTTTTCGTTGCAGTCGGCGTCACATGGTGGAAGGCCTTGCTCCACCTTCTCGGCCTATGCTATGGCCCATAAGGGTAAGGCGACGTCCGACGTCACCTACAACCCGGATGACGGGCCCGAGGCCTACACCAACCCCGCCGTCTACAGCCGCCTCCATGACTACACCGCCATGGCGCAGGAGGTCCATGGCCCAGACTATGATCCGAGCACCGAGCCGATCGACACCGATGTGCTCATGAGGGTCGGAGGAGGCAAGAGACATGGGCGGTACTGGATTGCCGACGGGGCAATCGACTCGTCCTCCACTCCCACTCTGTCTCAGGTGAGAGCAAGGAGCACGGGCTCGAGTCCAGTCATACGACCTCGGCACGACAGCTCACAGCATCGCATACAGCAACTCGAGGTTAGTGTAACTCGTCCTTCCTTGAGTTATATACCTACTCTTTGAGTTACTATAACGTTGGCTTGTAATATTACAGACCCAACTAGAAGAAGAGAGGAGGGAACGTCGCGAGATGGAGGCGAGGATCATGGCGGAGCGGGAGGCGGAGCGGGAGGCCCGCCGGGCAGATCAACAGAGGATGGCGGAGATGTTCCAGTACATGCAGAGTCTTGGCGCCGCACAGGGCATCGCTCCGCCACCTCCATTGTTCCCTCCAGTTGACCCTGCTCTCTTCCACACTCCTGTGAGTATCAAAATTGTAGTTAGATGTTTGTAATGCATCTGGTATAACACATGCAATCTCTTCTCTGTGCAGGGCCAATCTGGGGAGGCATCCAACAATCCTCCGGAAGGGTTCAGCCCAACGCAGCCTCGGTCAAGCCGCCCTCCTCCATGAGTGTTGTGTTTTCATTGCTTTAGACTTCTGTACTTGTGTATAATACTTATGTCTGTGTTTGATACTTATGTGAGAGCTTGCGACGTTAGAGACTTATGTTTGTGTTTGATACTTATGTTGAACACTTATGTTTGTCATGGATATTTATGTTTGTGGTGACGGTTTTATGTTTGTGTTGGCTATTTATGTCTGTGATGATATGTGTGATGTATATATGTGATATATATGTGATATCTTCTGTTTGTGTGGATGGAATACAAAAAACAAATAAAAAAGGTATATACTGGGCACTTTGCCGAGTGTAACACTCGGCAAAGAGGCTCTTTGCCGAGTGTTAAGGTCATAACACTCGGCAAAGAGCACAGACCTGGGCACCGGCTTAGGTTCTTTGCCGAGTGTTGCGACCCTGGCACTCGGCAAAGAGGTCGGCTTTGCCGAGTGCCACACGGGACACTCGGCAAAGAACCTGACATGGGGACCCTCCCTGGCGGGTTCTTTGCCGAGTGTCCCATGTGGCACTTGGCAAAGATGGATTCTTTGCCGAGTGCTGCACGGAAGGCACTCGGCAAAACTTACTTCTTTGCCGAGTGTCAGGTGGGACACTCGGCAAAGCCGCCGTCTCCGTCACTCGACGCCGTAACGGCTGCTTTTCTTTGCCGAGTGCTCTCTGGCACTCGGCAAAGATCTTTGCCGAGTGCCCGATAAAAAGCTCTCGGCAAAGAAGGCTTTGCCGATGCACTGTTCACCGAGCCTTCTTTGCCGAGTGTAACACTCGGCAAAGCTTTTGCCGAGTGTTTTGAACGCTTCGCCGAGTGCTCCAGGCACTCGGCGAAGCGGTTGATTCCGGTAGTGGTAGCACAAGTATTCGACGACATGGACGGGCTTGAAATATATATACTCCGTAGATTCGAATGTTTGATCATTATTGCTTTCTAGCTACAATGTATTTCCTTGGATCAAAAATCTCTACCCCTTTAATACACGAGTTCTGTGTGTTATACGCGAAAAACGTATATCTAATCCTATTTCCCACGTCTCGCATAACAACTAGATAAAATAAACATTACCTCTTTCATGCGTAACCAACCATGCAACCACCACGATCCCTTCTTCCTTCCTCCTACTCTCTGCTCACGTCTTATGTTAACCCCAACCTCTCTTTTTTTTTCTAAGCACAAGTTTCGTGTGTCGTGTATCACGACCAGATAAGTTAAGCCTTCCCTCTTGCACGTGCAACCAACCATACAACCATCACGAGCGCTTCTCCTCCTACTCGTTGTTGGTGTCGTATATTAACCCCAAACCTCCCATCTCTTTCTCTACTCCTTTAAAGCACAAGTTTCATGCGTCGCCTAACAATCGGATAATATAAACCTTACTTACTCGTTGTTGGTGTCATGTATTAACACTAACCTCCCATCTTTTTTCCTGTCTCCGTCTTCCTCACCCATATTCTTCCGCACCACCATAGCTTAGTTTTATATTGGTTGTTGGCAAAGATTTTGTAATATATTAAGGTCGACGATAACATGTAATCATTGTGCTCTAATATTTATCAAATATTTATATATCGTCGTAACGTACAAGCCTTGTACTAGTATAAGTTTTTAAAGGTTACTATATCATCCTAAATGAAACCAACATGTACTAGTACCATTGAAATAATAGTTTTTTTTTCATGGACCTTATTAGGAAATGTACCAAGCGGTAGTAATTTTTCTTTTTATATTAAAAATAAATTAAATTTTAATTTAATATAGATACTTCAAAATTTTGCAGTTATAGGTACCTGCCGCTGACCTTTATGTAATTTTTATGGATCGCTCCTTATCGCTCGCCTAATTGTCGTCAGGGACCTGCCGCTCATTGTAGGGTGGCAAGCACCCTACCGCCTGCTAGCGACCTGTAGGCTATAATTCTTATCTAAACTTAATTTATAGATATCATGTTTTATTTTGATAGTCGCCTAGAGACGGGGTGAATAGGCGAACTTAAATTTTACAACTTTAGCACAAAACTTCCCCTAGTTAGCGGTTAGAATAAGATGAACAATTATCAGAGTATAGAACTGTTAAGGATAAGATCCCCGGTCCCTAGGGCCACCGGTCAGTTAGCACGCTAGGGAAAAGCCTCTAGAAACTAGGGCCCGTCAGTTAGCAAGAGGAGAAAGGTAACGTCTGCCCTAGAAGCACCCACCCCCAGACAAGCCCCACGACACCGAGCCTGAGGTTGGGCGTGGCATAACTACACAGGGGCTTTGGGTGAGCCGAATAGAAAGCACTCGAGTGGATCCCTCGCCTGGTCCGAGACCGACCTATCATAAGTGACCGGGCGCATTGACTACGCCTGGCGCTGAGCCACAGCAGGGGCGCCGGCCATCTCCCACTCATGACCTATGAGCCCCTCGGGCTGCAACACACTCAGCCTACGAAGCCCTCGAACTGTGGCGCATTTACAGCCGGTGCACCCCCCGACCTGTAGTGCACTCATGACGTATCGGGACTAGGTCTGAGTGCATAGACCACTGGCAGGGTGCAACACGATGAGCCGCACCAAGCCCCAGGCTACAAAGACCAAGGGTCGGTGTAGCCTAAATGATAGCGCTTGGGACCGACGCCATCCAGCATAAAGAATACCGCGCAACTAGGTAATCCTGGAGCCCACAGGCGCATGTGGATTCACCTAGGATAGAACACTTGGTTTTACCATTACCCGGTTGCTCCTTTTTGAGGAAGCCACTGCTGGCCAAACCCTGCCTCAGCCTATAAAAGGAATATGTTGGCCCCCAGATGAACGGACGAACACAGGAACAAGGGGACGCGCGCTCAAGCAATAGACAAACCCAGACGCACAGACGAAGGACCGACGAACAGGAGGAGGACATACTGACGAGGACCTAAAAGTTGGAGCCCCCTGCCAAGCCAAGACATAGTTAGGACTCCGCTCTATAGCCCTTAGCTCCACCTCCACCATGATAAGGGTCTTGGGAGCCTCTCCTCCCTCTCTCGCCCGCTTGTAACCCCTACTACGAGCTTTGATCATCAATGGTTCCGGTAGCGCAAGCCACCGATGACTGGATGTAGGGACGTTCTGTCCGAACCAATATAAATCCTGTGCCCACCGTGTACATTGTCTGGAGCCTGGAACACGCACAATAATTTTACTTGTTAGAGCGAGGTTCGAAACACCGACAAGAACTAAGTCCTTTTCTTGCAAAAGTGTTGCTTTCAAAGAATGCAGAATAAACTCAAAGCAACACAACTAATGAACTAAATATCTATGGTGAATATAGTGAGAGGGCTTAGTTAAAGAGAGGAACAAAACAAGTTCTTCCTTGCAAAGAGATGCTTCTTAGAATGAGACTTTAACTTCAAACAACACATAGTAACAATGAAGAATATAGCAAGAGAACTTTAGAGGGGGAGAAGATAAACAATTCACAAGAAATAAACACACAAAACAAGGGTGATTTGTTTCCCGAGGTTCAGTTCAACAAAGAAACTATGTCCCCATTGAGGAGTCCACAAAGGATATGTCTTTTTCAGCCCTTTCCCTCTCTCCCCAATGGTCATCAAGGCCGATGAGTGTTTCTTCTTCTTTATCAAACAAAAGACCAAAGTCTCCGCAAGGCCAACCACAAAGTAAGGGGCTCTTGTTAGCTTCACAATGAATGGGAGTCAAAACTTCATGCTAAAATGATCACAAGAGGTAGCACACACTTTCTCCAAGGATTCTCACATGGCACTACTGCTCAATGCACACAAGTAGCTTTTCTTGCTTGATATTATCTTTTGTAGCACTTTTGAGGCTTTGATATGTTTGGAAGTGTTGCTCTAGTGTATAGGAGTGAATGGTTTAAGGTCATTTCCCATTCAACCTCCCCATTTTTGGTGATTGATGCCAACACATAACGAAAAAAATGAAGTATGAATTTGTAACTAGTTTGCAATTTGGTCAAGTGTTCATAATGAAAGCTATCCTGTGGGTTTTGGTGGTTTGGATGACAACCCAATTGAAAGACTAACAAGTGTGCTAAGGGTTGAATAGGTGCGTAGTACAAAGCTTGTAGAGTTCAACACAAGTGTTCAAGTGTGATGGTGTAAAGGCTGAGTTGATCATGGTTGTCGATCTCACAAGTAAAAGATAACATTGTTTATGTGAGATTTGGTGTGCATATCTTGGAGACAACTGATCAAGCCAAGGATGGAGGAAAGAAGAGCTTTGAGGTACCAAGTGCACAGGAGAAGGTCAAGGAGGCCGAGGAACCCAAAGCCAGAGGTGAAGAAGAAGACTTGCTAAGTCAAGGTTGATCGAGTTGAGAAGAGCTATGATGCATCAAGGATCACTACCTTAGGACATGACTTACAGCCAATGAGGTAACATCTATGGTTATGTGGTGTGAGTCATAAGGCTGAAGATCAAGCTCAAGAAATGAACAAGGTCACTAGAAGGAGGAGTAGTGTCAAAGCTAGAACCTAGAAGCTACCGAAAAGAGCTATGTTTACTTTGTCCTTTAGTTTGGGTTGTTCTTGTGTTTGGATATGTTGTGTGACCTTTGCAGGGTGTTGGAGCTCATAGATGACAATCTCGATCAAGTCTTGGAGACTTGGAATTTTGGAGTCTAACATCGACCTCAAACATGCCAAAAGGAGCAAAACGATGAAGAAGGTTAAGTATGCAGGTTTGAGTGTTCAAATATGTTGCATACACCTTCTGCTATGCATATGGCATGTTGGTTTTTGCTCTCTAACCATGTTTGTAGAGAAAGTGTCATTTGGAGCTCTGATTGAGTTGAAACAGAAAAACTGGAGAAGAATTGAAAGAGGTAACCTTCTGAGACTTAGTTAATTGATTTATACTCTAAATGTGTTTGTCTAAGTCACATGAAGGTCCTCCCAAAAGTTGAAGTCAAATGGAGAAGAAAAGGAGGAAAACACTTAAGTGTGCTGCTGTCTGGGCAGCACCGGAAAGTGCGTGCCACCCACCGGACAGTCCGGTGTGCGTCGGACAGTCGGGTGCCCTATGCTGCCAACTATCTAGCCTTGGGTGGATTGTATGGCCAACCACTCGGTCTCGGGCTTTGTCGGATAAAAAGCATCGGATAGTCCAGGCTGACCATCGAACAGTTTGGTGTGCCATGTGGCAACAACTACTTGGCCATGTCAGCAGGCACCAATGGGATGATTGGAGCACCGAACAGTCTGGTGCCCCACAAAATAGGAAGACAACCAATCTAGGATTCAGTGACCGTTGTGCGGAGGCGCACTGAACAGTTTGGTGCCAGCACCGGACAGTCCGATGCCCCCGCATCCATGGCAACTTTTTTAGCAGCTTCTAAATGGAAGGGGCAACAGCTGGGGACTCTCCTAGGGCTATACAAGGGATCCCTAGGTGCCCATTTTCAGTACACAAGTGCACCCAACAAGCCATACATCATTGTGATCAATTCCTTTTCTCTTTCCCTCTCTTGTGTATCTCTCTAGTTTGTGTAGAGGCGGAGTTATAGCCTTTAGAGAGAGGGGAAGTGCTGCTTAGAGCTAGAGCAAGATCTTGAACAAGTTGTTACTCTACTGGAGCGCTGTCAAGAAGACTGTAAGCAGCCACAACATTGTTGTAACCATCATCAACATAGTGGAACGCTCTATCTATTGCACTGCCAAATCTAAGCAAATGGAGGACATAATAAGATACTCCAAGCCAAGGTGTGGCTAACTCCAACATGGACTAGGAAAACATTTCTGCCTTGGCCGAACCACGTGATAAATCCATGCGTCTATATGCTCTGCTCTATGTTGTGTTCTGTCTCTTTGTCTTGATTGCCTTTATACTTGCACTTCTATACTTATCTATGGTATAAGTTATCTTTGAAGTGTAGGATATATTGAGAAAGGAACTTTTCCGTTGCGACATACTCAATGTGAAACTCTTTCCGCTACGATCAAACTTTGAGTAGAGTAAGAATTTTTAGTTTTCAAGTGATAATTTTTATTTGTCTATTCACCCCCTTTAGGCGACATCCAGATCCTGTTCCTGGGCAAAGGGAACTATCAATTGGTATCGAAGCTAGGCCTCTCATGTGTGGGCTTAGCCGACCAGATATGACGATGTCATCACAAGAGGTAACACTAGAACTTCTTCTAGGCGACGGTTCGAATTATAAATCTTGGTCTATCTCTATTTATAACGCCTTCGTGAATATTGATCCTGATTTGAGACAAATTTTTAGTAGAAGTATTTTTGCCCACTGATATTAGTGAAAATCATTCTAAGGTAGAACTAAGATGTTTATCTCTTAATCACCATGCTTGTAACATCTTAGTTAACTCTCTTTATAGAAATGCTTATTTTGCCATCATGAGTAGTGATAGTGACTTATTTGTTGATGCTCATGATCTATGGACTAGATTTAAGTTAAAATATTTTAAGTCCATATGCATTGCTCCTTCTATTACTTGTGGTACTAACTTTTCCAAGGGAGAAGAACAAGGATAATGGCAACCAAACAATGAGTTCACCTATCTGACATGTTTGTCTCCCACTAGTTATAAATGCCTTGCTGCTAACCATGATAGTGGAGATGAATGCGACAATGAGGAGGAATATGATGATAGCAAGGATGAATCTGCATCATCGCAAGGTACATCTTCCCATATTGCTTCAACTAATAATGATGACAGGGAAAATGAGACCTATGATGTGGGAGAAGAAGAAATTCGCTAGTTCTACACTCATCTCAACAAAGAAGACACGATGCTCTTGATTAAGTTGTTGATAAGAAACAAAGAACAAGATGAGATGCTTCTTAGGCTGGAGGAGACACTTATTAGAACCAACAACATCATGGAGAAGGTGACCAAAGAACATGAGGAGCTAAGGTGCTCTCATGACGATTTGGTACAATGGTATGATTTGATTTTAATTGAGAAGAGAAATAATGATGATGCTTTATCTTGTGTTCCTCAACTTAAATTTGAAAATGCCATGCTTAAGAGTCAAGTAGAATTGCTAAATCTTGAGAAATTTACTCTTAGCGAAAAATATGATATGTTGTCTTGCTCTCATGATAATCTTTTGGATAGTCATATCACGCTAGATATTTCTTATGAGGTTGTAATTGTATGTTTAAATTCATGTGAACCTCATTCTTGCACATGTGCACATTTAGACAATTTATTACCATATGCTAACTCCTGTTGCTCAAAAGAAAACCAATCTTTGATTGAGCAACTAGCTACAACTACAATTCAAAGGAGAATTAAAAGGAACATGAGAAGATTGCGGAGAACGTGCCATGCTCAACCTCCTAAAGAAATCCATGGCCACGTGGTGAAGAAGCTTGAGAAGGGAGAAACTACAACAAGTGTCAAACTCCACAAGAAACAAGTTCCTTAAGCAATAAATGAAGCAAAGCAACATGAACAAGGAAAAAGGTAAAAATTCAATTAGTCATGTTTTTTGTGCTATCAATCTCCCTATGTCCTCCAAGCACAAAAAGGGAAGAGGCAAAAGGAGATGCTTGAAGTGCAAGGAGTTGGGCCATGTAACACCCCAGGTGTTTATATTCCGCTCGACAACGAGTATGGATTTAAGCACGTAATATCAGTGGATAAAACAGATGCTAAATTTTAAACGTCTTCGCCTATCGCGATTCTAATATCGCATTTGTTTTGTTCGTCGCGAGTTCGATATCATTTTTATTTATCCGGGTTCTTCCTAAATTTTCATGATGTTTGGAACATCGTTATTCCAAAAATCGGTGCCCGGTGATTATTTAAACTCATCGCCCGCGTGAATACGAAATTCGGAAGCTCGACCCACTCGGACGATTTTATCCTAGGCCAATTAAATAGAACTCATCAATTAAGGTTTTTGGCGCAAATAATTCTGTCCCCACTCGTCAACCGAGAAAATGGTGTCTGAGAATTTATAATTGAGATTCGATTCTCCACGTAAATTATCTGTTGACGTGGAATTGGGTGTCGACTGCGGATGAAATTATTTGATTTCAAATCAAATTGAACACAGTCTGAAATACTGTTATTCACACCGTCCGGATTTTTTCCGACGACGTCTCGCCCTGATCCAAAACTTTGGATATAAATAACAGATACGAATTCACCTGACTCCAGATTAGTCATCAAATCAAATCCTTCTCAAATATTCTGTCGAACTTATTTTGGTCTGACCTTTTAAATATCTCTCAAATCCAAATATCAGAACCCCAAATATCTATGATTTTTCGGTTAAAGAAATTAAAAAGAAACAGAAAAAATATCTACTAATCCTATCCTATTGCCACCTCTTCAGATTTTTACCACCACTCAAGAACAGTTTAAATCCAGCCGCCGCCCCTATCTTCTGAACCACGCCGCGCAGCCACGGAGAAAAATCAAGCCGCCCAAATAGGTCCTAATGTTTGCGGGACTATAGGTGTTAAAAATGGGAAGTTTTATTAATATATATGATACACAGGTTAACCGGTAAATTAGTTTAGAAAGTTAATGAAAGTTCTTCTATCAAACTTTATAAGTGTTAGGTGTCCAAGAATTTTGAAGTTAAGTTATAAGTCGTTTAGTGTGTTCTCTAAACTAGGTATGATATTCTATGTATGTTGGTCGATTTCATGATTTGAATGAATGTTGATTGCTATTTCAAATATTTAGGATTAAGTAACATCGATATATCTGTTTCAACCAAAATCTAGGGTCTGTCTGATAAGTAATGCGTATAAACACTTTAGGTCTTTTAGTTCTAAAGTTGGAATTGGTATATTGTATAAAATATGCTTGGTTATAGGTTACAAGTGTTTCATCCTTTTTAATGTAGATTATCTATCTTATACTCGTTATACTCGTGCTCATACATGTGCATCGTGCATCTCATGAGTTACGATAAATAATCGCGTGATGCGGAAGACAAGCCAAGTCGACCCCAAGCGCGGACTACTCCGCATGGTGGTGCTGGTAGACGAACCTGTCTGATCAAGTGCTAGGACAAGGATGATCGTCAAGTGGATGTCACCTAACAAACACTAACCTAGTGTTATTCAGGCAAGCCCCGGTGCATTTGCCACCTCCTTGTGTTTTAAAATCTTTATCACCTTGTTTGATGCATTAGGTGATAGGAGTTGTGTGCTAAACCATTGATGCATTTCCTTCCTTGGAAAATTGACTACCCTTCCTTGATACCCTTTTACAAAAAGGATTTTTGATTCTTAGCCTTGCTCTAGAAAAACAAAATGTTTTGTTTTAAAAACAAAAGTGATGCTTAAGTGGATGGGATGTTTTCAAAAATAAAACTTGATGGTGGATCTGTCAAAGGCCTTGATGGGTTCAACATCGGAAAAGATGTACCTCTGCCAGGTACCAGACTTTGGGTTGAAATTAATAAAGCTGAGACCGGGCAGTTGACTTGCACGAGAAGGGAGTCTCGGTGTAGCGTCTCCGTCTGAGTCGATTAAGGACCGTCTCGATGTAGGCTTGATGATTGAGGACCTTTTAACTGGTCACGTGCCTCATCATGGGTAAGCTTTGCCTCGGGCAGACTAATACCAGAATAAGACAACACGCAATGGGAGTCGAGAGATGGCGAGAGTAGCGTGTAGCCTCCGTGGCAAGAGGCTAGACGGTGGTGTATATGTGCTCTCGGTTGGCGTGAACCTGATCTGGTCTTAAGAACCCCGGTGGCGAGTTGACATATGCAAGGGTTAAGTGCTACATATGTCGTGTGATCGGAGATCCCTAGCTGGGTATTAATCGATTTGGATCACCGTTACTTCTTGGACATGAAGACTTGGTCACTGCCCTACACGTAGCAATCCACTGAACTGAAGGGATGATAAAAAGACGGCTAGTATAGGCCAAGTGATTGAACTAGGGTAGAAAGAACTCTAGATGCAGGTAATTTTACTTAACATGACAAGTAAAACTGGATTTTTAAGGATCCACTCATAGTAAGCTTTTCTGCAAAACAGAGTTTTTGATTCTTGATAAGCCATACCTTGAATCCGTCTAGCCAGCATACCCTTGAGAGTCTTTTCTTTAGTCGGGTAAGTCTTGCTGAGTAATTCCATACTCAGGGTTTTATTCCCTGTTGTTTTTTAGGTTATAGTTTTGTGCTGCTGATGATGGTGTTAAGTGTCGGTGGGCTCGACCTTCTTATAAGTCTAAGTAACTCTTCTATACTTCTTATTGAGGATGGTCACTTGAGCTAGCAAATATTTCAAACTTATACTTTTGTAATCACTCCGATAAATATAATGTAAAAATTATGTAACTTGTAAAATTTGGTAATAAGATTTCCGCTGCAAAAATATTGGTGTGTGATTTGTGTTACTTAATCTTGCGGTCCTGGTTGTAAGTGGTTTATCCGAGGTCCTTGGGGCACTCGGACAGATCCTATTAAGTTATCTGGTGCACATGCATAGCCGTCTGAGGTCTTTGCGACAAGGACAGGTGCATGTGGGCCCGATAATTTGGAAGGTTCTGCCACAGCTGGTATCGGAGCAGCATTAAGTATATACGGTCACGTACGTATTTTCAAAACAAAAGTTTTGATTTTGAAAAACCTATTTTCAACTAAACACATTGTTTGGTTTTGAAAAATAGATTTGAAAAACTATAATGCTAGCGACATCCTCTGTTAAGCCCTAAACTAAGGACTATCAGGTGGCTTAGTTGAAAACCACTAACCCACAACCAGGGGTATTGCATACATGTATATTGTTATTTTGAGGCGATTCAGTTCTGAATGGATCGATGCTCAGGTATGGTGAGATGTGAGAGCATGACCGAACAAACGTCAGCCTAGGGAAGAGTATAAAAAGCGCTTGATTATATACATGTTTTACATATGTATATATGAAGGCTGCGATGTGGAGTATTTATTTTTCTGAGATTCAGTACGCCATGGATGTGTATGGGTATACAGACATGGGAATACTGAGAAGTGTAATGTACTTGTAACGACACACCTACGCTCAGGTAAGAAGGCGAGTTACCATAATGAGTTGCCCTATGGTTAAAGTGTGGCAACGACGCCTATGTGTGGCTCGACGCTTAATGATGAGCTGGCCTCCATATAGCAATATATGGAGTATAAACTGTGATAAATTGTCATGTGTGAACTGCATCATGGGAAACTGGGCTGTGATGAAATTTTCTGCTGGTACACTAACCTCGAAAACGTATGTGTAGTTGACGACTAGCAAAATACCGTGAGAGTCGTAAGTATGCCACCGAGATAGAACGCTATTGCCACATTATGTTGGCAAAATTAGTGAGGACGAATAGGACGAGCATGCATCCTGATTGTTGCATCATGTTTGTCACCTATACATCCAAAATGCTTCTCTCATCCTTATTCCAGTAACCTGTGATTGTAGATAATGTGGTGTAATGCTGTATTATGGACTTCGATGAAATAGTTGTCCTCCGTTCTTTAGGTAACCTATTTAGGTGTTATATATGTGTTTGCTCTGGTGCTTGATGTACTGATAGAAGGTTAGTAGTTTGGTTACCTAAACCCAAACTAGGCTATGTTCTTGTCTAGTGAGCCATGACCCAAAGTTGATTTTTCCGTCATCACTCCATGACCAAACACCTAAAAATAAATGCCTAGATAATTTCTTTGTTGGACCTAAAGTGTACCCGGACTTGAAACAAGAATCTCGAGTCATGTCCCCATCCTAAACCATATCCTTATTCAGTTGGTGCAAGCGGATGTACCTTATCTAGTTTTCCTATTTTTAAGGATCGCCGTGTTATTTTACCAACCTAACCTAGGAAAGGCATGTCCGACTATTTTCTTGAGTTTGATGCCTTTGGTTTCCTCATATTTATCGAAGGCATACCAACTTAATCTTATGATTGTTTTCCCCTATATCTAGTCAGATACTGATCGTTGACCTTGTGATCTCTACGATGGGCATAGAAATATGCTTGGGGCTGAAGTAACAGTCTCCCGTCGTACTCCTTTCATCAAATTTAGGTTATGGCCATACCTTGTTCATTTCATCGGGCCATGATCTGTTTGCCTCTCTACTTGTAACCATCCTTACAGGTGGAGTATCTCTTTGTACATTGTCACCCTTGCCCAATTCATTTGTGTCGCATGAGATTTCTTATTGGTTAAGTCTGCTAATGGTGTTATGACTAAAACCGATGGCACCGCGCTGATACCGAGGGCCTCTTGTGGGTGATCAGCACATGGTTGCGCTACTCGGCACACGCTAGTATCACAGTTAGTAGTCATAATTCATTATGAGATTATATCAATATGTTATCTTCCGTAGACCTCCTCCTTGAAACAATTTCTATGTTGTTTGTGAAGTGATCAAGCAACATCTGTCATCTCCATTGGATCAAAAGGGCATACCACTTTCATGTGTGGTCTTATTTCTTTTGATCTTGGTAGTGACTACTCAAACAAGTTTCCTTTACATCCTTTGTGTAAAGGTGAAGCCTTGGAGCTTTTTAGTGTCGAGAGACAACTGATTAGCTCTCAAAATGGAGATTGATTTTTCCCTGCTGTTGAGATGCAGGAGTTTGTTCATTCGCTCTCTTATTTAATCCAAGTATTCCCTAACCAAGTGGATAATTCATCTCGCATGAAGAAACAGATGAACAACCTGACCAAATGGATTTCTGCCCAAGTGCATGATCAACTGTTAGTATGAGTGAACTCTCAACCCTTGGCTTACCGATGGTACTGAGAGGACTTGCTCAATGTCAAAAGTAGTTCAACAAGTTGGTTTTACTAACTTGTAACTGCCCAGTGAACAAAGGTTGAGTTTAGAGATTGTTTCATCGAGTTGTCTAAACTCACTTTGGTTCAACCCACCCTAAAGAAAGTACTTTGAAGAATCGAGATTAAGTCGGCCAGTAACCACCTAATGATCGCTCTAGTCATGCCTCCATTGCCTCACGTGTGGTTTTTTCAGCATGTGTGATCAAGTCGAGCCATGATTAATTCTGGATAAAATAGATTGGTTGCAAAGTCCGCATCTACAGATTCCTTCACCAGTGAATTTTTGAGTCTCTATCATTTTTCAGGGACTTGGATTTTCGGGCTAACACGAGTTAATTGTGATGATATTCGACATCCGCACTCATCTCATGTGCTACGAACTTACTGTAACCACTTGTTGGTAAACCTCTTTCTGTGTGTTTTAGCCAAGATGGTGCATCTGATTCTGTTTGGGTAAGATCGCGTATTTGCCACTCGCTCAACAGACTCAGATAGTACAGTGTCATCAGAAAAAGCAAACTGCACACATGGAACCTTATGTGTTCTTTTGGCAGACATTGTCTCTATTGTTGGACATCTCTAAATTAGCTTACAACGATACATGATATGTCCACTAGAGAAACAACATACTGAGACACTCCCCTTTGCTTGGAACTGTCTTATGATTATCGCGGGTACGGACATGGGTTACATGCTTCTCTACTCTTAAAAGTCTTTCGCTCCGAATCTCGGGACGAGATTCTTTTAAGGAGGAGGGTTGTAACACCCTAGGTGTTTATATTCCGCTCGACAACGAGTATGAATTTAAGCACGTAATTCCATACTCAGGGTTTTATTCCCTGTTGTTTTTCAGGTTATAGTTTTGTGATGCTGATGATGGTGTTAAGTGCTGGTGGGCTCGGCCTTCTTATAAGTCTAAGTAACTCTTCTATACTTGTTATTTAGGATGGTCACTTGAGCTAGCATATATTTCAAACTTATACATTTGTAATCACTCCGATAAATATAATGTAAAAATTATGTAACTTGTAAAATTTGGTAATAAGATTTCCGCTGCAAAAATGATGGTGTGTGATTCGTGTTACTTAATCTTGCGGTCCAGGTTGTAAGTGGTTTATCCGAGGTCCTTGGGGCACTCGGACAGATCCTGTTAAGTTATGTGGTGCACATGCATAGCCGTCTGAGGTCTTTGCGACAAGGACAGGTGCATGTGGGCCCGATAATTTGGGAGGTCCTGCCACAGGCCATTTTATTGCCTCATGTACTGAAAGTTCCCTTTTGTCGAGAATATGATCTATATGTCTCCTAAAGAGGGGGGTAAATAGGCGAATAAAAATTATCACTTAAAAACTAAAAATTCTTACTCTACTCGAAGACTGTATTGCAGTGGAATGAAAGAACTGAAGTTCCTGTAAAATACCCTGCACTTTGAAGACAGCTTATACCATAGATAAGTATTGAAGTGCAAGTATAAAAACAAACAAGACAGAGAGACATCACACAACAAAGAGCAGAGCACACGAACACAGGGATTTAACTCGAGGTTCGGCCAAGCCTGAAATGCTTGCCTAGTCCTCGTTGGAGTTAGACACACCTTGGCTTAGAGTCTATTTCAACTCATTCCTCTGTTTGCTCAGATCTGTCAATGTGACAAATAGAGCCTTCCACTATGTTGATGACGGTTACAATGACACCGTGACTGCTTACAATCTTCTCGACAATACTGAAAGGGAAATGTGCCCTTGGGAAATTTCTATTTTATTTTGGTGATTAAATGCTCAACACATCGTCTTGGACTAACATCTTGATGTATGAGCATAGGCACAAATATTTGAAAGGCAAATTGAGAAACATAGGAAAAGTGCATTTGGTGCATGTTGGGGTCTTCTTCACTGCCGATGGTCCTCAAGACAAAAACACCTTCGGCAAAAGTAATACAGAAGTCTTCCCTCCTTCTGCTGAAGATTCTCAAGACCAAGACCTTGCGTAGAAGCAATGATGCCAAATGCCGAAGCTACCATCAGCTTCGGTTCAAATCAAGTGGAAGAGGAAAAGACTAGATAGACCTTAGTAATCTAAGTTATGTCTATAAATAAATGTTGAGGGTCATGAATGTAATTTTACCCGGACTGCGTCCCGTGTCTATAAATAGATGAACAGTAACATCGTACTGTTCACTCTGAATTGTAATCGTTCTCTCGCATTAGCACCTTCGAACAAGACGAAGATATCAATGTAATATTAACTCTGTTAATATTTGCATGTATATTATAAAATACCAAATAAATTAGTGAATTATATTTGTTATCTTTATGCATTCTTATTTATCTATGAAATGATGAAGGCATGTCCTTCATCACCTTCGTTCAAAGATCATTATATCCAAGAGGAGATAATGCTTTGATGGACGAAGGTCCTTTAATGCTTAACAATTGTGTTGCCTTGTTCTTGATTCACAGCATTTAAGAACAAGTGACCAACATTGGCACCCACCTTCGGTGAACTCACGTCCAACCACGACAGTGACAATGGCTTCGCAAGGAGCTTAAGCCATGGCACCTTTGGCTATGAAGCTGATGCTCCCAATCACGGGTGGTTCAAGTTCTGAGCCAGCTTATAACAAGAAACAGAAAAAGAGGCACAAAGAAGGGTACAACATGTTGGACTACAAGGACCTTTCATCAAATCCAAATGGTCACACATTCCAGTCACCTTCTCTCAGGAGGACCTTCAGCTCAAGGACTACCCCCATAATGATGCAATGGTCAAATCCTATGTTATCAAAGGGTTTTTGGTTCACAATGTCCTTGTAGACATTAGTAGTGCAGCAGATATCATCTTCGCAAAATCCTTTAGGCAGATGCAAGAGCAGGATGATAAGATACATGATGCAACACATCCCCTCTATGGCTTTGGAGGAAGGCAGATAATGGCACTTGGCAAGATAACAATGCAGATTACCTTCGGCTATGTTCACAATACAAGGACAAAGCAAGTCGTCTTTGACATTGTTGATATGAAGTATCCTTACAATGCAATTATTAGTCAAGGAACATTAAATGCCTTCGAAGCAATATACTTCATCCAACATATCTATGCATGAAGATACCATCAGACCAAGGTCCCATAGCTGTGCATGGGAGTCAAGAGGCTTCTAGAAGGGCCAAAGGGAACTAGACAGATTCAAAGTCCATCCATAATATAGATGAAGCTGAAGCCCATCAACAGTATAAGCACAAAAGAGATAAAGCTGCCTCAGCAGATCAACCGAAGCCCATGCTTTTATGCGAAGACATAGCTGAGCAGAAGGTGTTGCTGGGATCTCAATTGTCTGTTGAACAAGAAAAAACTTTATTGAGGTTTTTGTTCAACAACAAGGATGTCTTTGCTTGGTCAGCCAATGATCTTTGTGGTGTTAACAGAGATATCATCGAGCATTCACTTAATGTAGATCTGACTATTAGGCCAAGAAAGTAGAAGCTTCGGAAGATGTCCGATGATAAAGCCAAAGGTGCACGAAATGAAGTTAAAAGGCTTCTGAGTGCCGGTGTAATCAGAGAGGTAACATATCCAGAGTGGCTAGCCAATACTGTGATGGTGAAGAAAGCTAATGGAAATGGAGAATGTGCATTGATTTTACAGATCTCAATAAGGCATGTCCGAAGGATGAGTTCCCATTGCCAAGAATAGATTCTCTTGTGGATGAAACAACTACTTCAGAGCTCATGAGTCTACTAGATTGCTACTCAGGCTATCATCAAATCTGGATGAAGAAAGAAGACGAGCCCAAGACAAGCTTCATAAACCCTAGTGGGACCTACTGCTACGTTTCGATGCTTGAGGGGCTCAAGAATGTTGGAGGAAGCTTCAACAGAATGACTGCTAAAGTCCTTTGCACACAAATTGGTAGGAATATTCTAACATATGTTGATGATATCATAGTCAAAAGTTCTAAGCAAGAAAATCACACTACTGATCTACAAGAAACGTTCGCCAATTTTAGAAAGGCAGGTCTCAATCTCAACCCAGAAAAAAGTGTTTTTGGGGTGAAGAAGGGGAAGTTTCTTGGGTGTCTCGTGTCAACAAAGGGAATTGAGGCAAACCCAAGTAAGATAGAAGCAATACTTCGGATGGAGCCATCAAAGTCAAGAAAAGGCGCTCAAAGGCTGACAGGAAGGTTGGCTTCATTGTACAGATTTATTTCAAGATTGACGGAAAGGAACTTGCCATTCTTTGAAGTTTTGAAGTCAGCCAAAGTCTTCGAGTGGGGACCAATTCAGCAAAAAGCTTTCGAAGAGCTGAAACAATATTTAATAGAGCTGACAACTTTAACCCCACCTTCGTCAGGAGCCCCATTGCTGCTATATGTAGCTGCTTCTCATGCCGCAGTTGGTGCAAGAAAAGCAAGATGACCAAGCGAAGAAGCAAGTGCCAATATACTTTGTCTTTGAAGTCCTTAGTCCATCAAAGAAAAACTACATAGAGTTGGAGAAGGTACTATATGCTGTATTGATGGCATCCAGAAAGCTTCGACACTATTTCTAGTCATACCATATCATAGTACCTTCTTCTTAGCCTCTCAAGGACATAATAAGGAACAGAGACGCCACAGGAAGAGTTGGGAAATGTGCTGCAGAGTTGAATGAATTCACCATAGATTATGTTCATATATCTTCAATTCAATCTCAAGCATTAGTAGACTTCATTGCAGATTGGACGCCAGGTGCTCAGGACGAAGAAAAAATAAAGGATGAAGAAGATTGGATAGTGTTTTGTGATGGGTCATGGGGAACCTTCGGCACAGGAGCAGCTGCCATTCTAATTTCACCATCTAAGATCAGAACCTGCTACACAGCAAGACTGAAGTTCAGTTGCACAAATAACATTACAGAGTATGAAGCCCTTCTCTTGGGGCTTCGAAAGCTTAAGGCAATGGGAATAAGAAGGGAAATCATCAAATCTGACTCACAAGTTATTATAGGTCACATTGACAAAAGCAGCAAAGCAAGAGTTCCGAAGCTCGAGAAGTATCTGGATATAGTCTGAAAAATGGAAGCCTCTTTCGAGGGCTTCTCTGTAAAGAATATCCCAAGAGGAGAAAATGAACATGCAGACCTATTAGCCAAGTCAGCAGCACAGGGGCTCCCATTACCTTCGGAAGTATTTTTTGAAACAATAAAGGCACCTTCAGTCAAACTCATGGAGCGAGCAGTGCTTACAATCTCACCAGTGCACAGTGAAGATTGGAGAACTGAGATTGTATCTTTCTTGTATGGCAATTGTCTTTCGAATGATGAAGTTTATAACAAAAGAATGGAAGCTAGAACAAGGCCTTATGTAATCATAGAGGGAGAGTTGTATAAACAAGGAGTCTGCTCTCCATTACTGAAGTGTTTGTCTAGAACCGAAGGTCAGGAGCTAATGAAGGAGATACATACAGGACTGTGCGAAGCTCATATTGGGTCTAGGCCTTTACTTGGAAAGGTTTTCAGACAAGGATTTTTTTGGCCGAAGGCAGCTTCGGATGCAGCAGATTTAGTTCAAAAATGTGAAAACTGCCAGAAGTGTGCCAGAAACCAAAAACAACCTTCGTCTCTAACTCAGCTAATCCAGCCCACCTGGCCATTGCAAAGGTGGTGGTCTAGATTTTATAGGCCCACTTTCACCAGCGCAAGGAAATTTAAAATATGTTGTAGTAGCGGTGGAATATTTCTCAAAGTGGATTGAAGCTAAACCTCTAGCTACAATCACTTCGGCCAAGGTCCAAAAGTTTTTCTGGCAAAATATTGTTTGTCGCTTCGATGTGCCGAAGGCCAATACAGTTGATAATGGAACTCAATTTGATACCAAAACATTCAAAGCTTTTTGTGACCAAATTGGTACAAAAATACATTTTGCATCAGTGAGACATCCAGAATCAAATGGACTGGTAGAACGAGCCAATGGAATCATAATAACAGGGATAATGAAGTCAATCTTCAATCAGCCCAAAGGAAAGTGGCCAGGCGAGTTAATAAAAGTGGTATGTAACCACAACACTGTTGTCTCAAGGTCAACATGATTTACCCCATTCAAACTTATGTTTGGTGATGAAGCAATAACATCGGAAGAAGCAAGAACGGGTTCAATAAGGACCCTAGCTTTGGTAGAAGATGAAGAGGATTGTAAAATAACAAAAGACACCATAGAAGGGATCATACTCCAAGCAATAGATCACATCAATAAATATCAAGCTAAAATAGTTAAATGGCGTGATCAAAAGGTAAGACTGAAAAACATCAAACTAGGACATTTGGTACTTTGGAGAGTGGCCAACCCAGATACAGTGGGAAAACTTCAGCTCAAATGGGAGGGTCCTTTCTAGGTGGTGTCTTCGTCAAGACTGGGTCGTACAAGCTGAAAGACATGGATGGAAACGACATTCCAAGATCATGGAATTTAGATGAACTCTGGAGATATTATGTGTAAATCTTGTAATTTTCTTATTTTTTCCTATGGCACCCTTTTCCTTTCAAGAGGGGAGAAAGGTTTTTAACGGGACCACAGGTTGTAATTTTTGTTTTTTGAGCAACCCTATGCAATACAAGGGCCAAATTCCCCCACATGTAAAAAAGTATGAAGAAGCTCTGAAGTAGTCCCTAAGGGGATGTAGAGCTAGAATGCCACCTAAGTAAAAGGTGAAGAAGCTCCAAAGTCATTCCCAAGGGAATGCAGAGCTTAAATGCCACCTAAGTAAAAGGTGAAGAAGCTCTAAAGTCTTTCCTAAGGGGATGCAGAGCTTAGCTCCAAAGTCATTCCTAAGGGAATGCAGAGCTGAACAATCACCTAAGTAAAAGGTGAAGAGACTCCAAAGTCATTCCTAAGGGAATGCAGAGTCTGGGTGTGTGTTTGTGTGAGTTTATTACCTTGGGCATACATTTGCATACTTCATCACATCATCTTTTGCATTCATACAAACATACATTAGGCATTTGTAGATTCATCATCATGGCATAAAGCATAAAGCATTAACTGGAAAAGTGTGGGGTTCCTGTCTTCAATGAGAAAACGCTTCGAATACACAAAGAGACTTCAAATGAAACTTCGTTGTATACGAGAGGTGCTTCGATGTGAACGAAAAGAAGGGAAGGTATTTTTCGCCTTCGGCTCAAAAAGCTACGAACATTGGTTTCGTCCACAGCAAAGCAGACATCACACGGATGGAAGGTAAAATAGCATTACAAAGCATTTATAAATATTTACAATTCTGTTCACATTCAATTACAATCCTACGACAAATAATACACTTCTTGCACAAAGAATTTCCAAAAAGGTTTTCTACAGATATCAACAAAGGGAAGGCCTCTAAAGTCTTCGGTTCAGACCTAACTTCGATTCACTAACATTCGGAGCCATCACCCTGAAGAATGATGACGAAAAGGGTAATGAGGAATCTGGTAAGGAAAAACGTAAAATAAAATAATAGGGGTAAAGATTTATACCTTGTTGAGCAGATTACGAGCTTCGTCTCCAGCTAGCTCTCGGCCACCCTTTCCTCAAACTTGGGTGATAAATCTGTTGCCCATGCTTCGAGCTTCGGCTGGGATATCAATGAGGTTCGATGCCGAAAGGTTAAAATTTGGCCTATTAACGGCCCTTGCACGATTGCACCCGGCTTTTATGAAAGCGACGGCCGTACCCTAAAAAGCCACTAGCGCACAGAAGTCACCATGGCCAGTTATGACTTCATCGAGGATGTCAACCTCCTTCTCGACGCATTCGAGTGCTCCAGGCACATCTTCGGCAGAGAGGCTAGCCTCCTCGGATGCAGCTCCAACTGAATTGACTATACTTCTTAATCGAGCTTCATGTACAGAGCTTTGGCTAGCCTCCTTGCAAAGTTAAAAACATTTCTCTTTAAGAGTTCTCAACACTTCACTAAGCTTCATGTACTTCTCAGCCTCAAACTTGAGTGTCATGTTCAGAGCTTTGGTTTCACGGTTGAATCGGCTGGAGTTTACTTCCAAAAGTGTCTGGGCCTCTATCAGCTCCTCACTCAATTTCTTATTCTGAGCTTGCGCTTCAGCAAGCGATCCTTCGGCTGAATGCAGCAAATAATCTTTCTCTTTTAGAGAATTTTCAAGTTTCTTGATCTTATCTTCCAAACTCTTGACAATAACCTCGTTTTTCCTATCTTCATCATCTTGTTGCATTTTTAAAGCTTTACTTAGTAACAAACTCTGTAAAATGAATTAAAAGTTAGAATACTTAAGTTAACATGAAGATATCAGCGTTAACTTGTAAAAAGGATCTTACTTTGAAGTTTGATTAAAATAAATTGCCTATGATGTGCTGGCGTCTGTAGCAGCTGATGTCCTTTTCGAGCTTCGGGAAGCCAATACTCTTAGACAGGGTACCTATAATTTTAGCACCGGCATGGTCACGATGTGTCCCACAACTTCTTCATCGACCCCGCCAAAGAGCATTGACCCCGGCTGGTAGCCACAGGAGATTGCAAATTCTTTTAGCTCTGGCATGTCCTCTTCGGAGAGCTGTTGGCCGCCTAAGTTGCCGTAGGTCGAAATTCACTCCTTTCGAAAAGGTTTCTTTAATCTTCTTCCCCTTGTCAGAAGCTACAACGACTACCTCCTTCTCCACAACCACGTCTGTTATAAGTCTATCAATTTCGGACAGAGTGGTTGTAATATTTTCATCTTCGGCTACAACAGTAGCTTCGGCATCAGTCGATTTAGCAGCTTTGTCTGCCGAGGCTGAGGGCGGGATCTGTTCAATGGCTTCTAGTATATTCATCATGCAATGTTTCTTCTGGCACCCGTCTGTCCCATCAGCAGCCGAAGAGATTTCCTTTTTCTATAAGAGGCTAGTCTGTTCCAACCCCAGAGGACTTAGCGATGTGAACGAGAAAGACTTAGTCATTACCTTCAATATTTCCGAGACCTCCGCAGTAGAAGACGAAGGGCTCGCAGTTTGCTTCGGCATATCCTGCATCTTCGTCTTCTCAAAGGATTTCTCAGCAAGCTTCCATTTTTTGGGAGCCGACACAGTTTTTCTCTTCTTCGAATTCTCTTGGTCTTCTTTGACAGACTAGATAGCTTGCCTACTCAGAATACTGACAACCCTTTTCCTTTTGACTTCTCTGGCCCCTTCATCAAGCCTTTCGTAGTCAGGGTACTCAAAGTTAAGAGCATCCATTACACGATTTAGCCTTTGTTTTGGCCGGGTGCCGAAGGCAGCAGTCATTAGTTGACCTTCTTTTCTTGTATAGTTTCCAAGAATTTTGTTGCACATGGTTTCTATCAGTTCTAACCATTCAGTGCATGGTTCTTTAAACCTTTTTTGAAATTTGAAGCGGTACGACAGACGAACAAGCTCATATTTTTCCCTTCTTCTTTCTTCTTCGGCATTCCCCAGCCGCTAGAAGTTGGGAATGTCCGGTTTGCATGATATTCTTGGACCAAATCTCTTGTGTTGATATGCGCAGCCACAACCCTAATCTCCACTTCAGCCCATTGGCAAGGAGAACCCAGCTGCATGTGGCACAGGGGCCGAGTCATGCCCAAGTTTAGTCGCAATGGACTCATCACCATGCTCATAAGCTTTTCCTTTTTCTTTTCGAATGCCTTAACATAGAACCATTCACTTGTCTAGCCAGTGGGCTACTTGGTCTGGTAGCCGATCAAGGGGGCCTTCGTATCCTTTCGGTATGCAAAGTTGTAGCATCCAAAATTTTTATGCAGACCATCAGCCCTTGCCTTTGTCTGATAATGAAGTTCATGAACCCGGGAAAACCCTTCGGCATTAGCACTCTTTCCATGGCTTCGGAGTGCCTGATGTAAACACTAAGCCTGACGATAGCGTTCGGGGTCAGCTGATGGAGATATATCTCAAATTTCTTTAAAACCTCCCCTACCATCTCGTAAAGGGGGAACTGAAGCCCCGCCCTGAAGAAGCTCTTAAATACAACAACCTCATCTTCCTTTAGCTCTGGATTTACTTCTTCTCCAACAAAGCGAATCAATTCATCTTCATTCTCTCCAAAATAACCTAGCTTCTTCATCACAACCAGATCCTCTGCTTTTACTGTGGATTTTCCAAATTCAATATGACTAGGTTTGGTTGGGCACATAATACTATCGTCATCTTCACTTCCGTTACCACTCCTGACTTCGGCCAAAGGTTGTTCAGCTTCAGCGACGGAGGTACCTTCGGCAGTAGCTCCTTCTTGCACAACCAGACCTAACTGCCTCATCACTTCTGATATGGGAGCTGTCTTGGTTACTTTAGTCTCATCTCCCTCACGAGACACCCTAGCAGTGGATGTTACTCTGGCCATTTCAGTGTTCAGCTTCTTTTAGACGAAGGCGATCTTAAGTGACGAAGCGCTTGTTTGAAGGCACAATGCAGAGAGCTTCAGCTTCGGTTAAAATTTTCAATAGCACAACAGTGCAATAGCAATGAATGCTATGGTAACTTCTCACCAACCTGTCTGTTTATATAGTCCTGCAGGAGAAGAAGGCGAACCGCCAAAGCATGTATACTGGCTGAACGGTGGACCGGCCAACGCTCGGAATATTTTAATCATTTTTTGATAACAAGGTCAGGGAAGGTGTTTTCGGACCTTCGGCATTCCGAAGCCTTCGTGTTTCCCGCAGATCGAGCTCGTTATGAAAAAACAATCTAGCACCGTGAAGGGGCTACTGTTGGTGGTCTTCTTCTCCGCCGAACGTCCTCAAGGCAAAAACACCTTCGGCAAAGTAATACAGAAGTCTTCCCTCCTTCTATCGAAGATTCTCAAGACGAAGACCTTGCGTAGAAGCAACGATGCCAAATGCCGAAGCTACCATCAGCTTCGGTTCAGATCAAGCGGAAGAGGAAAAGACTAGATAGTCCTTAGTAATCTAAGTTATGTCTATAAATAAATGTTGAGGGTCATGAATGTAATTTTACCTGGGCTGCATCCCGTGCCTATAAATAGATGAACAGTAATACCGTACTGTTCATTGAATTGTAATCGTTCTCTCGCATCAGCACCTTCGAACAAGTCGAAGATATCAATGTAATATTAACTCTGTTAATATTTGTGTGTATATTATAAAATACAAATGCAAATAAATTAGTGAATTATATTTGTTATCTTTATGCATTCTTATTTATCTATGAAATGATGAAGGCATGTCCTTCACCTTCGTTCGAAGATCATTATATCCGAGAGGAGATAATGCTTTGAAGGACGAAGGTTCTTTAATGCTTAACAATTGTGTTGCCTTGTTCTTGATTCACATCATTTAAGAATAAGTGACCAACAATGCATATTGAAAATCCTATTACATCAAAGGAAATAGGTATGATTCTAGCACTTAGTAAATTGTTTTAGTTGCTAACTATGTTTATCTAAGTGCTAGGAAAATTCTCAAGTCAAACCATTCTGGAGAAATGGTGTTTGGCTAAGATTAGCCAAACTTGTGCTAGTCTGGGAGCACTGGACTGTCCGGTGTGCATCAGATAGTGTATAGTGCCTAGGCTAAGTCCATCGACAAACATGCCGCTCTCGAGAATCCACCGCTATAATTCACCGGACTGTCCGGTGTGCTAGCCACGTGCCTGGCCAACGGTCGGCTGCGCAATCAACGTCGGACATGTCAACCAGGGCACAGGACAGTCTGGTGCACCCATTGACAGAAGGCAACCAGGGCCTTTGAAATGAAGTTCAAACGACTCCTAGGTTTCTTGGGGCTATAAAAGGAACCTCTAGGTTCCATGGAGCTAAAAAGTACACTTTGAGCAATCTACAACTCCTAGACTATGAGACCACACTATTGATTCATTAGATAGAGATTTGAGCGTGTTCTTGAGCTGTGACTCCACAGTTTTGATTCTTGTGCTCTCTTCTTGACTTGTGTGCATGTTGTTGCTGTGATTGAGTTCTTGTGTGTGTTTTTACTCCCATCCTTACTCCATTGCGATTGTAAACATTTGTGTAAGGCGTGAGAGACTCCAATTTGTGGAGATTCCTCACAACTGGGAATTGATATAAGGAAGACAAATGTAGTACTCAAGTTTGATCTTTGGATCACTTGAGAGGGGTTGAGTGCAACCCTTGATCGAAGGAGGTCACCACAACATGGAGTAGGCATTGGCTGAACCACGGGATAAAATTGTCTTGTCACTTATCTATTTACTTTATTGCAATTGTTGTCTTCTTGAGTTCTCATATTCACTTGCATTATTGCTCCTAAGTTTGATACACATTTCAAAGGAGCAATCAAGTGAAGAGTTATCCTCTCTCCATCTCTACTCATAAAAACTTGGTTTTAGCTTTCACCAACACTCATTATAAACCAAGTTTGTGTCGTTTAGAGTTAATTTTTGTAGCATCACCTATTCACCCACCCTCTAGGTTCTTCAACACTTCGGCAGAGTAACAACGCTCAAGATCTTACTCTTGCTCTCAACATCACTTCCCCTCTCTCTAATGACTTATAACTGCTCCTCTACACAAACTAGAGAGATACACAAGAGAGGGAGAGAAAGAATATGATCACTTGATGTATAGACTTGTTTGCTGAAGTTGTGTACTCCAAATGGGTGCCTAGGGGTCCCTTTTATAGCCTCAAAGAGCCCTTAGCCGTTGCCCCTATCCTTGCAAAGAAGATCCAAATTTCCTTCTGTCCATGGTTGCACCGGATAGTTCGGTGCACAACGGTCACCTCTCTATGTAGCCGTCACCAGATTAGATGACCAATTCCTTTCCTTTTCGGGTGGGCACCAGACTGTCCGGTGGCCCCATCCAACTATTGCGCGCTGACGTGGTCGAGCGACCGTTGTGTGCTGACTTTTGCACCGCCTAGAGATCCGTTGGCAACTAGGCACACTGGACTATATGGTGAATTATAGCTAGCGAGCCTGAGCGAAGGCTGAGAGCGACCAATTAACTAGGCCAGCACCAAACATGTCCGATGCACACCAGACTATCTAGTGAAGCCCAGTTTGGGCCAAGTTTTGCTCTCTTGAGCCAAACTCTTTCACTTCTTCTTGACTCTCTTTGAGAGGTTCCCTAAAACTTAGATAAACATAGTTAGAGCATAACCCAATTGACTAAGTCTTGGGATCATACCTCCTTCACTTCTTTTCTCCAGAATTTCCGTTTCACCTCAAACATAGCTCCAAAGGACTTTTTCTACAACCATGGTTAGAGAGCAAAACCAAAGTGACATATGTGTAGTAGAAAGTGTATGCAACATATTTGAACACTCAAACTTGCATACTTAACCTTCTTCATCGGTTTGCTCCTTTTGGCATGTTTTGACGTTGATGTTGCACTCCAAAACTCCAAGTATCCATGACTTGATCTAGTTTGCCATCCGTGAGCTCCAACATCCTGCAAAGGTCACACAAAACATATCCAAACACAGGAACAACCCAAACTAAAGTTCAAAGTGAATTGCTCTTTTTGGTTGCTTTTAGGTTCTGGCTTTGACACTATTCTTCCTTCTTATGACATTGTTCTTCATCTTGGGCTTGATCTTGAGCCTTATGACTTACACCACATAACCATAGATGTAACCTCATTGGTTGTAAGTCATGTCCTTAGATAGTGATCTTCGATGCACCATACCTCTTCTCAACTCGATCAACCTTGACTTTGCAAGTCTTCTTCTTCACCCATGGCTTTGGATTCCTCGACCTCCTTGACCTTCTCCCGTGCACTCGGTACCTCAAAGCTCATGTTGCTTCCATCCTTGGCTTGATCAGTTGTTTCCAAGATAAGAACATTGAGACTAACTTAGGCAATATTCTTCATGACTTGTGATGTCCACAACCATAATCAACTTAGCCTTTGGATCGTCACTCTTGAACACTTGTGTTGAACTTTACAAGCTTTACACTAGGCACCTATTCAACACTTAATACGCCTGTTAGTCCTTTAATTGGGTTGTCATTCAAACCACCAAAACCCACAGAGAGCTTTTAGTCCACACCTGGACACTAAGAATGAAGTGAGGAGATGCTTCGCAGGTAACAAGGACGATCATGTGATCAGATCATGTCCTCTCATGAGGACTCAAGGACATGCATCCCCAAGGTGACTCTCACCAAGACAAAGAACAAACAACAAACATCATGTCAGGTTGAGCGACATTTCTGCTACAAGTTTAGTGAGTAAGGTCATCTACGTAAGGTATGTAAAAAGGGTAAGGTTCCTAAACCAATAAATTCATCTCATTCTTATTTGCTTAGGAGACCCAAATCATACACTTATGCTAGACCCATGTTGACATCACCTAGAACTAGCACAACTGCTATTTGGGTACCCAAGACACTCTTGTCACACTCGGTTTTGGAAGGCAAACCAAATGCGAACCATGTATGTGCCAGGTTTAGAAACTCACGTACACAATGATTACATAGTTGGACATCATCACACATTGCTCAAAATAATAGCAAAAATAGTACTTTATTACATCAAGATGTCGAAGACATCTACAGAGTCATTAACTTAACATAATCATTATCATAATCAAAGTGCGGATACGAAACATAGAAAGACTAGCCTTCACAGGTAGCTAACTGGGGGTTTGCCACTAAACACGACTAGAACTCATCAAAGTCTTGAAACTCCTGAAAGTCCTCCATGTTGCCTTCATCTTCACCTGAGCACTGATGGCAATGTGGACAATTTGGGGTTGGGTGGTTTTAAAAGCAAGGGTGAGTACACATCAACGTACTTAGCAAATGTCCCGTTTGGTTAAAGTGGAACAGTTGCTTTTAGTTGGTCAAGCATTTATTACTAGTAGAAAAGCCAAGTTTTAGTAATAAACCCAGGTTATTACCCAAAAGTACTCCCTCCAAGTGGAAATACCAGAAACCATAGTTATAATCATCACCATTTACCATCATCATAAAAGTATCCAAAGTTATTCTAATCGAAGAATATCCCAAGGCTATTCTTAACCGTGAGCACGACTGATATACCAATTTCTAACACTCTATAGAGGTTGCACACTTTACCCACGAGTCGTGATCCCTTTCCTACCTAGGTTGTACAGACCCAATCTTGACTATCGAGGTGAATGGCCAGGGATTCACTACGTAGCCTTTACAAAGATTCCCCTGGTGTGCAGTTGCTCGTTAGGTTTCACCAGTCATAAAAACACAATACTCCTCCCTAAGGTGGGTGACTAACAAAACCAAATCGAATGAACCTTGGCACCACCCTTATCAGAGCAAGCACTATGCACTAGCCCCCATTGACGACACTACGACAAAGCCAACTACACCCCAAGTTCATCTAATTAATCAGCTAAGGGCGTCGTCCCATTCCACCCTCATGGTTGTACTGTTATCTCGGGTGGTCTCTCAATGAACAGGTCCTTACGGAGAAGTACTCAGGAAACAACCTAAGTCCCCTAAAGTATCACAAGTTCATCATAATAATCAAGATAACACCATCATATCATAAATATTCTCATCATGTTCATTGATTAAAGTAAAGCAATAGCATGAAGCTAACCATAATAGCCCAAAAGGTAATTAAGGACAAGGTAAATACAAAGCTAGTCAATCCTTAGGTTTTAATTATGTAATGCGGGACAGTGGATTATAAAGTAAATAGGACATAATGGATTAGAGGACACTTGCCTTCACTAGGTTGCTGCTCAGGGAAGTCTCCTGCAACACACTCGAAAACCTTAGACTGCTCATTGTCTACGCAAAATAATCATTCATTCAACACATTTGGGAAGCGACAAAGGAACAGTACACCAAACATGTGCAACCAAGTGAACACAAGTTGAATGGAAAAGTACAAACACCAGAGTGAAAATGTAGATTCTAGGGTAGACTAATACACCTAGAGGTTTGTGGTTCTCTAAGTACTACCTAACTCAATGGATTACATAACTTAACTATAGTTATCTTAATGAACTACTAAAGTTATGCCAAGGGTGGGATCATATATTACCTGAGATTAATTTCATAAAGTTAACCACTTAACTATTCATTAGTATTTTCCTTTTTATTTTCTTTTTAATAAACCATCCATCACTTCAGATGAACCTATTGTCCAGACACAAAATTCAGATCTACAGAAAGTGAAAGATAATAATTTAAACAGATACAACATAATTTTATTAACATTTTTCAATTTGAACCACCCAATTTGGAGTTCATATGCAAAAGATATGAAATAAACAAGTTTTGGAATTCAAAATACTAAATTAGACCTATCTCTGTGATAAATATAAAGCTCAGGGGTTTTTCTGCAGGAAATCAGGGGCCTGAGCGCAAGAAATAGGACTACGAGTTCTATTTCTAGGAAACTTGGGGGTTCTTTAACAAAAAGACCACACGAAGGGGTACAGGGTGTCCTCAGCCATCCGATCACAGATTGACGATTGAGAGCAGCCACAGGCATGAGCGCGAACTGACAAGAGGCCTAGGGAAGTCAGCGGCGCTAGGGCGAGGCTGGCTGACCAGTTGGCCCCAGCTGCAGGGGCGTGGGCGAGGACACTGACCCGAGCGGCCATATGCTAATCGGACGGTTAGGATTTGATCTAGTTTTTTTTAAAACAGGGTTGTCTGATCTTAGGTGGACGCCTGAGATCCAACGGCCAACTCGGGCTGGGTTCCTAGGCTGCCAGCGGCGGTGGCGCCCGACTCCGCGGTGGAGTTTCGTCATTGGCACGAGCGCGGGCACGCTGGGGGCCCTAGGGCGCTGGGAAGGGCCTAGGTAGGTTCGGGGTGACATGGTGAACACAACCGCGGGCATGACACCAACGCAGGAGCACCAGAGGTTGGTGGTCCACGGCGGGGTGGCTCAGAGGCGGCGAAGCCTTGCTCCGATGAGCAATTGCGCATGCATAGGGGCTCTATGATGCTTGAACGACGGCGGTACGCAACGAAGCCTCAGGTTGACGGTGGCGGCCTTCGGCTGCACGGTGGGGTCCGGTGAGTGTGGGCAGAGAGAGAGAGATAGAGGGGAAGGGGCGAACCGAGGGGTGTCCCGTGTCACTGGCATTGGGGTGGAGCTCACCGAGGCAACGGGCACGACTGGTACTTGACTGGCAGCTGCAGAAGAAGCTCGTGACCATGGCGGACGGTGGTGGAGCTCCTCGGGTGCGCGTGTGGTGAGAGGCGGGTGCTGGGGTGCTGCGGGTGCGCGAGTGAGGGAGGAGGGAGAGCAAGTGGGGTGTTGGCAGCTAGAAAAGGCCAGGGTCGGGGCGGGTGTGGCCTCGGCGTGCGTCGTGGGCGCGAAGTCCACAGTGACACGCAAGTCGTGCGTGCGGGCGGTTCGGGAGGGACAGGTCTGAAAGGCGGGGCCCACAGACCAGCGAGAGTGGGTGCGTGAAAGGGCGGTCAACGCTGACGGGTGGGTCCCACTGCATAGAGAGAGAATGGGACGCGCGCGCGAGGGGGATTGGCGCCGACAGGTCGGCCCCATCGGGCAGAGGGAGAAGGGGAGCGGGGACGCGCGGGCGCGAGTCAACGCCGACAGGCGAGGCCTGACTGTCAGAGGGAGGGCGGGCGCATGGGGGACTGGCTGGGCTGGGCCAACTTGGGCTGAAATAGGTTTTCCTTTTTCTTCTGAATTTCTAATTCCTTTTCTTTTTATTTTCTCTATGGAATTGAAATCAAATCAAAGCACAATTCAAATTCAAATATTTCAAACATGTGCATCAACCAAAAACAAAGTCTAAGTTTAGCATGATGCAAACATTCATATCCTCCCTAGGTTTTAATATTACCAAGAAAATAATATATCTCTCCCATAATTAACCCAAAATCCTATTAAAGAGAATAGAAAAGAAAAACTATAGAGGTGAGAAAAGGAGTAACACTTCAATTTGCTAGGTATTTAGAGAAGAAATTTTATACCTCAAATTCAGGGTGTTACAAACCTGTCCCCCTTAAAAATAATCTCGCCCTCGAGATTCAGGGTTGGTTAGCAAAGAGCTCAGGGTATTTGGCTTTCAAATCGTCTTCTCTTTCCCAAGTTGCTTCTTCCTCTAAATGGTGGCCCCACTTGACCTTGCACATCCTGATGGTGCTTCTTCGAGTGACCCAATCTGCTGTTGCTAGAATCTGAGTTGGCTTCTTGATATATGTTAGGTCTTCTTGAACTTCAAGATCCTCGGCTGGTAATTGCTCCTCTAGTACTCGCAAACACTTCTTCAGCTGTGACACATGGAACACATCATGCACGGCTAACAGACTTTCTGGTAGGCTGAGCTGGTATGCCACTTCTCCACGTCTTGCTTGGATCTGGTATGGCCCGATGTACCGAGGTGCTAGCTTGCCCTTGACTTCGAACCTTTTGATTCCTCTGATCAGTGACACCTTTAGGTAAACATAATCTCCCACTTCGAAGCTCAACTCTCTTCTTCTAGTGTCGGCACAACATTGCTGCCTGGACTGTGTTGTCTTCAAATTCTCTCGAACCATTATGATATTCTCTTCGGCTTCAAGCAAATGTCTGGACCGAACACCTGCCTTTTGCTAGGCTGGTCCCAGTGCAATGGAGTTCGATAATTCCTCCCATAAAGTGCTTGGAATGGTGACATCTTCAAACTAGCTTGATAGTTGTTGTTATAGGAGAATTCTGCATAAGGTAGCATTTTATCCCAACCTAACTTGTCTTGCAAAGGACAAGCTCTTAACATGTCTTCTAGGATTGGATGGTTCTTTCAGTCTGACCTTCTATCTGCGAGTGATAAGCTGAACTGAACTTCAAATGTGTGCCCAAGGATTCATGCAACTGCTGCAAAAAATGAGAAGTGAATTGGGTTCCCCAATTTGATACTATCTTCTTTGAAACACCATGCAAGCATACAATTTGGGACATGTATAGCTCTGTCAACATTGCACTATTATAGGTGGTCCTGACTGGTATGAAATGAGCCACCTTTGTCAAGCGGTACAATACTACCCAGATGGAGTCATAACCGACTCGAGTGCGAGGCAGCCTGACTATAAAGTCCATCCCAATCTCATCCTACTTCCATTGAGGAATCTGCAATGACTGCACCAAACATGTGGGCCTTTGATGCTCTGCCTTAATCCTCTGACAACTGCCTTGTATGGCAACATACTCTGCAATCTCCATTTTCATACCATACCACCAGAATCTTTTCTTCAGGTCTAGTTACATTTTCTCGCTGCCAGGGTGTATGGAATAAGCTTTCTCATGAGCTTCTTTGAGGATTAGCTCTTGAATCAATTTGATGTCAAGAATGCACAACCTATCTTTAAACCATACTACGTCTTCCATGTCTTCCTGGAAAACCTTGCCTTTTCCATCTAAGATCAGCCGCTGAATTTCATTGATCTTCTCAACATTCTTCTGCCCATCCTTGATATCTCGTTCTAGAGTGTGTTCTAGCTCAATGGTCACTCCTTGGGTGCGGTTTAGAAATCCAAGACTCAGCCTGTGTAATTCCTTCGCTAGCTCATATGGCATCGGATGAGCGACCATCATGTTGACTTGGCTTTTTCTTCTCAAAGCATCTGCAACCACATTAGCTTTGCCTGGATGATAATGTATCTCCAGCTCATAGTCTTTGATTAATTCTAGCCATCTTTGTTGCCTCATGTTTAGCTCTGACTTGGTGAATATATACTTAAGACTTGTGGTCCGTGTAAACATCACACTTCTGCCCATATAGGTAGTGCCTCTAGATCTTCAGTGCATGAACCACTGCTACCAACTCCATGTCATGTGTGTTGGTTGTTATGGCGGTACTGCTGCTGCTGCTAAGGGAACTGCCTCTGAAACTGCTGCTGATGCTGATGTTGATGCTGGTGTCCTTGAGGGTGACTCTGCTTGAACTGCTTGGGTGGATTGCCTGAGAAACGGGGACGACTGCTGCTCCCTGCCTATGTCCACCAATCTTGCGCTTTCGGTCTTCCATCTCCCGATGCCTCCTCTTAGTCATTATAGCTCTATCAACCAGGTGCTGGAAGGTAGGGAAGGTATGGTTCATCAGTTGGTAGTGAAGGGAGTCAACCAAACCTCTCAAGAACCTATACTACCTCTTGGCATCAGTATTGACATCCTCAGGTGCATAACAAGATAGTTGCATGAATTTGTCCCTGTACTCACTAATAAACAGGGGACCTTGCTTCAATGCTAGGAATTATTCCTTCCTCACTATCATCAAACCTTCAGGCACATGGTATCGGTGGAAGTTGTCTCTAAACTCCTCTAAGGTGATAGCTTCATGGTCGGCATGGGTGGAGAGGTAGGACTCCAACAAGGACTGGGCTGCTCTCCTTAGCAGACGGGGACCATATAGAACATTCTCTCTGTCATTGCACTAAGCGGTGTGCAGCTCCCGCTCCACCATGCGCAACTAGTCTTCGGCGTCCATGGGGTCTACAGAGTGGGCAAACACAGAGGGATGACCCCTCATGCACTCCATACGCTTGTCTCTAGGCATCTGCGACATCTGCACTTGTGGTTGAGGCTGAGGTTGAGGTTGTTGCTGCTGCTGCACTTATTGCATGGCTGCCTGGGTCTGACCAATCATTTGAACAACCTAAGTCTGCATCAGGAACATCTGCTCTATTGTCATTGAAGGGGGGGGGGGGGTGGTGGCAACTACTGCTAAGGTGCCTCATCCTGTGGTGCCTGCTGCTCTTGCTGGGCACGCCTTCCACCACGGCGCTGATTGTCAGACATCTGTAGAAAGCATACACACATCAGACCTGACCCTACAGTCTTTCAGCATAGGAAAAGATATATAGAAGTCTTCATAACATTGAACAAATGAGCATATTCACTGACTCTCAACACAACCAAACACAACTTCTCAGATAAAGAGGAAAGTGGAAGTTAAAGGTTGCCCATCTAAATGACTAACTTTATTGATACCTACACCAAGTTGCAGGGGATACCCACACTTTGGTGACGATCATTACAAAGAGCCAAATTCATCATAAGTTCATCACGACAAACATGGAAGACATGATAAGCAAACTAACACTAAGTAAGACTGACTAAGACTAAGACTCTGATTTAAACATTATTATAGACTCCGACTCTATCGATCTAGGGTTCCAAGTCCATCTTGGTCCTAGAGTCAGGGGTGCCATAAGCATGATGACCATGGGGCGTTGAGCAATAAGGGTGCTGAGTCCCAACAAGAGCAGGGGAAACATCCTCCTGATGGCGGTGCTCCGCGCGCTCAGCACGCAGTTCCACAATCTCCGCCGAGCCTTGCCCAACTCATCAAGGGCATGGTCCAACTTGGTGTTGAGCACGACGACCAGGTTGACCATGCTGCTCAATATGGGATTGCCCTCACTAACTGGTGA
Organism: Zea luxurians; assembly: GCA_029449295.1. Lineage (NCBI taxonomy): Eukaryota > Viridiplantae > Streptophyta > Magnoliopsida > Poales > Poaceae > Zea > Zea luxurians. The sequence continues at coordinate 80,172,026 of JAOPSE010000011.1, forward strand.
GACAATCACACCTCCAGTAATGTTGGTCGAGCAGCAGGGGTAATACTGTAGGTCGAGGCCGTTAGCCACACCACTGAACAACGAACAGTACTATGAAAGCGCACGCCGTGCAACATCCTGCATGTCTGCCTCGGCAGTGTCCTGCTCAGTGATAGAATAATGCTCTAAGTAGGCCTCTGCACCCCAGAGAACATTGTCCAGATGGCACACCAGGTAGGTAGCCTCCCACTGGTCCGGGTATAACCCGTGAATGTGCTGGTAGGCTACAAAGCGGTACTTGATGGACCAATTGTGTCGGTCGAAAGCCCGACGCAGCAAGGTGTCGAGAGCGTCGTGGAAATGATAGCCTCAAGCGGTGTCACGAGTGATGGGTTGGGTGATCCATCCTTCCGGCCCTTGCTCCTCCGAAAGATCCATGTTGTTGCTCGAACTGCCACTATCGTCGTCTCCGCTAGGATCTGCATATAGTGAAAGATAATAATTTAAACAAATAGAGCATAATTTTATGAACATTTTGCAAATGGAACCACCCAATTTGGAGTTTAGATGCAAAATATATGAAATAAACAAGTTTTGGAATTGAAAATACTCAATTAGACCTATTTATGTGATAAATATAATGCTCAGGGGTTTTCTGCAAGAAATCAAGGGCTTGAGCGCAAGAAATTGGATTGCGGGTTCCATTTCTAGGAAACGAGGGGCTCATTAACAAAAAGACCACATGAAGGGGTACAGGGTGTCCTCAGCCATCCGATCATAGATCGACAATCGAGATCAGCCACGAGCACGAGCGCGCGCGGGCGCGAGCGCAAACTGACAAGCGGTCCATGGAAGTCAGCGTTGTTGGGGTGGGGCTAGATGACCAGTCGGGCCCAGCTGCATGGGTGTGGGTGAGGGCATTGACCCAAGTGGCCAGATCCCAATCGGACGGTTAGGATTAGATCTAGTTTATTTAAAACAAGGTTGTCTAATCTCAGGTGGATGCCTGAGATCTAACGGACAACTCGGGCTAGGCTCTAGGGCTGCCAACGGCGGCAGTGCCTAACTCCACGATAGAGTTTCATCGGAGGCATGAGGGCGGCCATGACGGGGGCCCTAGGGCGCTGGGAAGGGCCCAGTTAGGTTCGGGGTGACACAGTGAACACAACCACAGGCACGACACCGGTGCAGGAGCACCGGAGGGTGGTGGTCCACATTAGGGTGGCTCAGCGGCAGCGCATCCTTGCTCCACTGAGCAATTGCGCATGCACCGGGGCAGGAAATGGGAAATCAAGGGCATAGGGAGGTTGGTTACCTTGAGAGAGGGCTCTAGGACACTTGAAAGGTGGTGGGGACGCAAAGAAGCCTCGGGTCGGTGGCGGTGTTCTTCGGCTGCATGGTGGGAGTCTGGTGAGCGCGGGTAGAGAGAGATAGAGGGGGAAGGGGTGAACCGAGGGGTGTCCCACGTCACTGTCATTGAGGCGGAGCTCACCTGGGCAACGGGCATAGCTGTGAATCGACAGTGGTCGCGGAACAAGCCCGAGACCATGGCGAACGGTGGTGGAGCTCCTCGGGTGCGCAAGCGGTGAGAGGCAGGTGCTAGGGTGCTGCGGGTGCACGAGTGATGGAGGAGGGAGAGCGAGTGGGGTGTGGGCAGCTAGAAAAGGCCGAGGTGGGGGTCGACGCGGCCTTAGCGTGCGTCGTGGGCGCAGAGTCCACGACGACGCGCGGGTCTTGCGCACGGGTGTTTCAGGAGGGACGAGTCTGATAGGTGGGGCCCATGGACCAGCAAGAGAAGGTGCGCGGATGGGCGATCAGCACTAACGGGCGGATCCCGCTGCGCAGAGAGAAAATGGGACGCGCACGCAAGGGGGATTTGCGCCGACAGGTCGACCCCACTGGGCAGAGAGAATGGGGGAGCGGGGACGCGTGGGCGCGAGTCGGTGTTGAAAGGGAAATGGTCTTAATCATTTCCTATAATCGATTTTGGTGTTTGACATCCATCACAAACCACGTGACTAACTAGTTTGCCTAGTCATCATTTATCTCAGGTGCATAAAGTTCAACACAAACCAAGAAAGAAGCTAAGTTGGGGAATCAACAAAGTATGGAGCAATGACTAGCATTGGTGCTGCCAGTGGTGCACCAGACACTGTTCGGTGCCCAGGCCGAGCACCTTCCCAACTGGCCGCTCTCAGGTTTCTCAGAGAGCCACTCCGCTATAATTCACCGGACTATCCGGTGAGCCAACGGAGAAACGGTATGATGCGCCAACGGTCAACTGCAAAAGGTGAACAGTGCGCAGTCAGAAGTCAGAGCAGGAAGTCAGAACACACCGGACATGTTCGGTGTGCCACCGGACTGTCCGGTGCCACTAGAGGATAGAAGACTTCAACGGTCAACCGCTCCAAACCCCAATGGTGTGCTGACGTGGCACGCACCGGACAGTGAACAGTGCCCTGTCCGGTGCACCACCGGACTGTCCGATGCGCCATCGACACCAACAGCTAGAATAGTGGTTAGGGCTATAACACCCCCCAACCACCACCATTCAAGCCATCCAAGTTTTCTGAACTTCACATTCAATACAAGAGCAAAAGACTACACTCCAAGGCACATTCAATCGATCAAATCCTCTCCAAGCCTCCAAATCAACTCAATTGCTTAGTGATTTGAGGGAGGGTGTTTTGTGTTCTTTTGTTGCTATTGTTGCTTGGATTGCTTTCTCCTTCCCATTCTTACTCTTGTAAGTGCTTTCTAAAGCTAGCAAGAGACAGCTAAGTGTGTGGTGATCCTTGCGGGGTCTTAGTGACCCAAGTGATTAAGGAGAAGGCTCGACCAGTTTGAGTGACCGATTGAGAGAGGGAAAGGGTTGGAATTGACCTGGCCTTTGTGGCCTCCTCAACGGGGACTAGGTTCTTTGGAACTGAACCTCGGTAAAACAAATCACCATGTTTACTTGCATTGATCTTCACTTGATTTGTTTCCCTTCTTTCCTCTCTCTAAAGTTTCCTTGCTAATATTGGTTTGAGTTTGCTCCTAAAGCTATCCGCATCATTTTGAGCAAACTCGTAGCAAGAGAAATAATCTTTCGCACTCGAATCTAATTCTAACGCTAACCCCAGCCTTAGTGCGTGCTTAAAGTTTGTAAATTTCAGGTTTCGCCTATTCACCCCCTATAGGCGACTTTCAAGTGCCAACAGGCGAGGCCCGACTGTCAGAGGGAGGGAGGGCATGCACGTGGGGCTGGCTGCGCTGGACTGGGCCAACTTGGGCTGAAATAGGTTTTCCTTTTTCTTCTGAATTTGTAATTCCTTTTATTTTATTTTTTCTATGGAATTCAAATCAAATCAAACCACAATTCAAATTCAAATATTTCAAACATGTGCATCACCAAAAACAAAGTCTAAGCTCAGCATGATGCAAACATTCATATCCTCCCTAGGTTTTAATATTCCCAAGAAAATAATACATCTCTCCCACAATTAACCCAAAATCCTATTAAAGAGAATAGAAAAGAAAAACTATAGAGGTGAGAAAAGGAGTAACACCTAAATTTGCTAGGTATTTAGAGAAGAATCTTTATACCCCAAAATTTAGGGTGTTACAACTCTTAAATTATCTTTATGGACCCATCCCTTTATGGGTACCAAACAATGCCATATAGACCATGCAAGTGCCCCGAGTTGGACTAGATACCTTGGAAGAGCTTAAGACGGTTAACTCAAACTCTATACTTAAGCTGTCAATTTCATTGTTAATTTATTGACCCAAGGTTGAATTGTTGTGCACTACTAATCCCATGTTCGTCTCAAGTTAGATAAAATGTAGAGTTTCTTAATACTTATTGGTGAATCGAGCAAATGACTTTGATGAGAATTTGCAACTAGCTCTCCAAAGGACGGTAACTCTATATCTTAAGAGCATTAAGTTCATTTGATATTTTCCTTTTGCTCTGAGTAGTTGAAAGGGAAATTCTAGATGCTCTTAAGTTAACTCGTCTTGCTTGACCTATCCTTGGAATGATTTTGCTTATGTTGTATGTCTTTCAATTAGTGATCTTGCAATCCATGTCTCTTTAATATGAGAATCATGCTTGATTAATCATGGTTGTGTTCTTTATAGTTTATCTCTTGAATCTTTCACTTGGTAGCTTTTTGTTTGATACATCTATTTGGCATGATTAGCTCTCTTGATGCATATGGCTAAACCTGTATCTTTTTGTATAAATCACGATGTGATGTTTTTTAGGCTATACAACAATTGATATTTATCGATATGCAAGCGTAATAGTTTTGTTTAGTCCATATTCACATGATTTCTCTTTCTCGGTACTCTGTGTACCAAAACAAGAAATCCCTGTTGTGTCTCTAATGCACTCCTTTGAGCTGTGTCGAGGTGATTTTAAGGAAGAAGGTGCATGGGAGAGAAAATGATGCTCTCACTCCATACTGCCTAGAAGAGTAGATCTCATGATATTCAGGTAAAAGGCAAAGGTATGGAGAATGGAACTATGCAAATTCATTGAATATCTTGAGGTACCATTGATTTTGATCATAGCTGTTTTCTTGCCATTCAATTGGTAGTATCCTGACTTAGGTGCTTTTTGTATTAATGTGGTGTTTCTTTCGATTGGTGTACCTATGTAATTTCCTTTAATCATAGTGTGTAGATCTCATACTTAAATATTGCTTCTTCAATGTATGATCTTGCATTTTCAATTGGTATATGAGTTGCGACGATCATCTGGTGTGTGACATGCCTAGGTTGTTGTTAAAGTGTTATCTTAGGGCATGCTCTGCAATGTTTCCACTAGGCTTCAGTTGAATCCCTTTACTTATTCAATTGATATCTCTCTTTGATGCAAATTTATTTAAATTTTGTTATTCCTAGACCAAGGTATGTGTGAACCCCTCTAGTTTTAAGAATGCTAGAATGTGGAGGGTGCAAGTCATTCAAAGACTTGATGCACAACTTTAGGGGGAGCACACATAACTTGTGTCCTTTGAGACTAACTGTTTATTGAGTGATCTTATATGGTCTCAAGGTGAAAAAGGGAAGATGAGAAAGATATGGAGCAATTAGGATTTAGGTACCTCTGTAGAGTCGTGTAATTGATATCTAAAGTTGTGAGTAATTGGTTATTTAAATATTGCTCATGCTCTATGTTGTTTTCTCCATGTTAGTTGGTGATTCTAGATGCTTTTCTTTCAATATCATGGAGATGTGTTAGTGTTTCACACATAAAGTGATGATCTTTCACTTGGTAACCTTGGTAGTGTGTTCCAATTGATATCTTTTGGTAATCACTAGAGTAGAAGCTTCTCTGGTGCCAATTATGCTATAACTTGTTCAGAGTCTGATGTCTTAGTAACAAGAAAAGATCAGCCTAAAAGATCAGGCACAAGTGTGGAGGAACTCCCTGGAGATAAAGCCTTCTAGTGGGAAACCTTAAATTGATGACAAAGTGAACTCCACCAAACTAGATGGAAAGGACACCATCACATATAAAGGTACAAAAGGAGGTATTGACTTTCTTATATTGAGTATTTGTACCTTGATTTCCCTCTAATGATTGTGTTGCATTTTCTTAATGAGTAAGGGGGAGAAATATTAGTGTGTTGCATTTTCCCTACTTCATACCCTGCTGTCCCTTGACATCATCCTACATTATTGTTTGTAATATGATTTTGGTGTTTGATGTCAAAGGGGGAAAAGTATGCATTAAAGCTTACCTCAACCTGATAGGAAATCTTATCTTAAGGGTGAAGGTGTTTTGTGTGCTAAATGGCTCAAACCTCAACCTTGTTATAAGGATGTGCTCACCTTGGTTAAGTTAGGGTAATCTAGAGTTCCTTTTGATCTTAAGGGGGAGAATGCTTTAGTTTTGGTGATAATGCATATATGGTGCTTCCGATTCTAATTGATGCGTGCTTTCGATGCTAATCGATGCTTTATTTTTTGATACCATCTTGTGCAGCATCATCTTTAGCTGTTTGATGTGTAGATCAATTGATATCTATTGTGCTTGTAGATTATCATGTGATAGATATTCATGTGTTGATTGTACACATGGTGCTTTAATTGGTATGTTTATGGTGAATAGTGGTAGGTTGATATTCTTGTGTTAAATCTGTTTAATTGGTTTTTATATGGTGCTTTACTCTGATTATGTGCATTTGTGTGTCATACGCATCATAGTTTGATTCTTGACACAATACACCCTATGAATATGAAGTTGTAGTAATGCTTCGCACTTAGCCTAAGTTTGTGCTAGTTGGTATATGAGGCCAAAGTTGAGATTTTCATATAAGGACATATTTAGGGGGAGCATTTATAGCTTAGAATTCAAAATTGTGCTTTAAATCTTAATCACATGTAAGCTTTAATTGTGTTGCCATCAATCACCAAAAAGGGGGAGATTGAAAGCTCTCCTATCGGTTTTGGTGGTTTGGATGACAACCCAATTAAAGGACTAACATGTGTGCTAAGTGTTGAACAGGTGCGTAGTACAAAGCTTGTAGAGTCAACACAAGTGTTCAAGTGTGATGGTTCCAAGGCTGAGTTGATCATGGTTGTGGACATAACAAGTAAAGGAGAACAAAATTTATGTGAGACTTGGTGTGCATATCTTGAAGACAACTGATCAAGCCAAGGATGGAGGCAAGAAGAGCTTCGAGGTACCAAGTGCATGGGAGAAGGTCAAGGAGGCCCAAAGCCAGAGGTGAAGAAGACTTGCAAAGTCAAGGTTGATTGAGTTGAGAAGAGCTATGGTGCATCGAGGATCACTACCCTAGGACGTGACTTACACCAATGAGGTAACATCTATGGTTATGTGGTGTAAGTCGTATGGATCAAGATCAAGCTAAAGAAATGAACAAGGTCACTAGAAGGAGGAGTAGTGTTTTTGTATTTGGATATGAACAAGGTCACTAGAAGCAACCCAAAAGAGCTAAGTTTACTTTGACCTTTAGTTTAGGATGTTCCTATGTTTGGATATGTTTTGTGTGACCTTTGCAGGGTGTTGGAGCTCATAGAAGGCAATCTAGATCAAGTCTTGGAGACTTATCGTTTTGGAGTCCAACATCGACCTCAAACAGGCCAAAAGGAGCAAAACAATGAAGAAGGTTAAGTATGCAGGTTTGAGTGTTCGAATATATTGCATACACCTTCTGCTATGCATATGTCACGTTGGTTTTGCTCTCTAACCATGTTTGTAGACAAAGTGTCATTTGGAGCTCTGTTTAAGTTGAAATAGAAAAACTAGAGAAGAATGGAAATAGGTAACCTTCTGAGACTTAGTCAATTAGTTTATACTCTAAATGTGTTTGTCTAAGTCACAGGAACATCCTCCCAAAAGTTGAAGTCAAATGGAGAAGAAAGGGAGGAAAAAACACTTAAGTGTGCTGCTGCCTGGGCAACCCTGGACAGTCCGTGCCACCCAACGGACAGTCTGGTCTGCGCCAAACAGTTCGGTTTCCTATGCGACCAACTGTCCAGCCTTGTTTGGATTGTACGACCAACAACTCGATCTCGGGCTATGTCGGCTAAAAAGCATCGGACAATACAGGCTGAACACCGGACAGTTCGATATATCATGTGGCAACGTCTAGTTGGCCAATGAGCAGATTGGAGCACCGGATAGTCCAGTGCCGATAGCAAATAGTTCGTTGCCCCATAGAAGAGGAAGGCAGTCAATCCGAGAACTGGTGACCGTTGTGCGGAGGTGCACTGGATAGTCCGGTGCCCCCGCGTCTAGGGCAACTTTTTCAGCGGCTTCTAAATGGAAGGGGCAACGACTAGTAGCTCTCTTGGGGCTATAAAAGGGACCCCTTGGCGACCATTTTCAATACACAAGTGTATCCAACAAGTACATACATCATTGCGATCAGTTCTTCCTCTCCCTCTCTTGTGTATCTCTCTAGTTTGTGTAGAGGCGGAGTTTTAAGCCTTTAAAGAGAGGGGAAGTGCCTAGAGCTAGAGAAAGATCTTGAACAAGTTGTTACTCTGCCGAAGCGCTGTTAAAAAGACTGTAAGCAGCCATGGTATTGTTGTAACCATCATCAACATGTTGGAAGGCTCTATCTGTCGCACTGATAGATCTAAACAAACGAAGGACAGAGTAAGATACTCCAAGCCAAGGTGTGGCTAACTCCAACGTGGACTAGGCAAGCATTTTAGGCTTGGTTGAACCACGGGACTAGGCAAGCATTTTTAGTTTTCAAGTGATAATTTTTATTTGCCTATTCACCCCTTAGGAGGCATCCAGATCATGTTCCTAGGCAAAGGGAACTTTCACATAAGCTAATCAGGTGAAATAAGTTCTAAGTGAATATTAGTGTTTTTGACATGATTAAAATCTTGGACCGCATTTGCACCACTTGCATTTGATTTTGCAAACTTTTGATAAAACCTTTTCAAAGTCAATTGGTTTTGGCCGAAAGAATAAGAATGGATTTTCTCAAGCATATTTAGGTTTTAAAAAATGCTCCCCTTTCTCAATTGCTTTTGCTTTTGGCAAAAGAAATGCTCCCCTGAATAAATTCTCCCTTTTGGTATGAAACTATTTTTCTCCTCTTAGCTCTCATGAGGTTTTCTCAAATGAAATAGTACAATTTGGAAGACTAAAAGTTTTGAAAATAGGGTGGTGGTGCGGTTTGTTTGCTTTGGCCTAATACTTTCTCCCCTTTGGCATTAAGTTCCAAAAAATAGAGTCAGTTTGTATGGCCTTGTCAACATAGATATGAAATTTTAAGAACATGAGTTTAAGGAAGGGTGTTTGATACCGAACAAATGTGTAGTGGAAGCTCTCCCTTTGCTCAACAATTTGTTGGTGGCCTCTCCACAAGGATATGACAATAAGACTAGTTGAGTTAGAGCAAGGGTAATACCAGAATAAGATGACACAGAATGGGATTGGAGAGATGGAGAGAGTAGCGTGTACCCTCCGTGGCAGGGGGCTGGACGGTGGTGTATCTATGTTCTCGGTTGGCGTGAACCTGATCTGGTCTTAAGAACCCCGGTGGCGAGTTGACATATGCAAGGGTTAAGTGCTACATATGTCGTGTGATTGGAGATCCTCAGCTGAGTATAATCGATTCGGATCACCATAACTTCGCGGATATGAAGACTTGGTCACTGACTTACACGTAGCAATCCAGTAAATATGAGGGGATGATAAGAAATTGTCTAGTACAGGTCAAGTGATTGAACTAGGGTAGAAAGAACTCTAGAAGTAGGTAACTTTACTTAACCTGACAAGTAAAACTAGATTTTTAAGGATCTACTCTTAGTAAGCATTTATGCAAATAGAGTTTTGATTATTGACAAGCCATACCTTGACTCCCAAAGGCCAGCATATTCTTGAGAGTCTTATACTTTGACGGGTAAGTCTTGTGAAAGTACACTTCGTACTCAGGGCTTTGTCCCATGTTGTTTTAGGTGAGGAAGCGGCAAATTTTTGCTGCTTTTGTTCAAAGGTGGTGCCCAAAGAAGAAATCCAGGAGTGAAGCTTCGGGGGGAAAGGATCCTCCGTTAAAACTTTTGTTTGATGTTTATTTGGAGGGGTTTTTGCCTCCCAGTAATGTAATAATAATACTTCAGCACTCTTATATTTCACTCTGGTCTGTAATATTATAACTCTTTCTTACTTTAATATAAGGTAAGTTATTGTAATTGCTTTCGCATTCTCGTATCTCCGATGTGTTATAATGTTTTCGTGATGGGTGAAACGCTCTTGGGAAAGGTAAGGAATGCAGATACCGAACTTATCAAGTGATTCATGGGCACCTACAGGGTTGTCTGAGGTCCGTTGGACAAGGACAATTGTAGGTGGGCCTAATGACTTGGGAGGTTCCATCACAGCTGGTATCGGAGCGAAGCCCATCTCCGCAGATGTTATGAGGCATTTTCAAAAAGAATTTTCAAAGACTTATCTAGAAAATTTCTTTCTTTCTTATCTAACTACCTTCTCTACTTCAAGACCAGATATTAGAGTGCACTGTATAGAAGGTTGTGAATCAACTAAGGTTGATTCTATAATTATGCATGCATCATACTATAAACTATTTTAATAAGATTTTCCCCCTTAGAGGAATGACGCCGCGCACAAGAAAAACTGCATGCAAGTCTACCGGACCAATTGGCGTGCCCCGCCATCAACTAGCTCCAAGGCATGAGGACAGTAGTAGTGGTAGCAATGATCCTATCGGAGATCTGGAAGCTCAAGTAGAGCAACTTCGAACGGTACTCCGTCACAGGAATGAAGTATGGGTTGAGGATGGTCAACGAATAAACGAGTTGAGAACTGACATCCGACACTTGCAAGACCAACTTGCTAAACGTGATTTAGCGCTCGATTGGGCTGTTAACTCGCGTTCACTTGCTTGGGCCAAGGAAGCCAAAGCTCGAGCCCGCGTGGAGGAGCTTAGCACCACCGTGGACCACTTGCAAGTGTATTGTAATACACTACATGAGGAGGTTCATGTATTGTATTCACAACTGCACCCTAACGTACCTGTGGATCCTGTCGGAATGGGAGCCGGACCTTCTGGGGTAGCGGGAGAAGCACTTGATGGTGAACTGGACCTTTTTAGGCCTCCTACCTCTATGAAGTTGGTTGATGAATGGTCTCCTACGCCCGACAGTTACTGCCAAAAGTGACAAGAAGTTAGAGTAGTGTAGTAGAGAAATAGTAGTAATGTGTAATAGGTAATATAATCCTGTTGTAAATTCGAGTCTGTATCATTACCCTTTTTAGTAATGTAAAATGGATGGTTTGCTTTGGCATATTATATTTTTCCAAATGTTTTTTTGCCTCAGATGCCGTCCAAGACTCGTGCACAGGATAGTGCAGGAACCTCCCATGGGAGGGAAGCAACTCCTAATCCGCCCCCAGTACCTCCAACATTAGCTGAGGCCATCGCTGCCTTAGTTAATGCTACGGCCGACAACACCCGCTTTCTGCGGGAAATGGTGGGACAACAAATGCAACAGCAAGGCGGGCGGGCATATCCGCAAGGACCCCGCGAAACTTCCTATTTGGATTTCTCCGAGACATGCCCTCCGTTATTTGTCAAGGTTGAAGATCCTCTGGAAGTGGATGAGTAGATCCAAGTTATTGAACAAAAGTTCGGGCTTCTCCGATGCATGGAAACTCAAAAGCCCTTATTTGCGGCATTGCAGTTGTGAGGCCCTGCTAGTACCTGGTGGGGAAATTATGTGGCTATCCAACCTGCTGGTCATCAAATTACTTTGGACGAATTCAAGCTGGCTTTCCGGGAGCACTATATTCCTGAAGGAGTGCTCCATATGAAACAAGAGGAGTTTATGAAGCTCAAACAAGGTGGGGATACTGTCACTCAGTATCTCAACAAATTCAACCACTTGTCCTATTATGCCATCGATCAGGTCAATACTGACCTGAAGAAGAAAATTTGTTTTATGAGAGGTCTCAGTGACCGGTTGCAGCGGAAAATGGCCACTTGTCTCGACCTCACGTATAGCCGGGCTGTCAGCACGGCACTATCAATCGAAGCCAAATATACAGGCCCGAGAAAATCAAAGGGCTATGGAGGCGACCGGTCCAATAAGGGGACTGAGAAAAGACAAAGGTTGGTGATCCGACCATTTAATCCAAATCGCTCTTCACCACGTCCACCCTCCTACCCTTTCAAGCAACTAGTTTTATCCGTCTTGCTACTGCCCCCACCTCAACCACTCATTCGAGTGCCACTGGTACTCGTTTCCCTGCTCTCCCAAGCTCCTCAATAGGCTGCTTTAATTCTGAAAAGTTCGGACATTTTATCAAGGACTGTCCATACCCGAAGCAGAGCCGATCCAATAATCAGCAGAGTTCAGGGAATTCCACTCAAGGCAAGGGAAATGCGGCAAACAATACCGTGACCAAAAATATGAAGAAAACTAGGCAGATTTATTATACTCAAGTGGCCACAACACCAGAAGGCGAACCGGTTATGATGGGTATGTTTCTAGTGGCCAATCACTCTGCAGTTATTCTCTTTGATTCTGGTGCTTCGCATACTTTCATAAGCAAGAAGTTTGTGGAGAAACAATGCATTCCATATACTGAATCAAGGGAAGGGTTTACTATTCATTCACCCGGGGGACAAATATTTACTAAAGAAGTGGCTTTCCAAGTGCCCGTAACTTTGGCTGAACGGGACTTTCCTACTAATATGATTGTTCTGAAAGGCCAAGATATAGATGTAATTTTGGGCATGAATTGGTTAGCCCAACATAAAGCTATCCGCAACACTGATCTGAGAACCATCAGGTTGAGTTATGGCCAAGAAGAGATTCTCTTGTCCATCCCCGTAGCTATTCCAGCTAAACCATTTGGCAGAGTATATGAAGCCAACATACCGGAGATCCAAGATATTCCGGTAGTATGTGAGTTCCCAGACGTCTTTCCAGAATACTTGCCCGGATTGCCTCCAGAGAGAGATGTAGAGTTTGTGATTGAGTTGAAGCCCGGTACGACTCCTATTTCTAGAAGGTCGTAGCGAATGCCACAGAATGAGTTGGTAGAACTCAAGACACAACTGCAAGATCTACTAGAAAAGGGATTCATGAGGCCAAGCTCATCGCCATAGGGTTGTCCAGCCATCTTTGTTAAGAAGAAGGATCAAACACTTCGGATATGCGTGGATTACAGACCCTTTAACGAGGTTACCATCAAGAATAAGTACCCTCTTCCCCGGATTGATATTCTATTTGATCAACTGACTGGAGCGAGGGTCTTCTCTAAGATTGACCTTAGGTCGGGCTATCATCAGATCCGTATACGGCCCAAAGATATACCAAAGACCGCATTCACTACGCGGTACGGATTGTTTGAATATCTGATTATGTCTTTCGGACTAACAAATGCTCCTGCCCACTTCACATACCTTATGAACTCGGTATTTATGCCTGAGTTGGATAAATTTGTGGTGGTAATCATTGATGATATCTTAATATATTCCAAGAATGAAGAGGAGCATGCTCGGCATTTATGGATCATATTAACACGCTTGCGGGAGCACCAATTATATGCTAAGTTCAGTAAGTGCGTGTTCTGGCTAGAGGAAATCCAATTTTTGGGACGTATTATCTGCCAAGGAGATTGCGGTTGATCCCAGCAAAGTCAAGGATATTTTGGAGTTGAAACCCCCAACCACTGTACATCAAGTCCAAAATTTCCTTGGACTGGCTGGTTATTACCGCCGATTCATTCTCAATTTTTCTAAGCTTGTGAAACCAATCACAAGTTTATTGAAGAATGATAATAAATTTAATTGGTCTTCAAAATGTAATGAAGCCTTTGAGTAGTTGAAGGTATTATTAACCACTGCTCCGGTATTAGCTCAACCGGATATTGAAAAGCCCTTTGATGTATATTGTGACGCATCACACAGTGGTTTAGGCTGTGTTCTAATGCAAGAAGGCCGAGTGATAGCTTATGCTTCAAGGCAGTTGCGCTGGCATGAGGAACATTATCCAACTCATGACCTAGAATTAGCTACTGTGGTTCATGCTCTAAAAATATGGCGTCATTATCTGCTGGGGAACATCTGTCACATCTATACAGATCATAAAAGCTTGAAGTATCTCTTCACCCAATCAAAGCTGAACATGAGACAGAGAAGATGGCTTGAGCTTATTAAGGACTATGAATTAGAAATTCACTATCACCCAGGCAAGGCTAATGTAGTGCCAGATGCGTTAAGTCACAAGGCTTCCTGCCATTGTCTGACAATGAAGACTTCTGACATTATGTTATGGCAAGAAATGGAGAAGTTGAACCAAGGAATGATTCAACATGGAACTTTGAATCACTTAAGGCTTGAGTCAGTCCTCCTACAGAGGATAATTGATGCACAAAGAAATGATATGGGTATGAAGCATATTCATGAGAAAATGGACGCCGAAAAAGCCAACTGCTTCAGAAAGGATAATCAAGGTGTTGTATGGTTTAATAACCGCATAGTTGTGCCCAAGAATGATGAAATTCGCCAGCAAATATTAGATGAAGCCCATCTTAGTCGCTATTCTATTCATCCCGGAAGCACTAAGATGTATCATGATCTAAAACAGCATTATTGGTGGACAAAGATAAAGATTGAAATCGCACGCTATGTGGCAAGATGTGACACTTACAGACGTGTCAAGGCCATACATATAAAGACTGCAGGTCCATTGCAATCTTTACCTATACCAACATGGAAATGGGAGGATATAAGCATGGACTTTATTGTGGGATTGCCCAGGACAGCGAAAGGGTATGATTCTATTTGGGTTATAGTTGATCGACTTACCAAGATAGCCCATTTTCTGCCAGTTAAGACAGATCAACCGGTTGCTCTCTATGCCCAATTATACATTGCTCGTATTCTTAGTCTGCATGGGGTTCCAAAGACTATAGTGTCGGATCATGGACCGCAATTTGTAGCCAAGTTTTGGGAAGTACTTCATAAATCCCTGGGTACCAAGTTGCTTCACAGTTCGGCCTACCATCCCCAAACCAGTGGGCAGACTGAAAGGGTAAATCAGATACTTGAAGACATGTTACGAGCATGTGTTCTGGAATTCCCACAGAAATGGGATGATTGTTTACCATTAGCAGAGTTCTCGTACAATAATAGTTATCAAGAGAGCATTAAAATGGCACCCTTTGAAGCTTTGTATGGGCGACGGTGTCGTACTCCACTAAACTGGTCTGAACCAGGTGAAAGAAGTTTCTTCAGGCTAGATATGGTAAAGGAGACCGAAGAGAAAGTTCGGTGAATAATTCATAATTTGAAAGAAGCTCAAGCTCGTTAGAAGAATTATGCAGACAAGCGACGGAAACCCTTGTACTTTCTGGTTGGGGATTATGTCTACCTGAAAGTTTCGCCAATGAAGGGTGTATCACGTTTCGGGGTAAAGGGGAAGCTTGCACCCCGGTATATTGGTCCTTTCCCTATCCTTGAAAGATATGGACCAGTGGCATACCGACTCCAGTTACCCAAAACCTTGTCTGCTGTACATAATGTGTTCCACGTGTCTCAATTGAAGAAGTGTCTTCGAGTTCCTGATCGAACCATTGAAGTAACAGATGTTGCCTTAAAATCAGACTTG
This sequence comes from Zea luxurians, assembly GCA_029449295.1. Classification (NCBI taxonomy): domain Eukaryota; kingdom Viridiplantae; phylum Streptophyta; class Magnoliopsida; order Poales; family Poaceae; genus Zea; species Zea luxurians. Next base: position 80,187,125 of record JAOPSE010000011.1, read on the forward strand.
ACATATTCAGAACATCCTGTTCGAATCTTGGATCCAAAGGACAGAATTACCGAAGGAAAACTCCCAAGTTTTATAAGATACAGTGGAACCAACATACAGAAGATGAAGCTAATTGGGAGACTCAAGACTTTTTAGATAAGAATTTCCTAGGCTTTTTGACTTCGTGAGATGTATACATTTATTGTAATAGAGGAATGAAACCCCATACCACCCCTGCCTTGTACCAGAAATAAGGAAATAAAAGTATGACGTGTTTCCTTTTCCATTACTTGCCCAAGGACTTTTAATCTCGAGACGAGATTCTTTTATGGGGGGAAGGATGTAACACCCCTGGTGTTACTGCCACTAAAACTTGAGCATAACATCATAAACATTGGCATATCATGTGCTTGTTACACTTAGAATGCATTCACTAGGTAAAAAGTTCAAACAAGTTGTATTGATGTGACATGTTATAAGTGAAACCCTAGGGTGCAGTGCTTAACCCTAGATTGGGCTTAAAAGGGTAAACAAAGCCTAATAGAGGAAAACTTCAAAACTCATTAGAGATGGTCATAAAAAGTCACCATGGATAGACTCAAATGGCATCCAAACCCTAGAAGTAGCAAAAATTCTAAATAGGACCATGGAAAATCCTCGACTAAAACCCTAGGGGGCTAGGTGTAAAACTAGTGCACTTTTGGACTAAAGTGCAAAAACCAAGGCATAGGGTACCTTAAGTCATATGGTTCACATACTTGAGGACTCCTAAGTCAAAATATGTGAATTGGACTTATTTGCAAAAATGTCCACCCTTGTGCTCAATTGGTTAAGTCTGAAAACAGTGAAATAGGGTTGACTTCAGGGCTCTTTAGATCCAAAAATATTGAGAATTTGCCTAGGGTCAACACATCAAACCTATAGAGCTATGTAAGGAGAATAATTTTTATTAAGTAAGTAAGCCCTAGTGCTACATGAAAGTAAGAGAAAAACAGACCTGAAGAAGGCCTGTCAGTCGAGCATAACCCTGAAATCAGACTGACAGTGGCCTAGAACCAGGTTTGAGATCCATTTTGAGCTAGATCTGTTGCTCGATTGATGGTTGTTGATATAGCATAATTGTAACTGGTATGAAGGGCTGCAAGTTTGCTACTGGCGGATTAGCAAGTTCTTATGCAAAAATATGTGTTCTAGACGCTACAAGTCTGGCTGTCATGGGCTCTGAATTGCATTTCTGATGGTACAGTGCGCCAAATATCCCAGAGTTTAGTCCCTCGCCGCCGATGATCTACACGTTCGGATTCGCGCCGCCGGCCGTCGCGATTCATGTCTTGAGCTAGTGGATTATGCTCGACGTGAAAAGATCTTGCCCTGGATAAACATAAGTCACTGGGGTCGCTCTGCCTTTTGCCCACTTGCGCCGGCGACGTGGCCGCGCGGCCATTACCGCGGGCACCGCCGTTTTCCCCGGTCACGCCACGCTATGACCCTTTTTACCACGTCGCAGTAACTCGGCTTGCGGTGTCTGTTCATCGCCGGTGAGTTCGCCACGACGAAAGACACCAATCACGCGCGCCAGTGACTTCCTGTTTCTCCTACCACCGCGTGTCTTCGTCCAAATCCCCGGCCACCACATAAGCCCGTTATAAATTGAGCGCATTGCGAACTCCGTAGGGTAATCACCCATCCATAGCACCCACGCTTGCCTCCAATCGTTCACCAGAGACCGTGAATTTCTCATTGCCCCCAATCTATGTTTCTGCCACCGTAGAAACACCTCGACGTGGCTAGCTTGTTCCAGGTATGCTCATACCCCCTGCTCCCTTGATTTAGCATCCTTAGGTTCCCTGGATGCTCCTCGGCTAGTTCGATTGAGTCAAGCTGTCGTAGATCGCCAGGAACGCATTACTTATCTGATTGTCCATGCTGTCTCCGTGGACCGGTTGATTCAAAGTGCCATTAGTAAAATTGGTTGAGGGGAAACCATCATTAGGTCTTGAATTCAGTCTGTGCCGAAGTAGGGCGCCGGTCATCGAGTAAATCGGCCAGTGTCAGCTCACCGGAGCGCGGCCCTGCGCCGTTCACCATCGGGGACTTCGGTCCGTAAAGGAATAGAAGCGCAGGGATGTTTTTGAAACAAGTCAGTGACACATAGAAATAGTACTGTGACCCCTTTTCCAGTTGTTCAAACCGTTGGGGGGTTTCTGCAAAACCAGCCGCGCAGGCGTGCTTTCACCAGCACATGGGCCGACTCAGGCCAATTTAAGCCCAGTCCTGTAGCGCCTTTTTCCTTTTCTTTTTCTTCTGGACTTAGGAAATTTCTAGAAAATTACAAAAAAAGGCTAAAAATACCAAACCAATTTTGCTAGACTTCTAATTTCCTATAATATTTAATAAAAATAGTTTCATGATTTTTAGTTCTAATAAGGAATTTTGGGGCATTTAAAATAGCCAAAATCCATACTTCTGGAATTTTAGAGAATAATTAATAATTCCAAAATTCACCAAACTTTTTAGGTAAACTCTAAATAATATTTAGAAGCCTTGGGTAAAGTTGGGTATGATTTGGATCATGTTTGGTACTTAGAACCCAAAACCCTAGCTCCCCTGCTCTAAGAACTTCACTATAGACTCCGAAAACCCTAAGTTCTCGGAGATCCATGAATGAAAGTTGTATTCAAGACTTTAGATAATAAACTTTTATTATCTTTGCATCCTCATGAGCATTACATGGGCATTCATTATTCTATATGGCTATATTTAGAAAACGAAGAAGAAGTAGAAGTCGAAGATGTGAAGACTTCACCACCAGCACATGAAGAACATCAGGCAGAAAACTGTTTTTATTTTGATATCTGCGGAACAGAGCCTGATTCACCAATAACACAAGGCAAGCCCCGGTGCATTTGCCACCTCCTTGTTACTTCTAAAATCTTTCTCACTTGCTTGATGCATTAGGTGATAGGAGTTGTGTGCTAAACCAATTCCTGCATTTCCTTCCTTGGAATTTAATTACTTCTCCTTAAATCCCTATTTTACAAAAGGTTTTTCTTATGCTTAGCTTTGCTCTAGAAAAACAAAATGTTTTGTTTTCACAAAAGATGATGCTTCAAAGTGGGTGGGATGTTTTCGAAAATAAAACTTGATGGTGGATCCATCATGGCCATGATGGGTTCAACATCGGAAAAGATGTACCTCTGCCAGGTACCAAACTTTGGGTTTGTAATGAGAAAGCTGAGACCGAACGGGTGACTTGCACGAGAAGAGAGTCTCGGTGTAGTGTCTCCGTCTGAGTCGATTAAGGACCTTCTCGATGTAGGCCTGCTGACCGAGGACCCTTTAACTGGTCACATACCTCGTCATGGGTAAGCTTTGCCTCGGGCAGACTAATACTAGAATAAGATAACACAGAATGGGATTGGAGAGATGGCGAGAGTAGCGTGTACCCTCCATGGCAGGAGGCTGGACGGTGGTGTATCTATGCTCTCGGTTGGCGTGAACCTGATCTGGTCTTAAGAACCCCGGTGGTGAGTTGACATATGCAAGGGTTAGGTGCTACATATGTCGTGTGATTGGAGATCCTCAGCTGAGTATAATCGATTCGGATCACCATAACTTCGCGGATATGAAGACTTGGTCACTGACTTACACGTAGCAATCCAGTAAATATGAGGGGATGATAAGAAATTGTCTAGTACAGGTCAAGTGATTGAACTAGGGTAGAAAGAACTCTAGAAGTAGGTAACTTTACTTAACCTGACAAGTAAAACTAGATTTTAAGGATCTACTCTTAGTAAGCATTTATGCAAATAGAGTTTTGATTATTGACAAGCCATACCTTGACTCCCAAAGGCCAGCATATTCTTGAGAGTTTTATACTTTGACGGGTAAGTCTTGCGAAAGTACACTTCGCACTCAGGGCTTTGTCCCATGTTGTTTTAGGTGAGGAAGCGGCAAATTTTTGCTGCTTTTGTTCAAAGGTGGTGCCCAAAGAAGAAAATCAGGAGTGAAGCTTCGGGGGGAAAGGATCCTCCGTTAAAATTAAACTTTTGTTTGATGTTTATCGGGAGGGGTTTTTGCCTCCCAGTAATGTGATAATAATACTTCAGCACTCTTATATTTCACTCTAGTCTGTAATATTATAACTCTTTCTTACTTTAATATAAGGTAAGTTATTGTAATTTCTTCCGCATTCTCGTATCTCCGATGTGTTATAATGTCTGCTTGACGGGTGAAACGCTCTTGGGAAAGGTAAGGAATGCAGATACCGAACTTATCAAGTGATTCAGGGGCACCTGTAGGGTTGTCTGAGGTCCGTTGGACAAGGACAACTGTAGGTGGGCCTAATGACTTGGGAGGTTCCATCACAGTCAAAAGATATATCATTTTAAGCTTTAGAGAGTTCTATAATATAGATTGCTCTCCCTAAATATGTGCATTGAGAGGAAAACATATTTTGGCCTTAAATGCTAATTGCACATAATTAGGTCCATGGGTGATAACATATCTATATCATAGCAATTATGAAGTGTAATGTGTCATAAAACAATCATGATGCTTATGATGGAATATGCACTTTAAGAAAAGCATTGTAATAAACATTTGATGCATTAATCCTTAAAGATTCAAAGAAACTTAAGAAACCTCGCCCTTTGAAATAAATGGAGCTTATCCTCATTACAAGGTTAAGCTTTAAGCTCTTTACAAGAATATTGCTTCACCCAGACTTAACAGAAATTGCATTAAAGCATGAATGAGATCACGAAAGGTTAAACTGGGTATGAAGCAAGATTATGCATGGATTTTTCTTTATTTTCCTCTTGTAACTAAAGATGTGCAATATACATACAAGCAAGAAAATAGGTACATGTGTAAATGTTAAGAAGTGGTTTACCCCTTGTACCTTTACATGGAGATTCTCTCATCATCGTACTTGATCCTTAGTCTTGATTACTTTTTGTCATGATGCGAACATCAAATCTAAGGTATCAACCAAGGGTGTGGAACCCTCATACCAATCGATATCTGGATTCTTGAGGTCACTTAAGTCCTATGCTCAAGACAAGATATAGCACTATTTTGCATAAGAGAGAATTTTACAACTATTGATCTCTTTAGACAAATCATCATCAATGAATATTAAGCAAATCATAAATTGCATATATTTATTCTAAATTCTCCGTTGAATTTAATGCATACATGAGAAGGACATCAATTGATAGTAAATGAAGCACTAAGAAAAATGAGTATTAATTGAGGATATTCAATGCTCAAGAATATGGCAGGTGAGATCAAATGAACAACATATGCACCAGATTATCAATCAAGCTCAAAACAGGAGAATCTAGAGATTATGCTACTTTAACATTAAAAGCTGCAATCCAAGATAAAAGTGGTACTTCTTTGCCATATTGGATTGAGTTATAGTAGCGTACTTCATGAGAAACTTATTCACATTCTTGAGATCACATGAGATCACTAAAAGAAGGTGTCAGTCTCAAAATACTCAAGATATAGAATGTGCTCAGGTTAAGGTATGCATCAAGTATTTGAATGACTTGTATAGATGCACTCTCTCTAATTAAAGACACAATGGTGAGCCCATTGTATATCTAGATCAAGGCATGGTAAATATGCAATAGTGAGCTTATGCCTTTCGATACCAAGCGAAAGTGGGTTTTAGAATACTTACAAACCCACCATTGAACAATCTTACCATCTATGGTGATGTTGTATGTCCCTGGAATCTTCTCTTTCTGTTGGTGTGTCCTCCATTTATAGTTGTTTCTTTTTAACTTTCAAACTTATTGAAATTACTTCAAAGAGAGATATTAATAGCACAAAGGAGTATATGATAAATGATGATTTTTAAGATATGGAAGACAGACAAATCATCATCTCCAAGACACATAGACATAAATTAAATTTCTTTTAGTTAGTGCAAAGCTTCAGAATAGGAATATGAACCTTTAGCATTTGTAACCAACATAGGAATTTTATTCTTCATATTGATGTTTCTTCAGTAGGATTGATTAACATATTTTGGAAACATATCAACATGAGAACAACTATTGTAATGGCATGAATTAGATTCTATTGGACTAGTGCACATATAAAAGCAAGTAATTAAGATTATATGCACTTTTAGCAGTTTTAAGCCAAAAAAGAAAACTAATCTTCACATTGATATTTTTATATCAAACAAGAGAGGTTATGATAATTTGGAAGGAATACCAATTGAAATGAATTATCATTGATTATATCAACAAATAGGTGAGTTCCCATACCTTTGCTTTTACGTTTCTTCCGTTTAGGCGAAGAGCAACCTTCAAGCTTGTGTCTTTCAATAAATTGAACATGTACACATTCTCTTGTAGATTTTCATAAATAATCTCAAGAGAAATGTTTTTAGTAACACAAGCTCTAGTTCCTAATTAGTAATCATTTTGAGTAGGAGTGACAAGTAGATTACTAAAACAAGGAAGTTTTATGATATGAACTAGATTACCATTTAAATGAGATTATGCACAGTTTTAACTCATGAAACAAACATTGTTAATCTTTCATGTTCATAGGACAAATCTAATTCATAACATGGAGAGCGACTATTGTAGAAGAATCAAATCCAATTTAAGCAAGAAGGAATACATCACATATCATTGGGTTGATCTTCCTTCTATATGGAACTGTGCACTCCCTTTGAGAAACTCATTCTCATGATGTGAGATTACCTAAGTCACTTAGACAAAAGCCTTAGTCTCATGATTCTAGTCATTAAGAGAACTTCCCTTTTTATAAGTGCCCTATGGATTTTGAGTTCCTTACATGGCACCTTATTCATTTATGAACTAAAAATATTTCTCTTTATGTCTAGATCATGGCAACAATAAGATAATTATGTAAAACATGGCATAACATAGAAATGATGAATATGCAATCTACCATATCAGAGGAACTTTTTCCAAAGAGTGGCAACATTATTATTAAAAACATTCTTAAGTGCTTCATTCCCTATGTGACTACACAAGACACAAAAAGGAACTATAATTGAAGATCTATGCAATTAAAGTCATATTTGTTACCATCCTTGGGTTTTCCTCCATGTTGTAGAATTTTCTTGATTTTCCACACAGGACAACCTTTTATCTCCTACAATACAGATATATTGCTTGAGATGATATGAATTTTAGATATAATAATTCAAAATAACTTTAGGTCAATCTTAAAGGTATAAAACAATATAAGATTGATAGCTTGAGTTAACGATTGGATTAACCCGCTCAAGCGCCCCAAAGCTCCATATCATCTCCTTTTCCATGCAAAGCTTATCAGGCATATTTTGGTCCCCATCTATTGATGGGTCCATCAAGATTAGTCAAGAAAGGTCTAGGAACCCAAATATCCCTTGTGCTAGCACTTGGTAAACTCATTACCTTTCTAGCACAAGTTGCAATTTTGGATTGCCTAGATACATAAGAATCAATTAACCAGATTGGCTCGGGATAGTTACCTATGGGACAATCTTTGCATAGATGTCCCTTTTCCAATATATGTAGCAAAGGCGATCCTTGCTAGACTTCTCCTTAACTTGCAGTTCAATTAATATATGGTTTGTAGATCTATCCTTTTTTAACGTCAAGTCGTTTTCTCTCATGAAGGGACATGACTCAATCATATGCCCCTTCTTACAACATCCATAACACTTCCTTTTATTTTTCTTAATTTTTTCGCTCGAAGTGTAACATGCTTGTTTCCTTGGATGTTACCTTGTGTAGAGGCATGCTTGAGGCACTTGGTAGAGTTATTATTCTTCTTGTTTTGATCCTTTCTCTTACCTTACCTCATGGTATTGACACTCTCTTGAAGGGATTTTGCGCCTGCTACAGTTGTTCCCTTTTTAAGCTTCTTCACCATGTTATTATGGTTATCTTGAGAAGGTTGAGCATGACAGTTCCATTTCAATAGAGTCAAACTTTTCCTTAGCCTCTTATTTTGTTCCTTTGAGCTCTTGATATGCAATGTCACTAATTCCTAAAAGTTCTAGCTCAAAGGATGATTCACTTGCTTGACAGCAACAACCATTAGAACATGGTAATATAGTTTCAATTTGAACACGTGCATGAGTGAGGTTGGTGAGATTTTAAATTTTCTATTACAACCTCATGAGCAATATCTAACATGATATGATAACCTGTAAGTTTTTCATGTGAGAATAGAAGCTATCATGTTTTTCTTAAAAAGCAATAATTTCTAATTTTAGGTTTTCTACTTGGTCCTTAAGCAATGTATTCTCATTCTCTAATAAGGAATTAACTTGCTCAATTGAAATGACTTAATACCTTTGGACCAAATCAACATGAGAGCACTTTAGCTCCTCATGTGCTTTAGTTAACTCTTCCAAGCTTTGGATTTTTCTGATGAGGACATCTTCTAGCTTGTGAAGAGCTTCACTTTGCTCTCTAGCTATTTTTAGAAGTTTAAGCATGATCACCTTGTCTTCTAGGCTTAGGTGAGCGTTGAGTTGCAATAAGCTTATTTCATCCTCCCCATCCTCATTTGTTCTTTTTCTATCATTCTCATTAGCCACACAACATATGTGGGAATCAAAATGGGAATACAAACCTTTTGGAGAGGTGAATTTGTTGTTTGGTCTCCAAAGTTCATTTTCTTCTTCTTCCTTCAAAGGGTTAGTTTCACAAGAACTAGAGGAAGTAGAAGCATCATATGAACCATCATATTTGGACTCACTAAATTTATCTCTAATTGAAGTCCAAATTTCATGCGCATCACTAAGGGGTTCGTCATCATCTCTAATTATGAAGGAATGATGAGCTTCTCTACTAAGAGAGCTACATAAGATGTCAAAATCTAGATAATTTAAGCGCAAACATCTTAGATCTTCTTCTGAAGGATTTTTCTCATTAATGCTAGAATACTCTTGTCTAGAATTTGTTTTAATGAGGATCTATTGTCCTAAAAACATTTATCATACTAGTAGACCAAGAAACATAAGGAAAGTAATAACTCAAGAGTAGTAACAATTGAAAAGATATAACTCAAGAGTAGTAACAATCGGATACATAATTAGAATGAGACTTTAACTTGAAGCAACACAAAATAGTAACTACGAAGAATAGCGCAACAGAACTTTATAGAGGGAGAAGATAAACAAATCACAAGCACATGAGACACGGGTGATTTGTTTCCCAAGGTTTGGTTCCACAAAGAACCTATGTCACCGTTGAGGAGTCCACAAAGGATGGGTCTTTTTCAACCCTCTCCCCCTCTCCAATGGTCACCAAGATCGATGAATGTTCCTTCTTATTTATCAAACAAAATACTAAAGTCTCTACAAAGCCAACCACAAAGATAAGGGGCTCTTGCTAGCTTTACAATGAATGAGAGTCAAAACTCAACGCTCAAATGATCACAAGAGGTAGCACACACTTTCTCTCCAAGCATTCTCACAAGAGATTATCGCTCAACGCACACAAGTAGCTTTTCTTGCTTGATCTTCTCTTTTGTGGCACTTATGAGACTTCTGTATGTTTGGAAGTGTTGATCTAGTGTATAGGAGTGAATACCCACCTCCCAATGTCCAATATAGTCGTTAGGGCAAAGTGGGAAAAACTGCACATGTTCTGGGCGCACCTGACCTTCAATAGTGATGGTCCAGTGGTGCGTAAGAGGTCTGGTGTGCCACCGGTGCACCACCGGTGCGCCAAGGCCTCCGAAGCTTGAAAGCAACATCTTTGAGTAAGAGGTCTGGTATGCCACTGGTGTGCCACCGGTGCACAATTGCCTCTGAAGCCTGAAATCAACCTCTCAGAGTAAGAGGTCCGGTGCGCCACTAGTGCACCAAGTCCTATGAAGGCGGAAAATGACCTCTCTGAGTAAGAGGATTGGTGCGCCATAAGTGCGCCAAAAGAGAGCAGGCAAGGTCAAACTTGAGTATTTCTTCTTTGATTTGACTTGGCTCTTCTCTTGGGCACTTCCATGACTTAAACAAACATATTTAGAGACCATCCAACTAGTCCAAGTCATGGAATTTGAATATTATGATTTCTCTAACTCATATTCATGTTTTGCTTCAAACTAGCTCCAAAAGAGTGAATTGTTCAATCTGAGCTTTCTAACCTCTATTGTTATATCAAATAGGTTCCTAGGGGTATTTAGAACTTATCCAAAGTATAGAACTACTGATAGTTCTTCTGTTCCAAATTTTACCCCTTTTAGACTGGATCTGAACTAATTCTAACTTAGAAACTAAATTGATGGACTTATGAACATGTGAATCAAAGACTAGGCAAACTAGTTAGTCCGAATGGTTGTGATGTTCATCAAGCACCAAAATCAATATAGAAAATGGTTTAAGGCCATTTCCCTTTCAACTTTAAGCTAGAATGTTAATGTAGCAGCATCGTCAAATATAGTTAAATCTATGTAAATGAGAAAACTCTAAACCACAAACAGTTAATAACAAAACTACTTTAAGTGACCTCTTGGACCTACATAGCACGTTGATGTGGTTTTGGGAGTAAGTGTGACAGTCTAGAGACCTCACTACTCTCTCTAGTTGCATGATGGCTGTAGGTATCGGTCGAGTATAATGTGTCCATGGTGATGGTGCACCCCAACTATGATAGCCCAACGATGTCCTGATCTAGCTCAATTGAAGGTACATCTCTAGTCATGTTGTTGAAGTCAAACATGAATACAAATTCGCTTTCGTTGGCATACATCTGAAGAAATAATACATAAGGGAACACCAAAATTATTAATTAAATTAAACATTTATTGTTTGTTGCTAGTTTTAGATTCTTATTGAGACGTATGGAAACATAAGCACTTCCATCCGAAGGAGTGGATGTCGAAGGCCCAGTCGTCATTGGTTGTTAGATGCATAAATTAATGTGTATGGAAACATTGTAATTATGGTGTGATATGTAAAATTAAAATGGAAAACATTTATGATATCTTACTAGTGAATACATGTAACGCCCTGAATTTGGGGGTAGAATTTTTTCTTCTTTTTACTCACAAAATTCAGGCGTTACTCTCTTTTCTCTTCCTGTTTCGCTCCTTCTTCCCAATTTCAAAGCAATATAGCGACTGGTGTCCGTATTATGTGTAAACAAAACCTAAGTTGTCATGAGTGTTGCATCATGCCGAATCATATTTCTTTGTCTGATGTCGTGCTCAATCACGTGTTTGCATAGTCCCATTTTGGTTTTCATCTCGCAAATTGGTTTTCGATCTACGGTTGTGCGTGCCGCGGGATTTTGACCCGCGGTGCGGCCTAGCCCAGCCCGACCTAGCCCAGCCCGCTCCGGCCCGCGCGCCCCCGGCGCCCTCCCCTACCCCATGTGCGCCCCCTCCCTTCTCTCCCTTTCTCTCATTTGATTTTTTCCCGCACAGCAACCTCCTCTCCTCCACTTCTCTCTCTCCCCCGTGGTGGCCTAGGTTTTGGAGATGGTGATCACTGGATTTGGACCCCGAGGTGAGCTCCCCTCCCCTCACCCTCTCCCTCTCTCTCTTCCCCTCCCCCTCCCCTTTCTTCTTCCCTGCGCGATCCCTTCTTCTCCCCATCGCGTGCCCCCTACTCCCCATCGCGCGCCCCCCCAGCAGCCCCTGCGGGCCCCGCCCGTGTCCCCAACGGCCCGCGCGCCTCCGGTGGCCTCGCTCCCGTCCCCGGCGGCCCGCCCTTCCCTGGCGGCTCGCGTCCCTCCCCGGTTGGTCGCGCCCTCCCGGTGTCCCACGCCCGGCCCCGTGCCTCGGCGGCTCGCGCCCTCCCAATGTCCCGCGCTCGGCCCTACGCCCCGGCGGATTGCGCCCCTCTCAACGGCCCGCGCGCCCCTCTCGGAGGCTCGCTCCTCACCAGCGGCCGTGCCCCCCCAGCGGCCGTGCCCTCCCCGGCGGTTGTGCCCCCCTGGCGGGCCCTGCGCGCTTCCCTACGGCCCCGCGCCGTGCCCCGGCAGCGGCCCGCACCTCCCCGCAGCCCTGCGCGCCCCAGTAGCCCCTCCGCGCGCCCCGACGTGGCTCACGTGCCTCCGGCGCGCGCAACATGATCCCGCGCACGCGACTGTAGTTACGTGACGTTCAACTTTCAGTTTAATCCATTTTAAAATTTAGTTTAGTTGATGTGCTGCGTCGCGCGCTTCGTCGCGCGACGATTCATTTTAAATTTACCCTTATTAATAAGCTGTGTCGCGCGCTTCATCACGCGACGATTCTTCTTAATTTCAGCTTATTTAATGTGTGGCGTCACACGTCCAGTCGCGCGACGTTTCGTTTTAAATTCAGTTTAGATGGCGTATGTCGTCGTGCGTTTCGTCGCGCGACGCTTAACGTTTCTTTATAATTAATGCAAGTGCCTCGTTGCGCGCTCCGTCGCGCGACGGGTCGTTTAATTCTTAATTTAATTTAAGTGTTGTGTCGTGCATTTCGCTGCACGACAATCCTTTTAATTTACCTTTATCTGTTCAAAATAATTAAACATGGAACATGACTTCACCCTATGCTAAACGCGATGGCTAAATTAATACCGTTCTGTTTAAACGAGTATTTTAATTTATAATCGTGTGACGTGATCGCTCGTCGGCCACAGCCTCGACCGTTTCTTTCCCTTTCTCGCTTAGTCGTAGGTGTGAGCCCTGCGTCGAATGTCTATTTATTTATTGCATTCTATTGTTTGGTGTACTGTTCTTTTGTATTAAATTTGTGGAATGTATGTTTGAAACTCGTATAGATAACGGTCAGTTGGCGGAGTCCGAAGGAGTTGCAGGTGAAGACCCTGAGCAGCAGCTGGTTGGTGAAGGCAAGTGTCCCTTGACCCATCTATGTCCTACTCATTCTTATAATTCACTCCCCGCATTTACACAGTTTATACCTAAGGATTGACTAGCTTTTGTTTATCTTGTCCTTGTTTACCTATTTTGGTTGGGCTATTTTGGTTTAGCTATATGCTAGCGCTTCACATTAATCAATGAACATGATGAGATTATCTATGATACGCTGTTTTCCCTTTTGATTATGATGGTGGTACTGTGATATTTAAGGGGGCTCGAGCTGTTTCTCGAGCGCCTCTCCGTAAGGACTGATTCGTTGGATGACCGCCCGGGAAACAGTGCAACCATGAGAGTGGAGTGGGATGCCCTTAGCTGATTAATTAGAGGAACTGGGGTGTAGTTCGCTTCGCCGTCGTGCTGTTAATGGGGCTCGGTGTATGCGGCTCGCTCTGCCAAGGTTGGTTCGCCCCTTGGGGAGGAGTGCGATGCATTTAGGAAACCTAACGGGTGGCTACAGCCCCAGGGAATCTTTGTAAAGGCTACGTAGTGAGACCCTGCCTATTCACCTTGGTAGTGTTCAAGGATTTGATCGGCCCGAGGTAAGAGGGAATCATAGCTTATGGGTAAAGTGCGCAACCTCTGCAGAGTGTTATGAAACTGATATATCAACCGTGCTCGCAGTTATGAGCGGCCAAGGGAGCTCCATTGGTTAGAGATACTTGATCAGAGATGTATGGTTCACAGGTGGTGATGAGGATGATGATTTTGGTCATGACTATGGTAATGGTAAGTGCTATTCTTTCCGTTTGGAAAGGGTACTTTGGATTAATAACTTGGGTTAATGCTAAAACCTGGCTTTCTACTAGTAACTAATAAACTGACCAACTAAAAGCAACTGCTTGACTTAACTCCACATAAAGCTAGTCCACTACAGCCAAACAGGACATTTTGCTGAGTATGTTGATGTGTACTCACCCTTGCTTTACACACCAACCCCCCCAGGTTGTCCGAGTTGCAACCACTGCTCAGGTGAAGATGAAGTCGTGGAGGAGGACTTCCAGGAGTTCCAAGAGTACGATGAGTTCTAGGTGTGGGTTAGCGGCAAACCCCCAGTCGGCTGCCTGTGTAGGCCGTGTGTATCAACGTTTCTTTTCTGCACTTTGATAATTGTTAAATACTATGTGGATGTCCTAGACATCATGATGTAATCGACTATTATTACCCTTTTATGTTATTATTTGAGCACTGTGTGATGATGTTCAGTTACGTAACTGTTGTGTACGTGAATTGCTGATCCTGGCACGTACATGGTTCGCATTCGGTTTGCCTTCTAAAACCGGGTGTGACAATACACCAGCACATATGGTTGTTGTTGAGAGCACCTAGAGGGGGGTGAATAGGTGATCCTATAAAAATCAAGTCTAAACAACACAAACTTGGTTTATAATAAATGTTAGTGGGATTAAGACCAAGGTGATATGAATAGAGAGAAGAGAACTCTTCACTTGATTGTTCCTTTAGGATATGTATTAAACTTAGGAATAATAGCACAAGTGAATAAGTGAGAACTCTATGGAAGAAAATAATCACGATAGAAAGATGCACAAGAGACACAGTGATTTTATCCCGTGGTTGTGAAGTCTAGGCATTGTAGGATGTTCAATGAGTGCTTGGTGTTTTGCTCCATGCGCCTAGGGATCCCTTTTATAGCCCCAAGGCAGCTAGGAGCTGTTGGAGCTCCATTTGAAAGACTTTGGTTGCCTTCTGTCTGTGGGCGCACCGAATAGTCCGGTGCACCACCGAATATTGAACAGTGCGCGATCTCCTTCCTTCTTTAGCGAAGCCGACCGTTGCCAGCTATGGCGGAACCGCCCGAATTATTCCAACTTAAGTGCCTAAGTCCCGCCTTAATGGCTGGACCACACTTAAATAGGAATAAACCGTCAGTCCCTCAGATCTAGTCTGACGAGGCCACTAACAGGATCAAGTACCACATGCTCACTCAAAGGTGAGGCACAGAGAAAATACAATAAAGCATAAAGCCATAAATTAAAGAAGTACTTAGTGTTATTACATCATCATTGGAGTTTTGCAAAAGTAGTAACCATTGGTCTTGATGCAGCGGAAATTAACTAACGATGAAATAAAGGGAGGATGGTGTAACACCCTGATTTTGGGGGTATAAAATTTCTTTCTAATTATCACCCAAAATCAGGTGTTACTCTTCCTTTTCTCACTCTAGGTTTTCTCTCTCTAGATTCTCTCTCCCTTTCTCCCTTTTAAGTAGAATTAGCTTAAGTTAGAGAGATTTAATTATTTATTTTGCTAAAACATTTTGGGTCATGACATGTTGCATCATGCAGAGCTTAAAATATTCTTTGGTGTGTTGCACGTGTTTGAATTTATTTGAATTTGAAACCTAGTTTGAATTTGGATTTGAAAACCCTATAGAAAAAGAAATGGAAAAGGAATTAGAAAATCCTGAGAAAAAGAAAAAGAGAAAGCAGCCCATCCAGCCAAGCTAAGCCCAGCCAGGCCGTGCGCCCGCGCCGCTTGACAGGCGGACCCCGCTTGTCAGCGGAAGTTCCCCTCTCCCGCACGCGCTCCCTCTCTCTCTCTCTCTGTCTCGCGGGCCCGGATCGCCAGTCGTCGAGCCGTTGCCCCGAGCGTCCCTCTTTTCTCTCTCTGCGCCGTGGGCCAGCCCTGTCAGCTCTGCCCTCTCCGCGCGTCATCGTGGGCCGGCACAAGCGCACTCGTGCACGTCACTGGGTTTCTCGGCCACGACGCCCACCCACGCACCCAACTCTCTTCTTATAGCCCCGTCGGTGCCCCGCGCACACCCCTCACCTCATTTCACACACCCTCACCCTCTCTCACGCTCTGCCCTCGCCGCCGCTGGAGACTCGCGCCCGCGTCCCCGGCCATCTAGCTCGCCGGAGTCTGCGCCAAGCCTCCCCGAGCTCCGCCCCGAGGTGAGAAACCCGTCCCCGTGCCCAATTTCCCTTATTGTGACCTGTGCTCGGCCAATTTCACCCTCGCCAGTGTTCGGCCGCAGCGGTCCGCCGCTGCTCGCGCGGTGGCCGGTCGATTTGGCCCGGTTTAGTTCACCGGAGTAGGTCTGCGTGGCACCACTATCTCTGCTGAAGCTAGCCCAAACCTTAGTGCGCCTTAAGTCCCTTCCCCGTGGTCGGAATGGCTCACCAGGGTTTCTCTGGCCCGCCCGAGGCCACCTCACTGCCGCTCTCCCCTCTATGCCCATGGATCCATGGCCTCTTTCCCGCCATCGAGTTCACCGTGGCACCCTCTTCCCCTCTACCCAACTCCGGAGACCCTGGAGCCACCCTAGCTCACGCCTGCCTCAACTCCAGCGACTTCACCGCCGCGGAGAGGAGCGACGCCGCCCGCAGCCATCTATTTTCCCTTGGTCTAATTTCCCCACCGTTCGATTCAGATTGAACAACCCGGACCATGGCATACCACTTTGCGCATGCGCGCCTGACACGCCCTAGCCCTCCTGTCAGTGCCATTCGCAGCTGCTCATCATTCCCAGTCTGATTTTCCCCGTCCAATCTTGATCGAATGGCTCGGACCCCTTTGGACCCCTTCGGACCCGCTCGGACCCCTTCACCGCCGCAGTCCAAGGTTCCTGAGTGTGTTGTTGGAGACCTCCCTGAGCAGGAACCTGGTGAAGGCAAGTGTCCTCTGACCTATTATGTCCTACATACTTTATAATTCACTGTCCTGCATTACTTTATGAAACCTAAGGATTGACTAGTCTGTATTCACTTATCCTTGTTTACCTTTTGGGTTACCATGGTTAGCATGTTGCTATTGCCTTAACTTAATCAATGAACATGATGTGTGTGACACCCCAGTGTCACCTAGGGTTTCTCTCAAGTGCTAACCCAAGAATCAATATTTCATGTGAGCCAAATTAAGCATGAAGCATCTAATTAACTTAAGAATAAAAGATCCACTAAGTTCATATCTCAAGGAATCATGTTCAAAGCAAATGAGATTTTCAAAAAGGGAAAAATGTTGAAACCCTAATACGAACCCTAACTGAGCTAATTAGGTAGAATTGAAGAAAAGGGGCAAAAGACTAAGAAAAATATAAAATCATGGCTTAGGCCAAATATAAACATTAAAGTACACTAAGAAAGCTACAATAAAGATTATGAAAGCTTGTCCAAAATAGTTTAATAAAATCTCCAAACAAGCTTCTCAAATGGGAATTTCAGAAATTTAGAATTCTGAATTTCAGCCCTTGAGCTAAAGACCGAGCATGTTCACCTTGATCCCTAGCTCAAATACTAATGACCCCATTGACAAAATTGTGCCTAACTAACCCTTCTATCTCATGTCAGAAGATGGCATCGGGACGCATGCCTTGGACACACCAAACCCGCGATCTTCTCTCTATGCACGGCAGTGAGACAAACTGGATTTCTCCCCTCTCTATCTCTTGATCCAGTCAGCAAAACCTGCAAGCCTCCACACACAAACGACAAAGGAATGTCAGAGGAAGAGATCTCTCAATGGGATCATGGCCATAATCTCAAAGATTTGGAGCCAATCCGCGCTTGAACTTGACCTCTCTCTGCGCTGCCTCGTGCTTGACGCCGTGCCAGGTGCCAGAGCGCGCACTGGCGTTCGCCCGAGCACGCCTCGGGCGCTTGTCAGAGCCCCGCCCTCGGCCATGCTCACCCACGCCTATAAAGCCTCCCCGGGCGCGCCTCACTTCACCCCGCGCTCACCTTCACCGGCCAAACACTCCTTAGCTCCAGCGAGCTCTTTTCCACCCGCCATTGCCACCCAAGCCTTGGCCACCGTGGCCAGCCCACTCCAGTTGCTCCCTAGCCACGCCAGCCGCTCGGATAGCTTCGCCACTAGCTTGTGAAGCTCCCCAAGCTCTCGGACCTGGCAGAACTTCACCGGAAGGCCAAGATCATCCTCGCCAGACTTCGGCCATTCGCCTGCGCGCGTAGACCGAGCAATCTGGTGAGCCGTTCTTCAATTCCTCGCGCGCACACCCTCCTTGATCCCTGGTGAAGCTCTCTGACCCGTTTGATTAGTCAATTGTGCCCTAAATAGGCCGGACTCCTCGCCGCCGACGAGCTCCCCCGCCTGCGCACGTGGACCGGCCGACTCCGACCATCCCCGACGGCGACCCGCACATCGCCGTAACCCTTAGGACCTCCCCTACACCCTCGGCCACCTCACCGGAGCAGTCTCGCTGCCGGTAAACCCCTCCGCCCTTTCCTCCACCGCGGGTACTGTTTGATTTGGGGGAAGGACCTCGGGTTAGGATTAGAAAAACTCAGGGGGTTTTCTGAACTGTCAGCGACTCACTTGAATAGTAGCCCAAGGACTAGTCTGTAAGGAAACTTGAAAACACCCGCCAGGGACCCCGTTGCAAAGTAGTTTTCCTTTTAATCATTTCTGTTTAATCTTTTTAATGAACAAAGAACTTAGGAAATTCATAACTTGAGAAATACTTAACCAAAAATTGTCAAACCAATTTTGCTGGATTCTAAATATTATGGACTACCAACTAAAAATACTAAACCCCATGCTTTCTGTTCTAAATTTTAGAGTTTAGAATTAAATACAGAAATTGACCAAACCTTATTTAATTAAAGAAAATTTGTTATGCTTCTGTGCTGAACCTAAGAAAATTTGTAGATGTTCAAACCCCATTCAAACACTGTTTAAAAATAGTGGGAACCCTAGTATTGAAAATCTAAGTAGGGATATCTATTAAAAACCATTTTTGCCCAAAACTTAGGAAAATCAGAAAGGCATTAGAAATTTATGAACAGTGAATGCATTTATTTTTCCTAACCTACTTAAGTAACAGAGAACCTAGGAAAAATAAAAAGACCACTATTCCAGAACAGAATTAAAGTGAAATGTTCTATTTAGCATTATTCCAACTAGAAAACAATTATTAGAATTATGGAAACAGTTTCAAAATTGTTAATAAAAATCCAGTGGACTTGTAACCACCAAAATCTTACTATAAAAATGATAAACACCCCAACCCATCATTTTAAGTAGGGTAAACAAATAAAACTTGATAATGTGGCATATTTCAATTAAATCATGAGTAACCTAAAAATGATGCAATAATAGGAAAATAAAATTTTGCTAGATCAATAATTAGATAGGCCACCAAAGAAAAATGCAAACCCATTTGAAAGATGCCAAATAACACCTATTACCAATATTTCATGAATAGGGCCAATTAACCCAATTAATTCGTACCACCCCTTCCCTTAAGCAAAAAGATGCCAAACTTCAGAATGATTGCTCTTGTGCAAAGAAGAAGCTAGGAAAAATTAGAAATCTGTTGTTTAATATTTTTCAAATATAGTGGTAGTAGAAAGCACCCCTTTGGCTAGAAACTTTGGAAAATCATGGTAAAATAAATATTAAATATTAATGGCTAAAACTTTGTGCAAAGTCATGTTATAACATCTAAATGCCAGCAAAAATAAGTCTTAGAAAATTTCCTACTGTTAAATGGTAGTTGTAGTTCAAACCAACCCTTCTGCCCTAACATTTTATAATATTGTACATAAAGGACCACTCACTTTTTAAGATCCAAATTTTTAGATAGAGAATTACACACTCTAAAAACCTAAAGGAAATAGAGGGAAAGAAATAAAAGATAAACCTCGCCTCAATAAGTTAAACTTGAAATCTTGACAAATTCTCACTAAGGCTTTAAAAAGGAATTCAGTGGAACACCAAATTGGACTTACCACTTAGTTTAACTGAGTGTGATCTAAATTACTAAATATACCACCAAAATCCTTAGTAGCAAGAGTTAACTCTACCTGATTCAAGTAGATTAGTCACCATCAAGGTTTAAATTGCTAAATTACATATCATGCCATGCATATATCGTACTCATTGCATTCATTAGATTGCAATCTCGCTGACGGAGAGTACATGCTCATCCCCGAGCAAGGAATTGTCCAAGAGGAAGACCAGGAGCAAGCTCCCGAGGCTGCCATCGAGGATCTCCCCGCAGCCCCAGCTATTGAAGGCAAGCCCCGGTTTTATGCATAACCGTGTTATTATATGCTACTTTACTATACTTAATGTTTGTAGGATTGCAATGTGCACTTAAGTGTTGGAGTTGCTTGAAACCTTAGTTGCATGAACTTAGGATTCCTTTTGAGATAAATACTAGTATGCTAGGTCGAGTAGCTGCTATGCTAATCAGGATCTCGGTAGAAGTCGAGTGATTTTTCTAGCACTCGTGCGAGGTCAGGAATTGATTGTATTCATCTTGATAACAGGATCTATGATGGTCTATTGACTTGGATCTAGGGTGGATGCCTTGTCCATGAGACGGGAAAAGGAATTAAGGATTAATGTGTGGATACCTGAGTCAAGCGTTTGAACGTACTAAGCACATGTCGGGAAATATGGTAACCGATAAACCTAGTACCTAAGTGAAGCCAGGCACGGAATTTATCCCTCACACGACCTGAGACTGGGTCTCCCATGCTAGCTATGGTGGGTACAAGTGCGGTCACTGCACGGCGGCAGCCGGGGCCAGTGGAGCATTGTATGCCAAGGCGGTGAGGCTTGGACGCGAATGGGGAATCGATGGGGACAGTTGAGATGTGTGGGGATGGAGTGCTCCTACATGTGTGTTTAGGTTTACCTTGCAAGGATAAAAACTCGATTCGAATCATCTGCTTCTCGCAGCTAATGAGACTGCTTGACCCCTTGTACTACATCGAGTAAGAAGTGAAATGAGGTTTACATGAGAAACTTGTTGATTGCACTAAATGCTTGCTACCATGTATGCTTAGAAGGAGCAAACTTAGCTAAGGTAATGATACTAGAAACTGAAAAGCTAAAAGATTGATTTTTAGACTCAGCTAGTGCTTTTGGCAAACCAACCACTCAGCCAAACAGCTGCATGGTCTAGAGGTAGAGGAGTAGATTCCTCACACTGGGTAAGTCTAGCTGAGTATTAGTATACTCAGCCTTGCTTGTGGCATAATTTTTGCAGGTATGCTTCAAGATACGGTTGATGGTGTGACTTGGCCTACCACTCTGCCACCGGGTTGGACGGTCGAATGGGATGCTGCTCCGGCAGGAGAGGAGCATGAGGAGTAGTGGGCTAGGCCTTGCCCATTTCCTCGCTATCGACGACATCGATTATCCGCTACATTTCATTTTGTGAACTTTTAATTGCTACTTGAAAAACTCCGATCTATGTAATAATTTAGTACTTTAATTTGAGGTTTCCTGCTTTATTGTATTTCTTCTATGACTCACCTTCGAGTGAGATTGTGGAATTTGATCCTAGTTAAGTGGATTTATCAGATTGAATCTGAGGGACTGACGGGTTATTCCGATTTAAGTGTGTTACGGCCCTTGGGGCGTGACCTAGGCACTTAAGCTGGAATAATTCCGGCGGTTCCGCCACAACTGGTATCGGAGCAAATTCCACCACAGAGAAGGACAATAAACCATGAATACCAATTTTCAAAATCTAAAACTTGCTTAGAAACTGTTAAGAATCGTCAGGACTAGACCGCTAGACCTAGGACGAAAGGCCTTAGGGATAGTGGGAGAAATAGGTGGCTAATTAAGTAGGCCCTATGGGCCAGTATTTAGATTTCTAAAGGATGCCCTAGAAGCACCTTATATTCGGAGAGGAGATGTTACTTTCAGCATGCATGCATTTTAAAAGCTAAAAGGAATAAAAACTTGAGCTAACCCGCTTCCTTTTAAAACCATCCAGGCTCTTTTATTTTTCTTCCTTCCACCATAATCTTTACCTTTGATACCCTTTCGTAGATGAATTCACCCACCCCCGCCAGTGGAGGAGACACTCGTTTCAGCCCTGACTTCCTTTCTCACGATGGCTTTCCTTCCATCTTGTGGGAAGTGCTTAACTCTGCCGGTTACCCTACACCCCCCTGTACACGGTGCAGTTGTATGAGGAGCATTGGGTACCCTGTTGCCAAGTCTGGCTGACCTTGGAGGCTCATCCCCTTCAGCCGGGTTGGCGTTCTCTTGACTAAGAGACGATTGGATTTAGGACGGACGACACCACTGAGGCAGCAGCCATGAAGACTCTGACGACTTTTTGTGGCTACCATCCCCTGGAGATGGTGATGCACCCCTTGGGACTCTTCCCTGCTGAGAAGAAGGATGACCCCATGTGGTGTAACCGTGTGAGCCATGTGAAAGATGTGTGGGCAATGTATCCTGACTTGGTTGGGAGGGTCACCGTTCAGTGCATGAGTGCGCTGTACCGCCTTTAGGCCCTGAAGAGCGACGCTATGGCACACATTGCTAACATCGCTCAAACCACCAAGCTCACCCTCGACAGCCGAGAAGATTTTGTGGTCGACCTGTCCTCCGAGTTGGTGGAAAAGGATTTGCAGGTGGAAAGGCTGAGCCAGCGCATTACCACCTTGGAGTAGCAGGTGGAGATATGAGACAACACTATTGATGTCTTGGAGAACCAGCTCCATGATGTGTGGCGGGAACTCGAAGAAGCCAATGACCACCTTGACATGCACCACTTGGAGATGGAGATCAATGAGGCCGGAAGCGAGGGAGAAGAGGCTCCTGAAGAGTTAGGACCAGCCCCTGGTGCTAATAGGACTACCTCCGCGATGCCCCCTTCACCCGCATCTAGTGTCGCTTCTACCACTCAGGGTTGATCAGTCACCTTGACGCTTTAGGCAGATAGAGACCTACGCGAGCGTAGTTAATGTCAGATTTTGGACTAGGCTTACGGGTACTCTCCCCTAAATTGATGTAACCCTTGTGAACTTTTGAAATCCGTGGGATGTTTGTAACCATGTTATCTTCGTTTTGAACCTAAATGTTATGATTATGGCATTTTTCCTTCCATATGAGATAATGGCTTGTCGTTCGAAATTGTGAATTGGGATAACAATGGCGACAATCTATGTTTTCAGATGGCAGCTAGGCAGCGTCGCGGGCATAACGAGCAAGTTCCCCCGCCACCTCCTCTAGCTCCCATAGTGTAGGAGTTGATGGCCCAGCAAAATGAGATTCTGCGACAGCTCTTGCAGCGCCAGCCCCACCCTCAGCAGCATGGTGGAGGCCAGCATCAGCGACCTCCAGCAGCGGCAACCTACCAAGAGTTTCTAAGCACGCAGCCACCCTTGTTCACCAAGGCAGAGGATCCGTTGGACGCCAACGTGTGGCTCCGTGTCATTGAGTCCAATTTTCCCCTCCTCACGGGAGACTGTCCTGATGCTACCAAGACTCGCTTCGCGGATCTGCTCGGACTTGGTGGGACCACTTCCGTGCTATGCTCCCCGCAGATCATGAGGTATCTTTGGAGGAATTCAAGACTTCTTTTAGAGGGCACCACATTCCAGTAGGCATTCTCGATCGCAAGCTGAATGAGTTTTTGGCACTTAGTCAAGGAACCCGCATGGTATTGCAGTACGCCTAGGCCTTCAACGACTTGTGCCAGTACGCAGGTTACCATGATGATTCTGATGAAAAGAAGAGAGACCGCTTCTGCAGTGGTCTCAACACCAAGCTATGGGAATGTCTCAACACTGTCCAGGCTAATAGCTTCAATGAGTTGTTCAACCTGGCCATCTCCTAGGAGGACTGTACTGTAGCTCACCGGGCAGAGAAGAAGAGAAAGGCACCAATGGCAGCACCATCCGCTCAGGCCCAGAGGTTCCAGATTGTTTCTCACAATCAGAGCAGGGGTTTTCAGCAGGAGGCAGGCAGATGGGTGATCAAGCCACCTCAGCAGCAGCAGCCGGCACCCACTCGCTTTCCAACTCCCGTTCCAAGGAACAATCAGCCTTCGCAATAGCAGCAATTCCATTAGGGCAATGGGAACAAGTGCTTCACTTGTGGCAATGTGGGCCACTATGCCAAGAATTGCCCAAGAAATCAGCAGAGGCAGATGCCAGCACCAAAACAAGACAAGGGAAGAAAGCAGAAGGTACAAGTCAGGCAAGGGAAGCTCAACTTCACTACTCTGGAGGAAGTACCTGAGGGAGCTCCCATCATGACCGGTATCTTTCCAGTTTATAATCAACTTGCTTTAATTATGTTTGATTCTAGTGCATCTCATAGTTTCATTAGCCAAAAGTTCAGTGCTAAATGTCAACTGCCTTTCTATCACTCAAAAGGGTCATTTATGATAGCCACACCGGGGGGTAAAATTGCAACTAATCAATTAAACCAAAGTGTGCCTATTCAACTAGGAAGCCACATCGTCAAGACCACCCTTCTTGTGTTGGGTTTGGAAAATGTGGATATTATTCTGGGAGCTAATTGGATGACCCTGCACCAAGTAGTGCTTGATGTAGCCAGCCGCATCGTGGAAATCAATTCCCCGTTCTGTGGGAACTTCACCTTAATTCTGTCCAGTCAAGGTTCTACTCAGTCATGTGCTTTCTCTATGACGGAGTTACCTCTGAAGGAGATCCCAGTGGTCTGTGAGTATGTAGATGTCTTCCCTGATGAATTGTCAGGAATGCCACCAGACCGAGATATTGAATTCACCATCAAGTTGCAACCGGGAACGACACCAATTTCCAAAAGGCCTTACTGGATGCCACCCGCTGAGTTGGTAGAATTGAAGAAGCAATTGCAAGAGTAGCTGGACAAGAGATTTATTCGCCTAAGTACTTCGCCTTGGGGATGTCCAGCCCTGTTCGTGAAGAAGAAAGATGAAAGCCTGAGGCTGTGTATAGATTACCGCCCTCTTAATGCGGTGACTATCAAGAACAAGTATCCTTTGCCTCGAATTGATGTTCTTTTTGACTAGTTGGTCGGGGCCAAAGTGTTTTCCAAGATAGACCTTCGCTCTGGCTACCATCAAATCAAGATACGAGCAAGCGATATTCCGAAGACGACTTTCTCAACCAGATATGGGCTATATGAATTCTTAGTGATGTCTTTCGGGCTGACCAATGCCCCCGCATATTTCATGTATCTGATGAATTCTGTGTTCATGCCTGAACTGGACAAATTCGTGGTGGTTTTCATCGATGACATCCTAGTGTACTCGAGGAACAAAGAAGAACATGCCGGGCATTTGCATGTAGTGCTTCAACGTCTGCGAGAGCACCGTCTCTATGCCAAATTGTCGAAGTGTGATTTTTGGCTAAAGGAGATCAAATTCTTGGGTCACACTATCTCTCAGGCAGGAATAGCTGTTGATCCTGATAAAGTTCAAGAGGTGATGAACTGGAAGCCACCCAGGACTGTCCGTTAGATTTGGAGTTTTCTGGGATTAGCAGGTTATTACCGAAGATTTATTCCTGGTTTCTCTCGAATTGCGAAGCCCATAACTGAGCTGTTGAAGAAAGAAGTCAAGTTTGTTTTGGATCAGAAGTGCGAAGATGCCTTCCATGCATTGAGGCAACATCTGACCACAGCACCTGTGTTAGCGCAACCCAACAGCAGCAAGCCTTTTGATGTGTATTGTGATGCCTCTGGCACTGGACTAGGTTGTGTCTTGATGCAAGACAACCGAGTCATTGCTTACGCCTCAAGAGCACTCAGGCCTCATGAGCAGAATTATCTTACTCATGACCTTGAGTTGGCAGCAGTGGTTCATGCATTAAAAATGTGGAGGCACTATTTGATGGGAACCCACTGCAACATCTTCACTGATCATAAGAGCCTTAAGTACATCTTTACTCAGGCTGATCTCAACATGAGGTAGAGAAGATGGCTAGAGCTGATCAAGGACTATGACCTGGAGGTACATTATCATCCAGGAAAAGCCAATGTGGTAGCAGATGCCTTGAGTCGGAAATTGCAATGCAACTGTGTTCTGATGGATTCTCGCATTAACACCTTGTGTGATGAGTTGAGCAAGATGAAGATTGAAGTAATTCCTTCTAGTGCTTTGTCTCAAATTTCTGTTGAGCCAACTTTGCAAAACCAGATCATCATGGCCCAGCTTAGTGACAAGGGAGTGCAAATTATCAAGGAGAACCTCCATCGGAAGACTGAGAAGTATAAATGTTTCCGCCAGGATGGAAAGGGTATATTGTGGTTTGAAAGCAAATTGGTAGTTCCTAAAAGCAAGGATCTCAAGAAGAAAATCTTGGATGAAGCCCATCTCTCCAAATTCATCATGCATCCAGGAAGCACCAGAATGTACCATGATCTGAAGCCCTTGTATTGGTGGACCAGAATGAAGAAGGAGATAGCCCAATATGTATCAGAATGTGACACCTGTCAGAGGATAAAGGCCACCACTTGAAATCAGCTGGAGCTTTGCAACCCCTATCTATACCTTCATGGAAATGGGATGACACTAGTATGGATTTCATTGTGGTTCTACCCAACACCTCTCGTCATCATGATTCGATTTGGTTATTGTGGACCGACTAACGAAAGTGGCACATTTTCTCCCTGTGCACACCACTGATAAGACTCAAAAGTATGCAGAGTTGTACATTGACCGGATCGTGTGTTTGCATGGATTGCCCCAGACTATTGTTTCTGACCGAGGAGCCCAATTTGTTGCCAAATTTTGGGAACAACTGCAGGAGTCTTTGGGAACCAAGCTAATCAGAAGTTTAGCTTACCACCCATAGACTGATGGTCAGACTGAGAGGGTAAACCAAATTCTTGAAGATATGCTGAGAGCTTGTGCAATCAATTGTGGCAGGAACTGGGATAAGCACCTCTCCTTGGCAGAGTTCGCTTATAACAACAGTTATCAGTCCAGCCTAAGGATGGCACCTTTCAAAGCTCTTTATGGAAGGTGTAGAACACCACTCAATTGGTCTTAGTTTGGAGAAAGAGAAGTTTTCGGACCTGACTTAGTGACTGAAGCCGAAAGGAAGGTCAAACTAATCAGGAAAAATCTAGAAGCTGCTCAGGCCAGGCAAAAGAGTTACCATGATAAAAGAAGGAAACCTCTCCAGTTCGAGGTGGGAGATTTCGTATATTTGAAAGTATCACCCACCAAGGGAGTGCATAGGTTTGGAATCAAAGGCAAGCTAGCCCCTCGTTACATTGGACCTTATGAGATCATAGAAGCATGTGGACCTGTGGCATATAAATTGAAGTTACCTCCAAAAATGTCTGCCATCCACAATGTGTTCCATGTATCTCAGCTAAAGAAGTGTGTTCGATTGCCGACCAAGATCATAGCAGAGCCAGAATTGGAGATAGAGCCAGATCTATCGTACCAAGAGTACCCTTACAAGATTCTGGGTTGCAAGGAAAGATCAACTCGGGCTAAATCGATCAAGATGTATAAGGTCCAGTGGAGTAATCACTCAGAGGAAGAGGCTACTTGGGAGAATGAGGAATTCTTGCGATCTAACTTCCCCGATTGCCTACCTAAGGAAATTGGTACATAATCATGCCCAACCCCTCCTCCTGCCCTTCAAATCTAAATTTCAAAGATATAATCTTAAATCAGAATGAAGTAATTACGAAACAAAACTTAAAAGGACTTCCTTCTGAAGTTGCAAAGAGAATGACATTCGAAGAGCAGTTTACCCTAATGATAGAACACCCATTTCCTATAAGTCTCACCCTTCACTTCACCCTAGGAGGACTCTGACCCGAATCTTGGGACGAGATTCCTTTAAGGGGGGAAGGCTGTGACACCCTAGTGTTACCTAAGGTTTCTCTCAAGTGCTAACCCAAGAATCAACATTTCATGTGAGCCAAATTAAGCATGAAGCATCTAATTAACTTAAGAATAAAAGATCCACTAAGTTCATATATAAAGGAATCATGTTCAAAGCAAATGAGATTTTCAAAAAGGGAAAAATGTTGAAACCCTAATACCAACCCTAATTGAGCTAATTAGGTAGAATTGAAGAAAAGAGGCAAAAGACTATGAAAAATATAAAATCATGGCTTAGGCCAAATATAAACATTGAAGTACACTAAGTAAGCTACGATAAAGATTATGAAAGCTTATCCAAAATAGTTTAATAAATTCTCCAAACAAGCTTCTCAAATGGGAATTTCAGAAATTTAGAATTCTGAATTTCATCCCTTGAGCTAAAGACCGAGCGTGTTCACCTTGATCCCTAGCTCAAATCCTAATGACCGCATTGACAAAATTGTGCCTAACTAACCCCTCTATCTCATGTCAGAAGATGGCATCGGGACGTGTGCCTTGGACACGCCAAACCCGCGATCTTCTCTCTGTGCGCGGCAATGAGACAAACAGGATTTCTCCCCTCTCTATCTCTTGATCCAGTCAGCAAAACCTGCAAGCCACCACACACAAACGACAAAGGAATGTCAGAGGAAGAGATCTCTCAACGGGATCATGGCCATAATCTCAACTATTTGGAGCCAATCCGCGCTTGAACTCGACCTCTCTCTGCGCTGCCTCATGCTCGACGCCATGCCAGGCGCTAGAGCACGCACTGGCGTTCGCCCGCGCACGCCCCAGGCACTTGTCAGAGCCCTGCCCTCGGCCGTGCTTGCCCGCGCCTATAAAGCCTCCCCGGGCGCGCCTCACTTCACCCCGTGCTCACCTTCGCCGGCCAGACACCCCTCCTTAGCTCCGGCGAGCTCTTTTCCGCCATTGCCACCCGAGCCTCGGCCACCGTGGCCAGCCCACTCCATTTGCTCCCCAGCCACGCGGATAGCTTCGCCACTAGCTTGTGAAGCTCCCCAAGCTCTTGGACCCAGCAGAACTTCACCGGAAGGCCAAGATCGTCCTCGTCGGACTTCGACCGCCCGCCTGCGCGCGTAGACCGAGCAATCCAATGAGCCGTTCTTCAATTCCTCGCGCGCACACCCTCCTTGATCCCTGATGAAGCTCTCTAACCCGTTTGATTGGTCAATTGTGCCCTGGATAGGCCGGACTCCTCTCCGCCGACGAGTTCCCGTGCCTGCGCACATGGACCGACCGACTCCGACCATCCCCGACGGCGACCCGCACATCGCCGTGACCCTTAGGACCTCCCCTACACCCTCGGCCACCTCACGAGAGCAGTCTCGCCGCTGGTAAGCCCCTCTGCCTTTTCCTCCGCCGCGGGTACTGTTTCATTTGGGGGAAGGACCTCGGGTTAGGATTAGAAAAACTCAGGGGGTTTTCTAAACTATCAGCGACTCACTTGAATAGTAGCCCAAGGACTAGTCTGTAAGGAAACTTGAAAACACCCGCTAGGGACCCTGTTGCAAAGTAGTTTTCCTTTTAATCATTTCTGTTTAATCTTTTTAATGAGCAAAGAACTTAGGAAATTCATAACTTGAGAAATACTTAACCAAAAATTGTCAAACTAATTTTGCTGGATTCTAAATATTATGGACTACCATCTAAAAATACTAAACCCCATGCTTTCTGTTCTAAAATTTAGAGTTTAGAATTAAATATAGAAACTGACCAAACCTTATTTAATTAAAGAAAATTTGTTATGCTTCTGTGCTGAACCTAAGAAAATTTGTAGATGTTCAAACCCCATTCAAACACTGTTTAAAAATAGTGGGAACCCCAGTATTGAAAATCTAAATAGGGATATCTATTAAAAGCCATTTTCCCAAAATTTAGGAAAATCAGAAAGGCATTAGAAAATTTATGAACAGTGAATGCAATTATTTTTCCTAACCTACTTAAGTAACAGAGAACCTAGGAAAAATAAAAAGACCACTAGTCCAGAACAGAATTAAAGTGAAA
The DNA here is from genome assembly GCA_029449295.1 of Zea luxurians. Classification (NCBI taxonomy): domain Eukaryota; kingdom Viridiplantae; phylum Streptophyta; class Magnoliopsida; order Poales; family Poaceae; genus Zea; species Zea luxurians. Next base: position 80,216,549 of record JAOPSE010000011.1, read on the forward strand.
TGTTCTATTTAGCATTATTCCAACTAGAAAACAATTATTAGAATTATGGAAACAATTTCAAAATTGTTAATAAAAATCCAGTGGACTTGTAACCACCAAAACCCCACTAATAAAATTTTGCTAGATCAATAATGAGATAGGCCACCAAAGAAAAATGCAAACCCATTTGAAAGATGCCAAATAACACCTATTATCAATACTTCATGAAAAGGGCCAATTTACCCAATTAATTCCTATCACCCCTTCCCTTAAGCAAAAAGATGCCAAACTTCAGAATAATTGCTCTTGCACAAAGAAGAAGCTAGGAAAAATTAGAAATCTGTTGTTTGATATTTTTCAAATATAGTGGTAGTAGAAAGCACCCCTTTGGCTAGAAACTTTGGAAATCATGGTAAAATAACTAATGCGTATTAATGGCTAAAACTTTGTGCAAAGTCATGTTATAACATCTAAATGCCAGCAAAAATAAGTCTTAGAAAATTTCCTACTGTTAAATGGTAGTTGTAGTTCAAACCAACCCTTCTTCCCTAACATTTTATAATATTGTACAGAAAGGACCGCTCACTTTTTAAGTCCCAAATTTTGAGACATAGAATTGTACACCAATAAGAAGCCACTGTAATTTTTGCAGAATTTTTGGAAATTTATTGAGACAACTTGTAGTTCAAACCCACTCTAAAAACCTAAAGGAAATAGAGGGAAAGAAATAAAAGATAAACCTCGCCTCAATAAGTTCAACTTGAAATCTTGACAAATTCTCACTAAGGCTTTAAAAAGGAATTCAGTGGAACACCAAATTGGACTTACCACTTAGTTTAACTGAGTGTGATCTAAATTACTAAATATACCACCAAAATCCTTAGTAGCAAGTGTTAACTCTACCTGATTCAAGTAGATTAGTAACCATCAAGGTTTAAATTGCCAAATTACATATCATACCATTCATATATCTTACTCATTGCATTCATTAGATTGCAATCTCGCTGACGGAGAGTACGTGCTCATCCCCGAGCAAGGAATTGTCGAAGAGGAAGACCAGGAGCAAGCTCCCGAGGCTGCCATCGAGGATCTCCCCGCAGCCCCAGCTATTGAAGGCAAGCCCCGATTTTATGTATAACCGTGTTATTATATGCTACTTTACTACACTTAATGTTTGTAGGATTGCAATGAGCACTTAAGTGTAGGAGTTGCTTGAAACCTTAGTTGCATGAACTTAGGATTCCTTTTGAGATGAATACTAGTATGCTAGGTCGAGTAGCTGCTATGCTAATCAGGATCTCGGTAGAAGTCGAGTGATTTTTCTAGCACTCGCGCGAGGTCAGGAATTGATTGTATTCATCTTGATAACAGGATCTATGATGGTCTATTGACTTGGATCTAGGGTGGATGCCTTGTCCATGAGACGGGAAAAGGAATTAAGGATTAATGTGTGGATACCTGAGTCAAGCGTTTGAACGTACTAAGCACATGTCTGGAAATATGGTAACCGATAAACCTAGTACCTAAGTGAAGCCGGGTGCGGACTTTATCCCTCACGCGACCTGAGACTGGGTCTCTCATGCTAGCTATGGTGGGTACAAGTGTGGTCACTGCACGGCGACAGCCGAGGTCAGTGGAGCATTGTATGCTAAGGCGGTGAGGCCTGGACACGAACGGGGAGTCGATGGGGACAGTTGACATGTGTGGGGATGGAGTGCTCCTACATGTCGTGTGTTTAGGTTTACCTTGCAAGGATAAAAACTCGATTCGAATCGTCTGCTTCTCGCAGCTAATGAGACTGCTTGACCCCTTGTACTACATCGAGTAAGAAGTGAAATGAGGTTTACATGAGAAACTTGTTGATTGCACTAAGTGCTTGCTACCATGTATGCTTAGAAGGAGCAAACTTAGCTAAGGTAATGATACTAGAAACTGAAAAGCTAAAAGATTGATTTTTAGACTCAGCTAGTGCTTTTAGCAAACCAAACCCCTCAGCCAAACAACTGCATGGTCTAGAGGTAGAGGAGTAGATTCGTCACACCGGGTAAGTCTAGCTGAGTATTAGTATACTCAGCCTTGCTTGTGGCATAATTTTTGCAGATATGCTTCAGGATACGGTTGATGGTGTGACTTGGCCTACCACCCTGCCACCGGGTTGGACGGTCGAATGGGATGCTGCTCCGGCAGGAGAGGAGCATAAGGAGTAGTGGGCTAGGCCTTGCCAATTTCCTCGCTATCGACAACATCGATTATCCGCTGCATTTCATTTTGTGAACTTTTAATTTCTACTTGAAAAACTCCGATCTATGTAATAATTTAGTAATTTAATTTGAGGTTTCCTGCTTTATTGTATTTCTTCTGTGACTCACCTTCGAGTGAGATTGTGGAATTTGATCCTGGTTAAGTGGCTTATATCAGATTGAATCTGCGGGACTGATGGGTTATTCCGATTTAATTGTGTTACGGCCCTTGAGGCGTGACCTAGGCACTTAAGCTGGAATAATTTGGGCGGTTCCGCCACAATGTGAACCTTTATGTAACACCCCACTGGTCACACACAATGGATGTTACCAAAACTCCTCCCACCAAACTTACTAAACCCAAGAGATGTAATAAAGAGAGAAAATATTGCAAAATCCGGCAGCACCTCCTTTGAAACTAGCATAACATGGAGGGGAAACATGTAGTTCATACAGGATATAAAGACAGATAATTCACGTAGTAGAATCTAAATGCAAAGGTGGTAAAACACATTCATGACCCAACAGAAGCAAAATGAATGAGATAAGGAACTCAGCCCACCCCAAAACAAACACTCAACCAAGAACAAAGTAATTCACTAGACTTGCCCCTCTCTGATTAATAACATTATTAAGTGGTGGTTCCTTTATTAAAGATGTAGTGGCCGTGCTGCTACATCCCTCTTTTTTCCCAAAAGCAGAAATTAGATGTCTGCATCAAACAATGCAAGATGTGAGATGACACATCTCAGCAAGTAAACATAGCAACAACAAATTGGACATTGTAAATCAACTGTACTTAAGCAACCACGTGGTTCAAAACTTCCTTTTTGAACATTAAATTGCAGCAAGTAAACAAGTAACTAAATACTTAACGCCAAGAAGAATCACCATGCACAAGTCCAGATTATCCACATCCACATAATATATTCCACACCTCTCCCATGAATGCACATGGCTACAGATACAATAATGACTTCTGCCTCCATATCTCTAAGGATATGAAGCTGCATCATACCCCTTCTCGGGCAACATATGATGCTCAATGTACCGGTACGGTCGGACCATAAGATCGCGACAAAACTTCAATGCAATGGATGATGAGTGCATTATGCATGACAAAATCATGAGTTCTTCCCAAATAAAATGTGCTAGACATATACTTCCACCCATTCCACATAATAACCACTTGAGTAACATAATCAAACCTCAACTCAACATATAAAATCCATGAAACATGAACATTTTCAAATGATGGTACTCAATAAAAAAATATGAATATGAACACAATAGCACAACATAATCAAGTATAAGACTCCTCAACTGACAGACGGAATAACCATCACAGTTTTACTTGCCTTCACCGGAAGTTTGGGCAAATCCCTAAGATCGATCCAGAAGTCCACCACCTGTTTTTGACACACAACTTAGTGCACCAAATTCACATAAAAAGCCTCAAAAACAACGCCGCACCTACGCGCAATCTCAAACCCTGCCGCGGGTAACAATTCTCCCCACACCAACCAAACTGCAACAGCGCTGCTTAACAATTCCATAACTTTAAAATTAAAACAGCAGTGGTGTCAAACAAAAACTCCAGAGACAACTACATAAAATTTCCCACAAGTTTTGTATACAATTTATGATTAAATTCTAACACCTAATTACCCCTAAACGGTCCACAAAATAAACCCTGCAATCTGTTTTTTCCTGATTTGGGCAGCGACATACTCGGATTCAAACAGCGATAACTTTTAAAATATAATTCTGAATCGAGCGCATAAGTACTTGTTGGAAAGATAAGAAAAGCCCTACATGATTATCATACTGATTAACACTAATTACTCCCGAAAAATCCCCAGAAACTGCTAATACTGCTGCTGTTCATCCTCCTGAAAATCTGTTTTTTTGGACAGCCACATACCCGGATTCAAACGGTGATAACTTTTAATTTATAACTCCAAATTGAGCGCATAAATACTCGTTGGAAAGGTAAAACAAAGTTCTACATGATCCCCAAACTGATTCCCATTAATTTTTCACGAAAAAGCCCAGAAACTGCTAGAACTACTGCTGTTCATCCACCACCTAAAATTCTGGACAGCCCCTCTACCCAATCGCATACGCAACATCTAATCAATTGAATTGCAGAGCAAATGAACAAGAGATGAACACAAAAATCACCTTGGATTCTCCCCCTTTCCTTCCTCCCTTCTTCCCTCCACCAAAACGATTGAAGATTCGCACCACGCGACGACGATCCGAGCGGCAAGGAATGGCACCTTGGGAGGAGGAGATGGGGGGGGGCTAGGGTTTGGTGGTGTGGCTGCAAGGATTGAGAGAGGAGGAGATGGAAGGGGGGCGGCGGCCAAAGTGTGGGGAAGTGGGGGGCGGCTGCACAAAGGGGGAGGGGTTTAGGAGGGAGGGCGGCTAGGGTTTGGGAGGGATAGTGGGCCGAATCACCAATCGCGGCCCAACTAGCCCACGCGACAGCTCCTGACCCCATCGCAAGCGCCAAACCAAAGAAATTCTACTGCCCTAGTTGTGAATGTTTTCCAAAAATTCCAAATCCCTAAAATGCAACAACCGAATGAGGAAAAAACAACAAGAACAACCCCCAACTTCTCTTCTTTGCAAACCGGGTATCACACTTTATGATGCGATACTGTTATCCTATTTATGTGGATGATCTTGTGATATCTTAGGGGGCTTAGGCCATTTTCCTGAGTACCTCTCTGTAAGGACCTGTTCGTGGTGTGACCACCCGGATAACAGTACAACCACAAGGGTGGAATGGGATGCCCTTAGCTGATTAATTAGATGAACCTGGGGGTGTAGTTGGCTTTGACGGAGGGCCGTCAATGGGGGCCGAGGCATAGTGCTCGCTCTGGCAAGGTTGGGGTGCAGAGGCTCATTCAATTTGGTTTTGTTAGTCACCCACCTTGGGGAGGTATACTGCGTTTGTATGACTGGCGATACCTAACGAGCAGCTATGTACCAGGGGAGTCTTTGTAAATGCTATGTAGTGAGACCCTGCTAGGTCACCTTGGAAGTGATCAATGGGGATTCATGATCTCCAGGCAGAGTAGGAATCACGACTTGTGGGTAAAGTGTACAACCTCTGCAGAGTGTTAAAAACTGGTATATCAGCCGAGCTCACAGTTAAGAGCAGCCTTGGGATCCTCTTTGATTAGAAGAACTTTGGATACTTTTTTGTTGATGATTAACTATGATGTTATAAAATCTGATCTTTGGTATTTCCTCTTTTGAGGAGATACTTTTGGGTAAAAACTGGGTTTATTACTAAAACTTGGCTCTACTAATAATAATAAATACTTGACTAACCTAAAAGCAACTGCTTGACCTCAACTCCATATATAGCTAGTCCACTTTAGCCAAACGGGACATTTGTTGAGTACGTTGATGTGTACTCACCCTTGCTTTACACACCACCCCCACCCCAGGTTGTCCCCACTGTTCTCAGTGCTCAGGAGGTGAAGCTGGCAACATGGATGACTTCGAAGAGTTCCAGGAATTTGACGAGTTCTAGTTTTTTCTTAGTGGCAAACCCCCAGTCAGCTGCCTGTGTTGGCTTATCATCTACGTTTTGTAATTCCGCACTTTGATAATTATGTTGATCGATGGTTATGTATTAGACTCTATGGATGTCTTGGACATCTTGATGTAATAAAGTATCTTTCCGCTATTTATTTTAAGCATTGTGTGATGATGTCCAACTATGTAATCGCTGTGTACATGAGTTTTTGATCCTGGCACGTACATGGTTCGCATTCGATTTGCCGTCCAAAACCGGGTGCGACATAAGTGGTATCAAAGCCTTGCTGACTGTAGGACCCCTAACCTAGACTAGAATGGTCGCCCTAAGGACTATAGACCCCTACTCTTACCTTGACCTTAGAGTTCTTTCAAAAGTTGGTCATCTTGACCAACCCTATGTTACTTACTTATCTCAAAAGCTTTTGTCTCACTTTTCTATCTATTTACTTTCTAGTCTCATAGTTCTACTCTTACTCTTGTGCTTACGATGTCTTTTGTAGATGGCTCGTCTTAGGAGCACTGCACGTAAGTCTGTGATCCCCTTTTTGCCTTCTCGTCTAGCAGAGCGTCCCCTGCGTCGCACGGTGCCAGGTCAGTCCAGTCACCTGGAGAGACTGCATCGTCGCCTGCACGAGGAGCATGAGCGCCGACGCCAGGAGCAGGAGCAGTAGGACTCTTCCCCCTCGCCTTAGCAAGAGGTGGAGTCTAAGAGGCTGCCTTCCCCTGCACCACCTCAGGGCATCCCGGCTGCTGGAGGAGGCCCTGACAGAGACGGAGGCGATGACGACGCCGGTGGCAGTTCGAGCCACGACACAGAGCTTTCGGAGGAGCCAGAGCCGGAGGGATGGATCACTAGACCCATCACTCGTGAAGCTGCTCGCGGGTGTCACTTCCACGACTCTCTCGATACCCTGTTGCATCGGGCCTTCGACCGACACACTTGGTCCATCGAGTACCTTTTGTGTAGTCTACCAGCATCGTCGCGGGTTATACCCGGACCAGTGGGAGGCTACTTGCTTAGTGCGCCATCTAGATGATGATCTCCGGGGTGCAGAGGCCTTCTCAGAGCACTATTCTATTACTGAGAGGGATACTGCCGAGGTAGCCACGCAAGATGTAGCACGACGAGCACTTTCTCAGCATTGATCGTTGTTCAGCGAGGTAGCTGATGGCCTTGACTTGAAGTACTACACTCGTCGTTCGACCGGTAGTGCTGGAGGTGTGATTGTCTCGCCAGTCGGTGAGGGCAATCCCAGGCTGAACAGTATGGTCAATCTGGTTGCCGTGCTCAACACAGAGTTGGACCACGCCCTTGACGAGTTGGGCAAGGTTCGGGCAGAGGTTGTAGAATTGCGTGCTGAGTGCGCTGCACGCCACTATCTTGATGGTGGTGCTCCCACCCCTATCGGGATTCAGCACCCTTACCGTTCACCGCCCCGTGGTCACTTCGATTATGGTACCCCAGACTTTAGGACCCTGATAGATTTGGATCCCTAGATCGACAGAGTCGGAGTCTGTAATAATTCTTAGTTCAGTGTCTTAGTCCAGCTAGTCTTAGTTAGAGTTAGTTTGCTTATCTTTTGTTGGATGCTTGTTATGATGGACATGTACTAAAGTTGGATCTTTGTAATGATTGTCACCAAGGTGTGGGTATCCCCTACAACTTGGTGTAGTTATTAATAAAGTTAGTTATTTAGTTGGGTAACCCATTTGTCTCCACTTTCCTCTTTATTTGAGAAGCTATCAGTGAAGTTGGTCAATTGTTCAGTTCTATGAAGATCTTCTATACATCTATTCTTATGCTGAAAGACTGTAGAGTCAGATCTGATATGTGTGATTCCTACAGATGTCTGAGAACAGGCGCAGAGGTGCGAGGCATGCTCAGCCTGAACAGCAGGCACCCCAGGAGGATGTAGCTCAGCCGCAGTAGCAATTGCCACCGCCACCACTGATGACCATTGAGCAAATGTTCTTGATGCAGACCCAGGTAGTTCAGGCAATTGGTCAGACTTTAGCAGCAATGCAGCAAGCACAGCAGTAGCCACCACCGCCTCAGCCTCCAGTGCAAGTCCAGATGCCTCAAGTGCCTAGAGACAAGCGGGCAGAGTTCATGAGGGTCCATCCCCCAGTCTTTGCCCACTCTGCTGACCCCATGGACACCGAATATTGGCTGCGTACCGTGGAGCGTGAGTTGCACACTGCCCAGTGCAACGATCGTGAGAAGGTGTTATATGGTCCCCGACAACTGAGGGGAGCAGCACAGTCTTGGTGGGAGTCCTACCTCGCCACCCATGCCAACCATGAAGCCATCACTTGGGAGGAGTTCAGGGATAACTTCCGTTAGTGAGTACAGGGATAACAACCCGAGGGACTGATGATAGTGAAGAAGGAAGAGTTTCTCGCCCTAAAGCAAGGTCCACTGTCCATTAGTGAGTACAGGGATAAGTTTCTACAGCTGTCCTGTTATGCCCCAGAGGATGTCAACACGGATGCCAAGAGACAGTATCGCTTCTTGAGAGGATTGGTTGATCCCCTCTAGTACCAGCTGATGAACCACACCCTCCCTACCTTCCAGCATCTGATCAACAGAGCAATCATGACAGAAAGGAAGCATCGGGAGATGGAGGACAGGAAACGCAAGCTTGGTGGATCTCAAGTCGGGAGTAGCAGCCGTCCTCGCTACTCAGGCAACCCACCTCAGCAATTCAAGCCAAGTCACCAGCACCAGCATCAGCGTCAGAACCAGCCGTAGCAATACTAGAGGCAGTTTCCTCAGTAGCAGCAGTACCATCAGAATAACCAGTAAGGAGGAAATCAATACCAGCGTCCGAGCAACTAGGCAGCCCGTCTTCCTGCCCCAGCAACCAACCAGAACAATCACGCAGCGCCAGCTCAAGGAGGAAGTCATGCATGTTTCCACTGTGGTGAACAAGGCCATTGGGCGAATCATTGCCCAAAGAAAGCAGCTTAGCAGCAGCCACCTCCCAATGCCCCAGTCAGGCAAAATGCAATGCAACAAGGAAGCAACAACCATGGGCAACCTCGTGCCCAGTATGGAAAGGTGAACCACTTGGAGGCCGACACAGTCTAGGAGACTCCAGGAGTGGCACTAGGTACATTTTCAGTCGAGTACAATTCTGCAAATGTCTTATTTGATACTAGAACAATGCATTCTTTTGTGACTGCATCATGGGTAGAATCACATAATATACCAGTAGCACCCATGCATCCACCTAAGAGGGTAAGTTTAGTTGGTGGAAGGACCCAAACGGATAGATTTTGCCCTTGTGCAAGAGTCCAAATAAGGGGGATAGAGTTCCCCACCGATTTGATAGTTATGGGTAACCAGGATGTGACTATAGACGTCATCCTAGGGATGAATTGGCTAACCAAGTATCAAGCCAGTCTTCGCTGTGACAAGAGAACAGTGAAGTTAGTGTCCTTATCAGGAGAAGAAGTGTTAGTGCAGTTGATCTTGCCAGAACCCAGAAAAGAATATTGTCACCAAGTCACTGCTCACATTGAGGAGATTAACCTATCAGAGCTATCCATGTAGTGTCAGAATTCCCAGATGTGTTTCTCGAGGAGTTACCAGGTATGCCACCTGAAAGCAAGGTTGAATTTGCCATAGAGCTTATACCAGGCACTGCCCCTATTTCCAAGAGAGCCTATCGAGTGTCCGAACCAGAGTTGGTGGAACTCAAGAAGCAGATTGATGAGTTGTTAGAGAAAGGCTACATCAGATCAAGTACCTCGCCTTAGGCATCCCCAGTGTTGTTTGTGGAGAAGAAGGATGGAACAAAGATAATGTGCATCGACTACAGATCCTTGAATGAAGTCACTATCAAGAACAAGTACCCGCTGCCCAGAATTAAAGACCTATTTGATTAGTTGAGAGGAGCCAGTGTGTTTTCGAAGATAGATCTGAGGTCAGGCTACCATCAGCTCAAAATCTGACCTTCAGATATACCGAAGACAGCATTTATCACCAAGTATGGACTCTATGAGTTCACGGTCATGTCATTCGGTTTGACGAATGCGCTAGCTTACATCATGTACTTGATGAACAGTGTGTTCATGGACTACCTCGACAAGTTCGTAGTGGTGTTCATTGATGATATTCTTATATATTCCTAGAATGAGCAAGAACATGAGGAGCATTTGAGAAAAGTACTCCAGAGGCTACGAGATTGTCAGCTGTATGCCAAGCTTAGCAAGTGCGAGTTCTGGATCAATGAAGTCCTATTCTTGGGTCACATTATAAACCGAGAAGGATTGATTGTAGATCTAAAGAAGGTAGCAACTATCTTGGACTGGAAAGCACCAAAAGATGTTCGAGGAGTCAAGAGCTTCATCGGAATGGCCGGTTATTATCGGTGTTTCATTGAAGGTTTCTCCAAGATCGCTAGACCAATGACATCCCTGCTAGCAAAGAAGGTTGAGTTCAAGTGGACCCCAGCATGCCAGAAGTCCTTTGAGACATTGAAGGAGAAGTTGACAACGGCACCAGTACTGATTCTGCCAGATGTTCACAAGCCATTCTTAGTATATTGTGATGCTTCGTACACCGGACTGGGATGTGTGTTGATGTAGGAAGGGAGAGTAGTGGCATACTCGTCCCGACAGTTGAAGATTCATGAGAAGAATTATCCTACTCATGATCTGGAATTAGCAGCCATGGTTCATGCATTGAAGACCTAGAGGCATTATCTTTATGGGCAGAAGTGTGATATCTACACGGACCACAAGAGCCTCAAGTACATGTTCACTAAGTCGGGGAGTTAAACATGAGATAGCGAAGATGGCTAGAATTTATCAAAGATTATGAGCTAGAGATTCATTATCACCCAGGCAAAGCAAATGTAGTTGCAGATGCTCTTAGCAGAAAGAGTCAAGTCAATATGTTGGCTGCTCACCCGATGCCATATGAGCTAGCAAAGGAGTTCGACAGATTGAATCTTGGATTTCTGAACAACACTCAAGGAGTGACAATTGAGTTGGAACCTACTCTAGAGCAAGACATCAGGAAAGGTCAAAAGGATGATGAGAAAGTCAACAAGATCTGGCAACTGATCAGAGATGGGAAAGGCAAGGATTTCCGTGAAGATGCAGAAGGAGTGGTATGGTTCAAGGACAGACTGTGTGTTCCCGACATCAATTCGATCCGGGAACTGATTCTCAAGGAAGCTCATGAGACAGCATACTCTATACACCCTGACAGTGAGAAGATGTACCAAGACCTAAAGAAAAGATTCTAGTGGTATGATATGAAGAGAGAGATAGCAGAGTATGTGGCTATGTGTGACAGTTGTCAGAGGATTAAAGCAGAACATCAAAGACCTTCAGGTTTGTTGCAACCGTTGTAGATTCCTCAGTGGAAATGGGATGAGATCGGAATGGATTTCATAGTCGATTTGCCTCGCACTCATACTGGTTATGACTCTATCTGGGTAGTAGTGGACCGTTTGACAAAGGCGGCCCATTCTATACTAGTCAAGACCACCTACAACAGTGCAGTGTTAGCCGAACTATACATGGCTCGGATTGTGTGCTTGCATGGCGTTCCAAAGAAGATAGTACCAGATAGAGGCACGCAGTTCACCTCTCATTTTTGGTAGCAGTTGCATGAAGCTTTGGGCATGCATTTGAAGTTTAGCTCAGCTTACCACCCACAGATAGGTGGTCAAATAGAGAGAACCAATCAGATTCTGGAGGATATGTCGAGGGCTTGTGCCCTACCAGACAAAATGAGTTGGGACAAGAGATTACCATATGCAGAATTCTCTTACAACAACAGTTACCAAGCCAGTCTGAAGATGTCACCATTTGAAGCGCTCTATGGGAGGAATTGCAGAACTCCATTGCATTGGGATCAACCTGGTGAAAGACAGGTGTTCAGTCCAGATATTTTGCTTGAAGCCGGAGAGAACATCAGAATGGTCCAAAAGAATTTAAGGCAGCGCAATCCAGACAGCGAAGCTATGCTCACACCAGAAGAAGAAGTCTCAGTTTTGAAGTGGGAGACTATGTCTATTTGAAGGTGTCACCCATCAGAGGAACCAAAAGGTTTGGAGTCAAAGGCAAGCTAGCACCTCGTTATATTGGGTCGTATCAGATTCAAGCCAGACGTGGAGAAGTGGCTTATCAACTCAGCTTACCGGAGAATCTATCCGCTGTGCACGATGTGTTCCATGTGTCTCAGTTGAAGAAATGCTTGAGAGTGCCAGAAGAGCAGTTTCCAGCAGAGGATCTTGAAGTTCAAGAAGATCTGACTTATATTGAGAAGCCAACTCAAATTCCTGAGACAGCAGATCGGGTCACTCAGAGAAGTACCATCAGGATGTGCAAAGTCAAATGGGGTCATCACTCAGAAGAAGAAGCAACCTGGGAAAGAGAAGATGATTTAAAAGCCAAGTACCCCAAGCTCTTTTCTAGCCAGCCCTGAATCTCGAGGGCGAGATTCTTTTAAGGGGGATAGGTCTGTAACACCCTGATTTTGGGGGTATAAAATTTCTTTCTAATTATCACCCAAAATCAGGTGTTACTCTTCCTTTTCTCACTCTAGGTTTTCTCTCTCTCAAGATTCTCTCTCCCTTTCTCCCTTTTAAGTAGAATTAGCTTAAGTTAGAGAGATTTAATTATTTATTTTGCTAAAACATTTTGGGTCATGACATGTTGCATCATGTGGAGCTTAAAATATTCTTTGGAGTGTTGCACATGTTTGAATTTATTTGAATTTGAAACCTAGTTTGAATTTGGATTTGAAAACCCTATAGAAAAAGAAATGGAAAAGGAATTAGAAAATCCAGAGAAAAAGAAAAAGAGAAAGCAGCCCATCCGGCCCAGCTAAGCCCAGCCAGGCCGCGCGCCCGCGCTGCCTGACAGGCGGACCTCGCCTGTCAGCGGCAGTTCCCCTCTCCCGCGCGCGCTCCCTCTCTCTCTCTCTCTGTCTCGCGAGCCCGGATCGCCAGTCGTCGAGCCGTTGCCCCGAGCGTCCATCTTTTCTCTCTCTGCACCGTGGGCCAGCCCTGTCAACTCCGCCCTCTCCGCGCGTCGCCGTGGACCGGCGCATGCGCCGGGTTTCTCGGCCACGACGCCCACCCACGCGCCCAACTCTCTTCTTATAGCCCCGCCGGTGCCCCGCGCACACCCCTCACCTCATTTCGCACACCCTCACCCTCTCTCATGCTCTGCCCTCGCCGCCAGCCGCCGCTAGAGACCCACGCCAGCGTCCCCGACCATCCAGCTCGCCGGAGTCCGTGCCAAGCCTCCCCGAGCTCCGCCCCGAGGTGAGACACCTGTCCCCATGTCCAATTTCCCTTATTGTGCCCTGTGCTCGGCCAATTTCAGCCTCACCGGTGTTCGGCCGCGGCGGTCCGCCGTGCTCGCGCGGTGGCCCGCCGATTTGGCCCGGTTTAGTTCACCGGAGTAGGTCTCTGTGTCACCCCTATCTCTGCTGAAGCTAGCCCAAGCCTTACGCGCCTTAAGTCCCTTTCCCGTGGTCGGAATGGCTCACTGGAGTTTCTCTGGCCCGCCCGAGGCCACCTCACCGCCTCTCTCCCCTCTCTGCCCGTGGATTCATGGCCTCTTCCCTGCCATCGAGTTCGTCGCGGCACCCTCTTCCCCTCTGCCCAACTCCGGTGACCCTGGAGCCACCCTAGCACGCGCCTGCCTCAACTCCAGCGACTTCACCACTGCGGAGAGGAGCGACGCCGCCCGTAGCCATCTGTTTTCCCTCGGTCTGATTTCTCCACCGTCCGATTCAGATCGAACGGCCCGGACCGTGGGATACCGCTTCGCGCACACGTGCCTGACATGCCCTGGCCCGCTTGTCAGTGCCATTCGCAGCCGCTCATCATTCTCGGTCTAATTTTCCCCATCCGATCATGATTGAACGGCTCGGACCCCTTTGGACCCCTTCGGACCCCCCTCCGTCCGATCTTGATCGAACGGTTCGGACCCCTGCAGCCGTCCGTTTCCCCCTGGCGCTGGGCCCGCTCGGTCAGCGCACTCTTCCCCTTTGTCGCTGACACTCCCTGGCCCGCCTATCAGCGCTTGCCCGCCCACGCGCGCGTGCCCTCGGCCGCAGATCTAATCTCAGCCGTTGGTTTTAGATCTGTCGGTTAGATTCACCCGATACGCCTTTGCGTAGTAGTTTTATTAAAGAGACCCTCGATTTATTGGAAATCAACCTGTCGGCCCTGGTTTTCGCGCGCAGACCCCTGTAATCTTGCAGATTTAGCCCTGGACTTTCAAATATTCCTAGAATTAGACCTAATTCCATATTTTGAATTCCCAAACTTGTTTATTTCATATCTTTTTCATATGAACTCCGAATTTGGTGATTCAAATTGCAAAATGTTCATAGGATTATTCTCTGTTTAAATAAAATGGTTTCATTTATTGTCTGCACATTCTAATTTTTATGATTGAATATGAACTAATATAGATGTAGTTTTATTTATTTAATAAAATAAATAAAAGGAGAACCCTAGAGATTTAATCATGTTTAAACTTGTGAGATTAATGATAGGTTCATCACTGTTCTAAATTATAGGTCACAATAAAATAAATTGATCCATGCTTATGTACTTGTAAATAACACTTAGTGAAATAATAACCTATTTTCAAATAAATTTAATGTATGCCATAGTTTATGTTATACTTTGAATTCATTATCCCCTATGTAGTATTATGTCTTTTTAAGATGTGTTCCAATGTTTGTACATGTTTGGTGTGATGTTCATTTGTACTTTCCAAATGTATTGAATGCATGCTCGCTTTATTTAGACTATGAGCAGTCCGAGGTTCCTGATTGTGTTGTTGGAGACCTCCCTGAGCAGCAACCTGGTGAAGGCAAGTGTCCTCTGACCTATTATGTCCTACATACTTTATGGTTCATTGTCTCGCATTACTTTATGAAACCTAAGGATTGACTAGTCTGTATTCAATCCTTGTTTACCTTTTGGGTTACCATGGTTAGCATGTTGCTATTGCCTTAACTTAATCAATGAACATGATGTCAACCTTTATGATACGATACTGTTATCCTGTTTATGTGGATGATCTTGTGATATCTTTGGGGGCTCAGGCCTTTTTCCTGAGTACCTCTCCGTAAGGACCTGTTCGTGGAGTGACCACCCGGGGTAACAGTACAACCATAAGGGTGGAATGAGACGCCCTTAGCTGATTAATTAGATGAACCTAGGGTGTAGTTGGCTTTGCCGGAGGGCCGTTAATGGGGGCCGGGGTGTAGTGCTCGCTCTGCCAAGGTTGGGGTGTAGAGGTTCATTCGATTTGGTTTTTGTTAGTCACCCACCTTGGGGAGGTGTACTGTGTTTGTACGACTGGTGAAACCTAACGAGCAGCTATGCACCAGGGGAGTCTTTGTAAACGCTACGTAGTGAGACCTTGCTCCGTCATCTTGGAAGTGATCAATAGGGAGTCATGATCTCTGGGCAGAGTGGGAATCACAACTTGTGGGTAAAGTGTACAACCTCTGCACAGTGTTAAAAACTAGTATATCAGCTGAGCTCACGGTTAAGAGCAGCCTTGGGATCCTCTTTGATTAGAAGAACTTTGGATACTTTTATGTTGATGATTAATTATGATGTTATAAAATCTGATCTTTGGTATTTCCTCTTTTGAGGAGGTACTTTTGGGTAATAACTGGGTTTATTACTAAAACTTGGCTCTACTAATAATAATAAATACTTGACTAACCTAAAAGCAACTACTTGACCTCAACTCCATATACAGCTAGTCCACTTTAGCCAAACAGCACATTTGCTGAGTACGTTGATGTGTACTCACCCTTGCTTTACACACCGCCCCCACCCCAGGATGTCCCCACTGTTCTCAGTGCTCAGGAGGTGAAGCTAGCAACATGGATGACTTCAAAGAGTTCCAGGAATATGATGAGTTCTAGTTCTTTCTTATTGGCAAACCCCAGTCAGCTGCCTGTGTTGGCTTATCATCTACGTTTCGTAATTCCACACTTTGATAATTATGTTGATCGATGGTTATGTATTAGACTCTATGGATGTCTTGGACATCTTGATGTAATAAAGTATCTTTCCGCTATTTATTTTAAGCATTGTGTGATGATGTACAATTATGTAATCGCTGTGAACGTGAGTTTCTGATCCTGGCACGTACATGGTTCGCATTCGGTTTGCCTTCCAAAACCTGGTGTGACAGATGGGGAAGCCTCGCCCATCACTCCTCGTGCTCCTCTCCTGCTGAGGTAGGGTCCCACTCGACTATCCAACCTGGTGGCAAGGTGGACGGCCAAGTCACTCCAGCAACCATATCCTCCAGAGAACGTGTAAAAATTTATGCCACAAGCAAGGCTGAGTATACTAATACTCAGCTAGACTTACCCGATGTGAGGAGTCTACTCCTCTACCTCTAGACATGCAGCTGTGTTGGCTGAGGGGTTTGGTTCGCCAAAAGCACTCGCTGAGTCTAAAATCATGTTTTATCTTTTCAAATTCTAGAGTAATACTTTAAACTAGATGAGTACCTAGCTATTCATACATGACATCAAGCATTATATCAATCAACATCTTGTGCCAGTCATCTCATTTCCACTTATTACTCAATGCAGTACAAGGGATCAAGCAGTCTCATTAGCTGTGAGAAGCAGACAATTCGAATCAAGTTTTAACCTTGCAAGGTAAACCTAAACACATGATGTGGTGAGGCACTCCGTCCCCACACACATCAATTGTCCCCATCGATTCCCCGTCAATAGAAAGGGGCTCACCGGCTTGGCGTACAATGCCTCACTGACCCCGACTGCCGTCGTGCAGTGACCGCACTTGTACCCATCATAACCGGAATGGGAGACCATGTCTTAGGTCTCGTGAGGAGGGCAATCTGCGGGCAGGTTCACTCAGGTACTAGGCTTATCAATTTACCATATTTCTCTACATGTGTTTAGTACGTTCAAGTGCTTGATACAGGTACCACACCTTAATCCTTATTCCAATTTCGTCTCGTAGACAACGCATCCCATGGATTTGTGTCCACAGACCATCATCATTCCGTTATCAAAATGGATACAACCAAATCCTGACCTCGCGCGAGTGCTAGAAAAATCACTCGACTTCTACCGAGATCCCTAATTAGTAAAGCAGCTACTCGACCTAGCATACTAGTATCCATCTCAAAAGGAATCCTGAGTTCATGCAACTAGGGTTTCAGACAACTCCTGCACTTAAGTGCACAGTACAAGCCTACAATCATTAAGTGCAGTAAAATAGCATATATAACGGTTATGCATAAAACCAGGGCTTGCCTTCAAAAGCTGGGGCAGGGAGATCCTCCGTGGCAGGCTCTGATGCTGGCTTCTTGACTCCTTCCTGAGCAACTCCTTGCTCTGGAATGAGGACGTACTCTCCGTCAGCGAGGTTACAATCTATCGAATGCAATGAATAAGATACATGTATGTTAATAATATGCAAATCTAGTAAACACGATGTATGATGAAGCCACATTAAGGCAGTGGGTAAACTCGGGTTTCTTTATCGTACGATGTTCTTAGTGTTTTATACTTACCTAGCTTAGGGTTTTGAGTGGAATGAAGAATTTAATCATTTCATTAAAGTTTTAGTGGGCACTTAGGGAGGTCTGGTTGTAGGGGGTAACCTTCTTCCCTTCCACTAATCTCCCTTTTTATTTTCTATTTATGCTTTTAAGGTGGGTTTGAACTACCATAATGATTTAGAAATTTCCAAAAATGTTGTAAAAATTACAGTGGGTTAATACTGGTCACTGTAGTCTATTCTACAAATTTGAGGTTAAGAATAATTAGGATAATCTCTAGGCAAAAATAACAAAAGTGAGGGTAGGTGGTCACTTTTACTACAACTCTGATATAGGTGGGGGTTCTATACTAAAAGTTATTTTTGCTAACATCTATGGGTAATAACATGCCTCTATGCAAAAAATCACAGAAGGTTACTTAATGGTTATTTAGTTGTGATTTTCTAAAGTTTAATGCCCAAAAGGCACTTATAACTAACTTGCCATTTGAAAAATATCAAACAACAAAACTTGTATTTTTCCTAGATTCATACAAGCATAATAGTAGTTATTCCTAAGGTTGGGGTAGTTCCTCGTTAGGGTTATTGTTCTAGGATTTTTCTAAGTTCTCCTTGTTTTTATGAAATAACAAGTGGTGCATTTTCTTTGTACTAAATGAGGGTTCAACAAAATTTTCTTATGAACTACATCACCTAAGCAAGCTAGGAAAAATATGGTTGCCCTTTGGTTCTCATTTTAAGTTCCTTTTTTCATTTCCTTATGGTTTGGGCCAATACAAGTTTTAATGGGCAATCTTTCCTTAACCTAGAATACTGGGGAGTTTAATATTTTAAACAGTGTAGTTACCAGTTAAGTATGTCTCCAAATTTTCCCGGCTCTAGTCTAAAAGTATTTTTATTTATCCTCTGGTTATCAAGGTTTGGGCAATTTACTTAAATAAATCCAAACTATAAAAAGGGTTATAGGAACAAGGGTGTTTATCATTTTTGCTGGATAGATCATGAAATGCAAGTTCTAGAAAATTTTGTTTGACCAAATTTGGCTGACTACAATTCAAGTTATGAATTTTCTAAGTCTACTGCTTATTTGAAAAACAATAAATCTAAAGGTTTAAGAAAAACAGCTTTGCACCGGGGTCCCTGGGTTCTTCCTTAACTAAACCGTTCAAACCGTGCCCCTGGGGAACTATTTAACTGAGTCACTAACTTCGTGAATACCCCCCTGGCTTTTCCCTCTCTTAACCCGAGCTCCCTCCTTGCCGGAACAGTAGCCACAGAGAGAAAAAGCAGTGGCGCGGCTTACCGGCGGTAGGAGAGGTCCCGTGGAGGGTTGAGTGAGGTCTGGGGGCTTCTGGTGGTCACATCGAGGGGCAGATTGCCGGCGGTGATGGCTGGAGTAGGGCTGGCCGCGTGCGCAGGCGGTCGGGCTCATCGGCGACACGTGTTCCGACCTGCTCACGGCGGTAGAGTTTAATCAAACCGCACGGGAAGCTTCACTGGAGGTCACTAGTGTTGTATGCGCAAGGAATCAAAGAGCGGCTCACCGTATAGCTCAGTCTACGTGTGCCGATAGTCAGACAAAGTCCGACGACATCAATCTGGCACCTCCAGCGATGTGGTGTTCGGTCTAAGGGCTTAGGGAGCTTCACTGAGCTCCGGGGAGGCTAGCCAAGGGGTTGGTTGGGATGGAGGAGGGCTGGAGTGGCCTGTCCACGGTGGTTGGGGCTCAGGCGGCCGCTGGCATGCCGTGCGTAGAGCGATCGTCGGTGAACTTGTGCTCGGGCGGGGTTGAGAGCGAGTGGGGGTGTACGGTCAAGGCCGGGATCGGCTTTATAGGCGCGAGCGTGGGCGTGGGCGTGGGGTCTGGAGTGGCGTGGTGCGGCGCGTGCGGGGCCAAGCCCCGGGGCGTGCTCTGGCGTTGCTAGGGCGCGTCGAACACGTGGCCATTTCTTTCTGCCCAAGTTCTAGCCCTTGCTGAGCAGCCAAACGTGCGAATCTCACCATAAGACTTTTGTGAGATATCTTCTCTGTACCTAGGGCTACCTAGTTCATATGAGTTTCAAGGGAAGATTGGGTCTGGTTTGGGAGATATGGTGGCGCCAAATCAGTGGTGTCGGCACGGTTCAACCCGCGACAAAATTGGTGTCAAACCATGTCAAAGGGTTCTAGTTTGGTTTCAAATTTTTCAGGGGTGTGCCTTTGGTAATTTGGCCCCTTTTTGTCAATTGGACCTTATGGATTTGGCGGAAGATGGCTGATTTTTAACTTAGAGAAAATTTGGTTGCTCTTGAGTGCTCTTCACATGGGGGCTGAATTTGTGAATTTTGCGGGACCTTTTTGGAATAATTCCCTTACTATTTCTTGTAGATATATAAATGTACTTCAACTTTGGAAAAGGGTTTAAGTCATGAAATGGTCATTTGCATAGCTTTCCCACTAATCCAATGCTTGGGGGTCTAATGGCTCAAGAGGGGGTCTAGGGTTTGAGCATCTTTTTTCCAAGGTGAAGATGCATGAAAAGCTAGGGTATTCCTTCTATCATGATCATTACTTAATTAATCCATGGTTTCTAAAGTTTTGGTGCCCCTTCTCCCCCACTCAAACACATGTGATATAGGCCATAAGTGCATGTATTGAGCCAGGGCCTTGGGTAACCCCTAGGGTGTTACACTAGCCACTGGTCTCGTGGCACATCGGACAGCCCGGTGTGACCTGGTGACCCTTGGCGAAGTCCACGTGTCGCTCGCTGATCGCGTGGTCGACCGTTGGAGTGGGCGTGGCTAGCACACCAGATAGTCTGGTAAATTATAGTCGCGGCGCCCTGACTTTTTCTCGAGAGCGGCCTGTTCGCTGGGGCGCCAGCCTGGGCACCGGACAGTCCGGTGCACCACAGGCTGGTGCATGTATGGCTTGCCTCGGCCAAACATCTCCAATTCAATTTCTCTCACTTTGAGAAGATTCCTAGCACTTAGTAGAATAATGTTAGTACCAAAAAACAATTTACTAAGGCTAGAACCATACCTTGCTTTTCCATTTGCATCTCTTCAAGCCTCAGCTCATATTTAGACAAAACAATTTGTGTTGAGCATCTAATCACCAAAACATGATAGAAATGGCCCAAAGGCACACTTCCATTTCAGTTGTTCCACAAATGGAATCAACTAGTGCCCTTATGATTGCTGGGATATATGATGGTTGTAGTATGTATATCTACTTTTTGAGGTACGCGTATGTAATCATAGAATCTATGGAATGTTAAATAAGCGATAGGATCGTATCGGACGTTGTGGCTAGAGATGGCAATGGGGCCTTGATCTTCGATTCCTCATGGGGAATTCTTCCATTAGGGGATAGGGATGGGCTACCAATGTGCTACCCTGGTTAACTCAATCTCAAGGTCACATAACATTGCTTCTTAGAGATGAAGAGATTAAACACTACCAATGTGCAAAGGTGAAAGATACCCTTCTTAGGTACAATAACACAAGGTATTTCCATATGGTAGCTAATGGAAGAGACATGAAAAAGAGAATTTTGTCGCTCAAGGATGGTAACTTCAAGGTTGAGGGACATGTGAACCTCAATAGTGATGTCACTAGGTTCTATAAAGACATATTTGATAAGACAGAAGAAAGCGGCATCACCTCATAAAAGTTAAATAACCAAGACATTCCTCAAGTGTCTAGAATAGAGAATGAGTTCCTCACTGCTGACTTCATAGAGACGGAGGTTAGAGATGCCATCTTTTTAATGGAACATTATAAGGGATGGTTTCCTAGCTGAATTTTATCTACGCTTTTGGGAAATTGTGAAGATGGATTTTATGCATATGTTTCATGACCACTCTAGAGGTGACCTCCCCCTCTTTAGCCTTAACTTTGGGACCATTACTTTGATCTCCAAGGTCTAGGAAGCAAATATAATTTAACAATATAGACCAATCTATATGTTGAACGTTAGCTTTAAGATCTTCACAAAAGTTTCCATAGATAGACTAAGTTGGATTGCTAACAAAGTGATTAGCCCAACACAAACTACCTTTCTAAAAGGCCACAACATTCTTGAGGGTGTTGTTATAGTCCCCAAAACTATCCACTAGCTTCACCAAAAAATCAAAATGGAGTAATTCTAAAGCTAGATTTTGAGAAGGCTTATGATAAGGTAAAGTGGTCATTTCTTTTCCGAACTCTTCGTATGAAAGGTTTCTCACCTAAGTGGATTACGTGAGTTAAGACCTTCATATCAGGGGAAAGTGTGGCTATGGATTTAAACGATGATGTAGGGCACTATTTTTGAACTTGAAAAGGACAATGTCAGGGATATTATTTGTCTCCTCTCTTGTTTAATATCATATTAGACATGTTAAAGATCCTTATAAGTAGCGCAGAATCAGATGGTCATGTTGAAAGAATAGTTCCTCACCTAATTGATGATAGCCAATCGATCCTTCAATATGCAGATAACACAATACTTTTCTTGGCTCATGACTTGGATAAAAGCTCATAACATGAAGCTACTTCTATATGCGTTCGAGCAAGCTTCAAGGATCAAGATCAATTTCCATAAAAGTGAGTTATTCTGTTTTGGTGAAGCTCATGTGCATCAAGAGTACTACACTAAGCTTTTTGTCTAAGGCTGGTAATTTTCCAATAAATTTCCTTGGCACTCCTATACATTATAATAAATTAAGAAACAATGATTGGAAAAAGATCGAAGAGCATTTTGAAAAAACGATTTAGTGCTTGGAAGGGGAAACATCTCTTAGTTGGAGGTCATCTAGTTGTAATCAATTCGGTGCTTAGTAGTATCCCTATGTATATGATGTCCTTCTCCAAACCTAAAGTGGTCCTTAAGAAGTTGGACTTTTTCGCTCAAGATTTTACTAGCAAGGGATCAGCACAAGAAAAAATTTAGGCTGGCCAAGCGGAGTATCATGTGTTTGCCCAAAGATCAAGGTGGCTGAAAGGGAAATGGACTTAATCATTTCCTATAATCGATTTTGGTGGTTGACATCCAACACAAACCACGTGGACTAACTAGTTTGTCTAGATGTCATGTATCTCAGGTGCATAAGGTTCAACATAAACCAAGAAAGAAATTCAGTTAGGGACACAATCAAATGTGGAGCAAAAGGACTTAGTGTGTGCTGCCTTTGGCGCACCGGATAGTGTCTGGTGTACCAGGCCCGAGCGCAATCAAACCAGCCACTCTCGGGAATTCCAAGGGCACTCTCCGCTATAATTCACTGGACTGTCCGGTGTTCACCAGATTGTTCGGTGAGCCAGCGGAGCAACGGCTCCCTGCGCGCCAATGGTCGACTGCTCAGATGAACAGTGCCAAATAGTGTCGCACAGAAGTCAGAGGTCACCGGACTATCCGGTGCAGCAAAAAGACAAAGAGCTCCAACGGTCAATAGCTCCAAACCCTAATAGGCGCGCTGACATGGCGCGCACCGGATAGTGAACAGTGACTGTCCGGTGCGCCACCGGACTGTTCGGTGTGCCAACGCTAGCAGACTTTGCCAATGGCTAGGAAGTGGTTGAGGGCTATAAATTCCCCCAACCACCTCATTCAAAGCCATCCAAGCATTCTGAAGTTTTCATTCATTGCAAGAGCAAAGTCCAACACTCCAAGACACAATCAAAGCAATCAATCCACTCCAAGTTCCCAAAATCAACTCTAGTGCTTAAGGACTTGTGAGAGGATCATTTGTTGCTCTTGTCGCTTGGATTGCCTTTCTTCCTTCCCATTCTAAATCTTAAGTGCTTTGTAAAGCTTGCAAGAGACACCTAAGTGTGTGGTGGTCCTTGCGGGGTCTTAGTGACCCGATTGATTAAGGAGAAGGCTCGCCTGGTCTAAGTGACCGTTTGAGAGAGGGAAAGGGTTGGAATAGACCCGGCCTTTGTGGCCTCCTCAACAGGGACTAGGTTCTTTGGAACCGAACCTCGGTAAAACAAATCATCGTGTCCCTTTGTGTTGATTTCCCTTCGATTTGTTTTGCCTCTTTCCTCTCTCTAAAAGTTTCCTTGCTAATATTGATTTGAGTTTGCTCCCATACGTCATCCGCATCATTTGAGCAACTCGTGGCAAGAGAAACAATATTCCGCACTCGAACTTATTTGTAACGCTAACCCTGGCCTTAGTTTGTGTTTAAGTTTATAAATTTTTGGTTTCGCCTATTCACCCCCCCTCTAGGCGACTTTCAATTGGTATCAGAGGCAGTGCTTTATTAAGAGTCTAACAAACTCGAAGTGATGTCTGGAGATCATGCCAAGAGGGAGATCGTGACCGGCGTCAAGCCCATGGGCTCTGAGAAGACTCTCTCAAGGGAGTCCGGCAACAACTACAAGGAGGAATCTTCTTCCTCCATCAAGTCACATAGGAGAGGTGACAAGAAGAAAAAGAAGATGAAGAAGGTGGTCTACTATGAGACCGACTATTCAACACCCTCCACCTCCAGCAACGAGTCGTCCACTACTTCTAAGCGCCATGAGCACAAGAAGTATAATAAGATGCCCCTACGCTATCCCTGTATTTCCATGCGCGCTCCTCTACTTTCCGTTCCCTTAGGCAAACCACCATATTTTGATGGTGAAGATTATTGTATGTGGAGTGATAAAATGAGGCATCATCTAACCTCACTCCACAAAAGCATATGAGACATTGTTGAATTTGGAGCGCAGGCACCACAGGTGGGGGACGAGGACTACGACTCGGACGAGGCCACCCAAATAAGGCACTTTAACTCCCAAGCAGCTTCTATACTCCTCGCCTTCTTGTGTCAAGAGGAGTATAATAAGGTGCAAGGGTTGAAGAATGTCAAAGAAATTTGGGACGTCCTCAAAAAAGCGCACGAAGGGGACGAGGAGACCAAGATCACCAAGCGCGAGACGATCGAGGGAGAGCTCGGTCGATTCATCCTCAACAAAGGGGAAGAGCCACAAGCTATGTACAACCGGCTCAAGACAATGGTGAACCGAGTGTGCAACCTTGGGAGCACCAAGTGGGATGACCATGAGATAGTCAAGGTTATTCTTAGATCACTTGTTTTTCGTAATCCCACTCAAGTGCGACTAATCCATGGAGACCCTAGATATAAACAGATGTCTCCCGAGGAGGTGATTGGCAAGTTTGTTAGCTTTGAACTGATGATCAAAGACTCCAAACATATTGTCAACTTGGAGCAAGGCGCCACCTCTACACCCGAGGTGCAACCCGTTGCATTCAAAGCAACGAAAGAAAAGAAGGAGGAACCTACACCAAGTAGTCTTCTAATCGACACCTCAAAGCTCGACAATGAGGAGATGGCTCTTATCATTAAGAGCTTTTTTGTCAAATCCTCAAGCAAAGGAGGGGAAAAGACTACAAGCCCTGCTCTGAAAGGGTGTGCTACCGATGTGGTAAGTCCGGTCATTTCATAGCAAAATGTCCATATTCTAGTGAAAGTGATAGGGACGAAGACAAGAAGGGGAACAAGAAGATGGAGAAGAAGAAATACTACAAGAAGAAGGGTGGCGAGGCGCACATGGTGCGGGAATGGGACTCCGACGAGAGCTCCACTGACTTCTCCTCTGACGAGGACGCCGCCAACATCGCCATCAACAAAGGCCTCCTCTTCCCCAATGTCGGCCACAAATGTCTCATGGATAAGGATGGCAAAAAGAAGAAGGTACATTCTAGAAGTACCCCCAAATATACTACATCTAGTGATGAGGATAGTTCTAGTGATAATGAAGATGATTTAGTATTTCTCTTTGCCAACCTTACCATGGATCAAAAGAAGAAATTAAATGAATTAGTTGAAACCATTAACGAGAAGGATGATCTCTTGGAATGCCAAGAGGACTTGCTCGTTAAGGAAAATAAAAAATTTGTTAAGTTGAAAAATGCTTATGCTATAGAAGTAGAAAAATGTGAAAACTTAACTAAGGAGCTTAGCATATGCAATGATTTAATTTCTTGTCTTAGAATTGAGAATGCTAGATTAAATGCTAAGATAGAGGAATTGAATGTTTGCAAATCCTCTACATCCACTATTGAGCATGTTACTATTTGTACTAGATGTAGAGATATTAATGTTGATGTTATTAATGATCACATTGCTATGATTAAAGAACAACATGATCACATAGCTAAATTAAATGCTAAAATTGCTAAAAATGAGTTAGAAAATGAAAATTTTAAATTTGCTAGAAGCATGCTCTATAATGGGAGACGCCCTGCATTAAGGATGGCATTGGGTTCCAACAAGGGAGCCAAAGCAATTTCAAGCTTAATGCCCCCAAGAAATTGTCTAATTTTTTTAAGGGTAAGGCTCCCATGGTTCAGGATAGAGAGGGCTATATTTTATATCCTGCAAACTATCCTGAGCACAAAATTAGGAAAATTCATGCTAGGAAACCTCATACAATTTCCCATCATGCTTTTATGTATAAAAATGAAGCTTCTAGTTCTAGCCATACCACTCATGTCAAAATGCCTAAAAACAAAATTCCTAATGCATCAAATGAGCATAACATTTCATTTAAGACTTTTGATGCTTCTTATGTTTTACCTAACAAATCAGGCAAAGTAGTTGCCAAATATGTTGGGGGCAAACACAAGAGTCCCAAGACTTGTGTTTGGGTACCCAAGGTGCTTGTTTCTAATGTCAAAGGACTCAAGACCATTTGGGTACCTAAGAACAAGGCCTAAATTTATTTTGTAGGTTTATGTATCCGATGGATCAAGTTGGATAATCGATAGCGGGTGCACAAACCACATGACAGGGGAGAAGAGAATGTTCACCTCATACGAGAAAAATAAAGATCCCCAAAGAGCTATCGCATTCGGGGATGGAAATCAAGGTTTGGTCAAAGGTTTGGGTAAAATTGCTATATCTCTTGACCATTCCATTTCCAATGTTTTTCTTGTAGATTTTTAGATTACAATTTGCTTTCTATCTCTCAATTATGCAAAATGGGCTACAACTGTCTTTTTACTGATATAGGTGTTACTGTCTTTAGAAGAAGTGATGATTCAATAGCATTAAAGGGACTGTTAGATGGTCATCTATATTTAGTTGATTTTAATGATAATCAAGCTAAACTATACACTTGCTTAATTGCTAAGACTAACATGGGCTGGCTCTGGCATCGCCAACTCGCCCACGTTGGGATGAAGAATCTTCACAAACTTCTAAAGGGAGAACACATTTTAGGACTAACCAATGTTCATTTTGAGAAAGACAGGATTTGTAGCGCATGTCAAACAGGGAAGCAAGTTGGAGTTCATAATCCCTACAAGAACATCATGACGACTGACATGCCACTTGAGCTGCTCCACATGGACCTATTTGGCCCGGTCGATTGTATAAGCATCGGCGGGAGTAAGTACTATCTAGTTATTGTGCATGATTATTCTCGCTTCACTTGGGTATTCTTTTTGCAGGAAAATTCTCAAACCGAAGAGACCTTAAAGAGATTCCTGAGACGAGCTTAAAATGTGTTCAGATTGAGAATCAAAAAGATTAGAAGCAATAATGGAACGGAGTTCAAGAATTCACAAATTGAAGGATTTCTTGAGGAAGAGGGCATCAAGCATGAGTTCTCTTCTCCCTACACACCTCAACAAAATGGTGTAGTGGAGAGGAAAAATAGAACTCTATTGGACATGGCAAGAACCATGCTTGATGAGTACAAGACACCGGACCGGTTTTGGGCGGAGGCGATTAACACCGCCTGCTACTCCATCAACCGGTTATATCTTCAACGAATCCTCAAGAAAACATCGTATGAACTCCTCACTAGTCAAAAGCCTAATGTTTCCTATTTTAGAGCCTTTGGGAGCAAATGCTTTATTTTTATTAAGAGTGGTAGAAGTTCTAAATTTGCTTCTAAAGCTGTAGAAGGCTTTTTACTTGGTTATGACTCAAACACAAGGGCATATAGAGTCTTTAACAAATCCACTGGATTAGTTGAAGTTTCGTGTGACATTGTGTTTGATGAGACTAATGGCTCCCAAGTGGAGCAAGTTGATCTTGATGAATTAGATGATGAAGAGGCTCCATGTGTCGCGCTAAGGAACATGTCCATTGGTGATATGTGTCCAAAAGAATTCAAAGAGCCTCCACAAGCACAAGATCAACCATCATCTTTCATGCAAGCATCTCCACCAACTCAAGATGAGGATCAGACTCAACATGAGGATCAGGCTCAAGAAGAAGAGGATGAAGACCAAGATGATAAGCCACCTCAAGAGGAGGACATTGATCAAGGGGGAGATGAAAATGATGATGACAAGGAAGATGATCAAGAGATTTGAGATCACAGACCGCCACACCCAATAGTCCACCAAGCAATTCAAAGAGATCACCCCGTAAACACCATACTTGGTGACATTCACAAGGGGGTAACCACTAGATCTCGAGTTGCACATTTTTGTTAACATTACTCTTTTGTGTCTTCTATTGAGCCATACAGGATAGAGGATGCACTAAGAGATCTGGATTGGGTGGTGGCAATGCAAGAGGAGCTCAACAACTTCACTAGGAATGAGGTATGGTATTTAGTTCCACGTCCTAATCAAAATGTTGTAGGTACCAAATGGGTATTCCGCAACAAGCAAGATAAGCATGGTGTGGTGATAAGGAACAAAGCCCTACTTGTAGCCAAAGGGTATTCACAAGTCAAAGGTTTGGGTTTAGATAAAACTTATGCACCCGTAGCTAGGCTTGAGTCAATTCGAATATTACTTGCCTATGCTCCTTACCATGGCTTCAAGCTTTATCAAATGGACGTGAAAAGTGCCTTCCTCAATGGCCCTATCAAGGAAGAGGTTTATGTTGAGCAACCTCCCGGCTTTGAAGATAGTGAGTATCCTAACCATGTTTATAAACTCTCAAAGGCGCTTTATGGGCTCAAGCAAGCCCCAAGAGCATGGTATGAATGCCTGCGAGACTTTCTTATCACTAATGGCTTCAAAGTCGGAAAAGCCGATCCTACTCTCTTCACTAAAACTATTGCAAAAGACTTGTTTATATGCCAAATTTATGTTGATGATATTATATTTGGGTCTACTAACAAGTCATCTTGTGAAGAGTTTAGTAGGATTATGATACAGAAATTCGAGATGTCTATGATGGGGGAGTTGAAGTATTTTCTTAGATTCCAAATCAAGCAACTCCAAGAAGGCACCTTCTTCAGACAAACTAAGTACATTCAAGATATACTCAAGAAGTTTGGAATGAAGGATGGCAAACCCATCAAGGCTCCTATGGGGACCAATGGGCATCTCGACCTCGACAAGGGAGGTAAATCCGTAGATCAAAAGGGGGTCGATGATAGGATCTTTACTCTATTTATGTGCTTCACGACTGGATATTATGCTTTCTGTATGCATGTATGCAAGGTTCCAGGCAAATCCTAAGGAAGTTCACCTTAGGGCTGTAAAAAGAATCATGAGATATTTAGTTTACACTCCTAAGTTTGGGCTTTGGTACCCCAAGGGATCTAGATTTGATTTAATTGGGTATTCTGATGAGGACATCACTTCTATACATACAATGAATGGACCGATAACACGATCGCGTGTAGGATACCTAAATCTCTAGGTATGTTTTACCCTAGTCAATTGTGTTTCAGAGCTTACACTTGGGACCATGGATGTTTTGATGATTAGGAACCTTGGAGAGGACCAGCAAGGACTTGGGAAAGGCCAAGGTGTTGAGGAGGAGGAGAAAGGGCGCCCACAACAGGAAGGACATCAAGTCTGACTCGGCTGCGACTCCATCTCGGGTTCCAGGACTAGTCTGCACTAAAATGGACGCCTAGGACACATCCGGACTCTGATTGCAACAGACTTGATATGGTTGGAAATATAAAGAGATTATCTAACCAACCCAACTGGTTCCACCTTAAAATTCATCCGGAGTCAACGGGAATCGTCGAAACAATTCAGCGTTCAGATTCTGTTTTGGTGCTGCGACACCGTCTATTGGGCCGTTGGGCCGTGTATCGCGTCGGAGCCCATTAGGGATGAGACCAGGGGTCACGCATGCCCTAATACTCTATTTATTCAGCAGCCGCCACCACATTAGGTTTTTAGGTTTTGCTTAGATCATTCTGTCATCGAACAGTGTCGCCGTCATCGGTTTGTGAGACCCCATCCCATAATCAATATAATTTTGGTTGCGTTTCTTTACTGTTCTTGCTTGTGTTTTTGATTACGCTTGCAGGGATAAGCCTTCATGACAAGGTCACTCGTGTGTCATGGGTGATAACCAACGGAGCCGTGGTGTAGTGATTGTGAAGAACCGTTCGCTCGGAGCATTGGATCATTAACGTCGAGATCTCCACTCAATCAAGTTATCGTATCTCACGGAAGATCGGGCCTCGTCTTCTATCAAGTGGTATCAGATTTCTAGGTTCCCGTGAGGTATAGTCCTACCTTTATATTAGTTTTGTTTCGTCCTATAGTCCACAAAAAGCCAAAAAATTTACGATCAGTTTATCCCGACCTAAAACCATCGCCTTAGCCTTTGCACAATTCAGTTTTAGAGTCCGCAGTACTGAGTTCGTGTTCTAGGTTGAGTTTGGTTGCTGGTTTAGATTTGTTTTTGTTCAGTTTGATTCTTTCCATCCACTTCCATCCTACAAAATCGACCTTCAAAACGATCCTATCTCTAAAACCGACCATATCCACAAAACCGAACCCGCCACCCTTCCAACACCTCGCCAGAAACCCTGATTCAGAGTCCAAACTTAAAACAGTCACAACTTTCACCTCGGAACTCGAATCGGGCCCATTTATTTTTCAAATTGCATAGAATTAAATTTCGCATTCGATTCTTTCTGGCTTGTCGGATTCGTCGTTTTTAAAATCCCCAAATTCGGCTTGGAAATAGGACTTCTCATTTTCCAAACATTTATTCCGATTTTAGGGCAAACTTGCAGAAATTTTAGAGGACGTATCTTTGCACAAAAAAAACTGAAACTTGGTGTGTTTCCTTCTTATGTGCTGTTGCAAAAGAGAAAAATATAAAAAATATTTGGAAAAAATCGCAAAAAAAAACAACGACTAGAGCAAAAATCAGAAAAAAGAGAAAACAAGAAAAAAAAGAGTAGCACATAAGCAGAAACGCCAGTGTTCTGTGTACCTCTGTGATTATTTTGCCCCAAGCCTGTTTCCTTGTTGCACCTAGATACTTGTACCTCCTTTCTTGTGCCTTGGTCCAACTGTTCTATTATATTTTCTAGGCCAGCAACTAGGACGAGTACTTAGAACACTTATTCAGCATTGCTATCTGTTACTGACTTGTGTGTCACACACACACACACACACACACACACACACACACACATATATATATATATATATATATATATATATATATATATATATATATATATATATATATATATATATATAGTCGGCCTTCCTAGATCTCCAGCTTTCTCTCGAGCAGAACATGTACTCCTTTGCAATCACACCCATGCTCGTTGGACAGTCACACCGGTCACCGTTTGCCACCTGCAGTGCTGGTAAGAACCTTGTAAGAGCGAGGTAAGACGCATCATAACTTGTGTTCCACCACCACCACCACCCTGAGAGTTAGTTGTAGGGTTCACATTGTTTGTTGCCTTTTTGTCTCTGTTTTGTGCTAACAATGACAGGACCCAAGAACCAAATGGACAAGGAGAAGGGGCCTAAGCTTAACGACGATGAGTGTGTCTCTTAGCTAGAATTGAAGGAGATGATGCGCGCGATGACTAAAGCTTTTAAAAAAATACCAGGACTCTGCGGCGACATCCTATGAGCAGCTTGATCGACGAGTTGTTGAACTTGTTACATGCATGGACATACTGGAGGCTCGTCCCCCACCACCAACTCTAGCCCCAACTGCTGGTGCAGTACTGCTCTCTCCTATGGACGACGACGATGGCGACGATGTTTATGCACCGCTGTGACGACGCCTCGCATGTAATCGACAAGGTATGGGAGGTAATGGTAGACGTCGTCATCATAATCATAAACTAGACAATGATACATTTGCTAAGATTAAGTTCTCTATTCCACCGTTCATGGGTTCTTATGATGCTGAAGCTTACTTAGACTGGGAGATGACGGTAGAACAAAAATTTCATTCCCATCTTGTTCCTGAGCAGCATAGGGTTAGATAAGCCACTAGTGAATTTAAAGATTTTGCTATCATTTTTTGGAATGAACTTGTTAACACACGTGTTGCACCACAAACATGGAATGCGTTAAAAGAGGAGATGCGAGCTCGCTTTGTTCCCCCTTCTTATAGACGCGATATTCGAAAAAAATTGCAACACTTAGATTAGAGAGACATGTCGGTACAGGAATACTACCAAGAGCTTCAGAAAGGTATGCTACGATGTGGGGTAGTTAAGGATCCGGAGGATCAAATGGTTAGGTTTTATGGGGGATTGAGAAGGGAGATTCAGGATATTGTTGATTATATAGAATATCATTCTATACAACGCTTGTTACATCTTTCTATGTTGGCAGAAAAAGAATTGCAAGGTCGTCAACAGCGGAGGAACCGCACCTTCATGCCACGGCAGCCATCGGCACCAGCCAAGGCGTCATCCTCTTCGGGCGTACGGACGTCCACACCTTCCTCCACCAGCGGCACATGCAGCACCGCACCTTCGGCATCACAGGGACACGACAATAGCAAGTCCTTGGTGCCTTCGGGTGTTGCAGCAAAACCTGCTACAACCACCTCTTCCACAGGCGCTTCTCCGACATCAAGTGCCACCGCTGCTAGGGACTTGGCTATATGCAGTGAGATTGCCCCAGCAAACGGGCATACATTGCTACTGGTGATGGTGGGTATGTTAGTGCTTCTGATGTTGAAGATGAAGATACTGTTGGAGCTAACATTGCAGAGACTTATGATGATGATGAAGAGGTTCTTGGTACAACAGTGACCGGGACCTATAAGGCCTTGATTGTGTAATGAGCTTTGAGTGCCACGACTGGTGACGATGACAACAGACAGCGCCACAACCTCTTCAACATGTTCCTCATCGTCAAGGACTGCCGTGTACATACCATCATTGATGGTGGTAGCTGCAACAACTTGGTGAACGTTGAGGTGGTCAAGAAGCTTGGTTTGACCACACGAGAGCATCCTCACCCTTATCACATTTAATGGTTTAACAACAGCAGTAAGTTCAAGGTAACAAAAACAGCTAGGGTGTATTTTTCTATTGGCTCTTACCATGAATTTGCTGATTTCGATGTGGTGAGTATGGATGCTTGCTCTCTTTTATTGGGATGTCCTTGGGAGTTTGATACTAATGCTATTCACCATGGTAGATCTAATAAATATACTTTCATGCATAAGGGAAAGAAAATTGTGTTGCTTCCTATGACTCCCACTGAAATTGTCCACTTTGAACGAGAAAAAGACTAATGCTAAGCAAAAAGGTGTATTGAACTCTGAAAATCAGCAACCTATTAAGTTAAAAACTCCTACTTTGCTAGCTACTAAATGTGATCTTGATGAGTTACATGCCTCTGTTAGACTTTGCTATGCCTTAGTGTGCAAAAATGCTTTCTATTCCATTGATGATACGTCTATTGCTTTGCCACCGGCTGTTGCTAACCTTTTGAAAGATTATATGGATGTGTTTCCCTCTGAGATACCCCCTGGATTACCACCTATGTGAGGCATTGAGCACAAGATTGATTTAATTCCAGGGGCGAGCTTGCCCAACCATGCTGCCTACAGGACCAACCCCGAGGAGACTAAGGAGATTCAGTGCCAGGTCCAGGACCTTCTGGACTGCGGGTACATTCGTGAGAGCCTTAGTCCTTGTTCTGTTCCTGTTCTCTTGGTTCCTAAGAAAGATGGCACTTGGCGCATGTGTGTTGATTGTAGAGCCATTAATAACATCACAATTCGGTACCGATATCCTATTCCTAGATTGGATGACATGCTTGATGAATTAAGTGGTTCTATTGTTTTCTCTAATATTGACTTGCGTAGTGGATACCACCAGATTCGTATGTCTTTACGTGATGAATGGAAAACTGCATTTAAAACTAAGTTCGGTCTTTATGAGTGGTTAGTCATGCCTTTTGGGTTAACTAATGCGCCTAGCACGTTCATGAGATTGATGAACGAGGTTTTATGTGCTTTCATTGGTAAATTTGTGGTGGTATATTTCGATGATATTCTTATCTATAGTAAGTCTCATGATGATCATATTGAACACTTACGTGTTGTTTTTGACGTTTTGCGTGATGCACGTTTATTTGGTAACCTTGAGAAGTGCACCTTCAGCACCGATCGTGTGACTTTTCTTGGATATGTTGTGACATCGCAGGGCATTGAGATGGATGAGGCAAAAATTGTTGCCATCATGAGCTGGCCACTTCCGACCACGGTCACGCAGGTTCGAAGTGAAAGGGAAATAGGGTCAAACCTTTTCCTAAATGATTTCGGTGGTTGAATTGCCCAACCCAAACAGATTGGACTAACTAGTTTGCTCTAGAGTATATGTTCTCCAGGTGCCAAAAGTTCAACTCAAACCAATACAAAGATTAAAAAGGGTTCAAAAAGAAAGGAGCGAAGGAAACCAAAGTGCTCCCTGGTCTGGCGCACCGGACTGTCCGGTGCACCACCGGACAGTGTCCGGTGCACCAGAGAGGATCAACCTCAAACTCTTCGGCTTCGGGTTTCCCAGGCGCAGCTCCACTATAATTCACCGGACTGACCAGTGGGCCACTGGACTGTCCGGTGCGCCAGCAGAGCAACGGTCATTTGCGCGCAACGGTCGACTCTAACAGGGAACAGTGCAGCACAGTGAACGCGGCAGACGTCAGAGCAGTTGGTCAGAGGGGCATCTAACTATCCGGTGTCGCACCGGACTGTCCGGTGCCACATGAGGACAAAGCCTCCAACGGTCGACCAGCTTGAAGCCCTAACGTCTGGATGACGTGGCGGCGCACCGGACAATGTCTGGTGGCACACCGGACTGTCCGGTGTGCCCATCGCCAGCAGCCTTCTCCAACGGCTACAATTTGGTTGGTGGCTATAAATACCAACCCAACCGGCCACTTCAAGGTGTGGGAGCTCAAGCAACATTTCAAGTCATCTAGTTGACATACTCAAGCCCTCCCAACCACTTCTATTCATTGATCCATCCTATACACAAGATTTAGACCACTACAACCAACACAAGTGCCACAAAAGACAGAGCAAGCAAGAGAGAGCTACTCAATTGAGTTCAGCACTAGTGCCTTGTGAGATTCATTGAGAGATAGTGTGTGCTACATCTTTGTGTTCATTTGCGCGTGGAGTTTTGACTCCCATTGAACTTCCTCCAAAGTTTTGGAGGCTTGTAAAGCTAGCAAGAGACACCAAAGAGTGTGATGATCCTTGCGGGGTCTTAAGTGATCCTTGAGAAGAAGAAGAGCTCGCCGGTCTTGTGTGATCGGTGGAGAGAGGGAAAGGGTTGAAAGAGACCCGTCCTTAGTGGACTCCTCAACGGGGACTAGGCCTTCGAGGGCCGAACCTCGGTAAAACAAATCACCCGTGTCTCGTGTGCTTATTGCTTGTGATTTGATTGTTCTTTCCCTTTCTAAGTTTTTCTTGCACTATTCGCTGCTAATATTATTTGGTGTTGTTTTAAGTTAAATTCTCATTTAGTGAAGCAACACATTGCAAGAAAAAATTTGCATCATTGCTCTTCTTATCTAAGCCCTCTTGTTTTATTCTCATAGACTTATTAGTAGTATTGATTTATCAATTCCTCATTATTTGAAAGCAATACTCTTTATAAGCAAAGGACTTAGTTTTTCATACTCCGTTAATTGTGTATCTTGTTCTAACCACTAATCAAGGGATCTAGATGGGGTGTAAAGTTTTAATTTTCAGGTTTCGCCTATCCACCCCCCCCCTCTAGGCGACTTTCAATTGGTATCAGAGCTAGACACTTCATCTTGAGTCTAACAACTCGAAGTGATGGCTCGTAGAAGATCCCAAAAGAACAAGAAGACCCAGGAGAACAAGGAGGTAACTCTTGAGATATTACTTTCCGATCGTTCTAATTATGATTCATTGTCTACTAGAGTGATAAATGCTTTTAGAACCATAGATCCTCAATTAGAACAAATTTTAGACAAGAGTATTATTCCTTCTAGTTATACTAGGGAAAATGCTTCCAAGGAAGATCTAAGATGTATACGCTTAAACTATCTAGCTTATGACATCTGATGAGGACATCCTCCACTATTACCTGTTGGCAAAGACGCAATTGGCCCAGTTGGCCCAATTGTAGTCGGACGGCGACCGTGTGAGCCTCAGAATTATCCCACCTCGCTTAACTTGGGAGGAGGAAGCCACTTTAAAAGGGAGAGCCACCCTTCCCTCATTGGACTAGTCTTTTGGGGCTATTGGGCCTTTCCCTCTGTTGGGTGTGCAAAATGAACTGTTGGGCTCCGGGCAACCCTAATTTGTTGGGCCTCGGCCAACCCCACCTAGGCTGGGTGTATCATCTGGTATCAGAGCTAGGGCCCATTTTAAGAAGGTGAGAATGATGAGGACATCCTCCACTATTACCTGTTGGCAAAGACGCAATTGGCCCAGTTGGCCCAATTGTAGTCAGACGGCGACCGTGTGAGCCTCAGAATTATCCCACCTCGCTTAACTTGGGAGGAGGAAGCCACTTTAAAAGGGAGAGCCACCCTTCCCTCATTGGACTAGTCTTTTGGGGCTATTGGGCCTTTCCCTCAGTTGGGTGTGCAAAATAAACTGTTGGGCTCCGGGCAACCCTAATTTGTTGGGCCTCGGCCAACCCCACCTGGGCTGGGTGTATCAACATCTTAAGTAAATCCCTTAGCAAAGAAGATTATCATGCCTTCATAATAAAATATGATAAACCTATTTGTGATGTGCATGATATTTGGACTAGAATTAAAAGCAAATTTGATGAGTCCAAACATGATAGTTCATTTTGTGCCTCTATTTCCTTTTGTATGTGTGAAACTAACCCTTTGAAGGAAGAAGAAGAAAATGAACGATGGAGACCAAACGATGAATCCACCTCTCCAAAAGGTTTGTCTTCCCATTTCGATTTCCACATATGTTGTGTGGCTAATGAAAATGACAGCGGAAACACAAATGAGGATGAAGAGGAAGAAAGAAGCTTCTTGCAACTCTACGCTCTCCTAAGCCAAGAAGATAAGGCGGTCATGCTCAAACTTCTAAAAAGAGCGAGAGAGCAAAGCGAAGCTCGTCAAAGGCTAGAAG
This sequence comes from Zea luxurians, assembly GCA_029449295.1. Taxonomy (NCBI): domain Eukaryota; kingdom Viridiplantae; phylum Streptophyta; class Magnoliopsida; order Poales; family Poaceae; genus Zea; species Zea luxurians. The sequence goes on from JAOPSE010000011.1 coordinate 80,253,142, forward strand.
ATATTCTCTCCATAAAAATGCTAAGCTTTGACGAGTTGACTAAAGAACATGAGGAGCTAAAGTGCTCTCATGTTGATTTGGTCCAAAGGTATGAAACTATTTCAATTGAGCAAGATAACTCTTTACATTGTATCGCTCAATTAGTAAATAGGAATGCCTTACTTAAGGACCAAGTAGAAAAGCTAAAATTTGAAAATCTAGCTTTTCAAGAAAAATATGATATGCTTCTATGTTCTCATGAAAATCTTATGGATGATCATATCATATTAAATATTACTCATGAGGTTGTGATAGAAAACTTAAAATCCCAACAACCTCACTCATGCACATGTATTATTGGAACTACATTACCTTATGCTAATGCTTGTTGTCCATCAACAAGCAAATCTTCCTTTGAGCTAGAATTTGCAGGAACAAACAATGGTACATATCAAAAGCTCAAAGAAGAAAATGAGAGGCTAAAAATAAGCTTGACACAACTAAAAGGGAAGTGCATTGCTCAACCTTCTCAAGATAACCGTGATCACATGGTGAAGAAGCTTGAGACAGGAACAACCGTAGCATGCACTAAATCCCTTGAAGAAAATGTCAAGGACTTGAGGATTGCCAAGAGGAAGGAATAAAAGAAGAAAATCAATACCTCTTCCAAAAGCCTCAACCACTCCTCCATAAAAGGTAATAATCAAGTCTCACTTCACACTAAGAAAAGTAAGAAGTGTAGTGGATGCTTTGAAAAGGGGCACTCGATTAGGTCATGTCCCTATATTAAAAATGACTTGATTATTGACAAGGATGATAAAGTTTGTTTTAAATGCTCCAAGAAGGGACACTTATTTAGATCTTGTCCCCATTTAAAACAAAAAGGCATAATGTTAGAAAAGAAAATATTCACTAACCATGTAGCAAGCAAGAAACAAGGAAGGAAGAAATCTTCAAGGCTTGAAGATCGTCTATGCTACATATGCCGAAAGAAGGGACATCAATGCAAAGATTGTCCCAATGGTAACAATCCCACTCCTAGCTTGTCAATTATTTCTCATATAACTAGGCAACCCAAAATTGCAACTTGTGCTAGAAAGGTAATAAGTTTACCTAGTGCTAACACAAAGGACGTTTGGGTTCCTAGATATTTGTTGACTAACCTTGATGGACCCATCAAGAGATGGGTATCAAAATATGCTTGACAAGCTTTGTAGGAGAAGGAGATGATATGAAGCTTTGGGGTGCTTGAGAAAGTTAATTCAATTTAACTCAAGCTATCAATCTTCAATGATCTATATATCCAAGATTGACCCAAAGTTATTTCAAATTGTTATGTCTAAAACTCATATCATCTCGAGGAAGATATTGATGTTGTAGGAAATAAAGAATTATCTTGTGCAAAAAAATCAAGGCCTACAACATGGAGGAAAGCCGAAGGATGGTAACACTTGTGTTTTTTAGTGCAAGTATCTTAAATTATGATTTCTCATGTGTCTTGTGTAGTCGCATAGAAAAAGAAGCACTTCAAATGTCTCTAAATTTATATTACCATTCTTTGAAGAATTTCCTCTCATATGGTAGATTGCTACTCCTCATTTCCATCCTATGGCAATCTACATGCTTTAAATTGTTGCAAGTATCTCATGGCATGTTTTTACGCTAGTCATTCCTTTATTGCCATGATTCTAGATATAGAGAGATATTTTAAGTTCTTAAAAGAATAAGGTTACATGTAAGGAATTCAAATCCTTAGGACACTTATAAAAGGAAAACTCTCTCTATAACTAGAATAGTGAGACTAATGATTTGATCTAAGTAACCCAAATAGTCTCACTTGTAGAGAATAAGTTTCTCTTTGGAAATGCGTAATCTAACATGAAAAGAAAAATCAATCCAATGATTTATGATGTATTTCTACTTGCATAAATTGGATATGATTCTTTCACTTTTATCGCTTTCCATATCATGAATTAGATTTATTCCCATAATCTTAAAGGATTATTTATGCTTGAGTTAAAATTAAGCATAACATCATCTATGGATAATCTAGTTCATGCAATGAAGTTTCCATGTTTTAGTAATCTCTGTTTTCATTCATCATTAAATTGATTACGAAAAGGGAAACTAGTGCTTGTGCTTCTAATGACATATCTCTTGAGCTTACTTATGGAAATCTACAAGAGAGTAAGTGCATGTTTAAAGCCACAAGCCTCAAGGGTTGATCTTCACCCAAAGGAAGAAAGGTAAAAAGCAAAGGTATGGGAACTCATCTTCTTAATCAAATTTAGTTCCCATCTCAATGGCTATTTAATCTAAATTATCATATTCTACCCATGTGAGGAATAGATTCTTTATTGGACTTAAGTCAACTAGATGTGCATTCAATCTCATTCTCATAAATGCACCTGTCCATTAAAATCTAATTCATGCCTTTGCTATAACTATGTTCATATTGATATGCGTTTAAGTTATGATAATAAAATTCAATATGAAGAAGTAAAATTCCTATGATTAACCAAAATGCTTAAAAGGTGCATATTCCTCCTTTCTAATGATGTGCACTAAGGATAAGGATTTTACTTCATGTGACTTATGGATGATGAATTGTTTATATTTCTTATCTAAAGAAGTCATCCTTCATCATATGCTCCCTTGGGCTATTAACATCCTTCTTGAGTATTTTCAATAAGTTTGAAAGGAAAAAGAAACAACTACAAAGGGAGGACACTCACATGAAAGAGAAGGACGTCAAGAATAACAACACTCACTTGGATAATAAGATCCTCAAAACAATCAATGGTGTGGTTGTGAGTATTCTAAATCCTTTCATAGTGAAGAAAACCAGGCTTAAAGTTGTTTATTGCAAATCTTATGAGCCTTGATCAAGATGTATAATGCTTCTCCCTATTTGTCTTTAAAGTAAATACATCCATTCAATTCATTCAAATTCTTGATGCATATATGTAGGGGGAGCCTCTTTCTATATCTTGATTATGTTGAGACTATCACTTTATCTTAGTAATTTCATATAGTCTCTTGCATGAGAAAGAGTTTCTCATGATATACGCTACTATTTTTCAATTCTTATCTTTCATTCTAAAGTAGCATATTTGCTGGATTCTCCTACTCTAAGCTTAATTGATAATCTAATGCGTATGTTGTTCTTTTGATCACATCTGTTATTTGTTTGATCATTGAATGACTTCAATTAACAATCATGTTTCTTAGTGCCGTATATACTATCAATCGATATCTCTCTTGATATGCACTAAGTTAAAAGGAGAATTCATGATACATTTATGCAATTTGTGATCCATTTGATATATGCTAACAATAACTTTGAAAAGGGTCACTAGTTGTAGAACTCTCTCTTGTGCAAAACATTTCCATATATATTGTCTTAAGTATAGGTCTTAAGCAACTAAGACAAAAGACAAAGCACAATAAAGAGAGCGTCTCTATGTGAAGGTACAAAACGGTAAAACTACTTCCATTCATTTACACATGTACCTAAATCTTCATTTTCTATACATTCTTTGCATATCTTGTATAAAAGGAAGAGAAAGCATGTCCATGCATTAACCCTACATCATACCTAGTGTAACTTCTCATAATCTCACTCATGCATTAATGTATCTTTGTTAAAACTAGATGAAGTGGTTTTATTGTCAAAGAGCTTAAAGCTTAACCTTGTAACGGGGATAAGCTGCCTTTGTTCCAAAGGTGGATGGTCCTTAAGCCTCTTTGAAATTCTCAAGGGGAAATGCTTAAATTGTTCAAAACATGCTTTCATAAGTGCATAAACTGTCATGAGCATCACACTTATACTATGACACAATGCACTACACATTCTATATGATATAGATATGTTCTCATTAACCTAATTATGTGCAATTGGCATTTAAGGCCAAAATATGTGTTCATCTCCATGCACATATTTAGGGGGAGCAATCTATGTTATATAGAACTATGATCATGCTTAATTTGATTTATCCTTTGATCATATCTCTTTTATGTCTATGACTAATGTGCTTTCAAGTGTGTTCTCATGCTTAGTCATAAGATTGAAAGGGAAGTGGAGTTTTTGGCAAAGACAACGCTTCCACTCAACTCCTTTGGTATTATCCACTCTTTGTCGGTATTCCGCATGATTCTTCACTTTGGTATAATCTTCACTCATATTTAATTGTTTACCATTGGAGAGAAAAGAAAAAGGGCTTATATTTCACTCACAAGTATCCGTTTTTGGCGATTCATGCCAAAGGGGGAGAAAGTATGAGCCCAAAGCAAAAGGACTGCACCACCGTCGGATTTTTAAAAAAATGATGTTTTTAGTTGATATCTTATTGTGTTCAAAAGGGGGAGAAAGTAGTATCTTCAAAACTTGTAAAACCCTCTTGAACACTAAGAGAAGAATTTTATTTAGGGGGAGTTTTGTTTAAGTCAAAGGAAAAGCATTTGAAACAGGGGAGAAAATTTCAAATCTTGAGAATGCTTCTTTCAATCTTATTCATGTACCTTTGACCATTTGCAAAAAAAGCTTTTGAAAAGAATTTTACAAAGAATTTGCACAAACAAAACTAGTGGTGCAAGCGTGGTCCAAAGTTTTAAATAACAAAAACATTCATGCATACCTAGTAAAAATAATATATTGGTTTAACTCCAAGCAACTTTTGCACTTCCTTTATGCAAACTAGTTCAATTCTGCACTTACATATTTGCTTTGGTTTGTGCTGGCATCAATCACCAAAAAGGGGGAGATTGAAAGGGAAATAGGGTCAAACCTTTTCCTAAATGATTTTGGTGGTTGAATTGTCCAACACAAACAAATTGGACTAACTAGTTTGCTCTAGAGTATATGTTCTCCAGGTGCCAAAAGTTCAACTCAAACCAATACAAAGATTAAAAAGGGTTCAAAAAGAAAGGAGTGAAGGAAACCAAAGTGCTCCCAGGTCTGGCGCACCGGACTGTCTGGTGTGCCACCGGACAGTGTCCGGTGCACCAGGGAGGATCAACCTCAAACTCTTCAGTTTCGGGTTTCCTAGACGCAGCTCCGCTATAATTCACCGGACTGACCGGTGGGCCACCAGACTGTCCGGTGCGCCAGCGGAGCAACAGTCGACTCTGACAGGGAACAGTGCAGCACAGTGAACGCGACAGACGTCAGAGCAGTTGGTCAGAGGGGCACCGGACAGTCCGGTGTCGCACCGGACTGTCTGGTGCCACATGAGGACAAAGCCTCCAACGGTCGACCAGCTCGAAGCCCTAATGTCTGGATGACGTGGCGGCGCACCGGACTATGTCCGGTGGCACACCGGACACTGTCCGGTGGCGCACCGGACTGTCTGGTGTGCCCATCGCCAGCAGCCTTCTCCAACGGCTACAATTTGGTTGGTGGCTATAAATACCACCCCAACCGGCCACTTCAAGGTGTGGGAGCTCAAGCAACATTTCAAGTCATCTAGTTGACATACTCAAGCCCTCCCAACAACTTCTATTCATTGATCCATCCTATACACAAGATTTAGACCACTACAACCAACACAAGTGCCACAAAAGAGAGAGCAAGCAAGAGAGAGCTACTCAATTGAGTTTAGCACTAGTGCCTTGTGAGATTTATTGAGAGATAGTGTGTGCTACATCTTTGTGTTCATTTGCGCGTAGAGTTTTGACTCCCATTGAACTTCCTCCAAAGTTTTGGAGGCTTGTAAAGCTAGCAAGAGACACCAAAGAGTGTGGTGATCTTTGCGGGGTCTTAAGTGATCCTTGAGAAGAAGAAGAGCTCGCCGGTCTTGTGTGATCGGTGGAGAGAGGGAAAGGGTTGAAAGAGACCCGTCCTTAGTGGACTCCTCAACGGGGACTAGGCCTTCGAGGGCCGAACCTCAGTAAAACAAATCACCCGTGTCTCGTGTGCTTATTGCTTGTGATTTGTTTGTTCTTTCCCTTTCTAAGTTTTCTTGCACTATTCGCTGCTAATATTATTTGGTGTTGTTTTAAGTTAAATTCTCATTTAGTGAAGCAACACATTGCAAGAAAGAATTTGCGTCATTGCTCTTCTTATCTAAGCCCTCTTGTTTTATTCTCATAGACTTATTAGTAGTATTGATTTATCAATTCCTCATTATTTGAAAGCAATACTCTTTATAAGCAAAGGACTTAGTTTTTCATACTCCGTTAATTGTGTATCTTGTTCTAACCACTAATCAAGGGATCTAGGTGGGGTGTAAAGTTTTAATTTTTAGGTTTCGCATATCCACCCCCCCCTCTAGGCGACTTTCACGAAGTTTTCTTGGTCTTGCAGGATTCTACATGCGATTTATGCAGGATTTCAACACCATTGCAGCACCTCTCCATGAGTTGACAAAGAATGGAGTGTTGTTTCATTGGGGAGCAGCACAACAACAAGCTTTTGATGCCCTCAAGTCGAAGCTCACACAAGCACCACTACTGCAACTTCCTGATTTTGAGAAGACATTCGAGCTCGAGTGTGATACGAGCAGCATTGGGATTGGAGGAGTGCTCATTCAAGGAGGTAAACCTGTTGCTTTCTTTAGTGAAAAATTGCATGGCCCAACTCTAAATTATTCTACATATGACAAAGAATTATATGCTTTAGTACGAGTTTTACAAACTTGGCAACATTATCTATGGTCTAAAGAATTTGTCATACATTCGGATCATGAATCTTTGAAGTATCTTAAGGGACAATCTAATCTAAACAAACGACATGCTAAATGGATTGAATTCATAGAATCATTTCCTTACATTATTAAGCATAAAAAAGGAAAGGATAATGTGATTGATGATGCTTTGTCTAGACGTTAAACTATGTTGTCCCAACTTAATCATAAAATCTTTGGTTTGGAGACTATAAAGGAATTATATGCTGCTGATTTGGACTTCAAAGATGCTTTTGAAAATTGCAGAGAGGGAAGAACGTGGCAAAAATTTGTGCTGTGTGAAGGCCTTCTCTACCGTGCTAACAAGCTGTGTGTTCCAGCTAGCTCCATTCGTCTTCTACTCTTGCAGGAAGCGCATGGAGGTGGCTTGATGGGACATTTTGGAGTTAAGAATATCGAGGATGTGTTGTCTACTCATTTCTATTGGCCTCAGATGTGGCGTGATGTTGAGCGCTACATCTCTCATTGCACCACGTGCAACAAAGCTAAGTCCCGACTTAACCCACATGGTCTTTGTTTGCCTCTTCTGGTTCCTCGTGCACCTTGGGAGGATATTTCTATGGATTTTGTTTTGGGATTTCCTAGAACAAAGAGGGGGAGTGATAGTGTTTTTGTCGTTGTCGATCGTTTTCCAAAGATGGCACATTTTATACCCTGTCACAAAACTGATAATGCTTCACATGTTGCTGATTTGTTCTTCACTGAGATTGTGCGTTTGCATGGTGTGCCAAATACTATTGTTTCTGATAGGGATGCTAAGTTTTTAAGCCATTTTTGGAGAACCTTGTGGTTTAAATTGGGAACAAAGTTGTTATTTTCTACTACTTGTCATCCCCAAACTGACGGGCAAACAGAGGATGTTAATCGCACTTTATCTACCATGTTGCTGGCTGTTTTGAAGGATAATTTGAGGTTGTGGGAGGAATGTTTGCCACATATTGAGTTTTCTTATAACAGATCAATTCATTCCACAACCAAGCTTAGTCCATTTATGGTAGTATATGGTTTTAATCCTCGTGCTCCAATTGATTTGCTACCTTTACCAACTTCTAAAATAGTGAACTTGGATGCTACACAACGTTCTAAATTCATTCTTAAGTTACATGAAACAACTAAGTTGCAAATTGAAAAGATGAATGAAAAGTATCGTATTGCTGCTAATAAAGGCAAGAAGGAAATGAAATTGGTACCTAGTGACTTGGTGTGGGTTCATTTGAGAAAGGATAGGTTTCCTGATTTGAGAAAGTCTAAACTCATGCCACGTGTTGCTGGTCCTTATAAAGTTCTTGCAAAAATTAATGATAATGCATATACACTTGAGTTGCCTCCAGATTTTGGGGTTAGTCCCACCTTTAACATATCAGATTTGAAGCCATATATGGGTGACGAAGATGTGATCGAGTCGAGGACTACTCCATTTCAAGAGGGGGAGGATGATAAGGACATCACTTCTATATATACAATGAATGGACCGATAACACGATCGTGTGTACGACAACTAAATCTCCAGTTACGTTCTACCCTAGTCAATTGTGTTTTAGAGCTTACGCTTGGGGCCATGGATGTTTTGATGATTAGGAACCTTGGAGAGGACCAGCAAGGACTTGGGTAAAGCCAAGGTGTTGAGGAGGAGCAGTAAGGGCGCCCACAACAGAAGGAGATCAAGTCTGACTCGGTTGCGACTCCATCTCGGGTTCTAGGACCAGTCTACACTAAAATGGACGCACAGGATGCATCCGGACTCCGATTGCGACAGACTTGATATGGTTGGAAAGATAAGGAGATTATCTAACCAACCCCAATGGTTCCACCTTAAAATTCATCCGAAATCAACGGGAATTGTCAAAACAATTCAGCGTTCAGATTCTGTTTTGGTGCTGCGACACCGTCTGTTGGGTCATGTATCGCGTCGAAGCCCATTAGGGGCGAGACCAGGGGTCATGCACGCCCTAATACTTTATTTATTCAGCAGCCGCCGCCACATTAGGTTTTTGGGTTTTTCTTGGATCATTCTGTCATCGAAAAGTGTCGCCGTCATCGGTTTGTGAGACCCCATCCCGTAATCAATACAATTTTGGTTGCGTTTCTTTCCTGTTCTTGCTTGTGTTCTTGATTGCGCTTGTAGGGATAATCCTTCATGGAAAGGTCACTCATGTGTCACGGGTGATAACCAGCGGAGCTGTGGTGTAGAGATTGCGAGGAACCGTTCGCTCGGAGCCTTGGATCATCAACATCGAGATCTCCACTCAATCAAGTTATCGTATCTCATGGAAGATCGGGCCTTGTCTTCTATCATATTCCGATGCCGATTATGCCAGATGTAAAATTGATAGAAAGAGCACATTAGAGACTTGTCAGTCTCTAGGAAGATCACTGATGTCTTGGGCTTCAAAGAAACAAAACTCAGTAGCTCTTTCCACCGCCAAAGCCGAGTACATTATCGCAGGCCATTGTTATGCGGCATTACTTTGGATGAGGAAAACCCATAGGGACTATGGCTACAAATTGAGCAAAGTCCCTCTCTTATGTGATAATGAGAGTGCAATCCGCATGGTGGATAATCCCGTTGAACACAGCCGCACTAAGCACATAGACATCCGGTATCACTTTCTGAGAGATCACCAACAAAAGGGGGATACTGAAATTGCTTATGTGAGCACCCACAACCAATTAGCCAATATCTTTACCAAGCCACTAGATGAGAAGACCTTTAGCAAATTTAGGCATGAGCTAAATGTACTTGATTCTCGGAACTTTGATTGAAACATTGAACACATTACTCATTTATATACCTTTGATCATGTCTCTTTCATTTGGTACAAATGCATATTTCTTATTCTTCTTATGCCAAGGCTAAGACTAATGTGTTTTCGAGTATATGATTAGTCTTAGATTGAAAGAGAAATGAAGTATTCGGCAAAGACAAAGCTTCCACTCCAACTCTGATGGTATCATTTACCCTTTTGTCGTTACTCATGCAACTCTCAAATTGGTATAACTCTTCACGTATATTTTATTTTACCAATGTGGGAGAAAGTACTAAAGGGCTCTCAAAGTTCTTTGTTTTTGGCGATTAATGCCAAAGGGGTAGAAAATATTAAGACCAAAGCAAAAGGACTGTACCACCATTTTAAAAATTTTAGTGTATATTTCAAATTGGTATCAAAATTTCACAAATGTTTATTTCAATTGGTATTTGAGTTAGCCTCAAAATAAATTTTCAATTGGTATTTTTAAGACAACTTTCAATTGGTATCTATTTCAAAAACCCTCTTGAAAACTAAGGTGAGATTTTCTTCAGGGGGAGCTTTCATTTAGTCAAAGGAAAAGCATTTGAAACAGGGGGAGGAATTTCAAATCTTAAAAATGCTTCTTGCAATCATATTCCTATACTTTTGACTATTTGCAAAAGAATTTGAAAAGATTTTTCCAAAAGATTTGCAAAAACAAACAAGTGGTGAAAATGTGGTCCAAAATGTTAAATAAGAGAAAAGCAATCCATTAATTATTAGTCATATGTATAAAGTCTTTCATTGGTTTAATTCTAAGTAACCTATGCACATCTATCTCAATTACAAACTAGTTACATTTCTACTCTTCATATTTGCTTTGGTTAGTGTTGGCATCAATCATCAAAAAGGGGGAGATTGAAAAGGAAATGGACTTAATCATTTCCTATAATCGATTTTGGTGGTTGACATCCAACACAAACCACGTGGACTAACTAGTTTGTCTAGATGTCATGTATCTCAGGTGCATAAGGTTCAACATAAACTAAGAAATAAATTCAGTTAGGGACACAATCAAATGTAGAGCAAAAGGACTTAGTGTGTGCTGCCTTTGGCGCACCGGACAGTGTCCAGTGTGCACTGTGTCCGGTGCACCAGGCCCGAGCGCAATCAAACCAGCCACTCTCAGGAATTCCAGGGGCACTCTCCGCTATAATTCACCGGACCATCCGGTGTGCACCAGACTATCCGGTGAGCCAGTGGAGCAATGGCTCCCTACGCGCCAACGGTCGACTGCTCAGATGAACAGTGCCAAACAGTGCCACGCAGAAGTCAGAGGTCACCAGACTGTCTGGTGCAGCAAAAAGACAAAGAGCTCCGACGATCAACAGCTCCAAACCCTAACGGGCGCGCTGACGTGGCACGCACCGGACAGTGAACAATGACTGTCCGGTGTGCCCATCGCCAGTAGACTTTGCCAATGGCTAGGAAGTGGTTGAGGGCTATAAATTCCCCCAACCACCTCATTCAAAGTCATCCAAGCATTCTGAAGTTTTCTTTCATTGCAAGAGCAAAGTCCAACACTCCAAGACACAATCAAAGCAATCAATCCACTCCAAGTTCCCAAAATCAACTCTAGTGCTTAAGGACTTGTGAGAGGATCATTTGTGTTCTTTTGCTGCTCTTGTCGCTTGGATTGCCTTTCTTCCTTCCCATTCTAATTCTTAAGTGCTTTGTAAAGCTTGAAAGAGACACCTAAGTGTGTGGTGGTCCTTGCGGGGTCTTAGTGACCCAATTGATTAAGGAGAAGGCTCACTCGGTCTAAGTGACAGTTTGAGAGAGGGAAAGGGTTAGAATAGACCCGGCCTTTGTGGCCTCCTCAACGGGGACTAGGTTCTTTGGAACCGAACCTCGGTAAAACAAATCATCATGTCCATTTGTGTTGATTTCCCTTTGATTTGTTTTGCCTCTTTCCTCTCTCTAAAAGTTTCCTTGCTAATATTGATTTGAGTTTACTCCCATACGTCATCCGCATCATTTGAGCAACTCGTGGCAAGAGAAACAATCTTCCACACTCGGACTTATTTGTAATGCTAACCCCCGTCTTAGTTTGTCTTTAAGTTTATAAATTTTAGGTTTCGCCTATTCACCCCCCTCTAGGTGACTTTCAGTGGCCTTGGGGTTCAAGACTTAAACTTGAAGAACATCGCCTTACTTAGTGTTGGGGACTTGTTCTCAAATGCTATGAGTTAAGAACAAGACAACACAAAATGTTAAAGGTTAATGCCCTTCGTCCTTCGAAGCATTATTTCTCTTAGGATATAATGATCTTCAGATGAAGGCCATAAAGGACGAACCTTCATCATTGCAGTATATGGTAATAGAAGAAGAAGCATACAGATTATAAAAAACAACATAAACAATCATATAACATTATTAATTCATTCTCATTATATTATTACGGAAATACAGAAACAATATTGAATTACAAATGTACCTTCGGCTTGATAGAAGGCAAAAGTACAAATGTGACGCACCAATGAATACAAGTCAGCGTGAACAGTACAGGGGTATTGTTCATCTATTTATAGGCACAGGGCACAGCCTATGCGACATTACATTCATGCCCTTCATGTTTACTATTGACATTAGGACAATCTATCGAGGACTAAAAAGCCTTTTCCTCTTTAAGTCGGTTCCTTTTCTGCTACTGAGCCGAAGCTTCCTTGCACATAGCTTCGGAACTGGTTATGACCTTCGTCCCAACCGTGCTTTTCATATTGTGGACAGCTTTATTCTGATTCCGAAGGCTCCTGTACATATATTACACTTGGGAAAACATTGTTAATCATGTTTTTGAGGACTTTTTCGGAAGACGAAGGCCCCAACAGTAGCCCCTCGCAGTATTAATTTGTTAAGATAACGAATTCAGACTGCGACATGGACGAAGGCCTTAAGCCGAAGGTCCAAAAAAACACCTTCCCTTTGCTAGAATAGCAACAGTCAATGACAGACGGGGCCCTCCAATTTGCAGCGCGCTGAGCGTATAAATAAGAACTCACACCAGCTACATTTTGATACACTGCTTGTGCCATTTGCCTTATTTTCTCAATTTTATAGCTCTTGCTCACTAGCGCTTGATAGTTTTTCAAGTTCTCTGAGCTTCAGACTAAAAGACGTGTTTTCTCCATGTCTGAAAAAATGTCTCAAGGTAAGAAGGTTGCTGCTAAGACGAAGCCGACTGAGGAGGAGAAGCTATTTAAGGAGAAGAAGACTGTCGATCCTTATATTGCTGGATTTGTGTAGTCGATGGCAAAAACAAATATAGAGAAGATTACTAAAGAGATATTGGAAGGCTTATCTGAAGATACTGATGACAGCAATAGCTATGATGTAGAAAGTGGGGACGAAGATTCTTAGGATCGGCCCTAGAGGCCAAGTCATTCAATCTTCGAAAAATCAACCATCAAACATAGTCATCTTGAAAATATGAGAGGAAAGTACTTTTGGGATATGTCTAATGTTAGGGCTGGCGGCGACAACAACGTCCCTGCTCCTGAGAAGAACGAAGTTGTGATTTTCCGAAGCTTCTTCAAGGCTGGGCTACGGTTTCCTTTGAGTAATTTTGTAGTTGAAGTGCTGAAGACGTACCAAATCTTCCTTCATCAGATCACCCCCGAAGCCATAATAAGGATGGGGATTTTTGTCTAGGCAGTAAGGAGCCAAGGGCTAGAGCTAAGTGCGAAGTGCTTCTGTAGTATTCACAAACTTCTGTATGAGACGAAGGCCACGGGTAAAGAACAGTACCACAACAACTTTGGTTGTTATGGATTTATTGCTCGCCCCAACGCAAGCCACCCAGTGCCAACATTTCGGAAGAGATGGCCCGGGGCTTGGATGGAAGAATGGTTCTATGTGAAGAATGATTCTTGCCAGCGAGGTAAGATATTAAGGAAGTCATTATGCGCCCCATTTGGTCCCGCTTCGGCCTCCGAAGGCCGAAGGTCGAAATTGATGACGCCGCCGAAGCATGTCAGAAGGCCTTCAGTATTGTCTGCTCCTTCATCGGCATAAGAGATTTAGTTTAAGAGCATATAGCATTCAGAGTGTGGCCGCTTGCAGAAAGCTGGGAAATGCCGAAGGAGACCATCAGTAACTCTAGCGAAGGTGATTTGGTCCGGCTGAAGTATACATTCAGGTTTGGAGATAAGTTCGATGAACCAAACAACGACTGGCTGAAATGTATCGAAGCTACAAGTGATGAACTACTTGGACCATATTCCAAGGCAGAAGATAATGCGCTGTCTGTAGCCTTTGGAGGTCGGGGGAAAAGAGAATGAACAGAGTTTTTGACGCCATTGGCTTTGTCTACCCCGATTACCGCTACCCGCTGCGGGGACAGGGGAAAAAAAGAAAGGCTGCTGCTTCGACCGCCCCAGTTGAGCCTGTGCCGAAGGGCAAAAATATGAAGGTTCTTACCCACCGGCCGTGTTACATTGAACCGGCCGTGGTGCCTGAGTTTGGCAAGGGAGCCTCTTCAGCTGCTGAAACAAGAGTGACTGCTCCAATTGCGCAGAGCACTGAAGAGTCAGTTGTAAAGTGAAGTTACCTTCAGTTAAGTTGATTGAGACAAAGGCTGATAAGGATAAGGCTGAAGGGTCGAAATTTGAAAAAATAACAAAAATGCCAGAGATTTTGAGTCCGTCAATAGAGATAACAGTGCCAAAAGCACAAAAGGGTTCTGCCGCAACTCCTAAGAGGAGAAGGATGGCAAACGTGTTAGATGTTGTACTAGAAACAACAAAATCCTTGAGTGCTGCTCCTCCAGGAAAAATTGCCGAAGCTTCCAAAGCCCTACCTGAAGCTGAAACGAAGCAAGCAGAAGTCAAGGCTGCAAAAATTCAAGCTAAAACTGAAGTTGGGCCTTCAGAGCCCACCGAGACAGAGCCTGCCGTAGTTGAAGAAAAAGCGGCAAAGGAAATTGCGTCTGAAGAGGTTGAAGTTGCTGCTACCGAAGCTTCAAAGGAAAGCATTGATTACATCATTCGTCATGCTTCTGGGAAGAGACTTTTTTAGGAAGAAAAGCTAGAAGCGCTACACTATGCCCAAAATTTAAAATACCCGAAGGGGGCATTAGTGTTTAATAGCAGTGGGGAAGAAGATTTTCTCTACTGTCTCCCGGATAATAAAGAGATATCCGTCTGCCGGGAGATAGGTAGAAGCATCGGATTCCCGACGCTAGAAGATGGCCTTTCAATATTATCATAGGATGAGCTTGCTGACAGCTTGGCATATAATAGCATAAAGGTATAAGAGTTATATTTAAACTTTAAAAATGGGGTATTTTACTTGACATACTTAATATTTCCTCCATTTGCAGGGCCTGATTCTTAGCAATGCACTAAGGGCCCAGAAAGACATTGAAGATGAAAGATGTACGATGGCTCTGAACAACCTTCGTTCAGAGGTAATCGAACTAAGGAACGAAGGTCTTGAAAAAGACAAGATCTTGATTTCATTGGTAAACAAAGTGAAAGAAGATGAAGCTAGTTTTAAGGCTCAAGCTGAGATTCAAAAGAATGAGATCAAAGACCTTCAGAAACAATTGGCTGAAGCCAAAGAAAAGTGCGGTCTCGCAGAAGCTAACCGAGATATTAGTGAATATTGGAGAAACTATTTAGAAAAAACAGTTGAAGAACTTCGTGCATCCAAAGAAAGATGCTTTGAAAAATCTTTAGGATGTGTGGAGAAAATAAACGCTAGCTTCGCCAATGTGGGTGCTTATTCTAACGAAGATAACTTCATACGAGGTGACCCTGAAGGTGTTATCGAATGGATAAGTGGAGAAGCCGAAGCTTTCGAAGAGATTTTAAGTGATCGTAGGGATGTCTGCGCGTTCTCTGGTGCAAGGGGAATTTCAGCCATCCTAGAGAAGGCGGGATGCGACCATGTCAAGACCCTGGCCTAGGCCGAAGCTGCCTTCTCTATGGATGACACAAAGGATCCCTCGGCTGAAGCAAGCTTAATGGGCGGGAAATTTTGCAGCGACATCTGGGTAAATGGTGGCCGAGAGATGGCTCACGAAATCATGAAGAAAAGTGAGAAAGACATCCATGACTCCCGAGTACAAGCAAAACAGGTTGAAGAAGCTGCAGAGGGTGAGAGACGCATAGGCATTGCTTTGCGGCATCTTGCTTCGGTATTTGTTTTTGTAGCTTTGGACTAATTAATTTTTACTGTAGCTGAATTATCTCTGCCACCGGAACCGTTCGACCCCCTGGCCGATCCAGAGATGAAGGAAGCACTGGAGATCATCAATATAGCTGAATCTATCATTGACGAAGTCGTCAATAAATTGCTGAATGAGGTTGCGGAGAAGGTCCTGAAGGAAGACTAGTTGTTATTGAAAAAACATTTTTAGATGGTCAATGTAGCTTTGTTGTAAAAAGACTGTAATATTCAATATGTATATCTTTGAATCTATTATGTAAATTATTTATAATTCACTTCTTTGCGATGCATGAAACTTTTATGTACATACCGTTTTCGAGCCTTCGGCGAAAAAACACCTTCCCTTCTTTTCATGCTTCGTAAAGAAAAAGATCCATGCTTCGTGAGAATATCCATGCTTCGTAAGTACATCCACGCTTCGTAAATACAAAGGATCCCTTCTTTTGCAACAGAGCTGATGAAGCTGTATACTTTGTGCCTTAGCATATTTTCACTTTTATAAAGCATTCTCCGAAGATCGACTTCGTATTCAATTCGTGTCATTGGTGTGATATGATGTATGATGTGATGCTATGAGAGATGATGTGATGATATGATGCAAAGCATGATGCTAATGCCGAAGACACACACTCACACACCCACGCTGAAACACACAATCTCTGTGTCCCCTTAGGAACGATCTCTTTGTCGTTTATTTTTCGGCTTTACCGCTTATTTTTCGGTGTAAGTTTTGCATCCCCTTAGGAACGTCTTTTGAACTTCTTCGCCTTCTATTTCGGTGGTATAAGTTCTGCATCCCCTTAGGAACGTCTTTTGAACTTCTTCGCCTTATATTTCGGCGGTATTTGGCTCTGCATTCCCTTTGGAATGACTTTTGCGCAGAAAACTTACACTGTGCCCCCTTAGGAACGACTTTTTGTAGCTTCGGCAAAACTTACGCTGCGCTCCTTTAGGAACGACTTTTTGTAGTTTCGGCGATTTTTAGCTCTGCATTCCCTTAGGAACGACTTTTGAGTTTCGGCAGATTTTTGAACTTCGTAAGTCTGTGAAGAAGATATACTTCATTCTGATATAAGCAAAACTATTACGAGGAATTAAAACTAGATTTACATTGATTGTTCCTTATCGAAAAACAAAATGACATAAAGTATAAAAGTATTTCAGGGGTAGGATATTTGCTCAATAAATGTGCTTCGATTCTGGCACAGTACTGTTGACTGTGCGAGCTTCGGATTCCTCCCTGAACTCCCGTTGCTGCTGGGTGTGCTGGTGCCCTTCTGGCTGCTGGCTTCGGGAGTAGGTCGGTTGTAGTGCTGGTGGGGGTGGGAGTTGTGGCCAGGAAGCCTGTGAATGGCTAGCCGAAGCGACAGAAGCTGCAGGATGATTGCCCACATACTCTGGTATGTAAGGAAAGTGGCACGAAGCAGTGTGCAAGACCTAGTTTGGCTGATTCTGCCGAGCTTCGGCTTCTGCGATTTCCTTTTGCTTCTGAATAGTAATTTGGCACATTCTTGTGGTATGGCCCTTGTCCTCACCACAGAATAAACAGTAGATCTTCCTTGGCTGATCCCTGAACCTTCCTTCGAAGCCCCTGGCGCCTCTGCCCCTTGTAGCTGGTGGCCTGAAAGAACTTTGCTGTTGCCCCGAAGATTGTGAGGTGTATTGTGACCTCTGAGGCTGGCTTCCTTTGTCGTCGTTCTGACTGGAGCTGTGGATTGACCTGACATGCCTCAGATGGATTCGTCCTCCGAAGCCCCTAGTCATCTCAGAGAATCTGTATGCTTCCTCCCTTCTTTGGCGGAAGTCATTATCAGCACGAATGTATTCATCCATCTTCTGGAGCAGCTTCTTCAGAGTCTGTGGGGGCTTTCTGGCGAAATATTGAGTAGTAGGTCCTGGCCGAAGACCCTTTATCATGGCCTCAATAATAATTTCATTGGGCACAGTAGGCGCTTGTGCCCTCAGTCGCAAGAACCTTTGGGCATATGCCTGAAAGTATTCTTCGTGGTCTTGCGTGCATTGGAACAGGGCCTAAGCTGTGACTAGCTTCATTTGAAAGCCTTGGAAACTGGTAACCAACATGTCTTTGAGCTTCTGCCATGACGTGATAGTCCCTGGCTGAAGAGAAGAATACCATGTCTGGGCTACATTCCGGATTGCCATGACGAAAGACTTCACCATGACTACGGTGTTGCCCCCGTACGAAGATATAGTTGCTTCGTAACTCATCAGAAACTGCTTCAGATCTGAATGCCCATCATACATGGGAAGCTGGGGTCGCTTGTATGATGGGAGCCATGGAGTAGCCTGCAGTTCTGCTGCCAAGGGAGAAGCATCATCAAAAGTAAAAGTATCATGACTGAAATCATCATACCATCCATCTTCGTTGAATAGGCCCTCTTGACGAAGCTCCCTGTGCTGGGGCCTTTGGTCTTGTTCATCTTGGACAAGATGACGCACTTCTTCAGTAGCTTCGTAATCTTCCTTTGAAGATCGGTCAGCCGGGACATCTTCTCCTTCTTCCTTTGCACTTGTTGATGGATGATTTCCATGTCTCTAATCTCTTGGTCCAACTCCTCCTCCTGGAGTGTTGGACTAGTGGCCTTTCTCTTCTGGCTTCGAGCCTCTCGAAGAGAGAGAATCTCCTGATTTGTGTCCAGTGGCTGCAGTGCAGCAGCCCCTTGTGCAGTTATCTTCTTTGGCGGCATGACGAAGGTAAGTGCTTGCTGAAGGTGGTCGAATGAGTTCAACGGAGGTGGGCACCAATGTTGGGGACTTGTTCTCAAATGCTATGAGTTAAGAACAAAGCAACACAAAATGTTAAAAGTTAATGCCCTTTGTCCTTCGAAGCATTATTTCCCTTAGGATATAATGATCTTCAGACGAAGGTCATAAAGGACGAACCTTCATCATTGCAGTATATGGTAATAGAAGAAGAAGCATACAGAATATATAAAAACAACATAAGCAATCATATAACATTATTAATTCATTCTCATTATATTATTACAGAAAGACAAAAACAATATTGAATTACAAATGTACCTTCGGCTTGATAGAAGGCAAAAGTACAAGTTTGACGCACCAATGAATACAAGTCAGCGTGAACAGTACGGGGGTAATGTTCATCTATTTATAGGCGCAGGGCGCAGCCTGTGCGAAATTACATTCATGTCCTTCATGTTTACTACTTACATTAGGACAATCTATCGAGGACTAAAAAGCCTTTTCCTCTTTAAATCGATTCCTTTTCCGCTACTGAGCCGAAGCTTCCTTTGCGCATAGCTTTGGAACTGGTTATGACCTTCGTCCCAACCGTGCTTTTTGTATTGTGGACAGCTTTATTCCAATTTCGAAGGCTCCTGTACATATATTACACTTGGGAAAACATTGTTAATCATGTTTTTGAGGACCTTCGTAAGACGAAGGCCCCCAACACTTAGGAAATGCTTGTTTAAGCTTCTCACTTCTAATGAGCTATGGCAACAAATCTTGCAAATCAAATACCTCGGTTCAAAACCTTTGTCTCAAGTGGAGTAAATACTGGCGATTTACACTTTTGGTCTTATCTAATGAAGGTAAACGAGGAGTTCTTCATTTTGGTGCTTTTATTTTGAAAGATGGATCTCAAGTGTGTTTCCAGGATGACATATTGTTAGGTGGTTCAACCTTAAAGGCCCAATACCCTTGCTTGTATAACATTGCTAGATCCAAATCTATAACAATTGTGATGCTCATAATGCGCCACCTCCTAATCTCTCATGGTGGAAAAATCTAATAGGTCCAAAACTAGTAGCTTGGACCGAATTGTGATCTCAAATAGAGAATATTATTTTAATACATGAGCAGGATGGTTTCTACTGAGAATTAACCTCAAATGCCCTTTTTGGGTAAAATCCTTTTATGTAGCTCTACTATTGAGAGACGCCCCGAATCTAAATAAGAACCTGTGGAAATTAAAAGCCCCGCTAAAAATAAAGATATTTCTTTGGTATCTTTGACGTGGGGTGGTGCTCACGAAGAATAATTTGGCAAAACACAACTCGAACAATGAAATATCTTGTTGTTCCTGACATAAAAACGAGACAATTAATCACTTGTTTTTAGTGTCGCACGACTCGCTCTATATAGACTATTTGTAATTAATTTCGGGAAAAACGAAAATCAGATAGTGTGGAACACATGTTTAAGGATTGTGTACATAGTTTTGACACTAATTTAAATGATCTTTTTATGCTAGGTCACCTTATGCTTGTCACTTTTTGCTATCTAGAAATGACTTGGTCTTTAAAAAGATTGTATTTTTGTCTATGTAGGTTATCCATACTATGGCGCACTGGCTCTTGAAGTGGGCTATCCTCTAGCGAGCGAACTGGTAGGAATAGGTTATGGAGGGACAAAACTTTTGGTGCGAGTGTCCAAGAAATTTTTTCTCCAAACATGGGTGGTGATCTAGTCTCGGGATTGAAGACCACTAGAGTGTGTTTACTTTCTGTAACACCCTGATTTTGGGTTATAAAATTTCTTTCTAATTATCACCCAAAATCATGTGTTACTCTTCTTTTTTTCTCACTCTAGGTTTTCTCTCTCCCTAGATTCATTCTCCCTTTTTCCTTTTTGATTAGAGATAGCCTCAACTAGTGGGGTTAATTATTTATTTTTGACAAAACATTTTGGGTCATGACATGTTGCATCATGCTGAACTTAAAATATTCTTTGAGGTGTTGCACATGTTTGCATTTATTTGAACTTGAAACCTAGTTTGAATTTGGATTTGAAAAACCCTGTGGTAAAAGAAATAGAAAAGGAATTAGAAAATCGAGAGAAAAGAAAAAGAGAAAGTAGCCCAGTCGGCCCACTAAGCCTAGCCAGGCCGCGCGCCCGTGCACCCACGCCGCCTGATAGGCAGACCCCACCTGTCAGCGGCAGTTCTCCCTCGCGCGTGCCCTCCCTCCCTCGCTCGCTGCCCAGTGGGGCCAGTCTTTCGGCGCCAGTTTTCCTTCGCCCACGCTCTCTTTCTCTCTCTGTCTTGCGGGCCTGGATCGCCAGTCGCCAAGCCGTTGCCCCGCGCGCCCCTTTCTTCTCTCTCTGCACCATGGGCCAGCCCTATCAGTTCCGCCCCCTCCGCGCTCGCCGTGGACCAGCGCGTGCGCACTCGCGCACGTCGCCGGGTTTCTTGGCCACGACGCCCACCCACGCGCCCAGCTCCCTTCATAAAGCCCCACCAGTGCCCCGCGCACACCCCTCACCTCATTTCGTGCAGCTTCACCCTCTCTCGCGCTCTGCCCACACCGCCAGTCGCCGCCGGAGACCCGCGCCCGTGTTCCCGGCCATCTAGCTCACCGGAGATCGCTCCAAGCCTCCCCGAGCTTCGCCCCGAGGTGAGACACCCGTCCCCGTGCCCAATTTCCCCTATTGCGCTTTGTGTTCGGCCAATTTCACCTTCGCCGGTGCTCGGCCGCGATGGTCCGCCGTGCTCGCGTGGTGGCTGGCCGATTTAGCCTGGTCCAGTTCATCGGAGTAGGCCCCTGTATCATCCCTGCCTCTGCTAAAGTTAGCTAAGGCCTTAGAGCGCCTTATGTCCCCTCCTCGTGGCCGGAATGGTTCACCAGAGTTTCTCCGGCCCGCCCGAGACCTTCTCACCGTCTTTCTACCCTCTCTGCCAGTGGATTCATGGCCCCTTCCCCACCATTGAGTTTCCCGTGGCGCCCTCTCCATCTCTGCCCAACTCCGGCAACCCCGGAGCCACCCTAGCTCGCGCCTCCCTCAGCTCTGGCGACCTCACCGCCGCGGAGAGGAGCGGTGCCGCCCGCAGCCGTCTGTTCCCCGGTCTGATTTTCCCCCGTCCGATCTTGATCGCACGGCCCGGACCGTGGGATACCACTTCGCGCATGCGTGCCAGACGCCCTGGCCCGCTTTTCAGTGCCGCCCGCAGTCGCTCATCCTTTCCGATCTGATTTCCCTCCGTCCGATCTTGATCGAACGGCTCGGACCCCCTCGGACCCGCTTAGACCCGCTCGGACCCCCTCGGACCCGCTCGGACCCCTTCGGACCCGCTCGGACCCCCTCGGATCCCCTCGGACCCCCTCTCCGTCCGATCTTGATCGAATGGCTCGGACCCCTGCAGCCGTTCGTTTCCTTCTGGCGCTGGGCCCGCTCGGTCAGCGTGCTCTCCCCCTCTGTCGCTGACACTCCCTGGCCCGCATGTCATCACTCGCCCGCCCCCGCGCACGTGCCCTCGGCCGCAGATCTAATCTCAGCCGTTGGTTTTAGATTTGACGGTTAGGTTCACCCGATACCCCTTCGCGTGACTGTTTTATTAAAGAAACCCCCTGGTTTTAGAAAATCAACCCGTCGTCCTCTGTTTTAGCGCATAGGTCCCTGGTTTATTTTAATTAGACCCCTAGACTTTTATCTTATCACAGAATTAGCCCTAATTTCATATTTTGAATTCCCAAACTTGTTTATTTCATAACTTTTGCATATGAACTCCAAATTGGGTGATTCAAATTGCAAAATGTTCATAGAATTATTCTCTGTTTAAATAAAATGATTTCACTTACTATCTGCACACTTTAATTTTTAGGATTGAATATGAACTAATGGAGGTCTATGTTTTATTTATTTAATAAATAAATAAAGGAGAACCTTAGAGATTTAGACCTGTTTAAGCTTATAAAATTAATGATAGGTATTGCATGAATTCATCTCTGTTCTAAATTATAGGTCACAATAAAATAAATTGATCTATGCTTATGTACTTGTAAATAACACTTAGGGAAATAGTAATCTATTTTCAAATAAAGTTAAGGTATGTTATAGTTTATGTTATACTTTGAATTAATTATCCCTTATGAAGTATTGTGCCTTTTTAAGATGTGTTCCAATGTTTGTACATGTTTGGTGTGATGTTCATTTGTACTTTTCAAATATATTGAATGCATGCTCGCCTTATTTAGACAACGAGCAGCTCGTGGTTCCCGAGTGTTGTTGGAGACCTCCCTGAGCAGCAACCTGGTGAAGGCAAGTGTCCTTTGACCCAATATGTCCTACTTACTTTATAATTCACCGTCCTGCATTACTTTATGAAACCTAAGGATTGACTAGTCTATATTCACTTATCCTTGTTTACCTTTTGGGTTACCATGGTTAGCATGTTGCTATTGCCTTAACTTAATCAATGAACATGATGTGAACATTCATGATACGATACTGTTATCCTGAATTTGTGGATGATTTTGAGTTACCTTAGGGGACTCAGGCCTTTTTCCTGAGTACCTCTCCATAAGGACCTGTTCGTGAAGTGACCACCCAGGATAACAGTACAACCATGAGGGTGGAATGGGACGCCCTTAGCTGATTAATTAGATGAACCTGAGGGTGTAGTTGGCTTTGCCGGAGGGCCGTCAATGGGGGCCAGGGAGTAGTGTTCGCTCTGCCAAGGTTGGGGTGCAGAGGTTCTTTCGATTTCGTTTTGTTAGTCACCCACCTTAGGGAGGTGTACTGCGTTTGTACGACTGGCAAAATCTAATAAGCAGCTATGCACCAGGGGAGTCTTTATAAAGGCTACGTAGTGAAACCTTGTCGACTCACTTTGGTATTGTCTGAGGGTTTGATCGACCCGAGGCATAAAGGGATCACGACTTGTGGGTAAAGTGTACAACCTCTGCAGAGTGTTAAAAAACTGGTATATCATCCGAGCTCACGGTTAAGAGCAGCCTTGAGATCCTCTTTGATTAGAAGAACTTTGGATATTTTTATGATGATGATTAACAATGATGCTATAAAATCTGATCTTTGGTATTTCCTCGTTTGAGGAAGTATTTTCGGTAATAACTGGGTTTATTACTAAAAGTTGGCTTTACTAATAATAATAAATACTTGACTAACTTAAAAGCAACTGCTTAACCTCAACTCCACATACAGCTAGTCCACTTTAGCCAAACGGGACATTTACTGAGTACGTTGATGTGTACTCACCCTTGCTTTACAAACCACCCCACCCCAGGCTGTCCCCACTGTTCTCAGTACTCAGGAGGTGATGCTGGCAACATGGAAGATTTCGAGGAGTTTCAGTACTACGATGAGTTCTAGTTCTTTCTTAGTGGCAAACCCCCAGTCAGCTGCCTGTGTAGGCTTAGCATCTACGTTTCGCATTTCCGCACTTTGATAATTATATTGAACAATGACTATGTATTAGACTCTGTGGATGTCTTGGACATCTTGATGTAATAAAGTGTCTTTCCGCTATTTATTTCGAGCATTGTGTGATGATGTCCAATTATGTAATCGCCGTGTACGTGAATTTCTGATTCTGGCACGTACATGGTTCGCATCCAGTTTATCTTCCAAAATCGGGTGTGACACTTTCTCTTTTGTTGCATGGGTGTGTATTATTTGTTTAGCAGAGGCTGGAAGTTGAACCAAGACTTTGTGGAGATAATGTATTGCCCTTGATTATTAATAAAAATGTTTTCTTTATAAAAAAAAACAGGCTCTTAGTCTTTATAACCAAACAGTCAATTTATTTTCCAACTCCTGTTCAAATAAATCTATTTTTTCTGCAAAACATAGTTCAAAAAGCCTATAGTCTTCAACCTTGTATTTTTGCCCAAAGATGTCACAAAAGATTTGACTATCCTTTTGGAGCTTTATGGCCGAAGTTCATTGGTGAAACATCGATCACCCGCCAAATTAATTTGATCAGCAACACAAACACGACTGCCCAGCTGATTGTGGTGCTGTGCCTGTCATAGAGGAGAGTGCCACTGGGAGGAGGCCCCAGTGATAAAGTTGACAAGCAGGCTGGCAGCAAAGCCAAAGGCCATGGTCCATGGACGTGCCGACCTTGAGAGAGAACGAAAGGAGGAGAGGGCACCGTCCATGACCACGACTGTGTGTTGGCCCGACCAACCCAGCTGCCCTGCCATGTAGGTCAGGCAAAACTTACAAACGGATGAAGGGTTAGTTTTATATTTTGGCCAAATAAAGCGGACCTAGATTAAGAGCAGTTTAGATGCATTAGCCGCTAATAATCATCTAGCTAATAGATCATAACTGATATTAGCTAGTTTAGTTCAACTAATGAAATAGCTCAACTAATAATTAGCTAAACTATTAGCTAGATCGCTTTAGATAAAAAAATAATTACTAACAGGTAATTATTATCTTGTTGGATCCGAACCAGGGATTGATTTACCGAACGGGGAGTGCGGTTTCTCGATAAATTTATCGTTACCAGTTACCGCTCACAAGTACGATCAGCAGTTCTCGCTCCAGTTTTTGCTATATCCCGGTTATAAATTAAAAAAATATGGAAGTCATTTTTTAGTTAAAACAAAAAATTTCGCTACAGTAAAAATAAAAAGGTAATCCCTGATCCGAACACAACTGTTGTTACTTGATTTCAATCCTAGTGAAGTAGATATCGAAAATCAAGTCAACATAAGTTAGATATAGAGATCTTCGTCCTCTTTATTCAACTCTTCGTTCAAGTGTTAAAGCATGAGACCAATGTTTTTAGTCAGAAACATAATAAAATACTACGAAAGGGACAAGGTGAGACTTCATATCTCTGATCTCATATGTCTTGCATTTTATTCCATCTATTTTCATAAATGAATATACAAGCATACCTTCCTCTGCTGCATACAGATGACACAAATGTTCTTTGTAGGCTAAGCAAGACGAAGTGTGAGACCTCGAAAAAGGTACTTTATATATGACACTGTTTATTTATTTATAGGAAATATGAACCGCCTTCATATAGAATTACAACCATACCCCTCGGGGTCTTACACATTGTTTACAAATGATGTTAGGGCAATAACGTATTTTCTGCATCCCTGACTGTACGAGTTAGGGCCTTCGCCATTTTCTCCTTTTGACTTACATTCAAAGTTCCTCTATTGCTGCCGAAAGTGTCAACTTTGGCTAACATCTTTTTCACTTGTGCGTATGGGCGAAACTTGTTTGCACGATGTCTCAGTCGAAGGTTTGCTTCATCTACCAGTAGAAATATTTATAAAATACATTTACTTGTGCTGAAGTAAAAGGTTAAATGAGGATCTTCGCGTAGGAGACCCCAACAGCGAACTTATCTACGACATGTATGACCTCCAAAAAATTATCCTCAAGAAAGGATTTGTTTATACTTGGGACCTGTGTTGACGTTCTTTAGATGATTAGGGAGGAGGCAAAGTTTTTTAAACTAAACTTCCCTTAATCACAGCTGAAGCTTCCGGATTAATCACCGGAAACCAACAAGGTTATAAAGTCAGGTATCATATCACATGGTCATCTGCAACACTCAAACCCGTGGCAGCTAGAGTATCAGCAACAGAGTTACATACTCTATGACAGGAGGACTGTAGGAGACAGTACATTCAGCATATAAATTTAAAGCCTCAATTTTACTAACGCCCCGTTTGAATCATTGGAATTGAATTCTATTTTAATAATAATAATTTAGACATATATCAATTAAGCTAATTCGGTTTTATGCAAAATATATTTATATACTACTATTAGCAAGATGTCGGAGATATTTATGTGCTATATTTTTATTATAAAGGACTGAGATAAAGAGTGTCATGTAAGTTACATAGTAGAAACAAATTCTATTAATACATAAAATTATTTCCCATCCTCCACCCCATGAATTTATGATAGGCATATATCTGAACTTTGGAAAGTGGTGGAATATCAAATTCTAAACTAAATAAATTTACTTTATTGAGTGAATTCCAATTCCACTAAAATGAAGTGATCCAAATGCCCCGTAATAAAAATTGGTAGACAAATGATCTGTCATAGCCTCGGACACGTATTGCTTTCGCCACCGGCCACATATTTCATTCAAGTTAGGCTATCTACAATAGATCTCTTATTTTATTCTCTATCTTATTCTCTATTTTAAACTTCTATCTGTAAACAGAGTGTCATATACAGTTCAAACAAGGATCTCCTTCTAATTATCGATTTAGCTTGAGGTGGTGTATCAAAGCAAGATTTTCCGGTCTCTCACACTAGCAATTGTTTTAGAGCAGTCCCAACCCAAAATGCGTAGAAGCCATGTCCAAAGTGCCACCTCAGCAAAACACATAGATAGAAATCACAACACTCATTCCACAGTTTTTTTGGATGGGCTCCATAGCAAATTCTATCCTCTTCTATGGAGGGCATGCAAAAAGGTGTGGGAAGAAACTCGAAAGCTTTCCGATGCATAATTAGCAGTGTCTTAATGCATTGGTTCGCATGTCGATCTGATTTCCCAAGGGAGAAACTGGATCTACAATTTTTCTTCTCTCCTCCCATTAATTTTCTGCCATTTTGAATTTTTGCTGATTTGTCACTATATTAAATTCTATGGAAACTAGATAACTTAGAGGGTTAGGACTAGAGATGGCAATAGGGTCTCGATCTTCGATCCTCCACGGGGAATTATTCCATTAGGGGATGAGGATAGTAAAGTTTTTTCCCCGTGAGGATTAAAACCGGGAAAATATGAAAACTAGATGACATGGAGGGTTGGGACTAGAGATGGCAATGGGTCCCGATCTCTGATCCACATGGAGAATTCTTCCATTAATAGATGAGGATGTGGAAGTTTTTTTCCCCCACGGAATGTAAACCAGGAAAATCTCTCCCGACGGGTAAACTGGGATGGGGACAGAGAAGCATTCTCCATCCCCATTCCCTGCGGGGACCGCTAAACTTGTATGTCATAGTAATTTTTGTGTAATAGTTAATAATAAAAATAAATAATTACTTTGTCAAGAGATCTGTTGGAACCTGCCTTTTGAGATAAGTTGATCCAACAGAAAATTAGGAAGAGAGTTTGTAATGTTGTCACAGGATGTCAAAAGCCAGGTTAATCCCTTGTGCTAGGGCACAGTACGGGGGTATTTATATGTACTCGAGAGGCTGCCTATCCCTGTCAAAGACAATTAAACCCTCGACTACCTAGTTTATCCCTAGAATATTCTCACGAGGGGTTAAAGACAGTCATTACGGTGTACTTTATTACAGACACGGCCCAATTCACGCATGCTCACGCGAGGCCCAGCGACGTGGACCAGACCGTACATGGGCCTCTCCCCATGGTGAGGGAGTGGGAGGTCCAGTGGTCTTCGGCGGGGCCTTCATCTTGTCTCGTTAGAGAGAAGGGGGTCGAACAGGCCTTCGTCCGGTAAGCGCCCTTGGCCTATCCGGCAGGTCTTGCGGATGCGAGGTGGGAGTGGACGAGCGAAGGGTGGCGTGTTTGCCTTTGTCCCAACATTTGCCCTTCGAGGGACCAGTTCGACTAAGTCAGCTGGTGCCGAAGACCACCGTGAGATGGTGAAGACACTGTTGTTTTGGCGAAGGCGAAGATGCCACCCTTCGCTCCAGACTACGACCCTTCGACGCCCGGCTACACCAACGGAGGCAAGATGACTGGCGTGGCCCACCCTTCGTCCTCTTCATTGCAAGACGAAGGCCAGACTACGATGAAGTCTGGCTGTCCTATGTCCTCATCTGACCTGGAGGCCCACGTGGGATTCGACCCACTATAATAGGCCCCGCACGGACAAGCGTGTAATGGGCCTGATTCGTAATAGCTTTTCTGTAATGACGGTCTGTAACCCTCCTTTATGGGAATATTCTGGGGATAGTCCAGGTGCCCGAGGGCATAAACGTCCTTATCCTGGAACGTTGGACACTCGGTTGCCTATAAATACCCCCGTACAGTTCCCTTGAGAGGCCAGATTAACAGAGCAATTGCCATCCCGCGCTAAACTTTGCTTGCACTCTTTCCACTTCCCGTTGGATCATCTTGCCCAGGAGAGCAAGTTCCAACATTTGGTGCCCACCGTGCGTGCTATGAAAAAACCACCCGCGATGGCACCCAAGAGAGCTAGTTCGAAGGCAGCCCCATCCGTCGATGAAGCAACGAAGGCAGCGCTGCTAGCCGAGAAAAAGGGCAAGGCCATCGCAGACAACACCCCCTAAGAAGCTTGCGAAGACGAAGCCCTCAGCAAGAGACAGCGCAACGAACAACCCACTCCCAAAGGCACCCTACGCACCTGCAGCTTCGGAGGACAACCACAAGTACAACCCCCAGGCTTCGCCTCACTAGAGGGTGAAGACGCGACAGAGGATGGCAAAGTCATCAGCGTCTCAGCCGAAGAACAGCTATAGCTACGAGCCCTGCGCATCAAGAACCGCAACCTCCAAAAGCAGAAAGACATCCTCGAGGCCAAGCGCCAACGTGTCACCGCACAAGCCAAGGTGCGCTAGATGATACGAGACGAGGAGCAGAGAGCCCGGGAGCTCGAGCAAGAGATTGTGCTCATGCAGAGCGAAGGCCAGCATGATCTGCAGCACGGCCCGCCCCTCCAACAGTGTGCGCCAGCCGGAGACCTATTCATACGCCCGCGCGGACCCTTCATCCCGCACGCCACAGCTTCCTAAGGCATCAACTACCTTGACGAGCGAAGCCCCCTGGGTCTGCAACTCCAAGCATCACCATGGCCTGCCAACTTTAGGGAAGGGACCTACCCCAAGTACAACAGCAGCACCGACCAAGCCCAATACATCATGAGCTACCAAGTCGCTGTCGCATCATCCGGAGGGGACGACACCATAATGGACCAGTCTTTTATCATCGCCCTCGAAGGCCCGGCCTTGACCTGGTACACCAGGTTGCCACCATTGTCCATCGACTCCTGGAAAGGACTCCGAGACAAGTTTCTGCTCAATTTCCAAGGGTACCGACCCGACACCGATGCCTTGGCCGAGCTATCACTTTGCAAACAGCAAGAGAAGGAAACCCTATTGGAGTACTACCGCAAGTTCCTGACTCTCAAGTCCCAACTGCCTTCGGTCGATGACCATATTGCCATGCACTACGCCATCAGTGGCCTTCGGGCTGGCGTCCTATACAGTCACTGCATCAGGGACCCACCTAGAAATCTCCAAGAGCTCTATCAGCTGTTTGAGAAGTACGTCTGATCCGAAGAGCTCCATCAGCGGAAGGTTGAGTCTCAGAGAAAGCTCAAGGACCCTCCGCAGTCCAGCCGAACCTAGACAAGGCCTTTGCAGTTAGACTCCGGACGGGACAGCCGCAGTCAGCAACAGGTGCACAACATAGCCAAGCAGCACCCCGCCGGCGAGGCCGCTCGCCGTCAAGAATATCCCCCCAGGGCTGTGGCAATGGCACGCGAGGCCAGGGCCAGGGACGGGCACAACAACCGCGCAAATTTTATTAATTGTTTCACGACGAAGACTACGCACACCCAACAAGGGATTGCCCAGAAACAAAGGCCACCAAGGATAGAATGTCTCGGGCACAACTAGCCGACAATCAAAGAGTTGTCGCGCACACATACCACCACCACCAACCATACAACAACGTTCATATCCAGCACCCACCCAACCACGCATATTAGCATCATCAGGAAGTACAAGTCCTTCCACCCTCGCCTCCGCCTCCGCATCACCCAAACCCACACCACCAAAATAACCCACCAACGCCAAAGCAGGAAGACTTCACCGATCAGCCGTATCGCGGAGTCATCCACATGATCACCGGAGGGTCCAACATAGACTTCAAGACGAAGCAGCAAAAGAGGGATCACTACCGGAGTGTCAACCACATCGCCCTCACCGGCCTGGTGGTGCAAACGAGGTGGTCACACGTGCCACTAACCTTCGATGCCAGAGATGTTGATCTGTGTCGCGTACCTCACATCGACGCCATGGTAATCAACTGTAGCGTGGCTGGCTGGGACCTACACAAAGTCCTAGTTGACAACGGTAGCCAGGCGGACATCATTTTCCTGCATGCCTTCGACGACATGGGCATCAGCCATAGCTTACTCAAGCCTTCGGACAACCCCCTATACGGCTTCGGCGGCAAGGACACTTTCCCTGTAGGCAAGATTGAACTACCCTTGTCATTCGGCGTAGCACCCAATGCATGGAGTGAACAGATTACCTTCGACATGGTTTATCCCTACAACGCTATAATGGGCTGGGGCTCCATTAATAAATCTGAAGCGGCCATTCACGGACTGTACCTATGCATGAAAATTTCGGGTCCATAAGGGGTGATAACAGTTTATGGTAACCAACAGACTGCGCGCAACATTGAGAGAGACTTCATTCCAGGACAACAGAACGTGCACTACCTTACAACACAACGTGAAGTCTCCGAAGTAACCCACCCAGTCGCCGCCGAGAAAGTTAAGGCGCAGCTACAAAGCAACGACGGAACGAAGACAGTTCCCCTCGATCCGGTGACACCCAAGCAAATAGTCATAATAAGCGAAGATCTGACTTCGCAAGACGAGGAGAAACTCATCTCCTGTCTCGCCAGAAATAAGGACGTCTTCGCCTGGTCTGCCCTCGACCTGGTCGGAGTCAGCCGCACCGTCATCAAGCACAGTCTGGGCATCGACCCTTCGGTGCGCCCAAAAAAGCAGCGGTTGCACAAAATGTCCGACGAAAAAACAGAAGCCGCCAAAGCTTAAGTGCACCGCCTGCTGGAGGCCAATTTCATCGAACCAATCGCCTACCCTACGTGGCTCGCCAACGTAGTGATGGTACAAAAGAAAAGCGGCAGGTGGCGCATGTGCATAGATTTCACCAGCCTCAATAAGGCCTATCCCAAGGACAATTTCCCGCTGCCACGGATCGACAAGATAGTCGATAGTGTAGCTGGATGTGAAGTCATGTCCCTTCTCGACTGCTTCTCCGGCTACCACCAGATATACATGAAGGAGGAAGACAAGGCCAACACCAGTTTCATCACACCCTTCGGCACGTACTGCTTCATCAGGATGCCGAAGGGACTCAAGAACGCTGGGTCAACCTTCTCTCGCCTCACCAAGATGGTGCTCGAGAGCCAAGTGGGCCGCAACATTTTCACGTACGTAGACAACATCGTTGTCGCAAGCAAAAATAAAGAAGATCACCTGATTGACCTCGCAGAGACGTTCACAAACATGCGGGACGCACGACTTTGCCTCAACCCTAAGAAGTGCATCTTTGGAGTCCGCCAGGGGAAGATACTGGGCTACCTGGTGTCGCATCGCGGGATCAAGGCCAACCCGACCAAGATTCAGGCAATCATCAACATGTCACCCCCGCAGTCAACCAAGGACGTCCAACGTCTGACAGGCAGACTAGCCACCCTCAACAGATTCATCTCCAAATCCACAGAGCGGAGCCTACCCTTCCTCAAGACACTATGTGGTGCAGAAGACTTCGTGTGGGGACCAGAACAGGCGGCAGCCTTCGCATCACTTAAGCAACACCTGTCAGACTTGGCAATTCTCACCAGTCTAGACCCCTCGCTGCCTCTGCTGCTCTACATCGCAGCTTCGCCATATGCAGTCAGCGCAGCCTTAGTCTAAGAGCAAGACAGAGAGGGCACGACCCTGGCAGTGTCCAGTCTACTATGTCTCCGAAGTCCTCACGGCCTCCAAGTGCAACATGACCGAATTGGAAAAAATCTCTTACACAGTCGTCATGACATCACGCAAGCTGCGCCACTACTTCGAGGCGTTCAAAGTTCGGGTCACCTTGGACAGGGGACTGGGAGAACTATTCAGAAACCTAGAGGCGTCCGTCTGAATCGCCAAATGGGCAGCCGAACTCTTCGGGTACCACATCACTTTCAAACCCAGGACAGCAATCAAGTCGTAGGTCCTGGCAGACTTCATCGTCGACTGGACTGGGCCGACACTGCAGCAAGAAGAACCTCTAGAGAAGGTGTGGACCATCCACTGTGACGGCGCATGGTGCCATGCGGGGGCAGGCGCAGCTGCAATTATCACATCACCCACAGGCGTCAAGCACAGATACGCGGCACGCCTTAGCTTCGCCTTGGAATCTGACAGATGCACCAACAACATAGCAGAATATGAAGCTGTCATCCTGGGCCTTTGCATGCTGAGAGCGCTCGGTGTCACCACCTGCATAGTCAAGACATATTCTAAGGTAGTTGCTGGCCAGGTCAAAAAAGAATATTCAGCAAAAGACCCCCGCACTCATGCAGTATCTAACGGTTGTTCACAGTCTTGAGAGGCAGTTCAAGGGCTTCACCCTACAGCATGTGGACCGCACCAAGAACGAAGAGGTCGACGCGTTGGCTAAGGCAGCGGCCAGGGGCGAGTCCTTGCCCTCCGACGTGTTCTATCACATCTTTGGCACACCAGCCGTCCGCAACCCAGAGGGTTTACAAGTAACTAACAACGCCGAAGGCCATCGCATCGTCAACCTCATCATGACTAAAGATTGGCGGGCCCCAATAACCCTGTTTTTACAAGGATACTACCACCCAAGTGATGTCAATGAGGCCAAATGCCTCAAGCACCGAAGCCGGGACTTTGTGCTAATCGAAGGCCAGCTATACAAAAAGGGGATCAGTCAGCCCATGCTAAAATGCGTGACTGAAGATGAAGGCGTTCAAATCCTTCGCGAAGTCCACAGCGGGACTTGCGGGTCCCACTCAGGGCCCAGGGCCCTCGCTGCCAAGGTAATCCGTCAAGGATTCTACTGGCCCGCGATAATCTGCGCCGCGAATCGAGTCACGAGGTCTTGTGAAGCATGCTAGAAGTTTTCCCCCCGCTCCAGCAACCCTTCCAGCTCACCAAGCTCATCGCCCACACATGGCCACTTCAACGCTGGGGGCTCGACATTGTCTGGCCACTGCCTACAGCTCAAGGGAACCTCAAATTCACCTTCGTCGCCATCGAGTACTTCACCAAGTGGATCGAGGTCAGGGCAGTATCCACAATAACGTCGAACACCGCCCAAAAGGTCTTTTGGCAAAACATTGTCTGCTGATTCGGAGTCCCGTCTGAGCTCATAGTCGACAACGACAAATAGTTTGACAGCCAGGATTTCAGGGATTTCTGCCTCTCCATCGGCACCAAGCCTGTCTTCGCCTCGGTATACCATCCACAATCCAATGGCGTCGTCGAGCGCACCAACGGCAAAATCTTCACTGCCATCAAGAAAAGACTTCTCGACGGCAAGAAGGGCAAATGGGCCGACCAACTACCCGAAGTGGTCTGGGCATTAAACACGACCGAATGCTGGGCAACCGGATTCACACCTTTTCGTCTACTATATGGATTGGAGGCCATGACGCCACAGGAAATAAAACATGGGTCACCCCGAAGAAGCGCATCAGCGGTCCCCAACATCGATGCAGCAACGTCTAAAGACCTCATCGACGAAGACCACGTCTTCGCCCTGCAGGCCCTCAACAAGTACCAGGCTCAAACCTAGGCCTGGCGCGACAATGCGGTCGTCCCAAGAGAGTTCGACCAAGGAGACCTCGTCCTTGTCCGGACCACCCGGACCGAGTCACGGGGCAAGCTGGAGCCGAAATGGGAGGGTCCATTCATCGTCGAGACAAAGACATCCCCCAGCGCGTACAGGCTAACAACGGCCTCCGGCGAAGACTTAGAGCACTCTTGGAATATTAACAATCTTCGCAAATTTTTTGTCTAAACATTCAGGGCCCACGCGCCCTTGTAATTCACCAAACAATGTCATTCCGGCCCGCACTCTTTTCCTCCCGGGGGGTGAGGTTTTTATCGAGGCGGAGCCATGTAATATACCAGAAAAAACCCCCGCAAAAGCAAACACTCAGACGCAACGTGTCGAAAAAGACCGCTTCGACGGTCTTCGACATTCAACCACTCCGAAGTCACCGCGACAGGTAGCGTAGACTACTCTCGCGTGCGACACTCTGCGCAAAAGTCGCCTAAGGGTGCAGCCGGAATAGCACAACAAGTGCGTCAATCGAAGTCTTTTACTAAAGACCCTCCGTGCAAAAGCCGCCTAAGGGTGCAGCCGGAATAGCACAACAAGTGTGTCAATCAAAGTCTTTTACTAAAGACTCTCCGTGCAAAAGCCGTCTAAGGGTGTAGTCGGAATAGCATAACAAGTGTGTTAATCGAAGTCTTTTATTTAAAAGACACTCCGCGCAAAAGTCGCCTAAGGGTGCAGCCGGAATAGCACAACAAGTGCGTTAATTGAAGTCTTTTATTTAAAAGACACTCCACGCAAAAGTCACCTAAGGGTGCAGCCGAAATAGTACAACAAGTGTGTTAATCGAAGTCTTTTATTTAAAAGACACTCCGTGCAAAAGTCGCCCACGGGTGCAGCCGGATCAACACAGGCGTGCGAATACGGCCAACAGGCCACATCATACAAATTACAGTTACATACACTCGACGAGGGCATCATATATTACATCGGCTCAACCTTCGGTATGATACACATCTCCCTGTAATTGAACAGCATTATCCTCAATTCCTCACCCTCAAAAAGATTTTGCAGATCCCCTTCACCTATGCTCGCCCCAATCGGCAAGGACAACAATTCTCGTTTACCAATCCAGTCCACTCGAAGACGGCCACGCTCCATCCCCATACGACGGTGCTTACCACTTCGTGAAAATTCACCCACACTGTGTTTTGACACCACCCCTCGCTGCCTATACCCAATACTCGCACTAGGAAGATCCCCGGCACCCTCCACACACGGCGAAGACTCCACTGCAGCCACATCTAACACCGCAAAATAATCCAAGCCTTCATCCGAGGACTCCTCCATCCAGGAAAACGAACTCCAGACTTACCATCAGACTCAAAACACTCAGACACAGAGCCAAATAAATCATCATCGGCAGGCACTACAGTTGAGGCCGCCACAAAATCAGTATTGCCAGTAGCGGTTGCTTGCGTAGGCCCAAGCGTCGGAACCTGCGCAGCAACTGAGGTTCAGTATCACAGAAACAAAAGTTTACACCTAAATCCGTAGCCCCTATTCTGCCACCTACGAAGGCCCTAGGTCTTCGGCAGCTGGTTCAGCCACCACCTTCTCGGCGTCCGCACCCGTCAGCGCAGTGGCTGGCATGGGGTCTTCCCCAGCTCCAATCGGCGCGGGGTCGCCGAGGGGCCCTCACCTACATCGGATGGCGGCGCTAGCTCCACCCCTGATGCCTCGGGCAACATGCCGTCTAGATCACTAAGGTCCTCAACCTCTTCATCACGTGCCATCTACAGCAATAACACATTCATTCAACAACCACACAAATACGCAGACATACCCACACATATAACCACACATACGCACCTAATCCATCGCCCGGTCGGACCTCTCCCGGATCGTCTCTCGGCCGTGAGGGCCCCACATCCTGTCGAAAAGCGCCCCCGTCGATCGCTTCAGCACCGGGTCCTCGACCTAAAAGATTTTGCGTTCAAAGCCTTCGTTCGACTGGTCGAAGACCTCGAAGTGCCCGCACCCCTCGTGGGACAAAGGATTCACAGCCCCCTCGCAGGTGACGAGGGAGGCAAAGGACATGAGGCCCGTCACAATTGTCGGGAGCACCTCTAGCTCCTCCTGTAGCCACCCAAGGAAGCGGAGGCCCACCTCTTGGCCTCACGCTTCGAAGGCGGCGGTCCGCGCACCCAGCTCCCGGTACGTGTCCACGAACTGCTTATGCGTTCGCTCGACTCCGCGCGCGTCGAGGCCTCAGTTTTGTCCAGGCGGTTGCGTAGGCCGGTGAGCCTCGCCTCCAGCTCCTCGACGTGTTGGCGAGCGAGACTGGCCTCCGTCCGTGCAAGTTTGGCCTCAGCTTGTGCAGCCTGCGCATCAGCACAGGCTCTGTTTGCGTCCCTCCTCTCCTCCGCCAACTGACGCTTGAGATCCCCCTTCTCGGCCTCTACAGCCGCCAACCTCTCCGTTAGCCTGCGGCTTTTGTTTTCCGCAGCTGACTTCTCCCAAACAACATCCTTATGCTGCGCCCGGAGGCGCTCGATTTCAGCAAGAAACTCCAAAGTCAAGGTGCCCGACGCAACATAGTCGTCGAAGGCGGCTGCCTACCACAAAAAACCCATGAGATTCGCAACCACATAAAAACAACAAACTAACGAAGTCCAACACGACTTACATGCTTCAGCTGCTGCGACGCATGCCTTAGCTGCTGGGACACAGAGCCCGCCACATCTTTATCGGCAGTGGCCGACGAAATCTTGCCGCTCACGCAGAAGTTGGACCACGGGTCCTACGAAGTACCCTTCGTCCCAACTGCCGCCGTAGGCAAAGTAGCCGCCAACGGAGCCAGGACAACAGCCAGCTGCCCCGCATCCGACCCTGCACCATGATTTTGTTTAAGACCTAGTCCCCTTAAAAAAACTTACCAACGAGATAATCCTCCACGCAGATGTCTGTGTCGAAGTCGGCACCACCCGCCGCCACCTCGTCGGTGCGCACCGGCGATGGTGGCCTTCGCTCCTTCGTGGGCTGAGCCGAGGGCGGCTTGCCCACACCAGAAGCGATAGCCCTTGCACCCTGCCGAAGACTTACCAGGCCCGGGGACGGCCGACCTCACAGTCGGCGGCGGTTTACTACTGCCAGGGGCGGCAGACTTCGTGCCTCCTCGTGCCTTCTTCGCCTTGTGAAAAGGGTCCCCGACCCTAGTGACCGTCTGGCGCTTCCGCGCCGCATCTTGACGATCCTTCTCCATCACTGCCAATACAACAGCAGCAATATTCTGCCCATAAGAAAAAATCTTCATTTCACGGGCCAAACGGGACGCAAATATGTCCTCGCCGACCGCCCGAGGAATTGGAACGTTCCTTGGCCATCGACCCCCAGTAACCTCCAGCATTCGCGCCGAAGACTCCCGGAGTTCGGGCGAAGACATCCTTCCCCCAAGGGCCACGCAAGTACCCATCAACTCCACAGCAAAACGGTCGGAGACCCCCAACCCCTCCGTTGCAGTACCTAATTTTCTCTTCTTCACGGCTGGCACAACCTCCCATGAAGAGCCCTCCCCAGCCGCAGCCGCCGGCTTCTTCCCGTGGCGATCGACGGCCACAACAGTGTCATCTCCAGGATAGCCGCCGTATCGCAAATGGTTCAACTCGAAGACCCAATTCAAGCGAACATTGGATCCACGAATATCCCAACTCCGTAGAGCCTCCGTCCTCGGCACATACCGCCCCACAATCTTCACAGCCCTGTCCTCCACTTCACGCACGAATGCGGCTGGGTCCCAGCCGTGCAGATCCAACGCGAAGGCCGGACTTCGCACTAGTTGCTCGCCCAAGGAGGGCATCTGGCGAGGGCATACTTCGCCCAACGCCCAGCCATGCGCCAAGGGCCACACTCCATAACCGATGAATTCCTCAACCAAATCGCGCCCGCTACTCATGCGGGCAGGACACCGAAGGGCCCCTTCGTCCCCATCATCCTTTGCCACCTCAAATGGTGGGAACGCCACATAACAATGGGAGCACATCACAGCCGAAGGAAGTCCTGGGAGGTCTTCGACTTCGCCTCCCGAGACATAAAACCAATAATCATATCAGTTGCCCCACTTGTTGTGGGTGCAGGGAACTAGTTCCACAACTTCCACTGAAGTCTTCCCGGTCCTCGGCGTGAAGGTGCACGATCCAAACTGTGCAATCTTGCTTCCAATTTTTCTCTTCTACCAGTGCAGACAATAATTCATGGCAAAGACCTCTATGGAGGGCTGACCGCCATACGAAGTCACCGCCCAGACATACTTCGCCAGGGCCACCACGACATTAGGTGTCAATTGGTGGATCTGTACTTCAAACCTTTGCAAGACCTCCGCCACAAAACAATGCGCAGGTAGGCGAAGGCCAGCGATAAAGAATGCCTCGAACACAACTAACTCACCCTCTGGCTCAGGAATCTCTTCCGCCCCCGGAACTCGCCCAACTCCATTCCCAAAGTACCCCAACTGCTGCATGTCTTGCACACGAACCGAGGAGATCCTTGAAACGCCGAACTCCACTGTGTGGCCCGGCTGTAACTCCACCCCCGCCAAATCGCTCAAGGTATCCTCGGACGACGATTCAGCCAACGGTGCATTCGCAGCAGATGAAGAAGAAGACGACATTGCTACGTACTGTCAGCGGCGACGGGTGGTTTGCTTGACGTGGGCCAGATCTCCGATGAAGAGGAACAAGGAGGGCAGGCGAGCAGGCGAGTGGCTTCAAAAGTTTAGGGTTTTCCGGTGCACAAAAAGGTAAGAGAGCCCGAGTCGCGCCACCCTTTTTATACGCAGGGCGCGACGCTTCGATAAGCCCGCAGTCCAACAGTACCACTTCCATCAACGGTCACCTCAAAAACCCCCACGGGACCACATCGAGCGAGGGCAGCGTCTCCACCATCTAGCGACGTCTTCGGCACCAGATGACTCAGTCGAACTGGTCCCTCAGAGGGCAAATGTTGGGGTGAAGGCGAAGATGCCACCCTTCGCTTTAGACTACGACCCTTCGACGCCCCGCTACACCAACAGAGGCAAGATGACTGGCGCTGCCCACCCTAAGTCCTCTTCATTGCAAGACAAAGGCTAGACTATGACGAAGTCTGGCCGTCCTGCGTCCTCATCTGGCCTAGAGGCCCACGTGGGATTCGGCCCACTGTAACAGGCCCCACACGGACAAGCGTGTTACGGGCCTGATTCGTAATAGCTTTTTTGTAATGACGGTCTGTAACCCCCCTTTATGGGAATATTCTAGGGATAGTCCAGGTGCCTGAGGGCATAAACGTCCTTATCCTAGAACATTGGACACTCGGGTGCCTATAAATACCCTCGTACAGTGCCGTTGAGAGGCCAGGTTAACAGAGCAATTGCCATCCCACGCTAAACTTTGCTTGCACCCTTTCCACTTCCCTGTTGGATCATCTTGCCTAAGAGAGCAAGTTCCAACAACCGCCCTCGCTCGAAGTGGTCCCATGGGGGTTTTTGAAATGTGACTGTTGATGGACGTGTTATTGTTGTACTGCAGGTCTCTCGAGGCGTCGCGCCGCGCCTATAAAAATCCGGCCTTGGCCAAGACCGTTTCCTGCTTGCATTTGCGCTGCAGAAACCCTAGCTTCTTTCGGTTGCTCGCCTGCCCTCCTTGCTCGTTCTGCACCGAAAATCTGGCCCGCATCAAGCATATCGCGTGCTGTCGCTGACGGTACATTGCAATGTCTTCTTCCTCATCTGCTGCGAGCGCATCGCCGGTCACGTCGTCGTCCGAGGAGACCTTGAGTGATTTGGCGGTGATTGAGTTGCAGCCCGGCGACACCATGAATTTGGTACCTCGAGGATTTTCTCGAGCCGCGTGCTGCAGATGCAGGGCTTGGTTATTTTGGTAACGGTGTCGGGCGGGCCCGGGTGCAAAGGAAATCCCTAAGCCTGAAGGCGAGTTGATAGTTTTTGAGGCCTTCTTTGCTGCCGGTCTTTGCCTCCCGACACATCGGTTCGTGGTGGAGGTGTTGCGACGATTTGAGGTCCAAGTCCACCAGCTGACGCCGCACGCAGTGGTGGCGCTTTCGAAGTATGTCTGGACAGTTACTTCCTATGGCGGGCAGCCGTCTGTGGAGGTCTTCGCCAAGAAATATTGCCTGCATTAGCAGAAGAGGAAGATAGGGAATAAAATAGCCCAATTTGGATCATGCACCTTCATACTGAGGACTAGGAAGACTTCGGCTGAGGTTGTGGAGATAGTCCCTTGTGCTAGGAACAAATGGGGTAACTGGTGGGATTTTTGGTTCTATGTAGCCCCTGGTGATGTCGAAGGCTTGCCGAGTCTGCCTCCGACCATCCTGTGCTCGCACTGTTATGTGGCGTTCCCTCGATTCGAGGTGGAGGAGGAAGACGAAAACGAAGGGGCCCTTCGACATGCTGCCCACCTGAGTAGCAGGCGTGATTTGGTGGAGGAATTTATTGCCTATGGGGTGTGGCCCTTGGGGCATGGCTGGGTATTGGGTGAAATGACCCCTCGCCGGATGCCTACCCTTGGTAGCCAGCTAGTGCGAAGTCCAGCCTTCATGGTGGATTTATGCGGTCGCAACACGGCCTTGTTTGTGCGTGAAGTGGAGGCCGAGGCCGTAAAAATTGTAGGAAAATATGTGTCGAAGACAGAGACGTTGAGGAGTTGGGATATCCGCGGTTCAAATGTTAGGTTGAACCATGTTTTTTAGTTGAACCGTTTGCCCTATGCTGGCTACCCGGGGGACGACTATGCCGATGTTGCTGTCCGCCGGGGGAAACAGGCGATGCCAACGGCCGATGAGGGCCCCTCACGGGACAAGGCTCCAGGCACAGCCGTCAAGAAAAGGAAATTAGGTACAGCAGCTGAGGGGTTGAAGTCTTCCAATCGTTTCGTTGCGGATTGTTGGAGACATGCCCAGCTCCCGGGGAGATGATGTCTTCGCCCGAGCTCCAGGAATCTTCCACGCGAATGCTGGAGGTTACCAGAGGTTGCTGGCCTAGGAATGTTCCTATACCCCGGGCGACCGGCGAAGACATTTTTACGTCTCGATTAGCTCGTGAGATGAAGATTTTCCCTTATGGACGGAATGTCGGTGTTGTTGTCTCGACAGTGATGGAGAAGGATCGCCAAGACGCGCCGTGGAAGCGCCGGGCGTTCGCCAGGTTGGCGGACCCGAGGCATGAGGCGAAGATGGTGTGGCTGAGCGTGAAGCCTGCCGCCCCTTGCTCCAGCGTGCCTCCACCTGCCGCGCCCACACATGAGCGACGGCCTCCCTCGCCACCACGTGTTGTTGAGGCGACGCTGGTGGTCGCCGAGGTCTCCACGGAGCTGTCCATGGACGATTACCTTGTGGGTGGGGTTGCAATGTTCGACGCCCACACAGGACTGGCTCCTGCTGGTGAGTTTTTTTGGTGAAGTTCGCATTTGCTGACTTGACCATGGTGTAGGGGTAGAGTCCGGGCATGTTGTCCCGGCGGCGGTGTCGACCGGCCCGATGGCCGTGGCAACCGTGATGAGGGGTGGCGCGGGGTCCTCACAGGACCCGTGGTCCAAGTTCTGCGCCGGCGGCGAGATTGCCTCGGCCGCCGCCGCGAAGGATGTAGCCGCCTCAGTTGCACAGCAGCTGAAACATGTGAGTGTGATGAGTTTTTTGGAAATATATCGCTTCCGTAGCTCTGCTTTGACAGTTCTTGTGACAGGTGGCTACCTTCGCCGAGTGCATTGCTTCGGGGGCGCTAACCTTGGAGTTTTCTACCAAGAGGCAACGATTGAGGGTAGGATTGAGCGCCTTCGAACGCAACATACGGAGGCGGTCAGAGACAAGTCGGCGGCAGAGAACATGAGCCGTAACCTGCTTGAGAAGCTAACGGTGGTGGAGGCGGAGAAAGAGGACCTCAGCCGTCGGCTTGTGGAGGAGAGGGATGGCACGGAAAAAGCCCGCGCCGAGGCCCAAGCTACGCGCGCCGAGGCCAGCCTTGCCCTCAAGCGCGCCACCAACGCGGAGTCGGGGCAGAAGAGCCTGCATGGCTATGTTGACAGGACAGAGGCCTCCACCCGTGCCGGGGTCGACCGAGCGCATGTGTTGCTCATTGACGCGTACCGTCAGCTCGGCGCGCGAACAACCCCTTTTGACAAATCCGGCGAAGAGGTGGGCCTCCGCTTCCTCGGGTGGCTGCAGGAGGAGCTGGAGACGCTCTCGTCTATCGCAACCGGTCTCATGTCCTATGCCTCGCTCGTTATCTACGAGGGGGCTGCGAATGCCTTGTCCCATGAGGGATATAGGCATTTCGAAGTCTTTGATCGGGTAACCGAGGACTTCGATCACGGGATCTTCCATGTTAGAGACAAGGTGCTAAAGCGTTCCGCCGGGGCGCTTTACGATAGGATGTGGGGCCCGCACGACCGCGACACTGTTCGGGACAGAGCCGCCCGAGCATTGCCACAAGTTTTTTTAAACTTTTTTTGTTGTGTTTTGTAGATGCTGAACGATGAAGAGGTCGAGGACTTTGGTAGCCTTGAAAGCTCGCTGATCCGGACAGAGGACGCGGGGACGGGGGCCGAAGAGCAATTGGCGCCTCAAGCTGGCCCTGGCGAAGACCCTCCGACGGCGGCTGCCCCGGCTGGCGAGGACCCTGTAGCGTCGGCTGCTCCATCTGGCGAAGACCCTGCAGCGGCGGCTGCTCCTTCGCAGGTGGCAAGGTCACGTTAGGGTCGTTGGGTTTAAGGCATCTTTTTGTGATATTGAAGGTCGGTTGGTGTGCAGGTTTCGACGTCTGGGCCTACGCAAGCATCCCCCATTGATGTTGATACTAAATTTGTGGCGGCTGCGAATGCAATGCCCATTAATGGAAATACGTCTAGTTCTGAAACTGAGTTGTGTCATCGGATGGGGATGATTTTGGGAGCCAATTGTCATGGATTGAGGAGTCTTTCAATGGGGATTTAGATTATTTTGCTGCATTAGACTTGGCTGCAGCGGAATCCCTGCCACAGGCTGAAATGTGCGAAGAGTCTGCCCCCCGACTGGGGCATTGGTCGAAGACCACCGCAGGCGAAAGGTGGTGTCGAAACATAGTGTTG
Source organism: Zea luxurians (assembly GCA_029449295.1). NCBI lineage: Eukaryota > Viridiplantae > Streptophyta > Magnoliopsida > Poales > Poaceae > Zea > Zea luxurians. The sequence continues at coordinate 80,296,147 of JAOPSE010000011.1, forward strand.
GTGGGATGTCACAAAGTGGGAGACGTCATTGGATGGGTATGGAACGATCCTGTCTTCGATTAGATTGGTGCGGCCAACGCGATTTACTATGCTCGACGTCTTGGGCATGTATTGGGGAGGGGGATTTGCGGAATCTTTTTGAAGGTAAAGAGTTGAAGATGATGTTGTTTAATTTCCGGGAGGTGGGTCTTATTCCGAAGGCTGAACCGATGTAGCATGTTTGGTGGCCTCGCTCTTGTGTTGCGATAGTGAGTAAAACGCTGCCCTCCCCCGATTCGCAATAGAGAGGGAGGGCGACAAGATGTGATTTGTATTGTTATGCCATGTGGCTGATGGACCCTGCGCTTTGTGTATGTAAACTACGATGAGACCGCACACGGCGCTTGTTGTGAGATTGTCTCGACTTGTAATCATGTTGTCATGGTACTTGGATGGGATGGGGACCTCGCTTCCCGCGGGCGATATCGAACGCTTCTGGTGTGTGCCCGGCTGTGCCCTTAGGCTGCTTTTGTTCGACCGTGTCAGATAGTAGAGACTTTGCACCTTTAAGGTGATTTCTCGCGCATATTATGCATGTTAGGCTGCACCCTTAGGCGGCTTTTGCTCAGACGTGTCTTATAGTAAAGACTTCGCACCCTTAGGGTGATGTCGCACACTTATTGTGCATGTTCGGCTGCACCCTTAGGCGGCTTTTGCTCGGATTTGTCTTATAGTAAAGACTTTGCACACTTAAGGTGATGTCGCACACTTATTGTGCATGTCTGGCTGCACCCTTGGGTGGCTTTTGCTCGGATTTGTCTTATAGTAAAGACTTCGCACCCTTAAGGTGATGTCGTGCACTTATTGTGCATGACCGGTTGCACCGTTGGGCGGCTTTTGCTCGGATTTGTCTCACGCAAGGGTAGTCTATGCTGCCTCTTGCGGTGACTGTTTTGTTTGTCGAGTGTCAAAGGTCGTCGATGCGGTCTTTTTCGACACTCATGATGCTGGCTAGATTTTTTTGTGGGGGCTTTTTGGCAGTATATTACATGGCTCTGCCTCGTTAAAAACCTCATCCCCCGGGAGGAAAAGAGTGCGGGCCTGGGTGACATTATTTGAAGAATTACAAAGGCGCTTGGGCCTTGGATCTTAAATAAAGAATTTACGGAGATTATATATGTTCCATGAATGCTCTAAGTCTTCGCCAGATGATGTTGTTAGCGTGTAAGCGTTTAGGGATGCCTTTGTCTTGACTATGTATGGCCCTTCCCACTTCTGCTCTAGCTTGCCCCGAGACTCTGTTCTGGTGGTCCTTATGAGTACTAAGTCCCCTTCGCTGAATTCTCTTGGGACAACATTGTTGTCATGCCATGCCTTAGTTTAGGCTTGATAATTATTTAGGGCTTACAAGGCGAGGTCACGGTCTCCGTCGATGAGATCTTTGGAGGTTGATTCGTCAATGTTGGGGACGGCTAATTGGTTTGTTCGGGGGGATCCGTGCTTTAACTCTTGCGGTGTCATTGCCTCGAATCCGTACATCAGATGGAAAGGTGTGAACCTGGTTGCCTGGCATTCTGTCGTGTTCAGCGCCCATATGACTTTGGGTAATTGGTCTACCCATTTGCCCTTTTTATTGTCGAGGAGCCTTTTCTTGATGGCGCTAAAGATCTTGCCGTTGGCACGTTCGACGACACCATTGGATTGTGGGTGGTGGACAGAGGCGAACACTGCCTTGGTGCCGATGGAACTGCAGAATTCTCGGAAATCCTGGTTGTTGAACTATTTGCCATTGTCAACTGTTAGTTTGGATGGGACTCCGGACCGGCAAATGATGCTTTGCCAGAAGAATTTTTGAGCGGTCTTCACTGTTATCATGGAGCCTTCTCTGCCTTCAATCCATTTGGTAAAGTATTCAACGGCGATGAAGGTGAATTTTAGGTTCGCTTGCGCCGTAGGCAGTGGCCCGATGATGTCCAGTCCCCATCGCTGAAGTGGCCAGGTGTGTGCGATGAGCTTGGTAAACTACGAAGGGGCGCTTGAGCGAGGGGAAATTTTTTGGCATGCTTCACATGACCTGGTGACTTGGTTGGCTGTGCATATTATCGTGGGCCAATAGAATCCCTGACAAATCACCTTGGCTGCGAGGGCCCTAGGTCCTAAGTGTGACCCGTAGGTTTCGCCGTGGACTTCGCTAAGGATCTCTAGGCTTTCGGTTTCGGTTATGCATTTCAGCATAGGCTGGCTGATACCCTTTTTGTATAGCTGGCCCTCGACTATTGCGAAGTCCTTGCTTCTGTGTTTCAGCCTTTTGGCCTCGTTGCGGTTGGATGGATGGTAATGGCCCTGAAGGTATAGTGTTATTAGGGCCCGCCAGTCTTCGGCCATTATGAGGTTGACGATTCGGTGGCCATCAGCGTCTTGTGTAATCTGTAAGCCTTCGAATTATGGACGGCTGGTGTGCCGATGACATGGTAGAACACGTTGGAGGGCAGGGCCTCGCCCTTTGCTGCTGCTTTGGCCAATGCATTGGCCTCTTCGTTCTTGTTTTGCTCGACGTGTTGTAGGGTGAAACCCTTGAATTTTTTTTGAGGCCACGGATAGCAGTGAGGTATTGCATCAGCACAAGCTCCTTTGCTGAGTACTCCTTTTCAATTTGACCAGCGACGACCTTGGAATCTGTTCTGATGATGCATGTGGTGACGCCAAGGGCCCTAGTTTGTGAAGACCCAGGATGACGACTTCATATTCTGCTATGTTGTTGGTGCACCTGTTGGACTCTAGAGCAAAGTTGAGGCGCGCGACGTATCTGTATTTGACCCCGGCGGGTGATGTGATGATCGCCGCGGCGCCTGCCCCCGCGTGGCACCATGCGCCATCGCAGTGGATAGTCCAGATTGTTTCTGAGTGCTCTTGCTACGGCTCCACGGGTCCTGTCCAGTCAACGATGAAGTCTGCCAAGACTTACGACTTGATTGCTGTTCTGGGCTCAAAAATGATGTTGTACCCGGACAGTTCTGCTGCCCATTTTGCAATTCTTGTGGATGCCACTGGGTTCCTGAATAATTCTCCCAAACCCCTGTCCGAAGTGACTCGTACTTTGAACGCCTCGAAGTAGTGACGTAGCTTGCGCGAAGCCATGACCACTGCATATGAAATTTTCTCGAGCTTGGTCATATTGCACTTGGAAGTTGTGAGGACTTCGGAGACGTAGTACACCGGGCACTGCTGGTTTTTTCCGTCTTTGTCCTACTCTTAGACTAATGTTGCGCTGACTGCGTAGTGTGAGGCCGCGATGTAGAGAAGCAGTGGAAGCGAAGGGTCAGGACTTGTCAGGGTTGCTAAGTTGGATAGGTGTTGTTTGAGCGACTCGAAGGCCGCTGCCTGCTCTGGGCCCCAAACGAAGTCTTTCGCCCCACGCAACGTGTTGGGGACTTGTTCTCAAATGCTATGAATTAAGAACAAGGCAACATAAAATGTTAAATGTCAATACCCTTCGTCCTTCGAAGCATTATTTCCCTTAGGATATAATGATCTTCAGACGAAGGTTGTGAAGGACATGCCTTCATCATCACGGTATATGATAATAAAGGAAGAAGCATACAAAATATAGAAGACAGCATAAGCAATCATATAACATTATTAATTCATTCTCATTATATTATTATGGAAAGAGAGAAACAACATTGAATTACAAATGTACCTTCGGCTTGATGGAAGATAAAAGTACAAGTGTGACGCATAAATGAATACAAGTCAGCGTGAACAGTATGGGGGTACTATTCATCTATTTATAGACACAGGGCGCAGCCTGTGCAAAATTACATTCATGCCCTTTATGTTTACTATTGACATTAGGATAATCTATCGAGGACTAAAAAGCCTTTTCCTCTTTAAGTCGGTTCCTTTTCTGCTACTGAGCCGAAGCTTCCTTGCGTGTAGCTTCGGAACTGGTTCGACCTTCGTCTCAACCATGCTTCTCATATTGTGCACAGCTTTATTCTGACCCCGAAGGTACCTGTACATTCATTACACTTGGGAAACATTGTTAAACCATGTTTGAGGACCTTCGGAAGACAAAGGCCCCCAGCAGTAGCCCCTCGCAGTATTAATTTGTTAAGATAACGAATTCAGACTGTGACATGGACGAAGGCCTTAAGCCGAAGGTCCAAAAAAACACCTTCCCTTTGCTAGAATAGCAATAGTCAATGACAGTTGAGGCCCTCCAAATTGTAGCGCACTGAGTGTATAAATAAGAACTCACACCATCTGCATTTTGATACATTGGTTGTGCCATTTGCCTTATTTTCTCAATTTTATAGCTCTTGCTCACTAGCGCTTGATAGTTTTTCAAGCTCTCTGAGCTTCAGTTTAAAAGACGCGTTTTCACCGTGTCTGAAGTAAAAATGTCTCAAGGCATGAAGGTTGCTGCTGAGACAAAGCCGACTGAAGAGGAGAAGCTATTTGAGGAGAAGAAGACTGCTGATCCTTATATTGCTGGATTTGTGGAGTCGATGGTAAAAACAAATACAGAGAAGATTACTAAAGAGATATTGGAAGGCTTATCTGAAGATACTGATGACAGCGATAGCTATGATGTAGAAAGTGGGGACGAAGATTCTGAGGATCGACCCTGGAGGCCAAGTCATTCAATCTTCGGAAAATCAACCATCAAACAGAGTCACCTCGAAAACATGAGGGGAAGATATTTTCGGGATATGTCTATTGTGAGGGCTGGCGGAGACAACAACGTTCCTGCCCCTGAGGAGAACGAAGTTGTGATTTTCCGAAGCTTCTTCAAGGCTGGGCTTTGGTTCCCTTTGAGTAAGTTTGTAGTTGAAGTGCTGAAGACGTTCCAAATCTTTCTTCATCAGATCACCCCCGAAGCCATAATAAGGATGGGGATTTTTGTCTGGGTAGTAAGGAGCCAGGGGTTAGAACCAAACGCAAAGTGCTTCTGCAATATGAATGAATTGCTATATGAGACGAAGGCCATGGGTAAAGAACAGTACCACAACAACTTCGGTTGTTATGGATTTATTGCCCGTCCCAACGCAAGCCATCCAGTACCAACATTTCGGAAGAGATGGCCAGGAGCTTGGATGGAAGAGTGGTTTTATGTGAAAAATGATTTGAAAGCAAGAGAAAATATTAAGGAAGTCATTATGCGCCCTATCTGGTCCCGCTTCAGCCTCCGAAGGCCAAAGGTTGAAATTGATGATGCCGCTGAGGCGTGCTAGAGGGCCTTCAGTACTGTTTGCTCTTTTATTGGGACAAGGGATTTAATTCAAGAACATGTAGCCTTCAGGGTGTGGCTGCTTATAGAAAGCTGGGAAATGCCAAAGGAAACCATCACTAACTCTAGCGAAGGTGATTTGGTCCGGCTGAAGTATACATTCAGGTTTGGGGATAAATTCGATGAACCAAATGATGACTAGCTGAAATGTATCGAAGCTACAAGTGATGAACTGCTTGGAGCATATTCCAAGGTAGAAGATAATGCGCTATCTGCAGCCTTCGGAGGTCAGGGAAAAAAGAGAATGAACAGAGTTTTTAACGCCATTGGCTTTGTCTACCCCGATTACCGCTACCGCTGCGGGGACAGGGGAAAAAGAGAAAGGCTACTGCTTCGGCCGCCCCAGTTGAGCCTCTGTCGAAGGGCAAAAAGATGAAGGTTCTTACCCACCGGCCACATTGAACCGGCCGTGGTGCCTGAGTTTGGCGGAGAGGCCTCTTCAGCTACTGAAACAAGAGTGACTGCTCCGATTGCGCAGAGCACTGAAGAGCCGGTTATAATGTCGAAGTTACCTTCAGTTAAATTGGTTGAGACAAAGACTGATAAGGATAAGGCTGAAGGGTCGAAAATTGGAACAATAACAAAAATGCCAGAGATTTTGAGCCCGTCAACAGAGATAACAGTGCCGAAGTCACAAATGGGGTCTGCCACAACCCCCAAGAGGAGAAGGATGGCAAATGTGTTAGATGTTGTGTTAGAAACAGCAAAATCCTTGAGTCCTGCTCCTTCAAGAAAAATTGCCAAAGCTTCCAAAGCTCTACCCGAGGCTGAAACGAAGCAAGCAGAAATCGAAGCTACAAAAACTCAAGCTGAAACCGAAGCTGGGCCTTTAGAGCCCACTGAGTCAGAGCCTGCCGTAATTGAAGGAAAATCGGCAGAGCAAATTGCGTCTGACAAGGTTGAAGCTGTTGCTACTGAAGCTTCAAAAGAAAGCTGTGATTACATCATTCGTCATGCTTCGGGGAAGGAGACTTTCTCAAGAAGAAAAGCTAGAAGCGCTACACTATGCCCAAAAATTAAAATACCCGAAGGGGCATTAGTGTTTAATGGCAGTGGGGAAGAAGATTTTCTGTACTGTCTCCCGGATAATAAAGAGATATCCGTCTGCTGGGAGATAAGTAGAAGCATCAGATTCCCGACGCTAGAAGATGGCCTTTCAATATTATCAAAGGATGAGCTTGCTGACAGTTTGGCGTATAATAGCATAAAGGTATAAAAAGCTAATTTTGTATTTTGAAAACGAAATATTTTATTTGTTTATTCTTAATTCTGTCCTCTCTTGCAGGGCTTGATTTTTAGCAATGCCCTTAGAGCACAGAAAAACATTGAAGATGAAGGATATACAATGGCTCTGAACAACCTCCGTTCAGAGGTAATCGAACTAAGGAACGAAGGTCTTGAAAAAGACAAAATCTTGATTTCATTGGTAAACAAAGTGAAAGAAGATGATGCTAGTTTCAAGGCTCAAGCTGAAATCCAAAAGAATGAGATCGAAGACCTTCGGAAACAGCTGGCCGAAGCCAAAGAAAAATGCGGTCTCGCAGAAGCTAACCGAGATATTAGTGAATATTGGAAAACTATTTAGAAAAAAACAGTTAAAGAACTTCGTGCATCCAAACAAAGATGTTTTGAAAAATCATTGGGCTCCATGGAGAAAATAAAGGCTAGCTTCGCCAACGTGGGCGCCTATTCTAACGAAGATAACTTCATACGAGGCGACCCTGAAGGTGTTATCGAATGGATAAGTGGAGAAGCCAAAGCTTTCGAAGAAATTTTAAGTGATCGTGGGGATGTCTGCATGTTCTTCGGTGCAAGAGGAATTTCAGCTATCTTGGAGAAGGCGGGGTGCAACCATGTCAAGAGCCTGGCCTAGGCCGAAGCTGCCTTCTCCGTGGATGACACAAAGTATCCCTCATCTGAAGCAAGTTTAATGGGCGAGAAATTTTACAATGACATCTGGGTAAATGGTGGCCGAGAGATGGCTCACGAAATTATGAAGAAAAGCGAGAAAGACATCCATGATGCCCGAGTACAAGGAAAATAGGCTGAAGAAGGTGCAGAGCACGAGAGACGCATAGGTATTGTTTTACGGCATCTAGCTTTGGCATGTGTTTTTGTGGCTTCGGACTGATTATATTATTATTATTTTCACTGTAGCTGAATTATCTCCGCCACCGGAACCGTTCGACCCCCTGGCCGATCCAGAATCGAAGGAAGCACTGGAGATCATCAATATGGCCGAATCTATCGTTGACGAAGTCGTCAATAAATTGCTGAATGAGGTTGCGAAGAAGGTCCTGAAGGAAGACTAGTACTTATTGTAGAAATATTTTTAGATGGACAATATAGCTTTGTTGTAACAAAACTGTAATATTTGATGTGTATGTTTTTGAATCTAATATGTAAATTATTTGTAATTCACTTCTTTGCGATGCATGAAACTTCATATACATACCGTTTTTGAGCCTTCGGCGAAAAAACACCTTCCCTTCTTTTCATGCTTCATAAAGAAAAAGATCCGTGCTTCGTGAAAATATCCAAGCTTCGTAAAAACCACCATGCTTCGTAGAAATATCCATACTTTATAAAAACATCCATGCTTTGAAAACAGGGAATCCCTTCTTTTGCAACAAAGCTGACGAAGCTGTATTTCTCAGCTTACTTAGTGCCTTGGCACATTTTCATTTTTACAAAACATTCTCCAAAGATAAACTCCGTATTCAATTCGTGTCATTAGTGCGATATGATGTATGATGTGATGATATGATGCAAAATATGATGCTAATGCCGAAGACACACACCCACACGTCCACACTGAAACACACAATCTCTGCGTCCCCTTAGGAACGATCGGAATCTCTTTGTCGTTTACTTTTCGGCTTCACCACCTAATTTTTGGTGTAAGTTCTACATCCCCTTAGGAATGTCTTTTGAACTTCTTCGCCTTCTATTTTGGCGGTATAAGTTCTGCATCCCCTTAGGAATGTCTTTTGAACTTCTTCGCCTTATATTTCGGCGGTATTTGGCTCTGCATTCCCTTTGGAACGACTTTTGAGCAGAAAACTTACACTGCGCTCCCTTAGGAACGACTTTTTGTAGCTTTGGCGAAACTTACACTGCGCTCCCTTAGGAACGACTTTTTGTAGCTTCGACAAAACTTATACTGCGCTCCCTTAGGAACGACTTTTTGTAGCTTCGGCAAAACTTACACTGCGCTCCCTTAGGAACGACTTTTTGTAGTTTCGGCGATTTTTAGCTCTGCATTCCCTTAGGAATGACTTTTGAGCTTCGGCAGTTTTTGAGCTTCGTAAGTCTGCGAAGAAGATATATTTCATTCTGATAGAAGCGAAACTATTACAAGGAATTAAAACTAGTTTTATATTGTTTGTTCCTTATTGAAAAAACAAAATGACATAAAATATAAAAGTATTTTGGGGGTACGATATCACTCAATAAATGTGCTTTGATTCTGGCACAGTACTGTTGACTGTGTGAGCTTTGGATTCCTCCCTGAACTCCCATTGTTGTTGGGTGTGCTGGCGCCCTTCTGGCTGCTGGCTTCGAGAATAGGTTGGTTGCAGTGGTGGTGGAGGAGGGAGCTATGGCCAGGAAGCCTGGGAATGGCTAGCCAAAGCGGCAGAAGCTACAGGATGATTGCCCACATATTCTGGTATGTAGGGAGAGTGGCACGAAGCAGTGTGCAAGACCTGCTTCGGCTGATTCTATCGAGCTTTGGCTTCCGCGATCTCCTTCTGCTTCTGAATGGTGATTTGGCACATTCTTGTAGTATGGCCCTTATCCTCACCACAGAATAAGCAATAAATCTTCCTGGGTTGATCCCCATATCTTCCTCCGAAGCTCCTGGCGCCTCTGCCCCTTGGAGCTGGTGGCCTTAAAGAGCTTTGCTGTTGCCCCGAAGGTTGTGAGGTGTACTGTGACCTCTGAGACTGACTTCCCTTATCATCGCTCTGACTGGAGCTATGGATCGACCTGACATGCCTCGGGTGAACTCGTCCTCTGAAGCCCCTGGTCATCTCAGAGAATCTGTAAGCTTCCTCCCTTCTTTGGCGGAAGTCGTTGTCAGCCCAGATGTACTCATCCATCTTCTGAAACAGCTTCTCCAGAGTCTGTGGGGGCTTTCTGGCGAAATATTGAGTAGTAGGTCCTGGCCAAAGACCCTTGATCATGGCCTCAATGACAGTTTCATTGGGCACTGTAGGCGCTTGTGCCCTCAGTCGCAAGAACCTTCGGACATATGCCTAAAGGTATTCTTCGTGGTCTTGCGTGCATTGAAATAGGGCCTGAGCTGTGACTGGCTTTGTTTGAAAGCCTTGGAAATTGGTAACCAGCATGTCTTTGAGCTTCTGCCACAACGTGATAGTCCTTGGCCGAAGAGAAGAATACCATGTCTGGGCTACATTCCAGACTGCCATGACGAAGGACTTCGCCATGACTACGATGTTGCCCCCGTACGAAGATATGGTTGCTTCGTAACTCATCAGAAACTGCTTTGGATCTGAATGCCCATCATACATGGGAAGCTGGTGTGGCTTGTATGATGGGGGCCATGGAGTAGCCTGCAGTTCTGCTGCCAAGGAGAAGCATCATCAAAAGTAAAAGTATCATGGCTAAAATCATCATACCATCCATCTTCGTTGAATAGGCCCTCTTGACGAAGATCCCTGTGTTGGGGCCTTTGGTCTTGTTCATCTTGAATAAGATGACGCACTTCTTCAGTAGCTTCGTCGATCTTCCTTTGAAGATCGGCCAGCTGAGCCATCTTTTCCTTCTTCCTTTGCACTTGTTGATGGATGATTTCCATGTCCCTAATCTCTTGGTCCAACTCCTCCTCCTGGAGTGTTGGGCTGGTGGCCTTTCTCTTCTAGCTTCGAGCCTCTCGGAGAAAGAGAGTCTCCTGGTTCCAATGGCTACAGTGCAGCAGCCCCTGGCGCAGTTATCTTCTTCGGCAGCATGACGAAGGTCAGTGCTTGCCGAAGGTGGTCGAATGAGTTCACCGGAGGTGGGCGCCAATGTTGGGGACTTGTTCTCAAATGCTATGAATTAAGAACAAGGCAACACAAAATGTTAAATGTCAATACCCTTCGTCCTTCGAAGCATTATTTCCCTTAGGATATAATAATCTTCAGACGAAGATTGTGAAGGACATACCTTCATCATCATGGTATATGATAATAAAGGAAGAAGCATACAAAATATAGAAGACAACATAAGCAATCATATAACATTATTAATTCATTCTCATTATATTATTATGGAAAAAGAGAAACAACATTGAATTACAAATGTACCTTCGGCTTGATGGAAGATAAAAGTACAAGTGTGACGCACAAATGAATACAAGTTAGCGTGAACAGTACGGGGGTACTGTTCATCTATTTATAGACACAGGGCGCAGCCTGTGCAAAATTACATTCATGCCCTTCATGTTTACTATTGACATTAGGATAATCTATCAAGGACTAAAAAGCCTTTTCCTCTTTAAGTCGGTTCCTTTTCTGCTACTGAGCCGAAGCTTCCTTGCGCATAGCTTCGGAACTGGTTCGACCTTCGTCTCAACCATGCTTCTCATATTGTGCACAGCTTTATTCTAACCCCGAAGGTACCTGTACATTCATTACACTTGGGAAACATTGTTAAACCATGTTTTTGAGGACCTTCAGAAGACAAAGGCCCCCAACACAACGTTTTGAGGAAGGGCAGACTTCGCTCTGCTGACTTGGAGATGAATTTGTTCAGGGCCGCCAATCTTCCTATCAGTCGCTGGACGTCTTTGGTGGACTATGGAGGTGCCATGTTGATAATTGCTTGGATCTTGGTTGGGTTGGCTTCGATTCCTCGGTGTGATACCAAGTAACCAAGTATTTTCCCCTAGCGTACCCCGAAGACACACTTCTCTGGGTTGAGCCGGAGTCTTGCGTCGCGCATGTTGGAGAATGTCTCTGCGAGGTCGGTCAGGTGGTCCTCTTTGCTTTTGCTCGCAACAACAATGTCGTCTACATAAGTGAAGATATTGCGACCTACTTGGTTTTCGAGGACCTTCTTAGTGAGGCGAGAAAAGGTTGAGCCAGCGTTCTTGAGTCCCTTAGGCATCCGTACGAAACAGTACGTGCCAAAGGGTGTGATGAAGCTTGTACTTGCCTTGTCCTCCTCTTTCATGTAAATCTGGTGGTAGCTCGAGAAGCAATCAAGGAGGGACATGACTTCATAGCCTGCTGCGCTGTCGACAATTTTGTCGATTCATGGCAGAGGGAAATTGTCCTTGGGGCACGCCTTATTGAGGCTTGTGAAGTCAATGCACATGCGCCACTTGCCGCTCTTCTTCTGTACCATGACAACGTTAGCAATCCATGTCGGGTAAGCAATTGGTTCGATGAATCTAGCTTCCAACAGGCAGTGCACTTCGGCCTTGGCTGCCTCCGTCTTCTCATCGGACATTTTCCGCGGCCGCTGCTTTTTTAGGCACCGAGGGGTCGATGGCCAGACTGTGTTCGATGATGGAGCGGCTGATCCTGACTAGATCGAGGGCGGACCAGGCGAAGACATCCTTGTTACGGGAGAGACAGGAAAGGAGTTTGTCCTCGTCTCGTGATGTCAGGTCTTCGTTGATTATGACTGTTTGCTTCAAGGTTGCTGGGTCGAGGGGTACCGCCTTTGTCCCATCGTTACTTTGGAGCTGGGCGTTTACTTTTTCACCTTCGACAGGGTGCTAGCTCTCGAAGCCTTCGCATTCTGTCGTGAGGCAGTGTACGTTTCGTTGCCCTAGCACGATGTCTCTTTCGATATTGTGTGTTGTCTGCTAGTCGCCGTATACAGTGATCACGCCCTGTGGGCCTAGGATTTTCATGCAGAGGTAGAGCCCATGAATGGCTGCCTTAAATTTGTTGATCGAGCCACGCCCCATTATGGTGTTGTATGGGTAGACCATGTCGACAATGTTGAATGTGACCTGCTCGCTCCGCGCGTTGGGCGCTAAACCAAATGATAGGGGAGCTCTATCTCACCGACGGGGAAAGTGCCCTTGCCGCCGAATCCGTAGAGGGGATTATCTGCAGACTTGAGGAGGCTGTGGCTGATTCCCATACGATAAAAGGCGTGTAGAAAAATGATGTCGGCCTGGCTGCCATTGTCGACTAGCACTTTGTGTAGATCCCAGCCTGCTATCCTGCAGTTGATCACCATGGCATCTGCGTGTGGAGCGCTGCGCAAGTTGACATCCCTGGCGTCGAAGGTGAGCGGTACATGGGACCACTTTGTTTGCACCACTAGGCCAGTGAGCGACGTGGTTAACACTTTGATAGTGGTCCTTTTTCTATCGCTTGGTGTCGAAGTCCACGCTGGATCCCCTAGTGATCATGTGGATGACTCCGCGATATGGTGGCTCAGCGAAATCTTCTTGTTTGGCGCTTGCGGTGGGTGGTTGTGGTGTGGAGGATTTGGTGGTGCGGAGGCGGTGGTGGTAGAACCTGCACCTCTTGGTGGTGCTAGTAAGCATGACTGGGTTGATGCTGGATTTGCTCGTTGTGGTAGGGTTGTTGGTGGTGGTAAGTGTGCGTGACGACCCGCTGGTTGTTGGCTGGTTGAGCTCTGGACATTCTATCCTTGGTTTCCTTAGTCTCAGGACAATCCCTTGTTCGATGCGTGCAGTCTTCACCATGGAACAAGCAATAGAATCTTCACGACTGCTGTGTCCGTCCTCGGCCTCTTCCTCTTGCACCGCTGCTGCGGCCTTGTGGAGGTTATTCTTGACGACGGGTGGGCTCTCCGGCTGGGTGCTAGGTAGCTATGGTGTGCACCTGCTGATGATTGTGATTGTCCCTGATGGAGTCTGACTGCGTCGGCCGGGTCCAAGTTCTGCTGGACTGCGGAGGGTCCTTGGGCTTCCTCTAATATTCAACCTTGCATTGATGGAGCTCCTCAGACCTAGCATACTTCTCAAACAGTTGGTATAGCAACTGTAGGTTCCTGGGCGGATCCCTGATGCAATGACTATACAGGACGCCCGCCCGAAGACCACTGATGGCGTAGTTGATTGCTATGTGATCGTCAACTGATGGCAGTTGCGATTTGAGCATCAGGAATTTTCTGTAATACCCACGAAGAGTTTCCTTTTTCTGCTGCTTGTAGAGGGATAACTCGGCCAGGGCGTCTATGTCGGGTCGGTACCCTTGAAAGTTGAGCAGGAATTTGTTGCAAAGCCCTTTCTAGGACTTGATGGATAGTGGCAGTAACCTGGTATACCAAGTCAAGGCCGATCCTTCGAGTGCAATGATTAAGGACTTGGCCATGGTGGCATCGTCCCTTCCGGGTGATGCGACGGCGACCTAGTAGCTCATGATGTACTGAGCCAGGTCAGTACTGACGTTGTATTTGGGGTAGGTACCGACCCTAAAGTTGGCGGGCCAGGGTGATGCTTGGAGCTGCAGAGCCAGGGGACTTCGCTCGTCGAGATAGTTGATCCCCTGGAAAGCGACAGCTGGTGGAATGAAGGGGCCGCGCTGTGGTTGGAATGGGTCTCTAGCTTGAGTGTATTGCTAGAGAGCCACTAGCAGTGTGAGGGGTCCACGCTGCAGGTTGTATAAGCCTTCTCCTTTCATGAGCGCGATCTCTTGTTCTAGCTCACGAGCTCTATGCTCCTCATCTTGTATCATCTAACGCACTTTGGCTTGCATGGTGACTCGTTGGCACTTGGCTTCGAGGATTTCTTTCTGCTTCTATAGGTGGTTGTTTTTTATGCGCAAAGCTTGTAGCTTTAGCTGGTGTTCGACCGAGATGCTAATGACTTCTCCGTCCTCTATGGTGTCTTCGCCTTCTGGTGGAGCGAAGCCTGGTGGTGGTGTTTGTGGTGCGCCCTCGGAACTGCAGGTGCGCACAGTGCCGTTGGGGGTGGGGTGATCTTTGCGCTATCTCTTGCTGTTGATAGGGTCGTCTTCGAAGGCCTCTTGGGGGTGGTGTCTGCGAGGGCTTTGCCTTTCTTCTCTGCCAGGAGTGCTGCCTTCGCTACGTCGTCAATGGATGCGGTAGCCTTCGAAGTTGCTCTCTTGGGGGCCATCGCAGGTTGTTTTTTCGTTGCACGAATGGTGGGCGCCAAATGTTGGAACTTGCCTTTTGAGACAGGTTGATTCAACAGAAAATTAGGAAGAGAGTTTGTAATGTTGTCACGGGATGTCAAAAGCTAGGTTAATCCCTTGTGCTAGGGCACAGTATGGGGTATTTATAGGTACTCGAGGGGCTGCCTATCCCTATCAAATACAATTAAACCCTCGAGTACCTAGTTTATCCCTAGAATATTCCCACGAGGGAGGTTACAGACAGTCATTATGGTGTACTTTATTACAGACACGGCCCAATTCACACATGCCCACGTGGGGCCCAGCGATGTGGGCCAGACCATACATGGGCCTCTCCCTATGGTGAGGGAGTGGGAGGTCCAGTGGTCTTCGGCGGAGCCTTCGTCTTGTCTCGTTAGAGCGAAGGGGGTCGAACAGGCCTTCGTCTGGTAAGCGCCCTTGGCCTGTCCGGCAGGTCTTGCGAATGCGAGGTGGGAGTCGACGAGCGAAGGGTGGCGTGTTTGCCTTCGTCCCAACAAGATCATTCATTGTAATGTGTTCATTTTGATGTATATATAATAATTTCTTACATCTAACAATGTGTATAAGTGATGATGTTTTACATTAATAACAAAAGTTGTATGTCACAATTATAATTTAAAAAGGGATGGAGATCCCCTGTCGGGGATTTATCCTTGCGAGAAACAGGGATGAGGAAGAAATGTCTCCCACAAGCATTCGTAGGGATTCCCACGGGAAAAATTTTTTGTCGCGGGGATGAGGATGAGGAGCTATTCTCCGATGGAAAATTCTTCATTGCCATCTCTAGTTGGGACCGCTTGATTGTGTCACCCTTGTGCTTGGACTTGTGATGGGATAGGTTGCACAAGGTTGGTTATAAGAACTCTTGTAATATAAGCTGAACAAAGAGCTCATACGTGCCTCTTCTCCAAATAGGAAAAGGCTAACAAAATAGTGTATATACTTATGCAACATATTACTCAAATTTGGGTTTTGTTTCGCCCTCGCCCAGGAGTGAGCTTGTTTAGCGCAGTATTGATGCTTTAGTTAATCTAATGAAAAAAGTATACAAAACCTCTTCTTCTTTAAAGGATAATCTATTTCACCCTCTTACTTTCAAAATCGGTTGTCTAATTCCTAACTTTACAAAACTAGACAAATAACATCCTGAACAGTTTTAGTGGGTGGTTTTAGTGAGGCGAGATTGTCACCGTGGCACCAGTTCTACCTATTTCAATTCTGTTATCTAGCAGTATCCAAAATTTATATAATTTTACAAACAAGTTCATAATCAGATATTATATTTGCACAATTGTTATGAATTTTAAAAGTACCAACTTAATTACTAAAAATAGAAAACGACATAAAAAGAGATTAATCGTTTTGTCCTAGATTCATTTCTTATCTTTTGATGCTAAAACTTCTACTAGAAGTATCAAATACTATTACTAAGCTTCTAAAATTTGGTTGAATTTATTAAACAAGTTAAATGACCTTACTTCTAATTACTAATTAAATCAATTTTACATTTCATTTTTAGAAACACTTAGCAAGCAATATTAAAAGATCTTCAATTTTTACATAGTCCTCCTATCAGCTAAAATAACTAACACAAATATTTCTAGAACTTTCGAAGAACTTTAAATATGGACTCATAACTTACACAAATATTTCTAAGAACTTTGTATGGGTCCACATTTAAAGACCTCAAAAAATTCTAAAAAAATGTGTAAGTTATCATAACTAAGAGGATTGTTATGTAAAAATGATCATTTTATTACTGTTTGCTAAGTATTCCTAAAAACAAATGTAGAATTAGTTAGTTATTAATTAAAAGAAAGGTCACTTAACTTGCTTATTAAAATCAACCGAAATTTTAGTTGTTTAGTAATAGTATTAGTTACCCCTAGTAAAATGTTTAGCCTCAGAAGATAATAAATGAGTCTAAGATAAAAAAAATATTAAGCTCTACCCATGTAGTTTTTATTTTTAGTATTAAGTTGTTACTACTAAAATTATAAAAAATTCGGACAAAACTTGTGTGCAAAACTATATAGATATTGGTACATCATAGAACTGAAATAGATAAAAGTGGTGCCATGGTGGCAATGTCACGTCCGGAGACAACACACCAGCAGTAACTAGAGCCACTGTAGCAATGCCACATCAGCAATAACCACACACTAAAACTATTCAGGGGATTTTTTTGTCCAATTTTATAAAGTTAAGGGGTTAAAGAACTGGTTTTGAAAGTGAAGCTGAGATAGACTACCCTCTAAAAGTGATGGTTATATAGACTTTTTCCTCAATCTATTTACTCCCTATGTTCTTAAATATATGATGTCGTTGATTTTTAAAAAAAACTTTGATCACTCGTCTTATTCAAAATATTTATTAAAAGTATAAAGTTTCAAGTCATACTCAAACAACCCTAAGTGATAAAATAAATCATAACAAAGTAAATGACAATTCATTTTTTCTGAATAAGACGAGGGATCAAAGTTTCCAAAAAAAGTCAATGGCATCATTTATTTAAGAAAGGAGCTAGTAAAAATAATGGTTAAATAACAAAACTTTGAGTTCCATCGATAAACTATCGTGAGACTTTTAAAAAGTGCAGATGTTTTTTTTTCACAAATACTTCTCAAAATTTACGTGTTCTCTAAAACTATTCATCGTATCGTTTGTACCACTCTGTTCATAAGTTTTGAAGTTTATATTGTTTCACAATACTTTTTCTGACGAGGAAAAAAAAGAATCGGACCAGACAAAAGTGGCAAAAAAGGGAAGAGCATATATATAGATTAATGACGTGGGGATAATCGCCTTCCCAATCAGAAACAACAAAACCAGAGCATCTCCAACAACAAACCCTAAAATAGAGTCCTAAAATTTAAAATAGGACCATATTTAAAATATTTAGGGTCTCAAAAGAAATGTTTACTCCAATAGTCAGACCTTAAATAATGCTATTTAGGAAATAAATCATGATATTAGGAAATAAATGGTTGGAGATTAAGTGAAAATGAGGATAGGGCTCCGGTATATGAGTACTATATTTAGGACCCGAGATACCGAGCCCTATAACCATTTGATGAAATTTTATAAAATAGGGCCGCTGTTGGAAGGATGTTTTATGGTTTTGAGCCCTATATTTAAAATAGGACCATATTTAGAGCCTCTCTTGGAGATGCTCTTAGAGTGATATTCTTAGTGAAGCACTCACAAAACAGACTTCACCAATTATTCCTGCAAAAACACATCATGAAGGGTCCATTAGTCCTATTAAATCAGACTTTGCTGCCCACAGAAATGGTCAGGCGAAGAAAAGGAAAACCACCACTCCTATTGTGATAGCGATTGACCACGACGGCAACCTTTCTTTTGCCGCTCAAATGACCTCAGCCACTAGATCATCATATCAAGAGTCGGACCATTATTTCTGGTTAAGTAAATATACCCTATATATTTAGGTCATGTTAGAATTGTAAAATACAATATATTAATAAATACAAAATATTGTATCAACCAACCATCCCTCTAACTATCTCTATAGCCTTCTATATATGGTTTTGCTCTCTAGTTTCTTCTATCTCTAGCAAAAGAGCCTCTAGCCTAGTGGTTAGGACTTCTAAATAGCACCTTTAACATCCTTCATTGTAAAAAAAGCCTTCATTGTGCCTCATCCGGTTCCGATTGGACCATTGCAGAGTGGACGGTTGACGCCGACCCGTTAATGATGGGGGCTAGAGTTCAAGGATTTTTTCGGCCTGTACCAATGTTTCGGTCTCCTAGTATTGTACCAGAAGGACGGTCATTTCCTCCCCGACTGAGGTTTTTTTAGGTGCTTTGGACTTTTTGCATCTAAGTTTTTGTGAGTCGAAAAGTGTGGCTTTAACCATGTCTTCACCTCTATGGTAAATATGACTTTGGCACTAAACACCAAAAGGGATAGGTTGCAAAGAATAAACATAAAACCATCTCAAGGGCTCCTTAGAAGCTCTGCCAAAATTAGGTATTAGCATGCCGTAGAGAACTCTGTCTCTAATAGTTGGTAATATATAGCCTTCTTGGCAGGGCTTTTGAGCATTTTTAGCTTTAGCTTTTCTATAGCTCAAGGTGGAAGCTCTACCAAACATATATGTGAAAACTTCTTCGAGAATGTGGCTTCTTCAAATTCAATAGCTTTCACAAACTTGCGCGTTGAAGCCGCATTTTGGCTTCTACTGCCAAAGAGGCCCATAAACTTCTAATTACACATCCACAATATTCACCCTTCCCATCCGCTCTGAAATTTACAATCAGTAATTTAGCATGGAAATCCCCTACACTAGAAGGTCGATCTCGATGACTCTTGTCTCCATCTCTTCAACTCCAACAAGGTAAACCCTAGCTCTCTATCATCAAAGTGGCTAGGGCCACATATGTCTTGCTGGAGGTTGGTTGGAGGTGCTTTGTGGTGCGATTGGTATAGGGCATGCGCTAGTTGGGCTATAGATGCAGTTTTTAAGAGCATATAAAATAGATTGCTTGAGTTTGTTTTTTATTCTAATTAGTTTTTAAATCATCTAGACAACACATGGTAATTCTCTAAGCACTTGGCTATGTTCTAAGAAACAAAAGGTAGAATACTTTAAACAATACAATACGCATAATCCACCAATTTGACAATTTTCAAGTCAAAATATGCTCGAGTTCTAAATGTTTCAACCATGTTCCTCTTTTGGATTCACAATAATGACCCATCTATGTTGCGATATATAGTCTAAATACAAGTTGAGTGGAAGGCGTAGAATAATGGTTTCTCCTTGTCCCTATTCCTAATCATTGCAAGGGTTGGCACTAGTGAGAATCCAACAAAAGGAGGCAGTAGAAAACATTTTGGCTTCTCAACTTATTTGGTAGCAGCAATTCACGGTTGAATTCCCAGGTATAAGGGTAAATATAGGATCATTGTTTAATGTTAGCTAAAGTACATTTCTCAACCTCCAAATTGCACATCACTCCAATTTCAACCTTGAACTAGATATGAATCCAAATAGTTTTCTAATTTAAATCAAATTAATTATTAGTATATAGATAATAGATTTCTTACAATTATTTTTAGAAAACAAAAAAGAGGAGTAGTTTGGGAACCAAATTCATTTGGTTTAGATAGTTGAAAGGTGTAAGTTACCATATTTTGTAGTTCAGGATTGAAAACCGAAGAGCGGATTTCTTTGATTTAGATAGCTGGAATGTGTGCAACATGATGGTTGAAAAATATACTTTATCCTTTCAAGTATATCAGTGTTAACCAACTTGAACAACAGTGTCTCTGGTAATAAGGCTTCTTTATTGATTATCGCAACCATAGCTGAACTCATACATAAGCTCGAAGACCTTATCACAGGTTCAAATTAAACCTAATGATTCACGGTTTTGGAAAGGCCTTTTGAAGATCAAGAAATAATTTCTAAAATGTGGTACCTTTAAAGTAAAAGATGGTTGTCGGACTAGATTCTTGGAGGACACTTGGATAGGTTCTAAATCCCCGAACTAGATTCTTGGAGGACACTTGGATGGGCGTCAAATCCCTTAAGCAACAATTCCCTAGCCTATATAATATAATCAACTATCTCCCATGTGACAGTGACAAATTTCTTAAATCATATGACATTAAATATCTCCTTCTGGCAACTTAGTATAACCTAGTAGCAAAAGTCTCCCATATTCAACTTATAATGAAAATATGTATTTACTTGAAACTTGCATACACATGGAGAATTCTTAGTGGTCTGTGTATCAATTTCTAATGAACTAGAGTTCGTTGTCCTCTAATAAGTTTATATAGAAACCAAAAATCTCTTTAAAGGTAAAGATTTTTCTTTGGTATTTTCAGTAGGGATTAATTTTAACAAAAGATAACCTAGCTAAAACAAATTGGAGTCGACAATGAATATGTTGTTTTTGTAACCATAACGAAGCAATTAAACACCTCTTCTTTTATTGCCAACATGCTAGGATTGTTTGGAGAATAGTACAGATTGCTACTAGGGGAAATCCACCAAGAGCCACAACTCATTTGTTTAGGAATTGGTTGACGAGCATTGGAAGTAGAGAACTAAAAGAGATTTTTGTACGAGTGCCAGCTATGTTATGGGAAATTTGGTACACTCGTGATGATATTGTTTTGACAAAAAAGATAGCCTTGCTTCATACAATTTATCTTTAGGGAGTGTAAGGAAAATGGACCTCGCCCCATTTGATTAAGGGATTTTGGTGTTTGATGATCAACATAACCTTGTGGATTAATGTTTTCCAGCTGTCTATGTTTGTAGTTCATAGGATGCAAATATATTTTGGACACAGGCTATGAGGATGCAACACCTCAAAAGAAGATATTATTGAAGATCAACAAGTATCAAGCGAAGTCTAAGGCATGAAGGAAGGGCAGCCACACGCGGATGGTCTGCCTTCACTAGGCCCTAGGCAGACAGTCTAGTGGCTCACTGGACAGGCCCGTGCCACCTAACGAACTGTCCGATGCACCAACGGCTTGCGCACCAAGGGCTAGTTTTTGGTGCCACGCGAAGGAGAGCCACAGGAAAGTCCGGTGTCAGGACTGGATAGTCTGATGTGGAGCTACAACGCGCCAACGGTCAAATTCAAACAACTATCTCCAACGGCTAGGTGCATCGGACAGTCCAGTGTGCTGCAGAGAGCAGCATCTTCCTCCCAACGGCTATAATTGAGTGGGGAGCCTATTTATACCCCCTTGACCGGTCATATGGAGAGTGTGGAGCACATGAGACCTATCCCAAGCATAGAGGCACATTTCCAAGAGCTCCATTACACAAGTGCTAAAGAGAATCACTCGGTGATTAGTATAGGTGCTTTTGTGTAGTGCTTAGGCTAGTTAGATCGCTATTGCGCTTGCATTAGGTGATTCCTAGTTATTTTAGTGAGGTTAGAAAAAACCACAAAACCTTTCGGCTCTTGCCCGAGCCTTTGTAATTCTACCGAGTGGGGCGAGAGTTTTGCGAGAACACATCAACTGAGTTTGTGGTGCAGCCGCTACCGTGTACCGAAGGGAACGAGACCCGTAGCGTTTCGGCCGGAAGCTCGATAGTGAAGACAATGGGGGAGCGTCCGAGAGGAGGCTAGAGAAGCGAAGTACCACTTGCTCATGGGAAGGCCCACGTCTCTCTACGGAGTTAATCGTCCGTGGTGCTTGGCCCTCGCGTGGGCTACCCTTTGCGTAGGGGCACCAACAAGGATTAGCCGAGACCTTGCGCGGTTCCGTATACCTCGGTAAAAATACCGGCGACGTCCACGGAAGTTTGCATCTCTACCTTTGCTATTTAACTTCCGCATTTACTTTGAAGTACTTAAGTTTCAATCTCTCTATTCCTAGCTTAGAATTGTTAGGATTGAAATTTAGGTTGCAAAACTTATTTTGCAGTAGAGATTACAACATTTAGACAAAACCTAGTTTGCTCATTTACATAGTTTTTGTTCTAGAATTTATTTGTGGTCTAGTTTAGAGAAAGTTCTTGAAAGTTCTAATTCACCGTGTCTTAGACGTCACCGTTTCCTAGAGGAAGTTTATTGTTTAGGGTTTTTGGCGATACTGCAGCACGAAGATGCAAGAGAGACTTTTCACTTGGACTGCAGCGTGAAGATGCAAGAGAGACTTTTTCACTTGGCAAGCAAGGCATTTTGGAGATCGTTGCTCTAGATATTTTCGCGAGGAGTGGATGGAGTAGCAATAATAAACTTTGCTTATGAGCTCTTGTATTTGCTTTTGTTAAAGTTTCCTAATTATCTTTTTTATCAGCTAATTATTAGCTGAATACATTCTAAGAGTGGCTGTGTGCGGCAGAGGCTGGATCCTTTTGTTTTCTAAAGAAAACTGAACTCATACACGATCCTCTATAGGGAATTAAGTACACACTTGGGACATGTATTTACACAACAGACACATACACACACAGGAAAGAAAGGAATCAAGATGGGGCAATATAATTACAGAGAAACCATCCAGTCCACAGATTGATCTGAGAATGAAGATGTCCCAGGGCCTTACAGTTCTAAATTCTTTTTTTTTTCTTTCAATTTTTCATCAAGCACATCATACTCTGCACTTCTCCCTCTGCTACATACAACGCCGGAGAAGGATAGCAAAACACAATCGCAAGGAGGGGGAAAAACTTGATTTTGAACGCGGCATAGCAGTTTTCCAAGAACCTAGGGGCTCCATGCATTGGAGAACAGGTCTACGCGTACACAGAATGCAATGCAATATAATGGCCCGACTCATTATTCACCGGTCAAGGGGCTCCGTCTGGTCCATGATGACCTGGCCCTCGGACACCTCCGCGAGCGACCGGAGGTTGCACTTGAGCAGCGCCTCCACGAAGTAGCAGGTCTCGTCCTTGGTGTTGCCGTCGGGGACGTCGACGACGAAGGACTCGATGACGAGCGTCCCTGGCCGGCCGTCGATGACCTCCGGGTGGACGGTGAGGATGGAGGAGTAGTTCTGCGGGCAAAGGAAAAGGAAGATGAGAAGCAGCACTCAGCAGATGAATTAGACTAGTCGTCAGCTCACACACGCTGGCGTTCTTGCAACCAACCCAAGGGTCAGGGCCGGATAAACTTATATCCAGGTGGCGTCCATCGTCCATTATCCAGGTGCAACGCATGTGAGTTGTGACCATGGGCCACTTGTTGCTATCGCTGGCCGACGAGTGAGGGCAAACGGACGGAGCACGAGAAGCGACAGCGAGTGACAGGTGCTCATGCGATGAACTTGGCATGTAAGGTCAAAGGATGGCAAGTCAGTGCCATGCTTGGAGTTGAGAGCATGCAAACATCACCCGGTACATAACAACAACAACAACAACAACCGCTGCTTGTTTTCTAGTTAGATAGACGACAAGAGTTTGTTGGGGATGGCATCGTCGCAGGGCAGCACATCAAGATGCATCTGGCAGCGTACGCATTTGAGGTGGTGGGGAAAATATCTCGCATGGGCAGCACAGAATAGATAGATGAAGAACAGAGCATACCTGCAGCCTGTGATCGCCTCCAACGAACCTGACGCTGAGAATGCGCTCCTCGTCGTCTAACAGCTCGAGCCTCTCCGTGCTTCTTGTGGCCGGCAGCCCGGACTTGACGTTGACCTCCCTGACGCTACCGATCTCGATGTTCCCCTTCATCTCACACCGGCTCACGAAGGGCTTGAAGAGCTGTGGCTGGTCGAACCGCCTCACCAGGGACCAGACCTGAGAGACAAGACCAATTACTCGATCATCAGGCACTTCAATGCATGGTTAAGCTTTAAGCAGGTGACCAAGATTGATTAATCCACACTTTCAATGTAACAGACGAAGGAATAAACAGGTCCCCCGGTTGCTTGCTATTCAAGTAGTATTAAGTGTTCTGCATAAACACTGCACAGCTCGATCAGGCTCAGCTGAACCATCGCCAGCAATTGTAACAGGAAAAATGGCAGGAACGGTGTACTGTCTACAAGTCAACTAAACACGCTTGAAGAATATGACATCTCTTCTAATCAGAGGCACAGTACACAGTTATAAAATGAGGCTTAGAGCCCCTTGAGGTTGCTAAGCATATTCACAAGCATCCTTTTGGAATATGCTGAAAACTTGGGCTGGAAAGTCAGCCAGAAACGATGGTTCCCTCTGAAACAGTAATCAACTCAGCGCATCGTATCGCATAGTTATGCAAAAGCTGATGTGTTTTTTTTTTGGGGTAAGATTACTAGTTTTGCATCTGATCTTGTGCTGAAGTTGAACCACGTCCAAAAGGAGTGGAGTCCAAGTGAAGTGAAGCGTATCTCCCTCCCTCCCTCCACCACCACCGCCGTCTCGATTACTAGATTACTTGCAGAATAAAGCGGCAACACTTCAAAGCCTAATAACGCGGCGCGGGGGATACAGGCCAGCAAAACAATGCATGAGCAGCCAGATAGAAATCTCAAAGTAATTAATCTGGCGGAAAGCAGATTCAGCGAGCGGGCATCTCGCGAGGTGCGGGTGGGGGGGAAGCATCTTCCCACCCACGGTGAGACGAGGTTACAATACTACAGAACGGCGAATTAAAAATCGTCGAGGCTTTTCTGTGTGTATCATTTGCCTTTGCAACCAATCATGCATCTCTCATGTTCATCTCGCGAGAGCTCAGAAAAAAATTCACAGGCGGTTTCTTGGCAGGAAATGCAAATCTTAGATTTCGGCTAAAGCGACGTGGGTCCTCCCAGCAATGGATCCGCCCGACCAATCGCGTGAAAAGAGAGAAAGGATGACGACGGGAGAGACGAGCAATCAGAAGCAGAGCAGGGCCGGTTCAAGTTCAAGACGGCATCCAAATCGGGCATCCTTGTTTCCTAATCAAGGAGCCGCGCATCGGCACTCCAAAACCGGGGCGCCAGGCGGCGGGGCCCCGCCAGACAAAAGGAGAAATCGAGAAACCGATCGAAACGATGTCTCGGCGGCGGATCGACTGCGCGAGCGTGACACAACACCCTACATACTCGCCATGGAAACGTGGAAACGGCACGGCGGCGCGGAGAAAAAGCATAGCAGAGCAGGCAGTAGGCGAGATTGATATATCTGATTCAGCGGTGTGGAATGGAAGGAAGAGACTGAGAGAGAGAGAGGCAGGCGCTCACAAGGTGGACGGGCGCCTTGATGTGCTTGGCGACGGCGGAGGAGCACTGGTGGTCGCGGGGCTCGTGCCGGTGGAACCGTCGCACGTAGTCCGTCTCCATGGCGCGCAGGTCGCAACGCTCGTCCGCCAAGCGCCACCGCCGCGGCGGCGCCGGCGTCTGCGCTCCTCCTCCTCCTCCTCCTCCTGCTGCTGCTGCTACTCCCACGCCTCCGTCCATCTCCACCACCATCACCGCCTTCGCCGCAAAGCCGGACACAGCCACCACGCTCGCACAGGCACAGCCCGGTAATGGAGGCGGCAGGGGCTTGTGTTCCGCACCGATGAAAAGCAGACGACGAGGTGCGGAGCGAGGAGGTGGAGTTTTGCCTTTGCCTTTGCCTTTGCCTTGCTTTGCTTGGTTTGTTTATGCCGCGGCGAGACCGCGAGGGCGAGGGCGAGGGCGAGAGGGAGAGAGTGACGACGACGACGACCCCTGGATGGCACAAAGGCCGCAGCCTCAGGTGTGGTTGTTATGCTATTGGGTGCCGCTTACAAGCAAGGGCCTACGAGAATTAGGAATGCCAGATATGCCCTCCGAGTTCGCCACTTTTGCTTCGGTTTGCTCGTGAAAACGATGGATGGCCCCATGGCGGACGGCATTATCTCGTTGCCTTTTTTTTGGTTTGGAGATAGGTGTAGATATGTTTTTTTTTTCTAAAACAAGGCCCCATGCACGTCGCATAATGGTGTTGTTAAGCTATCGGAGAGCAATATACGAGCAACTCCAATAATAATTATCAAAATTTTAGCTTTATAAATCACATATTTAAGAAGCTGTTAAATAACTTTGGGAGTTAAAAAGTGTGAGTTCACCAATAGTTTTATATTTATAGTTTTGTTTTTGTATCTATCCATATAAAAAATAAGTCACAAATGTCATCAATTACATTCATTGTCTACATAATACAGTCAACATTTTTTACGGAGTTGCTAAATGGTTGCCAAATATAGAGAGAAAATGAGGCTAGATGAGAAGTTGCTAAATTTAGTAAGTTTATTTAGAGAAATGTTGGAGAGGAGTTCTTATGTTGACTACCTAAATTATTGATTTAGGAAGTCTTTTAAAGAACAACGGGAGTTGCTCTTAGAAGGGATAATAATTTAGCAAGTTGCTATGAAGGTTGGTTCTAACTGCGTGATTTTATCGATTGCTGGTGTTGGTTGGTTACGCCGATCGGTCAGTACCAACCGCGTTGTGCTAGCGCCGAGTACCGGTTGGTCTCATGGATAGTCGATCGGTTGAAGATACGAGAGCGATTATGATTTGTTAGTTCGGTCAATACCAGCCGTCTTTAGCGATGTTGGACGTTTTGATTAGTCCACATGTGTTATATCAACTAGTCTTTTGTAAAGAGTTTGAAATACAATTTTTTTAAAAAAATATATGGAATATGGTTTATAAATGAAGGGATGTTTGGTTCATTCACACTCCTCACTCTCTATTTCTCTTCTATCACTCTGTATATCAGTCCTCTCACTCTCTTTCACTTGACCAAACCACCCTTGCCATGTCTTCCTCGGGCTCGATGTGGCTCGATGTTGAGATGGCCGAAGATGAGGTACTCAATATGTCGCATCAAACTATGATGGATGTGGTGGTGAAGATTGTAACACCCAGTCCACTCCCGGGCCAGTGGTACTAACTCCTAGCAGTCGTCTAAGATTATAGACCATCTCCACAAAACAACACGAGTCTTTTGTACATACTTTGTCCTCACTCAAGCGCACCCGAGAAGACTTACTTTGTCCTCACTCAAGCGCACCCGAGAAGACTTCCCAGTCGATCACCCATACCAAGATTGCTCTAGGCCAAGCACGCTTAACCAAGAGGTTCTTTCGAGATAGGCTTCTGAAAGAAAGATGCACCTTATTAGTATGAGTATTCTATCAATTCTATTAAATCTTAGGCCAGGATATCAACATCCAATCGGGCTAGGATATAACAATAATCCCCTTAGAAGACTGACGTCCTTGTCGTTCAACCCCAAGCCAAGAACCTCCCCTCTTGGGCACGTCTGTGTGTCTAGTGTCACCATATGCTATGCCATGCACCACTCTAGGCCCACATGCACCATGCTCCATATGCCCAAACCCCTAGCCCACACACGCTCGTAAAACCGAGTGGGTTGACTCTGATACCATTTGTAACACCTAGTCCACTCCCAGACCAGCGGTACTTACTCCTGGCAACCATCTAGGATCATAGACCATCTCCACAGAACAACACGAGTCTTTTGTGCGCACTTTGTCCTCACTCATACGCACCCAAAAAGACTTCCTAGTCGGTCACCCATCCCAAGATTGCTCTGGACCAAGCACGCTTAACCTAGAGGTTCTTTCGAGATAGGCTTCCGAAAAAGATGATGCACCTTATTGGTATGAGTATTATATCAATTGTATTAAACCTTGGGCCAAGATATCATCATCCAACCGGGCCAAGATATCACAAAGATTTCCTCTGAGTCTTTAGCGAGAGAAGCAAAGGATGCAGTAGTGGAGCTACATCAACTCGAATCACGAAACCACCCACAACTGGCTGATGTAAGACTAATTCAATGACCCATGTGTTTATCCTTCGCTCAACTTTCATTGAAGGTATCACATGCGGAGGAGTCTCTTTCTTCAAATCTTGGAGAGGTTAGGTGACCAACCCATATTTCTCTCTTAGAGTCGACGCACTCTATCGTAGCGGTTTCTTCTTAAACCAAAAAAGCATTGTTGCCCTCCTCATGCTCGCCTACAATAGTGTTGTTGAATCCATTGATGGGTATATCAAAATGGGGAAAAAGCTCGGCCTTAGAGTGCCTTGAACATTTTGGTAGGGGTGTCATTTCATGTTTTGGTGTGGAGTATAGTCATCGCCCTACTATTGACAATTTTATGTGTCTTTGAGCTAGGGGAGGAGAGTGTATTTTCTAGTATGATAGGTAGTATAGATTACATGCATTAGAAGTGGAGGAACTATCCCATTGGGTGGAAAGGGCAGTTTACTAGGGGATATGGGATCCCCGACCATCATGCTAGAGGCGGTTGCCTCATATGACTTATGGATTTTGCATGCTTTTTTGGGTTGCGGGATCAAATAACAATGTTAACATGCTCATCCAATCATGGTTGTTCACTGACGTCTCAAGGGAGAAACACCAAACATGCACTTCATGGTGAAAACATGAGTACAACCAAGGTAATACCTCGTCGATGGCATCTATCCATGGTGGCTAGTGTTTGTGAAGATTGTTCTCCTCCCACAGACTCTGAAGTAGTGAATGTTTGTTGAATGTCCGGAGGACGTGTGAAAGGACATATAGAGATCATTTGGGGTCCTCAAGGCACACTTCCATATTATTGCTAGCATATGGCATTCTTTTTCCCTGCTAAATACTTGATGTGATTGTGCATGTATGTATCATTATGCACAACATGATCATTGTGTATGAGCATGAAGAAGCATACAATATGGACAACTATGAGATAGTCGAGTACTGCATTGTAGCACCAACTACCACTCCTAAAACATCCATGAGCTTTATAGCCATCATTCAACGTGAGACCACAATCCATTCTAGTCTAGTATATAATTAGTCCCAAATGATTAAATGGAGCATGTTTGGAATCTACGTCATGACAAGTAGATTTTATTTATGAATTATGTATTTTATTAGTTTCATGAATTATATAATTTTTTATAGCTTATGAATTATGTAATTTTTATTAGTTTAACTATGTAATTGGGTGTGTTTTTATTTTAATAAAATAACATGCTTTTTGTCAATTCGAAGTCTATAAAAGAAAATTGATGTGCAGTTGTTGATCACTTATTCTCAAATGCTATAAATTAAGAACAAGGCAACACAATTGTTACTGGTTGAAGACCTTCGTCCTTCGAAGCATTATTTCCTCTTGGATATAATGATCTTCAGACGAAGGTCATGAAGGACATACCTTCATCATTTCAGCATATAAATGTGTAAGTAAATAAGAAAGTGAAGGAACACAAAGAAATAAGGGTAATAATAATTATATATCAATGATCTATTTATTCTTGTATTCCATAAACATGAATAAACACCAACAATATTTATATTACATTGGTACCTTCGGCTTGCCGAAAGGTGAGGGAGCGAAAATGACGCGAGAGTGATTACAATCCAGCGTGAACAGTACGATGTTACTGTTCATATATTTATAGGCACGGGAGCATCTCGGATAAAAGTACATTTATGTCCCTGGTAACTATCTATAATCTTAACATGAATTATTAAGGACTGTATGGTCTTTATCCTCTTTCAGTCGTTATCATACTTGAGCTTCGTCAACATGTCCAGTCGAAGTCCTTTGGCTTCTAGTTTCGCCGCCCATTCTTTATTTCCCTTTGTTCTGTCATAAGATAAGTTCTCCATCCCAAAGCTGAAACTTCTTGTAACTATTCATAATCATACTGAAAACATATGGTTAGTCACATTTTTTAGGACCTTCGGAAGAGGAAGGCCCCGAACAGTAGCCCCTTGCAATATTAATTTGTTTCCTTGTGATAAATTTAGACTGCGACGTGAACGAAGGCCTTTAGCCGAAGGTCCAAAAAAACACCTTCCCTTCGCTAGAATAGCGAACGACACTGACATGCCAGACCCACCAAATCGTGGGGCACTAGGCATTAAATAGGAGCTCGTATTGAAAGCATTTCTTGTGCCATTTCAGTTGCTTACACTGTACTCGTCATTGTAAACTTTCTTGCTTTATCGAGTTTTGATCGGATTTTAAGTTTCGCCATTTCAAGAAGGTTTGATTTGATGGCTGACGAGAAGAAGACTATCGACCCAGCGATGTCTGAGTTTTACGAAGCTATGGAAAGAACAAATGCAGAAAAGATTGCGCATGACACACTAGCTGGGATATCTGAGGGTTCCAGTGATAGTGAAGACTTTGATGCAGAAAGTGAGAATGAGGGTGTCGAAGATCGGCCCTGAAGATCAAGCCATGTTGTCTTCGGGAAGATCGGCCCTGAAGATGCAAGGAAAAATTGATGCAATGAGGGGAAGGTACTTCTGTGACATTTCTATTGTTAGAACTGGAGGGGAGAATAATGTCCCTCTGCCCAAAGCTGACGAGGTGGTCGTCTATAGAAGCTTCATGAAAGCAGGGCTTCAATTTCCTCTGGATAAGATGCCGGTTGAAGTCCTAAAAACTTTCGAAATTTACCTTCATCAGCTTACTCCCGAAGCCATCATCAAGATGGGAATCTATATTTGGGCCATGAGGAGCCAAGGGTTAGAACCAAATGCAAAATGCTTCTGCAACATGCATGAATTGTCTTATGAGACGAAGGCCACCGGAAAAGAGCAATATCACAACAACTTCGGTTGCTACAACTTCGTAACCCGCTCTGAGGTAAGCAACGCAGTTCCAACATTTTGCAAGAGATGGTCGGGGGCCTGGATGCAAGAACGGTTGTATGTGAAAAATGATCTGGTTGAAAGGGAAGACATCAAGGGGATTATCCAACATCCTATATGGTCTAACTTCGGCATTAGAAGACCATCCCTTGCCCTTGGGAATGACATACAAGCGTGCCAAGCTGCTTTTAACACAGTATGCACTTACATAGGCACCAGGAACTTAGTCTAGGAGCATATTGCTTACAAAGTGTGGCCACTCGGAAGTGGGTGGGAGATGCCGAAGGAGGCTGCTGCTGGGTCTAGCCAAAGTGGCTTAATTTACTTGAAGTATACGTTCAAATACAGGAGTCAATTTGATGATCCAAACGATGACTGGCTAGATGTCATTGAAGCAACCAGTGATGAATTGCTTGGTGCTTATTCAAGGGCCGAAGATGATGCTATGACGGCGGCCTTCGGAGGTCGAGGCAAGAAGAGGCTGAATAGGGTTTTTGATGTCATTGGTTTCGTATACCCAGATTACTGTTATCCTTCGTGAAAGCAAGGAAAGAACAGAAGAGCTGCTGCTTCAGCGATCTCTAATACGCCGAAGCCGAAAAAGTTAAGGTTTTGACACATCGCCCCAAGCGCGCTGAGACGGCCAAAGAGCCAAGGCCTGTTGAAGAGTCTTCTTCTGTTTTTGAGTCAAGTCACTCCGCTACTGCCGAAGCTAAGACAGAATTGGCCGAAGAGCCAAAACCGAAGATAGCAGCAGAGCAGCTGAAAGCTTTGAATCCGTTGCAAGAGACAACTATCGAAGGTACCAAAGATTGCTGCAATAACTCCAAAGTGAAGGAGGATGGCCAGCATACTAGACGTTGTTATAGAATCTGTAAAGGCGTCGACTCCTGCCTCAGCACCTGTTGTAGAGGGCGAAGCCCTAAAGAAATCTAGCAAAGCTATCATGGCGCAGACCACTGCTGAAGCTGGATCGTCAGTCCCCGCCGAAGCAAGATCTTCGGAGGCTACTGAAGAAGGTACCAAAACAAGACCTTCGGAGGCTGCTGGAGCACCATTAATGTTGGAAAAAGAAGGTGCTGCTGAAGAATCTGAATCTCCTGCCCCCGGAGCGCCTACCAAAGAATTGGAATTCATAGTGCGATATGCTTCGGGGAAAATTATCGAAGGAGCTAATTACCGAAGCGCAACATTATGTCAGGGATCTGAAGTACCCTCGAGGGTCCTTGGTATATAGTGGCGATGACAAAGATGACTTCCTTTATTGTCTGCCAGACAATAAGGAGATACATGTATGTTGGGAGATGGCAGACAATGTAGGATATCTGAAGCTTGAATTAGGCTTGTCTGCAATGACGAAGGACCAGCTCGCAGATAGCCTTGCCTATAACAGTCTGAAGGTGAGAATATTTTAACTTGTTGGAAAACAGATTATTTTTGTAGCTTACTTCTTTATAAGTATGTCTTATCGTTTGTTTTTGTATGGCTTAATTCTGAGCAAGGCTTTAAAGGCCCAGAAGAAAGCAGAAGATGAAAGCTTCCAGTTAGCTCTTGGAAATCTTGGATCAGAGGTTATTACACTAAGGAATGAAGCTCTTGAAAAAGACAAAATACTGCACAAGCTGAAGCACAAGCTGAAGCCATCCTTAGTGGATAGGCTGAAAACCAGCGAAGCCAAGCTTAACGCACAAGCTGAAGCTCACAAAGCCGAGGTTGAAGATTTAAAGAAAAAACTTGCGGAAATAAATGCTACGAAGTATCCATGGAATGCACGAAGAAACTGAAAAATAGCTTTGAAAGGTGGGAGCATACTCATCAGAGCAAAAATTTATTCGTGGTGATTCTAAAGGGGTTATCCAGTGGATCGGTGAAGAGGTTGAAACTTTTGAAGAAATACTTAGCAATCATGGGGACTTTTCTGCCTTCGCCGGTGCGTGAGGGGTTGCAACAATTTTGGAGAAAACCGGCTATGAACATGTTAAGGCTGTAGCCCAGGCAGAAGCCATCTTCTCAACAGACGACACGAAGGAACCTTCGGCCGATGCTTCTTTGATGGGCGGGAAGTTTTATTCTGATGTTTGGATGAAGGGCGGCCGTGAGATGGCCGATGAAGCCATAAAAAAGAGTGAAAAAGAATCTCACGACACCCGAGAAGAGGCAAAGCAAGCTGAAAAGCTGCAGAACGCGCAATGATTATAGGTATCCTTTTAAAGCTTTTTGTCTCGTTGTTTGTTTCTAGCTTCGAAATTCACCATTATGTCCTTTATTAC
The DNA here is from genome assembly GCA_029449295.1 of Zea luxurians. Lineage (NCBI taxonomy): Eukaryota > Viridiplantae > Streptophyta > Magnoliopsida > Poales > Poaceae > Zea > Zea luxurians. The sequence continues at coordinate 80,328,884 of JAOPSE010000011.1, forward strand.
AGTCGGCCTTTCGCCACCACCGGAGCCATACAACCCTGAAGCTGACCCAGTTATGAAAGAGGCTTTAGATGTAATGAAGATTGCTAACGAAGTTGTTGACGAACTATTACATGAAGCGGCTAAAAAAATACTGAAAGAAGATTAAATTCTTGCATACTAGGAAATGTAATGCTTGTGTATGGTTGCCTTCATGTGTACGGGTCAAACATCAAATATTTGTATGTATACTAATGTAATATATTTTTTGTGATGCATGAAATTTGTGTACATACCATTTTTGAGCCTTCGGCGAAAAAACACCTTCCCTTCTTTTCATGCTTCACAAAGAGAATTTTCCTTATGCCAATGGTGATGAAGGTTGCCTTTGAATAATAAGTTATATCCACCAAAAATATATGCTGTGGCATATCACATTCTTTTGCAATTCGACAAGTATTTGTGAAGGAGCAATCTCCCTTCTTTCTCCTCAGCCTTTTTCTGATGCAAGATGATGTATGATGTGATGTTATGCGATATGTTATGATGGTATGATGTGAAATAATGTTTATGCCGAAGACAAAAAACCCACACGAATACACAACCAGACTCTGCATCCCCTTAGGAATGACTTTGGAGTCTCTTCACCTTTTACTTAGGTGGTATTTCAGCTCTGCATTCCCTTAGTAACGACTTTGGAGCTAAGCTCTGCATCCCCTTAGGAACGACTTTGAAGCTTCTTCACCTTTTATTTAGGTGGCATTCAAGCTCTGCATCCCCTTAGGAACGACTTTGGAGCTTCTTCACCTTTTACTTTGGTGACATTTTGGCTCTGCATTCCCTTAGGAACGACTTTTGAGCTTCGAAACTTACTCTACGGTCCCTTAGGAACATCTTTGTTGCTTCAGAACTTACTCTGCGTTCCCTTGAGAACGGCTTTGTAGCTTCAGAACTTAATTCTGTCACACTCGATGGTGTAACCACAGTATTATTACATCAAGTTGAAAGTTAATCCCTCCTGTATTGTTTATCTTGCAAGAAAATATAAAGGCAGAAAGAGTTAAGATACATTAGATCAACATATTCCTTGGCCAAGCCTCTGTAGTCCCTTTAGTAGATGTGCTTCGATTCAGGCACAGTGCTGTTGGCTGTGCGAGCTTTGGACTCCTCCCGAAGGTCGCACTGTTGCTGAGTATGATTGTGCCCTTCTGGCTACTGATTGTTAACCAGCGGTGGTGGTGGTGGCAACTGAGGTCAGGAAGCTCGGGAATGACTTGTCGAAGCAACAGAAGTCATAGGTTGTTGATTGCCTACATATTTTGGGATGTATGGGGAGTAGCACGAAGCAGTGTGGAGGACTTGCTTCGGCTGACTCTGCCGTGCCTCGGCTTCAGCAATTTCCTTTTGCTTCTAAATTGTGACCTGGCATGTCCTTGTTGTATGGCCCTTGTCCTCACCACAAAAGAGGCAGTACAACTTTATGGGTTGATTGCCGAACCTTCCTCCACTAAAGTTTCTTCCTCCTCTGCCTCTCGGAGCTGGTGGTCTGAAAAAAGTCTGTTGCATGCTCGAAGACTATGAGCTATGATGGTTGTTCTGAGCATTATTGGCCCTTTCATCGTTGGCATTGGAGTTATGAATTGACCGGACATGCCTGGGATGAAGTATTCCTCTAAAGCCCCTGGTCATTTCAGAAAACCTATACGCTTCCTCCCTTCTTTGGCAAAAATCATTATCAGCCCGGATGTACTCATCCATCTTCTGAAGGAGCTTCTCCAGGGTTTGTGGGGGCTTCGTGGCAAAATATTGGGTTGTAGGTCCTGGCCGAAGCCCCTTGATCATGGCCTCAATGACAATTTCATTGGGCACTATAGGCGCTTGTGCTCTCAAACGCAGAAACGTTCGGACATACGCTTGAAGGTACTCCTCATGGTCTTGCGTGCATTGAAACAAAGCCTGAGCAGTGACTGGCTTCGTCTAAAAGCCTTGGAAACTGGTGACTAGCATATCCTTGAGCTTCTGCCATGATGTGATTGTTCCTAGCCGAAGGGAGGAATACCAGGTCTAGGCCACGCTTCTGACTGCCATGACGAAGGATTTTGCCATGACAGCAGCGTTGCCCCCGTACAAGGATATTGTTGCCTCGTAACTCATCAAAACTTGCTTTGGATCCAAATGCCCATCATACATGGGCAACTGGGGTGGCTTGTAGGATTGTGGCCATGGGGTAGCCTGCAATTCTGCTGCCAGAGGAGAAGCATCATCAAAAGTAAAGTTACCATGATGAAAGTCATTGTACCATTCATCTTCGTTAAATGAGCTCTCCTGACAAAGCTCCCTGTGCTGAGGCCTTCGGTTCTGATCATCTTGGGTAAGATGACACATCTCCTCAGCGGCTTCGTCAATCTTCTTCTAAAGATCAGCCAGCCGAAGCATCTTCTCCTTTTTCCTTTACACTTGTTGATATGGATTGCTTCTAAATCCCTGATTTTCTGGTCAATCTGCTCCTCCTGAAGAGTTGGGCTAGTGGCCTTTCTCTTTTGGTCCTAGCCTCTCGCAGAGAGAGTGCATCCTGATTTGTGTCTAGTGGTTGCAGGGCAGCCCTGGCATCGTTGCCTTCTTCGGCGGCATGTCGAAGGTGGATTCTTTGCCGAAGGTTTGTGGAAGTGAGTTCACCGGAGGTGGGCGCCAATGTTGATCACTTGTTCTCAAATGCTATAAATTAAGAACAAGGCAACACAATTGTTAATGGTTGAAGACCTTCGTCCTTCGAAGCATTATTTCCCCTTGGATATATTGATCTTCAGACGAAGATCATGAAGGACATACCTTCATCATTTCAGCATATAGACGTGTATGTAAATAAGAAAGTGAAGGAACACAAAGAAATAAGGGTAATAATAATTATATATCAATGATCTATTTATTCTTATATTCCATAAACATGAATAAACATCAACAATATTCATATTACATTGGTATCTTTGGCTTGCCAAAAGCTAAGGGAGCGAAAATGACGCAAGAGTGATTACAATCCAGCGTGAACAGTATGATGTTACTGTTCATCTATTTATAGGCATGGGACGCAGCCCGGATAAAAGTACATTTATGTCCCTGGTAACTATCTATAATCTTAACATGAATTATTAAGGATTGTATGGTCTTTATCCTCTTTCAGTCATTATCGTACTTGAGCTTTGTCAACATGTCCAGCCAAAGTCCTTTGGCTTCTAGCTTCATTGCCCAGTCTTTATTTCCCTTCGTTCTGTCATAAGAGAAGTTCTTCATACCAAAGCCGAAGCTTCTTGTAACTATTCATAATCATGCTGAAAACATATGGTTAGTCACATTTTTTAGGACCTTCGAAAGAGGATGGCCCCCAACAGCAGTGATGTGGATGTAGACTAGTGTCACACCCGGATTTAAGGGCAAATCCTGATGCATCTTGCATGTGCACCAAAATAAAATACCACACATACAATGACTCAGTGTATAGAGACGAATGTCATAATCTTTATTACATAACGAGAATGTCTTACAAATAACTGATAATAAATTAAATCAAACTAAGATAACTATTACCACGATGCCATAGTTGACTAGGAGACAACGTTTAGATCTTATCTAACTCATCATAGTAGTCCTCCTCCGGTGGCATCTGCTCTTGACTTAGTGTGATTATAGTAAGGGTGAGCTCTCATATGATCGTTGCTCAGCAAGTATGGGAAAAATGTGTATGATCTCACTACGGTTGGGGCTCATGTGTAGTGTAATGCTTACCAAGGATAATAGTTAAGGTTGTGCATTGCTTTTTAATTTTTTTGGTCAAAATTTTATTAGCAATTGCTAAGTATAAGTAAATACCAACCCAATTAAATACTTGATCAATATAGAAATATCATATAGAAATCCCATAATGCAATGCATGATAGGTTAAGTTTAATTCCATAAATTACTCATGTGATGGTCCAAGCCGCTCATGATCATGAGCACGACTGATATATCAGTTTTACACTCTGTAGAGGTGGCACATTATTACCCACAAGTCGTGAACCCTTATTTGTCTCAGATTGGATAGACCCTTAAACACTACCAAGCTGAGTAGGAAAGGGCTCACTACAAGGCCTTTACAAAGTTCCACTAGCATGAGAAAACCCACTACAGTTTTAGGACGTAAGAAGGATAGGCATTTTTCCACGGTCTGTAAGCCCATCGCAATAATTATAGCCATCACTATACTCTATAGCGATGTCTTCCCGCTTGCCCCTTTTGGGAAAGGATTATCCCACACTAGCTTTCCTAATTAATTGGCCAAGACCAGAGCCATATAGTCCTTGTGGTTGCACTGTTGTCTCAGGTGATCGCTCCATGTTCCAATTAAATAAATGATCTTATAATGTATAATAATAAAGCCAACAACAGTAATGAAACATGATCATAATTCAGATATAATATAAATCCCAAAAACAGGTAAAGCAATAGCAAGACTACCCAATAGTTCAATTGTATGCAAGGTGTGGGGTTAAAAAACTAGGTAACCTATTAGGTCCCATCAATTTAACCTAAACGTGCCATGGTGATTGATAGAATCATGAATATTACTAGGTCAAAGAATATGATCAAGGGCATAACTTGCCTTCTTGTAACACCCAAAATCCTATTTTGGGATTCATAAGAGTTTTTGCCAAAACATTTAAGTTATAATGTCTTTTAATAGATCCCTTTTTCTTATGAAGTCTCTCTCTCTAAAATAATATTATGGATTGGTATGCAAAACCTAGATCTGAAACTTAAAACTAAAAGTTGGAATAATAACTAAAAGAAAGACTTTCAAACTATCTAACTTACCAATGTATATATATGTGGATTTAAATAATTCACGGTAAAGAATATATATACCAACTTTTCCTGAATAACTAAATAATATAAAAATTTAGAGTGTACATTCAAAAGAAATATCTTATGAAAATAAAATATGAGTATGTGGCTTATATTTTGAGGCAGGTGGTTATACAAATATTAATACGAATCTAATAAAACCTTTACATATTTTGTTGAGATTTTTTTTGATGCGTCCACATTGAAATGTGAAAATTCAAAACCTAGACTTGGATTGAACTTAAAAATAGGAAAAAATAAAAGGAAAACTAAAACCAGGAAAAAAGAAAGGAATGGGGAGCCTTCCTGCTATTGGGCCCAAATCTCGCGCCCACCGGCCCACTTCGCATGAGCCACTCAGTCCAGCTCGCGCCTGGATGCACTTGACGCTGACTTGTGGGACCCCACCGTCAGGGTCTCGCCCGCCCACACCTCTCACTCCTATCACCGCCACGTGGAGCCCACGTTCTAGATTCGTTTCGTCCTCACCATGGATATGCTTCAAACCAGCGCGGAGATGACAGAAATCATCGTTGTGCCTAGGGTCTATCCCGAATGAACCATTGGTAGGGAGTATAAAGGCAGCCCTAGGTCACCCTGTCCATAGATCGAATCGACAAAAGTCGAACCGAGTGCTGGGAGGCTCGTGATGGTCACCGCGTGGGGGATAGATATCCCCCGGGTCCACTAGAAGGCGAAAGATCCTTGCATGGGGCAACGGGCCAGTTACCCCGCAAGGCCATCTCATCGTGGGTCGGGCAAATACTACAAGTGGAATGGGCCAACCCGAGAAGACAATGGACTCGAGCCCAGATTGTCCGTCAGATCACGCACTACCCCAAGAAACCATCCGACTTTCTAGCGCGTGCCACCCTTGAATGTCAGGATGATTCAAGGAAAAGTTGGCAAGTTTTTCTGAAGATTGGTTAAGCCGGTTCGCTATTAGTTAGGAGATATATTGGAAAAACGTCATCACCGTGTACGTAGGGAGTGCCCCATGGTCGTGTATATAAGGCCTAGGGGGAACCCCATCATTTTAATCTCATTAGCCCTTCTCCATTCAGGAGACACCACTTGTAACACACCACATACGAACCCATCCCAGGAAGTAGGGTGTTACACCTCTCAAAGTGGCCCGAACCTGCAGAAAATCGTCTCTCTATCTCGTGCCCCTAGCACGAACCATCGAGCTACAATCAACAACACCGTCCTACCAAAAAGCACCGCAAGGGTATCCCTGGGTGTGCGGTCAAACTCTAAACGCCGACATGTCGGGCGAATTGAAGGATGGTCGTTGCACCATCAAGTCGACTACGGTGCCGTTTGGGTTTGGTGATGTGGCATTGGGGCTTCAGAAGAGCGCGAGGATCACGCCTGGGGCCCCATCGGGTGAAGCGGGTTGCTTGGGTGAGCAAAGTCCTCGCTATAGTTAGGCCTCGAGCACCACGCCGCCATGTACCGTGGTCAGCGTCACCGCCTCATCTAAAGCATAGGTGAGTGGGTACTGTCGATTCGCCATGATCTCCTCTGTCTATAGCATCATCGGAATCGGTGTTTTACCAGCCGAGAGTGAGGAGAGGGTGAGAAGCGACCATGGTGTTGTCGTCGACATGTGGGCGCCACTGTTGGTGTTGTTGGAGGAAGAAGGAGAAATTGGGTCCGTTCGATTCACAACAGGCGGGTAGGATTAGATCTAGGGTGGTAAACATCATGCGCCGTTGATGCTCTGATGGTCGGCCATAATTATATCCTGGCATACCGGTTTGTATGTGGAGTACTAGCCATCCGATGGGGATCAGAAGGACGTAGTTCGATCTCGCGTGAATTAAATCTCGACCGCAAACCGCTAATCCATTGGCTGAAATCACACACCGATTGGGTTAAAGTGTAGATCTAATTTGTGCCATTGATGTTGGATCGGGTGGCTAGGGTAAGTTGATACCCCCTTCACCGAGTACATTTTGCATTGGAAACCCTCTGGTTTCCATTATTCAACCCACCGTTTACCTAATTTAAAGGAATAGCGGTTGGGTCCTCATTTCTCACAAAATTGTCCCTGGTATTTACAATTAAGTCCCTCGAAGCCATTTTAGGCATTAAAGAAATAGTAGAAACACCTAGAAACTTAGTAAATTCATAATTTTTGCATCTTAACTCTGATTTTATCCATTACAGTTGTGTTAGCTTCATAATAAAATTATCTAGACAATAACAACATTGTTCGTAGCATATCAAGCACTTTTATACTTAGATATTTATTTAACTTATGTTTATTAGGCTAACTCTTCTAATTGAGTTAACATGTCTATAATTATAATTTTACTAAAATATTATCTCTAATCAAGTTATAATGAAGTATCTCTTTAGATTATCTTTATCACATAGTTTATAAGAACAATATAAGACCTAGTTTTAATTGCTTAATCACATAGATCTTCCGAAAACCATCTCTCTTTAACCACAACTCTAATTTTAGTGATCCTCCAACCTGCGATCTCGTAGCAGCGCATAGGATATTCTTACCCTGCTTGTTCATATGCTTTGGTGTAATGTTACCATATCCATTATTTGTTTGATTGTATGTATTGCTACGAGTAGAGGCGAGGTGACGAGGAATTAGAAGCCCATCTTTTGGGTCAGCATCTGGACAACATGTTATCGCAAGTATAAGGCAAGTTGTGCCCTTGATCACTCTTCTTTACCTAATAATGTTCTCTGTTAATCACTGTGACATGCTTAGGTTAATTTGATGGGACCCAATAGGTTTTCCTAGTTTTGTTTACCCCACACCTTGCAGACAAATGAACTATTGGGTAGACTTGCTATTGCTCTACCTGGTTTTGGGATTAATGTTACATCTAAATTATGATCATATTCCAATTTTGTTGTTGATTTAATTATTGTTCATGACAAGATTATTGTGTTAATTAGAACATGGAGCTTAACTTGAGATAACAGTGCTACCACAAGGGTGGAATGGGACGCCCTTGGCCAAGTAATTAGGAAAGCTAGGGAGAGATTACCCTACCCAAAAGGGGCAAGCGGGGAGGCATCACTGCAGAGTATAGGGAGGTCCTCATGTCGGACTGTCTGTAAAGCTTTTCAGACGAGGGATTCCTATGCTTCCTTCCTGAATCCATAGCGGGTTTTCTCGAATTAGTGGAACTTTGGAAAGGCCTCGCAGTGGATCCCTAGCCATTCACCTTGGAAGTGTCTAAGGGTCTAGCTAACCCTGCCTAATCGGGAAACATGTCTTGTGGGCAAAGAAGCGCAACCTCTGCATAGTGTAAAACTGGTATATCAGCCATGCTCACGGTCAAGAGCGACTTAGGACTCTCACATGATTAACTTATGGAACTAAACTTAATCTGTCATATGCATTGCATTGTGGGTGTTATTATTAATTGTGATCTCTTATTTAATTGGGTTGGTAATTACTTATACTTAGTAATTGCTAATAAAAATTTGACCAACTTTAAAAGCAATGCTCAGCTTTAACCATCTTCTTTGGTAAGCCTTACACTTTACATGAGCCTCCACCGTAAGTGAGCTCATGCACATTATTCCCCACAACTTGTTGAGCGATGAATGTATGTGAGCTCACCCTTGTTGTACTCACATCCCCTAGGTCCAGGATAGGTACCATGTGATAAAGAGCATGGAGGATGTCATGATGAGTTTGTGAGAGGTCTAGGTCGTCGTCTCCTAGTCAACTATGGTTGCTGGATCGTTGTCTTCTTATGATGTAATTAATTAACTATTTTGTATAGAACTCCATTATATAGTAAAGGTGTGACATTCATTTCTAGACCATGAGTCATCATATGTGGCAGACTTGATCCTAGCACATATTTGATTCGCGCTCAGGTTTGGCCCTTAAATCCGGGTGTGACAGAAGTGGTATCAGAGCCAATGTTGACTATAGGACGTAACCTAGATAGAACTAGACATACCCTTACCTACTTACCTTTACTACTCTGATTTGTTCTGAACTTTCCTTAATTGTTTCTCATCTATTGCAACTTTACTCTGATTACTCTTGCCTTCTCTTTCTTGAAACCAAAAGAGGATTTCACACTTTCGAATCCGATACCCAAATTGATCCTTAGGAATAGGACACCTATTACTAGAAAAAAACTATTTGTGTGGGTATCCATGCACTTGAATGTTTGTTCTTATGATACCTGTTTGATTTGGTTCTTTGATTGACTGTGATGATTTGTGGAGTAATGTCCACAATCGCATCTGCATAGACAATCTGCATATGTTTTCAAAATAACAAAACAACTTAGATTAATCCCTATTAAAAATAATATAAAACTATCTTAATATTTCCATCTTATCCCAACCACTTTGCTTATCTCCTCATAAAGTAACAACCATGATCTAATCCAAATTACTTATATCTTATCTAGTCTAATCTAGTCATACCAACCTAATCTAGATCCCATCTAATCTACTATGATCTAATCTAAAGAGAGTTACCTAACAAGTTAGTTAATACCGGTGGAATAGATTAGAACCCTACTCTTATAACACATGTTTAACCCAAATTGGTTCCTTAGACCAAGTCCGCCATGCACAACAACCTAACCTACATATTGGGCTGCATGACGTACCTAGCCCAACCTAGAAGCAAAACAACAAGCCAGACTCTTCCTAAACTGATTTAGCTCATAATCACCTATTAATCTATTTGATTTACCCACAAATCTGTCTTAACTATACGTTCCTAATTCGGATGACAACTCCAAGACTGAAGACCGATGATGATCAACCGTGTCAAGGAAGGGTAGGAGTCAAAGGAGATCTTCAGACAAGTTAGGATTCACCATCTGGGATGAAAACTTTCCTGGCCTAACCTTCTCGAATCAAACTTATTAACCAACCATAATATACCCATATTTTCCTAATCATATACTAACTATTATTAAATACTTGAAACAAAACTTTGGATTTCTAAACCAAATGGGAAACTAAATTTCAACCCCAACTTGTCACGTGCCTTTCTTACTAATCTTGTGGACGAGATTATTTTTAAGGGGGTAGAATTTGTAACACCCAAAATCCTATTTTGGGATTCATAAGAGTTTTTGCCAAAAGATTTGAGTTACAATGTCTTTTAATAGATCCCTCTTTCTTTATGAAGTCTATCTCTCTAAATAATATTATGGGTTGGTAGGCAAAACCTAGATCCGAAATTTAAAACTAAAAGTTGGAATAATAACTAAAAGAAAGACTTTCAAACTATCTAATTTACCAATGTATATATATGTGGATTAAAATAATTCATGGTAAAATATATATATATACTACCTTTTCCTAAATAAATAAACAATATAAAAATTTAGAGTGTACATTCAAACGGAATATCTTATGAAAATAAAATAGGAGTATGTGGCTTATATTTTGAGGCAGGTGGTTATACAAATATTAATATGAATCTAATAAAACCTTTACATATCATTATGAGATTCTTTTGTTTTATGCATCCACTTTGAAATGTGAAAATTCAAAACCTAGACAAGATTATTGTTCATGACAAGATTATTGTGTTAATTGGAACATGGAGCTGAACGTGAGATAACAGTTCTACCACAAGGGTGGAATGGGACACCATTGACCAAGTAATTAGGAAAGCTAGGGAGAGATTACCCTACCCAAAAGGGGCAAGTGGGGAGGCATCGCTGTAGAGTATAGGGAGGTCCTCGGGTCGGACTGCATGTAAAGCTTTCCGGATGAGGGATTCCTATGCTTCCTTCTTCCTAAATCCATAGCGGGTTTTCTCGAACTAGTGGAACTTTGGAAAGGCCTCGCAGTGGATCCCTAGCCATTCACCTTGGAAGTTTCTAAGGGTCTAGCTAACCCTGGCTAATCGAGAAACATGTCTTGTGGGTAAAGATGTGCAACCTCTGCAGAGTGTAAAACTGGTATATCAGCTGTGCTCACAGTCAAGAGCGACTCAGGACTCTTGTATGATTAACTTATGGAACTAAACTTAATATGTCATATGCATTGCATTATGGGTGTTATTATTAATTATGATCTCTTATTTAATTGGGTTGGTAATTACTTATACCAGGACGGAGGCGATGGTGCTGACTTCAGGCAGTTGGGCGGCTTCGAGGCAGCGGTAGCACGGGCTACAGGCAGATGAGCGAGGAAGGGTGGTGCAGGAGGCAGGATGGTGCTAGGTGGTAGCCTCCAAGTGTTGGCAACACAGAAGCGGGGTGGGCTGGGCCGATGGCACGGAGAGACGGTGCACCGATGTGGCACGGGCGGAGCGGTCGCTGGGACTCGACACGGTGGATTCGGGGATGCGGGGTGGCTTAGGGTAGGTGGGCGTCGAGGCGAGGTAGCTCCGGGGACATGGCATGGCACTGGTGAGAAGCCACCGGCGGCAACTACAAAAATCGAGGGTGTGGCGACGGGATGTGTACGCTTGCACGGGAGAGAAAGAAACAAGAGAGAGGCTGAGGTCGTGGGTTGTCAGAGAGACTAAAAACACTAATTCCCGTCGGCCTATACAGTGTAGTCGACGGGAGTTCAAAGGTTACGTGGTCGCGGGGTTTTGAGCGGGGTCCAAAAGGCATTAACCGTCGGCTGGGTTTGTGGTCGACGAGTTACATAACCCCTATCGGTTGCGTGTGGCCGATGGTAATTCGTGTTATCCACGTTACCTTCTAGCTAGCTGACAGTAGTTCGTTAACTCTTGTTGGCTGGCCTAGGAGTCGATGGGAGTTAATACGACCGACGGGTGTAAGGAAAATGGACCCTCACTACAACACATTTGACCTTCTATGACATTTAGATTGTGTCACAAACAATGGTATTTTTGTCATAGCATAAGTGTTTGTGACGACTTTATGACAAAAACACTGTTGTCACAGAAGTGCCGTGTTAAAGCAACTTCTGTGACGAATGATTAAAAAACGTCATAGGTTGAATGACGATCATCATTTTCATCATTAAATCTATGACGCTCCAAATCATCATAAATAAGGCGAAAACATCATTAAGTGTAGCAATCGATCGGTTGCCACGTGGCTAATGACGTGGAGATATGACATGGCAAGTGACGTGGCAAAGTTTTATGATAGATATATCTGTCATAAATACGTTTACGTGGATGATGATGTGGCCATAACTTCGTGACAATAAATTTCGTCATAAAATGGATGACGTGGCAGATGACATGTCAAATAAACTATGACGAAATTTATTATCACAAAAACACTTGTGTGGCAGATGGCGTGGCAATCATATTATGATATTTTGATTCATCACTAAATATATTCAGGCCCACAACCATCCAAAACATAATGCATATATTTCACAATCATACAAAGTGACAACTTTTTCCAACATCCACATATATTTCAAACATAATACGTCCAACACATAAAAGAACATGATTCATAATCCTTTAACCTAACAAGTACTAAGAGAACACATAATATCCAGAAGTTGCAATTCCATACAGCAAGCATAAGGATAAAAACAGCTGCAAAGTTCTGTGAGATGGATCTTCGGGATGGTTGATACCAACACCTTGGCAAGCATACTTAAGGAGCCATCTAACTATGATTGATGCTTATTATTTGTCAAAGGAGATTGGTATTTTCTGCTAAGGACTTCTTCAAATCCGCAATTTCAGTTGATTGATTAGCAATGGTTGCCTCGGATGCTTGTGACTTGGTCTTAAGTGTTTCCATTTCTTCGCGAAGTCCATCTTTTTCTTGTCTCTCAGTGTCCAATTGAGACTGAATCTCTTGCATCCTTGCTGAAACTGTCCCAGTGTTGCTTCTCTTGGAGGACACAAGACCAGCATTGCGAAGAAATTTACTTGAATCCGGCAGCACATTGGAAACAACTTCTATAGAAGACTTTGCGCACTCTCCATCTTCAACTAGTGTTGCCACCATTGCTTCCATATAACCTTAGCATAAAGATTAAAACTTAATATAGTGTAATGCATGTTCAGGAGTCATAACAAACAGAAAAACAAGTACTCGCTATAGCTTTCTGAACGACTTCACTAAATCCTTTCTTCTTGCTGCAATGCATCTCCTTAAAAAGATCAATTGCACTAGGTTTAACATTTTATATTTTTCTTGCCTCTGAAATGATTTCAAATAAATTGTGTCAGTATGGAGATCAAAACATAAGCTAATAATTCATCACTTGAAAAAGCATGTCACCTTTCTACTTGCCCCAGAACAAGGAAAAGACAATTGAGGGCATTCAACAAGGTTTTATCATGGGTTATTAAATGATATAAACAATATACAACAGCTAATACAAATATCTTACAGGTATTTGGCTTCAGCAACAAATAATACACATATCATATAGCTAATACAAATGACTGCAGTAGTTGTGATGGTCTGCTATAGCTATAGTGCTCGTATTTGGCATGTTTTAGCAGCAGCAACTAATGCAAATATCTTACAGCTAACACAAATGGCTGCAGCATGAAGAACTGGCCTATTGTTGCTGCAGTGTTGGTTAGTATGTTGACTACAACAGGTAATACAAATGACTACATGAACCAAATTCGATGCATACATAACATAATTAGTTTCTTACCACTACATAAGCTTTTGCAATGTATGATTGAGTTCCTTTGCACTGTGCAAACTGCACTTTCTCACGATTAAGTTTGTTCTTGACACAATTGTTCTGTATGGAAAACACAACCGTTAGGTAGAGAAATAGAGATAACTAGAAGCAAAGCGCGACACCGCTCCCATGTGGCTGCGTATTGGGCACAAGACATCAGCAGCAGGCATAACAATTTATGTATCAAAATATGCAGGCTCATGTTACAAGATTGTTTAGTTTGAAATATTAAATGCAGAAACCAAGTCAAAAAGCATTTGATAGTGAAAAAAATAAAATTCTCAACAAATCAAGTGCAAAGGAAAATGGTTAACTCATCCATTTATTTAAAGCACAAATGCTTTACTACATTGTCATCACAAAGGCTGAAAGGGAATGGCATCTTTTTCCTATGTCCTTCAACTTATCGATATTTTTTCATAGTTTAGCACATGAGATTATTAGTGAACAAAAAGCATTTTCCCCTCAAATTCAGCAAACACAACGCCTATCACAGGATTGGATCTACTGCCTACATAATATCGTGGATATGGCATTTACTCCCAAAAGATAGTACATGGATACATTTTACTAATTTTCTAGAAAGTAATAGTACACATCAATTGTAACAGCAGGAACAATATATTAGCTTGAGATTATGCTATTTTGCTCTATCCTAAGGACTAAGGTGCCATTCCTATGAGCCAAGTGAAGCAGCATTTCAGATGCTCCATAGTGCCATTTTTCTAGCCAGCACTAGCACTATCAAAGAAGTGCTTGCTATTAATCAGAAGATTGAGATTTCCTTAAGTTATAGTCGTTTTGCCATGACATATGTTCAGATCTTAGAAAATGGTAAAAAAGAAGATGGGTCTAATCTGGAAGAATTATAGCTTCAACAACTTCCCATTATTCCAAATATTGGAAGAATTATAATGAAGGTCTAATATGGTTTATTCAAAATATACATGTGTCCTGACTTAAATAGTATTTGCTAGGTAATATTACCATGGCTAGAAATACTAATCTTATAAGTGAGAAGGATCAAATAAATAATATTTATGAAGTTATTGACTTAGATTTTTAAGAAATATATTGAACGGAAATACGGTGAACATATTATCACCAAATATGTATGTAGCTTATTTGATCGTGATATCATCAAAAATATCTTTATGCCTGTTGTGTAGGGGAAATCCAAATTTAGCACAACTATTGATCTGATGGGATAGATGGAATGGTATATGGTAGTAGAAGAATTAATAAGTATTACCAAAGAATGTTACAATTTCTAGGAATCTGAATATAAAGATATGAAGCGGAGCTCGATCTCAAATACCTTGTGGTTTGGGGTAGACCACAATTGTACCAACTCCCTTCATTGATCATCAGTCATACATGAAATGGGCGATGTAGTCCTCACTTGATTTGCAGGAACTCTAGTGAAGTACTTTTTTCAACCCATACCTCAATTGGCGTTGTCCACCTTTTAGCATATCAACACACGTATCTTTGACTGCCCTACTGTTAACATCCATGGTGAATTGACCCTAGCAAAGAAGTGGTGTCTTTAGGATACTCGATTGAAAACGACAATGAACTGTAATTGAACAAATAAAGGAAAAAATTGACTTACAGCAAGCTTGCCAATGTAGTCTATAATTTTACCCTCGTTCTCTTTCTTGTACTCCTTCCAGTGCGGAAATATTGGAATATGTTGCCTCAGTATGATCCCACCCTCTGATGCAAAGCTTGAATAGGTGGCTCTGGCCTTTGCTTCCCATCAGAGATTTGGATTGGAATCTTAAAGCCTAACCCTCTGCTCAAGGATTCAAGTTGTTTGCCCCTACTTCTTTGCCTTGGTACCAATTCTGGTGATTAACATCATAACAGGCAAAAAGATATTAAATTACAAAACTAGCAAAAAATCTTATGAATGACAAAGATTGGATGGGTTCTGAAGCATGTGTGCATTTTCCTTAGACAGAGCGGAACATATAATAATTTCTGGACAAATATACAACTTCATTACTCTAGCCTTGTTCTATGTTTAACAACTCAATAATCAAAAACCAAGTATTAGTTGCATCTGTTACCTACATAGGCATTCTAGAATTGAAAAGTTGCATATACAGGACCTATTACCTACATAGGCACTCTGTTACATGAAGATCTTTGTACTTAGGCTTTTTAACAATATTATAGATAACTACTACAGATCATGAGATTGATAGAATAATTTATTTGAGAAATTGTAGATTATTTGATACACTAATAAATGCATTGAATAACAATCAAATAGAAACTATATATATAAAAATCACTTGCCTTCATCTATGATGTGGTCATTGACCTCATCTTGTATAGGAGAGCTAGGTTGTGCAACATCAGTCATGACTTGGGTGTAATCTTGCTCAGTGGCAACAATTGAAGTAAACTGTGTTGGAGCAGTCAAGTTTTGGAGGGATTCTTGGTTTGTGGTGGCTTTTGAATCGGTATGTGTAGTAGTAATTAGGCTTAGAGAAGATTGTTGGTTTATGGCAGCACTCCTTTGCCTAGTGAATCTAATTTGTTGCCCATGAACATTAGGGGCCACAACCCTTTTAGATCCTCGTGTTCCTTGCGTAGGTTTGTCAGCAACATCAGTGGAGTTATGGCTACATACACCTTTTGCAACATGGGAATCCTATAGGAATAACACAATAATCATGTGCATATCAATTTGTTTGCAAATGCAAGTGTAATGATATATTTATATATAACATGAGGAAACAAATAGACGAATTACAAACTTGCTTACCTCCTCTTTCTCGGAGTCGTCGCTCTCCTCACTGTCAAACAAAGACCCAGATTCCTCTGGACCATCATTTTTGCTCCTTACTCTTGTACCAGTCATCAGCGTGCGTAATTGATTAATCCCAAGCCTTTGGAACATCTGATTATTCCTCATCACATTTGCTGCCCTCTGTTTCTCATATTCGGTAGGAGTGATTTCTGTATATCGATGACATGATTTCATAAATAATAAATCACAGAAAAACCAGAAAAGAGATATGTGTGTACTAACCCATAGAAGCACAATAGCAAAAAATAAAAACTCTAAAAACATTACGGAAGAAGTAATGAATCCAAATTTGAAAATGGATGGAATAAGCCCTACATATTTTATTAGTAACGTATACTATACAGAAATATCTTTGGTCTGTTATTGTTACTAGTGGCAAGGCAACAACTATTCGTTGACAACTTGACATTTGAAGCGTTTACAAAAAAACTGGCATGAATGGAAAATTTATGGCTGCTGGTATGTACAATACAAAACAAAGAAACCACATTTAAACTAGGTAAAAAATCTTGAAGGGATGCACTTAATAACATTAGGTTTCTTGCTGGTTTTTCATTAAAAAAATCTTTGGCAGTGTAATAATTGGGTTTGCAGTTTAATAAGTGGGTTTGCAAACCTTGCTAGCCGATCAAGTATAATAGAATCTCAACTAGACTTACAAACATTATGTGCTAAATTGAAATCAATAAATACATGTCATTTTAGACCCAGCGATCCCATCATACAAAATAGATCATAAAAACTACAAATGCTGAAGGAGTAAAGGATGATAAAAAGTGAGGCTCTGATGAATAATCAAATGTTGTAATGTACATAGAAATACTGCAAACATAAAGCATGCCATCAGGTGCACTTTTATGGCTGCAAATCTGTAAGGGAGACTTTGCCACAGTTGACAAATTGCATCACACAAATAAGGAGCAAAGCTTGCTGGGACTGTGATCAGATGCCGGTTAAAGTATTGACCAGTTACAAATAGTCATAAGGAAATGATGTTTTTTGGAGAGTTGGAGGAGGTGCTAGAGTTGACAGACATGGCTGAATTTCAGATGTACACGGTTCACTTATTCCAGAAGATTGCTAGTTGCCTGAATAGCTCTTATTTTCAAGTGAGATTCACTCTTTATTTTTGGGCTTAAGTTTAGTTGGTGGTCACTTTCCTATATGAGGCTTTAGGCCATGCGACATTCATTTTTACCATAGAATTGAAAATGCCCTACGATCTGCCTCATATCAGTGTTATTATGCCGCAGACGCAGTCAAAAGTATGTTTCTCTGGTAAGTTATAAATTAATCTGCTACAGACGCAACCATAAATAATAAATCTGATACAAACACATCTAAAAAACAGAAATCTGCTACAGATGCAGCCATAAATCAAAAATATGCAACAGACACATCCAAAAATCTGCTACAGACGTAGTTTTGGTCGATGAGATAGAAAAGGGAGGAGACTTACTGAGTTGAGTTGTCGAAGCCGAGATTGTTTGTAAGTTACCTGCTGGCGATTCCCTTGTGCATCGTAGTCCCTTCCTCCCTGGAGGCATCTTCATTTTTGGATGGAGAAGCTGAAGGATTGGGAGGCTATGAAGCCTCCTGTGCCAAGGATGAGGAGGTTGGGAGGAAATAAGCCACCTGATTTACTGCAGGTGATGGGGAGCAAACGCCACCAACCGCGCGCGTGGGGGTGGGCTGCGGCCAGGCCGCCGCCGCCGCTGGACGTGACTGTCGCCGCCGCCGCTGGATGTGACTGTCATCGCCGCCTGGAGTACTGGACGACTCAGGTTAGGGGTTCGCTGTTCTGGATCTAGAGTCAGGGCTGTCTGGTGGTAGCTGGGATGGGGATTGGGTGATTGGTGAAGGGATTATGAATTAGATAATAGGTGGTTACCGAATGTGGCGCGGCGGGAAAGTGAAAAAAATGCCGCCAAATCCTACAGATAAGACCAAAATTAACAAAATGACATGATTATAGAACTCACTATTGGAGTAAAACAAATTTGTTGGATCCTAAATAAATTAAACCATGTCCTATTTTGCCTTTCATGACCTATTTTTAGGACTATTTCTTGGAGATGCTCTAATGTAATAAAAAACCAATTGAACAACTTCACATAATTGACAGATACCCATGGGCGAGAGGTAAATCTCATACCTAACTTATTTTATCATGGGTCAGGTATGTGTGAGACTCGTGGGTTAAATTTTGTGCCCAAACCCAACGCGTCGGATATCAGACGGATACATGAACCCGCGTGTAAAAGTGTCATCCCTAGTGACGCTCGCACTCGACGACGACCTTCTCGTAGGCATGTGCATTAGTGCCAGGAAGAGACGCATGGCATGCAAGTGGGCCAACTCGATGGCACGAGATCGACAACGCTTTAGGCCACGTGGAGCCCGATGGTGAAGCGTGTGGACTATGATGTCATCGAGGACAGAGGGCTTGCGTCGGTGGTGGCGAGCCTATCGTTTACTTGAACTCTGAAGGACAAGATATTGTATTTACCTATATAGTACCTTACACACACCTTCACAAGAGTTGTGGCGAAGCTTATCACCGCCCACGTTGACGCGGTGTCAGGGGGACTTCCACGACGAGGCCTGAGGTCGTGCTCGCACTTAACATCGACCTTCTCATAGGCATGAGCATTGCTGCCATCTTTGAAGAGCAGCATGTGTGCAAGTGGGACAACTCAATGGCACGAGATGGCAACACTTTAAACCATGTAGAGCGATGTCCGATGGTCAGGCAAGCGGACTATGAGGTCGTCGAGGACGGAGGGGCTTGTGTCGGTGGTGGCAAGCTTATCGTTTACCGGAACTGTACATGACAAGACACTGTATTTACCTATAGTAGTACCTTATGCACGCCTTCACACGCGCTGTGGGCCAACTCGCTGGCACAAGATTGATAATGCTAGCTTTAAGCCACGCGGAGCGATGCCCGATGGTGACGCGCGTTGACTATGAGGTCGTCGATGACGGAGGGGCTTGCGTCGGTGGCGGCGAGCTTATCGTTTACCTAAACTCTACAAGACATGGCATTATATTTACCTATAGTAGTACTTTACACACGCCTTCACGCTGGTGTAGACCATGCGCATCTACGAGCAAATCTGTCCACATCGTCGTTCCCCATCTGGATGCTGCTAGCTTGTCCCTCGGGCGCCGGTTGGTGAGTACCGCCGGTTGAATGTTGCGCTTATTCAGTTAACCACTTTTACAGGAACTATCTTCCTCTTCCAAAGTTCAGCTAAAAATAGTACTCCGTTTAGTCAAGAACATTTATAATTATGTACTCTATTAACATGTGCTAATCATAGTCACTATAATTTCTATTGTTCGATGCCACTTTAATGTTGTCCAGCAAAGTATGTATTTTTACAGAAAGGCGTTTACCTACATGCACTATTTTATTTGTAGAGATATGTTTTGGTTAACAAACAAAAAAATTACTCAAATTTGTTATATCTCTTTACATCAGCCATTTCCATAGAGCTATGTTGTACGTAAAAAAAACATACGCATATTAAAAATATGCAGTTCACATGTTGATAACTATGATGTACGTGCAAAAAAAACATACACAAAAGAGCGCGGCATCCACTAGTTTTTTCTAAGATGGCGGGAGCGGGGGCGGTAAGTAGCCCATCGTCCATAGGTGGCCCACACGTAAGTGAGTCTGGAAACTTTAGGAACTTTCTTCTTCCCTAGGTTCGGCATGAGTAGTTCCCCCAAATCGCTGGTGTGCACCGTTTACCTCGATATAGTAGTCACTGTCTTACAGCCACCACCCACCAGGAAGGCCTTCCATCCCCCCTCGGTGCTCAATCGCCGCACGCACCGGCTCCACTCCTTCTCCCCTGCCTCTCCCTACCCAGGCTCCACCTCCCAGTGCTGACATCGCTATTCTCCATTGGCAACCACATCGCAGTCCAATCCACAGCGCAGTCCAATCCGCGTCGGGGTGTGGGCGCTGCGGCGGAGGAGGGGTCAGACGAGGCGGTGAAGCTGGTGTGCTTGCTGCTGCGGAGGACAGCCGATGGCAAGGAGCGGTTGGTGTCGATGCTGGACAGCCTCCATGAACCCGCTTGAAGATAGTTGCTCCAATCGGTCACATCTCAAGTCTATGCAATGTTCAGAAGATTGAGATTTTCTTAAGTTATTAGCAAGTCATCCGACTAACAATGTTCCGTTTCTTCTGCTATTGCTTTATTGAAGTTCCAATTTTAGAGTTTCATTTCTGCTACTTGTATAGTTTAGATTCAGACTTATATAGTTTAGATTTAGACTTATATAGTTCAGATTCAGTCTTTCAGTTTAGATTCAAACTAATTTGAGACCAATATTGTGTCTAATTTGGACAGACTTATTTCCCCTTGACATTTTTCCTTATTGTGGACAGGTAATATATTTTGGAGCTACTGCTTATCGTGACATTATTAGGAAGTACGAGTTTTACTACCCAAAAGAGAAATTGAAGAAGTTGTAGAAAAAGAAATCATCAACATCTACTGAAGAAAAGAAGTTGTCAAGGATAAGATTTGATGGTGTGCTCTGTAACTCTTCATCAAGGTACACTATGTAACTCTTCATCAATTTGCTCTTCAATGTTTTAGTAGAGATGGACCTGACAATTACTCATCGTCGCTATCATCATCTTCGTCGTTATGGATTGTTCTTTCTCCATTATCACTAGCATATTGGAGGAATGCTTCATCTTCTTCATCTTCAAATAGATCTTCCAGTTCATCTTCCCCTTGTCTCTGAAGGTGTTCAACTATACTTGCATGAACAGTAAAAGAATTTTCACCGACCAACGCGTCAATGTCCATGTTGACATCATAATCTTGAATCTGAAAATCAACACACTCATCGTCTTGGTATGACAGCTCCACACCCTTTGATATTTCGTCGATTGAAATTTCAGCCACATTCCACAAATGCCTATGTGAGAATTTTTGAACAACTCGCCAGTCTCCACGATATTTGGTGTCTTCCAAGTAAAATACCTTTGTCGCCTGCGTGGATAGAATAAAAGGATCATCCTTGTACCAAATACATGCATGGTTGATGCTTCTAAAAAATCCATCATCTTTCATCCTTGCCATGTTACTACATGTATCAATCCAATCACAACGAAATAGAACCACTGACCGATGTCCGCTAGAGTCTGCATTGTACTGCAGCTGAATTATTTCTTTCAAACGGCCATAAAATTCAATATCTTCTCCATTATGTGTGCCATCAACCATAACTCCACTATTCTGTGTCCTTTTATTTTTCTCATGCTCTATAGTGTGGAACCTTCCACCACCAACAATACATGTTGAAAATATTCTTACTCGCAGATCTGGTTGACATGACAAAGCATATAGGTCACCACTTACATCTTCACCATTCACAAACCGTAGGGTTGCAATCTGTACACGTAATTCCCCAATATGGTTAAAACATCATCAACCACTACAAATGGTTAAAGAAAATATGCAACACCAACTCACATGGTTCTTAAACCAGGTAGCAAATTGTTTCTCAATGGTTTTTTCAATATCTTGAATTCCTTCATTCTCTAGCTCTTTTCTATATAACCTGAAAAGCAGTTTTAAATAAACAATTAGCACATAAAATTAGTAGGTTTTATAGACAAATGAAGAAAAATTGTGGATACGAAGGCATACTCTATATATTGTTCAACCTCCTATGAGCTCCGAGTAAATCGACTCCATGTTGGAAAACAGATAAATCACCCTTGCTCATATCAACACGCTCTCTGTTCCTTCCCTCCTGATTATGTCTTGTGTTGAGATCATCAAAATACCGTGAACAAGCAATCAAGCATTCATTAGCAACATATGCTTCAGCAATTGAGCCTTCAGGTCATGCCATGTTCCTCACAGAATGCTTCAAAGTGTATAATCGTCTTTCGACTCGATACATCCAACCATATTGCATTGGGCCTCTTAGGATAGCTTCTTCAGGTAAATGGACAGTCAAGTGAACCATGACATCAAAAAATGCAGGAGGAAATATTTTCTCAAGCTAGCACAAAATAATTGGGATTTCAGATTTCATCTTGTGCAAAAAATTTAACTTCAATGTCCTAGCACATAATTGCTGAAAGAAGTTACCAAGTTCAGCAATTGCTATGTATAGGTCATTATCCATGATTCCTCGGAGAGCGGCAGGTAAAATCCGTTGTAGTATTATATGGCAATCATGAGTTTTTAACCCTTGGAGGTTACATCCATCAGCAGTAATGCATGTCGCTAGGTTAGAAGCATATCCATCTGGAAACTTTACACTTCTTAGAAAGTCATAGAAAGCAAGCTTCTGTTCTTTATCCATCGTGTATGGAGCAGGAGGAGCGCTATATGAATCTCCATCACGCTTCAAGTGCAAAGGTTTTTGTATGCCCATGTCTTTCATGTCAAGCCTAGCATTAATACTATCCTTTGTCTTCCCAGGAATACCTAGTAATGTACCAAGAATTGACTCACATAAAAATTTTTCGATATGCATGACATCAAGGTTATGTTGTAGCTTCAAACTTGTCCAGTACGGCAAATCCCACAAACATGACCTTTTCTTCCAACATTGGCCATCATTTGCATCCCGCTTTCTCTTCTTGTTTTGAGGATGCTTTCCTGGTTTAACATCCTTGACCCTGTCCAACTGCTGCTTCAACTTAGCTTCACTAAATGCCTTTGGCTTGTCACAGTTCTCAACTTTCCCATCAAAGTCTTTCCTTTTTCTCCATTGGTGATCCTTTTCAAGGAATCGTCGATGCCCAATATAGCAAATCTTATTCCGTATTCTTCTAGAGCATGGATTTTTGACACAATGCAAATAAGCATAATACCCTCTAGTGACTCTACCAGACAATGTGCTTAGCGCTGGATAATCATGTATGCACCATAGCAACGCCGCATGTAGAATAAACTGTTTTCCAGCTCTTGCATCAATAGTATTGACACCCAACCAAAGATCCTACGACTCATCAATTAATGGCTCTAAAAAGACATCAAAATCCTTTCCTAGGCATTCTTTGCCAGGGATGAGTAGACACATCATGAAGTTTGATTGCTCAACACATACCCAAGGAGGAAAATTGTAAGGGATAACAAAAACAGGCCACATACTATAAGAGGAGCTCATTTTCCCAAATGAATTGAAACCATCTGTTGCAAGACCAAGCCTAATATTCCTAGGATCTTCTGCAAACCAATCATGCTGCTTATCAAAGTCCTTCCATGCCTTACCATCTGCTGGATGGTTGAGCTCATTTTCCACAACTTTCCTCTTCAAATTATGCCATTTTGCCTCCTCAGATATTTTTTTTGAGGAAAACATCCTTTTCAACCTAGGAATCAAAGGAAAATGTCACAGTACCTTTTGAGGACTCTTATTTTTACCTTCACAATCTTTCCATCTAGATTCTCCACACACTGGGCATTCATCTATTTTTGCATAATCCTTCCGAAACAAAACACAATTATTCAGGCACACATGGATTGACTCATATCCGAGTCCTAATACACGAATAAGTTTCTTTGCTTCATTATAAGATGATGGAAGGCAACATTGTGGGAATGACAATGATAATAACTTTAAAATTGCATTGAACGCCACATAGCTGATCCAATAAAATGACTTGATATGAAGTAACTTAACCACAAAAGCAAATTTTGTGAAAGGTGAACCTGGGTGAAGTGCCTGCTTCATCTCATCTAAGACAACTGAAAACATGGACTTCCGTGCACCTTCTTTAGATGTGAATAACTCATGCACCATATCTGGTAATCTATCCTCAGGGTTATCCTATTCAAACATATTCATACTACCATCCTCATTCAAACTAGGTTGTTCACCTAAATGGTTAGCATTTTCATTTAATATGCCAGTCAATAGTGGCTCCCCATGATGTATCCATGTTATGTATGTGCTCGCCATCCCATTAATATATAAGTGATCCTGTACTTGTGATTTCTGTAGAGAAAATTGATTCAAACACTGTCGACATGGACATAGTATCTCCTCAATCTCAGGAAATCGATCTTCAACAAACTTCATGAAGTCATCCACCCCGACTACGTACTTCTTGCTAAAAAGCCTAGAATTGATCCAAGATTTGTCCATCTGTCATACATTGAAATGATAAAACATTATAGGTTAAACACATAAAATATCTTAAAACTCATTCATTTGAATTTGGAAAAAACATTGTATGCACTATCCTTGCTCTTCTTAATGATAGTTTGAAATATTTATTTGATGTTGTTGCTGATCGTAACTTGGAGACATTGCATTTGAATAACAGAATATTCCACTTCTGTTTTACTAATATTGCCATGATACATTTATGCAGTCTAGAATGAATATTGACCTTTATGTTTTTTTCATTTTCTTTGTTGCTTTGCAAAATATTATACTTGTACCTTTAATTAGAACTTAGTAGAACCTATTGCAAAATCTTACATTGATATAACGTATACATGACAGGTTAGTGGATTCAAAAAGGTAATAAACACCACTAAAAAGAGTTCTGATGATATAGTAAGTTTGACTGTTGATATACACTGTCCATTATCATTTTGTACTTTAATATGAGACCAAATGCTGGGAAATAGGTGACTGTTTGAAGTAGTTTCCCAGAATTAAGGGTATTTAGGGCTTCAGATTATTTATCGTTAATGAATGCTCTAGTGTGACTCACGTTTGATTTATTTCCAAGCATAATTACCTAGTTGCGATTATGTGATGTCATTTTGTTTGCCTTTGTGTTCTTAATTTCCTGCATTATTTACCATAAGGTCTGGATTGTTGCCAATGTAGATTACGTTATTTGCATTAATTTTATTTGTTTCAAATTTTAAATGTTAAAGTTTATTTCTTGATTTGGCCCTTCCATAAATATATTAACGAACATTTGCTTCATTTTCCTAGGGGATCTTGCTTCTATTGACTCATACATGAACCTTTAGGTACTACCTTTGGTCTTTGACAGTTTACCTATTGTATTGTTAGACCTCACATGTTTGTCCTTTATTGTTTTTCAAGATCATCATTTGTTGAATGTGGAAGAACATGCAAAAGAAAAAGTGATTACTATGTTTTATACTAGTTGCAGATTGCTAACACAAATGAGTACATTGATGGACAACTCTGGAAATCTGTTTGACATTCTGATCAGGTAATGATTCACAATCCTTTTCTTCGCTTGTGTATACATGTGTGTTAATCTATATATAACCCAATAAAAATGTGTTTGATGTCAAAGTCTGGTTATGTGGATCAGAAAAGATTGAATGTAAGTGGTCTTGAAAGCTAGGGGTAATTATAGCATTGGATGTTTAGGCTATAGTTTTCACAGAATAGGTTTTTGATAATTTTAGTAAAAATATTCTGCTATTGTTATTTGATTAGTTTGGTTTTCTGAGTACTTTGATCTAATTGTTTGAAATCTTTATTGGATGTTGTTGCTGATGGTCACTTGGAAACATATTGCATTTGATTAACAAAATATTTATGTTCAGTGACTTGTTATTACCATACCAGCTGCAATGTCTCTATGTTTTTTTGACAATGCAATGGGGGCACCTGATTCTTATAAAAAGAGAAAAGGATCAGTTCTAATACAAATACATGTTGGGAGAGGGGGAGATATGAGTAGGGAAAAAAGGGGAGGGGAAAGAAAAGAAAGAAGATTACATGGAGTGATTACATATTGCTGAAGAAATTACACCATATCTCTATGTTTAGATGCAAGTGAGTTACAAGAAATTGAAGGGATTACTCAATCATGCCACGTTATGTTCATTGAATGTATTTATATACAAGTTGGAGACAGATGATACTTACGATCCACTAATCTTTGGATGGTTTTTTCTCCCTTGTCTGACAGGCAACACCTTGCTGCAGTGAAGGTGCTAGAACAGTCGTCGACGACTTGACCTAGACACACGTGTATCCAGCAGATCCTGCATGTGTGCGCGTGTATCCGGCCAACAGATCCTTCGTACACGCGTATCCGGCCAGCAGCTCCTGCGTGCGTGCTATAGACATGGATGGCGTGCGTGTAGCAGGGCAGCAGCTCCTACCTGCGTGTGAAATATGTGGCCGGCTGGACTTGAAGTTTCTAGGGAGCATGCCAATATAACCTAGACGTTGTATACATGGATGTAGGCCTGAACATACATGAATGTTATTTTTGGGCTATTTCATTTTGGGCTATTTCATGGATGTAGGCCCAGACTATGTCATATATGTACGTCTAGACTATTTCATTTTAGGCTAAATCAAAACCGAATACTCTTGATAGATACATATGCACCAAAAATGAAATAGTCTTGATAGATACATATTACTAGTGATGTGAAGTGGACGTGTCCAGCATGGCCTCACACCCCCTCGTCCCTGCGTGCATAGCAGATTAGCAGTGGCTCGTTTTCTCTCCCCCATGCACCACGCGTCAACACCTTCGTGGCAAAAAGGACCGTGAAACGCGGTGGGCGTGGCAATCTCCACTAGGTTTTAATAAGAAAGATATGCACAAAAATAATTTATGCATATTTTCTGCTGGAATGTATTTATATTCGATTTTATTTTTACATCAAGATACATGACTGAATCAATTTTTGGTGCATTATAATTTATGAATAACATGGTTTTATTTCAATTGCGTGCGATAGATACATAACAGGGTCTTGATAGATACATATGCAAAAACCATTTAGCCTTGATGGACCAGTTGCTACATCAATTATATGTTCTTTCACTTTAATATATATATATATATATATATATATATATATATATATATATATATATATATATATATATATATATATATATATATCAACGACGAATGAGCTTGTCACACATTTGTCATAATTATGATGTATAGCAAGTTATGACAATTTATTCTTATGACAGTACCATATCGTCATAGATCATCATCACAAAAAACATGTTAGCATGAGTTACGACAACTTTAATGACGACTATTAAATTTTTGTCATTAAACTTCGATGTCTCATCGAAATCGTCATAAACAGAGCAATATAATGACGATTCCCACTAGTGTCATCACATATTCGTCATAGAAGGTCACATTTGTTGTAGTGCCTGGGACATTTGGCTAAAGGGATTTTGGTGGTTGATGATCAACATAACTCGTGGACTAAAATGCTTGCTAGTATTTGTGTTTATAGTTCACAGGATGCGAAGAGGATTGGACTAAGGCGCTAAGGATGCAACACATCAAAATAAGACATAAAATAAGCATAGAAGTCTAAGACTCAAGAACAAAAGAAGTCCAAGGAAACAACAAAGAAATCCATGAAGTGGGCAGTCAGCCAACGCACTAGTGGCACACCGGACAGTGAACAGTAACATGTTCGGTGTGCACTGAACTGTTCGGTGGGACACTGGACAGTCTACGTAGAAAGACCCACAATGGGCGCTCTTGGGCTGTAGCACTGGATAGTCTGGGTAACGGTCGGATCCAACGGTCGACTACTATAGACCCTAACGGTCAGCTAATGTGGCCAGGGCACCGGACAGTGAACAGTGCATGTCCGGTGTGCACTGGACTGTCCGGTGCGCCCGTCAACAGAAAGTTGCGGCTTCTGTCCAACAGCTATAATTGTTGGGGGAGGCTATAAATACCCCCCAACCGACATTCCAAGGTGTGGGAGCCCAAGTAACATACCAAGGCATATTATAGACATTTCCAAGTGCTCAAACACCCAAGAGCTTAATAGAATCACTCGTTGATTAGCGTAGGTGCTTTGTGAAGTGCTTAGGTTAGTTAGACCGCATTACCGCTTGCTCTAGGTGAATCCTAGTTAGTTGAGTGAGTTTAGAAAAACCACACAACCCCTCGTCTCTTGTGCAAGCCGTTGTAATTGTACTAAGTGGGGCGAGAGTCTTGCGATACCGTGACAACTGTGTTTGTGTCACGGTCGCCATCGTGTACCAGAGGGAACAAGACCCACGATGTTTTCGACCGAAAACTCGATAGTGGAGACGGCAGGGAGCATCCGAGAGGAGTCGGAAGCGGAGCACCACTTGCACGTGGAGAAGGTCCACGACTGTCTACAGAGTTACTCGACCGAGGTGCTTGGCCCTGCATGGGCTACCCTTTGCGTAGGGGCACAACCGAGGATTAGACGGAACCTTGCGTGGTTCCGGATAACTCGATAAAAATACTGGCGTCATCCACAAGAGTTTGCATCTCTACCTTGCTCTTTACCTTCCGCATTTATATTAAGCATTTAAGTTTCAATCATGTCTTTCTAGTTAGATTATTTAGGATTGAAACTTAGACTTTGCAGTAGAGATAGAGACACTTAGGCAAAACCTAGTTTGCACATTCTAGATTGTTTATTTGCATAGGTTTTGCTCTAGGGATTTAATTGTGGCCTAGTTTAGAGAGAAAGTTTTAGTAGTACTAATTCACCCCACCCCCCCTTAGGCATCACTGTTTCCTTCAATTGGTATCAAAGCCTGGTTTGGCTCATTTGAAACCTTTTAGCTTCACCGCTAATCGAGCCAACGCTTTTTGGAGGAAGGGGATGGATACCCATAGGCCACCATACTTCGACGACACTAACTTCCCAAATTATAGTGTTAGAATAGCTTGTTACCTAGAGGCCGTTGATCTAGGTGTTTGGACCTAAAAATCTCGAGGAGCTCACCACGAGTGAAGAAAAGGAAGTTCATTTGAATACTAGAGCCAAAAAAATTGTATGAATCTCTTAGCATGGAAATTTTAATTCAAGTTTTTACATTAAAAACTGCTAATGAGATTTGGCTAAAATTGCATGAGCTCCATTACAACACATCAAAAGTCTGTGAGCAAAATATTGCCTAGTTTTAAATGAATACAATTCTTTTGCCATGAAAGAAAATGAGCTTGTTAGAGACATGTATTCTCGTTTAAATCTAATCATCAATGAGCTCAATTCTATTTGGCATTAATAAGCTAGGTGATGCGGACATTGTGAGAAAGATTATCTCCCTACTACCACAACAAAGATATGGGAGCATCATCACCATTCTTCACAATATGGAGGACTTGAGTCAAATGACCCCGACCACTATGATTGAGAAAATTGCGGCATTTGAAATGTCGCAGAAAATGGGTCGACAAGAGGAGCCAACTTCTTCAAGACCATATGTCTTTGCATGTGATGAAAGAAAAGGCAAAAAGAAGGCTCCCACTCCAAGTTCCGCAAGTAAAGAAGAGGAAGAAGAAGAAAGTGATGATGATGAAGATAATCAACCATCAACATCATCCTCTAAGGACGAAGAAATGATCTGACGCGTCAAAAAGGTAATGGGGATGATCCGCAAGATTAATCTAATGGGTGTGCCCCTGTAGGTCAAGAACCTTGTCTTTAACATTGACAGGAAAAAGCAAAGAAAGAGAGGATGCTTCACATGCGGGGAGAAGGGCCACTTTAGGGATAGCTGTCCAAATATGGTTGAACCTACAAAGTGGAGGAGCAAAGGCAAGGCGCTTACAAGTGTCAAAACTTGGGATGACTCTTCAAGCGAAGATGAACCTCCAAGGATGCACAGCCACTGATGCTCGTCACGCTCATCACGGTCATCACACAAGTGCCTTACGACAAGAGGTAAAATGAGTATTCCATCCTCTAGTGATGATAATAGTAGTGATGACTATGAAGGTGAGGGAAAGCCCTCCTTAGATGAGCTTGCGGAAGCCATTAAATTTTTTGAGGATGTATGCACTAAAAAAATGCTCAACTTAAAACATTGAAAAATAAGTTGATTAGCTCTCAAGATGATTATATATGTTTGCTAGAAAATTTTGAAACATTTGCAAATTTAAATTGTGAGCTATCAACTAAAATTGAGCAATTAGAGTCTAATGCTCCATCCTCGGCTACCAATGATGGCCTTATTAAAAAGAATGAAAAACTTAAGGCTAAGTTAGCTAGCTCTCAAGAAGCCATCGAAAACTTGCTAGGGAAAATAGAAATTCTTAGCATACATAATAATGAGCTAACTACTAAGCTAGAAAACATTGGTAGCACCCGAAGAGTATCTTTGGTTGAAATGCCTGAAATTATTAAGAAAGATGCTTCTACTTCTTGCTTTGATTTAATTGATGATTCTAATCCCTGCAATCAAGTTCTTGTTAAGAATGTTATTATAGAAACATGTTTGGATGAGATTCCAATGGAGAATGAGCAATTAAAGCAAGAGGTGGCTCGCCTTGGCAAGGCATTGTATGACAAGAAATGCAAAGTCAAACAAATCCAACCTCCTTAGGATAACACCACTGCGGGAGTGAACAACCCTGTGGAGGGAGAAACTGTGATTTGTAGGCTATGCCACAAGGAAGGCCACAAGTCTTACCAATGCAAGGCGAAGATAGGGATAAGCAAAAGAAAAAGCTCAAGCAAAATGTCCAACACCTACATCAATAAGGTGGATAAAAAGGCTGCTACACCATATTTGATCAAGAAGAAAAAGAATGGAAAGATGATAGCAATCAAGGCCAACAAGCAAGCCAACAAAGGAAAGGGAGTCAAAAGCATCTGGGTGCCGAAGGAAAATATTTCAACCATGAAAAGCACCAAGAAGGTTTGGATCCCAAGAGGGAAGTAAGAAATCCGAAGGACATCGGGGAATTTAGAAACTTGGCAAAATTAGGATGTATATCATGGGATGCATCATATTGGATCAAGTCTATTGCCAAGTGGGTTAGTGAATACTTTGGAACCAAATTCCCCACCCATGACTAAGGTAACTAGATTTATTGTATTTCTTGTTTTTAGGTATGCGTATCTATTCTTATGTATCTAGTTTTACCTCTCATACCTAGTTTTACATGATGTATTTTCTTTTGATTATAATTGCATGCATACTAGGTCAATCATATGGTAGGATTGCTCATTTCAATTCATATTCTTGAGCAAACCTACATGGTTTAAAATGTTTAATTAAGCACGACACATAGCTTATTTAAAAAATTCCTAAGTAAATGGTACTCCAATTGGTATCCTCATAGAGTATATCCATCATTTGGTATCATTTAACTTATTTGTGCCAAAGCTCAGATTATAGTTAATTTGGCCCTCTTGATCTCAAAATCAAGTGCATGTTTCCTACATGTATTCAAAACTTGTATGCACACTTTTAGGGGGAGGTTACTCTATGTGATATACTGGCCCCTGGGATGATGATATCCTGGCCCAAGGCTTAATAGAATTAATAGAGTATCCATACCAACAAGGTGCATCTTCTTTTTCGGAAGCTTGTCTCAAAAGAACCTCCATGTTAAGCGTGCTTGACATGGAGCAATTTGGGATGCGTGACCGACCGAGAAGTTTTCTCGGGTGCGCATGAGTGAGGACAAAGTGTGCACAAAAGACTTGTGTTGGCCTATGGGGACAATATATGATCCTAGCGAGCTGCCAGGAGTAAGTACCG
Organism: Zea luxurians; assembly: GCA_029449295.1. Taxonomy (NCBI): domain Eukaryota; kingdom Viridiplantae; phylum Streptophyta; class Magnoliopsida; order Poales; family Poaceae; genus Zea; species Zea luxurians. The sequence continues at coordinate 80,360,655 of JAOPSE010000011.1, forward strand.
CCGATCCAGGGATTGGACAGGGTGTTACAAGTGGTATCAGAGCCGACCCTCATAGTTTCACGGGTGTGTGTGGGTTAGGGGGTTCGGGTATATGGCGCATGGCGCATGTGGGCCCGGAGTGGTCACATGGCATGGCATATGACGACACTAGACACACAGACGTGGCTAAGAGGGGAGGTTCCTAGATTGGGATTTACCGACGAGGACATCGATCTTCTAAGGGGGTGGATTGGGATATCCTGGCCCCTGGGATGATGATATCTTGGCCGAAGGCTTAATAGAATTAATAGAGTATCCATACCAATAGGGTGCATCTTCTTTTTCGAAAGCCTATCTCGAAAGAACCTCCAAGTTAAGCGTGCTTGACTTGGAGGAATTTGGGATAGGTGACCGACCGGGAAGTTTTCTCGGGTGCGCATGGTGAGGACAAAGTGTGCACAAAAGACTCGTGTTGGTCTGTGGGGACAATATATGATCCTAGCGAGCTGCCAGGAGTAAGTATCGTCGGTCCAGGGATTGGACGGGGTTACACTCTATAATCTAAGTCTTTGAGACTAATGCATGTTTCTAAGTCTATTATATGCAGTAGTCTCATTGAAGGAAAATGGAGTCCCCGGAGAAATACAATAAACTTCCAATGCAAAGCTACAAAATCTTCATTTGGTTCGACAAGTGGTTCCATTCAACAATTATTATCGTTTACATGTCTTCTCCAGAATTTGATTAGACTATAATTCATATTTTATGCTTCCCATGTTGCTATAAATGCATATGTTGTCAAAATATATCTTTTATCTATGCATAGAGGGAGTTAGTCTAATCAAACCATAGCTTGCACCTCTCTTTCTCATGTGCTTTTCCTAAGAACAAGATCTTCGTTAGGGGAGTATTTCTTCATCTATGACAAAAGGGGGAGAATATTCTTTCAAAAGGGATAATACTTTTCCAGTGGGAGTATTCCTTTTAGAGGGCAAGACTTTATTTGCTTCGTATATGCTTTTAATGTCTTCCTTTTCGATGGTTGATGCCAAAGGGGAGAAGTTTTAGGGACCAAAGCATGAAAAATATATCAAACACCAAATATCACCAAATTAAAAAATTTTATCTTACAAGTGGTTTTGGTTCCTCAAGTATCTTTGGTCTAAAAATAGGAAGCAGGTGAATTATGGAGTTAGGGGGAGGATTAAGTCCATAATCTCACCTTATGGGGACTTTTATGCATCCTAGCAAGTAGATTGCATATTTTTATTGAAATGTTTGTTATATTTGCTTGCATTGGTTGTGTTGTCATCAAACACCAAAAGGGGGAGATAATAAGGAAAATGGACCCTGGGCCATTTGGCTAAAGGGATTTTGGTGTTTGATGTTCAACATAACCCGTGGACTAATATGTTTGCTAGTGTTTGTGCTTATAGTTCACAGGATGCGAAGAGGATTGGACTAAGGCACTGAGGATGCAACACCTCAAAAGAAGACATAAAAGAAGCATAGATGTCCAAGACTCAAGAACAAAAGAAGCCCAAGGAAACAACGAAGAAATCCATGAAGTGGGTAGTCAACCAGCGCACTAGTGGCGCACCGGACAGTGAACAGTAACATGTCCGGTGTGCACCGGATTGTCCGGTGGGACACCGAGCAGTCTGCGCAGAGAGGCCCACAACGGGCGCTCTCGGGTTGTAGCACTAGACTGTCAGGTGGGTAACGGTCGACTGCTACAGACCCCAACGGTCGGCTGACGTGGCCAGGGCACCAGACAGTGAACAGTGCATGTCTGGTGCGGCCGTCGACAGAAGGTTGTTGCTTCTGTCCAACTGCTATAATTGTGGGGAAGGCTATAAATACCCTCAACCGGTCATTTCAAGGTGTGGGAGCCCAAACAACATACCAAGGCATATTGTAGACATTTCCATGTGCTCAAACACCCAAGTGCTTAATAAAATCACTCGGTGATTAGCGTAGGTGCTCTGCGAAGTGCTTAGGTTAGTTAGACCGTATAGCAATTGCTATAGGTGAATCCTAGTTAGTTGAGTGAGTTTAGAAAAACCACACAACCCCTCAGCCCTTGTGCGAGCCGTTGTGATTGTACTGAGTGGGGCGAGTCTTGCGAGACCGTGACAACTGTTTTTGTGTCACAGACGCCATCGTATACCGGAGGGAACGAGGCCCACAACATTTTCGGTCGGAAGCTCGATAGTGGAGACGGCGGGGAGCGTCCGAGAGGAGTCGGAAGCGGAGCACCACTTGCGCGTGGAGAATGCCTGTGGCTCTCTACGGAGTCACTCGACCGAGGTGCTTGGCTCTCGCGTGGGCTACCCTTTGCGTAGGGGCACCAACGAGGATTTGTCGGAACCTTGCGTGGTTCCGGATACCTCGGTAAAAATACCAGCGTCATCCATAAGAATTTGCATCTCTACCTTGCTCCTTAACTTCCACATTTATATTAAGCATTTAAGTTTCAATCATGTCTTTCTAGTTAGATTATTTAGGATTGGAACTTAGGCTTTGCGGTAAAGATAGCGACACTTAGACAAAACCTAGTTTGCATATTCTATATTGTTTATTTGCATAGGTTTTACTCTAAAGATTTAGTTGTGGTCTAGTTTAGAGAGAAAGTTTTAGAAGTCAATTCACCCCGCCCTCTTAGACGTCACTGTTTCCTTCAATGGGAATCTTCATTATTCCTGTTGTGTATATATTATTAACAAGTTGTGGAAATTAGATGAGATTAATATCATAAAAACGGTATGATTAAAAATAAGTGGAGCATAGTGCTCCCTTATATTATACGGAGAGATTCCTTTCGCTTCATACGTAGGGGGAGCTTTTAGTGGGGCACCGTTGGGGCACGTGTGGTGCCGAAACGAACAATCTAGGGTGGATCTCTTGGATACATCTTAGGCTATCTACAGCGGGAGTCCAATGCGAATGTGTATTTTGTACGATAACAATGCAATACGAGCGTACTAATGATTCCACGGGGGAAAGAGAAACCCATAGATATGGGTATAGGAATGTTGAGTGCTTGTTTTGATGCATCCTCATCCGTACTATGTTAAAAGGTGAATATTTGAACGCGAGTCAATAGTTGAACGCGAATGAGCGCATCCGTTTAGCGTGCGCGGTGACCCCAGGCCAGCCAACATGCGCGCGTAGAGGACGCGCAGCCACAGTGTGTGTGCCGGTCTGCCGGACAACCGGTGCTCGTCTGGTCGTTCTAGTTCCAGCTCACTAAGGCTTTCGTTTACATCAATCCAACTCTGGATTAGCATAGATTAGAATTAAATTCATGTCACAATCCATAACTCAAAATAATCTAAGACTACTTAATTTTTTTTATTCGGTTAAACTCACCATGGAATATAATGCAAGGGTTTAGGAATTTTTTAAACTATAGAAGACATGGATTCTATCCATAGCTCATTAGATATGGAACAAATCCATGAAGATATTGCACAAGTTTACATTAGAATCCATGGATTAAAAGAATAACTAGCTTTGAGAGACATATGGATTAGTTGATGGAATTAATCCCACCATGGGATTGGGTGTGAGGTATGGATTCACCCAATCCATATCCGGATTAAATCTATGGTGGGATTTCATCTTATATAACCGAACAAGGCCTAAAAGTTACGTGAAATCGAGAGTAAGTTAGTTGACGATTGCTTATATTTATGGAATTATTGGCGGGGATCAAGCGTGAGAATTTTGGTGGCTTGAACGGTGATGCTTTTGGTCCTCGGTGCCGCTCCGGATCAAGGTTGCTGCGCAGCAGCCACACCATAGCACACATCCCTACGCAGTGGCACCGGCGGCCTCACGCCCCTGCGCAACCGGCTCATATCCTTAGGTGATAAATTATAACACAAGTGATCATTTTTGTAACTGGCTAACCCAAAGGCTCCAACAATATTGACCGTAGCTACACCACTAACAAGTAAGAAATAATAGAATGTTACCTCTCTGTATCTATTTGTTTTATGTTTTTACTCTGCCAGCCAATCATCAGTCATTCATCAATATCATACATTTTTTTGATAAAGGAAGATTTTATTAATAACTTCAAGCACATTACATCGAGGAGATACACGCCCTTGAAATTTCTTCCAGCCTCTGCTTAATAAGCACACAGCTTTGTAAATGAAAAAAAAAGTTTATAACCCACACACTCTAATGGTAATCAATCCGAAGACTAGACCGCCACCCATGTGCCCGGGAAAAAAGTCCTTGGCCACCCGCACCAAGTATTGCGTAGCCTCCACAACCATAGGTCGCAACTCCGCCTTCTGTAAAACAGCCCATGTACGAAGGAAATGGGCAATGGTATGGATAACCTGCAAGGGAGAAGAATTTTTTTCTTTTCAAAGACAATATCATTCCTGTTCAACCAAAGAGACCAACAAGTTGTAGCGGCGCCAAGTAAGATTATCTTTCTAATATTTCTATCAAAGCCACTAAGCCAGGTACCAAACAAATTAGAGACATTAAACGGTTTAGATATCCTGAAGGCCATGTGAATTAAAGCCCACGTCATACGAGCAAACCGACAATCAAAAAATAGATGTTGAATTGTCTCATCTTCATGACAAAAGCAACATGTTTTGTTTTCATGCCAGTTACGTCTCGCTAAATTATCCTTGGTAAGAATCACTCCCCTCCTGAGATACCATAAAAAGATTTTGATCTTAAGATGGGCTTTTAAATTCCACAGTCTTTTATTTAAATTTGGTACCTCACGCCTAATCAATGCTTGATAATGTGACTTTACTGAAAATTGTCCTGACTTGGACAAGGTCCAATAGAAGGCATCCTCATCTTGTGTTAGGTGAATATTAGCGATGCGTGAAAGTAATTCATTCCACGCCACCAATCTCGACCCAAACAAAGTTCGTCTCCAATAGGTGTTAGATTGTGTTGTCGTTAGAAACTCACCAATGGTTACGTGCTTCTTTCTAGTTATACTATATAACCCAGGGTATTGGTATTTTAAAGCGTTTGATCCAAGCCATGTGTCTTCCCAGAACCTCACCTGCGATCCATTGTTAATTTTGAAGGTTCCAAAGCGAAGAAAGTCTTGCTTCACCTTCATCAAACAGGACCAAAAATGTGAGTCTCCTACTTTCCATTCAGCTCGGACAAGTGGTTTAGAGCCCAAATATTTATTTTTTAAAATTTGTTGCCAATTCCCCTCTGATGTTAATAATTTAAATAGCCATTTACTTAGTAAGGCTATGTTCTTAAAATTCAAATCATGAATCCCAAGGCCTCCTTGATCCTTAGGTTGACATAGGATACTCCATCTAACAAGGCGATATTTTCTTTTATTCTCATCACCTTGCCAGTAGAAACGAGAGCGAAAATAATCTATTTTTTTAAGAATGCCTTTGGGAATCGCAAAAAAGGACATCATATACATTGGAAGGCTACTGAGCACTGAATTAATCAATGTCAATCTACCTCCAATAGAGAGAAGTTTCCCTTTCCAACTGGCAAGCCTCTTCTCCACTCGTTCTTCAATATTCCTCCAGTCAGAGTTTTGAAGCTTCTTGTAATGGATAGGTATGCCTAAATATTTTAAAGGTAGATCTCCATGTTTGCAACCAAACAAATCCAAGTAAGAGTTTAAGGAGTCTTGAGCATCCCCAAAGCAGATCAACTCACTTTTATAGAAATTTATTTTGAGTCCTGAAATTTGCTCGAAGGCACAAAGCAATAGCTTCATGTTGCGAGCTTTTTCTAAGTCATTGTCCAAAAATAGGATGGTGTCGTCTGCATATTGTAGGATAGATAGGCCTCCATCAATTAAGTGAGGCACTACCCCACTGATTTGCCCTTGATCCTTAGCTCTTTTAACTAAGACCGAAAGCATGTCTGCAACAATATTAAATAGGATAGGTGACAAAGGATCCCCTTGTCTAAGACCTTTCCTAGTTTGAAAGAAATTCCCAACATCATCATTCACGTTGACTGCAACGCTGCCACCCGAAATAAATGATCTTACCCAAGAAATCCACTTGGAGGAAAATCCTTTCATCCGAAGGGCTTGGAGCAGAAAAGGCCATTTTACCTTGTCATAGGCTTTTTCGAAATCGATCTTAAAAACAACCCCACTCATTTTTTTCTATGTAACTCATGTATCGTTTCGTGCAGAATGACAAATCCTTCTAGGATGTTCCGTCCCCGTACGAAAGCGGTTTGCGTTGGACTCACGACTTTATCAGCAACTAAGCTCAACCTATTTGTGGCAACTTTGGTGAAGATTTTAAAACTAACATTTAGTAGACAAATAGGCCTATATTTCTGGATTACATTGGCCTCCTGAACTTTAGGTATTAGGGTGATAACACCAAAGTTTAGGCTAAATAATGGCAAGTCTCCAGAATGCAACTCTTGGAACATGAGAAAGAGGTCACCTTTGATGTCCTCCCAGAATTTCTAGTAAAATTCGGCAGGGAAGCCATCAGGCTCGGGTGCCTTGTTGTGCTCCATCTGAAATAAAGCATCCTTAATTTCCTTCTCAGTAAACTGAGCAGTTAAAAGTGCATTTTCAAGCTCTGAAACTTGTGTTATGTCAGCAACCACTTCTTCATCTAAAGTCAAAAGGCTCTCCTCCGGTTCCCCAAAAAGTTCTTTGTAGAAATCAGTTATGTAACTTTTAAGATTAGCCTGACCCTCAATCTTTTTGTCCTCATGATCCAAGGAAAAAATTCTTTTCTTTCTATGCTTGCCATTAGCAATCATCTGAAAGTATTTGGTGTTACTATCCCCGAGAAGGACGTCATTCACCTTAGCTCGCTGAAAGTATTTGATCTCCTCCTCTCTCAATAGGCAAACAAGATCATCTCGAGCTTGGGCTAGTTGTTCTCTTTCGTGCTCGGTCAGGTCTCTAACTTCTGCGGCTATATCCAGCTCATTTATTGTTAACTGGAGACTCTTTTTCTTCTGTTTGTATACCCCGTTGGTGTTGCTTGCCCACCCCCGAAGAGCCCTACGAAGTGCCCCCAACTTATGATTCCATCGTTGAACTGAGTTGTTACCCTTTACTGGCCTGCTTCATATTTCTACTACTTTGGCATAGAAATCATCTCGAGTGAACCAGTTAAGCTCAAATCTGAACCGTCTAGATATCCCTGAAAAAGCAAGAGATCCTGTATCTAGAAGTAGGGGAGTATGATCCGACACTCCTCTGTCCAAAGCCTATACAGAGACAAGCGGAAATTTGATCTCCCACTCGGTTGTCATGAGTACCCTATCTAGCTTCTCGAAGGTTGGGGTAGGTAAAGAGTTTGCCCAAGTAAATTGTCGCCCAGTGAGATCAATCTCTCTTAAGTCAAAGCTGTCTATTACAGCATTAAACAAGAAAGGCCATTTATCACTGAATCTATTATTATTCTTTTCCTTGCTGTTACGCATAATGTTAAAATCTCCCCATATTAGAGTTGGTAAATGGTTGTGTTGACAATTCCTTACAAGTTCAGCCAAGAAAGCCGATTTGAAGTCACCCTGGGCTGGACCATAGACTGCCATAAGTATCCATTTGAAATGATCTGCCTTATTGCTTAGATGGAATTTAATAAAAAACTCCCCTTCCACAATTAAGGACAAATCAAAAACTGAGGTGTTAATCCCTAAAAGCAAGCCCCCTGACCTGCCCCTCGGCGGTAGGCAATGCCAAATGAAGTCTAAACCTCCGGATAGTCGTGTCAGATTCGATTTCGACATATCTTGCTTTCCAGTTTCCATGACTGCTATAAAGTCCAGATTATTTTCCTTAACTACATCAGAAATATATCGGTATTTAGCCAAGTCTGAAAGACCTCTGCTATTCCAAAAGAGACCTTTCATAAGGAACAATTTTTGTTTTTGTTAGTATTATGTCGGTTTTTACGTGACTTGCGAGATGAGGCCATTAGATCACATATTCTTGTGTCCAGATCCTCGGTCTCTAGATCCACAGCCGACACATCCTTTATCAAGTGAGCGAGTAAGTCACTGTCCACCTCAGTGGCTTCGTCATCACTTAAATCAAAGGGGTTACTCACCATATGATTAGCCAATTTTTTCTTGGAGGCCTCTCGCTTGTTAGATTGATAAAGCCTAGTTCTATCAATTTCTATTCTTTTAAGAGCTTTAACTGATATGTTGGTCCCTGAGGTACTATGTTTCATTCTTAGACCTAAGTTGTCTAAATTTACAGCGCAATCCTCATCTGTCATTGTGACAAGAGAAATGGAATTTACATGCTGTGACATACCAGTCTCCTGCAGGAAGGGCGTTGAAGGCGAGTGTAGCATCTTTTGTGAGGAAGCCACCGTCTTGGAGCCCAAAACAGTATCAAGGTTCCGTGCTGCAGTGCGACGCATTGCCCTTTCTGTCATATCAATATCTGTTAGGTAAGAGCCATCAACAGCTTGCATATTACATCTTAAGCTGCGGCGTAAACCATTAACAGAGTAAAAATTGGTCGGACTAGTACTCGAAGAAATAACCGAAGAAGGTGCACCATGTCCAGACCCAGACTCGCCTAACAGGCTTTGGTCCTGGACAGCACACTGGACGGACTTCAGAACCTGAGCCGCGACCAGGGTCTTCTGCCTAGCAGATTGTGAACAAGAGGGTGAGTTCATGTCTGCCAAGGACGGAGACCCAGACTGAGGAGACATCGAATTTGCAACCGTTGTGGAGGTCTGAAACAGAACAGCCTGTGGCTCCACCGGCGCCCTTGCAATCGAGTCAGGTCCACCTGCCAGCATAGAGGCACAAGTCCCAGCATCCATTGAGGAGCTATGCGCTGTCACCTGCAATCTTTGTTCACCCATCTTTCCCCTAGAAGTACAAAGTGGCTTCAGCAAACACTTCGGACCAGTTGGTTTGTCAGACTTGGAAACCAACGGACTAGGTGAATTAATTGCTTTCTCCACCGCTGTATACAATGGCTTATGAACCTCATTGCCATCAACCTGCATGGTGGCCGAATCATGACTCTCACTAGTGAATCTTGAACCTAAGGAGCCCAACAAATTTTTTTGTTTCTTTTTTGATGGATCCAATTCTCTGTCCTCTGGGGCCCCATCCTCCTTGTTGTCACCATCCTCTTTCTCAAAAGCACCCAAGACCATAGAAGGCAATGCCGGCTCAAAATCAGACAATTCTGGGGTAAAGGTAATATCATATCCCACCTTGTGGAAAACAATGTCCATCGTCAGAGGCAGTTGATCTCTGTTTAAAATGCCAACCAACAGGCGAATAATCCCCTTCTTTCTGTATGTCAGCATATCAACATCAATAGTAGTGCCGATCATAGATCCAAGTGCCCAGAAGGCCAAGAAGTGTCTCCAATCATGCGGAACTCCAGTAACATGTACCCAAATCTCATCCAAATGATATGCTGGACTAGCATCTCTAGTCCTATCCCATTGGCTGATGCTAATAGAAATTCCACTCTTGAGCTTATATTCAATTTCCGCCATTCGGAGCAGTTCATCCTCGGAGGGAAAAACTACAAGAAAAGCATCATCCCCATGGGGTAAAGCTTCCCAATTCCACTCCACTCTAGATAATTTGGCAGGCTCCACTTGAGTGGCCATGGCATCTAATTTTCCGCCTGTTACTGAAATCAGAGCAGTTGGTGTTGGGGCTGGAGCCTCTACCAACAAGTCAAACTCCGGGATCCAGAAAAAGGTTAATTCATTTTTTGCACACCCCAACATAGATGCTGAAGGCCTCGACATCTTGAGAATAGGACATTTCGTAGGAACATGACTATTTTTCTTGTTGCAGATGTAGCAGTCCAGAATAGCTGCACAATTCTCCTGAAGATGGCCAAGACACTTACAGCGAAAGCAGAATGGAGGGCGTGGTTTTTTGGCCTTGACTGGTTCAGGCGCCTCTGCCTGCACTCCATGGCTGATGTCCTGACGATCAACTGGGACATAGCGTTGATTTGGAGCAGCATCCTGGACCTGCCTAGAGCCACGCCCACGCACGGGATTGAACCAACCACGACCATTCCCCCGAGCTTGAACTCGATCACGCCCCCCTGCATTGCCCCGTCCACGGTTGGGCCTTGGGAAGGGACCTCTTCCCCCCCCCCCCCCCGCAGAACAGAGACCCCTCCCCCACGTGGCTGCAGCGCCGGTGGACGTTGTTCTTCACGCGTCGGCTGACGGACAGCCATTACGGCGTACGAAGGTCTGTCAGCGGCGCTCATGGGAATGCAGCCGAAATGAGGAACGACGTGCCGACAAGTCCAAGGAATAGGTCGTCGTAAAAGTTTCCTTGACAAACCATATCCCTTGGCCCGATTTACCAAAGCCACATGATCAGTTTCCAAAAAGAGGGATTCAAATTCCTGTACTCCGCATTCCCCGCCGGGGTCCCCGCTGGACCCGATCGGGGCTCAATCATAGCATCGATAATTGGCGGAAACTCGCTAAGGTCGCCCAGCGGCGGAGGCTGAGGCGTCGTCCTTCCCGCCGTGACATTCGAGTCCGGCGAACAGACCCCATACAAAGATTGCGCTGGTGTAGGCCAAAATGCAGCGAGTGAAACAGCATGGGAAATTCCAGGCCGAGGGAGAGGCCCGCGCCATGGCCTGATGTGGACCCCGCGGTGTGTTGGTTTGGACTGTGCACATGGATCCTGGATCGATGAACCCTTTACGAATGATCTTTTAGTTTGATCCGTATTTGTTCCGATCCTAGGGACAAAATCCAAATCGCACAGGCTAGAATCACCCGAATTGGCCAAAAGCCGCACTGAAGATCCAATGACATCCCGGCCAGCAACAGATCCTTCAACAGGATCAAACTTCACGGAGTCACCAAGAATAGGAGAGTCTGATCTCTCCCACCATCGGCTACCCTTGGGATAACCCAAATCGATCCAAAAGTCTTCTCTAAATTGCGCATCAAAACATACCTGGGACACATTCGTATTCTTCCTATCTTGCAGGAAAGCTTGTGCATCCTCCGTCGAGAAACCTGCGTACATCGCTGACCGAAGAACTTCTTCATCCGTGGTGTCTTCCTCGGCGGCAGCAGCCCTTGATCCGTCGGGACATGTATGAGTGAAATTTTTACTTGTATGTACATGTATGGATATATATCATACATGTTTGTATTAAATTACGATTTTCCTCTTAATATGTTTATCGCTCATGTTTCTGCCGTTTTCATCCAAGCAGCAAAAAAGTTAGGGCTCGTGGTCAAGTGTGTATCTTGTTGAGCATGAAAAGTTAGAGCTCGTGGCCATGACCTATGCCAGCCATCGGTATGCCTAGTGTCGTAGCCTGGGCGGCGGCCAAGGCCGCGCCGTGCCCTGCACCAGCCACCGGTGTGCCTAGTGCCGCAGCCTGGGCGGCGGCCAGATCAGCGTCGTGCCTTGGTCCACCCCCGTGCGCCGCACCATGGAAGAACGTAGCCATGGAGGGGGCAGCGGGCAAGAATGTGGAGTTGGTGAAGGACAGCCTGTGCACGTGGCTGTGTGCGATGGCCAGGCCGGCGGCATAGCCTCGGTCAGCCCCCAGTGCGCCGTGGACGGGGGGCGCCCGTATGGACATGTGCCCACTAGATCCGGACCCGGCAACCATGGATCCATGGCTGCGACCATGAGGATCCACGTCGGAACGAGCGCAGGGGTCCATGGCCATCGGCGCAAAGCTGCGTTGGAGAAGGAGCAGCGAGGTGAGTACGCGTCCTTGCAGCAAGGAAGGGCAAGCGCGGGCCTAACCTAAGGAAGGGCGAGCACGAGGAAGGGCGGTGAGCCTAACCTGAGGAAGAAGACGACAGCGGTCTACCCATGGGAGAGGGTACGAAGCCACAAATTAGGGGTTCCGACTCCTTGGGCAGTTTCAGCTCTTGCTCTCTGTTGAGAGCCATTTCCGTGGACACGTTTGGGAGAGCTCTGCCCGGGAGCTAGAGCTATGGGGGAGCCATCCCAAACAGTCCCTTAGTTTGGTCGTATGGGAGGCATCTCCCGAGACGGGCTTTCGTATTCGCGTGAAATTGCTGGACTTCAAATCAGATGAGGTAAAGTGACGGTTAAAAAGGGAAACCTTCAGTAGTGATGAACCTTTGGTGGGGCGCAAATGAGATAGTTATAGGACATAGATGTCTTTGCATCTGGTAGGGAAGCACCTCACATCATACTCTATCAAGAAAATGTCATGCTCAAGTGTGTATCTTGTAGAGCATCAAAAGTGACGGACGGTCCGGTTCTTGGGTCCGGACAGTCCGCGTGCCCCAAGATTAGATTAACTTGGGTGATTATCCTTATCTCGTACGTGGCTATCCATCTAATCACGTAGAAGTTGTTGGCTATCTACTAGGAACAGGTCCAGACCTCCTCCCTTATAAATATAAAGGGGTACGGGCAATTGAAAAACCCCGAACACATTCCAATCGAACCTATCTACTTTATTTACCTTTCATGTCCTAGGAGTAGATGTAGCGTAGTTCTAGTTGTAGCCTTCCGCATATCCACCAACACCCCTATTCCACTATGCGTCGTCTAGATCTATCATGGGGTGGTCTGCCGACCCCAGGACGGCCCTATGATCTGTACCCCTCCTGAGGGGCAAGATCTATTTCGTCTATTTCAATCAAAATCTCTTCCTCGAATTGATCTCTTAATTTCTAAGCGACTCTATGTCGTCTAGGGACGCCTCGAGTGACTTGCTGAACCGGAGCACCCTAAGGTCTCTCCCCCAAGGGGCGAGATCTAGATCCTACGAGGAGAAGAAGACGACCCTGCGCCATCGCGAACCGTCCGGCTTAGAGCGCAGACCGTCCGGACAACACGCAGGAAAGTCGTCGCTCTTGTCACAAGGTCACGGACCGTCCAGCCTAGAGCCACGGACTGTCCGCGCCCTCGCAGCATGCACCGCCAGACAACCCGACGACCCAGCGACCCGTCGCGGACCGCCGCGCCGTCCACCTCGCAAAGCCGAACCCAAGGTATTGCTCATCACGAGAAGGCCCTAGGGTTCGTTGTTGTTTAGTTACAAATAGGTGGTGGCCATCATAGAAGTGGTGTCCCATCTTCAGGATAACCATCTTAGGTCTTGACCCTCCGTGGGCAAAACTTAGAGATCATCCCTAAGGTCCAAACTCACTACGAGGACGACCTAGGGATCTTTAGTGTTTGGTCCAAAAAGGCGCCAACACACTTTTTGGCGACACCGCTGGGGAAGAAAAATCGGATCTATCAAATCTGATTCATTAGATTAGATCTATTAAATTAGACCTATCAGATCGATCGCAATGGCCAATCTTAAAGACCACAACAACGTTGTCCTAGACATTAACACAAGGCGTACTAACACGTCAGCCGATGAGGATGAGAAATTAGAAAACCACATAAAAAGGCTGGACGAGGAATTACAACAACAACAACAACAGGCTCAGATAAGCAAGGTGGCAGAAAAGTGGTACCTCTCGCACTTCAAGGTAGATCACCACCAGAAGGTCATCAAGGAGACGGAAGTAAAAGCCGATTAAACTGGCCCAAAAAGTGGTACAACCAAGATCGCCTGGCCATCCTCCTCTTTGGATGTCACAATGCTTTCTAGTTTATTCATCGCCGATGTGTTGTCCTACTCAAGTGTGGGTTGGTACGACGATGAATCCGTATTACTGGCCCAATCTGTTTGCTTATGTGGGTTGGGTGGCACCACAAGTTTTGCCAATTGGCATGTTGATCAGATAGACATGGCCGAAAAAGGTGCAATCCAAAATGGACTCTGTATATCAAATATTTATATTATATGATCACACGAGCCGATGACTTGCATCGAGCTAAGTCGTTACTTTGAAAACAAAATAACTCATGAGATCTATTGTTTCCAAAGTGCGCTAGTGCTTTTAGTTCGCCAAGCTCCACCAAAAGGCAAGGGGCATATGTTGAGCATCAAAGTGGCGGACGGTCCGGCCCATGGGTCCGGACAGTCCGTGTGCCCCGCGATTAGATTAACTCGAGTGATTATCCTTATCTCGTGGGTGGTTGTCTATCTAATCACGTGGGAATTGTTGGCTATCTCCTAGGAACAGGTCCAGACCTCCTCCCCTATAAATATAAAGGGGTATGACCAATTGAGAACCCTCGAATACATTCCAATCGAACTTATCTACTTTATTTACCTTTCCTGCCCTAGGAGTAGATGTAGCGTAGTTGTAGTTGTAGCCTTCTGCATATCCACCTCCACCCTATTCGACTCTACGTCGTCTAGATCCGTCCTGGGGTGGCCTGTCAACCCCAGGACGACCCTTTGATGTGTACCCCTCCTGAGGGGCAAGATCTACTTCGTCTAGTTCAATCAAGATCTTTTTCGGATTGATCTCTTAATTTTTAGGCGACTCTACGTCGTCTGGGGACGACCTGAGTAACATGCTGACCCAAAGCACCCTAAGGTCTCTCCCCCAAAGGGTGGGATTTAGGTCCTACAAGGCGAAGAAGACCCTGTGCCATCACGGACCGTCCGACCTAGAGTACGGGCCGTCCGGACAGCACGCAGGAAAGGCATCGCTCTTGTCGCCAGGTCACCGACCGTCCGTGCCCCCGCAGCAAGCACCGTCAGGCAACCCAGCGACCCGTCGCACCATCCACCTCGCAGAGCTGAACCCAAGGTATTGCTCATTACGAGAAGGCTCTATGATTTATTGTTATTTAGTTCCAAATAGGTGGTGACCATTATAGAGGTGGTGTCCTATTTTTAGGATAACCATCTTATGTCTTGACCCTCTGTGAGCAAAACCTAAGAATCATTCCCAAGGTCCGAACTCACTACGAGGACGACCTAAAAATCTTTAGTGTTTGGTCAAAAAGGCGCCAACATATCTGTGGAACACTTGTTTAATGAACTCGTATTTTTATTTTTGATAAAGGCACTTGAAGAGCACAAACAAGACGGCGAAATGCTTAGTGAAAAGATTGTGTAGACGGACGCCTATAATATAACAAGTGTTGGTAACACCTTGATAATAAAGGCACTTGAAGAGCACAAACAAGACGGGCAAAGGCGTGGGCAGAGGCACCAAGGCCAGCACGCTCGAAAGCCTAGCGGGAATTCTCAAGTCAGACTGCACGACACGATTGCTACTATTGTATCAAAGATAAGAGCTTCGGGTGCCCTGCAACAAACAAACACATTGGCTGTCTAGCACTGTACCTTTGGAGCTTTTCCCATCGCCAGGAATCAACAGGCACCATGGCCTGTCTGGTGGTAGGGATTGACTGGATCTGAATGCCTTCATTGTGATCGTTCAAAACTGGGTCTCTTTTATGGCAAAAAAATACAGGACTCCAGTTATCGCACCAATCATCGTTGTACAACACAGCTAAATTAGCAACCGTGTGTTTTGAGCTCTCCTACTCCTGCTGCTGCTGCTTCTTGTCCTGTGCCATCTTCTTGCGGATCTCCTGTGCAGCGTTGAAGATGCCCAGCGTCGGTTTGTTGCAGACGTAGCACTTCTTGTTCTTCGAGTGGTGCTGAAATTATTCAATTGTTAGAATTTGGCCTACCACAGTGAACATGATCAAAATAACATATATATGTACAAATATACAAGTCAATCTCATCTCAAGAACACGCAATGGATTGAGATCGGAACTAGCATTCAACCAAAGCCAAAAAAAATCATAATCGACAGCTAAATATTTCACATTACAGTTTGCAAAAGGGATCTGGAACTCTCGATAGAGAATATCTTTTCTAGAAGAGTCCAAACTCTCAACTCTAATCTGCACTACTACAATACGAATTCTCAACCTGTGATTTATATCCTTAATCTTCATTTCTACTCTAACCTCCAAAAAATGGGGTTTAACGAGGCTCATGGCTTGTTTTGTTTAGTAATATCAAAGGCATCTATGGTTTCTGGTTCACTTATCTTCTGCCAACAAGTTTTATTGCCAGTTTGCCACACAACATGTAGTCCACTGGACTAGGCGGGTAAGAAATGGTTCCAGACTAAAACCATGTAAATTCAAGATTTCCTAAATTATAAGGTTTGCAAATTACTTATCACAGTCCCACTCCATAGAGCTTTAAAATAACTCTTTCTCTAAAAACTGAATCGCACTAAACCTGGCATGCCTATTCCACCATCATTGTACTTGGATGCCCTGGAAACTAAATTGACAGTAACCTCAATACAAATTCTATAAGCAAATAGTTCTGCTCTCTAAAATAAAAAACTAACAAATCCAAATTGTTTCACATCACCAACAAAACACATACTATAGTACATCTCAACCTAATTACAATCCACAATGTATTTGTCACCCCCATAATGTACAACCCACCACCCCCTCACGATGGAGATTTCTGCACTTGGCCTTCGCAAGTTATATAAGATTCAAACCTTAATTATTTGTACTGTATGGTACCCTTTTTTCTTCAATTGGTGTGTAACTGCTCAATTGGCATTTATGAGTAAAAGATACAGCTGCGTCTTAATAAACTTCCATGTGCTTTTTGTGAAGAATTGATATAAGACAAAAGGATGAGGAGGCAAGTTCTCAATGAGCAAAGGTTTTTCTACCCTAATGGTGAAAACAAAATTATGTTTGAAGTTTCTGTAAATGTATACCTCCTTCAATGTTCATATATCTTATTCTGTTTAGTGGCTAATAGTATCACTCAGGCATGATTCAAATATGTCTATGTTGAAGTATCATTTGAGTCGTCGGACTGCACTCAGAGACAGCAGATAGTTACAATTGGAGTTCCTATGAACATGTGATTTGTGGGTTTAACAGCAAATCTCAATCAGCAAGGCTATTCCTTTAATCCGATGATCAGAATGAGAGTAAAATGTGGCTTTATCATTCTGCAGAAATGCATAGGAAAGAGGCTTGGAGGCAGAGCACAGGTGGACAACCTTTAGATGGTAGCCATGATTGTCTACGCCTCTTCTGATTCAGATGGATGGATTTTACTTGTCAATTGACAGGTTAAGATTATTAGCAGTGGCTTCTTGCACAGCCAATTGGACCATCTATCTTAAGGGAAAGGTGACCCAAAAGATCTCGAGGCTTGCATTGTTGTCTAGTCCAGCCAGCCAGCCTTTGCTTGTAAACTATAAGTAATTCTACCCTTCTGCAATGAAAAGAGGTTACATATGTAACCTTCCGTTTGAAAACAGATCACTGCTCCTTCCATACCCAAAACAGTGTATGAGGCATTATCCCAGACTAGGAAAAATTGCTCATCATGAGCAATGTTATCAAATCATGAAATCATCTAGTCGGCCTAGATTCTTGGGACCAACCAGGTGACTAATCACAGTTAGCTGTCGACCAGCCTGTTTAGCCAGTTGGTCCTAGTCATCCATATAGGCATCCTGTATATTCCAGAAATGATGTACTATATAGTATATACTACAAAACAAGTAGCAAAGAGTATAAAAGTGCTAGAATACAATATAAGTGAATTGACTACCTCTTTCTATCAGCTTAAGCTTTTGGGTTGGACTGTTTGATGGCATGCAACTTAATATGGTATCAGAGCCAGAGATCTCAAGTTCAAATCCTGGTTACCGCAATTAAATAAAATAATTGTTCCTAACCCATATTCCACATCTGAGACCTAAGAGAGGCTTGGCGTGAGGGGAGTGTTGGAATATAATATAGTGAATTGTCCATCACTTACTATCAGCAAGCTTTTGGGTTGAACTGACTGGTGCATGCATCTTAACATAGTATCAGAGCCAAGTTCAAATCCTGGTTAATGCAATTAAATAAAATAATCGTTGCTCGCTTTTATTCCATGTCTGAGAACTAAGAGAGCATTGATGTGAGGGGAAGTGTTACAATATAATATAAGTGAATTGTCCACCTCTTCCTATCAGCTTAAGCTGTTGAGAGAAAGTAGGCAATCCACTTATACACTTTAACAAAAAGTACTGGGGCACAGATTCTTGTGTATGCAAGTGCTAAGCAGAAAGCAGCAGCAGAGCATGAGGCAAGAAGCCAAGAACAACAGGAGCAGTAGAGCTAGAGCAGCAACAGCAGAGCTAGAATCAGTGGAGGAGCTCATTTTCAGGTTGGAAGAAGGAACCCGATGGGCAGCGGTAGAATCTGGTACTGCTTGTGGCCTGTGGGACAGGATCCAGCCTCTGGCAATGGTTGCACCCAGCAGAGGCATGCAGGCACCAGGCAGCAACGGGAGCCAATGGAAATCAGTGGAAGGGACCAGGTTCTGGGCAGGGCAGGGATGTGAACCAGCCCACAAGCTTCGGTGGCAGCAGCAGCTGGACAGCAAGTGAACCCACACAAGACAGTAATTGTGATTAATCAGACGACTTGATACCCCTGAACATCAGAACAAGGAAGTTCAACTGCTTCTGGACTGATCACTGGACTCATGAAAATAATGAAGATCCACCACCTCCCGGAGTTCAAAAATGCGTCCCTTGAGTGCAGAAAGTGGAATCTCATGTAGGTTGGTCTAATAAAGGTGCTCCTCCGATGAAATAGGATTCCTACTTGTGTTCAGAAGGACCACAGTAAGAGAATCAGCAGAACAAAGAGATCGACATCTCTAGGCAATTTATTTTTAAGTGATAAAGCTGCGTACATTTCATTTACTAAGGGACATGTTTCTAGATTCGTTCTATCCTTGTTCTCTGGAATTAAAGAAGCAGAGTTTGTCATACAGAGATTTCCATCTGCATGAAGTAATAGTCATGAAAAGTAGGGAGGGAAAAAATCCCATACAAAGGGCAATAATTCAATCTTATCAATTCCATTCCAATAGCAAACAAAACATCCAGTATATCTTGTTCTGCCACATAAACTACATCAAGGCATTGGCATCAGCGAGCTTTCGTGGTACAGACATTGAAAGCAAAGAATGGTGTGATAGGATAGAAGACAGACAGCGCATCCAGCCAAACATTGGCGCGTGGAACAGAAGCTGAGCAGCAGTCACTCCTGCGGCGGTGGCACAGCCTCAGCTGTTTATCTGGGTACAATGAACTGGTGGATAAGGCAACAGGGAAAGGATCGATGCTTTATTAGCTTCTTGCATCTATGGTTGCTTTTGCATGCCTGCTTGATGGACCTGCTAGAATGCTACCTACTGGGCCCATGTTGGTGGCAAGGGTCAGGCCCTGGACTACAATTCATAACGCAAAAGGCTCACTAGTGCATATAAAAAATAAAAGATAGACCCAGTGCAAGGGGCTCCCACATGAGTGGGATTTGGGGAAGGAATAATCGAGGCAAGTCTTACCCCTGCATTTTTTGCAGAGAAGCTGTGAACCCAGGACCTTTGGCTCAGTGGAAAGGCTTCTCACGATTGCACCAGCATCCTTCTAAATGTTCAGTAGTGCATATAAATATTCACTAATTTGTAAATTCATATAACACTGGAATGGACTGGTACTGATGTTCTGTTCCAAGAGGAAAATCGGAATTACATCGAGAACAGAATTGACAAATATGGTTTCAAAAGTTCAATCTGGCAGGAGCGCAACTTGCTGGAATCATGTGGAGAAGTGTGAAGAAGCAAAGGTGCTATTTGGTGAAACACCCAGTACACCAAATAGCAATGATCAATCCATAGAGTGTGGTTTGGTGATGAAGCAGATTATACATTATAAAAGATTTATCTCCATTATCTTCTTGAAAGTTGCCTAAATTTGTAAAAGTAATTCATATACTCGTGCAATCCTTCAACCAAACCCGAACATCTCCTATTGACTATTGTCTCAAGTAAATTCAGTTTCAGTTCAACTAAATGTTCAGTCTCAAAAAGTTATTTTGTCCAGAATCATGGGGCTAGATCTTCTACAGATGGAAAGCATACAAGAAGTGATCCGTACCTTCAAAGCGCAATGTTCACAAAAGTAGTGCTTGCATTTGGTGACCACTGGATCAACAAATGGCTCCCGACAAATGAAGCAGGCAAAGGGCAGCGCCTCCTCCTCATCCTCGTCATCTGCTGCCTCATCATCACTCTCACCACCACCACCCATGGCAATTCGTCGCTTGCGGGCCTTCTCAGCCTCCTCATATTCCTTCTCGAGCTGCCACCCGGATTTGTAATCCCCTCGGTCGTGCATGAATTTGCAGGAATCGCCGTAACCACAGTACCCCGTCTCCTTGTAGTCCTTGCAGATGTCGGGCTGATAGTCAAACCGCTGGGAGAGGCGAATGTGCGCGGACGCCCGGAGCGGACCATGCGAACCGCCGGCCTTCTCGCTAGATACCGTGTGCTCCCGTCGGAACCCAGCCTTGTAGTCCGTGTAGCCGTGGATCCCCTTGTACACCTCTCCAGTGGTGGAGGCGGAGGCGGAAGCAGCAACAGCGGAGGGGTTCTTCTTGAGGGACTCCTCGGCCTGCTTGAGCTGTCTCTCGCGGATGGAGCGCGCGTCGCGGTCAAACTCCGTCTCCGTCTCGAGCGTGGCGGTTGCGCGGGTGTCCGTGGACTGGATCGTCCGGGACGATTCGTACTGGAACCGCGGCGCCTCGGAGGAAGCACCTGCGGTGGAGAAAACGAGCTTGCCAGCCGTTGAGGACGGTGGCCCCTTCTTGGAGCGCGCGGCCGCGAGGGCGCCGCCGCCGCCGTCGTCGTCGTCATCAGACCCCGCGGGCGCGGCGGGGCGCTTCCGGATGTTCTTGGGTGGTTTCCTCACGAAACTGCACACCGGCGCCGATGCATTGCCGGCGCCCGGCCCGCCGTTGCCGCCGTCGGCCATCGATTTGGTAGGGTTTGGATCGAAGCAGCAGGAGGGATTGGCTCCGTAGTCGGTCTGAGAGTCTGGTTCCAACCTATGTCTACCCTCAAATAGGTCCATACACCTAATAATTAGTTGGCTAAAAAATTACTAACAAATATCTAGCTAACTATTAGCTAATTTATTAAAAATAGTTAATAGTATAACTATTAACTAGAATATTTGGACGTATTTAACTAATTTTAACAGCTAACTATTAGCTCTAGTGCATTCAAACATCCCTAATCGTTTTAGATTTCGTCCTAAATCAAACTATTTAAACTTTGATCAACAAATATTGAATTATTTTTAAAATAAAAGAATTATATATTATGCAAGGTTCAAGATATCAGAATTTAATTGGCAAGCTAGACGTGAACGATTAATCGGTTACTAGCTGAATACCCGTGCGTTGCAACGGGAATATATAATACCAGTATAATACGATAACTTATATACAAAATATGTGTAATACCGTTATGAGAAAATGTTTCATAATTAATTTGTGATTCTGGCCATACATAAATTTTGTTATTTATAATCTATCTGTTTCACCATTACATTGCAACCATCAGTATCATGCAGACTTCGATATATGTCACGATTTGCATGGTCTCATTATTGGAGAGCACGTTTCACACATACCGGAAGAAATTCTCTCATACATTGTTAGTCATCGACACGTACCATCATACGCTTTTGCTTAAACAAAAAGGTAAGTGTGTGTGTTTGCAAGACTAATGGTCAAACATCGTATAACCATAAAGTTAGAATACTATATTAATATATTAAATAAATTAATCCAATAGACATAGAGTAACCCAATTAACATAGGATAAATAAATATCTAATTATAAAAGTATGAAACATGGTATAATCAATGTTGTTACTGCGTAGTAAATATTCATACGAGACTAACACAACTGGAACGGTTCAATTTAGAATTAAAATGGGGAAGTTACGAATTTCCAAAGTTTCTATGTATTTGATATAGGATTAATTAGGAAATTAATTTTATTGTTGTTTTCATGACAAAACAGAGGTATTATGTGATGAAAAATAATATTATAGAATTATAGAAATTGGAATGAACTCATTTGGATTTAGTATGAAATTTTCATGAATTAAATGGGTTTCTGCAATTATTTTTAAACTAAAAATCAATTTCTAAACTCCTTTTCCCTATTTTCTTTATTTCCTGGACTGCGTCCCAAATTCCAGAAAGATCAGGGGCCAAGCTATAAATGTTTTTCTAGACTCAGTGAGCATACAGAATGGACGATGGGTTAAACACAAAAGAAGTCTTAGTTGAAGTTATACACAATTCAACATGAGTCACGTTGGCTAGAAGGTGGAAGGCTAGGCATTCTACTCAATAGGTCCAAGGTTCGATCCCTGAGCAACACAGTTTGATTTTTTTTCTGCGCGCGGAACGGGGGAGGGCAGAACGGCAGAACACGGGGAGGCAGAATGACAGACTACTCTTACTTTCTTAGTAAGTAGTATAGATATAGATTGTGGATTAATCAGAAATTAATCGGTAGCCACTAATTGGCCAAATAGTAGTGTCAATGTGTATTATAAAAATTAGGATATAAAATATAGACAACTAGCCATCATTAATCTTCATCGTCTTTTTCATAATCTTATGTTGGAAGCATTTCATCGTGGTCTGATTCAAACTTAACATCCTCATCTTGAATTTTGATGTCTTTATATTCACTAACCGACTCATGAAGTTCATGAAGTTCTCTAATTCTTGTATTTCTAAAAGTTGCATAGCTTCATTTTCTTCATCAATATCATCACGTCCTTCAACTGGCCAGTCTTGAACATTAGAAGCAACATTAGGTAGAAGTACATCAACATTTTTAGTCTTACTTCTCCCTTTTTTGCAAAGCAATCTTGCATTTAATTGAACAAAGACAAGGTCATTTGCATGTTCGACATCTATCTTATTTCTTCTCATGGTATGCACCTACATTGCAAATCAAATCAATCAAACAATTTAAAGTAGACAAGGTTATTTTTAGTCTAATTGACGACAATATAACATTGGATAAATTGAGTTACTATATCAAATGTGCTCCAAATTCTTTCACAAGAGGAATATGTGGTGTCTACAACATTGATAGGCCATCGTGCCAGACTTATAATGGGTTTTTTTTGTTTGAATGGGCTGGGTCAATGGCCGATAAATCGGGTCAATAGTCGGATCAATAACCGATTTATCAGGTCAACGAACGATTAATCGGGTTGACTGATTACTTAGCTGATTACCTGTTAATCATATCCGATGTCTGTCGAAAATGATTAATCGTCGATTAATAACGATTTTTAGAACACTGATATTATGATAATTCAAGTCATGATAAATCTAGAAAGTTTACTTTTATGTTATAAAATATTATAAAACATCAAATATAACTGGTAAAAGTTGACATTAATTGACTCAAGATAAATTCAAAATAACTTATCCATATGGACGGAGAGAGTATAATCTACTAATATAAAGCACAAGCGTCGATCAAGTGATCAACCCTCCCGTTCACATTCTCTACGACAATAAGATAAAAGTATATACAAATGAGGTATTTTATATGATATACTAAGCATAATATATATAATAGGGAGAAAATAAAACTGGTATGTATCGGGTTTAGTTCGTGTAACACCCTTAATTTGGGGTATAAAATTTCTTCTTTAATATTCATCAAATTCAGGTGTTACCTCCCTTCTCTTCCCATTTTTTTCTCTCTTTCCTATAGTAGAGGAGCGGTTACTTTATTTGGAAATGTAATAATACTCTAGTAGACAAAACTCCAAGGGAGTATGAATTGTTGCATCATGTTGAACCCCAACCTTTATTCTTGATTGATGCATATGCTTGATGAGTTCTAATTTAAACTTGTGGCATATTTGAATTTGAATCCAAAAGAGAAAATAAAAAAAAGAAAAACAGAATTTGAATAAAAGAAAACCCCAAAGAAGCCCACAACCCCCCTTCCCCTCGGCCTTTTGGCCTAGCCGACCCATTTTCCCCTCCCGCGCACCCGCTCCCTACCCGATGGGCTCGCCTTGTCGGCGCCATCGCCCTCAGTCCCGCACTCGCCCTCTCCCTCTGTACCACCCAAAATCCTATTTTTGAAAACTAAGAAAAATTCTCCAAAGATTTCTTTTTGAATTAAATATCATACTTACCTTATTATTGAAGATAACATCTCCTAAAATAAAATATAGTTTCTAATGAATGATTTAATAAAAGTACCCCTGTATGATTTTAGTTATCCCTCTGCTGAAATAGAAATTTATAATTATTCTCAAAAGGATTTTTATAAACTAGATATTTTGATTCTTAAAATACCTATTCTCTATTTTAGTGGGTATGGATTTCATATTTAAAAGCATTTGATTAAATAGCATAATAAATAAAAATTAATTAAACAAACCATATTCATGCTGGAAAATAGCATTTGAAAATGAAACTCAGATCTAAATTCAAATTATAATTTGTATTTGAAATAGAAAAGGGAAGAACACATAAAATAGAAAAGGATAAAATCCATCTTGGGCCAAATTCGTTCTCTGGCCCAACTTCATGTCAGCCGCACCAGTCCTGCTGTCTCTCTCACTGACAGTGTGACCCCACCAGGTTAGCCACTGTCTACCCGCGCGGACTCCGTCCCAGTCGCCTACAGGTGGGTCCGCCTCGTCAGAATCTTCTCCCACTTATGTCTAGAAATGTTGAGTCCATGAGATCTGTTGGAACCTCCGATTGCTGCGCGCGGAATTGTAGCTACTAGTTAGGATCAACTCCATGCTTCTCGTTACGAAAATCGAACCAGATTCTGCGGGCTTCGCGTAAATTCTGCACCCAGCTTCGTCTCTCCCTGTATAAAACCAGACGCCGCCGCCTCCTGTTAGTTCACAGAATTCTCTCCCCTCCATGCCGCTGTGCTCAAGCTGTTGGCCACTCCCACCTCGCAGGCGCCTATGCTGTCGTGGGGGCGATCGCGTCTCAGATGCGTGCTCAACCGCGGCCTTGGCCCCCTGGAACCCCATCCGCCCACCATGGACTGCTCGCCTAGGAGCAGGGATGAAGCATGTCGGGCCGCCGGGTTGGGGGAAAAGCTTGAACCTGCGCCTGCTACGCCGACTGGGGCCGTGGGGGAGATCTAGAGCACCGCCTAGAAGCGTGGGAACAACTACTGCCACCAGTTCGACGGGGAGATGTGCGAAGCTTTGGGAATTTCTCGCCGTCGCGCAGGATACCGTCGTGGACCGCACTGCTCCGCGGCTGGGATATTCCAGTGTTTGCTCTGGGTGAGTAATCTCCTCTGTTGTTTCACCGTATCCTCAGCTACCTCTAGCTCTAGCCGCGACACATTGGGATACCTGGGCACCGGCTCGGCCTTCTCTGGCACAACTCCACCGGGAGGGAACGCCGCCACCACCACTACTGGGTTCTGAGAGGAAGAAGATTAGCTTGGGTCGTGGATCTCGGGATCAACGATGCTCGGTGCATCCCGGTTCACATAAGGCAAGTTATGATCTGGGCCATCGGTTTGTGATTGTGCGGCTCAGGTTTGATCATACCCCTTCGTCGTTGTCATTATACTTAAGAGACCCCGGAAAACATGTTATTCAACCCGCCATCCATATGTGGGAATCTCGAGTCTTGGGGATTTTTTGCAGATCTACCCCCGAGCTACTCAATATTGGATGCGCAGTCCAGGGGGAAAATAAAAATAAGAAATTAATTATAGAAATTGATTTTTAATACAAAAATAATTCTAGAAACTTGTGAAATTCATAGTTAATTCATTTTAACTCCAAATTGAGTCATTCCAGTTTCAATAATTTTGTATTAATATTGTTTATCACCTACCTTTATTTAACCATGAAACTTGAATTAAAATTGTTCAATTAAATTAATCTATTCTAGGTGCTAAATAATTTCAGAAATTCATAACTCAATAACCATAACTCCGTTTTGATCCATTCTAGTTGCATTAGCCTCACAATAATATTTATTATCATCTGGTAACTTTGTTTTGTAATGAGATATAGGTTAAAATGTTGCACTTAGTCTATTATATACTTAACCACGTTGATCTTCGGAAAACCATAACTTCTTAACCGTAACCCCGAATTTAGCAGTTCTCGATCCCACGATCTCGTAGCGACACATAGATTATTATTATTCAGTTTGTTCTTATGTTTGGTGTGATGTTAATTTTGCCTATACCATGTATGTTTGTATTACTACGACTAGTAGCGAGGTCACGAGAATCTGAAGATCATCCTAGTACCTGGAATCTCGAGTCCCAGGCAAGTTGTGCCCTTAATCACTTCTTTTTACCCAATCATGTTCTAATTAATCATAATGATCTGCATAGGTTAATTTTGATGGGACCCAATAGGTTACCCTAGATTGACTATCTTTATACCTTGTTTACCACTGAATTTTTGTGTAGTATCTGCTATTGCTTTATGTGGTTTTGGATATAGAGATATACACTATTCATGATTATACTTTTATCAGTTGTTATTTACTGCTCATGATAAGATCATTATGTTAATTGGAACATGGAGCGACCACCCGGGAAAACAGTGCTACCACAAGGGAGGAATGGGACCCCTTGGCTGATTAATTAGGAAAGCTAGTGGATGACTACCTTACCCGAAAGAGGCAAGGGCAGTAGGGGAGTGGTCAGTGTAGGGAGGTCCTTGGGTTGATTTTGCTGTGATGGCGGTCAGGCGAGGGATCCCTGCATTGAAGCTTCCTTTAAACTGTAGCGGGTTTTCTGAAGCTAGTGGAACTTTGTAAAGGCCTTGTAGTGTTACCCTGCCTTGCCTCCTCGGTAGAGGTGTATGGGAAGTCGCGATCCCTTGGCAGATGGGTAACATGACTTGTGGGTAAAGATGCGCAACCTCTACAGAGTGTAAAACTGGTATACTAGCCGTGCTCACGGTCATGAGCAGCTCGGACCCTTACATGATTAATTTATGGAACTTAATTCAATTTGTCATATGCATTGCATCGCAGGTGATGTTGTTATTTTTGTTCTACTATTTAATTGGGTTGGTATTTACTTATACTTAGTAATTGCTAATAAAATTTTGATCAACTTTAAAAGCAATGCTCAGCTTCAACCATCCTCTTTGGTAAGCCTTACACTTCACATGAGCTCCCATCTTTGGCGAGTTCAGGCACATTATTCCCCACAACTTGTTGAGCTATGAACGTATGTGAGCTCACTCTTGCTGTCTCACACCCCCCCACAAGTCAAGAACAGGTACCGCAGGATGAGGCGCTTGGAGGATGTTGTGCTGTGTTCGTGAGAGGTCTAGGTCGTTGTCTCCCAGTCAACTTTGGGTTGCTGGACCGTTGTCTCCTTATAATGTAATTATTTATTTTGTATAGAACTCCTGTTATATAGTAAAGATGTGACATTCGATCCTGTGCCATGATTCATCATATGTGTGAGACTTGGTCCCAGCACACCTGGTGATTATGTTCGCGCCCGTGTCTTGGACCCCTAAAACCCGGGTGTGACAGAAGTGGTATCAGAGGAATGTTGACTGTAAGACGAAACCTAGATAGAATTGGACAACCATTGTCTACTTACCTTTGCTACTCTGATTCTTTTCTAAACTTTTTTTAATCTTTTCTCATCTATTTCCGCTTTACTCTGATTACTCTTACCTTTTCACGTCTAAAGACAAAAGTGGATTTCACACTTTGAAATCCTGTACCTAAAGTGACCTTTAGGAATAGGAGACCTACTCGTAGGAAAAAAATCAAAACTATTTAAGTAAATATTGATATGCTTGAATGCTTGTTCTTATGATACTTGTTTGATTTGGATCCTTGATTGAGTGTGATGAGTTGTGGAGTAATGTCCACAATTGCATCTGCATATACACATAGGTATAAAAAATATATATTTATAAAATAACTAGACAACCTAGATTATCCCCATTGGAATATATCTAGCTTAAGAGATTTATCTTATCCTAAAAGATCTCATTCTAACCAATTCATCTTATCTTAAGGGATTCTCTCTTATCTTAATAGATTCATCTTATTTCGAAAAGATTTTAGCTTATCCTAATAGATCTAACTGATCTCAAAAGATTCTACCTTATCCTTATAGATTCATCTTGTCCTAATAAAGCATACTTATCCTAGCCACTTTGCTTATTCTCTCCTAGTGTAAACCATGATCTAGTCCAAAATAAATTAAGTAGACCTTATCTAATCTAATCTAGTCATATCCAATCTAATCTAGATCCTATCTAATCTAATATGATCTAATCTAGTGTGAGTTACTTAATGCTGGTACATAGGATAAGGCCATATTCTTAATTCACTTACGCTTAAATTGATGACTTAGATCGACTTGGCCATACACAACTACTTAACATACATGATGGGTTGTCTAAACCATCCATTCCAACCTAAACATCAAACCAGAACTTGACCTACCTCATGTGGCCTATCCTACCCACATATATACCTACATGACCCTAAAACCTAGCTGGAGACACCAAGATCGAAGATGGTCAACCTCGTCAAGGGAGGATAAGAGACAACCCCGATCTCTGAATGCATCAAGATTCACAATCCAGGATGGATTCTTTCTTCTACCTAGTCTTTCCTTGCCATAACCAATTCTTATCTTGCCAAATAGTGGCTAAACATAAAAGATACCCGTGCTTTTCTAATCACCTACTAATTAGTATTAAAGACTTAAAAAAACTCTTAATTTTGAACCAATTAGAAACTAGAATCTCAATTACAAATCAATCATTGTTGTAGGATCTAGGACACCGGCTAGAGGGGGGTGAATAGGCGGTTTTGACTAAAATCAAAAACACTAGGTAAATTTAATCAATATAACAAGAGGAATAAATTCTCTAGAGACAATAAGTAAACAATGTATGAGAAACAACTACAGTGATTGAATACTTGAGGAACAATATGCAAAACACTAATTACTTGCAAGGCAATAAGTAATGCAAGAAGGTAGAGACACGAAATTTATCCCGTGGTATCGGTGATTTGCCGATCACCCCTAATCCACGTTGAGGTGGACTTCAAGCTCTCACTTGCTCCTCTATCAAGTCACGGCTTGATCTTTGAGCCAAGTGGACAAGAAATCACTCAATACCTCGATTCCACTAATGTCACCTTTGCCGCTCCGGCGAGGTAGGCGCGAACCCCTCACAATCAACACCGTGGCTTCTCCACAATCTTCTTGGAGAGCTCGACAGAGACAATCACCCGAGCCGTCTAGGAGGCGGCAACCTCCAAGAGTAACAAGCCAATGACGCTTGCTCGGTGTACCACCTAGTGCCTCAAGAATCACCAAATGATGCAAATGCACTTGGAACCCTCAATCTCTCACTAGAAAGCAATCTCAAGCAAAGAGTGTGAGAGAGTGAGTTGGAGGATCACAAATGAGCTCAATGTGTGCAAGGAATGGCCAAGAGAGCTCTCTCACACGAGCTACCCTTCTATTTATACCCCTCCATCAAAATCCAACCGTTATGTGCAAACAACACATGTTCTGCGCACACGCGGACTGTCCGCGCCCTAGGGCCGGACGGTCCGCCGTACATATAACGGCTATAATTCCCGTTCGAAAACTGTCAGAACTTGTTAGAAAAGGTAGGTCCAGACAGTCCGCCCTCCAAGGCCGGACCGTCCGCGACCTGGCAGCATGAGGCACCCGAGCCTCGGACCAAGAACAGTTAACACGCGTGGACCGTCCGCCTATAAATCCGGACAGTCCGAGACCTGAGATAGTACTGTCCGGACTAGTCCCCCAGACAGTCCGTAGTACAAATCTACAAAATCACACAGTCCCTGTCCAAAACATGTTTGACACTTGCGGACGGTCCGCCTATCACAGCCGGACGGTCCGCGCTATAATTCAGGGACTGGCCCGAAACCAGCCTTCTCTGGTCATGACTGCGGACGGTCCGGCCCAAAGGCCCGGACGGTCCGCAGTGCAAAAGAACAAAGTGGCTGCCTAAGAGGTTAGACTTTGGACCCCTCTGGTGGATCGCGGACGGTCCGCCCTCAAGGCTCGGACGGTCCGCGCATCCAAGACTTTGCAATTTTCAAACTTGCTTTTGAAGGAACTTTTAGCTCACGAAATTTGAAGCGCTGTTAGTCCTCATGCAAATGAAACTACTTGATGCTCTATGAGGCACTAAGCTTTACACAGATCAAAGACATTGACCCCTCTTAATAGTACGGCTATCTAGCCTACTAATCCGGTCAGGTATCTTCTCTAAACTCCTCAAGACCGGCAAAAACAAAACCTATATTTTACCTTTGCCTTCATCTGATCCACAACCAATGCTTATGATTCTCCAACATTTGCTGTTCTATGTGGTCCAACCCTGCATTCTTATTTCTCCAAGAACCGTTAGTCCACAAGCAGTTATCATTAATTACCAAAACATCACCAAAGGGGCCTAGATGATTCACAATCTCCCCCTTTTTGGTAATTGATGACAACACTACATAATATATTAAAGAGAAGTTTAGTTTTTCATAGGACTTATCTAGATTTGAAGTTCTGTCCGAGAGATAGATAAATCCCAATAAAAACTCAGAATGTAAGAAAGGCTCCCCCTAAGTGTGTGCAGGATTATTTGAAGCTGAAGATATAACACACATAATATATCGGAGTTTGATGGAGAGTTTCCTACAATCATGGTTATCAAAGCATACAAGAGATGATCCGTAGAGTAAGCGCAGCAATATCCTCGATCAACCACACACAGAGTAATTTGAACTAAAACATAGTTCAACCCACAGAATATTACAGATAATAGTCCACAGACATACGACATAGAGTTAACAGTTGAAGCCAGTAGTCCACAGACATACGACATAGACATACGACATAGAGTTAACAGTTCAAGCCAGTTCCAAATGCGTAAGACATAAACTAATGCATGCGACATAAAAAGGTAAATATGCATATGCATGGTCTTAATGTCCACATAGATCACCAACTCCCCCTAAAGGAGACACCTGACAACTTCTCTTCTCATCACACTCTCCCCCTTTGGCATCAATTGCCACAAAGGAGAAGCCTCACTGATCACTTGGTGGAGGATGCATGTTGTAGTAGTGAGTGCTGAACGTGTCAAAAAGAGAGGAGAACTGACCAAAATCTTGCTGGAGTTGTTGCTGCCTCTGACTGATTTCATGCATGCTGTCATTTGTAGAAAGATTGTCAAACTGGCTGGAGAGAGCGCCCATGTTATCTTGAAAACTCTGTTGCATATTATTCAGCCTGGTAATGATAGGGTCAGTGACATTAGTGTGAATGTGATCACGAAACTCAGAAAATTCAGAGTTGAGCGCATCCCAGTTACTGTCAAAGCGAGACTGCATGTCATCTAGGCGGTGATCCACATGTGTCATCATGCCCTCAAAGCGAGTATCAATATGAGTCTCAAGCCCCTACTGCATATTGTGAAAATAAGGATCAAAGTAGCCTGGACCAGGCTCCCAATATTGCTGAGGCTGAGGAGGAGATGGAGGAGGAGGCATCTGTGCGCCCTCAACATCAGGAGCTGCTCCACCCTCATATCCAGGGTCTTCCTCATTATCTGGAAAGGGAGTAAGTGGCCTGGTGAGAAACCCTATCTCATTCTTAAAAGGTCTGAATGGTGTGTGAACAATCTCGCAGGGGCCCTCAAATCTTGTCTTGGATTTGATGAGAGCCATAATGTAAGGAGCATATGCTAAATTTTGATTCTTGTCCATTTTCAAAACATTAAGCTGTCTCATCATGAAAAGAACAATATTCATGACTTCACCATTCATGATGTGCTGGATAATGTTCCAGAATTTATCTCGTATTTTACTCTTATCACCACTCTTGGGAAGAATGGTGACTCTGGCAATCTTATTGATTACAACAGGATGATGCCTGAGTCCTGCTGTCTCTCCAAACCTCCTGGGTATTCCTAGCCTGGCTGGCTCATAGAATTGCACAAAATCCTCAAAATTATCCTCAGTATAGAGATCTAGCCCAGCAGAAATGGTGCCATAGTCCAGACTGTTGGCAGTGGCAAAGTCAGCAAAAGAGGCAGAATAGCGCTTGAAGCCAGTCATCCAAGTGATAGATTCTTCTTCTATATCAATCTCTGAGGTAGCCAGGAATTGCTTAACAGCCATTTCATTGAAGTCTGTGCGTTGCCCCATAAACTAATACAGTCCACACGTTTCAAACTTAGGGATCAGACCCTCCATTATTGATTGACTTAGCAAGAAGGACCAATCAATCACCTGATGCTTATGAAAATTTGTATCTACCAAGGTGCCCCAAAAGACATCAAACTGCAGCTGAGTGTGGAAAAATTGAATATTGGTGTCAGATGGCAGAGTGTACTGGTTCACAGTCCGCCTTGATCAGTACTCAGCCATAGAAAACCTTCGCTTTGGAAAGGTCCATCCAGAGGTGTCAATGGGATAATCAGGATGGACATGGGGAAAGTCTTCAGTATCCATAGATTCAGTGCCCCCAGCTGAGGATTGGGCCTCTGAATCAGTGGTCGGTGTATAGTCATCATCATCTCCACGGGATTTAAAGCGACCTGCAAGTTTCTTGCGGAGACCACCAAAACCACTGCAATAATGTGACAGACATCCATAGATAAATAGTTGATACAAATCACCACAATAGAAAGGAATAGAACTGCATTGCTCTGCCAGAGTCCGGACAGTCCGCACTAGGGGGCCGGACAGTCTGCGCCAGAGGCCCGGACGGTCCGCGCCCACCAGGCGGACGGTCCGCGACCGACCAGGGGCGACTCCAAAGAACCCTAGCCGCCACAAATGTTGAAGAGATGATTGTGCAGAGAATACCCATCCAACCGAGTTCAAAATTTTGCACAGCATTCATAGTGAGTAATACCAACAATCCCACCAATCAGATTTTCAAAACTATTGCTCAATTTCAGATCAGAGAGGAAACCCAAATAATCTCAAAAACTTGAAGAAATTTGATGAAGTCCACAAGATTTATGAAATACCGTGATGAAGACATGTTGATCGAACGGTGCCACAAGCTGTCGGACTGTCCGTGCGCAACGTCACTTCTCCGTCCGCGCACAATCGACAAAGGAGACTATTTGGCGAGTGGAGAGCAAGAGAGAAGGAGCAAGTAACACAAATGACAAGTCTGCGGTCTCTGCCTGTTTTTACTGCCTGTCGCGGACGGTCCGCGCGGGGGCGGCGGACGGTCCGCGCCCTGAAGAGTTCAGACGGTCTGCATTGCTGATCGGACTGTCTAGTTCCTGATGCTGCGGACGGTCCGCGGTCCATGGGCGGACGGTCCGCGGCCTGATGCTCAGTTTTCCAATGTCTGTCCACTTTCTGATTTTGAATTTCAAATCCGAATTGGTGCTCATAAATGTACATTTCGACCAATCCAAGAGTTAGTATGCATGCATATTCATATTATGTAATTGAGTTATGCAAATTTTTTTGCATTAAACTATCTAGAGCAATTTAGAATGAAAAATGCATCAATAATATCAAATAAAAAGCATAAAGAGCATATGAAGAACCGAGATGCAACACGACACATGCGTGATCAACTTCAAGCCACATTTGAGAGATCGATCACATTCATTTCACTTCTTAGAGAACAAAATCTTGTTTCATCCAAAGGCTTTGTAAAAATGTCTGCTAATTGATCATCCGTGCCAATGGAATAAATAGAGATATCTCCCTTGCCAACATGATCTCTTAAGAAGTGATGCCTTATATCAATATGCTTAGTTCTTGAGTGTTGGACCGGATTGGTAGCCAATTTTACCGCACTCTCATTATCCCACATGAGAGGCACATTCTTGAAGATAATTCCATAATCCAATAAGGTTTGTTTCATCCATAATAGTTGAGCACAACAATTTCCGGCCGATATGTATTCCGCTTCGGCGGTAGAGAGAGCAACCGAATTTTGTTTTTTAGAAGACCATGAAACAAGAGATCTACCAAGAAATTGACAACAACCGGAGGTGCTCTTTCTATCAACTTTGCACCCCGCATAGTCCGAATCCGAATATCCAATTAATTCAAATTGAGCACCTTTGGGATACCATAGACCAATATTGGGAGTGTACTTCAAATATCTTAGAATTCTTTTAGCGGCTTTCAAGTGAATCTCTCTAGGTGAAGCTTGAAATCGAGCACACATGCATACACTAAACATAACATCGGGCCTAGATGCGGTAATATAAAGCAAACTACCAATTATTAAACGATAAAGTTTTTGATCAACCGTAGTACCTCCTTCATCTAAGTCTAGATGACCATTTGTTGCCATTGGAGTCTTGATAGGCTTTGCATTTTCTAAACCAAACTTCTTGAGCATGTCCTTCAAATATTTTGATTGACTTATAAAAATTCCATCTTTCAATTGTTTTATTTGAAGGCCAAGAAAGAAGCTCAATTCTCCTATCATAGACATTTCAAATTCTTTTGACATCATTTTTCCGAATTCCTCACAAAATAATTCATTAGTAGATCCAAAAATAATATCATCAACATAGATTTGACAAACAAATAAGTCTTTGCCAATTCTCTTAGTGAATAGAGTAGTGTCAACCTTCCCAATTTTGAAGTCTTTGGAAAGCAAGAAATCCCTAAGCCTTTCATACCACGCGCGTGGAGCTTGCTTAAGCCCATAAAGAGCTTTAGAAAGCTTGAACACATGGTTAGGTCTTTTGGGGTCCTCAAAACCGGGAGGTTGTTCAACATACACTAGTTCACTAATCTTACCATTTAGAAAAACACTCTTTACATCCATTTGGTAGAGCTTGATATTATGTGCACAAGCATAAGCAAGAAGAATCTGGATTGCTTCTAATCTTGCCACGGGAGCAAATGTCTCCCCAAAATCCTATCCCTCAATTTGAGTATATCCTTGTGCAACCAATCTTGCCTTGTTTCTTACTACCACACCATCTTCATTGTGCTTGTTGCGAAACACCCATTTTGTACCAATAACATTGTGGTTCTTTGGTCTCTCAACAAGCTCCCAAACTTCATTTCGAGCGAAGTTATTTAATTCTTCATGCATTGCATTCACCCAATCAACATCAAGTAGAGCTTCATCTACACGGTTAGGTTCCATACAAGATACAAAAGAGAAATGTTCACAAAAAGAAGCTATGCGAGAGCGAGTTTGAACACCCTTACTAATATCACCCACAATTTGATCAACCGGGTGATCCTTCACAATGGAATGATGAATTCTTGATACCGTTTGATAATTGCTAGTTGAAGCATTAGGAGGAACCAAAAGTCTTGAAGTACCTTGATCATGAGTATCCATGGTTTCATCATGTTGTTGGCTTTGGTGATCTTCCTCATTTTGAGTTGAGGATGAAGGAATGACAACCACACTATTTTCATCATCATCTTCCTTTGGTTTTATTTCACCAATGGCCATTGTTTTCATTGCATTTATCAATTGAGTTCCCCCAACATCATCGAGATTATCACTCTCATCTTGAGACCCATTTGTTTCATCGAATTCAACATCATATGCTTCTTCAATAATACCATGAGTTTTGTTGAAGACTCTATAAGCTTTACTATTTGATGAATATCCAAGAAGAAAACCCTCATCACATTTCTTCTCAAATTTAGAAAGCCGGGTTCCCTTTCTCAAAATATAACATTTGCAACCGAATACCCTAAAATATGAGATATTTGGCTTTCTACCAATGAGCAATTCATATGGAGTTTTCTTCAAAAGCTTGTGACAATATAGTCTATTTGATGAATGACAAGCGGTATTTATTGCCTCGGCCCAATAAGAATCTGATATACTATATTCCGCTAACATAGATCTAGCCATATCAATGAGAGTTCTATTCTTCCTTTCAACAATACCGTTTTGTTCCGGGGTATATTTGGAAGAGAATTCATGTTTAATACCCTTGTCATCACAATATTCATCAATTCTTGCATTTTTGAATTCCGACCCATTATCACTTCTAACCTTTTTGATGTCGAAATCAAATTGATTTTGAGCCAATATAGCAAATGACTTGAATGTTTCAAACACATTAGATTTGTCTCGATGAAAATAAACCCAAGTAAATCTTGAATAGTCATCCACAATCACAAGACAATAAGAATTACCACCAATACTTACAAAAGATGTGGGCCCAAATAAATCCATGTGAAGTAATTCCAAAGGTCGATGAGTGGACATTTGACTTTTATTTGGATGAGTGTTTGCCACTTGCTTCCCGGCTTGACAAGAGCTACACAATTTGTTCTTCTCAAACTTCACATCTTTTAAGCCACGAACTAAGTCATGCTTGGTTAACCGATTGAGTTGCTTCATTCCAACATGACCAAGTCTTCTATGCCATAACCAACCTAGTGAAGCTTTTGAGAATAGGCAAGTTGTGAGCTTTGCCTCATTAGATGAGAAATCAACAAGATAAAGATTTTCATGTCTAAAACCTTTAAACTTAAGATTGCTACCATCAACACTAGAGATAATAACATCTTCAACCGTGAAATTGCAACAAAATCCTAAATCACATAATTGAGCTATGGAAAGTAAATTAAAATTCAAAGACTCAACCAAGAGCACATTTGATATAGAATGATCATTTGAGATAGCAATTTTACCCAAGCCTTTAACCTTTCCTTTGCGATTATCTCCAAATGTGATACTATCATAATTTGAGCAATCTTCCTCACTCATTTGGGTAAACATTTTCATATCTCAGGTCATGTGTTGAGTGCATCCACTATCTAACACCCAATGATTCCCTCCCGCCTTGTAGTTTACCTACAAAAGAAAATCAATCTCTTTTAGGTACCCAAACTTGCTTGGGTCCTCGGATGTTAGTGACCAAGGTCTTTGGCACCCAAATAGCTTTCTTTTTATTTCCAACAATTGAAGTACCAACAAATTTAGCATGAACACCTTTTGCATTATGAGAAAGAACATAACAATGCTCAAAACAAGTGGAGGATACATTTTTGAACATGGGACAATTTTTCTTAACATGTCCCTTTTTGTGACATTTGTGACACACTTTGTCACATTCTTTCATAAACAATGTCTTTTGCTTTACAAAAGCATTCTTTCCTTTCTTGGGAACATATCCAAGACCTTCAC
The DNA here is from genome assembly GCA_029449295.1 of Zea luxurians. NCBI lineage: Eukaryota > Viridiplantae > Streptophyta > Magnoliopsida > Poales > Poaceae > Zea > Zea luxurians. The sequence continues at coordinate 80,397,565 of JAOPSE010000011.1, forward strand.
GGTTAAGAGAGCACCGTTGACTTCCCAATATGAAATCCAATTTAGCCTTACCACCATATGCCTTTTCTAGGTCATGAGTTAGAGTGTTTACTCTATCTACTAACACTTCATTCTCAACAATAATTTTTGATTCATCAAGAGCAATGTTATCATTGAGAGAAATTTTGCATTTATCACAAATAGAGTTAGTAGGTAGTGGTTCACTTGTAAGACTATCAAGTAAGTCACAAGTGACTCCAACATCCTTAGTGACCACCTCAACTTCATGCACAATAGATGATTTTTGAGCATCCGCAAGCTTCTCACAATTTTCTTTTAGGTCATTGTGAGAGGTCTTGAGCTCCTCAAAAGACACTTGGAGGTTTTTATATAATTCCTTCAAGGTCTTAAATTTTTCTTTTTCTTTGTGCATGTAGTCATCGGCCTCACCTAACATTCTAACGAGATCATCATATGAATAGCCATCATCATCAACATCATCAATATCATCATCATCATCTTTTATATCATTTAAATCGGTGATGATTTTTACCTTAGCATCTCCCTTTGCCATGAGACAATGGGGAGATGAGAAGAGTGAGGGAGCTTCCTTGATGGCAATTCCGGCATTAAGCTTGGATGAGGTGTCATCATCATCATCATCCGAGCTATCATCCGAGTCCCATTCAACTAAATAGGCTTTGCCATATTTCTTCTTGTTATAGTATTTCTTTTTCTTCTTGTCACTTTCATCTTTGCCCTTCTTCTTCTTGCTTGGGCAATTCACGGCAATGTGACCGGGTTCCCCACACTCAAAACACTTTCTATCATTGAAAGCATTTCTTCTAGATGTTTGACCTCTTCTAGGTTGACCTCTCTTCATCTTCATGAATTTGTTGAATTTCCTTACAAATAGAGCCATATCACCATCACTCTCACTTTCATTTTCTTCATCATTACTATCTTCCTTTTCAATTTCCTTTGAGGCCTTAGCTTTGAGTGCAATTGATTCATTTTTCACCTTCTTTGCCAAACTTAAAGCATTGGCTTGTGATTTCTTAAATATGTCTTGAGTGAGAATTTCTCCCAATACTTCGGTTGGAGAAGTTGTAGATAGATCACTCCTTACTAGCATTGTCACAATGGTCTCATATTTCTCCGGAAGTGATCTAAGAAACTTGTGAGTGAAGTCCACATCCGGTACATTAAAACCAAGTCCCTTGAGTTCATTTACTATCTCAGTTAACCGATTGAACATATCGGATACACTCTCATCTTCTTTCATAATAAATTGCTCAAACTTCCCTTTGCACACATATAGTTTGGCACTCTTCACAATTGTAGTTCCTTCATGAATTTCCATTAGCTTAGTCCAAATCTCATGAGCGGTTGTGAGATTCTTGATACGATTGAACTCATTTATATCAAGAGCATCATAAAAGACATTCATGGCTTGATCATTTGTGGGGATATTCTCATTATCACTAACGTATGGTTCATCTTCTTTCAACACAATAAATCCATCCCTGACAATTGGCCAATTTTTTCCACCCATTGCTCTAAGATGCATTGACATTCTTATTTTCCAATAGTCATAATTATTTCCATCAAAATGCGGTGGCTTCCCAATGTGCACATTGTTGTTACTAGCCATTTTGTCCCACTCCAGGATGATTAGATCCACAAACAATGGAGTCCTCGGCTCCGATACCACTTGTAGGATCTAGGACACCGGCTAGAGGGGGGGTGAATAGGCGGTTTTGACTAAAATAAAAAACACTAGGTAAATTTAATCAATATAACAAGAGGAATAAATTCTCTAGAGACAATAAGTAAACAATGTATGAGAAACAACTACAGTGATTGAATACTTGAGGAACAATATGCAAAACACTAATTACTTGCAAGGCAATAAGTAATGCAAGAAGGTAGAGACACGAAATTTATCCTGTGGTATCGGTGATTTGCCGATCACCCCTAATCCACGTTGAGGTGGACTTCAAGCTCTCACTTGCTCCTCTATCAAGTCACGGCTTGATCTTTGAGCCAAGTGGACAAGAAATCACTCAATACCTCGATTCCACTAATGTCACCTTTGCCGCTCCGGCGAGGTAGGCGCGACCCCCTCACAATCAACACCGCGGCTTCTCCACAATCTTCTTGGAGAGCTCGACGGAGACAATCACCCGAGCCGTCTAGGAGGTGGCAACCCCCAAGAGTAACAAGCCAATGATGCTTGCTCGGTGTACCACCTAGTGCCTCAAGAATCACCAAATGATGCAAATGCACTAGGAACCCTCAATCTCTCACTAGAAAACAATTTCAAGCAAAGAGTGTGAGAGAGTGAGTTGGAGGATCACAAATGAGCTCAACGTGTGCAAGGAATGGCCAAGAGAGCTCTCTCACACGAGCTACCCTTCTATTTATACCCCTCCATCAAAATCCAACCGTTATGTGCAAACAGCACATGTTCTGCGCACACACGGACTGTCCGCGCCCTAGGGCCGGACGGTCCGCCGTACATATAACGGCTATAATTCCCGTTTGAAAACTGTCAGAACTTGTCAGAAAAGGTAGGTCCGGACAGTCTGCCCTCCAAGACCGGACCATCCGCGACCTGGCAGCATGAGGCACCCGAGCCTCAGACCAGGAACAGTTAACACGCGCGGACCATCCGCCTATAAATCCGGACGGTCCGAGACCTGAGATAGTACTGTCCGGACTAGTCCCCCGGACAGTCCGTAGTACAAATCTACAAAATCACACAGTCCCTGTCCAAAACATGTTTGACACTTGCGGACGGTCCGCCTATCACAGCCGGACGGTCCACGCTATAATTCAGGGACTGGCCTGAAACCAGCCTTCTCTGGTCATGACTGCGGACGGTCCGGCCCAAAGGCCCGGACGGTCCGCAGTGCAAAAGAACAAAGTGGCTGCCTAAGAGGTTAGACTTCGGACCCCTCTGGTGGATCGCGGACGGTCCGCCCTCAAGGCTCGGACGGTCCGCGCATCCAAGACTTTGCAATTTTCAAACTTGCTTTTGAAGGAACTTTTAACTCACGAAATTTGAAGCGCTGTTAGTCCTCATGCAAATGAAACTACTTGATGCTCTATGAGGCACTAAGCTTTACACAGATCAAAGACATTGACCCCTCTTAATAGTACGGCTATCTAGCCTACTAATCCGGTCAGGTATCTTCTCTAAACTCCTCAAGACCGGCAACAACAAAACCTATATTTTACCTTTGCCTTCATCTGATCCACAACCAATGCTTATGATTCTCCAACATTTGCTGTTCTATGTGGTCCAACCCTGCATTCTTATTTCTCCAAGAACCGTTAGTCCACAAGCAGTTATCATTAATTACCAAAACATCACCAAAGGGGCCTAGATGATTCACAATTGTATATCCTCTTCTCTTACTAATCTCGAGGACGAGATTATTTTTAAGGGGGTAGAATTTGTAGCACCCAAAATCCTATTTTGAAAACTAAGAAAAATTCTCCAAAGATTTCTTTTTGAATTAAATATCATACTTACCTTATTATTGAAGATAACATCTCCTAAAACAAAATATATTTTCTAATGAATGATTTAATAAAAGTATCCCTGTATGATTTTAGTTATCCCTCTGCTGAAATAGACATTTATAATTATTCTCAAAAGGATTTTTATAAACTAGATATTTTGATTCTTAAAATACCTATTCTCTATTTTAGTGGGTATGGATTTCATATTTAAAAGCATTTGATTAAATAGCATAATAAATAAAAATTAATTAAACAAACCATATTCATGCTGGAGTACTTTTGCATTTGTTTTTGAAAATGAAACTCAGATCTAAATTCAAATTATAATTTGTATTTGAAATAGAAAAGGGAAGAACACATAAAATAGAAAAGGATAAAATCCATCTTGGGCCAAATTCGTTCTCTGGCCCAACTTCATGTCAGCCGCACCAGTCCTGCTGTCTCTCTCACTGACAGTGTGACCCCACCAGGTCAGCCACTGTCTACCCGCGCGGACTCCGTGCCAGTCGCCTACAGGTGGGCCCGCCTCGTCAGAACCTTCTCCCACTTATGTCTGGAAATGTTGAGTCCGTGAGATCTATTGGAACCTCCGATTGCCGCGCGCAGAATTGTAGCTACCACTTAGGATCAACTCCATGCTTCTCGTTACGAAAATCGAACATGATTCCGCGGGCTTCGCGTAAATTCTGCACCCAGCTTCGTCTCTCCCTGTATAAAACCAGACGCCGCCGCCTCCTGTTAGTTCACAGAATTCTCTCCCCTCCATGCCGCCACGGCTCAAGCTGTTGGCCACTCCCACCTCGCGGGAGCCTATGCTGTCGTGGGGGCGATCGCGTCTCAGATGCGTGCTCCACCGTGGCCTCGGCCCCCTGGAACCCTATCCGCCCACCATGGACTGCTCGCCCAGGAGCAGGGATGAAGCATGTCGGGCCGTCGGGTTGGGGGAAAAGCACGAACCTGTGCCTGCTGCGCCGACTGGGGCTGTGGGGGAGATCTAGAGCACCGCCTAGAAGCGTGGGAACAACTACTGCCACCAGTTCGACGGGGAGATGTGCGAAGCTTTGAGAATTTCTCGCCGTCGTGCAGGACGCCGTCGTGGACCGCACTGCTCCGCGGCTGGGATATTCTAGTGTTTGCTTTGGGTGAGTAATCTCCTCTGCTGTTTCACCGTATCCTCATCTACCTCTAGCTCTAGCCGAGACGCATTGGGATACCTGGGCACCGGCTCGGCCTTTTGTGGCACAACTCCACCGGGAGGGAACGCCGCCACCACCACTACTGGGTTCTGAGAGGAAGAAGATTAGCCTGGGCCATGGATCTCGGGATCGACGGTGCTCGGTGCATCCCGATTCACATAAGGCAAGTTATGATCTGGGCCATAGGTTTGTGATCGTGCGGCTCAGGTTTGATCATACCCCTTCGTCGTTGTCATTATACTTAAGAGACCCCGGAAAACATGCTATTCAACTGTGACACCCCAGGTGTCTATTTCGTGTTATGTCGGAAGATTTATCCTAATCTGGGATGCTCAGTGAAAATTTCTATCTCTTTATCACATTTATCAAGTTACTCATGAATGTTTCACCAAATTTGGAATTATTCGATCTCAAGAACAGCCAAATTTGGAGCCTGTTAAAAATTTTATTTCTTGGAGCAAATGCAAATTCAAAAGTCAATATCGTCCCGTAACTCCTGTCCAGACTCATTTATTCGGACTCTTGACAGTTGTGATATTATCCGATCTATGTCCGAATCCGCTGTCTCGATAGTCGGTCTACGTCCAAATATTTAATCCGAATTTGCATTCTCCCGCAGGATCTCTTTGTGTGAACCTCTAGTTAATTCTTATGCAAATCAGCTTGTTATCTTTATTGTCCTCATTCACCTCTATCTATCAAGTGTATTCTAAAGGTTTCTTAAAGTTTGAACCAATATTCGTGTGAAGTTATAAATCCTACGCTTGCCTGAGACTGCTCGATTGAGTAAAAGAAAATTTATAAATTCAACCAAGTCATGACAACTTTCCCAAAATACTCTATATCAACTCTACAACAAAAGTTATTAAGGGTCCATGACAAGAAAATGTCAAGAAAATAGTCTGATTGCCTTAAAAATATAATTGGGAGCTTTATAATGATACTACCTTGACCAAAGTGAAACTTTTATTTATATTCAAGATATAAGGTTTGACCTTTAATAAACATTATAGAACCTGTGTTATACAACAAATTTTATATTTACACCAAGTCTTGATTCAATCTCTAAGTATCTCAAACAGTGCCATCAAGACAGAATAAAAATCTGATTTCAGAATTCGAATTCTTCTAAGTCTGAAATCAGCATCGTTCGTGTCGACGTCTCGCGTTCCCAAATTTTTGTTGAACAACTCAAGTTTTCCCAAATATAAAAGTTGTTAATAACTAATAGGGGCACAACATATTAAAAGGTGACATTCATCCGATTCCGTTTGACATGCTTTGACATTCAGTTTTCGCGAGTTTCCACTGATTTCTAACCCACTGACAAACCAATTTTCGTGGGTCTATAACTCTCTAACCAGTGCTCAAATCACCTCAATCTCTATACACGATTTGTAGAGTATACATCAAGGAATAAATCTTCTGCAGTGATCCGGGTTCGATTCCAAAAGGAAAATGCCAAAACTGGATGTCCAATGTCGTCCTGCCATCACCTGCCAGGCTCACATGTGCAGAGCTCTGAGCAAGGCCGCCCATCTCGCCCAATGGTGGCCAGCGGTGTCTTGATTAAATCAACCAGCCGGCCTTCTTCCTCCTTCATCCGACTCCCTCTCCTCTGCCCAGGACCGAGCGTCCCTGCGCTCTCCCACTCCCTGTCGTCTTCTCTAACCGGTCTAGCTTCGAGCACCCTCTGCTCCATTCCTTCGCCAGTGCGCCCTATTCCATTGAGCACATGCCGCACAGAAGGCCATTTCCCCATGGTGCTGCTCTCCGGCGATGCCCCCAGGTCCACCCCTCTCCTCCATGGCCGAGCTCCCATGGTTCGGACGTCCCCTCCCAAGCTCCAGAGCGTGCAGGGCAGCAACACCTTCATCCCCTCGGATCCAAGTCGCTGGGAGGTTTTTCTCGGTGCTGGAACCCGATGCAGCCACCCATGGTGCCCTCTCACCCAACCATGGCCGCCACCCTAACCCTCTGTACACCCGCGACCTTCATCTTTAAGCACAGCAAGCAGCCGCGGCCACATGCAGCGCGGAAATCTGCCCTGTGCGTGCACAAGCCAGAGGAAGAAGATGACTCCCTGAGCCTATGACAAGTGGGCCCAGGGCGGAAGTGAGTGTGCTCAAAATTTCAGATTTTTGTGTTGTGTTCTAAAATTCATATCTCGAGTTTTAGAGCTCCTAAAATCACGAAATCTGTTTTGTTGGCTTCCTTATGAAATGCTCTAACTATTGGATCTATATGTTTGCATGTTTTAGTGGAAAAGTTTTTCTGTAGAAATTTGCATTTAAAAACTGGTTTAGAGAATAAACGAACTTGCTTCTCTCCATAATTTTATTTATAAAAATCCAAAAATAATGAAACCTATTTTGTTAGTTAGATGTTGTCATACTCCATCAAGGAAAAATATAAAACTTATATGTTGTTCACTGTTTTCTTGGTGTGTTAATTAAAACATGTTAAATAGGAAATAGATGATTGTTTTGATTGTTATTTTTGGATCTGTAGCTCTATTGCTTCAAATGGATTGAAATTTTTACAGTCGACCCTCTGTGTGATGCTTAGTGACTGGTAAAAATTTCATGAATTTAGGTATATGTATGATTTAGTTAGTAATTTAACTTTTTTAATGCACCTTAAGTAGTTTTAAATGATTTATAAATAATATATGAATGTAAAAATGGAAAATGGTGTTCCACTGTCCTTGCATGATATTATAGTAGCCTAAGAAAACTTAATATGGTCATGCATCCACAGAAAATAATTAATTTTAGAATTAACTTGCTCTCGCAAGCTTTATTGCATTAACAATTTGTTATTTTTGTATTAAATAAAATATAAAACCTGGTGTTGGGGGCCTTCGTCCTCCGAAGGTCCTCAAAAACATGTTTTGACAATGTTTTCCAAGTGGATTATGTGAACAGGTATCTTCGGACTCAGAATTATGAACATGAAGCGCGGTCAGGACGAAGCCTGAACCAGACGAAGGACGAGCTGATTACCAAGCTCCACGAAGGATGGTGCACAGCCGAAGCTGTGCGCAGGGAAGCTTCGTCGCGATAGCAGAGAGGGGAACCGACTTAAAGATGAAAAGACTACGTGGGCCTTGACAGATTTCCATAAGTCATTGACAAATGTAATGGACACGGGTGTAATTTTACGTGGGCTGCGTCCCGCGTCTAGTACTCCCGTACTGTTCACGCTGACTTGGCATTTGCTTTTGCGTCACGCTTGTACTTTTTACCTTCTCTCAGGACCGAAGGTACATTTGTAATTTGAAATCATTTCTATTTTTCCATGTTAATAAAATAGAAATGATTCTATAATGATGCTTATATTATATTTCATGCTTTATATGAATCCTTCGTCATTACTTGTTATGTTTACGAAGGTATGTCTCTTATGACCTTCGTCCCAAACTCATTATTTCCTGAAGGGACATAATGCTTCGGAGGACGAAGGACCTTAACACTTAACACTTTTTATGTTGCCTTGTTCTTAACTCTTAGCATTTGAGAACAAGTCCCCAACATTGGTGCCCACCTCCGGTGAACTCACTTCCACTTCGAGTTTTTTGAGCACCTTCGGAAGCTATAGACCTTCGCTATGGCGCCGAAGAAAGCTTCAGCGACTGGGGCTGCAGCACTGCAACCGTTGGACCACAACCAGGAGACCGTCTCTCTTCGGGAGGCCCGAAGCCAGAAGAGGAAGGCCGTCAGCCCGACGCTTCAGGAGGATGAGCTAGACCAAGAAATCAGGGATATGGAGATGCTACATCAACAGGTGCAGAGGAAGAAGGAGAAGATGGCTCGGCTAGCTGAGTTGCAAAGGCAGATAGACGAAGCCTCTGAGGAAGTTCGCCATCTTACTCACGATGAGCAGAACAGAAGGCCTCAGCAGAAAGACCTTCATCAGGAGGGCTTCGTCAACGAAGATGACTGGTATGACAATTTCCATCAGGGAAATTTTGTTTTCGATGATGCTTCTCCTCTGTCCGCTGAGCTGCAGGCTACACCTTGGCCTCCGACCTATAAGCCACCCCAACTTCCCATCTTCGACGGCCATTCAGACCCGAAGCAGTTCTTGATGAGCTACGAAGCAACAGTGTCTTCGTATGGTGGCAATGCTGCAGTCATGGCAAAGTCTTTTGTTATGGCTGTCAGGAGTGTTGCTCAGACCTGGTATTCCTCCCTTCGACCAGGAACGATCACCTCATGGCAGAAGCTGAAGGATATGTTGTTAACCAGCTTTCAAGGATTTCAGACGAAGCCGGTCACTGCTCAAGCCTTGTTCCAGTGCACTCAGGATCATGAAGAATACCTTCAGGCGTATGTCAGAAGGTTCTTGCGTTTGAGGGCGCAGGCACCAACGGTGCCCAATGAAATTGTCATTGAAGCCATGATCAAGGGGCTTCGTCCTGGACCTGCGGCTCAATACTTTGCTAGGAAGCCTCCTCAGACTCTGGAGAAGCTGCTCCAAAAGATGGACGAATACATTCGTGCTGATAATGACTTTCGCCAAAGAAGGGAGGAGGCCTTCAGATTTTCTGAGATGACCAGGGGCTTCGGAGGAAGATTCTATCCGAGGCATGTCAGGTCCATTCACAACTCCACTCAGAATGATGATAAGGGGAGTCAGCAGAACAGACCGCAGTGCTCCTCACAGGCTTCGGGGCAACAGCAAACTTTCTGTCGGCCACCAGCTCCAAGAGGCAGAGGCGCCAGGGGCTTCGGCGGAAGATTTGGAGATCAACCAAGGAGGATATTTTGCTTATTCTGTGGTGAAAATAAGGGCCACACCACCAGGATGTGCCATGTCACCATCCAGAAACAAAAGGAGCTAGCAGAAGCTGCAGCGCAACAGGGCCAGCCGAAGCAGGTCATGCATACTGCTTCGTACCATCAGCCTTACATCCCGGAATACGTGGGCAACCACCCTGCAGTTTCCGTAGCTTCGGCGAGCCAACCTCAAGCTTCATGGCAACAGCCCCCGCCCCCACCTCCGCTGCAACAAGGCCAACAGCCAGAAGGGAGCCAATATGTTCCGCACCAAAGGGATCTCAGAGAGCAATCTGAAGCTCGCACAGTCAATAGTACTGTGCCAGAGTCGAAGCACATTTATTGACAAATATCCTACTTTGATAGCAGTCTTTTCCGTTTAAGTTCTATTTTCTGTGTAATAAAGAACATTTCAGTTTTCATATAATAGTTTCGTGGTTGGTTATGAGGAAAACCTATCTTCTCCACAGGCTTAAGTTGCTGAAGCTTAAAAATTTGTGGTAACAAGGAGGACCTTCGAATTATTAAAAATCCTTCGAAGCAACGAAAAGTCGTTCTAAGGAACGCAGAGTAAGTTGCCGAAATTACAAAAAGCCGTTCCAAAGGGAGCGCAGTGTAAGTTTTTTGCTCCAAAGACGTTCCTAAGGGAATGCAGAGCATACAGCGAAAAGTCAACGCTGATACCGCCTAAGTAAAAGGCGAAGAAGCTCCAAAGACGTTCCTAAGGGAATGCAGTGCTTATACCGCCTAAGTAAAAGGCGAAGAAGCTCCAAAGACGTTCCTAAGGGAATGCAGAGCTTACAAATATATTGTGTGTATCTTCGGAACAAATGTCATTTGCATAACATAACATCATCACATCATTTTGCATAGCATAAGCATCATACATCATGTTGCATTTGGCAAAAGAAGGGGACACAGTATCAACCTTCGAAAGGACGCTTTGAGAAAGTGAAAATTGTATAAAGTCACAAGGGAATACAATGATAATCTTCGGAATACAGCTTCGGAGAATGTTTTTACGAAGCATGAGCGAACTTCATCAGAGCAATATCGAAATTGTATAGCTTCGGAGAATGTTTTCACGAAGCGTGGACGTGATTCATCAGAATAGTTTTAACGGAGAATGTCTTCTTCACGAAGCATGAAAAGAAGGGAAGGTGTTTTTTCGCCGAAGGCTCAAAAATGGTATGTAGAATTTCATGCATCGTAAAGAATTGAATAATGAAAAGAGACTTGTATATTACATTCAAATGTACAAAATATTACATAGATCACACTTCAAATGTTTTTTCTGATAGCACCTAGTCTTCTCTTAATACTACTTCTGCGGCCTCATTTAGAAGTTGTTCAACAACTTTATCCATGATAGCTTCGGCCATTTGTTTGATTTCGTCATCCTCCTTTGTGTGAGGGTCAACTGACGATCCAGCAGGTTCTGAGGAAGCAGAATATTTTTTGCATTACTATTACAAACCGCGAGCAAAGTTTGAAATAAAAATTACAATACAATAAGAGCGACTAATTAGTACCTATTTGCCCTTCGGCAACTTCTGTTACTTTCCTAGCATCATGGATGCCTTTTTCACTCCTTTGAATAATATCTTGCGCCATTTCTCGGCCGCCGTTGTTCCAGATATCAGTAAAGAATTTGCCACCAACCATGCTTGCTTCGGCCGAGGGGTCTTTGATGTCTTCGGAGGATAAGGCAGCTTCGGTCTGAGCTAAAGATTTTACATGTTCACAACCTTTCTTCTCCAAGACACTGGCAATTCCTCTGGCGCCCGAAAAAGCGCAGATGTCACCACGGCTACTCAGGATTTCCTCGAAGGCCTCTGCTTCGTGGCTGATCCATTCTATTGGGCCTTCGGGATTGCCTCTTGAAAAATTCTCTTCACTGGAAAATGCGCCCACGCTAGCGAAGCTGGTTTTAATTTTCTTTACGCATTCCATGGATTTTTCGTAGCATTTTTTCTTCGAAGACCGAAGCTCTTCCACGGTTGCTTCCAAATGATCAGCCCATTGGTCGCTGCATTCGCGTCTTGTTTCTTCAAGTATGCGTTCTTCTTTTGCCCGGGCCAATTGCTTCTGAAGGTCCTTAATTTCGCGTTTGTGAGCTTCGGCTTGAACCTTTGCAGCAGCTTCGTCCTTTTTTACCTTGTCTACTAATGTAAGCAGAATTTTGTCTTTTTCTAGAGCTTCGTTTCTCAGTTTAATAACTTCTGAACGTAAATTGTTGAACGCAATTTCGTAGCTTTCATCTTCGGCGCTCTTTTGTGCTCTTAATGCGTTGCTTAGGATTAAACCCTATACGAAAAAGAATCTATATAAGAATAAAAGAATGAATTACGTAATAAAAATTTTTTCCAAGCGTCTAATTCCTATACCTTTAAGCTATTGTATGCAAGACTGTCCGCGAGATCTTCCTTTGTCATAGCACATAATCCAGCTTCGAGCTTCGGGAACCCCATACTCCTAGCCATCTCTCGGCAGACAGATAGTTCTTTGTTATCAGGCAGGCAGTATAGGAAGTCATCTTCATTTGTCCCATTGAATACTACTGCCCCCTTCGGATATTTTAGCTCTCTGGCATAGTGGTTGGCTTCATAAGTCTCTTCTTCAGATAATTTCTTCCCCGAAGCATGTCGTATGATGTAATCGCATGTGCTGGCAGGAGCTTCGGGGACGGCAGTGTCAATTTCCTCAACCAAAAATGGTTCTGATGTTTTTATTTCTTCGGTTTCCAAAGATTGTTCCTTGGTGGGCTCTGAAGGCCCAGCTTCAGCTTCAACTTCAGCTTGCTGCTTCGAAGCTTCAGTAGACGCTTCAGCAAGATCAACAGTCTTCTTTGGAGTTGTGCTTGAGGACTTAATTGTCTCCAAGACATCTAGTACGTTCACCATTCTTTTCCTTTTTGGGGTCACCAATGGGCCCTTTTGGATTTTTCTTGTTTCGACATTTGCTGAAGGACTGGAGATTTCCAATATTTTTTGTCCTTCAATTCTCGGTTTTTCTGCCTTCTCTGCTGAAGGCACTTCAGATTTCTCTTCTATCTTCGGCACTGGAGCTGGTTCTGTAGCTTCAGAGGCCAAAGAGACTTCACCAATAAATTCTGGCACTGTAGCCGGCTCAATAAAACGCGCTCGGTGGGTGAGCACCTTCATCTTTTTCCTTTGCGGCGCTGGCTCACTAGTGGCACTTGTGGTAGCCTCTGTTGCAGGAGAAGTATTCTTTCTTTTGCGACCCAGTACCGGATAGTGATAATCAGGGTAGACAAACCCGACTGCGTCAAATACCCGGTTGAGTCTTTTCTTCTTTCGGCCTCCGAAGGCTGCTGATAACGCAGTGTTCTCGGCCTTCGAATATGCCCCAAGCAGTTCGTCACTTAATGTTTCAATGTTTTTCAACCAGTCGTCATCAGGTTCAACAAATTTATCCCCGTATTTGAATGTGTATTTCAATCTGACCAGTCCGCCTTCGTCGGACTCTTTGATGGTCTCCTTCGGCATCTCCCACTTTCCTGCAAGTGGCCACACCCTGAAGGCAATATGTTATTGAATCAAGTCCCTTGTCCCAATAAAACAGCAGACTACGCCGAAGGCTCTTTGGCATTCCTCGGCTACTTCATCCATTTCAACCTTCGGCCTTCGAAGTCCGAAGCGTTGCCAGATGGGGCGCATAATGATACTCTTAACATTTTCTTGCGCTGTTAAGTCATTCTTTACATAGAACCATTCAGTCATCCAGGCTCCGGGCCACCTCTTCCGAAAAGTTGGCATAGGGCGGCTTGACCCGGAGCGGGCACCGAAGCTGTAGCACCCAAAGTTGTTGTGATATTGTTCCTTCCCCTAGGGCTTCGTCTCATATAACAACTCATGAATGTTGCAAAAGCTTTTAGCATTTGGTTCTAAACCTTGGCTTCTCGTAGCCCAGGCAAACATCCCCATTCTTATGATAGCTTCGGGAGTAAGTTGATGAAGGTAGACTTGAAATGTCTTCAGGACTTCAATGACAAAGTTGCTTAGGGGGAATCGAAGCCCTGCCTTGAGAAAACTTCGGAAGATCACGACTTCATCTTCTTCGGGGGTGGGAGAAGTCTTTTCTCCAGCGTCAACCCTCACGATAGATATATCACGAAAATATCTCCCTCTCATATTATCAATATGACTCTGCTTGATAGTGGTTTTCCCGAAAACCGTGTGACTTGGTCGCCATGGTCGATCTTCGGACTCTTCCCCACCACTTTCTACATCAAAACTGTCGCTGTCATCAGTATCTTCGGACAAACCTTCAAGAATTTCCTTGGTGATTTTCTCTGTATTAGTCTCCGCCATCGCTATAAGGAACCCCAAGTTCTTCTCTTCGTCAAGACTCAGCTTCATCTCAGCAAGGATCTTCTTACCTTCAGACATCTTCGAAAGCGCTAAAAAACTGTTTTCAAGGCCGAAGCTTTAAAATCAAAAAGATCAGCAAATCTTAGTGCACAAGAGCTAAAGATGTAGTGGGCCGAAGCAGATGGCAAGTGTGCGTACCAAATAAGTTTGCGGTATGATCTTATTTATACGCCCAGGGCGTTGAAAATTGAAAGACCCCACTTGTCAGTGAATGTTGCTATTCTAGCAAAGGGAAGGTGTTTTTTCGGACCTTCGGCTCAAGGCCTTCGTCCATATCGCAATCTGAATTTATCATTAACAAATTAATATTGCGAGGGGCTACTGTTGGGGGCCTTCGTCCTCCGAAGGTCCTCAAAAACATGTTTTGACAATGTTTTCCAAGTGGATTATGTGAACAGGTATCTTCGGACTCAGAATTATGAACATGAAGCGCGGTCAGGACGAAGCCTGAACCAGACGAAGGACGAGCTGATTACCAAGCTCCACGAAGGATGGTGCACAGCCGAAGCTGTGCGCAGGGAAGCTTCGTCGCGATAGCAGAGAGGGGAACCGACTTAAAGATGAAAAGACTACGTGGGCCTTGACAGATTTCCATAAGTCATTGACAAATGTAATGGACACAGGTGTAATTTTACGTGGGCTACGTCCCGCGTCTATAAATAGATGAACAGTACTCCCGTACTGTTCACGCTGACTTGGCATTTGCTTTTGCGTCACGCTTGTACTTTTTACCTTCTCTCAGGACCGAAGGTACATTTGTAATTTGAAATCATTTCTATTTTTCCATGTTAATAAAATAGAAATGATTCTATAATGATGCTTATATTATATTTCATGCTTTATATGAATCCTTCGTCATTACTTGTTATGTTTACGAAGGTATGTCTCTTATGACCTTCGTCCCAAACTCATTATTTCCTGAAGGGACATAATGCTTCGGAGGACGAAGGACCTTAACACTTAACACTTTTTATGTTGCCTTGTTCTTAACTCTTAGCATTTGAGAACAAGTCCCCAACACCTGGGCATGTGAAATTTATATATTATTCACAATTGGTCATTACCTATGCCTCATAAAAATTCTAGCCTCAAATTAGATAGTTTCATTTGGTGCTAAAATAACACTCATTTTATAATTATAAGACTTAGTGAAAAATTAGGAGTAAACAAAATCATGCATGTTCATGGAATACTTGAGTTACACCTTAAAACTAATTAAAGATTTAATGGTTATGTCATGGTGTTCTAAAGTTAAATATTAATAGTGCTTCATCATAATTTTTTGTGATATCGGGCATGTGTGCCGAAGTGCTTCATTTTGGTGTATGCGTTTGTTAATTGTGTGGTAATTCTAGCGCACGAAATAACTTGTATAAAATTAGTAAGTCTACTTGTTGGTTCTCACTTGGTTATTTTAACTCTAACAAATGTCAAAATGTTAGAATGGTTCAAGTCTCTAGAACGCGGCAATTTTTTAAGTAATTAGGAGCTGAATTTTATTGGTTGCTGTTTTGGGTTGCACACACTGTTTTCGTCGTGCTGTTTGTTTGATGGACTAAGTTATATTTTCTATAGAAAATTTGTATAGAAAAGTTGTAGATAACTTCATTATCTTACTTGTGTTAAAATTTGACAGCCATAAGTCTGATCGTTTAGAAGTTGTGCTTTTCACAAATTCAGTAACTGAATCTGTCCAATTTCTGTACAGATTTCAGAGATTAAATTGTTTGCTTAAGTTAATGTTAAAATCTGTTCATGGTCGTTATAATAAAGTTGTAGGTGTTTTTCTTATCTTCCTTGTGTTAAAATTGCATAATCATAGGGCTGATAGTTTAAGAGTTATGAATTTTACAAACTGGTTGCTGTGTTCTGTCTACTGTCAGAACAGATTTCGAAAACTAAATTGTTTGACTTGGTTAAACATAGAATCACTTCTTGGTAATTATAAAAGTTATTTAGTAATTTTTCTAATATTTCCAAAAAGTCTGGGATCACTCTTTTTGGTGGTCTATAGATTAAGTTATAGGTGTTTAAAGTGTGAAGACTGAATCTGCCAAATCTGGACAGCAATGCCTTCCTAGTGTCTTTTAACCTTGATACACTTTAAATCAACCTGAGATGTTTATAAATGATTTGTAGAACATTTAATTAGCTTTCCAGAAAGTCTAGGATCAATTGATTTGAATGCCTGAGTCTCTAGTTATAAATTTTTGAAGTCGCAAGCCTGAATCTGTCCAAATCTAAATAAAAATGTCAGTTATCATTATTTAACCTTATTAAGTGTCTAATCATGCTGAGGTAAAAATATCAAAGTTGTAGAACACTTTTTAAACTTTCCAGAAAATCCTAGTTTGATAATTTTGAACTAATATTTGAAGAGTTATGATTAAAACAAAAACTACTGTGCTGCTGTCCTAAATGTGTTAGAAGTGATTGATTGCTCTACTCTATTGTGTTTGACTTGAGTGATTGCTTGCTTTTTTTGGTTTTGAGTGAAGATGAGTAATAATGATAGTGACTAATATAATTGAGGTTATATTTAAGTAAGTAGTACATGCCTCAGTAAGTTAGTGAACTAATTTTGTTGAGGTCTAATAAGTAGCTTAGCTTAATCAACACTTAGCAATGCAGTTATATGTTCGGAGAAACAAAATGATAATGTCTTGTCTTTGCCTTTCTGCTAATACTAGTAAGTAACCAACGTCATTAAAGTAGTATAATATGTAATTGTGACTAAACTATCTCCCCATGTGTGTTCTCTGGGTTGTATGCTTGCAGTAGAATGATGTGGATGATTGTAAAACCCGATTAAGTAAATATTCCCTATTGAAGTAAGTTTGTCTGTATGACGTTTAGAAGTCACAGTGAATGTACGCGTGCCTAAGTAGTTTAATAATAGAGTAACTAAGAAATGATAAAAGTGAACGTAGTAAATACGTGTACTTGTGATGTCATAGTCGGGTTGCGTAAATAAATAAAATGTTGTCGTCTTTTTATTGGTGTTAATGTTGAACACCGATAACGTGTAGATAACTAATGCTAACGTGTGGTTGTTCACGGTGTCTTACAATTTATTGTTTAGTTCGCTACTGTGTCTTGAATATCTTGTGCTACTTTCATTATATTCATACATATGCATCCTGCATCTCATTTAGGACCGAGAGATGATGATCGTGCAAGTGATGTGGTGTCAACCACAAGATACAGTTGGTGGATGACCTGAAGGATGATGGACTTAACCAGTGGATGCTCGCCAAGCGAGTACCTCCCCCAGCAAACACTATCTAAGTGTTAAATTAAAAGCAAGCCCCGGTTATATGCATATCCGTTTATATACGCTATTTTACTACACTTAATGTTTGTAGGTTTGTAATGTGCACTTAAGTGTAGGAGTTGCCTGAAACCTTAGTTGCATGAACTCAGGATTCCTTTTGAGATGGATACTAGTATGCTAGGTCGAGTAGCTGCTATGCTAAAACAGGATCTCGGTAGAAGTCGAGTGATTTTTCTAGCACTCGCGCGAGGTCAGGAATTGGTTGTATCCATTTTGATAACAGAATGATGATGGTCTGTGGACACGGATCCATGGGATGCGTTGTCTATGAGACGAAATTGGAATAAGGATTAACGTGCGGATACCTGTGTCAAGTGTTTGAACGTACTAAACACATGTCGGGAAATATGGTAACCGGTAAACCTAGTACCTGAGTGAAGCCGGGCGCGGACTTTATCCCTCATGCGACCTGAGACTGGGTCTCCCATTCTAGATATGGTGGGTACAAGTGCGGCCACTGCACGGCGGCGGCCGGGGTCAGTGGAGCATTGTATGCCAAGGCGGTGAGGCCTAGACGCGAACGGGGAATCGATGGGGACGGTTGACATGTGTGGGGACGGAGTGCCCTGACATATCGTGTGTTTAGGTTTACCTTGCAAGGATAAAACTCGATTCGAATCGTCTGCTTCTCGCAGCTAATGAGACTGCTTGATCCATTGTACTGCATTGAGTAATAAGTGGGAATGAGGATACTGGCAAAAGATGTTGATTGATATAATGTTTGATACCATGTATGAATAGATAGGTTCTCATCTAGTCTAAAATTATTATTCTAGAACTTGAAAAATCTAAAACTTGATTTTAGACTCAGCTAGTGCTTTTGGCAAACCAAACCCCTCAGCCAAACAGCTGCATGTCTAGAGGTAGAGGAGTAGACTCCTCACACCGGGTAAGTCTAGCTGAGTATTAGTATACTCAGCCTTGCTTGTGGCATAATTTTTGCAGGTACCTCCTTGATTTGGTTGATGGTGTGACTTGGCCTCCATCCCTGCCACCGGGATAGACGGTCGAGTGGGTTACTGCTTCCGCAGGAGAGGACCAGGAGGAGTAGCGTGGCCAGGCTTCGCCATGATACTCGGTTTTCTCCGTTAGTTATTTCCGCTGCACTAAAAACTATTGTGACTGCTTTTGAAACTCCGATAATGTAATTACTACTGATACTTATTAAATTTGTGGTATTATGATTTATTGTATTTCTCTGTGCCTCACCTTCGAGTGAGCTAGTGGTATTCGATCCTGGATAAGTGGCTTTATCGGACTAGATCCGAGGGACTGACGGGTTATTCTGATTTAAGTGTGGTCTAGCCTCTAAGGTGGGACTTAGGCACTTAAATTAGAATAATTCGGACGGTTCCGCCACAGCTGGTATCGGAGCGAATACCAGTATAGAGAAGTCAATAAGTCATGATTACCAACCTTTTCTAAAGTAAAACTTGCTTAGAAACCAAAGTTGGATAGATATCAGGACGATAAGGATAGACCTAGGACGTGAAGCCTTAGGAAATAGATGGGTAGCTAGGTGGCTATTTATATAGGACATAAATGCTACTAATACTATTAATAGGGATGCTGTAGAAGCACCCGAAAAATTAGTTAGGTCTGAGAAGACGACTAGAATGAGCATGCATCATGATTGTCGCATTTTCATTGTCTCTTGTGCACCAACATGCTTCCCTCACCCTTATTCCAATAATAAGAACTTGTGAATAATGTGATGTACTGCTATGTTAGAAATGCCTTACCTCGTGTCAGATTGGTAAGTCTTGTTAGGTCGTGCTATGTGTTTATCTTGTCTTGCTATCTAGGTGGTATTGTAATTGTTCAACCCTTTTTACAAAAAAAATGTTGTCTATTCTGTTCATAAAAAGACCCAAATCCAAATAACCTTGAGTTTAGCAAGTGAAACCTCTTAAAAAAATCATGATGGTGTTGGTGTTTTCTGGCCCTCGTGTGTTTACCCTTGAATTTACACCTGCACAGCTTATAGAACCCCATAGCTGGACCTCTAGTTCAACCTAAAGCTTCCTTGTGAACTTGTTTATGTTAAAAAAATAATAAAACTTTGGTTGGTGTCTGTTGCGCAAAACAATATCCAGTCCCAAATTCTTCTTGGAAGCCTTGTCCAAAATTCTCATTAAATTCTCCTATGCTCAACCTAGAAGCCATCTGCGTTGATGACCTCTCTTTTCACCTGGATCTAGTAATCTTTTCCTTTGTGAATCATGTTGTGACTTTATCATCCGAATCTCTAGATCATTCATCGAGATCTACCTCGTCATCTTGTTATCTTCTATAACCCACTCTCAAGTATTAAATATGGATCAGTCTAATATCTCATTATGATCGTTCTCATACTCTTCTCTGAGGATCATGACGCTGTTTTATCGATTCTATCTCTAAGCAGTGTATCCATTTGGTTCAATGGATTATGCTGTTGACTTTGGTTCTCTTATGTCTCAGCAAGTTGCCAATCTTGATCTCATGGTTGGTTCCCGTCATATCCACTCGTATAAATCTCTGACCTAATAATCTCTGTATTAATCATAAAATAATTCTCTGAGTTGAAGAAAGTTCTCATGTGATGCTCTTTTGCCAACAATCTCTGCTTCAACTCCGATCACATTCTTATTTTCTGAGCCATACTCTCATGGGCTCCATCTATCTGTGCTATGTGGATTTCTTATTGGTTACATTGGTAATGGTGTTATGACTAACGACCGATGGTGCCGCGACGAAACCGAGAGCCTACTATGGTGCACACATGGTTGAGCTGCTCGACACGCGTTGGTATCGCGGTTAATAGTTGTGATCCATTGTGAAACTATACTGATGTGCTATCTTTTGGGGACATTCTCTCAAAGTGGTCGTGGCATTTTGTCTCAATATGTCACGGTATTCGATCCAAATCTATCTTCTGTATCTCGTCAGATACCATATCATGAATTTGCATCTATCCTCAGCCTGGAGTTACATGCTTCTCCACCCTTAAAGATCCTCATTCGAATCTCGGGACGAGATTCTTTTAAGGGGGAAGGCTGTGACACCCCAGGTGTCTATTTCGTGTTATGTCGGAAGATTTATCCTAATCTGGGATGCTCAGTGAAAATTTCTATCTCTTTATCACATTTATCAAGTTACTCATGAATGTTTCACCAAATTTGGAATTATTCGATCTCAAGAACAGCCAAATTTGGAGCCTGTTAAAAATTTTATTTCTTGGAGCAAATGCAAATTCAAAAGTCAATATCGTCCCGTAACTCCTGTCCAGACTCATTTATTCGGACTCTTGACAGTTGTGATATTATCCGATCTATGTCCGAATCCGCTGTCTCGATAGTCGGTCTACGTCCAAATATTTAATCCGAATTTGCATTCTCCCGCAGGATCTCTTTGTGTGAACCTCTAGTTAATTCTTATGCAAATCAGCTTGTTATCTTTATTGTCCTCATTCACCTCTATCTATCAAGTGTATTCTAAAGGTTTCTTAAAGTTTGAACCAATATTCGTGTGAAGTTATAAATCCTACGCTTGCCTGAGACTGCTCGATTGAGTAAAAGAAAATTTATAAATTCAACCAAGTCATGACAACTTTCCCAAAATACTCTATATCAACTCTACAACAAAAGTTATTAAGGGTCCATGCCAAGAAAATGTCAAGAAAATAGTCTGATTGCCTTAAAAATATAATTGGGAGCTTTATAATGATACTACCTTGACCAAAGTGAAACTTTTATTTATATTCAAGATATGAGGTTTGACCTTTAATAAAAATTATAGAACCTGTGTTATACAACAAATTTTATATTCACACCAAGTATTGATTCAATCTCTAAGTATCTCAAACAGTGCCATCAAGACAGAATAAAAATCTGATTTCAGAATTCGAATTCTTCTAAGTCTGAAATCAGCATCGTTCGTGTCGACGTCTCGTGTTCCCAAATTTTTGTTGAACAACTCAAGTTTTCCCAAATATAAAAGTTGTTAATAACTAATAGGGGCACAACATATTAAAAGGTGGCATTCATCCGATTCCGTTTGACATGCTTTGACATTCAGTTTTCGCGAGTTTCCACTGATTTCTAACCCACTGACAAACCAATTTTCGTGGGTCTATAACTCTCTAACCAGTGCTCAAATCACCTCAATCTCTATACACGATTTGTAGAGTATACATCAAGAAATAAATCTTCTGCAGTGATCCGGGTTCGATTCCAAAAGGAAAATGCCAAAACTGGACGTCCGAAGTCATCCTTCCATCACCTGCCAGGCTGACATGTGCAGAGCTCTGAGCAAGGCCGCCCATCTCGCCCAATGGTGGCCAGCGGTGTCTTGATTAAATCAACCAGCCGGCCTTCTTCCTCCTTCATCCGACTCCCTCTCCTCTGCACAGGACCGAGCGTCCCTGCGCTCTCCCACTCCCTGTCTTCTTCTCTAACCGGTCTAGCTTCGAGCACCCTCTGCTCCATTCCTTCGCCAGCGCGCCCTATTCCATTGAGCACATGCCGCACAGAAGGCCATTTCCCCATGGTGCTGCTCTCCGGCGATGCCCCCAGGTCCACCCCTCTCCTCCATGGCCGAGCTCCCATGGTTCGGACGTCCCCTCCCAAGCTCCTGAGCGTGCAGGGTAGCAACACCTTCATCCCCTCGGATCCAAGTCGCTGGGAGGTTTTTCTCGGTGCTGGAACCCGATGCAGCCACCCATGGTGCCCTCTCACCCAACCATGGCCGCCACCCTAACCCTCTGTACACCCGCGACCTTCATCTTTAAGCACAGCAAGCAGCCACGGCCACATGCAGCGCGGCAATCTGCCCTGTGCGTGCACAAGCCAGAGGAAGAAGATGACTCCCTGAGCCTATGACAAGTGGGCCCAGGGCGGAAGTGAGTGTGCTCAAAATTTCAGATTTTTGTGTTGTGTTCTAAAATTCATATCTCGAGTTTTAGAGCTCCTAAAATCACGAAATTTGTTTTGTTGGCTTCCTTATGAAATGCTCTAACTATTGGATCTATATGTTTGCATGTTTTAGTGGAAAAGTTTTTCTGTAGAAATTTGCATTTAAAAACTGGTTTAGAGAATAAACGAACTTGCTTCTCTCCATAATTTTATTTATAAAAATCCAAAAATGATGAAACCTATTTTGTTAGTTAGATGTTGTCATACTCCATCAAGGAAAAATATAAAACTTATATGTTGTTCACTATTTTCTTGGTGTGTTAATTAAAACATGTTAAATAGGAAATAGATGATTGTTTTGATTGTTATTTTTGGATCTGTAGCTCTATTGCTTCAATGTCACACCCGGGTTTTAGGGGCACCAAGACCCGGGCGCGAACATAAACACCAGGTGTGCTGGGACCAAGTCTCACACATATGATGTATAGTGGCACAGGATCGAATGTCACATCTTTATATATAACAGGAGTTCTATACAAAATAAATAATTACATTATAAGGAGACAACAGTCCAGCAACCCAAAGTTGACTGGGAGACGACGGCCTAGACCTCTCTCGAATACACCACGGCATCCTCCAAGCGCCTCATCCTGCGGTACCTGTTCTTGACCTGTGGGGGGGGGGGGGGTGTGAGACAGCAAGAGAGTGAGCTCACATACGTTCATCGCTCAACAAGTTGTGGGGAATAATGTGCATGAACTCGCCAAAGGTGGGAGCTCACGTGAAGTGTAAGGCTTACCAAAGGAGATGGTTAGAGCTGAGTATTGCTTTTAAAGTTGGTCAAAATTTTATTAGCAATTACTAAGTATAAGTAAATACCAAACCCAATTAAGTAGTAGAACAAAAATAACAACTTCACCTGCGATGCAATGCATATGACAAATTGAATTTAGTTCCATAATTTAATCATGTGAGGGTCCGAGCTGCTCATGACCGTGAGCACGGCTAGTATACCAGTTTTACACTCTGCAGAGGTTGCGCATCTTTACCCACAAGTCATGTTACCCATCTGCCAAGGGATCGCGACTTCCCATACACCTCTACCGAGGAGGCGAGGCAGGGTAACACTACGAGGCCTTTACAAAGTTCCACTAGCTTCAGAAAACCCGCTACAGTTTATAGGAAGTTCCAATGCAGGAATCCCTTGCAGGACCGCCATCGCAGCAAAATCCTCCCGAGGGCCTCCCTACACTGACCACTCCCCTACTGCCCTTGCCCCTTCCGGGTAAGGTAGTCTTCCACTAGCTTTCCTAATTAATCAGCCAAGGGGTCCCATTCCTCCCTTGTGGTAGCACTGTTTTCCCGGGTGGTTCTCCATGTTCCAATTAACATAATGATCTTATCATGAACAATGATAATAAACAGATAATAAAAGTGTGATCATGAATAATGTACCTTCATACCCAAAACCACATAAAGCACTAGCAAGTACTACCCAAAAAGTTCAGTGGTAAACAAGGTATAAAGATAGACAAACTAGGGTAACCTATTGGGTCCCATCAAAATTAACCTATGCAGATCATTATGATTAATTAGAACATGAGTGGGTAAAAAGAGGTGATCAAGGGCACAACTTGCCTGGGACTTGAGATTCCAGGTACCAGGATGATCTTCAGATGACTCGTAACCTTACTGCTAAACGTAGCAATACATACAAACATGTATAGGAAAAATTAACATCACACCAAACATAAGAATAAACTACGTAATAATAATCTACGTGAAGCTACGAGGTCGTAGGAACAAGAAACACTAAATTCGAAGCTACGGTTGTTAAGTTAGGAATTTCTGAAGTTATTTAATACCTAGAATAGAGTCATTCATGTGAATAATTTTAAATCAAGTTTCATGGTTAGACAAAGGTACTAGGTAATAAACAATACTTAAACAAAATTAATGCCACTGGAATGAATCAATTTGGAGCTAAATTCATCAAGTTATGAATTTCCTAAGTTTGGGCCATTATTTTGCATTAAAAAGAATTTCTGTATTTAATTTAATAGATTTCTGAGTTACTTGGACTGCGGCCACTATTTAAAAGAAACCCAGGGGGTTCTACGCAAAAGACACAAAGACTCAGAACTCCCACAATGTGGACTGCGGGTTGTTTATAGTTAAATAGGAGGTCTCTTTTGCAAAACGCGCAGGTCGAAAGGGTATCGGTTAATTCTAGCCGCCCGATTTGTATCCTGCGGTTCAGATTAGATCCATAGCTGCCCCAACCGGTATGCACAGACGACCGACTGATCCGAGATCTACGGCCCAGAAAGTGCCACGCCACCGACATGACCCAGCCATCGGATTGTCCATCCGCGGCACAGATTTTATTTCGCGAACAGGTACGAGGTGTTTTGATCATAACCGCTCAAGCTAGATCAACGATCGTGGTTTTTCTTCTCCCGACTAAACCCGAGTAGGGGCAGCACGGAAGTGCCTAGGGCGGCGGCGCCATCGCCGGGGTTGTGCGAAATTGAGCTGCGGTGACTAATTCTCTGGTCCAAATGAAGCTATGCATAGTGGGGACCGAGGGGAACTTAACGAAGGTGCTTACCACCGTCAGAAGATGAAGTGGGGGCTCGGCCACAGGGAGGTGCGGACTACAGAGGTGATGGAGTTACGACGAGCAATTGTCGTGCTCCCAGTCGCCCACAGCACAAAACACCGCAATGAGTACGTCAGGCATACCACGACGACCTCCCTTGCCTAATCCAGGGCACCGAGCGCCACCAATGGCGGCCGCCCCAATTGATGAATTGGATCTCGAATCCGCCACGACGGGGTGGGCACTGACAGCGAAGATTTGAGGATGACTGAGCTCGGAGATGTGAGGCGGGAGTCCCAAGGGTCTCGAGTTTATATCCAGGTACGCGGAAGAGACCAACCGTGGCACCCTGGCCGATCCGCGTGGAATTCGCAGAGGCTGTTGCGGAGGATGGTTACGGCAAGGGAAGAAAGAGCTGACAAGTTGTCCCTACCTGTCATCGGCATCAGGGGGGGAGCCTGCGTAGGAGTCGTGAGGCTGGGACGCGGATCCCATCAGTCGGCCGCTGTTACGGTCACCGCGAGATCCGCGGGTTTGCTGCGCTGGTGTAGCGAACTGGACGAAGCTATTGACCAGGTGGGTCCCGCGACGCAGCGCCAGGAAGAGAAAATCCAGGGCACGGCGCGCGACGATGTGGCTGCGGAGTGGAGGCTGATGAAGCGGACCCGGTTGTCGGTGGTTCAGGCGTGAGTCAGCACCGAGGAGGTTGAGGTGATGCGATTTGCACGGCAAGTCCGATGTGAGGTATGCGCGCGGCTTCACGGTAAACTCGGTGGAAGGTTGAAGGGATAGCTGATAGTGTGACCCCACTCGTCATTGGCACGCGGTAGTGTTATGGCTTCCTGGGCCGCGCGGTTGTATATTTGGCCCATTAGGCCCAGGGCAGAGGTGCGAGGCTGGGCCGAGCAGTGGGGAAATCTGCCCATGGGAAGCTTTCTCTTTTTTTTATTATTTTTATTTTCTTATCAATTCCTTTTGGATTTCAATCACAATTTTAATTATGTATTGATTTTGCAAACTTAAGTTCAAATGCACAGATCAAAACAAATAAGCCATGAGATGCAACTAAATTTTATTTCTATACTAGTTACTTTATCTATTTATTTATGAAAATATAGCCAATATACAATACACACCTCATTCCTTGTTTTCAAAATCTAATGTTTGATTTCAAATTTGTTTGTGGATTTCATATAGAGATCAAGTGCACAAATAAAAGTGTAAGTATGAAGTGATATATTTATATATATAAATATAATTTCGTTAGTATATGTTATTTCCATTATTTATAATTTGAGCTTAATTTAGGTTATGATTCCTTTATTCAAATAGAGTGTATCTCAAAAATATCATCAGCATGAGATGCACATTTCTTTATTTATTTATTTATTTGTTATTTGACCAATATAACCCTATTAATTGGATATGCACAAAGAAAAGAAAATCAATGATCTCCCAAGGTTCCATAATCTCAAAACACTACATAATTATATCTATTTATTTATATCATCATCATTATTATTATTGTTTCACAAATTTTGGGCTTTACAAATCCTACCCCCCTTAACAGAAATCTCGTCCTCGAGATTGGTAAGAGAAGGGATACAAAATGATTGGTTTGTAATTCAACTTTTAGTCTATAATTGGTTCAAAAATCCAGAGTGTTTTTTTTGTCAATAGTTGGTGATTAGGAGAGCATAGGTATCCAACTACTTACTATGTGGGATAAGAAATGGATAGGTTAGGGCAAGAATAGATTATGGCAAGAAAAGACTTTACCCAAGATGTTTAAGTAGTGATTCATCTCGAGATTCGCTTTAACTGTTATATCCTTCCTTGTCGATGTTGATCTTTTCTTCTACAGACTTGGTCTTATTGATTCGAGGTTAGTGTATATCATCGAAGTTAGGAAATATGGTTAAGATAGATATGGATGATATAGACTACATGATGTAGGTCAAAAGTTTGTTTGAGGTTTGGTGGGGATAGATAGATTATGCAATCTATCATGACACTTTTGGTTGGGTTAGCTCTTATGCTCACGGTTGAGTTGGTCTAATGCACTAATTTAGGTTTAAGTGCATTAGGAGTATGGTTTTATCCTTTGTACCAGCATTAAGTAACTCACACTAGGTTAGATCATATTAGATTAGCTCAGGTCTAGATTAGATTGGATATGATTAGATTAGACTAGTTTAGATCACATTAATTTGAATTAGATACTGGTTGTTACACTAGTGTGAGATAAATATGCCTATCAGTGCAAGATAAATCCATAAGGATAAGGTAGAATCTTTTGAGGTCAGTTAAATCTATTAGGATGAGATAAATTCTTTTCAAAATAAGAGGAATCCATTATGGTAAGAGAGTCTTTTAAGATAAGATGAAACTATTAAGATAAGTGAGAATCTTTTAAGATAAGATGGATCTATTAGGCTCGATATATTCTAGGCTGTTTATTTATCTTATGAATTTTATTTATTTATATTTATGCCTATAGCAGATGTAATTGTGGACATTACTCCACAACCCATCACACTCAATCAAAGAATCAAATCAGACAAGTGTCATAAGAACAAACATTCAAGTGCAGAGATGTCTATATAAAAATAGTTTTGTTTTTGTTCCTAAGATTAGGTTTCCTATTCCTAAAAGTCACTTTAGGTACAAGATTTCAAAGTGTAAAATCCACTTTTGTCTTTAGAAAAGAAAAGGTAAGAATAATCAGAGTAAAGCGGAAATAGATAAGAATAGATTAAGAAAAGTTTAGAAAAGAATCAGAGTAGCAAAGGCATTTCTATCTAGGTTTCGTCCTACAGTCAACATTCCTCTGATACCACTTCTGTCACACCCGGGTTTTAGGGGCACCAAGACCCGGGCGCGAACATAAACACCAGGTGTGCTGGGACCAAGTCTCACACATATGATGTATAGTGGCACAGGATCGAATGTCACATCTTTATATATAACAGGAGTTCTATACAAAATAAATAATTACATTATAAGGAGACAACGGTCTAGCAACCCAAAGTTGACTGGGAGACGACGGCCTAGACCTCTCTCGAATACACCACGGCATCCTCCAAGCGCCTCATCCTGCGGTACCTGTTCTTGACCTGTGGGGGGGGGTGTGAGACAGCAAGAGTGAGCTCACATACGTTCATCGCTCAACAAGTTGTGGGGAATAATGTGCATGAACTCGCCAAAGGTGGGAGCTCACGTGAAGTGTAAGGCTTACCAAAGGAGATGGTTAGAGCTGAGCATTGCTTTTAAAGTTGGTCAAAATTTTATTAGCAATTACTAAGTATAAGTAAATACCAAACCCAATTAAGTAGTAGAACAAAAATAACAACTTCACCTGCGATGCAATGCATATGACAAATTGAATTTAGTTCCATAATTTAATCATGTGAGGGTCCGAGCTGCTCATGACCGTGAGCACGGCTAGTATACCAGTTTTACACTCTGTAGAGGTTGCGCATCTTTACCCACAAGTCATGTTACCCATCTGCCAAGGGATCGCGACTTCCCATACACCTCTACCGAGGAGGCGAGGCAGGGTAACACTACGAGGCCTTTACAAAGTTCCACTAGCTTCAGAAAACCCGCTACAGTTTATAGGAAGTTCCAATGCAGGAATCCCTTGCAGGACCGCCATCGCAGCAAAATCCTCCCGAGGGCCTCCCTACACTGACCACTCCCCTACTGCCCTTGCCCCTTCCGGGTAAGGTAGTCTTCCACTAGCTTTCCTAATTAATCAGCCAAGGGGTCCCATTCCTCCCTTGTGGTAGCACTGTTTTCCCGGGTGGTTCTCCATGTTCCAATTAACATAATGATCTTATCATGAACAATGATAATAAACAGATAATAAAAGTGTGATCATGAATAATGTACCTTCATACCCAAAACCACATAAAGCACTAGCAAGTACTACCCAAAAAGTTCAGTGGTAAACAAGGTATAAAGATAGACAAACTAGGGTAACCTATTGGGTCCCATCAAAATTAACCTATGCAGATCATTATGATTAATTAGAACATGAGTGGGTAAAAAGAGGTGATCAAGGGCACAACTTGCCTGGGACTTGAGATTCCAGGTACCAGGATGATCTTCAGATGACTCGTAACCTTACTGCTAAACGTAGCAATACATACAAACATGTATAGGAAAAATTAACATCACACCAAACATAAGAATAAACTACGTAATAATAATCTACGTGAAGCTACGAGGTCGTAGGAACAAGAAACACTAAATTCGAAGCTACGGTTGTTAAGTTAGGAATTTCTGAAGTTATTTAATACCTAGAATAGAGTCATTCATGTGAATAATTTTAAATCAAGTTTCATGGTTAGACAAAGGTACTAGGTAATAAACAATACTTAAACAAAATTAATGCCACTGGAATGAATCAATTTGGAGCTAAATTCATCAAGTTATGAATTTCCTAAGTTTGGGCCATTATTTTGCATTAAAAAGAATTTCTGTATTTAATTTAATAGATTTCTGAGTTACTTGGACTGCGGCCACTATTTAAAAGAAACCCAGGGGGTTCTACGCAAAAGACACAAAGACTCAGAACTCCCACAATGTGGACTGCAGGTTGTTTATAGTTAAATAGGAGGTCTCTTTTGCAAAACGCGCAGGTCGAAAGGGTATCGGTTAATTCTAGCCGCCCGATTTGTATCCTGCGGTTCAGATTAGATCCATAGCTGCCCCAACCGGTATGCGCAGACGACCGACTGATCCGAGATCTACGGCCCAGAAAGTGCCACGCCACCGACATGACCCAGCCATCGGATCGTCCATCCGCGGCACAGATTTTATTTCGCGAACAGGTACGAGGTGTTTTGATCATAACCGCTCAGGCTAGATCAACGATCGTGGTTTTTCTTCTCCCGACTAAACCCGAGTAGGGGCAGCACGGAAGTGCCCAGGGCGGCGGCGCCATCGCCGGGGTTGTGCGAAATTGAGCTGCGGTGACTAATTCTCTGGTCCAAATGAAGCTATGCATAGTGGGGACCGAGGGGAACTTAACGAAGGTGCTTACCACCGTCAGAAGATGAAGTGGGGGCTCGGCCACAGGGAGGTGCGGACTACAAAGGTGATGGAGTTACGACGAGCAATTGTCGTGCTCCCAGTCGCCCACAGCACAAAACACCGCAATGAGTACGTCAGGCATACCACGACGACCTCCCTTGCCTAATCGAGGGCACCGAGCGCCACCAATGGCGGCCGCCCCAATTGATGAATTGGATCTCGAATCCGCCACGACGGGGTGGGCACTGACAGCGAAGATTTGAGGATGACTGAGCTCGGAGATGTGAGGCGGGAGTCCCAAGGGTCTCGAGTTTATATCCAGGTACGCGGAAGAGACCAACCGTGGCACCCTGGCCGATCCGCGTGGAATTCGCAGAGGCTGTTGCGGAGGATGGTTACGGCAAGGGAAGAAAGAGCTGACAAGTTGTCCCTACCTGTCATCGGCATCAGGGGGGAGCCTGCGCAGGAGTCGTGAGGCTGGGACGCGGATCCCATCAGTCGGCCGCTGTTACGGTCACCGCGAGATCCGCGGGTTTGCTGCGCTGGTGTAGCGAACTGGACGAAGCTATTGACCAGGTGGGTCCCGCGACGCAGCGCCAGGAAGAGAAAATCCAGGGCATGGCGCGCGACGATGTGGCTGCGGAGTGGAGGCTGATGAAGCGGACCTGGTTGTCGGTGGTTCAGGCGTGAGTCAGCACCGAGGAGGTTGAGGTGATGCGATTTCCACGGCAAGTCCGATGTGAGGTATGCGCGCGGCTTCACGGTAAACTCGGTGGAAGGTTGAAGGGATAGCTGATAGTGTGACCCCACTCGTCATTGGCACGCGGTAGTGTTATGGCTTCCTGGGCCGCGCGGTTGTATATTTGGCCCATTAGGCCCAGGGCAGAGGTGCGAGGCTGGGCCGAGCAGTGGGGAAATCTGCCCATGGGAAGCTTTCTCTTTTTTTATTATTTTTATTTTCTTATCAATTCCTTTTGGATTTCAATCACAATTTTAATTATGTATTGATTTTGCAAACTTAAGTTCAAATGCACAGATCAAAACAAATAAGCCATGAGATGCAACTAAATTTTATTTCTATACTAGTTACTTTATCTATTTATTTATGAAAATATAGCCAATATACAATACACACCTCATTCCTTGTTTTCAAAATCTAATGTTTGATTTCAAATTTGTTAGTGGATTTCATACAGAGATCAAGTGCACAAATAAAAGTGTAAGTATGAAGTGATATATTTATATATAAAAATATAATTTCGTTAGTATATGTTATTTCCATTATTTATAATTTGAGCTTAATTTAGGTTATGATTCCTTTATTCAAATAGAGTGTATCTCAAAAATATCATCAGCATGAGATGCACATTTCTTTATTTATTTATTTGTTATTTGACCAATATAACCCTATTAATTGGATATGCACAAAGAAAAGAAAATCAATGATCTCCCAAGGTTCCATAATCTCAAAACACTACATAATTATATCTATTTATTTATATCATCATCATTATTATTATTGTTTCACAAATTTTGGGCTTTACATTCAAATGGATTGAAATTTTTACAGTCGATCCTCTGTGTGATGCTTAGTGACTGGTAAAAATTTCATGAATTTGGGTATATGTATGATTTAGTTAGTAATTTAACTTGTTTAATGCAGCTTAAGTAGTTTTAAATGATTTATAAATAATATATGAATGTAAAAATGGAAAATGGTGTTCCACTGTCCTTGCATGATATTATAGTAGCCTAAGAAAACTTAATATGGTCATGCATCCACAGAAAATAATTAATTTTAGAATTAACTTGCTCTCACAAGCTTTATTGCATTAACAATTTGTTATTTTTGTATTAAATAAAATAAAACCTGGGCATGTGAAATTTATATATTATTCATAATTGGTCATTACCTATGCCTCATAAAAATTCTAGCCTCAAATTAGATAGTTTCATTTGGTGCTAAAATAACACTCATTTTATAATTATAAGACTTAGTGAAAAATTAGGAGTAAACAAAATCATGCATGTTCATGGAATGCTTGAGTTACACCTTAAAACTAATTAAAGATTTAATGGTTATGTCATGGTGTTCTAAAGTTAAATATTAATAGTGCTTCATCATAATTTTTTGTGATATCGGGCATGTGTGCCGAAGTGCTTCATTTTGGTGTATGCGTTTGTTAATTGTGTGGTAATTCTAGCGCACGAAATAACTTGTATAAAATTAGTAAGTCTACTTGTTGGTTCTCACTTGGTTATTTTAACTCTAACAAATGTCAAAATGTTAGAATGGTTCAAGTCTCTAGAACGCGGCAATTTTTTAAGTAATTAGGAGCTGAATTTTATTGGTTGCTGTTTTGGGTTGCACACACTGTTTTCGTCGTGCTGTTTGTTTGATGGACTAAGTTATATTTTCTATAGAAAATCTGTATAGAAAAGTTGTAGATAACTTCATTATCTTACTTGTGTTAAAATTTGACAGCCATAAGTCTGATCGTTTAGAAGTTGTGCTTTTCACAAATTCAGTAACTGAATCTGTCCAATTTCTGTACAGATTTCAGAGATTGAATTGTTTGCTTAAGTTAATGTTAAAATCTGTTCATGGTCGTTATAATAAAGTTGTAGGTGTTTTTCTTATCTTCCTTGTGTTAAAATTGCATAATCATAGGGCTGATAGTTTAAGAGTTATGAATTTTACAAACTGGTTGCTGTGTTCTGTCTACTGTCAGAACAGATTTCGAAAACTAAATTGTTTGACTTGGTTAAACATAGAATCACTTCTTGGTAATTATAAAAGTTATTTAGTAATTTTTCTAATCTTTCCAAAAAGTCTGGGATCACTCTTTTTGGTGGTCTATAGATTAAGTTATAGGTGTTTAAAGTGTGAAGACTGAATCTGCCAAATCTGGACAGCAATGCCTTCCTAGTGTCTTTTAACCTTGATACACTTTAAATCAACCTGAGATGTTTATAAATGATTTGTAGAACATTTAATTAGCTTTCCAGAAAGTCTAGGATCAATTGATTTGAATGCCTGAGTCTCTAGTTATAAATTTTTGAAGTCGCAAGCCTGAATCTGTCCAAATCTAAATAAAAATGTCAGTTATCATTATTTAACCTTATTAAGTGTCTAATCATGCTGAGGTAAAAATATCAAAGTTGTAGAACACTTTTTAAACTTTCCAGAAAATCCTAGTTTGATAATTTTGAACTAATATTTGAAGAGTTATGATTAAAACAAAAACTACTGTGCTGCTGTCCTAAATGTGTTAGAAGTGATTGATTGCTCTACTCTATTGTGTTTGACTTGAGTGATTGCTTGCTTTTTTTGGTTTTGAGTGAAGATGAGTAATAATGATAGTGACTAATATAATTGAGGTTATATTTAAGTAAGTAGTACATGCCTCAGTAAGTTAGTGAACTAATTTTGTTGAGGTCTAATAAGTAGCTTAGCTTAATCAACACTTAGCAATGCAGTTATATGTTCGGAGAAACAAAATGATAATGTCTTGTCTTTGCCTTTCTGCTAATACTAGTAAGTAACCAACGTCATTAAAGTAGTATAATATGTAATTGTGACTAAACTATCTCCCCATGTGTGTTCTCTGGGTTGTATGCTTGCAGTAGAATGATGTGGATGATTGTAAAACCCGATTAAGTAAATATTCCCTATTGAAGTAAGTTTGTCTGTATGACGTTTAGAAGTCACAGTGAATGTACGCGTGCCTAAGTAGTTTAATAATAGAGTAACTAAGAAATGATAAAAGTGAACGTAGTAAATACGTGTACTTGTGACGTCATAGTCGGGTTGCGTAAATAAATAAAATGTTGTCGTCTTTTTATTGGTGTTAATGTTGAACACCGATAACGTGTAGATAACTAATGCTAACGTGTGGTTGTTCACGGTGTCTTACAATTTATTGTTTAGTTCGCTACTGTGTCTTGAATATCTTGTGCTACTTTCATTATATTCATACATATGCATCCTGCATCTCATTTAGGACTAAGAGATGATGATCGTGCAAGTGATGTGGTGTCAACCACAAGATACAGTTGGTGGATGACCTGAAGGATGATGGACTTAACCAGTGGATGCTCGCCAAGCGAGTACCTCCCCCAGCAAACACTATCTAAGTGTTAAATTAAAGGCAAGCCCCGGTTATATGCATATCCGTTTATATACGCTATTTTACTACACTTAATGTTTGTAGGTTTGTAATGTGCACTTAAGTGTAGGAGTTGCCTGAAACCTTAGTTGCATGAACTCAGGATTCCTTTTGAGATGGATACTAGTATGCTAGGTCGAGTAGCTGCTATGCTAAAACAGGATCTCGGTAGAAGTCGAGTGATTTTTCTAGCACTCGCGCGAGGTCAGGAATTGGTTGTATCCATTTTGATAACAGAATGATGATGGTCTGTGGACACGGATCCATGGGATGCGTTGTCTATGAGACGAAATTGGAATAAGGATTAACGTGCGGATACCTGTGTCAAGTGTTTGAACGTACTAAACACATGTCGGGAAATATGGTAACTGGTAAACCTAGTACCTGAGTGAAGCCAGGCGCGGACTTTATCCCTCACGCGACCTGAGAATGGGTCTCCCATTCTAGATATGGTGGGTACAAGTGCGGCCACTGCACGGCGGCGGCCGGGGTCAGTGGAGCATTGTATGCCAAGGCGGTGTAACACCCTAGGTGTTACTCAGGGTGTCCACCCCAGGGTTACCCCCTTTTTGCCCATGATTACCTAAGGATTGTGGGCAAAGTATCTCAATCTTGGAATTCAAGGTCCTAATCAAGTGCAAACTATCTTGGATATCATGCCCTAGCTTGTATTACCCATCTAAGTAGGGATCTCCCAAAACCCTAGAGCAAAAACCCCATATGCAATAATAACCCTAAGTGAAGCCATGATCAAAAGATCATGTAAACATCATGATCATGGTTTGGGCTAAATATAAAAGTTGTAATATACTTAATAACCTACAATTAATAGTAAGGAAGTACCCCCAAAAGGTTTTCAGAAAGGTCCTAAAAGGATCACCAAAAGTTGAGCACAAGGGAGGAATTCAGATTTTGCCTAAGTCAAAAACCAACCCTTGAGCAAAGATCCCTCATGTTCACCTTGATCCCCTTTTCAAAACCAGTCGACCCAATTAACAAAATGGCGCCAAATTAACCCTAGAACACCCTGGCAAGAGATGACACCTACCCTAGGGCGCTAGACACGACTTGACACCCCTTTTGTCTCGGTTTGGACCCAGCTGACACAGCAAA
Source organism: Zea luxurians (assembly GCA_029449295.1). Taxonomy (NCBI): domain Eukaryota; kingdom Viridiplantae; phylum Streptophyta; class Magnoliopsida; order Poales; family Poaceae; genus Zea; species Zea luxurians. Next base: position 80,432,596 of record JAOPSE010000011.1, read on the forward strand.
CTTCTCCCCTCTCTATCTCCCTGCCCTGACCATATCTCGACTTGGAACTCACAGCAAAAGGGTAGGATTTGGAGCAGAGAAGTGACCGTACACAGTGACTTTGCCGAGATATGCACGCCATGGCGCTCAAATCGGCCGTTGAACCTTGGCAGACGCAACCCTCCACGTGTTCGACGCAAGCTGGCACCCGGGGGCGCGCTCAGAGCACGCCCGTGCGCGAACCCCCGCGCGCCCGCGGCCGCCCGTGACCACGCCCGAGCCGCGCCTATAAAACCCGCCCCAGCGCTCGGTTGCCTTCCCTAGTGCCTCCTCCGTACCTCGCCGGACTTGCCCGAGCCAGCCATCGCCTCCGGCGACCTCCCCGCGACCCGCCAGTGCCGCCCGAAAGCCACCGCCGTGGCCAACCCCTCTCCAGTCCCCCTCCGTTCGATCCAAGCCCCCAGTTAGCTTCCTGGTGAAGCCGCGAGCCTTGCTCAAGCTTGAACCGAGGGCCTGCATCACCGGAGTAGCCGAATCGCGCTCACCGGAGTTCAAGAACCCGCCGGCGCACGTGGACCGGGTAAACCCCTCCACCATTTCCCGATTCATTGCGCGTATGGCCTCTGTGTCGTCCCGTGAAGCTCCTCGTGCCCTTTGATTGAACTCTATCGCCGTGGTTTGGCCGGAGCAGGCGTCGCCGTCGACCCCCGCCGCCTGCGCTCGTGGCCAGTGTGACTCCGACCACCTCCAGCGACGACCCGCACATCAACGTGACCGCCGCAACCTCCCGAACGTCACTGACCACCTCGCCGGACCTCCCTCGCCGCCGGTAAGCCGCGCCGTCCTTTCTTTCCCGCGGTTACTATTTTGGTTGGGGGAGGGACTGCGGGTGAGAGGGAGAGGAACCCAGGGGGTTAAGTGAAAAGCCAGAGACTCAAATGAATAGTGGCCCGAGGGTAGATCTGCGAAGTTTGATTCGGTTTAAACTCAGGGACCTCGGCGCAAACTGCTTTTCCAGAAAAACTTAATTAAAACCGGATTTAAATTCAAACAGAAACTTTAAAAACCCATAACTTCTGTTTGGTTTATCCAAATTTGGTCAAACTAATTTTGCCAGACTCTAAATAATATAACCTGTCTAAGAAAAATATAAAACCCCATAAGTACTGGAGAAAAATATAAGGTTCTGATTTATTTTCAGTTTTGGCCAAAAGCTTAATAATAGTAAGAAAAATGGTTGCACTATTTAAATAGAGTTGGAAAAATTTGGAGAAGTTCATATCTACCTACTGACCTAGCTAAAAATGCTAAACCCCTCTGTCCACTACATTAAGTTAGTTTTAACCCCTTATTCCATAATATGCTTAAGATTAAGAAAAATAGAAAAAGTGACATAAATACTGAACCAGAGGGAACCCCTATTTTTGTTGAGATACTTAGTTAATATAATTCACTGGAAAAATGTATCATACCCTGTTGTAGTGTAAGATAAGAAAGATACCTTTTAAATGAAGAAAATAGGGATAACTTAGAAAAACCCTACAAAAATACCCCTAAGGTGAAACCTCCCCAAACCTTAGGATAACTAATGTGTTGATAATAAGAACTTAAGAAAAATCTGAAATCTGTTGTTTGATATTTTTCAAATAACAAGTTAGTTCTAATCACCCTTTTTGCACCAAAGTTTAAAAATCCACCATTAATTAACCATCATGTGGCTCTCTGTCATTTTTGGTACAAGAGCTTTTTATCACTGATAGAGGCCAGCAAAAATAACCATTAGGTCAGAACCCACTTTAATAAAAGACTTGTAGTGTAAAGTGGCCCATTTTGCCTAACTATTGTTATTTTTGTTTAAAGGCTAGCTTTTGTACTTTAAGCCTCAAATGCTTAAAACAAGCTAGAATAGCCAGTGGCAAACCACTGTAATTTTTACAAAATTTTTGGAAATTTTTAAACTACTGTCATAGTTCAAACCTCTACTAGAAACCCTAGATGGAAATTAAGGAAAGGAAAATGGATGATGGAATTTAATGTCCTCCTAAGACCTTTATAAATTGTCCACTGAAATCCATAAAGGCAATACAAATCCAACATGTTATCCTAAAAGAAAACCTAAACCTAAAAGGTAATAAGTCTATGTATACCACTAGAAGACCCACGTAGCCAAGGAACCCTAAGTTAAATTCTTGACTTCAATTCTGTAGTTAATGATCTTAAATCTTGCATGATCATAACATACATTTTCATTGCATTCGATAGATTGTAATCTTGCTGATGGAGAGTACATCCTCGTGCCGGAGCAAGGAGCTGCCCAGGAGGTTGCCCCAGACCCAGCACCAGAGCCTGCACCAGAGGACCTGCCTGCCACTGCTTTGGAAGGCAAGCCCCGGTTTTATGCATAACCTGTTAATTATGCTATTTTACTTCACGTAATGATTGTAGGATTGATTGTGCACTTAAGTGTAGGAGTTGTTTGAAACCCTAGTTGCATGATCTCAGGAACCCCATTGAGATGAATACTAGTATGCTAAGACGAGTAGCTGCTTTATTAAGTAGGATCTCGGTAGAAGTCGAGTGATTTTTCTAGCACTCGCGCGAGGTCAGGACATTGATTGTAACCACCTTTCATATCACATTGGTGTTGGTATGTGGACACGGATCCATGGGGATACGTGGTCTACGAGGTAAAATGGAAATAAGGATTTACGTGCGGATACCTGTGTCAAGCGTTTGAACGTACTAAACATATGCCGAGAAATATGGTAAATCGGTAAGCCTAGTACCTGAGTGAACCTGCCCGCAGACATACCTCCTCACGCGACCTGAGACGTAGTCTCCCATTCCGGTTATGGTGGGTACAAGTGCGGTCACTGCACGACGGCCAGTCGGGGTCAGTGAGGCATTGTACGCCAAGGCGGTGAGCCCTGATCTGTTGCCAGGGAATCGATGGGGACGGTTGATGTGTGTGGGGACGGAGTGCCCCTACATGTCGTATGTTTAGGTTTACCTTGCAAGGATAAAAACTCGATTCGAATCGTCTGCTTCTCGCAGCTAATGAGACTGCTTGATCCATTGTACTGCATTGAGTAACAAGTGGAACTGTGATGAGATGATACAAGATGTTGATTGCTAAAAATGCTTGCTACTATGTATGAATAGATAGTACACTTTTAGCCTTAAGAGAGTCACACTTAATTTTGACAAAGTTAAAATCTTGATCTAGAAACTCAGCTAGTGCTTTTGGCAACCAAACCCCACAGCCAAACAGCTGCATGTCTAGAGGTAGAGGAGTATAGACTCCTCACACCGGGTAAGTCTAGCTGAGTATTAGTATACTCAGCCTTGCTTGTGGCATAATTTTACAGGTTCTCTGGAGGATATGGTTGCTGGAGTGACTTGGCCATCCACCCTGCCACCGGGTTGGACTGTCGAGTGGGACCCTGCCTCGGCTGAGGAGGAGCATGAGGAGTGATGGGACAGGCTTCCCCATCTCTCCATTTACTTATCGTTAGTTTATTTCCGCTGCACTTCAAAACAATGATGGTTACTTTTGGCAAAACTCCGATGATGATGATGATGATGATGTAATAATTAACACTCTTCCATGTATGGTTTTATGCTTTATTGTATTTGCTCTGTGCCTCACCATCGAGTGAGATTGTGGTACTTGATCCTGTCAGTGGCCGTGTCGGACTAGATCCGAGGGATTGACGGGTTATTCCCATTTAAGTGTGGTCTAGCCTCTAAGGCAGGGCTTAGGCACTTAAGTTGGAATAATTCGGGCAGTTCCGCCACAGCTGGTATCGGAGCTTGTACCACCACAGAGGAATCAATAAAACAGGAATACCATCCCTTTTCTAAAGTAAAACTTGATAGAAACAAATGTTGGATAGATAGTAGGGCGAGCAGGATAGACCTAGGACGTGAAGCCTTAGGATAGTAGAAGGGTAGCTAGGTGGCTAATTAACTAGGCCCTACAGGCCACTTTTACAGGATGGGAGTTCTTCCCTATTCCTTTTATTTTCTTGTGAGGTCGTACAGGACGTGCATACATGCATTCTTAATTGAGCAAATGAATAACTAAGTAAAAGGACTTAAAAATGAGATAGCAGCCAACTAGGTCCCCAATGCCTTTTTTTCTTTTAGCTAGAGGCAGGTTGAGTTTTGTTTCTCCTTGTTCTTTTTGTACTTCTTTTTCTTTACTTACGCTTAACCGTGCACAGATGACTTCCCACGGATCCTCCGAGGAAGGAGATGCACTGACCCACACAGACGGACTTGCACGAGAGGGTTTTCCCCGCATCTTGTGGGAGGTACTTCAGGGGGCCGGATACTTGACACCCCCTCAGTACGCGGTGCAGCAGTTCGAGAAGCACCGGGTGCCTCGCTGTCGGGTGAGGATGACTTTGGAGCCTCATCCCTTGCAGCCAGGCTGGCGCTCCTTGGACTCCGAGTCTTTCGGGTACCGAGCGGAGGACACCATTGAGGCTATTGCTCTGCATGGACTGACTACCTTCTGCGGATTCCATCCCTTGGAGCTGGCTACCCACCCCATTGGGTTGTTCCCCGCGGAAAAGGAGGACGACCCGATGTGGAAGGATCGGGTGGAGCATGCCAAGGACATCTGGGCTCTCTACCCAGGCCACACCGCTCACTTGTCGGTACGATGCATGAACGCTCTGTATCGTCTGCAAGTGAGGCGTGGGGAGGCCATGTCTCATTTGATGGCACTACTAGAGGCTACCAAGATCACCCTGGACAACAGGGAGGAGCTCGTGGTGGACTTATCCCAGGAGCTGGTGGAAAAAGATTTGCAAGTGGAGCAGCTGACTGATGAGATTCATGAGTTGGAGGAGCTAGTGGGCACCAGGGAGAATACCATCGAGGTTCTCGAGGATCAGCTCCTCAACACCCAGCAGCAGCTAGCGGAGGCTAATGCGCACCTGGACATGCATCACCAAGAGATCCATGATGAGGAGGCTGATGAGGACGTAGACATCGAGGGAGGAGATGAGCCTGCCTCCAGTGTAGACACCGCTGGCTCAGGGAGACCACCTTCCCCCGAGTCCAGCGTTGCCTCGTTCGCTCACTAGATGCCAGGCTAATACTAGAGGTTGATGATAGTTGGACTCCTCGCCGCTAGCTTAGCTTTTGCACCCTTAGGGTACTAGGCTAGGTAGAGTTGAGTCTTTTGATCATTGATGTAACCAGTGTTAAAACTCTTTTGGAGGTTCAGGGATGATTAATGGCAGTTTAAATGTGGACGGAAGGTTTATGTTTTCGTTCTGTTTTATTTGGAATCTGTCAAACTTGCTTTAACTCCCCTACCATGTTGAAACCTTAAGCTTGGAGATGTGTTATTGAGCAACCATGTGATTTTTTCAGATGGCTGGGAGAGCGCGCCGTGGTCAGAATGAGCACGTTCCCCCACCGCCACCGCCTCCCACTCTGCAGGAGCTCATGGCCCAGCAGAATGAGATCCTGCGACAGCTGGCACAGCGTCAGCCACCACCTCAGCATTATGGTGGAGACCATCAGCGTCACCCTGTCGCTGCTACCTACCAGGAGTTCCTTAGTACTCAGCCACCACTGTTTACCAGGGCAGAGGACCCACTTGATGCAGATGTGTGGTTGAGGGTGGTGGAATCCAAATTCCCACTGCTCCATGGGGCTTGCTCAGAGGTCACCAAGGTCAGGTTCGCCACCCAGCAGCTTCGCGGACCCGCGAGGACTTGGTGGGACCATTTTCTTGCTATGCAGCCAGAAGGCAGAGAAGTGGAATGGAGGGAGTTCAAGGCCGCTTTCAGAGGGCACCATATTCCAGCGGGCATCATGGACCGGAAACTCAATGAGTTTCTGGCACTCACTCAGGGCAGCAGGACAGTGTTGCAATATGCCCAGGCCTTCAATGATTTGTGCCAGTATGCTGGATACCATGCAGATACGGATGAGAAGAAGCGAGACAGGTTCAGGAGGGGGCTCAGCACCAAGCTCCGTGACCGTCTCAACACCGTCAGGGCCAACAGTTACAATGAGTTGGTCAACATGGCTATCTCCCAGGAGGACTGCATCTTGGCTCGACAGGCGGAGAAGAAGAGGAAGACCCCTGTGGCAGGACCCTCATCTCAGCCACAGCGCTTCAGGATTGTGTCGGACACACAGAACAAGGGGCCTCAGCAGCAGCAAGGAAGATGGGTGATCAGGCCACCGCAGCAGCAGCAGCAGGCACCCAACCGTGCCCAGTTTCCAGCTCAGAGGAACAATCAGCAGCAGCAGTACCGCCAGGCCAATGATAACAGGTGTTTCACTTGTGGCAGCACGGGACACTATGCCAAGAATTGCCCCAAGAATCAGCAGAGGCAGGGGCAGAATGCTAACCAGAACCAAGGAAAGAGGCAGAAAGTGCAAGTGAGGCAGTGCAAGCTGAACTTCACTACAATGGCTGACATCCCAGAGGGAGCACCCGTCATGACTGGTATCTTTACAGTTTTAAATTTTCCTGCTATTGTTCTTTTTGATTCTGGTGCTTCACATAGTTTTGTCAGTGCCAAATTTAGTGTCAAGTGCCAGTTGCCCTTTCACCACACCAACGGGGCTATTACCATTTCAACCCCAGGAGGCAGGATTGCCACTAATCAAATCAGCAGGCATGTGCCCATAAAGTTTGGTAGTTTGATAATTAAAACTGACCTTCTTATCTTGGGGCTGGATAGTGTGGATATCATCTTGGGAACTGATTGGTTGACCAAACATCAGGCTATATTGGACATTGCAGCCAGAGCCATTGAAATTCATTCCCCTGCTTATGGCGAGGCTGTTTTGTATTTACCCAACCAGAGTGGTACCCGATCTTGTGCCTTTGTTATGGCAGAATCCCCAGTAAGGAAGATCCCAGTAGTCTGTGAATATCCCGATGTTTTTCCAGATGAATTGCCAGGAATGCCACCTGACAGAGATATTGAGTTTGCCATTGAATTGCAACCCGGGACTGCTCCTATCTCCAAGAGGCCTTATAGGATGCCTCCCGCGGAACTGGCAGAATTGAAGAAACAATTGCAAGAATTGTTGGACAAGGGGTTTATTCGTCCAAGCACTTCACCTTGGGGATGCCCAGCTTTATTTGTGAAGAAAAAGGACGAGAGTCTGAGGATGTGTGTTGACTACCGCCCTCTCAATGCGGTGACTATCAAGAACAAGTACCCGTTACCTCGCATTGATGTTCTATTTGATCAGTTGGCAGGAGCCAAGGTATTCTCCAAGATAGACCTTCGCTCAGGCTACCATCAGATCAAGATCCGTGCCAGTGATATTCCCAAGACGGCCTTCTCTACTAGATATGGGCTGTATGAATTTTTGGTGATGTCTTTTGGGTTGACCAACGCCCCGGCTTATTTCATGTACTTGATGAACTCAGTATTCATGCCCGAGCTGGACAAGTTCGTGGTCGTCTTCATCGATGACATTCTGGTTTATTCCAAGAACGAAGCGGAGCACACTAAACATCTGCATATTGTGCTTCAGAGACTTCGTGACCATCAGTTGTATGCTAAGTTGTCCAAGTGTGAGTTCTGGTTGAAGGAGATAAAATTCTTGGGTCACACAATTTCTCAGGATGGGATATCAGTCGACCCTGAAAAGGTACAGGAAGTGATGGACTGGAAACCTCTGACTACAGTGAGACAGATTCGGAGTTTTCTGGGATTAGCAGGATACTACCGACGATTTATTCCGGATTTCTCCAGAATTGCCAAGCCAATGACTGAACTGTTGAAGAAGGGAGTCAAATTTGAGTGGAGCCAAAAGTGTGAAGATGCTTTTCATACCTTGAGGCAACAATTGACAACAGCCCCAGTGCTAGCCCAACCCGACAATACCAAACCATTCGAAGTTTATTGTGATGCTTCTGGTACCGGATTGGGGTGTGTCTTGATGCAAGAGAATAGAGTGATTGCTTATGCTTCCCGAGCACTCAGGCCCCATGAGCAGAACTACCCGACACATGATTTGGAGTTGGCAGCAGTAGTTCATGCCCTCAAGATATGGAGACACTACTTGATGGGAGCTCACTGTAACATTTACACTGATCACAAGAGCCTCAAGTACATTTTCACTCAGGCAGATCTGAACATGAGGCAGAGAAGATGGTTGGAATTAATCAAGGACTATGATTTGGAGGTGCATTACCATCCTGGCAAGGCAAATGTTGTGGCAGATGCCTTGAGCCGAAAGGCCCAATGCAATTGCATGAACATGGACGCAAGAATCACCACCTTGTGTGATGAGTTGTGCAAGCTGAATCTGGAAGTTGTTCCTTCCGGTGAATTGAGATATATCGCAGTGGAGCCCACATTGCAAGAGCAAATAGCTCAGGCACAGTTTGGGGATAAGGGTGTTCAGGTCATCAAGGATATGATCAAGCAAAAGGTAGAGAAATACAAGTGTTTCCGCCAGGACAGCAAGGGAATTTTATGGTTTGAAGACCGATTGGTGGTTCCCAAGGACCCTGAGCTCAGAAAGAAGATACTGGATGAAGCTCATCTTTCCAAATTTTCCATGCACCCTGGTAGCAACAAGATGTACCATGATCTCCGGCCTTTGTATTGGTGGACCAGGATGAAGAGGGAAATTGCCAAGTACATATCAGAGTGTGATACTTGCCAGAGGGTAAAAGCCAGTCACTTAAAGGCAGCAGGCCCTTTGCAACCCCTTCCCATACCATCTTGGAAATGGGAGGACGTTTGCATGGACTTCATAGTGGGATTACCCAATACCTCCAGGCACCATGATTCCATATGGGTTATTGTGGACAGATTGACCAAGACCGCTCATTTCTTGCCAGTGCACACCACCCACAAGACAGAAAAGTACGCGGAAATTTACATGGATCAAATAGTAAGATTGCATGGCATCCCAAGGACCATCATATCGGACAGGGGAGCACTGTTTGTGGCACGCTTTTGGGAGAAACTGCAAGAAGCTCTCGGGACCCACGTAATCCGGAGCTCAGCTTATCACCCTCAAACGGATGGTCAGACCGAAAGGGTAAATCAGATTTTGGAAGACATGTTGCGGGCATGTGCATTACACTATGGAAAGGATTGGGATAAGTGTCTCTCCTTGGCAGAGTTTTCTTACAATAATAGCTATCAGTCCAGTCTGAGGATGGCCCCTTTTGAAGCCTTATATGGGAGAAGATGTAGGACCCCGCTAAATTGGTCTCAAGCAGGAGAAAGGGAAATATTTGGGCCAGATTTGGTAATTGAAGCAGAGGAAAAGATCAGAGTCATCAGGAAGAACTTGGAAGCTGCTCAGGCCAGGCAAAAGAGTTATCATGACCAGAGGCGGAAGCCTCTACAGTTTGAGGTGGGAGATCATGTCTACCTTAAGATATCACCAACCAAGGGTGTCCAGAGATTCGGGATCAAAGGCAAGTTGGCCCCTCGATACATTGGACCCTATAAGATCAAGGCAAGTTGTGGACCCGTAGCTTACCAATTGGAATTGCCACCCTGTATGTCAGCAGTTCACAATGTGTTCCACGTATCTCAGCTGCGAAAATGTGTTCGTCTACCCACTGAAGTGCTACCAGAACCAGACATTGAGATAGAACCAGATTTGTCCTACCAAGAGTACCCGTCAAGGTATTGGATCAGAAGGAAAGGTCAACTCAGGCAAGATCAATCAGAATGTATAAGGTTCAGTGGAGTCACCATTCAGCAGAAGAAGCCACATGGGAGACGGAGGATTTTCTACGCTCTCGCTTCCCCGACTTTCTGCCCAAAGGAGTCGGTATGTAACCCAAAACCCCACCCCCACCTGCCCTTTGAAGTCAATTATAAGAAAAACTTAGATAACAAAGATAGTCTAAGTTATGGATTTAATTTAAGAAGGGCTTCCTTCTGAAGTTGCAAAGAGGATGACATTCGAAGAACAGTTAGGAAAGTGGAACTTGAGTATAAAGGGAAGTAGCACCAGCACACCTTCAAAGCATCCCTCCAAGGGACTCCACCTGAAATCTCGGGGCGAGATTCCTTTAAGGGGGGAGGGCTGTAACACCCTAGGTGTTACTCAGGGTGTCCACCCCAGGGTTACCCCCTTTTTGCCCATGATTACCTAAGGATTGTGGGCAAAGTATCTCAATCTTGGAATTCAAGGTCCTAATCAAGTGCAAACTATCTTGGATATCATGCCCTAGCTTGTATTACCCATCTAAGTAGGGATCTCCCAAAACCCTAGAGCAAAAACCCCATATGCAATAATAACCCTAAGTGAAGCCATGATCAAAAGATCATGTAAACATCATGATCATGGTTTGGGCTAAATATAAAAGTTGTAATATACTTAATAACCTACAATTAATAGTAAGGAAGTACCCCCAAAAGGTTTTCAGAAAGGTCCTAAAAGGATCACCAAAAGTTGAGCACAAGGGAGGAATTCAGATTTTGCCTAAGTCAAAAACCAACCCTTGAGCAAAGATCCCTCATGTTCACCTTGATCCCCTTTTCAAAACCAGTCGACCCAATTAACAAAATGGCGCCAAATTAACCCTAGAACACCCTGGCAAGAGATGACACCTACCCTAGGGCGCTAGACACGACTTGACACCCCTTTTGTCTCGGTTTGGACCCAGCTGACACAGCAAACTTCTCCCCTCTCTATCTCCCTGCCCTGACCATATCTCGACTTGGAACTCACAGCAAAAGGGTAGGATTTGGAGCAGAGAAGTGACCGTACACAGTGACTTTGCCGAGATATGCACGCCATGGCGCTCAAATCGGCCGTTGAACCTTGGCAGACGCAACCCTCCACGTGTTCGACGCAAGCTGGCACCCGGGGGCGTGCTCAGAGCACGCCCGTGCGCGAACCCCCGCGCGCCCGCGGCCACCCGTGACCACGCCCGAGCCGCGCCTATAAAACCCGCCCCAGCGCTCGGTTGCCTTCCCCAGTGCCTCCTCCGTACCTCGCCGGACATGCCCGAGCCAGCCATCGCCTCCGGCGACCTCCCCGCGACCCGCCAGTGCCGCCCGAAAGCCACCGCCGTGGCCAACCCCTCTCCAGTCCCCCTCCGTTCGATCCAAGCCCCCAGTTAGCTTCCTGGTGAAGCCGCGAGCCTTGCTCAAGCTTGAACCGAGGGCCTGCATCACCGGAGTAGCCGAATCGCGCTCACCGGAGTTCAAGAACCCGCCGGCGCACGTGGACCGGGTAAACCCCTCCACCATTTCCCGATTCATTACGCGTATGGCCTCTGTGTCGTCCCGTGAAGCTCCTCGTGCCCTTTGATTGAACTCTATCGCCGTGGTTTGGCCGGAGCAGGCGTCGCCGTCGACCCCCGCCGCCTGCGCTCGTGGCCAGTGTGACTCCGACCACCTCCAGCGACGACCCGCACATCGACGTGACCGCCGCAACCTCCCGAACGTCACTGACCACCTCGCCGGACCTCCCTCGCCGCCGGTAAGCCGCGCCGTCCTTTCTTTCCCGCGGTTACTATTTTGGTTGGGGGAGGGACTGCGGGTGAGAGGGAGAGGAACCCAGGGGGTTAAGTGAAAAGCCAGAGACTCAAATGAATAGTGGCCCGAGGGTAGATCTGCGAAGTTTGATTCGGTTTAAACTCAGGGACCTCGGCGCAAACTGCTTTTCCAGAAAAACTTAATTAAAACCTGATTTAAATTCAAACAGAAACTTTAAAAACCCATAACTTCTGTTTGGTTTATCCAAATTTGGTCAAACTAATTTTGCCAGACTCTAAATAATATAACCTGTCTAAGAAAAATATAAAACCCCATAAGTACTGGAGAAAAATATAAGGTTCTGATTTATTTTCAGTTTTGGCCAAAAGCTTAATAATAGTAAGAAAAATGGTTGCACTATTTAAATAGAGTTGGAAAAATTTGGAGAAGTTCATATCTACCTACTGACCTAGCTAAAAATGCTAAACCCCTCTGTCCACTACATTAAGTTAGTTTTAACCCCTTATTCCATAATATGCTTAAGATTAAGAAAAATAGAAAAAGTGACATAAATACTGAACCAGAGGGAACCCCTATTTTTGTTGAGATACTTAGTTAATATAATTCACTGGAAAAATGTATCATACCCTGTTGTAGTGTAAGATAAGAAAGATACCTTTTAAATGAAGAAAATAGGGATAACTTAGAAAAACCCTACAAAAATACCCCTAAGGTGAAACCTCCCCAAACCTTAGGATAACTAATGTGTTGACAATAAGAACTTAAGAAAAATCTGAAATCTGTTGTTTGATATTTTTCAAATAACAAGTTAGTTCTAATCACCCTTTTTGCACCAAAGTTTAAAAATCCACCATTAATTAACCATCATGTGGCTCTCTGTCATTTTTGGTACAAGAGCTTTTTATCACTGATAGAGGCCAGCAAAAATAACCATTAGGTCAGAACCCACTTTAATAAAAGACTTGTAGTGTAAAGTGGCCCATTTTGCCTAACTATTGTTATTTTTGTTTAAAGGCTAGCTTTTGTACTTTAAGCCTCAAATGCTTAAAACAAGCTAGAATAGCCAGTGGCAAACCACTGTAATTTTTACAAAATTTTTGGAAATTTTTAAACTACTGTCATAGTTCAAACCTCTACTAGAAACCCTAGATGGAAATTAAGGAAAGGAAAATGGATGATGGAATTTAATGTCCTCCTAAGACCTTTATAAATTGTCCACTGAAATCCATAAAGGCAATACAAATCCAACATGTTATCCTAAAAGAAAACCTAAACCTAAAAGGTAATAAGTCTATGTATACCACTAGAAGACCCACGTAGCCAAGGAACCCTAAGTTAAATTCTTGACTTCAATTCTGTAGTTAATGATCTTAAATCTTGCATGATCATAACATACATTTTCATTGCATTCGATAGATTGTAATCTTGCTGACGGAGAGTACATCCTCGTGCCGGAGCAAGGAGCTGCCCAGGAGGTTGCCCCAGACCCAGCACCAGAGCCTGCACCAGAGGACCTGCCTGCCACTGCTTTGGAAGGCAAGCCCCGGTTTTATGCATAACCTGTTAATTATGCTATTTTACTTCACGTAATGATTGTAGGATTGATTGTGCACTTAAGTGTAGGAGTTGTTTGAAACCCTAGTTGCATGATCTCAGGAACCCCATTGAGATGAATACTAGTATGCTAAGACGAGTAGCTGCTTTATTAAGTAGGATCTCGGTAGAAGTCGAGTGATTTTTCTAGCACTCGCGCGAGGTCAGGACATTGATTGTAACCACCTTTCATATCACATTGGTGTTGGTATGTGGACACGGATCCATGGGGATACGTGGTCTACGAGGTAAAATGGAAATAAGGATTTACGTGCGGATACCTGTGTCAAGCGTTTGAACGTACTAAACATATGCCGAGAAATATGGTAAATCGGTAAGCCTAGTACCTGAGTGAACCTGCCCGCAGACATACCTCCTCACGCGACCTGAGACGTAGTCTCCCATTCCGGTTATGGTGGGTACAAGTGCGGTCACTGCACGACGGCCAGTCGGGGTCAGTGAGGCATTGTACGCCAAGGCGGTGAGCCCTGATCTGTTGCCAGGGAATCGATGGGGACGGTTGATGTGTGTGGGGACGGAGTGCCCCTACATGTCGTGTGTTTAGGTTTACCTTGCAAGGATAAAAACTCGATTCGAATCGTCTGCTTCTCGCAGCTAATGAGACTGCTTGATCCATTGTACTGCATTGAGTAACAAGTGGAACTGTGATGAGATGATACAAGATGTTGATTGCTAAAAATGCTTGCTACTATGTATGAATAGATAGTACACTTTTAGCCTTAAGAGAGTCACACTTAATTTTGACAAAGTTAAAATCTTGATCTAGAAACTCAGCTAGTGCTTTTGGCAACCAAACCCCACAGCCAAACAGCTGCATGTCTAGAGGTAGAGGAGTATAGACTCCTCACACCGGGTAAGTCTAGCTGAGTATTAGTATACTCAGCCTTGCTTGTGGCATAATTTTACAGGTTCTCTGGAGGATATGGTTGCTGGAGTGACTTGGCCATCCACCCTGCCACCGGGTTGGACTGTCGAGTGGGACCCTGCCTCGGCTGAGGAGGAGCATGAGGAGTGATGGGACAGGCTTCCCCATCTCTCCATTTACTTATCGTTAGTTTATTTCCGCTGCACTTCAAAACAATGATGGTTACTTTTGGCAAAACTCCGATGATGATGATGATGATGATGATGTAATAATTAACACTCTTCCATGTATGGTTTTATGCTTTATTGTATTTGCTCTGTGCCTCACCATCGAGTGAGATTGTGGTACTTGATCCTGTCAGTGGCCGTGTCGGACTAGATCCGAGGGATTGACGGGTTATTCCCATTTAAGTGTGGTCTAGCCTCTAAGGCAGGGCTTAGGCACTTAAGTTGGAATAATTCGGGCAGTTCCGCCACAGGCGGTGAGGCCTGGACGCGAACGGGGAATCGATGGGGACGGTTGACATGTGTGGGGACGGAGTGCCCTGACATGTCGTGTGTTTAGGTTTACCTTGCAAAGATAAAACTTGATTCGAATCGTCTGCTTTTCGCAGCTAATGAGACTGCTTGATCCATTGTACTGCATTGAGTAATAAGTGGGAATGAGGATACTGGCAAAAGATGTTGATTGATATAATGTTTGATACCATGTATGAATAGATAGATTCTCATCTAGTCTAAAATTATTATTCTAGAACTTGAAAAATCTAAAACTTGATTTTAGACTCAGCTAGTGCTTTTGGCAAACCAAACCCCTCAGCCAAACAACTGCATGTCTAGAGGTAGAGGAGTAGACTCCTCATAACGGGTAAGTCTAGCTGAGTATTAGTATACTCAGCCTTGCTTGTGGCATAATTTTTGCAGGTACCTCCTTGATTTGGTTGATGGTGTGACTTGGCCTCCATCCCTGCCACCGGGATAGACGGTCGAGTGGGTTACTGCTTCCGCAAGAGAGGACCAGGAGGAGTAGCGTGGCCAGGCTTCGCCATGATACTCGGTTTTCTCCGTTAGTTATTTTCGCTGCACTAAAAACTATTGTTACTACTTTTGAAACTCCGATAATGTAATTACTACTGATACTTATTAAATTTGTGGTATTATGCTTTATTGTATTTCTCTGTGCCTCACCTTCGAGTGAGCTAGTGGTATTCGATCCTGGATAAGTGGCTTTATCGGACTAGATCCGAGGGACTGACGGGTTATTCTGATTTAAGTGTGGTCTAGCCTCTAAGGTGGGACTTAGGCACTTAAATTGGAATAATTCGGACGGTTCCGCCACATCAACCCGCCATCCATATGTGGGAATCTCGAGTCTTGGGGATTTTTTGCAGATCTGCCCCCGAGCTACTCAATATTGGATGCGCAGTCAGGGGGAAAATAAAAATAAGAAATTAATTATAGAAATTGATTTTTAATACAAAAATAATTCTAGAAACTTGTGAAATTCATAGTTAATTCATTTTAACTCCAAATTGAGTCATTCCAGTTTCAATAATTTTGTATTAATATTGTTTATCACCTAGTACCTTTGTTTAACCATGAAACTTGAATTAAAATTGTTCAATTAAATTAATCTATTCTAGGTGCTAAATAATTTCAGAAATTCATAACTCAATAACCATAACTCCGTTTTGATCCATTCTAGTTGCATTAGCCTCACAATAATATTTATTATCATCTGGTAACTTTGTTTTGTAATCAGATATAGGTTAAAATGTTGCACTTAGTCTATTATATACTTAACCACGTTGATCTTCGGAAAACCATAACTTCTTAACCGTAACCCCGAATTTAACAGTTCTCGATCCCACGATCTCGTAGCGACGCGTAGATTATTATTATTCAGTTTGTTCTTATGTTTGTTGTGATGTTAATTTTGCCTATACCATGTATGTTTGTATTACTACGACTAGTAGGGAGGTCACGAGAATCTAAAGATCATCCTGGTACCTACAATCTCGAGTCCCAGGCAAGTTGTGCCCTTGATCACTTCTTTTTACCCACTCATGTTCTAATTAATCATAATGATCTGCATAGGTTAATTTTGATGGGACCCAATAGGTTACGCTAGATTGACTATCTTTATACCTTGTTTACCACTGAATTTTTGGGTAGTATCTGCTATTGCTTTATGTAGTTTTGGGTATAGAGATATACACTATTCATGATTATACTTTTATCAGTTGTTATTTACTGCTCATGATAAGATTATTATGTTAATTGGAACATAGAGCGACCACCCGGGAAAACAGTGCTACCACAAGGGAGGAATGGGACCCCTTGGCTGGTTAATTAGGAAAGCTAGTGGAGTGGTCAGTGTAGGGAGGTCCTTGGGTTGATTTTGCTACGATGGCGGTCAGGCGAGGGATCCCTGCATTGGAGCTTCCTATAAACTGTAGCGGGTTTTCTAAAGCTAGTGGAACTTTGTAAAGGCCTCATAGTGTTACCCTGCCTCGCCTCCTCGGTAGAGGTGTATGGGAAGTCGCGATCCCTTGGCAGATGGGTAACATGACTTGTGGGTAAAGATGCGCAACCTCTACAGAGTGTAAAACTGGTATACTAGCCATGCTCACGGTCATGAGCAGTTCAGACCCTCACATGATTAATTTATGGAACTAAATTCAATTTATCATATGCATTGCATCGCAGGTGATGTTGTTATTTTTGTTCTACTATTTAATTGGGTTGGTATTTACTTATACTTAGTAATTGCTAATAAAATTTTGACCAACTTTAAAAGCAATGCTCAGCTTCAACCATCCTCTTTGGTTAGCCTTACACTTCACATGAGCTCCCATCTTTGGCGAGTTCAGGCACATTATTCCTCACAACTTGTTGAGCTATGAACGTATGTGAGCTCACTCTTGCTGTCTCACACCCCCCATAGGTCAAGAACAGGTACCGCAGGATGAGGCGCTTGGAGGATGCTGTGCTGTGTTCGTGAGAGGTCTAGGCCATCGTCTCCCAGTCAACTTTGGGTTGCTGGACCGTTGTCTCCTTATAATGTAATTGTTTATTTTGTATAGAACTCCTGTTGTATAGTAAAGATGTGACATTCGATTCTGTGCCATGATTCATCATATGTGTGAGACTTGGTCCCAGCACACCTGGTGATTATGTTTGCGCCCGGGTCTTGGACCCCTAAAACCCGGGTGTGACACCCTCTGCCGCCCAGGCCCCTCTTGCCAGCCACCCCGCGTGCGTAGCCACAGTGTCCCGGAGCCACCCTATGGACCCCGCTCATCAATGGGAGTGCGGGAGTTTAAACTCGCGCGGCCCTGCTTGTCAGCCTCACCCCCGCCATTCCCCCAACCATGGACCCGCCCCCTTCGCCTGATGCAGACACACGCTGAGGGAGCCAGCCCACGTTGCACCCCCCTCGCACAACCACTGCAGCCCTAGCTCCTTTTGAGCCTCACACACACCCGCTCCCTCCCCCTACCCTGATTTCCCGCGCCCGCAGTACACCTTGCGCAGAACTGCCACCACTCCGAGCTCACCCGTGACGCGTACCCGCCGAGCCACCCACACCCCGGAGCCCCACGACGAGTCTGCCCCGCTGTTCCGGCCCAAGCACCGCCACCGCCGACCAAAGCCCCACCCCGGTCGAGCTCCATCCAAGGTAAGACCGTCGGTCGAACTTTCTTTTCCCTCTCCCTTGTTCTCTCCTTTCCGTTGCGTAGCCGCCGGTGAAGGCCGGTGACGACACTGCGCCGTCGTGCTAGGGTTCTCCGGCCTACCGCCACTGCCAACGTTCCCCTCTCCCTGAGCAAAACTGCCAGCCCTAGCCATGGCACCTGTGCCATGCATGGGTGGGAGGAAGACGGTGACCCTGACATCCAGGGCCCAACGTCAGCCTCCCAGCACCGCCACCCTTCCCCCCTCCTTGGGTCGCTGGCAGGCGGACCCCGTCCATCCGTGCGGCCCCGTGCCTCACCGCCCCCGCACCTGCCCCAGGTCACTGCCCAGTGGGCCCCGTCCCACTGGGGTCCCCCTGTTAGCTCGCCCAAGCTGCTAGCACGTGGGCCCTACACGCCAGCGTCGCGCCCTGCTCTTGGGCCCCACCTGTCAGTCGCCCGTGCGCCCGCACGCTCACCCTATCGATTCTAATCTCGGTCGTGGATCCGAGATCCGATGGCTGAGGGAGCTTGATACCCCTTCACTCGTGTTTTTGTTAAACAGCCCCTCGGTTTCCCGAGATTTGAACCCGTCGTCCATTTTTCTTATACCCGAGCCCTTAGGATCATGCAGAGAGACCCTCAGACTTTTATTTAATCATAAAAATGTGTTTAAATAGGGTTTTAAATTTTAAAATTTCCAAAATTCATAACTTTGCCATATGAACTCCAAATTAGATGCTTCAAATTGCAAAATATTCATCATGTCTTTGTCTACCTATTAAAATAATGTTCATCCACTATTTTCATATCCCAATTTATAGTTGATCTCTAGTTTAGAGTTAATGCTGTAAAAACCTTAATAGAAATAAAATAAAGATAGGAACCTCTAATAAATGTTCAATTGCTTAACTCTATAGACATAACACTATTTAAGGAGTAATCCCATCCCTAAAGTAATTATATTTGAACAAGTGTTATAGTAAGATAGAATTGGTTAAAAAGAATAAATCACATGGCCTAGTAACCTACCCCAACTTAGGAAGCACCTCATTGCTTTTACCTTTCTATTGAATCTGTGTTCACTCTGTTGCATATGCTTGGTGTCTTGTTTGGTTATTTTCCAAGTGTTGAATGAATGATTGCTTTGCATAGACAACGAGTAGTTCGTGGTTCTCGAGGGAG
The DNA here is from genome assembly GCA_029449295.1 of Zea luxurians. Classification (NCBI taxonomy): domain Eukaryota; kingdom Viridiplantae; phylum Streptophyta; class Magnoliopsida; order Poales; family Poaceae; genus Zea; species Zea luxurians. The sequence goes on from JAOPSE010000011.1 coordinate 80,451,386, forward strand.
TTAAATGAGATTTCCCTGAGCAACAACTTGGTGAAGGCAAGTGTCTTCTGACCCATTATGTAACTTGGTGAAGGCAAGTGTCCTCTGACCCATTATGTCCTACTTACTTTACAATTCATTGTCCCGCATACCATGATCAACCTAAGGATTGACTGGTTTCCTATTTATCCTGTCCTTGATTACCGTTTTGGTATTTGGCTATTATGGTTAATATCATGCTAGTGCTCTACTTTAATAAATTAACATGATGAGAATACTTTATGATACAATGATGTTATTCGGGATATGATGATAAACTTGTGGCACTAAAGGGGACTCGGGCTGTTTCCTGAGTAACTCTTTGTAAGGACCTGTTCGTTGAATGACCACCTAGGAAAACAGTACAACCATGAGGGTGGTATGGGACGCTGTTAGCTGATTAATTAGAGGAACTTGAGGTGTAGTTGGCTTCGCCATTGTGCCGTCAATGGGGTCCGGGCACTGTACTTGCTCTGCCGAGGCTAGGTGCCGAGGTTCGTTCGTTTTACTTGTATTAGTCACCCCTCCTATGGGGAGAGGTACTGTGTTTATTAAACTGGAGAAACCTAACGTGCGGCTATGACCTTAAGGAAATATTTGTAAAGGCTACGTAGTGATACCCTGCTAGATCACCTAGGAAGTGATCAAAGGGGAGTAGCGCTCCTCGAGCAGAAAGGGAATCACGACTCGTGGGTAAAGTGTGCAACCTCTATAGAGGGTTAGAAACTGGTATATCAGCCTTGCTAATGGTTATGAGCAGCCTTGGGAGCTCCTTTGATTGGAGATATTCAGGATACCTCGATGGTGATGGTCTTATGATGATGATTATAATGGTGGATTCTTGTATTTCCTCTTGGAGGGAGTACCTTTTGGGATAATAACTTGGGGTTATTTGTAACACCCCAGGTGTTTATATTCCGCTCGACAACTAGTATGGATTTAAGCACGTGATATCAGTAAATAAAACAGACACTAAGATCTAATCATCTTCGCCTATTGCGATTTTAATATCGCATCTGTTTCGTTTGTCGCGAGTTCAAAATTGTTTTTATTTTTATCTATCCAGGCTCTTCCTAAAGTTTTCGTAATGTTCGGAACGTCGTGTACCGAAAATCGGTGCGTCTGGAGAGTATTTAAAATTCATCGCTCGCTCGAACACGAATTCGGAAGCCCGACCCACTGAGATGATTTTATCCTGAACAAATTTATCTGAACTCGACGACAGAAATGTTTGGAGCAAACCAATCTAAATCGCGCACTGTGCGAGAAAACTCGTGCACGAGGAGATTATCCAATTTATTCTTCAGCACACTCTGTAAAATAATAAAATCAACTGTGTTTAGACAACGGATAAATTTTTATCCAAGTTCGACTAAACCAATGTTGTCTCAAATAATGTATCCGATATCCAGTCCGTTTCCGTGTTGCCCGAAACAATCACGAAAACTATCCAAATGAAATGTCGTTAGAATCGTAAACCTTGGACTTTCCGTTTTGTGATCCGAGAAAATAATGTGTATAGCCGTTTACCTATCACACATCGATTCTTTGTTCGTCGCTAAAAAAATCTTGATTGAAAAAAATTATCTATGATTTTCGGTAAAAAAATGAAGAAAGAAATTAAAAAAGAACTACTTTCTTCCTCCTTAACCCCGCCGCCCCCTCCCTAGATTTTTTCCTCCCGCCGCTCAAGCTGCCGCCCCTGGATTTCTACAAATCTCGCCGCCGAGCGCTCCTCTCTCCTCCCAAGCTCCTCCAGCCACTAGTAGAAAAAGGCTCAAAGCGTGCGAGACGATATATTTGTCGGGGACCATAATTAGGGGTACCCTCAAGGCTCCTAATTCTCAGCTGGTAACCCCCATCAGCACAAAGCTGCAAAGGCCTGATGGGTGCGATTAAGTCAGGGATCAGTCCATTCGAGGGACACGATCGCGCCTCGCCCGAGCCTAGCCTCGGACAAGGGCAGCCAACCCCGGAGGATTTCCGCCTCGCCCGAGGCCCCCCTTCAGCGGCGAACATATTCCCGGCTCGCCCGAGGCCCTGCCTTCGCTAAGAAGCAACCCTGACCAAATCGCCGCACCGACCGACCAAGTCGCAGGAGCATTTAATGCAAAGGTGGCATGACACCCTTATCCTGACGCGCGCCCCCTAGCCGGCAGAGCCGAAGTGACCGCCATCACTTCGCCGCTCCACTGACCGGCCTGACAGAAGGACAGCGCCGCCTGCGCCACTCCGACTGCAGTGCCACTTGACAGAGTAAGACTGGTAGGCAGTCAGGCCCTGCCGAAGGCACCATAGGAAGCTCCGCTTCGCCCGACCTAGGGCTCGGACTCGGGCTAAGTCCCGGAAGACGGCGAACTCCGCTCCGCCCGACCCAGGGCTCGGACTCGGGCTAAGTCCCGGAAGACGGCGAACTCCGCCCGACCCAGGGCTCGGACTTGGGCTCGGCCCCAGAAGACGACGACCTCCGCCTCGCCCGACCCAGGGCTCGGACTTGGGCTCAGCCCCAGAAGACGACGATCTCCGCCTCGCCCGACCCAGGGCTCGGACTTGGGCTCGGCCCCAGAAGACGACGAACTCCACTTCGCCCGACCCCAGGGCTCGGACTCCGCCCCGGCACCAACCGGCAATCTCCACCTCGCCCGACCCGGGGGCTCGGACTCGACCTCGGCTTCGGAGGAGCTTCCACATCGCCCAACCTATGGCGCAGACCAGCCACGTCAACAGGAGGCGCCATCATCACCCTACCTCGAGCTGACTCGGGCCGCAGGGAACAAGACCGGCGTCCCATCTGGCTCGCTCTGCCAGATAGGCAATGATGGCGCCCCGCATGCTCTGTGACGACGGCGGCTCTCAGCCCCCTTACGGAAGCAAGAGGATGTCAGCAAGGACTCAACCGCTCCGACAGCTGTCCCTCCGCCAAGCTCCATCGCTCCTCCGACAGCCACGACATCACACCAGCTGGGTGCCAAGATCTCTCCGGCTGCCACAACGGCATGTACCTAGGGCGCTAGCTCACCTCCGCTAGACACGTAGCACTCTGCTACACCCCCCATTGTACACCTGGATCCTCTCCTTACGCTTATAAAAGGGAGGACCAGGGCCCTCTTAGAGAAGGTTGGTCGCGCGGGGACGAGGACGAGAACAGGCGCTCGCCGGAGGCCGCTCGCTCCCTCTCCCGCGTGGACGCTTGTAACCCCCTACTGCAAGCGCACCCGACCTGGGCGCGGGACGAACACGAAGGCCGCAGGATTCCCACCTCTCTCACGCAGGTCTCCGGCCGCCTCGCTCTCCCCCCTTCGCGCTCGCCCTCGCGCTCGACCCATCTGGGCTGGGGCACGCGGCGACATTCACTCGTCGGCCCAGGGACCCCCCAGTCTCGGAACGCCGACAGTTGGCGCGCCAGGTAGGGGCCTGCTGCGTGTTGACGAACATCTTCCCGTCAAGCTCCAGATGGGCAGTCTCCAGCAACCTCTCCAACCCGGGACGGTGCTCCGTTTCGGGAGTCTTGAGTTCATGTCCCTCGACGGCAGCTACGACATGATACTCCTTCCACCGCCGTGCGACAACAACAGTGGCAGCCGACAACCCGCCTGCCGGCGGCGGAATCGGCGACGTCTTCCCCGTATGGTGGAAGAGCAACCTTCGAGCTCACCTCGTCCTCTCCCCCGCCGACGGAGGAGGAGGCGGGGCAACCAAGGCCAAGCAGGAGACAGCGCCTCGTCGGCTGTCGAGCGAGTCGACGGCCCTGGCACCCCAACGGGGGGCGCACCGGGCGTCGACCTCGTGTTTGAGACGAAGGCGATCGCCGTCTCCCCGCGACACGCCAAACCCGAGCAAGCGGACGACGCCAGCACGCTCGCGAAAAGCTTGCTGGATGTCACCCTCGTACCTGAGACGACGGCGCAGTCAGTCCCCGACGCGACCTCATCGCCGCCCGTCGACCAAAAGGTACCGACCAATTCCCATCCCACGTCTTTCGGATCCAGCCTCAACCCGCCTAACGACTTCGCTTTGGCGGGCGCACTCGTAGAGGCAAGTCCAAACCCTCTGGGGTTTCGTATGCGGTCACCTTGGGACCGGCTGACGGACGTCTCGACCTACGGGCCCTCTGGGTCCGAGGAAGACGACGAGCCCAACGTCTGTTGGGATTTCTCTGGACTTGGCAACCCCAGTGCCATGCGGGACTTCATGACCGCATGCGACTACTGCCTTTCCGACTGTTCCGACGGTAGCCGTAGCCTCAGCGACAAGGACCATGGCCCAAGTCGCGAATGCTTCCACGTCGATCTAGGGGGTCCCCCCCGAAGGCAACCATCTCGGCATGCCAGAGGACGATGACCTCCCTAGGCCGGTGCCTCGCGTTGACATCCCATGGGAGCTAGCTGTGGTCCCCGTTCAGGCGGGGGGTCATGACCCACAGCTCGAGCAAATCCGCGGGGTGCAGGCCAGGCACGATGAGGGAGCAGGAGCGCTTGAGCCGATCCGTCGGGACGTCGGGCAGGCATGGGCGGGCCAACCTCCGGCCGAAGAAATACGTCATCTACCCCAGGGCTTCCAGCACCGCATCACCGACGACGTCAGGCTTAGGCCACCACCCGCATCCAGTGGGGTCGGCCAGAACTTGGCGGCAGCAGCAATGCTTGTTCGCGTGATGCCAGAGCCATCAACCACCGAGGGGCGGCGAATCCAGGGAGAGCTCAAGAATCTCCTGGAAGGCGCCGCGGTCCGACGGGCCAAGAGCTCTGCCTCCCGAAGGCAGGGGTACCCCTTGGAACCTCATGCCGCGACTTCCTGATTCATGCGGGAAGCCTCGGTCTATACCGGGCGCACGCGCAACACTGCGCCTGCGGCCCCGGGTCGCCTTGGCAACGAGCACCATCACCGCGACCGTCGGGCCCACCTCAATGAGAGGGTGCGCCGAGGCTACCACCCCAGGCGTGGGGGACGCTACGACAGCGGGGAGGATCGGAGTCCCTCTCCTGAACCACCCGGTCCGCAAGCCTTCAGCCGAGCCATCCGACGGGCGCCGTTCCCGACCCGGTTCCGACCCCCGACTACCATCACAAAGTACTCGGGGGAGACGAGACCGGAACTGTGGCTCACGGACTACCGTCTGGCCTGCCAACTGGGTGGAACGGACGATGACAACCTCATCATCCGCAACCTCCCCCTGTTTCTCTCCGACTCCTCTCGCGCCTGGTTGGAGCACCTGCCTCCGGGGCAGATCTCCAACTGGGACGACCAAGTCCAAGCTTTCGCCGGCAATTTCCAGGGCACGTATGTGTGCCCCAGGAATTCCTGGGACCTCCGAAGCTGCCGACAGCAGCCGGGAGAGTCTCTCCGAGACTACATCCGGCGATTCTCGAAGCAGCGCACCGAGCTGCCCAACATCACCGACTCGGATGTCATCGGCGCATTCCTCGCTGGCACCACCTGCCGCGACCTGGTGAGCAAGCTGGGCCGCAAGACCCCCACCAGGGCGAGCGAGCTGATGGACATCGCCACCAAGTTCGCCTCCGGCCAGGAGGCGGTCGAGGCTATCTTCCGAAAGGACAAGCAGCCCCAGGGCCGCCCATCGGAAGGTGCTCCCGAGGCGTCAACTTAGCGCGGCGCCAAGAAGAAGGGCAAGAAGAAGTCGCAAGCGAAACGCGACGCCGCCGACGCGGACCTTATCGCCGCCGCCGAGTACAAGAACCCTTGGAGGCCCCCCGGAGGTGCCAACCTCTTCGACAAGATGCTCAAGGAGCCGTGCCCCTATCACCAGGGACCCGTCAAGCACACCCTTGAGGAATGCGTCATGCTTCGGTGCCACTTCCACAGGGCCAGGCCACCCGCGGAGGGTGGCAAGGCCCGCGACGACGACAAGAAGGAAGATCACCAGGCAGGAGAGTTCCCCGAGGTCCGTGACTGCTTCATGATCTATGGTGGGCAAGCGGCGAACGCCTCGGCTCGGCACCGCAAGCAAGAGCGCCGGGATGTCTGCTCGGTCAAGGTGGCGGCGCCAGTCTATCTAGACTGGTCCGATAAGCCCATCACCTTCGACCGAGACGATCACCCCGACCATACGCCGAGCCCGGGGAAATACCCGCTCGTCGTCGACCCCGTCATCGGCGACGTCAGGCTCACCAAGGTCCTTATGGACGGAGGCAGCAGACTCAACATCATCTACGCCGAGACCCTTGGGCTTCTGCGTATCGATCTGTCCTCTGTCCGGGCAGGCGCTGCGCCCTTCCATGGGATCATCCCCGGGAAGCGCGTCCAACCCCTCGGACAGCTCGACCTTCCCGTCTGCTTCGGAACACCCTCCAACTTCCGAAGGGAGACCCTGACGTTCGAGGTGGTCGGGTTCCAAGGAACCTACCACGCGGTGCTGGGGAGGCCATGCTACGCGAAGTTCATGGCCGTCCCCAACTACACCTACCTGAAGCTCAAGATGCCGGGCCCCAACGGGGTCATCACCGTCGGCCCTACGTAAAACACGCGTTCGAATGCGACGTGGAGTGCGTGGAGTACGCCGAGGCCCTCGCCGAGTCCGAGGCCCTCATCGTCGACCTGGAGAGCCTCTCTAAGGAGGTGCCAGACGTGAAGCGTCATGCCGGCAACTTTGAGCCAGCGGAGACGGTTAAGTCCGTCCCCCTCGACCCCAGCGGCGACACCTCCAAGCAGATCCGGATCGGCTCCGGGTTCGATCCCAAATAGGAAGCAGTGCTCGTCGACTTTCTCCGCGCGAACGCCGACGTCTTCGCGTGGAGTCCCTCGGACATGCCCGGCATACCGAGGGATGTCGCCGAGCACTCGCTGGACATCCGAGCCGGAGCCCGACCCGTCAAGTAGCCGCTGCGCCGATTCGACGAGGAGAAGCGCAGAGCCATAGGCGAGGAGATCCACAAGCTAATGGCGGCAGGGTTCATCAAAGAGGTATTCCATCCCGAATGGCTTGCCAACCCTGTGCTTGTGAGAAAGAAAGGGGGGAAATAGCGGATGTGTGTAGACTACACTGGTCTCAACAAAGCATGTCCGAAGGTTCCCTACCCTCTGCCTCGCATCGACCAAATCGTGGATTCTACTACTGGGTGCGAAACCCTGTCTTTCCTCGATGCCTACTCAGGGTACCATCAGATCAAGATGAAAGAGTCCGACCAGCTCGCGACTTCTTTCATCACACCCTTCGGCATGTACTGCTATGTCACCATGCCGTTCAGCTTGAGGAATGTGGGCGCGACGTACCAGCGGTGCATGAACCATGTGTTCGGCGAACACATTGGCCGCACGGTCGAGGCCTACGTCGATGACATCGTAGTCAAGACAAGGAAAGCCTCCGACCTCCTTTCCGACCTTGGAGCGACATTCCGATGTCTCAAGGCGAAAGGCGTCAAGCTCAATCCCGAAAAGTGTGTTTTCGGGGTACCCCGAGGCATGCTCTTGGGGTTCATCGTCTCCGAGCGGGGCATCGAAGCCAACCCGGAGAAGATCGTAGCTATCACCAGCATGGGGCCCATCAAGGACTTGAAAGGCGTACAGAGGGTCATGGGATGCCTCGCGGCTCTAAGCCGCTTCATCTCACGCCTCGGCGAAAGAGGTCTACCTCTGTACCGCCTCTTAAGGAAGGCCGAGTGCTTTACTTGGACCCCTGAGGCCGAGGAAGCCCTCGGGAACCTGAAGGCGCTCCTCACAAAGGCGCCTATCTTGGTGCCCCTAGCTGCCGGAGAAGCCCTCCTAGTCTACGTCGCCGCGACCACTCAGGTGGTTAGCGCCGCGATTGTGGTCGAGAGGCAAGAAGAGAGGCATGCATTGCCCATTCAGAGGCCAGTCTACTTCGTCAGCGAGGTACTGTCTGAAACCAAGATCCGCTACCCACAAGTTCAGAAGCTGCTGTACGCAGTGATCCTAACGTGACGGAAGCTGCGACACTACTTCAAGTCTCATCCGGTAACTGTGGTGTCATCCTTCCCCCTGGGAGAGATCATCCAGTGCCGAGAGGCCTCGGGTAGGATTGCAAAGTGGGCGGTGGAGATCATGGGCGAGACAATCTCGTTCGCTCCCCGGAAGGCCATTAAGTCCCAGGTCTTGGCGGACTTCGTGGCTGAATGGGTCGACACCCAGCTACCGACGGCTCCGATCCAACCGAAGCTCTGCACCATGTTCTTCGACGGGTCGCTGATGAAGACAGGAGCCGGTGTAGGCCTACTCTTCATCTCACCCCTCGGAAAGCATCTACGCTACGTGCTACGCCTCCACTTCCCGGCGTCCAACAATGTGGCCGAATATGAGGCTCTGGTCAACGGGTTGCGGATCGCCATCGAGCTAGGGGTCCGACGCCTCGACGCTCGCGGTGACTCGCAGCTCATCATCGACCAAGTCATGAAGAACTCCCACTGTCGCGACCCGAAGATGGAGGCCTACTGCGATGAGGTTCGGCGCCTGGAAGACAAGTTCTACGGGCTCGAGCTCAACCACATCGCTCGGCGCTACAACGAGACTACGGACGAGCTGGCTAAAATAGCCTCGGGGCGAACGACGGTTCCCTCGGACGTCTTCTCCCGAGACCTGCATCAACCCTCCGTCAAGATCGACGACATGTCCGAGCCCGAGGTACCCTCGGCCCAGTCCGAGGCACCCATGGCTCAACCCGAGGCGCCCTCGGCTCAGTCCGAGGCACCCTCGGCTCATCCCGAGGCACCCTCAGCTCGGCCCGAGGCGCCCTCGGTTCAGTCCGAGGTACCCTCGGCCCCCAAGGGTGAGACACCGCGCGTCGAGGAGGAGCGAAGCGGGGTCGTGCCTAATCGAAACTGGCAGACCCCGTACCTGCAATATCTCCACCGAGGAGAGCTACCCCTCGACCGAGCCGAGGCTCGGCGGGTGGCGCGGCGCGCCAAGTCGTTCGTCTTGCTGGGAGATGAGAAGGAGCTCTACCACCGCAGCCCCTCAGGCATCCTCCAGCGATGCATCTCCATTGCCGAAGGTCAGGAACTCCTGCGAGAGATACACTCGGGGCTTGCGGCCATCACGCAGCGCCTCGAGCCCTTGTCGGGAACGCTTTCCGGCAAGGCTTCTACTGGCCGACGGCGGTGGCCGATGCTACCAGAATCGTCCGCACATGCGAAGGGTGTCAATTCTACGCAAGGCAGACCCACCTGCCCACTCAGGCTCTGCAGACGATACCCATCACCTGGCCTTTTGCGGTGTGGGGTCTGGACCTCGTCGGCCCCTTGCAGAAGGCACCCGGGGGCTACACGCACCTGCTGGTCGCCATCGACAAATTCTCCAAGTGGATCGAGGTCCGACCCCTGAACAGCATCAGGTCCGAGCAGGCGGTGGCGTTCTTCACCAACATCATCCATCGCTTCGGGGTCCCGAACTCCATCATCACCTACAACGGCACCCAGTTCACCGGCAGAAAGTTCCTGGACTTCTGCGAGGATCACCACATCCGGGTGGACTGGGCCACCGTGGCTCATCCCATGACGAATGGGCAGGTGGAGCGTGCCAACGGCATGATTCTACGAGGGCTTAAGCCTCGGATCTACAACGACCTCAACAAGTTCGGCAAGCGATGGATGAAGGAACTCCCCTCGGTGGTCTGGAGTCTGAGGACAACGCCGAGCCGAGCCACGGGCTTCACGCCGTTCTTTCTAGTCTATGGGGCCGAAGCCATCTTGCCCATAGACTTAGAATACGGTTCCCCGAGGACGAGGGCCTACACCAACCAAAGCAACCAAGTCAGCCGAGAAAACTCGCTGGACCAGCTGGAGGAGGCTCGGGACCAGGCCTTGCTACACTCAGCGCGGTACCAGCAGTCCCTGCGACGCTACCACGCCCGAGGGGTCCGGTCCCGAGACCTCCAGGTGGGCGACCTGGTGCTTCGGCTGCGACAAGACGCCCGAGGGCGGCACAAGCTCACGCCTCCCTGGGAGGGGCCATTCGTCATCGCCAAGGTTCTGAAGCTTGGAACATACAAGCTGGCTAACAGTCAAGGCGAGGTCTACGGCAACGCCTAGAACATCCAACAGCTACGTCGCTTCTACCCTTAAGATGTTTTCAAGTTGATCATATAACTCGCACCCACGAAAAGTTTAGTCATCAAGGAAGGGTCGGCCTCGCCTCGGCAAAGCCCGACCCTCCCTCGGGGGCTAAAAGGGGGGAACCCCCTCTGCGTCGAAATTTTCCTCGAAAAAAGATCTTTTCTGCCAGAATGTCTTTCGCGCTTTTTGGCTACTTCGAAAGTGGATCCTGAAAACGACGGAGTACACGTAAGCAGCCAAGGCTGACCGAGCCGAGGGACTCCTACGCCTCCGGGATACGGATACCTCACTCATCACCTTCTGCGATAAGTAACTCAAGTTCGGATAAGTGATTCTGCGGACCGAACAAGTCTTCACGCTCGAAAGCTCTTCTGCCGAAGCGATCCTTCGAGCCTTCTCGACTGCGTCGGTGACAGAGCCCCATGGACGGGTAAGAGTGCGCGTAAGCGGCAAGGCCGATCGAGCCGAGGGACTCCTACGCCTCCGGGATACGGATACCTCACTCATCACCTTCCGCGAGAAGCAACTCTTGCTCGCACAAACATTTCTGTTACCGACAAAAAAGTCCAGATACTCGAAACGAAAGGAAAAGAGACGCAGCTTTACAACATGGCGAGGGTGTGTTTAGGCCTCGGCGGCCGCAGGAAACACACACTACAAGACAATCCAATCCTACAGGCTCGGATCTTGACGGCTGAAGGGAGCAGCAGCACCCTTGGCATCGACGACACCTTCGGCGAGGGCCGACCTAGCCTCGGACGGCGACGCGGTCCGAGGATCTCCACTCTGGAGGACGACGTCATCACCACGCCCGGGCCATCGCCGCTAGGGTCTTCTCCGGGAATCCGGCCCGAGCAGGCGGCTCGGCCGGTCACCCCGGGGCCTCGGCCAGCTGCCCTCCAAGGACGTCAGCCCGACCCGAAGCCTCGGCTGGTCAATTCCGGCGTCGGTCCCGCTAACGGACGACCCGGCCAAGCTCAGGCCAACCAGGTTTTCTTTTCGAGCCAACTCTGCCTCTGTTCATGTTGACGCCGCTACCCCTGGCCTCGGCTCATCGAAGAGCGGCCGAGGGGTTCCTTTAACTTACTAGAGAAGCCTCGGACAACAAGGCCGACCGAGCCGAGGGACTCCTACGCCTCCGGGATACGGATACCTCACTCGTCACCTATACACGGGGCGATTCACGCTTGGTGAAGCGGTTCAGACAACCAACAGGCGAGTCTTAGTGCTCGAAAATGAGGAAAAAACACGGCTCCGTGCCGAAAATCACCTACATGTTCAGGCCCCGACAGCCACAATGAACAAAAACACTGGCATTCGAAGTGCCATTACAAACAGAACTCCGGTTCCGTCTCCGCAGGTACGAACAACCCCACTCGACGAGGGGGAGGCCTGCGGAGCGACAGAAGACCGACGAACGGCTCGCCGTTGCCCGCCCCAGCAGCGGCGACGGTGAAGACTTCTGTCCCGGGGGCCGAACAGCAGCAGCGATGACCTCAGGGCGGATGCTGCTGCCAGGAGGCCCCCGCCCGTGCCCAAACTCGAGAGGCAAGGACGGGCAGAAGGCCGTAGAGTTGGAGGTCGGTCCGCAGGTGGCGCCGGCAAACTCGTCGGCGGTGGAACCTCTTCCAGCTGCCGTGGCGGGAGGCGGCACCGGGAGCGGCTCCGAAGCCGCTCGGCTCAGCGAGCCGGGCACGGTGCAGCTATCAGCGCCACGGACGGCTCTCGCCCTTCCCCCCGATCACTAAGGGAAGGAGCGGGCCACCGCCCACGCAGGGGCCGACCCCAACTCGGCACACTCCCCTCCCCAGCACTAGCGATGAAAATCCTTGAGGCTGAGGGAGGGGCAGAGGCCGCAGCCCGGCTCGCTTTCCCCCACCGTCAAGCTGGAGGTCACCGTCTTGGGTGACCGCCGGCGGAGGGGTGCAGCCGGGCTGCATGATGAAAATCCTTGAAGCCGAACGATGGCTGAAAGGTACCAACTCCCGCGGAGTTGCGTTCCCCCAACGACGAGGCGAAAAGACGGCGGATCTCCCCCATCCGGGGGCTTGGAAGGTGGAAAGACACGATGCATAAGGAAGCACGAAGACATGGTCGCCTTCCAAGGGGGTCACCCTTCTTTTAAGGGCGGTTCTCCCTACTCGCGTCCCCAGCCGTCACGGGCTGAGTCTTCTTCAACACACTCCAAGGTCCTCCCCTGTGGCACGGGGGCTGGGTCCCACACGTCATGCAAGCCGGCTCAGAGCAGAAGAAGCCAAACCGCCACGTGCGGTGCGTACAACCGCCTAGCGGTTACAAGCGACCCTCCACTTTTGCCCAGACCAGCGGGCGAAAGGGTGAGCGGCCATGCAGGCGGCATGCAACCGCGCCAAGTGGGCACGCTTCTCCGACTCCCAACACGCCCGGCATGGAGGCCTAGGCCCACGCGTCATGCAACCGGCGCGCCGAATGCTTCGTGCATGCAACTGCACCGCCACTTGCGCCACTACCGCGCCTCCTCGACTGCGGAACCAATACCGCGACTCGAGGTGACCCGGCGCGCGACCCAGCAGCACCAGCCTGGCGCGACGGTCAACGCAGCCAAAAGTGGGCCGGCAGTAATGGCGGTGGCAAGCGGGCAAGAGCAGCGGCCACGTCGTCAGCCAAGCTTACGTCCCGTCCGGGGGCAGCGAGAGAACCCTCTCCCACGACGTGAAGACAACGCGCCCGTGATCCGTTCCTCGAACGGCTCGCGCACGCGCAACGGTCGCCCCTCCAACCACTCGCCCCGTCGCGTTAACTCCGCGGCGGGACACGCGGCGCCTCTAGCAGGATAAGCGGGCGACGCTTCGCCTTCGCCATAATGACCGCGTCCAAAAAGGTACGCCGCGTCGTTCGATTTCGTATCCTTTTCCGTTTTTCCTCTTTTTCTCTCTTGCAACAGGGACCGGGAAAGGGGGATACCCCGAAAAGGATCCTTCCCCGAGAAGGAACCAGGCTCCGAGCCCCCCTACTGATCAGAGGTTCGAAGGCTGGCCCCCCAGAAGGGTTCAACAGCCGCCTCAGATCGCGTGGGCCCTACACCCACTACTGGTCAGAGGTTCGAAGGCCAGCCCCTCGAAAGGATTCAACGACCGCCTCAGGCTACTCGGGCTCCGCGCCCAATACTGATCAGGGGTTCGAAGGCTGGCCCCCAAAGGGTTCACAGCCGCCTCAGACGCCGAGCGAGGGATGACCATGGGTACATTCGATACATAACCAAGGCTCGGGCTGCGCTCCCGAGGTACCCTAGGACATTTCCGAGACCAGCGGGAACGATCTTGTAACAGAATCCCATCAGAGGGAGGCATCGAGCCCTCGGACCCCGTCGCTAGGGGACCGGGTCTGGCAGATCACCCGCAGGTACTTTTGGGCGTGCCTCTGGGCCCCTAGCCGACCCCTAACGAACGGGGCACGGACGTCCACTCGGATCGCCCGCTTGCAGCTCAACGGAGACACCATGTTCGATGCTCATCGAGGGCAACATGGCGCTTTCCCCCCCTCCTCCTTGCGGAAAGGCGACGCAGGGGCGTATGTAAAAAAGCCGAGTCTGTCCCTGATCGCCCTCTCGCCCTGTGCAGAGGCTCGGGGGCTGCTCTCGCAAACCCGGCTCCGGCCGAACCGTTGACAGCGTCAACATACCAGCCCGAGAACTTGGGACCCGACCGTACACCCGGGCTACGGCCAGCTCGCATGAGGGAACGACTAGACCAGCCGAAGCATTACGCGAGGCATTAAGACCTCGAAGGAGTGAAACCACTCCTTCGAGGGCTCGGGGGCTACACCCGGCGGGTGCGCTCACGCGCACCCACTGGAACAAAACGCAACCGAGAAAGGCTGGTCCCCTTGCAAAAAAGTGCGACGAAAGCCTCCAAGCGAGTGCAAACACTCCCTTCGAGGCTCGGGGGCTACTGTCGGGGACCATAATTAGGGGTACCCTCAAGGCTCCTAATTCTCAGCTGGTAACCCCCATCAGCACAAAGCTGCAAAGGCCTGATGGGTGCGATTAAGTCAGGGATCAATCCATTCGAGGGACACGATCGCGCCTCGCCCGAGCCTAGCCTCGGACAAGGGCAGCCGACCCCGGAGGATTTCCGCCTCGCCCGAGGCCCCCCTTCAGCGGCGAACATATTCCTGGCTCGCCCGAGGCCCTGCCTTCGCTAAGAAGCAACCCTGACCAAATCGCCGCACCGACCGACCGACCAAGTCGCAAGAGCATTTAATGCAAAGGTGGCCTGACACCCTTATCCTGACGCGCGCCCCCCAGCCGGCAGAGCCGAAGTGACCGCCGTCACTTCGCCGCTCCACTGACCGGCCTGACAGAAGGACAGCGCCGCCTGCGCCACTCCGACTGCAGTGCCACTTGACAGAGTAAGACTGGCAGGCAGTCAGGCCCTGCCGAAGGCACCATAGGAAGCTCCGCTTCGCCTGACCCAGGGCTTAGACTCGGGCTAAGTCCCGGAAGACGACGAACTCCGCTCCGCCCGACCCAGGGCTCGGACTCGGGCTAAGTCCCGGAAGACGGCGAACTCCGCCCGACCCAGGGCTCGGACTCGGGCTAAGTCCCGGAAGACGGCGAACTCCGCCCGACCTAGGGCTCGGACTTGGGCTCGGCCCCAGAAGACGACGACCTCCGCCTCGCCCGACCCAGGGCTCGGACTTGGGCTCGGCCCCAGAAGACGACGATCTCCGCCTCGCCCGACGCAGGGCTCAGACTTGGGCTCGGCCCTAGAAGACGACGAACTCCGCTTCGCCCGACCCCAGGGCTCGGACTCCGCCCCGGCACCAGCCGGCAATCTCCGCCTCGCCCGACCCGGGGGCTCGGACTCTACCTCGGCTTCGGAGGAGCTTCCACATCGCCCAACCTAGGGCGTAGACCAGCCACGTCAACAGGAGGCGCCATCATCACCCTACCCTGAGCTAACTCGGGCCGCAGGGAACAAGACCGGCGTCCCATCTGGCTCGCTCCGCCAGATAGGCAATGATGGCGCCCCGCATGCTCTGTGACGACGGCGGCTCTCAGCCCCCTTACGGAAGCAAGAGGACGTCAGCAAGGACTCAACCGCTCCGACAGCTGTCCCTCCACCAAGCTCCATCGCTCCTCCGACGGCCACGACATCACACCAGCTGGGTGCCAAGATCTCTCCGGCTGCCACAACGGCATGTACCTAGGGCGCTAGCTCAACTCCGCTAGACACGTAGCACTCTGCTACACCCCCCATTGTACACCTGGATCCTCTCCTTACACCTATAAAAGGGAGGACCAGGGCCCTCTTAGAGAAGGTTGGCCACGCGGGGACGAGGAAGAGAACAGGCGCTCGCCGGAGGCCGCTCACTCCCTCTCCCACGTGGACGCTTGTAACCCCCTACTGCAAGCGCACCCGACCTGGGCGCGGGACGAACACGAAGGCCGCGGGATTCCCACCTCTCTCACGCCGGTCTCCGGCCGCCTCGCTCTCCCCCCTTCGCGCTCGCCCTCGCGCTCGACCCATCTGGGCTGGGGCACGCGGCGACATTCACTCGTCGGCCCAGGGACCCCCCGGTCTCGGAACGCCGACAATATTTTTACAGACGGATTCGGTTATCAACCGACTGTGCTATTTTTAGTGGCGGTTCCTTAAGAAAAATGCCACTAGAAATTATATTTCTACAAGCGGTTTCTTAAGAAAACAGCCTGTAAAAATCCATGATTTCTAGTGGCGGTCTTCTTAAGGAACCGCCACTAGAAATCATTTGTATCCTTAATTTTTCAAGTTTTCCAAACGACCTCATATGACAAAACCAGCAAAATAAAAGTTGTAGATCTATAAAAGTTATAAAACTTTGTAGTTGACAACTTTTTTATTTGAACTCATTTCAGTTCTCAAAAATTGAATCTAAGTATGTCAAATTTAAAATTCAAATTTTGCAAACTGCCTCGGATGAAAAAAGTGTCAAAATAAAAGTTGTAGAACTTCAAAAGTTATTCAACTTTGTAGTTGACAACTTTTTTATTTGAATTCGTTTACGGTCTCAAACAAACAATTTACACTCAAATGGTTGTAATATGTGGACAATAAAACTACAAACTAGACATAAAGCATGTCATAGATGGAGTGGTAGTGGAGGGTACGCGCGAGGGTAGGGTCGACGGTTCGATTACTAACAACCGCGTAGCGCGTGAAAAATGCCGCGACTTGCGACTTCGACGGAGACAGGCGGGTGGGGTGGAGTAGGCTGAATCCTCTCCTTAAATAATTTTTTTGCTATTTTAAAAACCCGTTTAATGTTTCTAAAAATAATTTTTACTAGCAGATTTATTACGTCGACCGCTAGTGGAAATCAATTTCCACTGGCGGTTTTCTTAACTCAACCGCCAGTGGAAATCGATTTCCACAGGCGGTCCTCAGTTACCCGCCTGTAAAAATAATGATTTTTACTGGCCTCTAATACCGACGGTTCTAGGAAACGCTAGTAAAAATAGGTTTAGAACCGCCACTATAGAGCTCCTTTGTACTAGTGAGCCACGCGCCCTTTCTGCTCGATTCCCTGCAAGCCGCGCCGAGTTTCTCCTCCATGGCCGTCGTGCCAGGCTCCTCCGACCTCCCTCCCTGGCGTTCCCTGAGCTCGCGCTCAACCCGCTCGCAGAGTTCTGAGCCATGGCGCGCGCGTTCCCTAGGCTCCATCCCCAGCCAGCGCGCTCCCTCCCAGCCGAACTCCACCACACGCGCGTCTGCTCCTCCGAGCTCGCCGTGACCTGCCGAAGCTCTCCCTGGCTCGTCCCTCTGTGCGCCCGCCCTGGTCTGCGCAGCCCAGCTACTTCTTCTTCCTCCCGGCGTTCTTCCTATGCTGCGGCGCCCTGCCTCAGCTCGGACCGCGCCCTTCCTGCTCCGCTTTCTTCAGCGCGTCTCCTCTGCTCCTTCGGCCGACAGCGCGTCCTTTCCCATCCGTGAGCTCGGCGCCCAGCTGCCTCTCTCTCTTCCTCAGCTGGTCGACGTTCCTCTCTTCTCTCTCCCATGGCTGGCGATGCTCCAACTCTCTGCTCGTGGAGCTCCCTTCCCTGCA
Organism: Zea luxurians; assembly: GCA_029449295.1. Lineage (NCBI taxonomy): Eukaryota > Viridiplantae > Streptophyta > Magnoliopsida > Poales > Poaceae > Zea > Zea luxurians. The sequence goes on from JAOPSE010000011.1 coordinate 80,468,491, forward strand.
TCAACGGCGGCCGCCGCCGTTGAGTTCACTGGTCGCGCCCCTTCAACTCGCATGTTCCAGCTTGCCATGCGCAGTCGAGTTTTCCTGTTGGCCGATGCCTAGCCCCTTCCGCAGTTCATGTGCCAACGCCGTCGGTCCCAGTTTCTCGCTCGCGAGGCCTTCCCAAACCGTCATGTGTCCCTGCGTTCAACCTTTCCCTGTCGTGGAGCATGTCCTTGGGTGTCGTCAGGTATATCTGAAACTGGAGTCCAAACTCATTCCCTTACGAAATCAGTAGCTGGTCTGAGTATATATTTATAAATCTTAGGTGAATTCAGACATGGCCGATGCCCTACCCTATTTTAGCCGTTCGTCGAGGTCCGTCGAAGTCACCGATAGTCTTCAGCGATGCTGCACCTCACCTGCGATGTCATGCACAACAAGCCAAAGTTTCGTCGCTGCTCCTGTGTGCGCGCGTGCCCAGGTTCCAACTCGCGTTCAATTCCCAGCGAGCAGTGCACAACTTTCATTCCGTTGTGTCGCTCCGTCGACCCACCTTACTATCGTCCTGGTGCTCTGCTTGGTGCTTCGATATGGGGCTCATGCTCGATAGTGAGGGAATCGTTGTGTCGCGCTATTGTGGCGTCCCATTTTGCTCTACCATGCCCATGACCCCCTAGGCCATCTCTAGACCGCCCTGGTACAATGCTGCTGTTAGATCCGTCTCCATCCCAACACGGCGTTTGCTGGATTTGGCCGGTAAAGTTCGTTGTCGTCCTCTGGTTCCAGCCTGACCCATCCGTGCTGCTTGCCCCGCGGCGCATTCGCTCCTCATCCATCGGGTTTCGGCGTGCTCACGTTTGCCGTCGAGCTGTTAAACTCGTCCTCCCTTGCTCGTGACTTCGTCATCGCCAGAGCCCTCACTAGATTCGTGTCCTCGCCAGCTCGCTCCAAACTCAATCTCGTTATCATTTCGTGCGTCATCAAGAAATCCCAAGAATCAGGTGAAGATGAAGCTAGCAGGGTGATATTCACCATGTGCACGACAAAAAAAGCTCAAACAAGTCGTCGATCGTCATCCTCATCTACGCCAAGCTCTAAGAAGATTAGGCGCAGAAGAAAATAAATCAGTACACGGCCGGAGAATACTCGATGCGGATAAAGATGAAGCGCGATTCGACACAACACTCACCCTATTTTCGGTGAAATGCTGAGCTGAAAGGCGTCGTCGATTTCGTGGTTTCAAGTCAAATGTCATAAGGGTAAGTTGATTCGTATTCCCGTCAACTAGGTCTATAAATAGATTAAATAGAATTGTTGGTCACAATAAATGTTATTAATTTAGCACGCGTATATTGTGATGATCGATTTAGATAAATCAGTAAATCAAGTAATTAAGATACACAGTTTAAAGAGTTAATAAAAAGCTAAGAATAAAAATAGATTTTCTAGTGTTATTTTGTTAATTTGGTTAATGGATGTAGTCGATGCCCTGCTGTGATATCCGTGATGCTTAATGCTTGGTTTTAAGTGTTTCATCCTTTTTAGTGTAGATTATCTATATTATACTCGTTATACTTGTGCTCATACATGTGCATCATGCATCTCATGAGGTACGATAAATAATCATGTGATACGAAGAACCAGAGCCAAGTTGACCCCAAGCGCGGGCTAATCCGCAGGATGATGCTGATGGACAAACCTACCTGATCAAGTGCTAGGACAAGGATGATCGTCAAGTGGACATCGTCTAACAAACACTAACCTAGTGTTATTCAGGCAAGCCCTGGTGCATTCGCCACCTCCTTGATGTTTTAAAATCTTTATCACCTTGTTTGATGCATTAGGTGATAGGAGTTGTGTGCTAAACCGTTGATGCATTTCCTTCCTTGAAAAATTGATTACCCTTCCTTGATACCCCTTTTGAAAAGAATTTTATGATGCTTAGCCTTGCGTTAGCAAACAAAAATGTTTTGTTTTAAAACAAAGGTGATGCTTTAGTGGGTGGGAATGTTTTCAAAAATAAAACTTGATGGTGGATTCGTCAAAGGCCTTGATGGGTTCAACATCGGAAAAAGATGTACCTCTGCCAGGTACCAAACTTTGGGTTGAAATTAATAAAGTTGAGACCAGGCGGGTGACTTGCACGAGAAGAGAGTCTCGGTGTAGTGTCTCCGGCTAAGTCGATTAAGGACCTTCTCGATGTAGGCTTGATGATCAAGGACCTTTAAACTGGTCACATGCCTCATCATGGGTAAGCTTTGCCTCGGGCAGACTAATACCAGAATAAGATAACACGCAATGGGAGTGGAGAGATGGCGAGAGTAGCGCGTACCCTCCGTGGCAAGAGGCTGGACGGTGGTGTATCTATGCTCTCGATTAGCGTGAACCTGATCTGGTCTTAAGAACCCCAGTGGCGAGTTGACATATGCAAGGGTTAAGTGCTACATATGTCGTGTGATTGGAGATCCTCAGCTGAGTATTAATCGATTCGGATCGCCGTTACTTCTCAGACTTGAAGACTTGGTCACTGACTTACACGTAGCATTCCAGTGAATAAGAAGGGTTGATAAGAAATTGGCTAGTATAGGTCAAGTGCTTGAACTAGGGTAGAAAGAACTCTAGATGCAGGTAACTCTACTTAACCTGACAAGTAAAACTGGATTTTTAAGGATCCACTTTTAGTAAGCATTTCTGCAAAATAGAGTCTTTGATACTTGATAAACCATACCTTGAATCCCTCTAGCCAGCATACCCTTGAGAGTCTTTTCTTTAGTCGGGTAAGTCTTGCTGAGTAATTCCGTACTCAGGGTTTTATTCCCTGTTGTTTTTTAGGTTATAGTTTTGTGCTGCTGATGATGGTGTTAAGTGCCGGTGGGCTCGACCTTCTTATAAGTCTAAGTAACTCTTCTATACTTCTTATTGAGGATGGTCACTTGAGCTAGCATATATTTCAAACTTATACTTTTGTAATCACTTCGATAAAATAATGTAAAATTTTTGTTACTTGTAAAATTTGGTAATAAGATTTCCGCTGCAAAAATATTGGCGTGTGTGATTTGTGTTACTTAATCTCGCGATCTTGGTTGTAAGTGGTTTATCCGGTGTCCTTGGGGCAATCGGACGGATCCTGTTAAGTTATCTGGTGCACATGCATAGCAGTCTGAGGTCTTTGAGACAAGGACAGGTGCATGTGGGCCCAATAACTTGGGAGGTTCTGCCACAGGCTGGTATCAGAGCAAGATTAAGTATAAATGGTCACATACGTATTTTCAAAACAAAAGTTTTGGTTTTGGAAAACCTATTTTCAACTAAACACATTGTTTGGCTTTGAAAATCAGTTTTGAAAAACTATAATGCTAGCGACATCATCAATTAAGCCCTAAATTAAGGACTATCAGGTGGCTTAGTTCAAAACCACTAACCCACAACCGGGGGTATTGCATACATGTGTATTGTTATTTTTGAGGCCATTCAGTCTTGAATGGATCGACGCCCAAGGTAAGGTGAGATGTGAGAGCATGACCGAACAACCATCGGTCTAGGGAAGACTATAAAAGCGCTTGATTATATACATGTTCCACATATGCATATATGAAGGCTGCGATATGGAGTTTTTACTTTTCTGGGAATTCAGTACCCCATTGATGTGTATGGGTATACAGACATGAGAATACTGAGAAGTGTAATATACTTGTAACGACGCACCTATGCTCAGGTAAGAAGGTAAGTTACCATAATGAGTTGCCCTATGGTTAAAGTGTGGCAACGACGCCTATGCGTGGCTCGACGCTTAATGATGAGCTGGCCTCCATATAGCAATATATGGAGTAGAAACTGTGATAAACTGTCATGTGTGAATTGCATCATTAGGAAACTGGGCTGTGATGGAAATTTCTGCAGGTACACTAACCTCGAAAACGTATGTGTAGTTGACGACTAGCAAAATACCGTGAGAGTCATAAGTATGCCACCAATATAGAACGTTATTGCCACATTATGTTGGCAAAAATCTATGAGGACGAACAGGACGAGCAGGCATCCTGATTGTTGCATTATGTTTGTCACCTATACATCCAAGATGCTTCTCTCATCTTTATTCCGGTAACCAGTGATTGTAGATAATGTGGTGTAATGTAGTATTATGAACTTCGATGAAATAACTGTCCTCCGTTCTTTAGGTAATCTATTTAGGTGTTATTCGTGTTTGCTCTTATGCTTGTGTGCTGATAGAAGGTTGGTGACTTGTTTGCCTAAACCCAAAACTAGGCCATCTTCGTATTTAGTGAACCATGACCCAAATTTGAATTTTCCGTTATCACTCCATAACCAAACACATACAAATAAATGCTTAGATAATTTCTTGCTGGACCTAAAGTGTACTCAGGCTTAAAATAAGAATCTTGAGTCATATTTCCATCTTAGACCATGCCCTTGTTCAATTAGCACAAGCTGATGTCTCTTATCTAGTTTGCTTGTTCTTAAGGATCGCCATGTTACATTATCAACCCAACTTAGGAAAAGCATGTCCAACCATTTTCTTAATTTTGATGCCTTTGGTTTCCTCATGTCTCTCGAAGGCATACCAACTTAATCTTATGATTGTTTTCTCTCTATATCTAATCAGATACTAATCCCTGACCTTGTGATCTCTACGATGGGCATAGAAACATGCTTGGGGCTGAAATAACAGTCTTCCATCATATTCCCTTCATTAACAAATCTAGGTTATGGCCATGCCCTATTCATTTCATTGGGCCATGATCTATTTGGCTCTCTACTTGTAACCATCCTTACAGGTGGAGTATTTCTTTGTATATTGTCACCCTTGCCCAATCCATTGGTGTTGCGCGAGATTTCTTATTGGTTATGTCTAATAATGGTGTTTTGACTAAAACCAGTGGTGCCGTGATGAAACCGAGGGCCTTCTGTGTGTGCGCACATGGTTGCGCTACTCGGCACACGTTAGTATCACAGTTAGTAGTCATAATCCATTATGAGATTATATCAATATGTTATCTTTCGTCGACCTTCCCTTGAAACAATTTCGGTGTTGTTTGTCGAAGTGACCAAGCAATATATGTCGTCTCCGTTGGATCAAAAGGGGCATACTACTTTCATGTGTGGTCTCTATCCTGTTGATCTTGGTAGTGACTACTTATACAAGTTTCCTTTACATCCTTTATGTAAAGGTGAAGCCTTGGAGTATTTTTAGTGTTGGAGAGACAACTGATTAGCTCTCAAAATGGAGATCTGTTTCCCCTACTGCTGAAATGCAGGAGTTTGTTCATTCGCTCCCTTATTTAATCCAGGTATTCCCTCATCAAGTCAGTTCATCTCGCATGAAGAAACGGATGAACCCACCTGACCAAATGGATTTCTACCCAAATGCATGATCAACTGTTAATAAGAGTGAACTCTCAACCCTTGGCTTACCGATGGGTAATAAGAGAAATTGCTCAATGTCCAAAAGTAGTTCAACAAGTTGGTTTTACTAACTTGTAACTGCCCAATGAACAAAGATTGAGTTTAGAGATTGTTTAATCGAGTTGTCTAAACTCACTTTAGTTCAGTCTATCCTGAAGAAACCATTATCAAGATCAAGTGAAGGCTATGAACATATGCGCAGATCTTGTGCCATATTGGATTAGATTATGAGCATATGCATCTTAACTTTACCTTGTTGGCTGAGGTACTTTGTCGTCCTCAGCTAACTATTAACAGCCTAATCACAGCTCTAGTCGTGCCTCGATCGCCTCGCGTATGGTTTTCCAACGTGTGTGATCAGGTCGAGCCATGATTAGTGCTGGATAAAATGGACTGGTTGCAAAGTCCGCATCTACAGATCCTTTCGCTGGTGATTTTTCGAGTCTCCATCATTTTTAGGGACTTGGATTTTCTGGTTAACACGAGTTAACTGTGATGTTGTTCGACATTCACACCTGTCTCGTGTGCTATGAACTTATCAAGACCACTTGTTGGTAAACCTCCTTCTGTATGTTTTACTGTAGCATCCCAAAACTTCAAATCTTGAAATTTTCTCAAACTCGCTCTAAATTCAAAATGAATTTCAAATTTCATTTCAAAATGTTTGTTTGCGAGTTGATATCAGCAAATAAAATATAGTGGTCTTTATTCTCTCCAAAATCCTCCTCAAATATCCTACAAATGTTTCTCCAGTGATCCCCCTCAAATTCTTTCCAGAAGTACTGCCCAGATATTTCCCGAGTAATCCCCTTCAAGTTCTTTCCAGAAATATTGCCCAAATATTCCACCAATATATCTCCAAGTATTTTCTTCCTAAGAAATACCTTCATAATCATTTTTCAAGTCCCTACAAATATTTTCTTCATAACTTTTCTCATGCTCATACGTATATGTATGCCTCTGGTGTCATACGGTGAGCTCTACAAGCTAATTACACTCATATAAGACAAACCCATGCTAATCTCCCACTAATCCTCTCATCCTCCCACTAATCCTCTCATCCTCCCACTAATCCTCTCATCCCTCCCCCTAATCCCCCCACCATGGCTATAAATAGAGGGGCAAGGGCCTCCTCTCATCCCACCCCAAGCCATTTCATGGCAACTCTCTTCCCCCCCCACACACACCCACTCCATGTTCCACACAAGCACACACTAGCACAAGGATCGTTCGATCGTTCTTCGATCGTTCGTCCCCCTGTTCTTAGTTTGTTCGTTCGTTCGTCCGATCGTTCGATCGTTCGTCCGATCGTTCATGGTTCGTTCGTCGGTTCGTCCGATCGTTCGATCGTTCGTCCGTTCGTTCGTCCAAATAATCTTTTTCCTACCGTTATGCTGCCGAAATTCCGATCGTTCGTTCGTTCGATCATTCGATCGTTCATCGTTCGTTCATAGTTCCTATTCATCGTTCATCGTTCGTTCATAGTCCCTATTCATCGTTCTTCCAGATAATCTTTGTCCTGCCGTTATGCTGCCAAAATTTTGATCGTTCGTTCGTTCGATCATTCGATCGTTCATCGTTCGTTCATAGTCCCTATTCATCGTTCATCGTTCGTTCATAGTCCCTATTCATCGTTCTTCCAGATAATCTTTGTCCTGCCGTTATGCTGCCGAAATTCCGATCGTTCGTTCGTCTGATCATTCGATCGTTCGTCCGTTCGTTCGTCCAAATAATCTTTTTCCTGCCGTTATGCTGCCGAAATTTCGATCGTTCGTTCGTCGGATCATTCGATCGTTCGTCCGTTCGTTCATAGTTCCTATTCATCGTTCATCGTTCGTTCATATGAACTATTCACTATCACTATTCACCATTACTATTCACCATTACTATTCACCATTACTATTCATCGTTACTATTCACATACACTATTCATCATCGTTACTATTTATCATTACTATTCATCATCGTTACTATTCATCGATGCTATCTATAATTACTTTTCCATCGCCACTATTCATCGTTACTAATCATCGTTACTATTCATCGGTCATCTAGTCATCCCAAATTTCAACTACTCATCCATCATGCTGTCCAGTCCACCTATGACCAGCCAGACCAATGTTCCAGTCATACGAACTCCGGTGACTGTGATTTTCCTTCCAGTAGGGAACTTCCCATCTGGTCACCCATCCCAGGTTTCTCCGAGTTGAGCACGCTTAACTTTGAGATTCCTTCGAACCAGGCTCCCAAACTCAGATTCCAATAATTCTCGTTTCTAAATTTTTATCAAACTATTCCCTATCCAGCCATGTCACCCCTTAAGCATGGTTCATGTTCCAGAAAACTCCCAAAATACTCTTGTCCCATATTCTGCCTATAACTCTCATGTTCATACCAAGTCAGATGATTCATTCGTCACTATTCTCACCAACAGTGAACTTCACTGTGCTACACCACCTACACTCAGCTATAAATACACCCAGCTACCCTCCCCCTCTCCACACACACTCAACACCCTCAGCCAAGGCAACCACCCCACCCACTCAGTTACTCCGCTCTGCCGGCTACACGCATAGTGTCGCTTTGCCTCCAGTCCACCCTCCTGGTAAGCACCTCTGCTCCACCACCAGTAATATCACAACACCACATGACATAGATTCTACTCAAGACTCTACCCATCCATATATCGCTTTTCTAACCACTATACTAAATATTTGTTGGTATACTTGCTGGTTTGTATGTTTGCTTGTTCATGTTGCATAGTTATCGGAGCGTTCGTGCCATCTCGTGGAGGCCAGATCTGCAAGTCTACGCCAGGCGGTGGAGCCAGAAGCCAGTTCCGCGAGCTCTCCTTCCCCTTCGCCGAATAAGCACGGCAAGCTCACTGGATCCCTTTGATGCATAAATTACCTATGATTTTTCAACCACAACCCTCAGCCTGTTATTTTATGCATGATATGATTTTGAGACAAGTTATTATGGCCACCCAGCCGCTTGCCGCAATCAATCCCTGATATATTTGTTACAAATGATTTGAGGAAAGGTGTGAGTTTCCAAAAGAAAATGCTTTTCAAAATGTGTTTGATGAAGGGTTTTCACCCTTATCACCTTTGAGTAGGGATGATCAGGGACTCCCTGGTTTAGGGGAGGGCCTAAGGTGATGGCTCAGCTGGTTTAGGCGTGAGCAGAAGGATTGTCCCCTCGTATAAGGACCGGTTTGTCATCTTTCACTACCTGTACTCATGATAAGTACAACCACTCGAGACTGTGTGGGCAGTCACTCAATCTGAACTCGTACGGTCCAACCCCAGGGTTATGAAGGCTGGGGAGCACCGGGAGGATAAGGAGGGGGAATGTTTTGTCCGGTTTGGGCATGGCGGTGGCCTGACTCCTTCCGGTATAACCGTTAAGGTTAGGACGTGCGAGGAAAGAAAGAGATTCGGATTCGGGTCTCACTAGCTATGAGATCGCAGAGCCGGACTAGTGGGTAAAGTGTACACCTCTGCGCAGAGTTTGAAAACCTATTCGAATAGTCTGTGTCCACAGGAATGGACGAGTCTGGTGTGGTATGGCAATTAGTGTTTTGTTTTCAAAAAAAGAGGTGCTTTTGAGAAAAGTGGTTTTTAAAAGGTCCGGCAGTTGAGCCGTGAGCTATGCTGGACGGGAAGTCCAGTAGCTGTTTTTGAAAAGGAAAACCAGTGGGAGACTGCTGAGATACCTGGATGGTTTAGTCCAGGGGATTTTGTTCTAATATTGAAAAACTTCCTGCTCCTTTTGGAGAGGATGCGCTTTGCAAAGATACAAAATGTTTTTCAAAACAACCCTGCATAAAATATTGCTGTTTCTGCAAAATATCCTGAGTTCCACATATTCCATGCATTATATCTGATTTCCCCATTCCGCGGGTGAAGGTGGGCTGCTGAGTACGTTTGTACTCACCCTTGCTTATTTGTTGTTTTTCAGAAAAAGGAGATCGGGTAAGAGTTACGCCTGTTCCCAACCTTGCCTGTGGCTGTTGGATCGCTGATTTGCTTCACTGCGTATATCGGGCTGCTCCAGCCCCACTCTGATGATATGTCCCGAGTTGTGGACCAACTCTTAAAGTTGTTTGCCACCTTTATAGGTTTGTCTCGTTTAAGCAGATCTGGGATCATCTGTTGTATAAATGTGTTTACTAGCCTCCTGGGACTAGTAATTGTATCACATTTGAGTCCCAAAGGATTGGGGCGCTTCAGGTGGTATCAAAGCTGTTAGGTTGGCCGCAGGACGTAACCCTTAGCCTGATCCAAAGTTTTTGAGTCAAAACTATTTTCTTAAAAAATTCTTGCTCTCATCCCTTCATTTCAAAAATGCTTTCCCCCTTTCCTTCTCTTAGAAGTCAGATGGAGGTCCGTTGCCAAACCAGCTTTTGCTAGAATGAAGATGGTTTCCCCAAGTTGTTGAGAGCATGCATAGTCCGCCTCGGAATCAGGAGCCAGCCAGAGTATGATGGTCGTGAATTCGTCGAGCATGGCACGGAGAAGTGTGTCGTGACTGTATACATTGGATCCAGTCCGCACCATGTGGAATGGAGTGTCACTACTGTCGGGCACAGATTCAAAGACACCTGCCAAGTCGTCGCTCGCAAGGCATTGAGGACCCTATGTCAACTTTATGAAGAAGAAGTGGCCGACACCCCGCTCAGATTCTTTCCGCCCTTTCAGAGAGACCGTCCCGTTTGGATGGCCAGGATGCGTGCATTGGAAGAGCAGCAGCTGCTTGAGGATGACCCCACAGTCGTGTACCTCACTACATACCTGCTCACCCTGGATGCACAATATGATTTCTTGGCCCGGCACCACCGTCAGATGATTGCCCGAGCAGAAGATGCAGAGAAGCTCAACCGTCAGCTCCATGTGGATCTCACCACAGCTCAAGCCCGTGCAGCTGCCTTGGAAAGTCGTGAAGTCATTGCTGTCAAAGCCTTGAAGAAAGCCAAGGATGAGCATGTCCAGAAGCTGATTGAGGCCTACTTGGTAACCCATAACCAACGTAGAGCCCTGTGAATCCAAGAGCCTGCTTCATCCAACCCAGTTCAATCCATGAGAGTTGAAGATCCCCAGATTCTTGAAGGTCACCCGGTCTCTATCAGAGGAGAGAAGAAGACTTGGGAACTCCCAGAAGGAGCCATAGTCTTGGAAGGAATTCCAGTCTTCCCTCAGGCTATGGATAAGCAAGAGCACCCCGAGTCCTCCCAAGGTCCCCCGCCTGAGTTGTTTGAGCCCCTCACCATGAAGAAGATTCCAGCATCGCCCCGTGAAATCAAGGAAGAAGCTGCAAGCACCCCACCAGCACCGCCACCCTCAGAGGAGCTACAAGAGCCAGTTCCGCTTGAAGAAGAGTTCGACCCTGTCGTGCCATCTCAGTCGCCGCCAGAAGAAGTCATCAACATCAGCTCCCTCTTGACCCATCCAGGAGATGTCTCAGATTGAAGTTGTGTGCCAGCCCTGCCAGAAGAGAAGCTGTCTGGTTTGAAGTTAGTATGCCCAGTCCTCTGCATGCATCGGGTAGTGAAGTTTTCTTCACTTTGGCTAGAACCCTGCATGTATGAGAGGTAATCGTGTAGACCGTGTTTTTGAAAAACTCTAATTGTGTGGCCCCCTAGGGCATTTCAAAATGAATTTCGCTTGATGTTTTCTCCTCTTTTGAGTGCATATGTGATGCTTTAACGTTAGTGCTCATAAGTCCTGGTTAGCATAGTCCTCAATTCAAGAGCTGAGCAATAGTAGTTATGCTTAGCCCCCGAATCTGAGTAGTCCGTGCTTTGGAAAAACTCTATTCTTCCCTTATTCAAAACATTTGATTTGTTTGTGCTTATCATTGCTGAGCTTGTGTGTTTTCTTTTCGTTTTTCTTAAAAAGGTTTTCTCTAAAAACATAGATCACAAACTAGAGCTAATCCTCACCTTATGCTTCCATTCTCATCTTAACCCATCTCAAAAGAAAAGTGCCTTATCGAAGAAGATACTGGGAAGCTTACCCTTGAAGCCTGGAACAAGCTACAGAAGAAACCAGTCCAGCCGCTCAATCAAAAGGACCGACCGTGGGAATCAAAGCACTGCCCCTGAGTCAAAGTAAACAGGAAAAGAGGATAGAAGGAGTTATTACCATACAGAGATGCAAAGATTCTTGGAACCAGAGACCACAAACATCAGGGTCATTGACCCCACCACTCACCCGTGCCCCCCCGCACTCATGCCTCGCCTCCATGCGCACTACCACCGCCACCCACCGCCCCCCTTTGCAGCGCACTACCGCCGCCCACGCCACCTTTGCAGCGCACCCACCACCACCCTCATCGCCGGCAACACCAGGCCCCCTCCCCTTATCGCACCCGCTGCCATGTAGCACCTACTCCATCACCACTACTCCGCAACCGGACACCCCCGCTCGCCTATAAATCCCCCCACCAGCCCCCTCAACTCCCAACTCGCTCAAAACACACTCCAGATAAATCCCCTCTGCCAAATCGCAAGCAACCCCATTTTTCCACTCCCCCGCCCCTAAGATCACAATGCTTGGTGATTCTTGGGTTGAAGACTGTTGTATATGGTTCAACATCTTTGGTTTCCTCCTCTGTATGATGGTAATACTGTTTGATAGAATCCTCCAGTGGGAAGAGCAAAGAGAAAGAAAGGGTCAGTGAAAAGAAGATAGTGAAGAGAAGATAAGAAGAAGGTTCTCCCAGAATCAACCCTATGTCAGTCATCTCTCCGGAGCCTGCTCAAGCAGCAACAACAGAAGAAGGCCCCGTAACACCCTTGTTATGAGGTACTTCAAGGAGTTCAAATCCCCAAGATTCAAGAGTTCTACCCTCATTCTTTTTAAGTGGGGTAGTGTTCCAGTAAGGTTCCTGCTATGGAGAAAAAGAAGAAGGCCTGTAGCAAGCTTGTGGAGGACCAGATCATCGAAGCATATAAGTTCCTGGATGAAGAAGTGGTCACCCAAGTTTTGTTGATGAAGCACCAGAAGACTAGTCAAGGAAGGAATCCATGTGGGAGTTCGCAAGTGAAAGGTTTGCGTGTTGGCATCGATGCTTCTTCAATAAGCTAGTTGCCAAGCGAAAGCTAGAAGCCTGAAGATGATCTTGAGTAGCCAGAATCAGCGTTTGCAATCAGCAGCCGGATGCCCCTCAAAGGCCAGATTTTGTTGAAGTTCCATCTCCTCGAAGAGTCTGCAAAGTGAAGATATGTAGCTGAAGTAAAGCTATACCCATAACCCTTCTAAGCCGAATCTCGAGGACGAGATTCATTTTAAGTGGGGTAGATTTGTAGCATCCCAAAACTTCAAATCTTGAAATTTTCTCAAACTCGCTCTAAATTCAAAATGAATTTCAAATTTCATTTCAAAATGTTTGTTTGCGAGTTGATATCAGCAAATAAAATATAGTGGTCTTTATTCTCTCCAAAATCCTCCTCAAATATCCTACAAATGTTTCTCCAGTGATCCCCCTCAAATTCTTTCCAGAAGTACTGCCCAGATATTTCCCGAGTAATCCCCTTCAAGTTCTTTCCAGAAATATTGCCCAAATATTCCACCAATATATCTCCAAGTATTTTCTTCCTAAGAAATACCTTCATAATCATTTTTCAAGTCCCTACAAATATTTTCTTCATAACTTTTCTCATGCTCATACGTATATGTATGCCTCTGGTGTCATACGGTGAGCTCTACAAGCTAATTACACTCATATAAGACAAACCCATGCTAATCTCCCACTAATCCTCTCATCCTCCCACTAATCCTCTCATCCTCCCACTAATCCTCTCATCCCTCCCCCTAATCCCCCCACCATGGCTATAAATAGAGGGGCAAGGGCCTCCTCTCATCCCACCCCAAGCCATTTCATGGCAACTCTCTTCCCCCCCCCACACACACCCACTCCATGTTCCACACAAGCACACACTAGCACAAGGATCGTTCGATCGTTCTTCGATCGTTCGTCCCCCTGTTCTTAGTTTGTTCGTTCGTTCGTCCGATCGTTCGATCGTTCGTCCGATCGTTCATGGTTCGTTCGTCGGTTCGTCCGATCGTTCGATCGTTCGTCCGTTCGTTCGTCCAAATAATCTTTTTCCTACCGTTATGCTGCCGAAATTCCGATCGTTCGTTCGTTCGATCATTCGATCGTTCATCGTTCGTTCATAGTTCCTATTCATCGTTCATCGTTCGTTCATAGTCCCTATTCATCGTTCTTCTAGATAATCTTTGTCCTGCCGTTATGCTGCCAAAATTTTGATCGTTCGTTCGTTCGATCATTCGATCGTTCATCGTTCGTTCATAGTCCCTATTCATCGTTCATCGTTCGTTCATAGTCCCTATTCATCGTTCTTCCAGATAATCTTTGTCCTGCCGTTATGCTGCCGAAATTCCGATCGTTCGTTCGTCTGATCATTCGATCGTTCGTCCGTTCGTTCGTCCAAATAATCTTTTTCCTGCCGTTATGCTGCCGAAATTTCGATCGTTCGTTCGTCGGATCATTCGATCGTTCGTCCGTTCGTTCATAGTTCCTATTCATCGTTCATCGTTCGTTCATATGAACTATTCACTATCACTATTCACCATTACTATTCACCATTACTATTCATCGTTACTATTCACATACACTATTCATCATCGTTACTATTTATCATTACTATTCATCATCGTTACTATTCATCGATGATATCTATAATTACTTTTCCATCGCCACTATTCATCGTTACTAATCATCGTTACTATTCATCGGTCATCTAGTCATCCCAAATTTCAACTACTCATCCATCATGCTGTCCAGTCCACCTATGACCAGCCAGACCAATGTTCCAGTCATACGAACTCCGGTGACTGTGATTTTCCTTCCAGTAGGGAACTTCCCATCTGGTCACCCATCCCAGGTTTCTCCGAGTTGAGCACGCTTAACTTTGAGATTCCTTCGAACCAGGCTCCCAAACTCAGATTCCAATAATTCTCGTTTCTAAATTTTTATCAAACTATTCCCTATCCAGCCATGTCACCCCTTAAGCATGGTTCATGTTCCAGAAAACTCCCAAAATACTCTTGTCCCATATTCTGCCTATAACTCTCATGTTCATACCAAGTCAGACGATTCATTCGTCACTATTCTCACCAACAGTGAACTTCACTGTGCTACACCACCTACACTCAGCTATAAATACACCCAGCTACCCTCCCCCTCTCCACACACACTCAACACCCTCAGCCAAGGCAACCACCCCACCCACTCAGTTACTCCGCTCTGCCGGCTACACGCATAGTGTCGCTTTGCCTCCAGTCCACCCTCCTGGTAAGCACCTCTGCTCCACCACCAGTAATATCACAACACCACATGACATAGATTCTACTCAAGACTCTACCCATCCATATATCGCTTTTCTAACCACTATACTAAATATTTGTTGGTATACTTGCTGGTTTGTATGTTTGCTTGTTCATGTTGCATAGTTATCGGAGCGTTCGTGCCATCTCGTGGAGGCCAGATCTGCAAGTCTACGCCAGGCGGTGGAGCCAGAAGCCAGTTCCGCGAGCTCTCCTTCCCCTTCGCCGAATAAGCACGGCAAGCTCACTGGATCCCTTTGATGCATAAATTACCTATGATTTTTCAACCACAACCCTCAGCCTGTTATTTTATGCATGATATGATTTTGAGACAAGTTATTATGGCCACCCAGCCGCTTGCCGCAATCAATCCCTGATATATTTGTTACAAATGATTTGAGGAAAGGTGTGAGTTTCCAAAAGAAAATGCTTTTCAAAATGTGTTTGATGAAGGGTTTTCACCCTTATCACCTTTGAGTAGGGATGATCAGGGACTCCCTGGTTTAGGGGAGGGCCTAAGGTGATGGCTCAGCTGGTTTAGGCGTGAGCAGAAGGATTGTCCCCTCGTATAAGGACCGGTTTGTCATCTTTCACTACCTGTACTCATGATAAGTACAACCACTCGAGACTGTGTGGGCAGTCACTCAATCTGAACTCGTACGATCCAACCCCAGGGTTATGAAGGCTGGGGAGCACCGGGAGGATAAGGAGGGGGAATGTTTTGTCCGGTTTGGGCATGGCGGTGGCCTGACTCCTTCCGGTATAACCGTTAAGGTTAGGACGTGCGAGGAAAGAAAGAGATTCGGATTCGGGTCTCACTAGCTATGAGATCGCAGAGCCGGACTAGTGGGTAAAGTGTACACCTCTGCGCAGAGTTTGAAAACCTATTCGAATAGTCTGTGTCCACAGGAATGGACGAGTCTGGTGTGGTATGGCAATTAGTGTTTTGTTTTCAAAAAAAGAGGTGCTTTTGAGAAAAGTGGTTTTTAAAAGGTCCGGCAGTTGAGCCGTGAGCTATGCTGGACGGGAAGTCCAGTAGCTGTTTTTGAAAAGGAAAACCAGTGGGAGACTGCTGAGATACCTGGATGGTTTAGTCCAGGGGATTTTGTTCTAATATTGAAAAACTTCCTGCTCCTTTTGGAGAGGATGCGCTTTGCAAAGATACAAAATGTTTTTCAAAACAACCCTGCATAAAATATTGCTGTTTCTGCAAAATATCCTGAGTTCCACATATTCCATGCATTATATCTGATTTCCCCATTCCGCGGGTGAAGGTGGGCTGCTGAGTACGTTTGTACTCACCCTTGCTTATTTGTTGTTTTTCAGAAAAAGGAGATCGGGTAAGAGTTACGCCTGTTCCCAACCTTGCCTGTGGCTGTTGGATCGCTGATTTGCTTCACTGCGTATATCGGGCTGCTCCAGCCCCACTCTGATGATATGTCCCGAGTTGTGGACCAACTCTTAAAGTTGTTTGCCACCTTTATAGGTTTGTCTCGTTTAAGCAGATCTGGGATCATCTGTTGTATAAATGTGTTTACTAGCCTCCTGGGACTAGTAATTGTATCACATTTGAGTCCCAAAGGATTGGGGCGCTTCATTTACCCAAGATGGTGCATCTGATTCTGCTTGGGTAAGACCGCGTATTTGCCACTCGCTCAACAGACTCAGATAATATGGTGTCATCAGAAAAAGCAAACTGCACACCTGGAACCTTCTGTGTCCTTCTGGCAAATGGCGTCTCTATTGGTGGACATTTCTAAATTAGCCTAAGGCAATACATATTATGTCCACTAGAGAAACAACATTCTCAGACACTCTCCTTTATTTGGAAATGTCTTATGATTATCGCTGATATGGACTGGGTTACATGTTTCTCTACTCTTAAAAGTCTTTCGCTCTGAATCTCGGGACGAGATTCTTTTAAGAGGGGAGGGCTGTAACACCCCAGGTGTTTATATTCCGCTCGACAACGAGTATGGATTTAAGCACGTGATATCAGTAAATAAAACGGACACTAAGATCTAATTATCTTCGCCTATTGCGATTTTAATATCGCATCTGTTTCGTTTGTCGCGAGTTCGACATTGTTTTTATTTTTATCTTCGCCTAAAGTTTTCGTAATGTTCGGAACGTCGTGTACCAAAAATCGGTGCGTCCGGTGAGTATTTAAAATTCATCGCTCGCGCGAACACGAATTCGGAAGCCCGACCTGATGAGGACATCACTTCTATACATATAATGAATGGACCGATAACACGATCTGGTGCACGACAGCTAAATCTCCAGGTACGTTCTACCCTAGTCAATTGTGTTTCAGAGCTTACGCTTGGGGCCATGGATGTTTTGATGATTAGGTACCTTGGAGAGGACCAGCATGGACTTGGGAAAGGCCAAGGTGTTGAGGAGGAGCAGCAAGGGCATCCACAACAGGAAGGAGATCAAGTCCGAGTCGACTGCGACTCCATCTCGGGTTCCAGGACTAGTCTTCACTAAAATGGACGCCCACGATGCATCCAGACTCCGATTGCGACAGGCTAGATATGGTAGGAAAGATAACGAGATTATCTAACCAACCCAACTGGTTCCACCCTAAAATTCATCCGGAGTCAACAGGAATTGTCGAAACAAGTCAGTGTTCAGATTCTGTTTTGGTGCTGCGACACCGTCTGTTGGGCCGTTGGGCCGTGTATCACGTCGGAGCCCATTAGGGGCGAGTCCAGGGGTCACGCACGCCCTAATACTCTATTTATTCAGCAGCCGCCTTCACATTTAGGTTTGGGTTTTGCTTAGATCAATTCTGTCATCGAACAGTGTCGCCGTCATCGGCTTGTGAGACCCCATCCCGTAATCAATACAATTTTGGTTGCGTTTCTTTCCTGTTCTTGCTTGTGTTCTTGATTGCGCTTGCAGGGATAAGCCTTCGTGGCGAGGTCATTCGTGTGTCATGGGTGATAACCAACGGAGCCGTGGTGTACTGATTGCGAGGAACCGTTCGCTCGGAGCCTTGGATCATCAACGTCGAGATCTCCACTCAATCAAGTTATCGTATCTCACGGAAGATCGGGCCGCGTCTACTATCAATTGGTATCAGATTTCTAGGTTGCCCGTGAGGTATAATCCTACCTTTAGATTAGTTTTGTTTCGTCCCATAGTCCACAAAAAGCCAAAAAAAATTACGATCAGTTTATTCCAACCTAAAGCCATCGCCTTAGCCTTTACACAATTCAGTTTTAGAGTCCGCAGTTCTGAGTTCGTGTTCTAGTTGAGTTTGGTTGCTGGATTAGATTTGTTTTGGTTCAGTTTGATTCTGTCCATCCGCTTCTATCATACAAAACCGACCCGACCCTATCTACAAAATAGATCCTGTCTCTACAACCGACCCTATCCACAAAACAGATCCTATCTCTACAACCGACCCTATCCACAAAACAGATCCTATCTCTAAAACCGACCATATCCACAAAACAGATCCTATATCTAAACCAACCATATCCACAAAACAAATCGTATCTCTAAAACCGACCCTGTGCTCCATAGCCGCCGCTTCGGTTCCTGCCGATTTGTGCCTTTGAAAACCATAACTTGAGGTACCTTCCATAAAACAGGCATAACTTTTCGCTCGGTGCTCCGTTTGAGCTCAATTTTTTACAGCAGATTCCTGAATTCATTCTGGGGTGACCCAAACTCACCTTCGACCTGTTTGGTTCGGTCAAAAAATTCAAAAAAAAATAGGAAAATAATTAAAAAAATTGTTTAAGTGTTTTCAGAAATTTCAGAGATCCTTTGTGAATTTCTCTAGGTCACAATACAACTCTGTTTCAAGTGAAATTTTGTGTGCTTCCATCCTTCGTGATTTTGCATCAGTGATAAAAAATTCAGAATATTTCGAGCTCTTTTGCTGGTACTCTTTTGGAAATGTGCCTTTGATTTCTACTTGTGCTGAAAAATCTGCTCTATTTACAGAACTGCCATTTCTACTAGATACTTGTACCTCCTTTCTTGTGCCTTGGTCCAACTATTCTATTACATTTTCTAGGCCAGCAACTAGGATGAGTACTTGGAACACTTATTCAGCATTGTTATCTGTTACTGACTTGTGTGCCACATATATATATTTAGTCAGCCTTCCTAGAACTCCAGCTTTCTCTCGAGCAGAACAGGTACTCCTTTGCAATCACACCCACGCTCATTGGACAGTCACACCGGTCACCGTTTACCACCTGCAGTGCTGGTAAGAACGTTGTAAGAGCGGGGTAAGACACTTTATAATTAGTATTCCACCTCCACCACCACCACCCTGAGAGATAGTTGTAGGGTTCATATCGCTGTTGCCTTTTTGTCTCTGTTCTATGCTAACAATGACAGGACCAAAGAATCAAATGGACAAGGACAAGGGGCCTAAGCTTAACGACGATGAGTGTGTCTCTCAGATGGAATTGAAGGAGATGATGCGCGCGATGACTGAAGCTTTTAAAAAATACCAGGACTCTGCGGCGACATCCTATAAGCAGCTTGATCGATGAGTTGATGAACTTGTTACACGCATGGACGTACTAGAGGCTCGTCCCCCACCACCAACTCCAGCCCCATCTCACTCTCCTGTGGATGACGACGATGATGACGATGATGTTTATGCACCGCTGCCACAACGCTTCGCACGTAATCGACAAGGTATGGGAGGTAATGGTAGACGTCGTCATCATAATCCTCAACCAGACCATGATCCATTTGCTAAAATTAAGTTCTCTATTCCACCGTTCATGGGTTCTTATGATGCTGAAGCTTACTTAGACTGGGAGATGACGGTAGAACAAAAATTTAATTCCCATCTTGTTCCTGAGCAGCATAGAGTTAGACAAGCCACTAGTGAATTTAGAGATTTTGCTATCATTTGGTGGAATGAACTTGTTAACACACGTGCTGCACCACAAACATGGAATGCGTTAAAAGAGGAGATGTGAGCTCACTTTGTTCCCCCTTCTTATAGACGTGATCTTCGAAAAAATTGCAACGCTTAGATCAGGGAGACATGTCGGTACAGGAATACTACCTAGAGCTTCAGAAAGGTATGCTACAATGTGGGGTAGTTGAGGATTCGGAGGATCAAATGGTTAGGTTTTATGGGGGATTGAGGCGGGAGATTCAGGATATTGTTTATTATAAAGAATATCATTCTATACAACGCTTGTTCCATCTTTCTATGTTGGCAGAAAAAGAATTGCAGGGTCATCAACAGCGGAGGAGCAGCACTTTCGCGCCGCACCAGCCACCAGCGCCAGCCAAGGCGTCATCCTCTTCGGGCGTACGGACGTCCACATCTTCCTCCACCAGCGGCACACGCAACACCGCACCTTCGGCATCATAGGGACACAACAACAGCAAGTCCTTGGTGCCTTCAGGTGTTGCAGCAAAACCTGCTACGACCACCTCTTCCACAGGCCGCTCCTTCGACATCAAGTGCCACCGCTGCTAGGGACTTGGCCATATTCAACGAGATTGCCCAGCAAACGGGCATATATTGCTACTGGTGATGGTGGGTATGTTAGTGCTTCTGATGTTGAAGATGAAGATACTGTTGGAGCTAACATTGCAGAGAGTTATGATGGTGATGAAGAGGTTCTTGGTACAACAGCGACTGAGACCTATAAGGCCTTGATTGTGCAACGAGCTTTGAGTGCCACGGCTACTGACGACGACAACAGACAGCGCCACAACCTCTTCAACATGTTCCTCATCGTCAAGGACTACCATGTACATACCATCATTGACGGTGGTAGCTGCAACAACTTGGTGAACGTTGAGTTGGTCAAGAAGCTTGGCTTGACCACACGAGAGCATCCCCACCCTTATCACATTCAATGGTTTAACAACAATGGTAAGTTCAAGGTAACAAAAACAGTAAGGGTGCATTTTTCTATTGGCTCTTACCATGACTTTGCTGATTTCGATGTGTTTGATACTGATTCTATTCACCATGGTAGATCTAATAAATATACTTTCATGCATAAGGGAAAGAAAATTGTGTTGCTTCCTATGACTCCCACTGAAATGGTCCACTTAGAACATGAGAAAAAGATTAATGCTAAGCAAAAAGGTGTTTTGAACTCTGAAAATCAGCAACCTATTAAGTTAAAAACTCCTACTTTGCTAGCCACTAAATCTGATCTTGATGAGTTACATGCCTCTGTTGGACTTTGCTATGCCTTAGTGTGCAAAAATGTTTTCTATTCCATTGATGATACGTCTATTTCTTTGCCACCGGCTATTGCTAACCTTTTGCAAGAGTATATGGATGTGTTTCCCTTTGAGATACCCCCTGGATTACCACCTGAGTTGCCTCCAGATTTTCAGGTTAGTTCCACCTTTAACATTTCAGATTTGAAGCCATATATGGGTGACGAAGATGAGATCGAGTCGAGGACGACTCCACTTCAAGAGGAGGAGGATGATGAGGACATCACTTCTATACATACAATGAATGGACCGATAACATGATCTGGTGCATGACAGCTAAATCTCCAGGTACGTTCTACCCTAGTCAATTGTGTTTCAGAGCTTACGCTTGGGGCCATGGATGTTTTGATGATTAGGTACCATGGAGAGAACCAGCAAGGACTTGGGAAAGGCTAAGGTGTTGAGGAGGAGCAGCAAGGGCGTCCACAACAGGAAGGAGATCAAGTCCGAGTCGGCTGCGACTCCATCTCGGGTTCCAGGACCAGTCTGCACTAAAATGGACGCCCAAGATGCATCCGGACTCCGATTGCGACGGGCTAGATATGGTTAGAAAGATAACGAGATTATCTAACCAACCCAACTGGTTCCACCCTAAAATTCATCTGGAGTCAATAGGAATCGTCGAAACAAGTCAGCGTTTAGATTCTATTTTGGTGCTGCGACACCGTCTGTTGGGCCGTTGGGCCGTGTATCGTGTCGAAGCCCATTAGGGGCGAGTCCAGGGGTCACGCACGCCCTAATACTCTATTTATTCAGCAGCCACCGCCATATTTAGGTTTGGGTTTTGCTTAGATCAATTCTGTCATCGAACAGTGTCGCTGTCATCGGCTTGTGAGACCCCATCCCGTAATCAATACAATTTTGGTTGCGTTTCTTTCCTGTTCTTGCTTGTGTTCTTGATTGCGCTTGCAGGGATAAGCCTTCGTCGCGAGGTCATTTGTGTGTCACGGGTGATAACCAACAGAGCTGTGGTGTAGTGATTGCGAGGAACCGTTCGCTCGGAGCCTTGGATCATCAATTTAGCGCGCCATGGCTGGGAGCTCGGCGAGCGGGTTGAGCGCGAGCTCTGGGAACGCCAGGGAGGGAGGTCGGAGGAGCCCGGCACGGCGACCATGGAGGAGAAACTCGGCGTGGCTTGTAGGGCATCGAGCAGAAAGGGCGCGCGGCTGGAGGAGCTCGGGAGGAGAGAGGAGCGCTCGGCGGCGAGATTTGTAGGAATCCAGGGGCGGCGGCTTGAGCGGCGGGAGGAAAAAAATCTAGGGAGGGGGCGGCGGGGATAAGGAGGAAGAAAGTAGTTCTTTTTTTAATTTCTCTCTTCATTTTTTACCAAAAATCATAGATATTTTTTTTTCAATCAAGATTTTTTTTAGCGACGAACAAAGAATTGATGCGCGATACGGTAAACGGCTATACACATTATTTTCTCGGATCACAAAACAGAAAGTCTGAGGTTTAAGATTCTGACGACATTTCATTTGGATAGTTTTCATGACTGCTTCGGGCAACACGAAAACGGACTGGATATCGGATACATTATTTGAGACAACATTGGTTTAGTCGAACTCGGATAAAAATTTATCCGTTGTCTAAACACAATCGATTTTATTATTTTACAGAGTGTGCTGAAGAATATATTGGATAATCTCCTCGCGCACGAGTTTTCTCGGATAGTGCGCGATTTAGATTGGTTTGCTCCAAACATTTCTGTCATCGAGTTTAGATAAATTTGTTCAGGATAAAATCATCTCAGTGGGTCGTGATAGTAGATGCGGCCCGATCTTCCGTGAGATACGATAACTTGATTATGTGGAGATCTCGACGTTGATTCTCACACCCTCACCTTCTGGCAAGCCGAAGCTACCAATGTAATATGAATATTATTGATGTTTATTCATGTTTATGGAATGCGAGAATAAATAGATTATTGATACATAATCATTGTTACCTTTATTCCTTTGTGTTCCTTTACTTTCTTATTTGCATTCATATTTATATGCTAAAATGATGAAGGTATGTCCTTCATCACCTTCATCTGAAGATCATTATATCTGAGAGGAAATAATGCTTCAAAGGATGAAGGTCTTTAACCATTAACAATTGTGTTGCCTTATCCTTGATTTATAACATTTGAGAACAAGTGACCAACAAATTCATTTTTTTCTTCTTTTGATCCTTAGTAAGGTTTGCAAAAAGAAAAGTTAAATCATCATTATCATCACTAGAGATACCCTCATCATTGAAAGTAGTGTATTTGGGGGTATCTCTAGAATGTGCCTTATTCTTTTTACCGTCCTTAGCCATGAGGAATTTGTGGCCGACTTGGGGAAGAGAATGCCCTTGTTGACGGCGATGTTGGCGGTGTTCTCGTCGGAGGAGGAGTCGGTGGAGCTCTCGTAGGAGTCCCATTCACTCCCTATGTGCGCCTCGCCACCCTTCTTCTTGTAGTATCTTTTCTTCTCCATCTTCTTCTTCCCTTTCTTATCATCGTCCCTGTCACTGTCACTTGTATATGGACATTTTGCAATAAAGTGACCGGACTTACCACACCTATAGCACACCCTCTTGGAACGGGGTTTGTAGTCCTTCCCCTTCCTTTGTTTAAGGATTTGCTGATAAGTGCCATCTCCTTGTTGTCGAGCTTGGAGGCGTCGATTGGGAGTCTACTTGGTGTAGACTCTTCTTCTCTTCTGTTGCTTTAAATGCAATGGGTTGCACCCCGGGTGTGGAGGTGGCGCCTTGCTCCAAGTTGACAATATGTTTGGAGTCTTTGGTCATAAGTTCAAAGCTCACAAACTTGCCAATTATCTCCTCAGGAGACATCTGTTTATATCTAGGATCTCCATGAATTAGTTGCACTTGAGTGGGATTACGAAAAACAAGAGATTTAAGAATAACCTTGACCATTTCATGGTCACCCACTTCGTGCTCCCAAGGTTGCGCACTTGATTGACCATTGTCTTGAGCCGGTTGTACATTGCTTGTGGCTCCTCTCCTTTGTTGAGAACGAACCGACCGAGTTCTCCCTCGATCGTTTTGTGCATGGTGATCTTGGTCACCTCGTCCCCTTCATGCGTCGTCTTGAGGACGTCCCAAATTTCTTTGGCATTTTCAACCCTTGCACCTTGTTGTACTCCTCTCGACTGTAACACTCCATTGCTCCCACACAATGAGTGTTACCAAAGACTCTTCCCACAAATTATATAAACATAAGAAAAGAAATGGTGACAGAAAGTAAAATAAAAATTCGGCAGCACCTCCCTTGAAACTAGCAAAACGGGAGGAACACAGAGTTTATACAGGATGTATAAGAAAGGTAATTCACAGTGTATAATCAGGATGCAAAGGTAGAAATAAACATTCAAGACCAAAAGAAAATGAAATCAGCCAACCAAAAATTTTGATCTCCATGAAGACTAGAACATATTAAACCCATGGCACACACTATTCCATAACAATCAACCCCCTTGACTTCAAATCCCTGATTAACAGCATTACTAAACAGTGGTATAATTATTTACGGGTGTAGTGACCGTGCTGCTACATCCCTCCTTCCCCCAAGCAAGGATCAAGTGCCAGCATCAAACAATGCAAGAGTGAGATGGCACATCTCAGCAAGTAAAATGATCAAACAACAATTTGACAATGTAAACAAACCGTGTTTTAACAACCACGTAGTTCACAACTTCCTTCTTGAATATAAAAATGCAGCAAGTAAACAAAATACCAATTACTCAGTTCCAAAATGTAACACAAAGTGAAGATCCACAATATCCACATAACCATAACAGGTTCCACATTCCACCCATGAATACACATGGGTACAGATGCAGTAATGACTTCTGCCTTTATACCTCTAAGGATATGAAGCTGCATCATACCCCTCCTTGGGCAACGTATGATGCTGATTGTACCGGTACGGTCGGACCATATGATCGTGACAAAACTTCCATGCAAAGGATGATGGATGCACTATGCATGACAACAACATGAGACCCCCAACCAACATGTGTTAAACAAAATCTTTCACTTCTTCAAAATGATAGTCAACACGTGTAACATGCTTGAACAACATCTTCAACATAAGTAAATAATGGAACATGAATAACTTCAAGCAACAATTCTCAAGATGGATTACGAGAATGAATAAATTTGACATGGATGTAATCAAGTATAGGACATATAAATCAACCAACGATATAAACCACCACTATTTTACTTGCCTTCACCGGGGGAATTTGGACAAAGCCCTAAGTGCGATCTGGAAGTCCACCACCTGTTTTTGACACCCAACTTAGTGCACAAATCCACATAACAAACGCTCATAAACGACGCCGCACCTACGCACAAGCGACTTATCACCCCATCACCCACCAACTGCAGCGGCACTGCTTGACAATTTCATATCTTTAAAATTATGACAGCAGTGGTAACAAATAAAAACTCCAGAAGCATCTACATAAAATTCCCCATAAGTTTTGTATTAAAATTATAATTAAATTCCAACATCTAATTAGCCCAAAACCATCCACAAGATACACCCTGCAATCTGTTTTTGGGCAGCAACCTAGCCGGGTTCAAACAGCGATATCTCCTAAAATATAACTCCGAATCGAGCGCATAAGTACTCGTTGGAAAGGTATGACAAAGCTCTACATGATTCTCATACGGATTACCACTAATTATCCACGAAAAATCCTCAAAAACTGATAATACTACTGCTGTTCGCCCACCCACAAAAATTCTGGACAGCACCTCTACCGATTCGCATAGGTAAACATGTAACCAATTGGATTGCAGCACAAATACAAAAAGGTAATCACAAAATCACCTTGAATTCTCCCTCCTTCCTTCCACCAAGATCCAATTGGACACTTGCACCAACGCGACGTAGATCCACGCGGGAAAGGGGCTGCACCTTGGGAGGGGAAGGGGGGCGGCTAGGATTGTTGTGGGGCTGCAAGAACTTGAGGGAGATGGAGATGGGGGGGTAGCCAAAGGAGACAAGAAAGGGGGGCGGTGGCCAAAACCAGGGAGGAGAGAGGGGGGCGGCTGCAAACTAGGGGGAAAGAAAAGGAGGGGGCGGCTAGGGTTGAGGGGGGAGGGGGAAGAGTGGCTCTCCATCGGATCTAGATCAACGGCCCAAAATCGCTCTCACGTCTGTGCTTCCGTCCCAAGCGTACAAGTCAAACAAATCTCTAGTGTTTTTCTGATGTCTGCCTCCTAAAATTCCAAACCCCAAAAGTACAAGACCCAGAAGAAAAAAACAAGAAAAGATAAACTTCAACTTCTCCTTTTTTGAAAATTGGGTATCACACTTTACCCCCCTAAAAAAGAATTCAACCTCGAATTCTGCCGCTTCTATCGGAACGACAAAAGAAAGATTAGCGAAAACAAAGAAGCTCACCCACAACGAATAGTTCGGGATATTTCTGCCGCATCAGCTCCTCAAGTTCCCAAGTAGCCTTGCGCTCAGACTGATTAGTCCACAAGACCTTAACATACTTAATTGATCTCCTTCTCATAACACGCTCTGAGGACTCCAAGATACGCACCGGACGACACTCCAGAGTCAGATCCTGCTGCACAACAATCGGTTACATTTTGATTTGATGGTCCAGATCCCGCAAGAACTTCCTCAACATAGAGACATGAAATACCGGGTGTACCCCTGCCATGGAATCCGACAATTGCAAGCGATAAGCCAAGCTGCCCACCCGGGCCAAGATAGTGAACGGTCCATTGTATCTCGGGCTAAGCTTCCCGGAGACATCGAACCGAACAACTCCCTTAGTAGGGGATACCCTGAGAAGGACTTGGTCACCCACTGCAAACTCCAAGTCCCGCCTCCTCACATCAGCATAACTCTTCTGACGGCTCTGAGCGGCCAAAATATTCTGATGAACTTCCTGAACCTTCTCCGATGTCTGTTGAACCCAATCAGGACCAACCAGAGATCTCTCTCCCAAAGTCTCCCAGCACAGAGGGGAGATACACCGCCTACCATATAAGGCCTCATATGGTGTCATCTTGACGTTAGCCTGGTAGCTGTTGTTATAAGCGAACTCGGCCAACGCGAGATGATCCTCCCAGCTACCCTTCCAAGACAGAACACAAGCATGCAACATATCTTCCAAGGTTTGGATAGTTTGCTCCGACTGACCATCAGTCTGAGGGTGAAAAGCGACACTAAGCGAGAGCTTGGTTCCCAATGCACTGTGAAGACTCTCCCAGAATTTGGATACAAATTTGGAGTCTCGATCAGAAACAATGGACTTAGGCACCCCGTGAAGCTTGATTACTTCCTTCATATACAAGGGAACCAACTCTGAAGCTGAATTTGTGGTCTTCATGGGAATAAAGTGCACAGACTTAGTCAAGCGATCCACTACCACCCAAATAGCATCCCTACCCTAAGGAGAACGAGGTAAGCCCACCACAAAATCCATGGTGATATGCTCCCACTTCCACTCCAGAATTTCCAATGGCTTCAATAAACCTGCAGGCCTCTTATGCTCGGCCTTCACGCGCTGACATACTTCACAGGCGGCCACATACTTAGAAACGTCAACCTTCATCTGCTTCCACCAGAAGTTTTGCTTCAAATCTCTGTACATTTTGGTTTCGCCAGGGTGAACGATGTAAGGCGTTTTATGAGCTTCTCTCAAGATATCCATCTTCACCTCTGATTTCTAAGGCACACAAAGGCGGCCCCTAAAACGAACCAAATCATTCTCATCAATGGTGAACTCCTTGGGTTTACCATCACCAACCCTCTTTCGAGCTTCATGCAATAAACGATCCTGCTGCTGAGCCGCACGAACTCTCTCCAGGAGGGAGGATTGAATAAGCATCCGAGTCTCCTCTCTAGCGGTGCCGACATAGCACAAAGCGACCCCCATACGGTCCAGATCTGCTATCAAAGGCAAGGCAGTTTTGGAACCCCAGACCTGCTAAGGGCATCAGCCACCACATTTGCCTTCCCCAGGTGATAATGAATGGACAAATCATAATCTTTAATCAATTCGAGCCACTGATGCTGCCTCAAATTCAGCTACTTCTGAGTGAAAATATACTTGAGACTTTTATGATCGGTGTAGATGTCGCAAGTCTCGCCATAAAGATAATGCCTCCACGATTTCAGAGCAAAGACCACCGCGGCCAATTCGAGATCATGAGTTGGATAATTCCCCTCATGCTTCCTCAACTGCCTTGAGCCATAAGCAATCACTCTGCGTTCCTGTATCAACACACAGCCAAGACCAATTCGAGAAGCATCCGTATAAACTGTGAAACGCTTACCACTCTCAGGCAAAGCTAGAATAGGGGCGTTCACCAACTTGTTCTTCAATGTCTGATAACTGACCTCGCAATTGCTAGACCAGACGAAAAGAACACCCTTCTCCAAGAGTCTAGTCAAAGGCTTAGCAATGCTGGAAAAATTTGGTACGAAGCATCGATAATATCCGGCAAGCCCCAAGAAACTTCGGATTTCAGAGACACTAGAGGGTCTCTTCCAGTCCATCACAGCCGCGATGTTCTTGGGATCAACCGCAATGCCCTGCTGATTAGTCACATGACCCAGGAAAGCCACTTCTGATAGCCAAAAGGCACACTTCTTCAATTTGCCATAAAACTGATTCTTCCTAAGAGCACTCAGAATGAGACGGAGATGGCGCTCATGCTCTTCCTCGGTTTTTGAATAAATCAGAATATCATCTAGGAACACGACCACAAAGTCGTCCAAGAACTCATGTAACATCATATTCATTGCTTCCATAAAAGTAGCAGGGGCATTAGTTAAGCCAAAAGACATGACTATGAACTCGTAATGCCCATACCTAGTGCAAAACGCTGTCTTCTCAATATCCTCCTCACGAATCCTCAATTGATGATAACCAGAGTTCAAATCAATTTTGGAGAACACCTAGGCACCCCTCAACTGTTCAAAGAGAACCTCAATACGGGGTAGCGGATATTTATTCTTGATTGTCACTTGATTCAAAGCACGATAATCCACACATAACCTCTTGTTTTTATCCTTCTTGTCAACAAACAATACTGGGGAAGCCCATGGCGACCTGCTAGGCCTAATGAAACCCTTAGCCAGCAGATCATCCAATTATCGCTTCAATTCAACCTGCTCCTTTGGAGCCATCCGATACGGGGCCTTATGAATAGGCTGCATACCCGGAATCAGTTTGATTTCAAAAGCTGCATCGCGCTCCGGTGGAATGCCTGGAAGCTCTGCTAGAAATACGTCGGCAAAGTCACACACCACACAGATGTCTTGCACCCGCAAGGTAGCCTCACTCTCCACCACCATGGAGAAAAACATTCCCGACTTACTTGACCGACGATCCGGAAGCGATTGCGACAACAAGGATAACGTGAACTTTGGAGAACTTCCCAAGAATACCACCTCCCTACTCGATGGCGCCTACAATAACATTGTCTTCCAAAAACAAGAAATAACTGTGTGATACTAAGATAACCAATCCATACCCAAGATAACATCAAATGCCCCCAGGGAAATCACAACAAGATTAGCTGAAAAGACCTCATCAGCAAGAATGACGGAACAACCCTGACAAACTGAACAGCTACTAATGGAGCCATTAGCAGAACTAACCATAATTGGGTGACCCAACCTCTGCACCGAAAGACCAGCCCATGACACAAAATTCTACGAAACAAACGAATAGCTAGCGCCAGAGTCAAAAAGAGCATGGGCCACAAACAATCAACTGAAATCGTACCTGTCACCACGTCTCCCTGCTCTCTGCCATCCGCAGAGGTAGCGCATAAGCTCCGGAAATACCCGCAGAAGAGGAAGTTCCCAGAGTGAAGTTAAGAACCCCACTGAGTCGACGGATGAGGCAGACGTGGAGCTCCAAACTGAGGTGGTATAGGAGTAGTCGGTGCAGAAGTAGGCGTGGCCAAATACTGAGGATAACCCTGCATAGGGACGAACTGAGTCCCGGGCACATAGAACTGCTACGGAGGAAGTGGTACTGAAAACTGCGGCTCAGCGCTTGACATCACGTTGACAGTGCCCTGAGAAAAGGAAGAAGTCACTGGCTCCCATCTAAGCTTCCCATTGGGATTCCTCCTACACACCACATCCTTGTGGTCTTGGCTGCCGATAGAGCACCTGCCACTCCACTGACACTCGGCACGACGATGCGCATCACCACAACGGAAACACACCAGCCCTAGCCCGGGCTTAGGAATAGCCTAATACCTCTAAGTACTTCCTCCTGAAGTACCCGATTTAGAGGGTTTGCCATAGTAGGGGTGGTGGCGCTGGTGTTGTGACTTGCTCCTCTTGTGGGCTGGACCCCCAGTGTTGCCCCTCCTCGCGTCCTGGCCACGAGGCTGATCAAGACCCGAAGACTTCTGTGACTCCATGGTGTACTGGTGTTGCATCTCCACACCCAATGCCTGCTCCACTGTAGTACAGAAATCCACCAACGGAATGGCTCCCAGAGCATGCCTGATAGAAGGTTTCAGGCCATGACGGAACTAGCTTGCCTTCTCCATCTCATTGTAAGCCACATGAGGAACAAAGCGGACCATCTTGTTAAAGCCCACTTCATACTCTATGATGGACTTCTTCTCTTGCTTGTAGGACTGCAAATCAATCTTCATTTTCTCCAGGAAGGTGACCGGGTAGAACCTCCTCTCAAACTGCCAGATGAAAACATCCCAGGATAGGACTCCTAGTGAAGAGGAGTGAGCTGCCTGCACGCCTCTCCACCAAATTTGAGCCTCTCCCTTGAGCAGCTGTGTGCCAAAGCGAACACGATCACCATACACAATCTCAAAGACGTTCATCTTATCCTCCACATAAGTTAGCCAATCCGCCGCCTCGACCGGAGTACCACTGCCATCAAAAGTGTCCAACTTCATGCCCATCCACTGCATCAGAGAAAGACCACTGACGGGAAGGGGCACCTCAGCCCCGCCACCTGGAGCAGCACCCGCAGGGACAGCGCCCTCGGGCACTCCACCTCCAGCACCCTGAGCAGCACCCACAGGGGCAACAGGAATAGCTTGCCTCAGAATGTCCAACTCCTGCTGCATGGCCTGCATCACGGCTAACATTGCCGCTGGACTCATAGAATCCCCACTAGGAACTGGCGGGCTGCCATGAGCCCTACGAGGCAGCATAGCTACAGCCACAGGAGTAAGTAAATAAGTAAATAAGATTGGCATAGCACCTCATCAAATAATGTCAAACCAGCACTGACAATAACATAATATATCAATAGTAAAGCAGGAAACCCATCCTACATGTGCAGTGTGTCAATTTATTATTATTCCACTTGCTAGGACCTACAACTTATCCCTCTGATACCAACTGTAACACCCCATTGCTCCCACACAATGAGTGTTACCAAAGACTCTTCCCACAAATTATATAAACATAAGAAAAGAAATGGAGACAGAAAGTAAAATAAAAATTCGGCAGCACCTCCCTTGAAACTAGCAAAACGGGAGGAACACAGAGTTTATACAGGATGTAAAAGAAAGGTAATTCATAGTGTATAATCATGACGCAAAGGTAGAAATAAACATTCAAGACCAAAAGAAAATGAAATCAGCCAACCATAAATTTCGATCTCCATGAAGACTAGAACATATTAAATTCCTGGCACACACTATTTCATAACAATCAACCCCCTTGACTTTAGACCCCTGATTAATAGCATTACTAAGCAATGGTATAATTATCTAGGGTGTAGTGACCGTGCTGCTAATTCCCTCCTTCCCCCAAGCAAGGATCAAGTGCCAGCATCAAACAATGCAAGAGTGAGATGGCACATCTTAGCAAGTAAAATGATCAAACAACAATTTGACATTGTAAACAAACCGTGTTTTAACAACTATGTAGTTCACAACTTCCTTCTTGAATATAAAAATGCAGCAAGTAAACAAAATACCAATTACTCAGTTCCAAAATGTAACCCAAAACCATCCACAAGATACACCCTGCAATATGTTTTTGGGCAGCAACCTAGCCGGGTTCAAACAACGATATCTCCTAAAATATAACTCCAAATCGAGCGCATAAGTACTCATTGGAAAGGTATGACAAAGCTCTACATGATTCTCATACTGATTACCACTAATTACCCATGAAAAATCCTCAAAAACTGATAATACTACTGCTATTCGCCCATCCACAAAAAATCTGGATAGCACCTCTACTGATTCGTATAGGTAAACATGTAACCAATTGGATTGCATCACAAATACAAAAAGGTAATCACAAAATCACCTTGAATTCTCCCCCTTTTCTCCCTCCTTCTTCCTTCCACCAAGATCCAATTGGAGACTTGCACCAACGCGATGTAGATCCACGCGGGAAAGGGGCTGCACCTTGGGAGGGGAAGGGGGGCGGCTAGGATTGTTGTGGGGCTGCAAGAACTTGAGGGAGATGGAGATGGGGGGCAGCAGCCAAAGGAGACAAGAAGGGGGGTGGGCGGCAGCCAAAACTAGGGAGAAGAGAGGGGGGCGGCTAGGGTTGAGGGGGGGAAAGAGTGGCTCTCCGTCGGATCGAGATCAACTGCCCAAAATCGCTCTCACGTCTGTGCTCCCGTCCCCAACGTACAAGTCAAACAAATCTCTACTATTTTTTTGATGTCTGCCTCCTAAAATTCCAAACCCCAAAAGTACAAAACCCGGAAGAAAAAAATAAGAAAAGGTAAACTTCAACTTCTCCTTTTTTTGAAAATTGGGTATCGCATCAACATAAGGAAGCAAGGAGTATAGAGGTTCCTTGGGAATTAAAATGCCTTATTTGGACGGCCTCGTCGGAGTCGTAGTCCTCGTCGCCCACCTGTGGTGCCTGCGCTCCAAACTCAACAATATCCCATATGCTTTTGTGGAGTGAGGTTAGATGATGCCTCATTTTATCACTCCACATACAATAATCTTCACCATCAAAATATGGTGGTTTTCCTAGGGGTACCGAAAGTAAAGGAGCGCGTTTAGGAATGTGAGGATAGCAAAGAGGCATCTTACTATACTTCTTACGCTCTTGGCGCTTCGAAGTGGTAGACTCGGTGCCGCAGGTGGAAGGTGATGAAGAGTCAGTCTCATAGTAGACCACCTTATTCATTTTTCTTCTTGTCACCCTTCCTATGTGACTTGATGGAGCCGGTGGACTCCTCCTTGTGCTTGTCACCGGCCTCCTTTGATGGAGTCCTTTCATCGTTCTTCCTTCCCAAGGCTTTGGGCTTTTCGTCGGTGACCATCTCCCTCTTGGCGTGTTCTCCCGACATCACTTCGAGTTGTTAGACTCTAATGAAGCACTGGGCTCTGATACCAATTGAAAGTTGCTTAGAGGGGGGTTGAATAGGCGAAACCTGAAAATTATAAACTTTGAACACGCACTATGCCCGGGGTTAGTGTTAAAAATAATTCGGAGTGTGGAAGATAATTCTCCTTGCTATGAGTTGCTTAATCAATGCGGATAACCTTGGGAGCAAACTCAAATCAATATGAGCAAGGGAACTTTAGAGAGAGGAAAGGGGGAAACAAATCGAGTGGAGATCAACACAAATGAACACGGCGATTTATTTACCGAGGTTCGGTTCCAAAGAACCTAGTCCCCGTTGAGGAGGTCACAAAGGCCAGGTCTATTCCAACCCTTTCCCTCTCCCAATCGAACACTCAGACCAGTTGAGTGCTTCTCCTTAATCACATGGGTCACTAAGACCCCGCAAGGATCACCACATAATTAAGTGTCTCTTGCTAGCTTTACAAAGCACTTAGAAGAATTAGAGTGAGAAGAAGAAACCAATCCAAGCAACAAGAGCAACAAAAGAAACACAAATGACCCTCTCTCAAGTCAATAAGCACTTGAGTTGATTTTGGAACTTGGAGAGGATTTGATTCTTTGATTGTGTCTTGGAGTGTATGTGTTTGCTCTAGTATTAAATGTGAAGTTCTAAAAACTTGGATTGCTTGAATGGTGGTGGTTGGGGGTATTTATAGCCCCAACCACTAATCCAGCCGTTGTTTTCGATGGGTACACCGGACAGTCCAGTGGTGCACCGGACATGGCACTGTTCACTGTCCGGTGCGTGCCACATCAGCCGACCGTTAGGGTGTGGAGTAGTTGACCGTTGATGTCCTTTGTTGTCTTGCGGCACCGGATAGTCCGGTGGCACACCAGACAGTCCAGTGTGTTCTAACTTTGCAGTTCTGACTTTTGCATTATTCACTGTTCCTCTCGTTAGCACAGTCGACCGTTGGCGAAGTTGACCATTGCTCCGGTGGCACACCAGAAAGTCTGGTGGCACACCGGACAGTCCGGTGATTTTTAGTGGAGTGGCTCTGAGAAAACCGAGAGTGGCCAATTCATGAGGTTCCTTGGCTTGGGCACCGGGCAGTGTCCGGTGCGCCACTGGCTGCATCTATACTTGTTTTTGCTCCAAATTTTGTAAAGTTCCCCAACTCATTTTCTTTGTTGGTTTATGTTGATCTTTATGCTCCTGAGACTAATGACAACTGGGCAGACTAGTTAGTCCATGTGGTTTGTGATGGACGTCAAACACCAAAATTGATTATAGGAAATGGTTAAGCCCATTTCCCTTTTCAAATGGTCAACCAAGTCCGTAACCTCGGGAGCACCAAGTGGGATGACCATGAAATGGTCAAGGTTATTCTTAGATCTCTTGTTTTCATAACCCCACTCAAGTGCAACTAATCCATGGAGATCCTAGATATAAACAGATGTCTCCTGATGAAGTCATCGCGAAGTTTGTGAGCTTTGAACTTATGATCAAAGATTCCAAACACATTGTCAACTTGGAGCAAGGCGCCACCTCCACCGGAGGTGCAACCCGTTGCATTCAAAGCAACGGAAGAAAAGAAGGAAGAGTCTACACCAAGTAACACCTCCAAGCTCGACAATGAGGAGATGGCTCTTATCATCAATAGCTTTCGAAAAATCCTTAAGCAAAGGAAGGGGAAGGACAACAAACCCCATTCCAAGAGGGTGTGCTACAGGTGTGGTAAGTCCGGTCACTTTATTGGTAAATGTCCATATACAAGTGATAGTGATAGGGACGACGACA
Organism: Zea luxurians; assembly: GCA_029449295.1. Lineage (NCBI taxonomy): Eukaryota > Viridiplantae > Streptophyta > Magnoliopsida > Poales > Poaceae > Zea > Zea luxurians. The sequence goes on from JAOPSE010000011.1 coordinate 80,503,571, forward strand.
AGAAAGGGAAGAAGAAGATGGAAAAGAAAATATATTACAACAAGAAGTAGGGTGGCAAGGCGCACGTGGGGCAGGAATGGGACTCCAACGAGAGCTCCACCGACTCCTCTGACGAGGACGCCGCCAACATCGCCGTCAACAAGGGCCTTCTCTTCCCCAACATTGGCCACAAATGCCTCATGGCTAAGGAGAGCAAAAAGAAGAAGGTACATTCTAGAGATACCCCCAAATACACCACTTTTGATGATGAGGGTAGCTCTAGTGATGATAATGATGATTTAACTTCTATTTTGACAAACCTTACCAAGAATCAAAAGAAAAAGATTAATGAATTGATAGAAACCATTAATGAGAAGGATGATATCTTGGAATGCCAAGAGGACTTGCTCGTTAAGGAAAATAAAAAATCTGTCAAGCTAAAAAATGCTTATGCTCTTGAAGTAGAAAAATGTGAAAATTTATCTAAAGAGATTGATATTTACAATGATTGAATTTCTTGTCTTAGAACTGAAAATGCTAGTTTAATTGCTAAGATTGAAGAATTGAATGCTTGCATGTTTCTACATCTACTATTGAGCATGTCACTATTTGCACTAGATGTAGAGATGTTAACATTGATGCTATGAATGATCACCTTGCCATGGTTAAAGAAAACAAATGATCACATAGCTAAATTAAATGCTAAAATTGACGAGCATGAGTTAGAAAATGAAAATTTTAAATTTGCTCGTAGCATGCTTTATAATGGTAGACGCCCTGGCATTAAGGATGGCATTGGCTTCCAACAAGGAAGCCAAAGCAACATCAAGCTTAATGTCCCCAAGAACAGCCCATCTAACTTTGTAAAGGGCAAGGCTCCCATGGTTCAGGATAGAGAGGGTTACATTTTGTATCCTGAAAACTATCCTGAGCACAAAATTAGAAAAAATCATGCTAGAAAATCTCATACTGTTTCTCATCATGCTTATATGTATAGTAATGAGGCTTCTAGCTCTAGGCATTCAACTCATATCAAAATGCCTAAAAAGAAAAGTGTCAATGCATCAAATGAACATATCATTACATTTAAGACCTTTGATGCATCTTTTGTGCTTACTAACAAATTAGGAAAGGTAGTTGCCAAATATGTTGGGGGCAAACACAAGAGTCCTAAGACTTGTGTTTGGGTATGTGAAAGGACCCAAGACCGTTTGGGTACCTAAGAACAAGGCCTAAATTTATTTTGTAGGTTTATGCATTCGGCAGGACAAGTTGGATAATCGATAGCGGGTGCACAAACCACATGACATGGGAGAAAAGAATGTTCTCCTCATATGAGAAAAATGATGATCCCCAAAGAGCAATCACATTCAGGGATGAAAATCAAGGTTTGGTCAAAGGTTTGGGTAAAATAGCTATATCTTCTGACCATTCCATTTTCAATATTTTTCTTGTAGATTCTTTAGATTACAACTTGTTTTCTGTTTCTCAATTATGCAAAACGGGTTACAACTGTCTTTTTACTGAAGTTGGTGTTACTGACTTTAGAATAATCGATGATTCGGTAGCTTTTAAGGGAGTGTTAGATGGTCAGCCATATTTAGATGATTTTAATGATAACAATGCTGAAATAGACACTTGCTTAATTGCTAAGTCTAATATGGGCTGTGATGAGGACATCCTCCACTATTACCCGTTGGCAAAGACGCAATTGACCCAGTTGGCCCAATTGTAGTCGGACGGCGACCGTGTGAGCCTCAGAATTATCCCACCTTGCTTAACTTGGGAGGAGGGAGCCACTTTAAAAGGGAGAGCCACCCTTCCCCCATTAGACTAGTCTTTTGGGGCGATTGGGCCTTTCCTTGAGTTGGGTGTGCTTAATGAACTGTTGGGCTCCGGGCAACCCTAATTTGTTGGGCCTCGACCAACCCCACCTGGGCTGGGTGTATCATCTGGTATCAGAGCTAGGGCCCATTTAAGAAGGTGGGAATGATGAGGACATCCTCCACTATTACCCATTGGTAAAGACGCAATTGGCCCAGTTGGCCCAATTGTAGTCGGACGGCGACCGTGTGAGCCTCAGAATTATCCCACCTTGCTTAACATGGGAGGAGGGAGCCACTTTAAAAGGGAGAGCCACCCTTCCCCCATTAGACTAGTCTTTTGGGGCGATTGGGCCTTTCCCTAAGTTGGGTGTGCTTAATATACTGTTAGGCTCCGGGCAACCCTAATTTGTTGGGCCTCGGCCAACCCCACCTAGGCTGGGTGTATCAGGCTGGCTCTGGCATCGCCGACTTGCTCATGTTGGGATGAAGAATCTTCACAAGCTTCTAAAGGGGAGCACATTTTAGGACTAACAAATGTTCATTTTAAGAAATACATGATTTGTAGCGCATGTCAAGCAGGGAAGCAAGTTGGAACTCATCATCCACACAAGAACATCATAACGACCGAAAGGCTGCTTGAGCTACTCTATATGGATCTATTCGGCCCGATCGCTTACATAATGTTGGGGACTTGTTCTCAAATGCTTCGGATTAAGAACAAGGCAACATAGAAAGTGTTAAATGTTAAGCTCTTTCGTCCTCAAAAACATTATATCCCTTCGGATATAATGAATCTCGGACGAAGATTACAAAGGAAAAGATTTTCATAAGATCAATTAACGGTAAAAAAAAGAACACATATATAAAATACAAATAATGGTTTGAGTATTATCATCAACCTATCTTTATTGCCAAATTCATGAAAACAAATTACAAGTGTACCTTCGGATTGATGGAAAGTAAAGATGCAAACGCGATGTGAAAAAGCGTGTGCCAGGTCAGCATGAACAGTACGGGAGCACTATTCATCTATTTATAGGCACGGGACGCAGCCCATGTAAAATTACAATCATGCCCTTTACATTTGACAATAACTTTATAACAATCCTTTGGGGTTTAACTTGACTTTTCATCTTTAAGTCGGTTCCTCTTTTTTGCCGTTATGCCGAAGCTTTTCTACACGTAGCTTCGTGATCGTCTTATCCTTCGTTATGGTCGCTTTCCAGCCCAGTCAAGCTTCGTCTTGACCATGCTTTTGCACACCCGCAACCTGACTCCGAAGGTACCTGTTCACATGTTTCACTCGGAAAATATTGTCAAATCATGTTTTTTGAGGACCTTCGGAAGCCGAAGGCCCCCAACACATAAGCATCGGCTCGAGTAAGTATTGCCTTGTTATTGTGGATGATTATTCTCGCTTCACTTGGGTATTCTTTTTGCAGAAAAAATCTCATACCCAAGAAACCTTAAAGCGATTCTTGAGATGGGCTCAAAATGAGTTCGGATTGAGAATCAAAAAGATTAGAAGCGACAATTGGACGGAGTTCAAGAACTCTAAAATCGAAGGATTTCTTGTGGATGAGGGCATCAAGCATGAGTTCCCTTCTCCCTACACACCTCAACAAAATGGTGTAGTGGAGAGAAAGAATAGAACTCTATTGGACTTGGCAAAGACCATGCTTGATGAGTACAAGACACCAGATTGGTTTTGGGCGGAGGCGATTAACACCGCCTGCTACTCCATGAACTGACTCTACCTTCACCGAATCCTCAAGAAAACATCGTATGAACTCCTCACTAGTAAAAAGCTCAATGTTTATTACTTTAGAGTTTTTGGGAGCAAATGCTTTATTCTTATTAAAAGAGGTAGAAATTCTAAATTTGCTCCTAAAGCAGTAGAAGGCTTTTACTTGGTTATGACTCAAACACAAGGGCATATAGAGTCTTCAACAAGTACACTAGATTAGTTGAAGTTTCTTGTGACATTGTGTTTGATGAGACTAATGGATCCCAAGTGGATGTGTGTCCAAAAGAATTTGAAGAACCCCACAAGCACAAGATCAGTTATCGTCTTCCATACAAGCATCTCCACCAAATCAAGATGAGGAAATGGCTCAAGAAGAAGAGAATGCTGACCAAGACGATGAGCCACCTCAAGAGGGGGACATTGATCAAAGGGGAGATGAAGATGATAAAGACAAGGAACATTATTAAGAAATTCAAGATCAAAGACCACCACACCTAAGAGTCCACCAAGCAATTCAAAGGGATCACCCCATCAACTCCATTCTTGGTGACATCCATAAGGGAGTAACCACTCGATCTCGAGTTGCTCATTTTTGTGAACATTACTCTTTTGTGTCTTCTATTGAGCCATACAGGATAAAGGATGCACTAAGAGATCCGGACTGGGTGGTGGCAATGCAAGAGGAGCTCAACAACTTCACGAGGAATGAGGTATGGCATTTAGTTCCACGTCCTAACCAAAATGTTGTAGGTACCAAGTGGGTATTCCACAACAAGCAAGATGAGCATGGCATGGTGACTAGGAACAAAGCCCGACTTGTTGCCAAGGAATACTCACAAGTCAAAGGTTTGGATTTTGATGAAACCTATGCACCCGTAGCTAGGCTTGAGTCAATTCGTATATTACTTGCCTATGCTACTTACCATGGCTTTAAGTTGTATCAAATGGACGTGAAGAGTGCCTTCCTCAATGGCCCTATAAAGGAAGAGTTGTATGTTGAGCAACCTCTCGGCTTTGAAGATAGTGAGTACCCTTTACATGTTTATAAGCTCTCAAAGGCTCTTTATGGGCTCAAACAAACCCAAAGTGCATGGTATGAATGCCTAAGAGACTTTCTTCTCACTAATGGCTTCAAAGTTGGTAAGCTGTCCCTACTCTCTTCACTAAAACAATAGCTAAAGACTTGTTTATATGCCAAATTTATGTTGATGATATTATATTTGGGTCTACTAACAAGTCATCTTGTGAAGAGTTTAGTAGGATCATGATACAGAAATTCGAGATGTCTATGATGGGGGAGTTGAAGTATTTCCTTGGATTTCAAATCAAGCAACTCCAAGAGGGGACCTTCATTTGCCAAACTAAATACATTCAAGATATACTCAAGAAGTTTGGAATGAAGAATGCCAAACCCATCAAAACTCCCATGGGAACAAATGGGCATCTCGACCTCGACACAAGAGGTAAATCTGTAGATCAAAAGGTATACCGGTCGATGATTGGATCTTTACTCCATTTATGTGCCTCACGACCGAATATTATGCTTTCTGTATGCATGTGTGCAAGGTTTCAGGCAAATCCTAAGGAAGTTCACCTAAGGGCCGTAAAAAGAATCATGAGATATTTAGTTTACACTCCTAAGTTTGGGCTATGGTACCCCAAGGAATCTACCTTTGATCTAATTGGGTATTCCGATGCCGATTATGCCGGATGTAAAATTGATAGGAAGAGCACATCAGGGACTTGTCAATTTCTGGGAAGATCCCTGGTGTCTTGGGTTTCAAAGAAATAAAACTCAGTAGCTTTATCCACCGCCAAAGCCAAGTATATTGCTGCAGGACATTGTTGTGCACAACTACTTTGGATGAGACAAACCCTTAGGTACTATGGCTACAAGTTGAGCAAAGTCCCTCTCCTATGTGATAATGAGAGTGCAATCCGCATGGCGGATAATTCCGTTGAACACAGCCACACTAAGCACATAGACATCCGGTATCCCTTTTTGAGAGATCACCTACAAAAGGGGGATATCGAAATTGCTTATGTTAGCACCCACAACCAATTAGCCGATATATTTACCAAGCCCCTAGATGAAAAGACTTTTAGCAATCTTAGGAATGAGCTAAACATCTTAAATTCTCGGAACTTTGATTGAAATCTTGCACCCATTGCTTATTTATTTACCTTTGATCATGTCTCTTTCATTTGGTACAAATGCATATTTCTTATTCTTCTTGTGCCAAAGCTAAGACTAATGTGCTTCCATGAGTATCTCAATGATTAGTCTTAGATTGAAAGGAAAATAGAGTATTCGGCAAAGGCAAGGCTTCCACTACGACTCTATCGGTATCATTTATCCTTTGCCCTACTCATGAACTTTTACTCATATACTTTTACAAAGGGGGAGAGAATAATAGGCCTCTAATGTTTCTTCATTTTTGGCGCTTAATACCAAACGGGGAGAAATTATTAGGCCCAAAGCAAAAGAACTGCACCACCACCCTGTTTTCTAATAACTTTTTCAAAAAGGGGGAGAGAATATTCAAACCGCAAAAACCCTCTTGACAGCTAAGGGGAGAACTTCTTCAGGGGGAGCTTTTATTTAGCCAAAGGAAAAGCATTTGAAACAGGGGGAGAATTTTCAAAATATTTAAAATATTTTTAGAAATCATATTATTATACCATTGGCTATTTGCAAAAGAATTTGAAAAGACATTTCCAAAAGAATTGCAAAAACAAGCTAAGTGGTGCAAACGTGGTTGAAAATGTTAAACTAGATCAAAGCAACCATGTATACATAGAAATTCTTTCAATTGGTTCAATTCAAAGTAACTTATGCACATCTCACAAATTACAAACTAGTTACATTTCTTCACCTTGTATTTGCTTTGGTTTGTGTTGGCATCAATCACCAAAAAGGGGGAGATTGAAAGGGAAATGGCCTCAACATTTTCTATAATTGATTTTGGTGTTTGACGCCCATCACAAACCATATGGACTAACTAGCTTGCCTAGTGAATATTTTTAAAAGGTGCATAAAGTTCACATTAAGATACAACAAAAATGAGTTGGGGAATTCTACAAAGTTTGGAGCATACAAGTTTTGGTGTAGCCAGTGGCGCACCGGACACAGTCCGGTTCCCAGGTCGAAGCACCTCGCGAACTGGCCGTTCTCGGTTTTTCTCGGAGCCACTCCACTAAAATTCACTGGACTGTCCGGTGCACCACCTGTTGGGGGTATTCTTCGTAGCCGAAGATCCGAAAAGAGGAAAACACCTTCAGCAGGATCCTTTCAGGAACAGCGCCGAAGTTATCACCGATAGAGCTTCGGCACAATGACAAGACTCAAGACGAAGGGGGCGAACCGACTTAAGGATCAAATGACTCAAAGACCCATGATGTTTTGTGTTAGTATTGTAATTGATTATAAAGGGGATAAATGTAATTTCACATAAGCTGTGTCCTGTGCCTATAAATAGATGAACAGTACCCCTATACTGTTCACGCAATCTTGTAATTGTTGACGCATCACACTGGAATTATTGTTTTCTGTCAAGGAGAAGGTATAAACGTACTCAAATGTCATGTTTTAATATTCAGATCCATATAATGAGATATAAGAATAATGTTATCTGCTTCTAACATATGTTTTACACGTTATGCTTCATTTTACATTGTTCTATAAACCTAATCACGAAGGTATGACCTTCGTGATATTTAATCTGCGACCTTCGTCCGAAGTTCATTAAATCCTTGGGGAGATAATGCTTCAGCGGATGAAGGGCATTAACATTTAACATTTTTATGTTGCCTTGTTCTTAATTCATAGCATTTGAGAACAAGTCCCCAACATTGGCGCCCACCTTCGGTGAACTCAGTTCCACTTTCTGAGCTAATGGCTTCGGTCAACAACCAAGCTGGAGTTGCTTCGACTACGAAGCTGGTGCTCCCTATAACAGGTGGATCATCCTCAGAACCGGCCAACAAGAAGCAGAAGAAGGAGGCACAGAGAAGGGTACAACATGTCGGGGTGCAGGGACCCTTCATCAAGTCAAGATGGTCTCACATCCCAATTACTTTCTCCCAAGAGGACCTTCAGCTCAAGGATTATCCTCACAATGATGCCATGGTTATTTCTTGTGTTATCAAAGGCTTTCTGGTCCACAATGTTTTGGTTGATACAGGCAGTGCAGTGGATATTATATTTGCTAAGGCCTTCAGACAAATGCAAGAGCCAGAAGATAAGATTCATGATGCTACACACCCTCTCTGTGGCTTCGGAGGAAGACAAATTGTAGCACTAGGCAAGATCACGATGCCAGTGACCTTCGGATTTGTTAACAACACCAGAACTGATCAAGTTGTGTTTGATATTGTCGACATGGAGTATCCCTACAATGCAATCATTGGTCGTGGAACACTCAATGCTTTTGAAGCAATTATTCATCCAGCATATCTTTGCATGAAGATACCTTCGGATCAAGGACCTATTGCTATTCATGGGAGTCAGGAAGCTGCCAGAAAGGCTGAAGGGAACTAGACAGATTCGAAGGCAATCCATAGTATAGATGGAGCCGAAGCTTGTGAGCAGTACAAGTACAGAAGGGAGAAGGCTGCTTTGGCCGATCAGCTGAAGCCCATGCTTCTATGTGAAGATATTGCAGAGCAGAAGGTGCTGCTGGGATCTCAATTGTCTGAAGAGCAGGAGAAAACCCTGATAAGGTTTTTGTTCAACAACAAAGATGTCTTTGCATGGTCAGCCAATGATCTCTGTGGTGTTAACAGGGATGTCATTGAACACTCGCTCAATGTTGATCCATCCTTTAGACCCAGAAAGCAGAGGCTTCGGAAAATGTCTGATGACAAAGCCGAAGGTGCTCGGAATGAAGTGAAAAGACTTCTTAGCGCTAGAGTCATCAGAGAAGTGAAATACCCAGAATGGCTAGCCAACACTGTTATGGTAAAGAAGGCCAATGGTAAATGGAGGATGTGTATTGATTTTACTGATCTCAACAAGGCTTGTCCGAAGGATGAGTTTCCATTACCAAGGATTGATTCTCTAGTAGATGCAGCAGCTTCATCAGAGCTTATGAGTCTGCTAGATTGTTATTTAGGCTATCATCAAATTTGGATGAAGAAAGAGGATGAGCCGAAAACCAGCTTCATAACCCCTAGTGGAACATATTGTTATCTTCGGATGCCTGAGGGGCTCAAGAATGCTGGAGGAAGCTTCAGTAGAATGACAGCGAAGGTTCTCCATTCTCAGATAGGCAGAAATGTGCTAACCTATGTTGATGATATTATAGTAAAAAACACGAAACAAGAAAATCATATCGCTGATTTGTAGGAGGCATTTGCTAATTTTAGACAAGCTAGTTTGAAGCTGAATCCAGAGAAGTGTGTCTTCAGAGTGAAGAAGGGGAAATTCCTTGGTTGTCTGGTTTCAACAAAAGGAATCGAAGCTAATCCAAATAAAATCGAAGCTATTCTTCGGATGGAGCCGACGAGCACAAAGAAGGGGGCTCAACAGCTAACAGGAAGACTGGCATCTCTGAATCAATTCATATCTAGATCAGCAGAGAGAAATCTACCATTCTTTGAAGTGCTGAAGTCAGCCGAAGTCTTTCAATGGGGATCAGCTCAGCAGAAGGCCTTCGAAGAGCTGAAGCAGTATCTGATAGATCTAACGACTCTAACTCCACCAGTGCCAGGGGCTCCTCTGTTGTTGTATGTGGCAGCTTCGCACTCAGCAGTTGTGGCGGAACCGCCCGAATTATTCCAACTTAAGTGCCTAAGTCCCACCTTAAAGGCTAGACCACACTTAAATGGGAATAACCCGTCAATCCCTCGGATCTAGTCCGACGAGGCCACTGACAGGATCAAGTACCACAATCTCACTCGAAGGTGAGTCACAGAGCAAATACAATAAAGCATAAAACCATGCATGTAAGAGTATTAAAATTATTACATCACCGTCGGAGTTTTGCAAAAGTAGTCATAATTGTTCGAAGTGCAGCGGAATGAAACTAACGATAAATAAACAGAGAGATGGGGAAGCCTGTCCCATCACTCCTCATGCTCCTCCTCAGCCGAGGTAGGGTCCCAATCGACAGTCCAACCCGGTGGTAAGGTGGACGGCCAAGTCACTCCAGCAACCATGTCCTCCAGAGAACCTGTAAAATTATGCCACAAGCAAGGCTGAGTATACTAATACTCAGCTAGACTTACCCGGTGTGAGGAGTCTACTCCTCTACCTCTAGACATGCAGCTGTTTGGCTGTGGGGTTTGGTTGCCAAAAGCACTAGCTGAGTTTCTAGATCAAGTTTTACTTCGTCATGTTAAGTGTGACTCTCTTAAGGCTAAAAGTGTACTATCTACTCATACATAGCAGCAAACATTATTAGCAATCAACATCTTATATCAACTCATCATATTTCCACTTGTTACTCAATGCAGTAAAATGGATCAAGCAGTCTCATTAGCTGCGAGAAGCAGACGATTCGAATCGAGTTTTTATCCTTGCAAGGTAAACCTAAACACACGACGTGGAGAGGCACTCCGTCCCCACACACATCAACCGTCCCTATCGATTCCCTGGCAACAGATCAGGGCTCACCGCCTTGGCGTACAATGCCTCACTGACCCCGAATGCCGTCGTGCAGTGACCGCACTTGTACCCACCATAACCGGAATGGGAGACCACGTCTCAGGTCGCGTGAGGGGTAAAGTCTGCGGGCAGGTTCACTCAGGTACTAGGCTTACCGATTTACCATATTTCTCGGTATGTGTTTAGTACGTTCAAACGCTTGACACAGGTATCCGCACGTTAATCCTTATTCCATTTTCCCATCTCGTAGACAACCAATCCCCATGGATTGTTGTCTACCACTAGTATCATAATAGTATGAAGGTGGGTACAACCAAATCCTGATCTCGCACGAGTGCTAGAAAAATCACTCGTCTTCTACCGAGATCCTAATTAGATAAAGCAACTACTCGACCTATCATACTAGTATTCATCTCAAAAGGATTCCTGAGATCATGCAACTAGGGTTTCAAACAATTCCTACACCTAAGTGCACACTCAATCCTACAATCATTAAGTGAAGTAAAATAGCATAAATAACAGGTTATGCATAAACCGGGGCTTGCCTTCCAAAGCAGTGGCAGGCAGATCCTCTGGTGCGGGCTCCGGTGCTGGATCCGGGGCTACCTCCTGAGCAGCTCCTTGCTCCGGCACGAGGACATACTCTCCGTCAGCGAGGTTACAGTCTATCGAGATGCAATGAATATGTATGTCATGATTATGCAGGATTTAATAACATTATGCTAAATGAAGGAAAACTAAGTTAGTTCGTAACTTAGGGTTTCTTGGTCATACGTGGCTTTTAGTAGTTTATGCTTATCACTCTAGGTTTAGGCTTTGCTAAGGTTAGGCATAGTGGATGTGTATTTCCCTTATATTTTTCAGTGGACAATTTCAAAGGGTATTAGGATGACACTAAATTCCCTTATTGTTTTTCCCTTTCTTTATTTTCTATTCATGAATTCTAGTGTAGGTTTGAACTACAACAGTGAATTAACTTTTTCTAAAAATTTTGTAAAAATTACAGTGGCTTGCCATTGGTTACTATAGTTTATTCTAGGAATTTTGAGGTTCAAAAATAAAAAGGCTATGCTTTAGACAAAAATAACAAAAGTTGTGTAAATGGGTCATTTATACTACAACTCTTAACTAGGGGTGGGTTCTGTCCTAATGGTTATTTTTGTTGGCATCTAACAGTAATAATAAGCTTCTGTGCCAAAAATCACAGAAGGTTAATTGGTGGTTATTTAGTTGTGATTTTTTAAAGTTTAATGCCAAAAAGGTACTTATAACTAACTTGTTATTTGAAAAATATCAAACAACAGATTTTGTATTTTTCTTATGTTTAGAATAACAAGGCATTTGTTATCCCAAGGTTTGGGGTGTTTTTGCCTTGGGGTTATTTTTCTAGGGTTTTTCTAAGGTTGCCTTGTTTTCTTAAAATCAGAGGTATCCCAATTATTTTATACTAAACCAGGGTATCATAGGTTTTTCTAGTGAACTATTTTAAGTAGGTATCCTAACAAAAATAGGGGTGCCCCTGGGTCATTATTTAAATCACATTTTCTATTTTTCTTAACCTTAAGCGTATTGTAAAATAAGTGGTAAAAACTAACTTGATGGGGTGGACAGAGAGGTTTAATATTTTTAAATAGGTCAGTAGGTAGATATAAACTTCTCCAAATTTTTCTAACCCTAGTCAAATAGTACAACTATTTTTCTTTCTATTATTGAGCTTTTGGCTAAAACTATAATTAAATCAGAACCTTAAAGTTTTCTATAGTACCTAGGGGTTTTATATTTTTCTTAAGTAGGTCACATTAATTAGAGTCTGGCAAAATTGGTTTGACCAAATTTGGATGAACTAAACAGAAGTTATGGATTTTCAAAGTTTCTGTTCAAATTTAAAACCAAGTTTAATAAGGTTTTCTGAAAAAGCCGTTTACACCGAGGTCCCTGGGTTTAAACTAAATCAACTCGCACAAATCTACCCCTGCGCCACTATTCCCCTGGGTCGCTGATAGTTCAAAAAGCCCCCTGACCTTCTCTTCCTCTCACCCGCAGTCCTTCCCCCAATGTAAACAGTACCCGCGGGAAAGAAAAGGGTGGCACGGCTTACCGGCAGCGATATAGGTCCGACGAAGGGAAGGGTTGGCTCTGGGAGGCTCTGGCGGTCACAGCGAGGTATGGCTCGACGACGGGGATGGCCGGAATCGTTCGGTCCTCGTGCGCAGGCAGGTGCTCTCGTCGGCGGCGAGTGTGCCGGCCAAACCACGGCGACCTAGTCCAATCCAACGGCATGGTGAGCTTCCTGGGGTGATGTAGAGGCTATCTGTGCAGTGAATCGAGAAATGGCTCAGTGATTTACCCGGTCCACGCACTCCGGCGGGGTTGTGAACTCCGGCGACCGTGGACTGGCCTCTCTGGCGAAGCAGGCTTCGATTCCTCGCTCGGGGAGCTTCACTGGGGCATGTACACTCGTTTCAGAGGGTTGGATAGGGTTGGGGAAAGCTGGGCTGGCCGGTCTACGGCGGCAGTGGCTCGGGTGGCCACGGGCACGTCGCGCACGGGCAACCAGCGGTGAACTGAGCTCCGGTGAGGCTTGAGGGTGCGAAAGAGTGCAGTCGACGCCTAGGTGGGCTTTATAGGCGTGGGCGCAGGCCATGGCGTCGGCTGGCCGTTGGCGCGATGCGGGGCGCGCGCGGGCGTGCTCTGGCGCACACAGAGCGCGTCAAACACGTGGAGCTTTCATTCTGCCCGTGTTCCACAGCTCACCCAAGTCGCAAACGTGCGAATCTTGGCAAAAATCCGGCGCGAGTCTTTTCCTGGCACCTTGGGCTGTCTCTCATCTGTGAGCTGCCATGGCAGATATGGCCTAGGTAGGGAGATCTCTAGTCGCTAAATCGGGTGTGTCACACTGCCCACCTCGCGATAAAAACCATGCCAAGGCATGTCAAACGTCCAAGTCTCAGGCTCAGCTTTTTCCAGTGGGTGCCTTGGGTGGTATGCCACATTTTTGGTATAGAACATAGGTGGATTTGGTGCCAGCTTCGAGGTGAACACGACTGATCTTTAGTGTAGGTGTAGTTTTTAACTTAGAGAGAAATAGAGAGCTCTAGCTCTCTCTCCACTTGGAGATTTGAATTGGGGTTTCTCCAGGGGTCTTTTTGAAATATTTCCTTCCCCTAATTGCTGGTTATAAGGTTACTTAAGGTTTGGTTAAAGATTACTCATGTTTTGCACATTTGCTCACTCTATTTCCCCTCTTATCCATGGTTTTTGGGAGATAGGGTTTAAGAGAGGTCTAGGGTTCTTCCCCCCTCTTATCCAAGGTAGTAAGTGTACAAAGATTTGAGTAATGCTTCTTAGGTCCTTAACAAACTTTGATTAACACATGATCTCCAAGTTCTTATGTGTTTCCCTAAGTCTCTACCACATATGATTACAGTCCTTAGTGCCAAGGTGTGCTCTAGCCATGGTAACACCTGAGGTGTTACAGCCCTCCCCCCTTAAAGGAATCTCGTCCCGATATTTTAGGTAGAGTCCCTTGGAGGGGTGCTTGAAGGTGTGTTGGTGCTACTCTTTCTTTATACTCAAGTTTCTCTTGTTAACTGCTCTTCGAATGTCATTCTCTTTGCAACTTCAGAAGGAAGCCCTTCTTAAGTTAAATCCACAACTTAGACTATCCTTGTTATCTAAGTTTTTCTTATAATTGAATTCAAAGGGCAAGTGGGGGTGGGGTTTTGAGGTTACGTACCGACTCCTTTGGGCAGAAAGTTGGGGAAGCGAGAGCGTAGAAAATCCTCAGTCTCCCATGTAGCTTCTTCTGCTGAATGGTGACTCCACTGAACCTTATACATTCTGACCGACCTTGCCCGAGTTGATCTCTCCTTTTGATCTAATACCTTGACGGGGTACTCTTGGTAGGACAAGTCTGGTTCTATCTCAATATCTGGTTCTGGTAGCACTTCAGTGGGTAGACGAACACATTTCCGCAGCTGAGATACATGGAACACATCGTGAACAGCTGACATGCTGGGTGGCAATTCCAACTGATAGGCTACGGGTCCACAACTTGCTTTGATTTCATAGGGTCCAATGTAGCGAGGAGCTAACTTGCCCTTGATCCCGAATCTCTGGACACCCTTGGTGGGTGACACCTTAAGATAAACATGATCTCCCACCTCAAACTGTAGAGGCTTCCGCCTCTTGTCATGATAGCTCTTTTGCCTGGCCTGAGCAGCTTCTAAGTTCTTGGTAATAACCCTGACCTTTGCCTCTGCCTCAAGTACCAAGTCTGGCCCAAAAATTTCCCTCTCTCCTGCTTGAGACCAATTCAGTGGGGTCCTACGCCTTCTCCCATATAAGGCTTCAAAAGGTGCCATCTTCAGACTGGACTGATAACTGTTATTGTAAGAAAACTCTGCCAAAGAAAGACACTTGTCCCAATCCTTCCCGTAGTGTAGTGCACATGCTCGCAACATGTCTTCCAAAATCTGATTCACCCTTTCTATTTGGCCATCTGTTTGGGGATGGTATGCTGAGCTTCGTATTACTTGGGTCCCAAGTGATTCTTGCAGCTATTCCCAAAAGCGTGCCACAAACAGTGCTCCCCTGTCAGATATGATGGTCTTTGGAATACCATGCAATCGCACTATTTGATCAACATAAATTTCTGCATACTTCTCTGTCTTGTGGGTGGTGTGCACTGGCAGGAAATGAGCGGTCTTGGTCAACCTGTCCACGATAACCCAGATAGAATCATGGTGCCTGGAGGTATTGGGCAATCCCACTATAAAGTCCATGCAAATGTCCTCCCATTTCCAAGATGGTATGGGAAGGGGTTGCAAAGGACCTGTTGTCTTCAAGTGACTGGCCTTGATTCTCTAGCAGGTGTCACACTCGGATATGTACTTGGCAATTTCCCTCTTCATTCTGGTCCACCAATATAAAGATCTGAGATCGTGGTACATCTTGTTGCTACCAGGGTGCATGGAGAATTTGGAAAGGTGAGCTTCATCTAGTATCTTCTTTCTGAGCTCAGGGTCCTTGGGAACAACCAATCGGTCTCCAAACCATAATATTCCCTTGCTGTCCTGACGGAAGCACTTGTATTTTTCTGCCTTTTGCTTGATCATTTCCTTGATAACCTGAACACCCTTATCCTCAATCTGTGCCCTGACTATTTGCTCTTGCAATGTGGGTTCCACCGAGATATAACTCAAGTCACCTGGAGAAACAACTTCCAGGTTCAGCTTGCACAGCTCATCGCACAGGGTGGTAACTCTTGTACCCATGCTTACACAATTGCACTGGGCCTTTCTGCTCAAGGCATCTGCCACAACATTTGCTTTGCCCGGATGGTAGTGCACCTCCAAATCATAGTCCTTGATTAGCTCCAACCATCTCCTTTGCCTCATGTTCAGATCTGCCTGAGTGAAGATGTATTTGAGACTCTTGTGATCCGTGTAGATGTTACAGTGAGCTCCCATCAGGTAGTGTCTCCATATCTTATGAGCATGAACCACAGCTGCCAATTCCAGATCATGTGTAGGATAGTTCTGCTCATGGGGTCTGAGTGCTCGGGAAGCATAAGCAATGACTCTGTTATCTTGCATCAAGACACAACCCAAACCTGTACCAGAAGCATCACAATAAACTTCAAATGGCTTGGTGTTGTCAGGTTGAGCCAGCACTGGGGCTGTTGTCAAATGCTGCCTCAAAGTATGAAAGGCATCTTCACACCTTTGGCTCCAATCATACTTGACTCCTTTCTTCAACAGTTCCGTCATTGGTTTGGCAATCCTGGAGAAATCCGGAATAAATCGTCGATAATACCCTGCCAATCCCAAAAAACTCCGAATTTGCTTCACTGTAGTCGGGGGTTTCCAATCCATCACCTCTTGTACTTTCTCAGGATCAACTGATATCCCATCCTGGGAAATTGTGTGACCCAAGAATTTAATCTCCTTCAGCCAGAATTCACATTTAGACAACTTGGCATATAACCGATGGTCACGCAGTCTCTGAAGCACAGTATGCAAATGTTTGGTGTGCTCGGCTTCATTCTTGGAATAGACCAGAATATCATCAATGAAAACGACCACGAACTTGTCTAACTCTGGCATAAACACTGAGTTCATCAGGTACATAAAGTAAGCCGGGGCATTGGTCAGCCCAAAAGACATCACCAAAAACTCATACAGCCCATATCTGGTAGAGAAAGCTGTCTTAGGAATATCGCTGGCACGGATCTTGATCTGATGGTAACCTGAGCGAAGATCTATCTTGGAGAACACTTTGGCTCCTACTAACTGATCAAACAGAACATCAATACGGGTGGCAGTGGGTATTTGTTCTTGATAGTCACCGCATTGAGAGGGCGGTAGTCAACACACATCCTCAAACTCTCATCCTTTTTCTTCACAAATAATGCTGGACATCCCCATGGTGAAGTACTTGGGCGAATGAACCCCTTGTCCAACAACTCTTGCAATTGCTTTTTCGCTCTGCCAATTCCGCGGGAGGCATCCTATAGGGTCTCTTAGAGATAGGAGCAGTCCCGGGTTGCAATTCAATTGCAAACTCAATGTCTCTGTCAGGTGGCATTCCTGGCAATTCATTCGGAAAAACATCTGGGTAGTCATAGACTACTGGGATCTTTTCCACTGGGGATTCTATCATAACGAAGGCACAAGAACGGGTGCAACCCTGATCGGGCAAATATAACGTGGTTTCACCACAGGTCGGTGAGTGCACTTCAATGGCCCTAGCTGCAATGTCAATAACTGCCCGATGCCTTGTTAACCAGTCAGTTCCCAATATGATATCCATGCTGTCCAAACCCAATATGAGGAGGGTGGTTTTAATTATTAGACTACCAAACTTTATGGGCACATGCCTGCTGATTTGATTAGTGGCAATCCTGCCTCCTGGTGTTGAAATTGTGATACCCCCATTGGTGTGGTGAAAAGGCAACTGGCACTTGGCACTAAATTTGGCACTGATAAAACTATACAAAGCACCAGAATCAAAAAGAATAATAGCAGGATAATTTAAAACTGTAAAGATACCAGTCATGACGGGTGCTCCCTCTGGAATATCAGCCATGGTGGTGAAGTTTAGCCTGCCCTGCCTCACTTGCACCTTCTGTCTCTTGCCTTGGTTCTGATTGACATTCTGCCCCTGCCTCTGCTGGTTCCGGGGGCAATTCTTGGCATAGTGTCTGGTGTTGCCACACGTGAAACACCTGTTGTCATTCGCCCAGCGGTACTGCTGCTGCTGATTGTTCCACTGAGCTGGAAACTGGGTGCGGTTGGGTGCCTGCTGCTGCTGCTGCTGTGGTCGGATCACCCATCTTCCTTGCTGCTGCTGGGGTCCCCTGTTCTGTGTGTCGGACACAATCCTAAAGCGCTGTGGCTGAGCTAAGGTTCCTGCCACAGGGGTCTTCCTCTTCTTTTCTGCCTGTCGAGCTGTAATGCAGTCCTCCTGGGAGATAGCCATGTTGACCAACTCATTGTAGCTGTTGGCCCTGACGGTGTTGAGACGATCACGGAGCTTAGTGCTGAGCCCCCTCCTGAACCTGTCTCTCTTCTCATCCGTGTCTGCGTGATATCCAACATACTAGCACAAGTCATTAAAAGCCTGGGCATACTGCAACACTGTCCTATTGCCCTGAGTGAGTGCCAGAAACTCGTTGAGCTTTCGGTCCATGATGCCTGCGGGTATGTGATGTCCCCTAAAAGCTGCCTTAAACTCCCTCCATTCCACCTCTCGATCCTCTGGCTGCATGGCAAGAAAATGGTCCCACCAAGTCCGTGCGGGTCCGCGAAGCTGCTGGGTGGCGAACCTGACTTTAGTGACTTCTGAGCAAGCTCCATGGAGTAGCGGGAATTTGGATTCCACTACTCGCAACCACACATCTGCATCAAGTGGATCCTCTGCCCTCGTGAACAATGGGGGCTGGGTACTGAGGAACTCCTGGTAGGTAGCTGCCGCGGGGTGACGCTGATGGTCTCCACCACCATAGTGCTGAGGTGGTGGCTGACGCTGAGCTAGCTGCCTCAAGATCTCGTTCTGCTGAGCCATCAGCTCCTGCTGAGTGGGAGGCGGTGGCAGCGGTGGAGGAACGCGCTCATTCTGGCCACGACGCTGCCTCCCGGCCATCTAAAAAACCACATAAATACTTAACACCATATCTCCAAGTTCAAGATTTAATCGCGGCAAAAAGAGTCAACAGCAAAATGATAGACTCCAACTTCAACAAAAGGATTTATAAAGGCATAACTTTTTCCTTCCAAATTTAAAACTGATAACAGCATCCATCAAACATGCTTCCAAGAGAGTTTATCACGATTACATCATTTGTCCCAAAAAGACTCAACTCTATCTAGCCTAGTACCCCAAGGGTGCAAAAGCTAAGCTAGCTGCGAGGAGTCCTACCATCCAACTTCTAACTCTGTCCTGAACACCTAGTGAGCGAACGAGACAACACTCGACTCGGGGGAAGGTGGTCTCCCTGAGCCAGCAGTGTCCACACTAGAGGCAGGCTCCTCTCCTCCCTCGATGTCGACGTCCTCGTTGGCCGCCATGTCCTGGATCTCCTGGTGATGCATATCCAGGTGCTCGTTAGCCTCAGCAAGCTGCTGCTGAGTGTTAATGAGCTGATCCTCGAGAACCTCGATGGTGTTCTCCCTGGTGCCCACTAGTTCCTCCAACTCTTGGATATCAGTAGATAGTTGCTCCACCTGCAAGTCCTTCTCCACCATTTCAGTGGACAAATCAACCACGAGCTCCTCTCTGTTGTCCAAAGTAATCTTTGTTGCATCCAGTAGTGCCATCAGATGGGACATCGCCTCACCGCGCATCACTTGCAGGCGGTACAGAGCATTCATGCACCGTACGGTCAAGTGCGCAGTCTGTCCTGGGTAGATGGCCCAGATATCCTTGGCATGCTCCACCCGATCCTTCCACATTGGGTCGTCCTCCCTTTCGGCGGGGAACAAGCCAATGGGGTGGGTAGCCAGCTCCAAAGGATGGAATCCGCAGAAAGTGGTCAACCCATGCAGAGCGATCGCCTCGATCGTGTCCTCAGCTCGGTATCCAAAAGACTCGGAGTCCAAAGAGCGCCAGCCTGGCTGCAGGGGATGAGGCTCCAAGGTCATCCTCACCCTACAACGGGGCACTCGGTGCTTCTCGAACTGCTGCACCGCGTACTGAGGGGGTGTCGCGTATCCGGCCCCCTGAAGTACCTCCCACAAAATGCGGGGGAAGCCCTCTCGTGCAAGCCCGTCAGTGTGGGACAGTGCATTTCTGTCCTCTGAGGATCCGTGGGAAGTCATCTGTGTACGGTTAAGCGTAAGTAAAAGAAGAAGAATTATAAAAAGAACAAGGAAAAATAAAACTCAGCCTTTCTCTAGTTAAATAAAAAGTACTGGGGACCTATTTGGTTATTATCTTGTTTTTAAGTCTTCACTCAATTATCCATTTGTTTAATTTAGAAATGCATGCTCGTCCTGAACGACCTCACCAATATAAGGGGATAGGGAAGAACTCCCAGCCCTTAAGGTGGCCTCTAGGGCCTAATTACGTAGCCACCTAGCTACCCTTCTACCACCCTAAGACTTCACGTCCTAGGTCTATCCTGCTCGTCCTACTATCTATCCAACATTGTTTCTATCAAGTTTTATTTTGGAAAAATGATGGTATTCACATTTTATTGATTCCTCTGTGGTGGTACAAGCTCCGATACCAGCTGTGGCGGAACCGCCCGAATTATTCCAACTTAAGTGCCTAAGTCCCACCTTAAAGGCTAGACCACACTTAAATGGGAATAACCCGTCAATCCCTCGGATCTAGTCCGACGAGGCCACTGACAGGATCAAGTACCACAATCTCACTCGAAGGTGAGTCACAGAGCAAATACAATAAAGCATAAAACCATGCATGTAAGAGTATTAAAATTATTACATCACCATCGGAGTTTTGCAAAAGTAGTCATCATTGTTCGAAGTGCAGCGGAATGAAACTAACGATAAATAAACAGAGAGATGGGGAAGCATGTCCCATCACTCCTCATGCTCCTCCTCAGCCGAGGTAGGGTCCCACTCGACAGTCCAACCCGGTGGTAAGGTGGATGGCCAAGTCACTCTAGCAACCATATCCTCCTGAGAACCTGTAAAATTATGCCACAAGCAAGGCTGAGTATACTAATACTCAGCTAGACTTACCTGGTGTGAGGAGTCTACTCCTCTACCTCTAGACATGCAGCTGTTTGGCTGTGGGGTTTGGTTGCCAAAAGCACTAGCTGAGTTTCTAGATCAAGTTTTACTTCGTCATGTTAAGTGTGACTCTCTTAAGGCTAAAAGTGTACTATCTACTCATACATAGCAGCAAACATTATTAGCAATCAACATCTTATATCAACTCATCATATTTCCACTTGTTACTCAATGCAGTACAATGGATCAAGCAGTCTCATTAGCTGCGAGAAGCAGACGATTCGAATCGAGTTTTTATCCTTGCAAGGTAAACCTAAACACACGACGTGGCGAGGCACTCCGTCCCCACACACATCAACTGTCCCCATCGATTCCCTGGCAACAGATCAGGGCTCACCGCCTTGGCGTACAATGCCTCACTGACCCCGACTGCCGTCGTGCAGTGACCGCACTTGTACCCACCATAACCGGAATGGGAGACCACGTCTCAGGTCGCGTGAGGGGTAAAGTCTGCGGGCAGGTTCACTCAGGTACTAGGCTTACCGATTTACCATATTTCTCGGTATGTGTTTAGTACGTTCAAACGCTTGACACAGGTATCCGCACGTTAATCCTTATTCCATTTTCCCATCTCGTAGACAACCAATCCCCATGGATTGTTGTCTACCACTAGTATCATAATAGTATGAGGGTGGGTACAACCAAATCCTGATCTCGCGCGAGTGCTAGAAAAATCACTCGTCTTCTACCGAGATCCTAATTAGATAAAGCAACTACTCGACCTATCATACTAGTATTCATCTCAAAAGGATTCCTGAGATCATGCAACTAGGGTTTCAAACAATTCCTACACCTAAGTGCACACTCAATCCTACAATCATTAAGTGAAGTAAAATAGCATAAATAACAGGTTATGCATAAACCGGGGCTTGCCTTCTAAAGCAGTGGCAGGCAGATCCTCTGGTGCGGGCTCCGGTGCTGGATCCGGGGCTACCTCCTGAGCAGCTCCTTGCTCCGGCACGAGGACGTACTCTCCGTCAGCGAGGTTACAGTCTATCGAGATGCAATGAATATGTATGTCATGATTATGCAGGATTTAATAACATTATGCTAAATGAAGGAAAACTAAGTTAGTTCGTAACTTAGGGTTTCTTGGTCATACGTGGCTTTTAGTAGTTTATGCTTATCACTCTAGGTTTAGGCTTTGCTAAGGTTAGGCATAGTGGATGTGTATTTCCCTTATATTTTTCAGTGGACAATTTTAAAGGGTATTAGGATGACACTAAATTCCCTTATTCTTTTTCCCTTTCTTTAGTTTCTATTCATGAATTCTAGTGTAGGTTTGAACTACAACAGTGAATTAACTTTTTCTAAAAATTTGGTAAAAATTACAGTGGCTTGCCATTGGTTACTATAGTTTATTCTAGGAATTTTGAGGTTCAAAAATAAAAAGGCTATGCTTTAGACAAAAATAACAAAAGTTGTGTAAATGGGTCATTTATACTACAACTCTTAACTAGGGGTGGGTTCTGTCCTAAGGGTTATTTTTGTTAGCATCTAACAGTAATAATAAGCTTCTGTGCCAAAAATCACAGAAGGTTAATTGGTGGTTATTTAGTTGTGATTTTTTAAAGTTTAATGCCAAAAAGGTACTTATAACTAACTTGTTATTTGAAAAATATCAAACAACAGATTTTGTATTTTTCCTATGTTCAAAATAACAAGGCATTTGTTATCCCAAGGTTTGGGGTGTTTTTTCTTTGGGGTTATTTTTCTAGGGTTTTTCTAAGGTTGCCTTGTTTTCTTAAAATCAGAGGTATCCCAATTATTTTATACTAAACCAGGGTATCATAGGTTTTTCTAGTGAACTATTTTAAGTAAGTATCCTAACAAAAATAGGGGTGCCCCCTGGGTCATTATTTAAATGACATTTTCTATTTTTCTTAACTTTAAGCATATTGTAAAATAAGTGGTAAAAACTAACTTAATGGGGTGGACAGAGAGGTTTAATATTTTTAAATAGGTCAGTAGGTAGATATAAACTTCTCCAAATTTTTCTAACCCTAGTCAAATAGTACAACTATTTTTCTTTCTATTATTGAGCTTTTGGCTAAAACTATAATTAAATCAGAACCTTAAAGTTTTCTATAGTACCTAGGGGTTTTATATTTTTCTTAAGTAGGTCACATTAATTAGAGTCTGGCAAAATTGGTTTGACCAAATTTGGATGAACTAAACAGAAGTTATGGATTTTCAAAGTTTCTGTTCAAATTTAAAACCAAGTTTAATAAGGTTTTCTGAAAAAGCCGTTTACACCGAGGTCCCTGGGTTTAAACTAAATCAACTCGCACAAATCTACCCCTGCGCCACTATTCCCCTAGGTCGCTGACAGTTCAAAAAGCCCCCTGACCTTCTCTTCCTCTCACCCGCAGTCCTTCCCCCAATGTAAACAGTACCCGCGGGAAAGAAAAGGGTGGCGCGGCTTACCGGCGGCGAGATAGGTCCGGCGAAGGGCAGGGTTGGCTCGGGGAGGCTCTGGCGGTCACAGCGAGGTATGGCTCGACGACGGGGATGGCCGGAATCGCTCAGTCCTCGTGCGTAGGCGGGTGCTCTCGTCGGCGGCGAGTGTGCCGGCCAAACCACGGCGACCTAGTCCAATCCAACGGCACGGTGAGCTTCCTGGGGTGATGTAGAGGCTATCTGTGCAGTGAATCGAGAAATGGCTCAGTGATTTACCCGGTCCACGCACTCCGGCGGGGTTGTGAACTCCGGCGACCGTGGACTGGCCTCTCTGGCGAAGCAGGCTTCGATTCCTCGCTCGGGGAGCTTCACTGGGGCGTGTACACTTGTTTCAGAGGGTTGGACAGGGTTGGGGAAAGCTGGGTTGGCCGGTCTACGGTGGCAGTGGCTCGGGTGGCCGCGGGCACGTCGCGCACAGGCAACCGACGGTGAACTGAGCTCCGGTGAGGCTTGAGGGTGCGCGGAAGAGTGCAGTCGACGCCTGGGTGGGCTTTATAGGCGCGGGCGCGGGCCATGGCGTTGGCTGGTCGTTGGCGCGATGCGGGGCGCGCGCGGGCGTGCTCTGGCGCACACAGAGCGCGTCGAACACGTGGAGCTTTCATTATGCCCGTGTTCCACAGCTCACCCAAGTCGCAAACGTGCGAATCTTGGCAAAAATCCGGCGCGAGTCTTTTCCTGGCACCTAGGGCTGTCTCTCATCCGTGAGCTGCCATGGCAGATATGGCCTAGGTAGGGAGATCTCTGGTCGCCAAATCGGGTGTGTCACACTGCCCACCTCGCGACAAAAACCATGCCAAGGCATGTCAAACGTCCAAGTCACAGGCTCAGCTTTTTCCAGTGGGTGCCTTGGGTGGTATGCCACATTTTTGGTATAGAACATAGGTGGATTTGGTGCCAGCTTCGAGGTGAACACGACTGATCCTTAGTGTAGGTGTAGTTTTTAACTTAGAGAGAAATAGAGAGCTCTAGCTCTCTCTCCACTTGGAGATTTGAATTGGGGTTTCTCCAGGGGTCTTTTTGAAATATTTCCTTCCCCTAATTGCTGGTTGTAAGGTTACTTAAGGTTTGGTTAAAGATTACTCATGTTTTGCACATTTGCTCACTCTCTTTCCCCTCTTATCCATGGTTTTTGGGAGATAGGGTTTAAGAGAGGTCTAGGGTTCTTCCCCCCTCTTATCCAAGGTAGTAAGTGTACAAAGATTTGAGTAATGCTTCTTAGGTCCTTAACAAACTTTGATTAACACATGATCTCTAAGTTCTTATGTGTTTCCCTAAGTCTCTACCACATATGATTACAGTCCTTAGTGCCAAGGTGTGCTCTAGCCATGGTAACTCCTGAGGTGTTACAGCAGTGAGTGCGGCACTTGTCCAAGAAAAGCTTGAAGGACAAACCAAAAAGCAAGCCCCAATATACTTCGTCTCCGAAGTCCTCAGTCTATCAAAAAAGAACTATACAGAATTGGAAAAGGTGTTATATGCTGTCTTAATGGCCTCCAGGAAGCTACGACATTACTTTCAAGCATATCATATAATTGTTCCTTCGTCACAACCTTTGAAGGATATCATGAGGAATAGAGAAGCTATTGGAAGAATTAGAAAGTGGGCTACGGAACTCAACGAGTTCAGCATTGATTATGTGCATAGATCCTAAATACAGTCCCAGGCATTAGCAGACTTCATCACTGATTGGACGCCAAGGGCTCAGGGAGAAGAAACAACTAAAGATGCCGAAGCTTGGACAATATTCTGCGACGGTTCTTAGGGAACCTTCGGGGCAGGAGCAGCTGCTGTATTAGTTGCACCTTCCAAAGTTAGACCTTGCTACGCAGTAAAACTTGATTTTAGCTGCACGAATAATATTGCTGAGTACGAAGCTTTGCTTTTGGGGCTTCGGAAGTTAAAAGCAATGGGGATTAGAAGGGCGGTTCTCAAAACCGATTCCCAAGTTATTTCTGGTCATGTTGACAAGAGTTGTAAAGCAAGAGGCCCGAAGCTTGAGAAATACTTGGACACGGTCCGAAGCATTAAAGCTTCCTTCGAAGGGTTTTCTGTCAAGAATATTCCTCGAGGAGAAAATGAACATGCTGATTTGCTAGCCAAGTCAGCGGCACAGAGGCTGCCCTTACCTTCGGAAGTATTTTTTGAAACAATAAAAGCACCTTTGGTGGAACTTCTTGAAAGAGCAGTGCTCAATATATCTCATGTTCATAGTGAAGATTGGAGAACTGAGATTATGTCTTTCCTCCAGGGTAATTTCCTTTCAGATGACGAAGCTTATAATAAGAGAATAGAGGCAAGAGCCCGACCATATGTCATAATAGAAGGGGAGCTATACAAGCATGGAGTCTGTTCTCCATTGCTCAAATATTTATCCAGAGCTGAAGGTATAGAATTGATGAAGGAAATACACGCAGGCCTGTGTGGATCTCACATTGGATCTAGGCCCTTGCTGGGAAAAGTTTTTCGTCAAGGATTTTATTGGCCGAAGGCAGCTTCGGATGCAGCAGAATTAGTTCAAAAATGCGAAGGCTGTCAGAAATGCGCAAGAGATCAAAAGCAACCTTCGTCTATGACTCAGTTAATACAACCAACTTGGCCATTGCAAAGGTGGGGCCTTGATTTGTTAGGCCCGCTACCACCAGCACAAGGAAATTTAAAATATGTTGTGGTGGCAGTAGAATATTTTTCTAAGTGGATTGAGGCGAAGCCTTTAGCCACAATAACTTCGGTTACCATTCAGAAATTTTTCTGGCAGAATATTGTTTGTCGCTTTGGAGTGCCGAAGGCCATTACTGTGGATAATGGAACACAATTTGATGCCGAAGCTTTTAAAGAGTTCTGTGGACAAATTGGCACGAAGATTCATTTTGCATCAGTTAGGCATCCAGAGTCAAATGGACTTGTCGAAAGAGCTAACGGCATCATAATGATGGGAATAATGAAATTAATCTTCAATCAGCCCAGAGGAAAATGGCCAAATGAATTAATTAAAGTGGTGTGGAGCCACAATACAACAGCATCAAGGTCAATAGGCTTTACACCATTCAAGTTATTATTTGGTGACGAAGCAATAACTCCAGAAGAAGCAAAAGCGGGATCAATAAGAATAGTGGCTTGGGCAGAGGACGAAGCTGATTACTCTGTGGAGAAAGATGCTATAGAAGGGATCAGGCTTCAGGCTGTGGAAAACATCAATAAATATCAAGCCGAAACAATAAAATGGCGTTATAGAAAGGTTCGGCTAAAGAACAATAAGCCAGGACATTTGGTGCTTTGGAGAGTGGCCAACCCAGATATAGTAGGCAAGCTACAACTGAAATGGGAAGGACCTTTTCTGGTAGTATCTTCGTCAAGACCTGGTTCTTATAGATTAAAGGATATGGACGGCAACAACATTCCTAAATCATGGAATGCGGATGAGCTTCGGCGATATTATGTCTAGCTTGATGTAATTTTTTCTGTTCTTTCCTATGGCACCCTTTTCCTTTCCAAAGGGGGAGAAAGGTTTTTAATGGGGCCATAGCATGTAATTTCTCCTTTTCTTATTTCAGCTCTATAAGAGCAATATCCCCCAAAGATGTAAATGTAAAAGCTGAGCACACACCATCGAGTGCAAAGAAAAAAGAAAAGAAAACAGGGAGAAGCTCAAAAGACGTCCCTAAGGGGATGTAGAGCACGACGAAGCTACAAAAAAAGTCGTTCCTAAGGGAGCGCAGCATAAGTTTTCTGCTCAAAAGTCGTTCCTAAGGGAATGCAGAGCTTACAGCGAAAAATAAACGTTGATTCCGCCGAAGTAAAAGGCGAAGAAGCTCCTAAGGGAGGCTTACAGCGAAAAATAAACGCTGATTCCGCCGAAGTAAAAGGGGAAGAAGCTCCTAAGGGAGGCTTACAGCGAAAAGTCAGCGTTGATACACCGAAAAGTAAACGGTGAAGCCGAAAAATAAACGGCAAAGAGACTGTGTCTATTCCTAAGGGAACGGAGACTATGGTTATGGCTTCGGATATGTGTTCGGACACTCATTTGCACAATACATCACATCATAGCATTTGCATTCATAAACATTCATTTAGACATACGTAGGATCATTATCATCATAACACAAGTAATCGCTTCGGCTCTAAAGATCATACTTCGGCAAAAGAGGAAAAAGAAGCAGTTTCTTTTGCTTCGCAGTGTATGAAAAGAAGGGAAGGTGTTTTTTTCGCCTTCGGCTCAAAAATGATAATTTCGTCCACACCAAAGCACTTCATACATTGACGAAAAGGTAAGAATATATTACAAGGTATGGACACAGTTCATAGAATACAATTTGATTACATTTGTAAAAGTTATTATAGAAAGTTTTTAGAATCTCTTCTACAGTTATTTATCTAAGCTTCATTGATATTCGTTGAGCTTCAGCTTCAGCATTGTTATCCAGTAAAAGCTTCGGCGTCATCTTTTTACTCTTCAAGCTTTGGTTTCCGCTTCATCATCCTACATGAATTAAAGTATTATAAACAAAATTCAATTTCAAAGGAAGAGGTAAGCACGAAGGTATGATTTTGTTACCGGCTTAAGATGACTCCGAGCTTCGTCACCAGCTTTCTCTCGCCCACCCTTTGTCCATACCACCTTTATAAATTTGTTCCCAATGCTTCGGGCGAGGCTGGGAATATCATCCAGAACTGCTGGTGATAGGCTGAAATTGGGTCTGTTGATAATTTTTCCATGCTCATAGCCAGATTTCAGGAACGCAACAGCGGTGCCCCGAGAAGCTACCAAGGCACAGAAGTCATCGTGTCCAGCAATAACATCATCGAGGTCATCAATCTCACCTTCGATGTGTTTGAAGGCTCCTGGTAGATCTTCAGCTGAAGGAGTAAATTTTTCACTGCTGGCCCCGAACGAATGAAATACCTTCTTCAGCCATTGAATACATTGATTGTTGAATTTCAAACATTTGCTTTGAAGGCCTATCAATGAATTTTTCAAATCTAAACCCTTCTGGACTTCGGCCTCAAGTTTTTCATTAAGCTTCAGCCTTTCCTGTTCAAAACTTTCTGACTGGCAGAGAAGCTTCGTGTTCAGTTCTGTTATTTTAGCTTCGGCTTCTGCTAATAAGCCTTCAGTTGTCTGGAGTTCGAACTCTTTCTTCTCAAAAGCAGCTGATTGTTCTTTTATTTTGTTTTCTAAGTTTTCAATTATAACCTCGTGCTTTTTATCTTCCAGATCCTGTTGCATCTTCAAAGCTTTGCTCAGTAGCATACTCTGTACGCGAACAACTTTCGTTAGGAAACATTTTTGTTATGAAAAATAAAAGTTAGACAGAAATTGTTTACCTTAAAATTGGAATAAAACAAACTACCGACGATGTGCTGTCGTCGGTAGCGGCTAATATGGGCTTCGAGCTTCGGGAAACCGATACTCTTTGATAGAGTACCAATAACCTTCGCTCCGGCCTGATCCCGAATGCAGCCTAGCTTCTCATCATCAACACCCCCGAAGAGAATCGCCCCCGGCCGATAGCCGCAAGATATGGCATACTCTTTTAGTTCTTCTTTTTCGGCTTTCGTCAGTTCTTGCCCAATCAAGTTTTGAAAATTGAAAATTTCATCTTCCAATGTTTCTTTGGCAATTTCTTTCTTTTTTTCGGGTTCTGGGGCCGAAGCTTTTTCGGTGGCCCCAGCAGCTTCTTCTGCGGCCAGGTCTACCAGAATTTTATCTATATCAGCAACCATGCTTTCTAAATTAATATCTTCGGCTCCGGTAGCTTTGGCATCTGTGGCCTCCGAAGGTGCAACTTCAGTAGTTGTCGAACTTTTAGCAGCTGGCGCCTTCGGAGCTAAAGCTCCTGGTGGTGTCTTTTCAATGACCTCTGTCACCGTGATGATTCTTTGCTTCTTTGCTTTAACTGCTTCCCTCGATTTCATGGGCTCCTTTTCCTTCTGAAAAAGCTTCGTCAGTTGTGGCCCCAGTGGACTTTGCTTGACAGGCAAAGATTCAGTCATTACCTTTAAAATTTCCTCTACTTCGGTAGTAGAGGGTGTTGCAGGAGTTCCTTCTTCTTCGTCAATTGCTTTTTGCTTCGGAGACGAAGCTTTTCTCTTCTTCGAAACACCTATTTTCGGCTCAGACTCTAGTTTTTTCTTTTTCGATTGTTCTTCATCGTCTTTGTTCAGAACATCAGCTACTCTTTTTCTCTTTTGGCCTTCAGCACCCTTATCTAGCCGCTCATAGTCAGGATATTCAAAATCTAGGGCATCCATTACGAGGTTTAGCCTTTGCTTCGGACGGGTGCCGAAGGCCGCAGTCATCAATTGGTCTTTTTTCTTAGAATAATTTCCAAGTATTTCATTACACATTACTTTGATTGTGTCCAACCACTCTTGGCAAGGTACCTTGAAAAGTTTCTTGAATTTGAAATGGTAGGGCAACCGAACAAGTTCCCCTTTCTTCTTCTTCCCCTCTAGCTTCGGCATTTCCCACTCCTTCAAAGTCGGGAATACTCTGAAGGCCAGAAATTCCTGCACCAAGTCCCTAGTGCTAATATGATCTGCAATCACTCTAAATTGAGCTAGAGCAATTTGACTTGGACTCCCTGGTAACATGTTGCATGGGGGTCGGGTCTCTCCGAAGATCAATTCTAACAGACTTTGGACCAACTTATCTTCATCTTCGTCCACTCTGACGTAGAACCACTCAGATTTCCACCCAGCTGGCCATTTGCTTCGGTAACTGATCACTGGAAACTTTGTAGTCTTGCGGTAAGCAAAGTTGTAGCAGCCAAAATTTTCATGAAGACCATCTCCTCTAGCTTTGGTCTGATAATGCAGTTCGTGCACTCGGCAAAAACCTTCAGCGAATGGTTCCACCCCCTGGCTTCGGAGAGCCCAGATATAAACATTTAGCCTAACGATAGCATTAGGGGTTAGCTGATGAAGGTAGATCCCAAATTTCTTCAGCACCTCAGCGATCATCTTATTCAAAGGGAATCTTAAACCAGCTTTAAAAAGACTTTTGAAAACCACTACTTCATTCTTTCCCGGCTTCAAGATAGTTTCTTTTCCACCAAAACGAATCAACTCCTTCTTCGCTTCACTAAGATAGCCCAACTTCACCATCTTAGGAAAATCAGCTTCGGAGATGGTGGACTTTCCGAAGTCCAGGTGGCTAGGTTTGCTCGGCACTGCACTGCTATAATCATCTTCGGAATCAGTTTCTTCAGCATCAGCTTGTCCTGCTTTGGTGATAGGAATATCCTCCGATGTTACCAGCCCAGACCGCCTCATTGCTTCAGAAATTGGAACAGTTCTAGTAGCTTCGGCCTCATCTCCCTCACGGTCAATCCTGGCAGTAGAACGCAATCTCGCCATCTGATTATGAATTTTTTGAAATTTTTTGAAGTTGTTGACTTTCTCGATTTCTCCGAAGTTCTTTCTCTTGTGACAAAGCAGAATCGAAAGCAGTGCTTCGCTTGAGCATAATGATCAAGCTTCGGCTATGGTTAATTTTTTGACAGCACAACAGTACAATAGCAATGAATGCTGTGGTAACTTCACACCTACCCGTCTGTTTATATAGCGCCGCAGGTGGGAAGGTAAATCGTCAAGGTCTTCCGCACCGGAAAAACAGCCACCCACACTCATTGACCGGTGGGCCACAAGGTCCACGAAGGTGAATCGCCAGGGCGCGCGCAACTGCTGCAAGATGGAGCCACCTCGCACGCGGATTATTTTAATCGTTTCTCATCAACGAGCTCAGGGAAGGTGTTTTTTCGGATCTTCGGCATCCCGAAGCCTAGAAGACTTTTTCACGGATCAAGCTCGTTACGAAAAACGATCTAGCACCGCGAAGGGGCTACTATTAGGGGTATGCTTCGTAGCCGAAGATCCTAAAAGAGGAAAACACCTTCGACAGGATCCTTTCAGGAACAGCGCCGAAGTTATCACCGATAGAGCTTCGGCACAATGACAAGTCTCAAGGCGAAGGGGGCGAACCGACTTAAGGATCAAATGACTCAAAGATCCATGATGTTTTGTGTCAGTATTGTAATTGATTTATAAAGGGGATAAATGTAATTTCACATAGGCTGTGTCCTGTGCCTATAAAAAGATGAACAGTACCCCTATACTGTTCACGCAATCTTGTAATTGTTGACGCATCACACTGGAATTATTGTTTTCCGTCAAGGAGAAGGTATAAACGTACTCAAATGTCATGTTTTAATATTCAGATCCATATAATGAGATATAAGAATAATGTTATCTGCTTCTAACATATGTTTTACACGTTATGCTTCATTTTACATTGTTCTATAAACCTAATCACGAAGGTATGACCTTCGTGATATTTAATCTACGACCTTCGTCCGAAGTTCTTTAAATCCTTGGGGAGATAATGCTTCAGCGGACGAAGGGCATTAACATTTAACATTTTTATGTTGCCTTGTTCTTAATTCATAGCATTTGAGAACAAGTCCCCAACACCACCGGACTGTCCGGTGAGCGAATGGAGCAACGATCAACTTCGTCAATGGTCGACTGCAGAACAGTCTAAGCGTCAGAAGTCAGAGTCGGTCTGCAAAGTCAGAACGCATCGGACTATCTGGTGTGCCACCGAACTATCCGGTGCCGCAAGGAGACAGAAGACTTCAACAGTCAACAGCTCCAAACCCCAACGGTCGGCTGATGTGGCATGCACCAGACAGTGAACAGTGCGGTGTCCGGTGCACCACCGGACTGTCCGGTGTGCCCATCGACAACAAAGTTAGCCAATGGCTAGGAAGTGGTTGGAGGCTATAAATACCCCTCCCCCCAACCACCTCCATTTAAGCATCCAAGCTTTCCTACCTTCACATTCAATACTAGAGCAAAGGCATACACTCCAAAACACAATCAAAGGATCAAATCCTCTCCAAGCTCCAAAATCAAATCAAGTAATTAGTGACTTGAGAGAGGGTGTTTTGTGTTTCTTTTGTTGCTCTTGTTGCTTGGATTGCTTTCTTCTTCTCACTCTAATCTTCTAAGTGCTTTGTAAAGCTAGCAAGAGACACCTAATTGTGTGGTGATCCTTGCGGGGTCTTAGTGACCCGTGTGATTAAGAAGAGGCACTCGACCGGTCTAAGTGACCGATTGAGAGAGGGAAAGGGTTGGAATAGACCCGGCCTTTGTGGTCTCCTCAACAGGGAGTAGGTTCTTTGGAACCGAACCTCGAAAAATAAATCATTGTGTTCATTTGTATTGATCTTCATCACTCGATTTGTTTCTCTACTCTCCTCTCTCTCTAAAGTTCTTTTGCTCGTATTGTTTTGAGTTGGATCCCAAAGTTATCCGCATTGATTGAGCAACTCATAGCAAGAAGAACTATCTTCCACAATCCGAATTTAAGATTATTTATTTCTAACCCTAACCCTGGGTGAAGTGTGTGTTTCAAAGTTTATAATTTTCAGGTTTCGCCTATTCACCCCCCCCCCCCTCTAGGCGACTTTCAGAAAACTCTAGAAAGGAATAGAGTACAACCGGCAACCCACTCTCAATTAGGCTTAACTTAGTTATCCATCAATGAACAAGTCTTCAAACGATGACATACCCTCCTCATTCACCAAATCATGTTGTTGTCGAGCTATTCTAAGCTCCCAGTCCTTCAAGCATGAAAGCATCTCGACCATCTCACTTGTCAAGCTTCGAGGTCGCTCCTCAATAACCTCGCCAATAAGAGAAAATGTAGATTCCAAACTAATAGTAGACACAGGGACTGCCATAATATCTTTAGCAAGGATAGATAGTACCAGGTATAAACGCCTGTGATCACACCACCATCTCAAAATGTTAAAGTCCTCACCATAATCAGAAATAGGGTCATTATCAAGATAGGATGCCAACTCAGATGACTGAGATGCAAACAAGGAGGGCATAGAAGATGGAGCACAAGATTTAGAAGCAGAAGATGGTGCTGCAGAAGCACCTCCAACTAGTTTAGAACCAAAAATCTTCCCCAAGCTTTCCTTTTCTTTCAGCAACATGAATTTGTGGTTGTTGCGCTGTCTGAGTGCTACCATACTTCTGATCATACTTGACAAACACATTAGATAGCTCAACACGAACTGATTCATAATAGGTACAATAATCATGGAATATAATCTCAGAAAGAAGTATTAGTGCCTTATGAAAACCTCTAATCTTAGCTCTCGGGTCAAGAACGAAAACAAAAGAATAGGAATGTTCTTCCAGTACTTTAATAACTTGGCTTGCATAAGAAGTATAGAGCTTCTAAGCAAAGGATCATTCTCATGTGAATTAATATGCCCAATAATGTCAAAAATATGATGCAACATTAGAGGAGCAGTCGGATAATAAATACCAGACAACTCAATAGTAGACTCATAGAACATTTTGAGAAATGATAAAATTTTTCAGCAACATACCAATGATCATCGTAAGAAGTGCCTGACCCATAACCTGCATATAGTGAGTATGAATGAAAACAGATTAGGTACTCTTATATGGAAGAAGATGCTTTGACATGAGATAAGTTGAGTTCCAACACACATCCATATCCAAGCCAAACTTTCTAGGATGGACACCCATAGCAATGCAATAAGATTTGTATGCAACAATGCATTGATTAGATGAATTCAAAAAAGATATAGCAGTTCAAAATGCTTCAATGTAAGGCTTCAAACACTTTAGGCCACACTTAACTATCAAATTTATGATATGACATGCACATCTTTGATGCAAAAAGACAAAACCAATATATCCATAGAATTTAGGAGTGAGGGAAGTCATGGCATTGGCATTAGCAGAGGTGTTGTCAAGTGTAAAATATCTTATCAGTCAACTTCCACTCATCAAGCACAAGACCAACACTCTCAGCAATGTTAGGACCAGAATGAGAAACATTTTATCAAACGCAAGCCAATCAAACTCTTCTCTAACCCCTAATAAGAATTAACAAAATGAGCTACCACACTAAGATAATCCTCCTTAGCATGTCTCCACCACTCTCAAATCGAAGCTGTAACACCCTGAATTTGGGGGTATAAAATTTCTTCTATAATATCTACCAAATTCTGGTGTTACCTCTTTTCTTCTCTCTATAGATTTCTTTTCTCTTCCTTTTAATAGAGTTTGGTTTATTTATTTGGGATATGTATTATTACTTTAGTAGATGAGACCCTAGGGGAGACATGAAATGTTGTATCATGCTAAGCTTAGACTTTGCTTTTTACTTGATGCATATGCTTGAAATGTTCAAATTTGAATATGTGGTTTGGTTGGATTTGAATTCAATAGAGAAAATAAAAGGAAAAGGGATTAGAAATTTCAGAATAAAAGGAAAAACCAAAGCAGCCCAACCTCCCCTCTCCCTCGGCCTCTTGGCCCACTTGGCCTAGCTCGCCCGCGCCCGCGCGCGCCCGTGCTTTCTCTGCGCGGTGGGGCCCGCCTGTCAGCGCTGATTCTCTTACCCGAGCGCGCACCTGTTGCCCCATCTCTCTCTATCAGCCTAGCCTCGCCTATCGACGTCGTTCGCTCGCTTGCGTGCCCCCTCTTGCTGACCCATGGACCCTGTTGGGGACTTGTTCTCAAATGCTATGAATTAAGAACGAGGCAACACAAAAATACTAGGTATAAATGCCCTTCGTCCGCTGAAGCATTATCTCCCCAAGGATTTAATGAGCTTCGGACGAAGGTCAAAAGTAAAATATTACGAAGAATTCACCTTTGTAATCATACTCGTAAAGCAACAAATAATGAGGAATAACATATAAAGCATAACATATATTCATATGTTTTATCATATGATCATATGATTATCTAAACATAATGTTTGAATACAATTATACCTTCGTCTTGGCGGAAAGTAACATTTCGAGCGTAATGAGCCAGTGATTACAAGGTCCCGTGAACAGTGCTAGCGTACTGTTCACCTATTTATAGACACAGGATGCAACCTGCGTAAAATTACATTTAAACCCTTTACAATTGATTACAATAATGACACAAACATCATGGGTCTTTGAGTCAATCCATCTTTAAGTCGGTTCAGCCCTTCGTCTTAAGATTTATCATTGTGCCGAAGCTCTTTAAGTAATAGCTTCGGCGCTTGCTCCTAAGAGTGTCTGCCAAAGGTGTTCTCTTTCTTTAGGATCTTCGGCTACGAAGCACACCCCCAACAGTAGCCCCTTCGCGGTGCTAGATCATTTTTCGTAACGAGCTTGATCCGTGAAAAAATCTTTTATGCTTCGGGATGCCGAAGATCCGAAAAACACCTTCCCTGAGCTCGTTGACGAGAAACGATTAAAATATTCCGTGCTCGAGGTGGCTCCATCTTGCAGCAGTTACGCGCGCCCTGGCGATTCACCCTCTCGAGCCCTGTGGCCCACCGTTCAGCGGGTGCGGGTGACTGTTTGTTCGGTGCGGGAGTCTTTGACGATTCACCTTCTCACCTGCGACACTATATAAACAGACGGGTAGGTGTGAAGTTACCACAGCATTCATTGCTATTGCACTGTTTTGCTGCCAAAATTTTAGTCATAGCCGAAGCTTATTCATCGTGCTCAGACGAATCCCCACTTTTGAATCTGCTTCGTCACAAAAGGAAGTGCTTCGGGAAAATCAGACAAGTCAACAACAAAAAATTTCAATAAAGACAATTAAATGGCCAGAGTTCGCTCCATTGCTAGGGTTGATCGCGAGGGAGATGAGACAGAAGCTGTTGAGACCGTTCCGATTTCCGAAGCTATGAAGCAGTCTGGACTGGCAATATCGGAGGACGTCCCTGTCATCGGGGCAGAACAAGTTGATGTTGAGGAGACCGATTCTGAGGATGATTATAGTAGTGCTGTGCCGAGCAAACCCAGCCACCTTGATTTTGGGAAATCCACAATCTCCAAAGGTGACCTACCTAAAATGTTGAAGTTGGGGTATTTCAATGAAGAGAATAAAAAGCTGGTTCGCTTTGGTGGAGAGGAAACTATTCCGAAGCCGGAAAAAGATGAAATAGTAGTTTTTAAGAGTTTCTTCAAAGCTGGATTGAGATTTCCCTTGAATAAGATGATTGCTGATGTGCTGAAGAAATTTGGGATCTACTTCCATCAGCTAACTCCTAACGTTATCGTTAGGCTTAGCGTTTACATTTGGGCTCTCCGAAGCCAAGGGGTGGAACCGTTTGCCGAAGGTTTCTGCCGAGTACATGAACTGCATTACCAAATCAAGGCTAGGAAAGATGGATTGCATGAAAACTTCGGTTGCTACAATTTTGCCTACCGGAAGACTACAAAATTTCCTGTGATCAGCTACCGAAGCAAGTGGCCGGCAGGCTGGAAGTCAGAATGGTTCTATGTCAAAGTTGATGATGATAAGAAAAAGTTGGTCCAGAGCCCACTAGAGCTGATCTTCGGAGAGACCCGACCCCCGTGCAACATGTTGCCAAGGAGTCCAAGTCAGATTGCTCTAGCTGAATTTAGGATTATCGCAGAGCACATTGGTACTAGAGACTTAGTGCAAGAATTTTTGGCTTTCAAAATATTTCCAATTATGAAAGAGTGGGCCATGCCGAAACTCGAAGGAAAAAAGAAGGAAGGAGAACTTATCCAGCTGCCCTACCATTACAAATTCAAGAGACATTTCAAAGTACCCTACCAAGAATGGTTGGATACAATCGAAGTGATGTGTAACGAAATTCTTGGAAATTATTCTAAAAAGGAAGATCAATTGATGACAGCAGCCTTCGGCACCCGTCCGAAACGAAGGCTAAATCGAGTGATGGATGCTATAGGCTTTGAATATCCTGACTACGATCTACTGGACAAGGGTGTGGAAGGACAAAAAAGAAAAAGAGTGGCTAGTGCTCTGAATAAGGACGACGAAGATCAATCAAAGAAGAAAAAACAAGAGTCTGAGGCGAAAACAGTTGCTTCGAAGAAAAGAAAAACCTTGACTTCGAAGCAAAAACCAACTGATGAAGAAGAAAAGACTTCTGCAACATCATCTGCTTCTGAAATAGAGGAAATCCTGAAGGTAATGACTGAAACTTTGCCTGTCAAACTAAGTCCACTGGGGTTACATCTGACGAAGCTTTTTCAGAAGGAAAAGGAGCCCATAAAAACGGAAGCACCTAAGCCGAAGAGGCAAAGAATCGTTACTGTGACAGAAGTTATTGAAGCAACTCCACCAAGAGCTTCAGCTCCGAAGGTGCCAGCCATTGAAAGTGTGACAGCTACCGAAGTTGTACCTTCGGAGGCTCTCGCAGAAGAGGTCAGAGCCGAAGATGCCAAATCCGAAGATATTAATTTAGAGAGCGTAGCTGCTGACATAGACAAGATGTTACTAAACATGGCCGCGGAAGAAGCTGTCGCAGCCACCGAAGAGACTACGGCCACAAAACCCGAGAAGGAAGAGATGATCGGAGATACTTTAGAAGATGAGACCTTTGACTTTCAAAACTTAATTGGCCAGGAGCAGACAAAAACTGAGAAAGAAGAATTAAAAGAATATGCTATATCCTGCGGGTATCGGCCGGGAGCACTTCTCTTCAGTGGCATTGATGACAAAAAGTTAGGCTGCATACGAGATCAGACTGGCGCGAAGGTCATCGGTACTCTATCAAAGAGTATCGGTTTCCCAAAGCTCGAAGTAGATATCAACCGCTACCGACGACAACACATTGTCGGCAGTTTGTTCTATTCCAATTTTAAGGTAAACATCTTGCGTCTAACCCTTACTATTTGTAATAACCCAAATATTTTCTAACAAAGGTCATTTGTCCACAGAGTATGCTCTTGAGCAAGGCCTTAAAAATGCAGCAGGACTTAGAAGACAAAAGGCACGAAGTTATAATTGGGAACTTAGAAAACAAAATAAAAGAGCAATCAGCTGCCATCGAAAAGAAAGACTTCGAGCTCTAATCAGCCGAAGGCTTATTAGCAGATGCTGAAGCCAAAATAACGGAATTAAATTCGAAGCTTATTTCCCAATCAGAAAATTTCGAACAAGAAAAGCGGAAACTTGATGTAAAGCTTGAAGCCGAAATTCAAAAAAGCTCAGAGCTGAAAGAATCCTTGACAAATCTTCAGAATAAATGCCTGGAGTTCAGTAATCGATGCATCCAATAGTTGAAGCAAGTGTTTCATTTTGTCGGAGCTAGCAGCGAAAAGTTCACTCCTTCGGCTGAAGACCTGCCTGGTGCCTTCGAGCATATTGAAGGTGAAATCAATGATCTTGATGAAGTCATAGCTGGGCATGGCGATTTCTGTGCCCTGGCAGCTTCTCGGGGCACAGTTGTTGCCTTTTTGAAGTCTGGCTGTGAGCACGAAAAGATTGTTAATAGACCCAACTTTAGCCTGTCACCAAAAGACTTAGATAATATTCCCAGCTTGGCCCGAAGTATTGCGAATAGATTCATAAAATTAGTATGGACAAAGGGTGGCCGGAGCAAAGCTGGTGACGAAGCTCGAAGCCACCTTAAGCTGGTAACGAAATCATACCTTATACTTACCTTTTCCTTTGAATTTTGCTTATAATACTTACATACAGGTTGACCAAGCCGAAGCTGAAGCTGTAGAGTAAAAGGATGAAGCTCTATGGGTGCTGTCGAAGCTCGAATAGTCTGTTAAGAATAGCTCAAAAAACTTTGTATAAAATATGATGTAATCAAATTTTGACTTTGTAATATAATCTTACTTTTCCGTCAATGTATGAAATACTTTGGTGTGGACGAAATTAATACTTTTGAGCCGAAGGCGAAAAACACCTTCCCTTCTTTGCGTACACAGCGAAGCATAAAATTGCCTCTTTTTCCCCTTTTTTCCGAAGCCTTCTCTTCCAAAGCCGAAGGAAGTTTGTATGTTATGATGATGATGATCCTATGTATGTCTAAGTGAATGTTTATGAATGCAAATGTATGATGTAATGTATCGTGTAAATGAATGTTCAAAGACATATACAAAACCATAACCACAACTCTTATTCCCTTAGTAATAACAAATCTTTGCCATTTATTTTTCGGCTTCACCGCTTATTTTTGATGTATCAGCGCTGACTTTTCGCTGTAAGCCTCCCTTAGGAGCTTCTTCGCCTTTTACTTCAGCGGAATCAGCATTTATTTTTCGCTGTAAGCCTCCCTTAGGAGCTTCTTCGCCGCCTTTTACTTCAGCGGAATCAGCATTTATTTTTCGCTGTAAGCCTCCCTTAGGAGCTTCTTTGCCTTTTACTTCAGCAGAATCAGCGTTTATTTTTCGCTGTAAGCTCTGCATTCCCTTAGGAACGACTTTTGAGCAGAAAACTTACGCTGCGCTCCTCTAGGAACGACTTTTTGTAGCTTCGTCGTGCTCTGCATCCTCTTAGGGACGTCTTTCGAGTTTTTCCTTGTTTTTCCTTTTTCTTTTTGCACTCGATGGTGCATGCCCAGTTTTTACATTTACATCTTCGGGGGATATTGCTCTTGTAGAGCTGGTATAAGAAAAAGAGAAATTACATGCTATGGCCCCATTAAAAACCTTTCTCCCCCTTTGGAAAGGAAAAGGGTGCCATAGGAAAGAATAAAAAAGATTACATCAGGTTACACATAATACTGCCGAAGCTCATCTGCATTCCAAGATCTAGGAATGTCGTTGCCGTCCATATCCTTTAACCTGAAGGAACCGGGTCTTGACAAAGATGTTACCAGAAAAGGTCCTTCCCACTTCAGCTGAAGCTTGCCTACTGTGTCGGGGTTGGCCACTCTCCGAAGCACCAGATGTCTCGGCTTAATATTTTTTAACCGAACCTTTCTGTCACGCCATTTTATTGTTTCTGCTTGATATTTATTGATGTTCTCCACAGCCTGAAGCCTGATCCCTTCTATAGCATCTTTTGCCACAGAATAATCAGCTTCGGTCTCTGCCGAAGCCACTGTTCTTATTGATCCCGTTTTAGCTTCTTCTGGGGTTATTGCTTCATCACCAAACAGCAATTTGAATGGTGTAAAGCCTGTTGATCTTGACACTGTTGTGTTGTGACTCTAGACCACTTTGATTAATTCATCTGGCCACTTTCCCCTAGGCTGATTGAAGATTAACTTCATTATTCCTGTCATTATAATGCCATTAGCTCTTTCAACAAGTCCATTTGACTCCGGATGCCGAACCGATGCAAAATGGATCTTCGTGCCAATTTGTTCACAAAACTCTCTGAAAGCTTCGGAATCAAATTGTGTTCCATTATCCACAGTGATAGCCTTTGGCACCCCAAAGCGACACACAATGTTTTGCTAGAAAAACTTTTGAACAGTGACCGAAGTTATTGTGGCTAAAGGCTTCGCCTCAATCCACTTAGAAAAAAATTCTACTACCACCACAACATATCTTAAATTCCCTTGTGCTGGTGGAAGTGGGCCTAGCAAATCAAGGCCCCACCTTTGCAATGGCCAAGTGGGCTATATTAATTGAGTTAGAGACGAAGGTTGTTTTTGGTCTCTTGCACATTTTTGGCAACCTTCGCACTTTTGGACTAATTCTGCTGCATCCGAAGCTGCCTTCGGCCAATAAAATCCTTGACGAAAAACTTTATCCAATAAAGTCCTAGATCCAATGTGAGATCCACACAGGCCTTCATGTATTTCTTTCATTAGCTCTATACCTTCAGCTCTGGATAAACATTTGAGTAATGGAGAACAGACTCCATGCTTATATAACTCCCCTTCGATTATTACGTATGGACGGGCTCTTGCCGCTATTCTCTTATGATAAGCTTCGTCATCTGAAAGGAAATTGCCCTGAAGAAAAGATATGATCTCGGTTCTCCAATCTTCACTATAGACAGGAGATATATTGAGTACTGCTCTTTCAAGAAGGTCAACCGAAGGTGCTTTTATTGTTTCAAAGAATACTTCCGAAGGTAAGGGCAGCCCCTGTTCCACTGACTTGGCTAGTAGATCAGCGTGCTCATTTTCTCCTCGTGGAATATTCTTGACAGAGAACCCTTCGAAGGAAGCTTCAAGTCTTCGAACTGTATCCAAATATTTCTCAAGCTTCGGATATCTTGCTTTGCAACTTTTGTCAACATGGCCAGAAATGACTTGAGAATCAGTTTTGAGAATTGCCCTTCTTATCCCCATTGCCTTCAGCTTCCGAAGACCCAAGAGCATAGCTTCATATTCAGCAATATTATTTGTACAACTAAAATCAAGTTTCACTGTGTAGCATGTTCTAACTTTTGAAGGTGCAATTAAAACGGCAGCTGCACCTGCTCCGAAGGTTCCCCAGGAGCCATCGCAAAATACTGTCCAAGCTTCGACATCTTTACTTGCTTCTTCTTCGTGAGCCCCTGGCGTCTAGTCAGCGATGAAATCTGCTAGCGCCTGGGACTGAATCGAAGATCTATGCACGTAATCAATGTAGAACTCATTGAGTTCCGCAGCCCACTTTCCAATCCTTCCCATAGCTTCTCTGTTTCTCATAATATCCTTCAAAGGCTGTGATGAAGGAACAATTATATGGTATGCTTGAAAGTAATGTCGAAGCTTCCTGGAGGCCATTAAAACAGCATACAACACCTTCTCCAATTCTGTATAGTTTTTCTTTGATAAACTGAGAACTTTGGAAACAAAATATATTGGAGCCTACTTTTTCAATTGGCCTTTAAGCTTCTCCTGAACAAGCGCCGCACTTACTACAGAGTGCGAAGCTGCCACATACAGCAGCAGAGGAGCCCCTGGCGCTGGTGGAGTTAAAGTTGTTAAATCTATCAAATAATGTTTCAGTTCTTCGAAAGCTTTTTGCTGAGCTGGTCCCCATTGAAAAACTTTGGCTGACTTCAGTACTTCAAAGAATGGTAAATTTCTCTCTGTCGATCTGGATATAAATTGATTCAAAGATGCCAATCTTCCTGTCGGCCGCTGAGCCCCTTTCTTCATGCTTGGTGGCTCCATCCGAAGGATAGCTTCGATTTTATTTGGATTAGCTTCGATTCCTTTTGTTGAAACCAAACAACCAAGGAATTTCCCCTTCTTTACCCCGAAGACACACTTTTTTGGATTCAGCTTCAGACCAGCTTGCCTAAAATTAGCGAATGTCTCCTGTAAATCAGCAATGTGATTTTCTTGCTTTGTGTTTTTTACTATGATATCATCAACATATGTTAGCACGTTTCTGCCTATCTGAGAATGAAGGACCTTTGCTGTCATTCTGCTGAGCTTCCTCCAGCATTCTTGAGCCCCTCAGGCATCCGAAGGTAACAATATGTACCACTGGGGGTGATAAAGCTGGTTTTTGGCTCGTCTTCTTTCTTCATCCAGATGTGATGGTAACCTGAGTAACAATCTAGTAAACTCATGAGCTCTGACGAAGCTGCTGCGTCTACCAGAGAATCTATCCTTGGTAATGGAAATTCATCCTTCGGACAAGCCTTGTTGAGATCAGTAAAATCAATGCACATTCTCCATTTACCATTGGCTTTCTTCACCATAACAGTGTTAGCTAGCCATTCTGGGTATTTTACTTCTCTGATGACTCCAGCACTGAGGAGCCTTTTCACTTCATTCCGAGCACCTTCGGCTTTGTCATCAGACATCTTCCGAAGCCTCTGCTTCCTAGGTCTGAAGGATGGATCCACATTGAGCGAATGTTCAATAACATCCCTGTTGACACCACAGAGATCATTGGCTGACCAAGCAAAAACATCTTTATTGTTGAACAAAAACCTTATCAGGGTTTTCTCCTGTTCTTTAGACAATTGGGAACCCAGCAGCACCTTCTGCTTTGCAATATCTTCACATAAAAGCATGGGCTTCGGCTGATCGGCCGAAGCAGCCTTCTCCCTTCTGTACTTGTACTGCTCACAAGCTTCGTTTCCATCTATATTATGGATTGCCTTTGAATCTGTCCAGTTCCCTTCAGCTTTTCTGGCAGCTTCCTGACTCCCATGAATAGCAATAGGTCCCTGATCCGAAGGTATCTTCATGCAAAGATATGCTGGATGAAGAATTGCTTCGAAAGCATTAAGTGTTCCACGACCAATGATTGCATTATAGGGGTATTCCATGTCAACAATATCAAACACAACTTGCTCAGTTCTGGTGTTGTTAACAAATCCGAAGGTCACTGGCATGGTGATCTTGCCAAGTGCTACAATCTGTCTTCCTCCAAAGCCACAGAGAGGGTGTGTAGCATCATGAATCTTGTCTTCTGGCTCTTGCATTTGTCTGAAGGCCTTAGCAGATATGATATCAGCTGCACTGCCTATATCAACCAAAACATTGTGGACCAGAAACCCTTTGATAACATAAGAAATAACCATAGCATCATTGTGAGGGAAATCCTTGAGCTGAAGATCCTCTTAGGAGAAGGTAATTGGAATGTGAGACCATCTTGACTTGATGAAGGGTCCCTGCACCTTGACATGTTGTACCCTTCTCTGTGCCTCCTTCTTCTGTTTCTTGTTGGCTGGCTCTGAGCATGAACCGCCTGTGATTGGGAGGACAAGCTTTGAAGCCGAAGTAGTTGCAGCCTGGTTCTTGAACGAAGCCATCAACTCAAAAAGTGGATATGAGTTCACCGGAGGTGGGCGCCAATGTTGGGGACTTGTTCTCAAATGCTATGAATTAAGAACAAGGCAACACAAAAATATTAGGTATAAATGCCCTTCGTCCGCTGAAGCATTATCTCCCCAAGGATTTAATGAGCTTTGGACGAAGGTCAAAAGTAAAATATTACGAAGAATTCACCTTTGTAATCATACTCGTAAAGCAACAAATAATGAGGAATAACATATAAAGCATAACATATATTCATATGTTTTATCATATGATCATATGATTATCTGAACATAATGTTTGAATACAATTATACCTTCGTCTTGGCGGAAAGTAACAATTCGAGCGTAATGAGCCAGTGATTACAAGGTCCCGTGAACAGTGCTGGCGTACTGTTCACCTATTTATAGACACAGGATGCAACCTGCGTAAAATTACATTTAAACCCTTTACAATTGATTACAATAATGACACAAACATCATGGGTCTTTGAGTCAATCCATCTTTAAGTCGGTTCAGCCCTTCGTCTTAAGATTTATCATTGTGCCGAAGCTCTTTAAGTAATAGCTTCGGCGCTTGCATCTGAGAGTGTCTGCCGAAGGTGTTCTCTTTCTTTAGGATCTTCGGCTACGAAGCACACCCCCAACAGACCCCACATGTCAGTCATGTCCTCCCCAATTGTCCACGCGTACGTGTCACACCCGGTTTTAGAAGA
Source organism: Zea luxurians (assembly GCA_029449295.1). NCBI lineage: Eukaryota > Viridiplantae > Streptophyta > Magnoliopsida > Poales > Poaceae > Zea > Zea luxurians. The sequence goes on from JAOPSE010000011.1 coordinate 80,547,658, forward strand.
CAAACTGAATGCGAACCATGTACGTGCCAGGATCAGCAATTCACGTACACAGTAGTTTACATAACCGGACATCACACAGTGCTCAAATAATAACATAAAAGAGGGTAATAGTTGATTACATCATGATGTCCGAGACATCCACATAGTCATTAACAATTATCAAAGTGCGAAAACGAAACGTAGATAAACACGGCCTTCATAGGCAGCGGACTGGGGGTTTGCCGCTAACCCACACCTAGAACTCATCGTACTCTTGGAAGTCCTCCACGACTTCATCTTCTCCTGAGCAGTGGTTGCAACGTGGACAACCTAGGGGGGTTTGGTGTGTAAAGCAAGGGTGAGTACACATCAACATACTCAGCAATTGTCCCGTTTGGCTGTAGTGGACTAGCTTTATGTGGGGTTAAAGTCAAGCAGTTGCTTTTAGTTGGTCAGGTAATTATTACTAGTAGAGAGCCAGGTTTTAGCATCAACCCAAGTTGTTAACCCAAAAGTACCCTTTCCAAACAGAAAGAATATCAGAAACTGAAAGGGAAATGTGCCCTTGGGCAATTTCTATAAGTATTTTGGTGATTAGATGCCCAACACACATTAATTGAGTCTTCATGTGCTAAATGTGTGAAAAGTGCAAATCAAAGTACAAGGTATGTTTCTAGACTTAGTACATTCTTTTTGAGTACTAACATGTTTATCTAAGTGCTAGAAACAGGGCCAAGAAAAGAAGAAATGCATTAGAACAGTCTTGGCTATGAACAGCCAAACATCTGCTCGGGCCTGCGCACCGGACTGTCCGGTGGCGCATCGAACAAAGTCCGGTGGTGCACCGGACTGTGTCCGGTGCCCTAGGCTAGCCGGCGGTGAACCGGCTGCTCTCGGAAAATGACGGAGTCGTATGGCTATAATTCACTGGACTGTCCGGTGATGCACCAGACTATCCAGTGAGTCATCCGCGACGAACTCGTCGTTCTCGGGAAAAGAAAAAGGCGACGTGGCTAAAATTCATCGGACTGTCTGGTGGTACACCGGACTGTCTGGTGAGCCAACGACGCCAGCGGCCAACGGTCGTCAGCGCGATCAACGCGCGACATGTGGCTCGCTCCAATGGTCGGCTGGGTGCACCAAACAGTGTCCGGTGCGCCATCTGGCCTCGAGGAGCAACGGTCGGCTGCGCCTGATATGGAAGGAGATCGCGCACCGGACATGAACAGTGGTTGTCCGGTGCACCACATGACATAAGGCAAGGATGGCCTTCCAAATTGATCTCCAACAGCTCCTAGCTGCCTTGGGGCTATAAAAGGGACCCCTTGGCGCATGGAGCAGGACACCAAGCTCTAAAGAAACATTCTAAGACTCCCAGACTCCATCTCCACGCATTTGATTTGCTGTGTTAGTGATTTGAGCTCTGTTTGAGTTGCGAACTCCCTATGCTGTGTTTTGAGCTCAAGTCTTGGCTTGTGTGTTTGGGTGTGCTGTGGATTTAAGTCCTGTGTGTGTTTCTCTCCCAACCTTACTCTTGTGCTTTCTTTGTGATCATAACTTTGTAAGGGCGAGAGGCTCCAACTTGTGGAGATTCCTCGCAAACGGGAAGAGTACTCTAAGATAAAACACCATGGTATTCAAGTTGATCATTGGATCACTTGAAAGGGGTTGAGTGCAACCCTCATCCATTGGGATGCCACAACGTGGAAGTAGGCAAGTGTTACTTGGCCGAACCACGAGATAAAAATCGTGAGTCTCGTGTGTTGCTTCTTGTGATTGCTTTGTTCGCACGAGCGTGTTCCATAGCCACTTGATTTTACTAACAACTTAATAATCTAGTTTGTGGCTATTTAGTGTTTGATTTTACAGGATCACCTATTCACCCCCCCCTCTAGGTGCTCTCAATTGGTATCGGAGTCGTACTCTTCATCTAATGGACTAACCGCCCGAAGAGATGGATCCTAAGGGAAAGGGGATGGTGATCAATGACAAGGAGAAGGAGTCCCTCTTCAACGAGCCAAGAGACGACAAACCCACTGACTCAGGCTCGAGTCACAAGAAGAGGGACAGCAAGAAGAGACGCATCAAGAAGATCATCTACTACGACAGTGATGCATCCTCTTCGTCTCCAAGGGACGGCGACGACTCCTCGTCCAAGAGAAAACGGTCAATCAAAATTATTCTTTTGATTACTCTCGTATTCCATACAATTTGAATGCCCATTTACTTTCTATTCCTCTCGGAAAACCCCCACACTTTGATGGAGAGGATTACTCATTTTGGAGCCATAAAATGCGTAGTCGTCTATTTTCTCTCCATCCTAGTATTTGGGAAATTGTGGAAAATGGGATGCATTTCGATAGTATGGATAATCCTGTGATTATTAATGAACAAATTCATAAAAATGCCCAAGCTACTACTGTCTTGCTAGCTTCACTTTGCAGGGATGAGTATAACAAAGTAAGTGGCTTGGACAATGCTAAACAAATCTGGGATACCCTCAAAATATCACATGAGGGAAATGATGCCACCATGATCACCAAGATGGAACTGGTGGAGGGCGAGCTAGGGAGGTTCGCGATGATCAGGGGAGAGGAGCCAACTTAGACCTACAACAGGCTCAAGACCTTGGTCAACAAGATCCGAAGCTACTGGAGCACAAGATGGACGGATCATGACGTCGTCCGACTCATGCTAAGGTCATTTACTGTAATTGACCCCCATCTTGTCAACCTTATTCGTGAAAACCCCAGGTACAGCAACATGACGCCCGAGGAGATCCTTGGAAAGTTAGTGAGCGGGGGCATGATGGTGAAGGAGGCGTGATACGTGGACGATGCGCTAAATGGTCCACTACCCATCTACGAGCCGTAGCCCGTTGCTCTCAAAGCACAAGCAGCAAGGAGGCACTACCAAGCAAGGTAGCACAAGTGGAGGCTGCCAGGCTCAATGAGGACGAAATAGCGCTTATCATCAAGCGCTTCAAGACCGCGCTCAAAGGACGCAAAGAGTACCCCAACAAGAATAAAACAAGGGGAAAGCGTTCCTGCTTCAAATGCGGTAAGACTGGTCATTTCATAGCACAATGCCCCGATAATTATAATGACCAGGGACAAGAAAAGAGTGGGAAGAGGCAGAAGAAAAAGAACTACAGGAAGGCAAAGGGCGAGGCACACCTTAGAAAGGAATGGGATTCAGACTGCTCCTCGTCCGACTCCAACGATGAAGGTTTGGCTACCTCGGCCTTTGACAAGTCTTCGCTCTTCCCAAACGAACGCCATACTTGCCTCATGGCTAAGGAGAAGAAGGTACGTATTCGAGATTCCCCTAAGTACTCTTCTTCTAGCGATGAGAAATCCTCCAATGATGAAGTAGATTACTCTGATTTGTTTAAAGGGTTAGATAGAGCCAAAGTAGAGAAAATTAATGAATTAATTGATGCTCTAAATGAAAAGGATAGACTACTAGAAAAGCAAGAGGACATTTTCTATGAGGAACATGACAAGTTTGTTAGTGTTCAAAAATCTCTTGCCTTAGAAATTAAAAGAAATGAGATGCTATCTTCTGAGTTGTTTGCTTGTCATAAAACTGTCTCTAGTTTAAAGAATTTAAATGATGAATTAAATGCTAAGCTAGAAAAAGAAACTGAGTCATGTGTAGAACATGTAGTTATTTGCAATAGATGTAAGGACTTTAATGTTGATGCCTGTAATGAACATCTTACTTCTATTGGTAAATTAAACAATGAGGTGGCAAGTCTTAATGCTCAACTTAAGACTTGCAAAGTTGATTTTGATAAATTAAAATTTGCTAGGGATGCCTACACTGTTGGTAGACACCCCCTCGATTAAGGATGGACTTGGTTTTCGAAAGGGAACCAAGAACTTAACAAGCCAAAGGGCTCCTGTTCTCAACAAGGAGAAAGGGAAGGCCCCTATGGCTAGTAGTTCCCAAAAGTATCATGCCTATATTTATGATAGGAAATATTCTAGGAATGCTTATAATGATAGATGTTATGATCATGCTTTTAATGATTCACATGCTATGTTTGCATCTAGTTCCACTTCTGTTCATGGTATAAGTAGGCCTAGGAGAAATCATGTTGTGCATCATGCGCCTAAGAAAATGTGCAATGGACCTTCTACCATTTACCATGCTTGCAATACTTCATTTGTACTTTCATGTAAGAACACAAAAGTAGTTGCTAGGAAGTTGGGATCCAAATGCAAGGGAGACAAGACTTGTATTTGGGTTCCAAAAGTTATTGTGACTAACCTTGTAGGACCCAACAAGAGTTGGGTACCTAAAACCCAAGTTTAAATTGCCTTGTAGGTTTATGCATCCGGGGGCTCAAGCTGGATTATCGACAGCGGATGCACAAACCACATGACGGGGGAGAAGAAGATGTTCACCTCCTACGTCAAGAATAAGGATTCCTAGGATGCGATTATCTTTGGAGATGGGAACCAAGGCAAGGTTAAAGGATTGGGAAAGATAGCCATCACATCCGAGCATTCTATCTCCAATGTGTTTTTAGTTGAATCGCTTAGGTATAACTTATTGTCTGTGAGTCAATTATGTAACATGGGTTATAATTGTTTATTCACAAATATAGATGTATTTGTCTTTAGAAGGAGTGATGGTTCATTAGCTTTTAAGGGTGTATTAGACGACAAGCTCTATTTAGTTGACTTTTCAAAAGAGAATGTCGATCTAGATGCATGCTTAATGGCTAAGACTAATATGGGCTAGCTTTGGCATCGCCGTCTAGCACATGTTGGGATGAAGAACCTTCATAAACTTCTAAAGAGAGAACATGTGTTAGGACTAACCGATGTCTGTTTTGAGAAAGACAGACCTTGTGCAGCATGTCAGGCAGGGAAATAGGTGGGAAGCACTCATCACAGCAAGAATGTGATGACGACATCAAGACCACTGGAGCTTCTTCACATGGACCTCTTTGGACCCGTTGCCTACCTCAGCATCGGGGGAAGTAAGTATGGTCTTGTAATTGTTGATGATTTTTCCCGCTTCACTTGGATATTCTTCTTGCAGGATAAGTCAGAAACCCAAGGAACTCTAAAGCGCTTCTTAAGGAAAGTTTAAATGAATTTGAGCTAAAGGTGAAGAAGATAAGAAGCGATAATGGGTCCGAGTTCAAGAATCTACAAGTTGAAGAGTATCTTGAGGAGGAAGGCATCAAACATGAGTTCTTCGCTCCCTACACACCATAGCAAAATGGTGTGGTAGAGAGGAAGAACAGGACGCTAATCAACATGGCGAGAACGATGCTTGGAGAGTTCAAGACGCCCGAGCGGTTTTGGTCGGAAGCTGTGAACACAGCCTGTCACGCCATAAACCGGCTTTATCTGCATCGCCTCCTCAAGAAGACCTCCTATGAACTCCTTACCGGTAAAAAACCTAATGTCTCTTACTTTCGTGTATTTGGGAGCAAACGCTACATTCTGGTGAAGAAAGGTAGACATTCTAAGTTTGCTCCCAATGCAGTAGAAGGGTTTTTACTAGGATATGACTCAAATACAAAGGCGTATAGGGTCTTTAACAAATCATCGGGATTAGTTGAAGTCTCTAGCGATGTTGTATTTGATGAGACTAATGGCTCTCCAAGAGAGCAAGTTGATCTTGATGATGTAGATGAAGAAGAAATTCTGACGGCCGCAATGCGCACGATGGCGATAGGTGATGTGCGACCACAGGAACTACAGGAACAAGATCAACCATCTTCCTCGACAATAATGCATCCACCAACTCAAGACGGTGAACAGGTACCTCAAGAAGAAGGGAAGGATCAAGGGGGAGCACAAGAAGAACAGGTTATGGAGGAAGAAGCACCATAGGTCCCTCCAACTCAAGTCCGAGCGACGATCCAAAGACATCACCCTGTCGATCAAATTCTGGGTGACATCAGCAAGGGAGTAACTACTCGCTCAAGATTAGCTAATTTTTGTGAGCATTACTTGTTTGTCTCTTCTATTGAGCCTTTCAGGGTAGAAGAGGCCTTGCAGGATCCGAACTGGGTGTTGGCCATGCAGGAAGAGCTCAACAACTTCAAACGAAATGAAGTCTGGAGCTTGGTGCCACGTCCAAAGCAAAACGTTGTGGGAACCAAGTGGGTGTTCCGCAACAAGCAAGACGAGCACGGTGTGGTGACAAGAAACAAGGCTCGACTTGTAGCAAAATGTTATGCCCAAGTCGCAGGTTTGGATTTTGAGGAGACTTTTGCTCCTGTTGCTAGGCTAGAGTCAATTCGGATATTATTAGCCTATGCTGCTCACCATTCCTTTAGGCTATTCCAAATGGACATAAAGAGCGCCTTCCTCAACGGGCCAATCAAGGAGGAGGTATACGTGGAACAACCCCCTGGCTTTGAGGATGACAGGTATCCCGACCATGTGTGTAAGCTCTCTAAGGCGCTCTATGGACTTAAGCAAGCCCCAAGAGCATGGTAGGAATGCCTTAGAGATTTCCTTATTTCTAATGCTTTCAAGGTTGGGAAAGCCGATCCCACTCTTTTCACAAAGACATGCAACAGTGATCTTTTTGTGTGCCAAATTTATGTCGATGACATAATATTTGGTTCTACTAACCAAGAGTCTTGTGAGGAGTTTAGCAGGGTAATGATGCAAAAGTTCGAGATGTCAATGATGGGCGAGTTGACCTACTTCCTTGGATTCCAAGTGAAGCAACTCAAGGATGGCACTTTCATTTCCCAAACAAAGTACACTCAGGATCTTCTCAAGAGGTTTGGGATGAAGGACGCCAAGCCTGCAAAGACACTGATGGGAACTGATGAGCACATTGACCTCAACAAAGGAGGTAAGTCCGTTGATCAAAAGGCATACTGGTCAATGATAGGTTCATTACTTTATCTTTGTGCTAGTAGACCGGACATTATGCTTAGTGTATGCATGTGTGCTAGATATCAATTCGACCCCAAGGAATGTCACCTTGTGGCTGTTAAGCGAATTCTTAGGTATTTAGTTTCTACGCCTTACTTCGGGATCTGGTATCCAAAGGGGTCTACCTTTGACTTGATTGGATACTCAGACTCCAACTATGCCAGGTGCAAGGCTGATAGGAAGAGTACATCAGGGACGTGCCAATTTCTAGGAAGGTCCCTGGTGTCCTGGAGGTCCAAGAAACAAACATCTGTTGCCCTATCCACCGCTGAGGCCGAGTACGTTGCCGCAGGACAGTGTTGCACGCAACTGCTTTGGATGAGGCAAACCCTTCGGGACTTTGGCTACAATCTGAGCAAATTCCCACTCCTATGTGACAATGACAGTGCAATCCACTTGGCGGATAATCCTGTTGAACATAGCCGTACTAAGCACATAGACATCCGGCATCACTTCCTGAGAGACCACCAGCAAAAGGGAGATATCGATGTGTATCATATTAGCACCGAGAACTAGCTAGCCGATATCTTCACTAAGCCTTTAGATGAGAAAAGGTTTTGTAGGTTGCGTAGTGAGCTAAATGTCCTAGATTCGCGTAACTTGGATTGATCTAGAGCATACATGTCTTTCATGCCTTTGATCATATTACTTTGCGCATTCACATTATTTGTTGTCTATTTATGGTGCTCAAGTTGTACAAGTCATCCTCGGACCTCACAAGTCCATATGCAAATAATGCACATGTTAAGGGGGAGATAAACTACAACTTGGCCTCTCGAGACTAACTTGTTTGTTTGAGTACACTCGATGTAGTCGCGAAGGTACATTGAAAGGGAAAATGAACTTGGACGACGCAAAGACTTCCACTGCACTCCGGTATTAGTGTATTTAATTCCAAGTTCATACTTATGCTCTCATTGCCTTTTTGCTCTTATTTGACATTTTGGTGAGGCAATGGGGTTAAAGGGCCAAAAATGATCCCGTTTTGGTGCTTAATGCCAAAGGGGGAGAAATTAAAGGCCAAAGCAAATGGATCAGCCAACCACTTGTGAATTTTGATAGAGTTAGAATTTGTGTTTTCTCCAAAATACTCTTATTGCAAAATTTGGTCTCTTATGGGGGAGAATTTTTTATTACAGGAAAAAAGGGGGAGTTTTTGGCACTTGATCAATTTTACTCTTGGAATACCTCTTTATTTGCACAAACAAGTGTGTTTGACTTAGAGATAGGAAAAGAACTTGATTTGCAAAAATAAACCAAGTGGTGGCAAAGAATGATCCAAATATGCCAAATCCTAAGTAAAGAAAATTTGGTCTTCATTTGCATTGATGTTGCACTTCTTGTTGTTGCTTTTTTGATGTGTTGGCATAAATCACCAAAAAGGGGGAGATTGAAAGGGAAATGTGCCCTTGGGCAATTTCTATAACTATTTTGGCGATTAGATGCCCAACACACATTAATTGAGTCTTCATATGCTAAATGTGTGAAAAGTGCAAATCAAAGTACAAGGTATGTTTCTAGACTTAGTACATTATTTTTTAGTACTAACATGTTTATCTAAGTGCTAGAAACAGGGCCAAGAAAAGAAGAAATGCATTGGAAAAGTCTTGGCTATGAACAGCCAAACATCTGCTCAGGCCTGGCGCACCGGACTGTCCGGTGGCGCACCGGACAGTGTCCAGTGCCCCAGGCTTGCCGGCGGTGAATTGGCTGCTCTCGGGAAACAACATAGACGTACGGCTATAATTTACCGGACTATCCGGTGGTGCACCGGACTGTCCGGTGAGCCATGCGCGATGAACTCATCGCTCTCGGGAAAAGAAAAAGGCGACGTGGCTAAAATTCATCGGACTGTCCGGTGAGCCAATGGCGCCAGCGGCCAACGGTCGCCAGTGCGATCAACGCACGACACATGGCTCGCTCCAACGGTCGGCTGGGTGCACCGAACTGTCCGGTGCGTCATCTAGCCTCGAGGAGCAACGGTCGGCTGCGCCCGATATGGAAGGAGATCGCGCACCGGACATGAACAGTGGCTGTCCGGTGCACCACACGACAGAAGGCAAGGATGGCCTTCCAAATTGATCTCCAACGGCTCTTAGCTGCCTTGGGGCTATAAAAGGGACTCCTAGGCGCATGGAGCAGGACACCAAGCTCTAAAGAAACATTCTAAGACTCCCAGACTCCATCTCCACGCATTTGATTCGCTGTGTTAGTGATTTGAGCTCCGTTTGAGTTACAAACTCCATGTGCTATGTTTTGAGCTCAAGTTTTGGCTTGTGTGCGTGGGTGTGCTGTGGATTTAAGTCTTGTGTGTGTTGCTCTCCCAACCTTACTCTTGTGCTTTCTTTGTGATCATAACTTTGTAAGGGCGAGAGGCTCCAACTTGTGGAGATTCCTCACAAACGGGAAGAGTACTCTAAGATAAAAACACCATGGTATTCAAGTTGATCATTGGATCACTTGAAAGGGGTTGAGTGCAACCTACGTCCATTGGGACGCCACAATGTGGAAGTAGGCAAGTGTTACTTGGCCAAACCACGGGATAAAAAATCGCATGTCTCGTGTGTTGCTTTGTTCACACAAGCGTGTTCCATAGCCACTTGATTTTACTAACAACTTAATAATCTAGTTTGTGGCTATTTAGTGTTTGATTTTACAGGATCACCTATTCATCCCCCCCTCTAGGTTCTCTCAGAAACCATGACCATAATCATAATCACAATAGAAACCAGCATTATCCTCATCATCATTCGTAAACAAAGCATCTCTAATCAATGTGTCTCTAATCAGTGGAGCTCCCAAGGCCGCTCATAACCACGAGCACGGCTGATATATCAGTTTCATAACACTCTGCATAGGTTGCACACTTTACCCACGAGTCATGATTCCCTTTTGCCTCAGGCTGATTAAACCCTTAAACATGTAACACCCCAGGTGTTTAACGTCTGCTCAACCACGACTGCGGACTTTAACACATGATAGCAGTGAATAACGGTCTTTCTGTCTTAAATTGTTTCGTCTGTCGCGAGTTTGACATCGTTTTTATTTATCTGGGCTCTTCCTAAAATTTTCGTGATATTCGGAACATAGTTGTTCCAAAAATCGGTGCATTCGATGATTATTTAAAACTCATCGCTCGCGCGAATACGAATTCGGAAGCTTGACCTACTTTTACAATTTTTATCCCGGACAAATTAATTTGAACTCGACGACTAAAATGTTCGTGGCAAGATAATCTAAATCGCGCATTATCCGAGTAAAATCGTGCGCGAGGTTATGATCCCATTTATTCTTCAGCACACTCTGTAAGATAATAAAATCAACTGTGTTTAGATATCGGATGAATTTTTATCCGATTTCGACTAAACCAGTGTTGTCTTAAATATTGTATTCGATATTCAGTCTATTTAGACCTCGCCCCGATCCAGATCTTTGGATATAAGTACCTGGTAGAAATTCATCTGAATTCTAGAGTGTTCACTAAATCAAATTCTATCCGAATTTTGTATTTAGTATTGTCCGAATCCAACTCGTTTATGTCTCTTTTTAACTCTAATTTCAGAGTATGGATATTTGTATCGCTTGAGTAAAATATATATATATATATAAAAGAAAATATCTCACTCCCTGGAAAAATATCCCGCCGCTCCCCTACCCCTGATATTTCTTTCACCGGCTTCCTTATCCCTACGCACAGTATTCTTCTTCAGCCGATCGCCCAGCCTTCCCAGCGCCCAGACCCCCTTCTCCCTCCCCTCTGCTCGCTCGGCCGCTCGTTCCTCTCTAGTGGTCACCGCGCGCCCCTGCTCATCTTCCTCCCTCTTCTCACCGCGCGCGCTGCTCTCTGGATGCGCGCAGCTTCTTCCCATGGCGCATCGGCTCCCTACTCGGCTTCTGTTTCTTTTGCACATAGAGCTTTATCGCCCAGCCAAGCCGCTCCATCTCCCTGGTGTTTCCCCAAGCCGCGACCCCTGCCGTGGAGTTTCCCCGCCGCCCCAGCTCGGATCTCCATCGCCGGTGCGTGCCCCTCCCCCTGCTCGCCCTCATCGTGGTCTGCTGCTTCCCCTGCCCATGGCCGCCAGTGCTCCCTCTCTGCTCGACCATGGCCGCCGTGTCGTGTTCTCGGGCCTTGCGCTCCTCTGTCCGGACCACCAGCCTCCAATTCCAGTATTCTCGCCATTGAAGAACAGTCACCGCGCTCTGCGTCCTCGTCGTGTCCTCCGTAGATATTTTCGCCTAGCCGCGCGGACCTCGCTGTCGTCTTGGTCGTCGATGCCACGCAACCATCCACGCGTTGTTGTCCTCACGGGCACCGCTTCACACCATCACCCTGTTTTCACCATCCGTAGCGTCATCGTCGGGATGTCCTGGCTGTAGCACCAGCGCCCTCGACATTGCCCAAAGCTCTATGTTGGATTCGTCAGCGTGCTACTCGTCTACTGGCTCCTCGCCGTCGTGCCGTCGTTGCTTACCATGTCCTCCCCTCATGCTCAGACGCTCGTCTGGGACCCCATCGTCGGCAACTTTGGTTCTACGTCGCCGGGTCCGTGTTTCGGATAGCAGCAACCTTGTTGTCGTCGTGTTTGCTCTGACTCTGCCTTTACATGCTCGCCTTCGATCACCGCTGCAATTTTTAGGAGTTTGAGTGAAGAAGTGGAACCCGCGGAGCGCTTGCCAGGAACTCGACAGGAGGCATAAACAAGAATCGTCAACGATGGCTTGGAATTCTAGTTGAATCGGTAACCGTTCTCTAGTTCGATATTTTTATTAATTGATTGAGTCGATGGATTGAATAGATATATTAATCGCGACGATTATTCCGCTTGTAGCTCAGGCACATATTTATTTGACACTTGTAGGAATACGGGGATACAGGTAGCATGGTAATTGTGTCCACGATTGCGAAGTCGTCGTGCTGCGTAGCTAAGTTTAGGTTTAACGACATAGGTTATGCGAGGAATGTATGGGTAAACCTGTGTGAGGAATGATGAGTTAGTAATGCGAAAGATAGGTTAAATTATATGATTAAGTTTAGTATTTGTCGGCGTTCCGAGACCGGGGGGTCCCCGAGCCGACGAGTGAGAGTGTCGCGTGCCCCAGCCCAGATGGGTCGAGCGCGTGGGCGAGCGCGAAGGGGGGAACAGAGAGAGCGGTCGGTGGCCGGAGCCGGGTCGAGAGGGAGTCGGAGAATTCCCGCGGCCTTCGTGTTCGTCCCGCGCCCAGGTCGGGTGCGCTTGCAGTAGGGGGTTACAAGCGTCCGCGCGAGGTGAGGGGAAGCGAGCGGCCCCAAGAGAGAGAGCGCCTGCCCCTGCCCTTCGTCCCCGCGAGGCCAACCTTCTCTAAGAAGGCCCTGGTCCTTCCTTTTATAGTCGTAAGGAGAGGATCCAGGTGTACAAGATGGGGGTGTAGCAAGGTGCTACGTGTCTAGCGAGGGAGAGCTAGCGCCCTATGTACATGCCAAGGTGGCAGCCGGAGAGATCTTGGCACCCTGTTGGTGTGGCGTCGTGGCTGTTGGAGGAGTAACGGAGCCGGACGGGGAGACAGCTGTCGGAGTGGCTGGGCCCTTGCTGACGTCCTCCTGCTTTCGTAAGGGAGCTGAGAGTCGCCGTCGTCATGGTCTAGCGGGGCGCCATCATTTGCCTATCTGGCGTGGCTGGCCAGATGGGACGCCGGTCTTGTCCTCTGCGACCCAAGTCGGCTCAGGGCAGGGTGGTGATGGCGCTTCCTGTTGACGTGGCGGTCTCGTGTCCTAGGTCGGGCGTCGTGGAGGCTCCTCCGAAGCCGAGGTCGAGTCCGTCCTGCAAGACAGAGGCAGAGTCCGAGCCCTAGGTCGGGCGAGGCGGAGATCGTTCGGTCAGAGGCCGAGGCGGAGTCCGAGCCCTGGGTCGGGCGAGGCGGAGTTCGTTATCTTCCGAGGCCTTAGCCCGAGTCCGAGCCCTTGGGCGGAGCGGAGTTCGCCGTCTTCCGGGGCCTTAGCCCGAGTCCGAGCCCTGGGGTCGGGCGGAGCGGAGTTCGCCGTCTTCCGGGGCCTTAGCCCGAGTCCGAGCCCTTGGGCGGAGCGGAGTTCGCCGTCTTCCGGGGCCTTAGCCCGAGTCCGAGCCCTGGGGTCGGGCGGAGCGGAGTTCGCCGTCTTCCGGGGCCTTAGCCCGAGTCCGAGCCCTGGGTCGGGCGGAGCCTCCTACGGCGCCTCTAGCGAAGTCTGGTCGCCCGTTGGTCTTACCTTTTGCGTTAAACGCCCCGGTGACTCGGTCGGTTGGCGCGGTGATTTAGTCAGGTTTTCTTCTTATCGAAGGCGGGGCCTAGGGCGAGCCGGAGATGCGTCTGCCGTGAAAGAGGAGGCCTCAGGCGAGACGGAGTCATCTTAGGGTCGGCTGCCCTCGCCCGAGGCTAGGCCCGGGCGTGGCGTGGTCAAGTCACTCGTATGGACTGATCCCTGACTTAATCAAACCCATCAGGCCTCTGCAGCTTTATGCTGATGGGGGTTACCAGCTGAGAATTAGGCGTCTTGAGGGTACCCCTAATTATGGTCCCCGACAGTAGCCCCCGAGCCTCGAAGAGAGTGTTAACACTCGCTTGGAGGCTTGCGTCGCACTTTTTTGCAAGGGGACCAGCCTTTCTCGGAGGTACTTTGTTCCGGTGGGTGCGCGCGAGCGCACCCGCCGGGTGTAGCCCCCGAGGCCTCGGAGGAGTGGTTTCACTCCTTCGAGGTCTTAATGCCTTGCGTAATGCTTCGGCTGGACTAGCGGTTCCCTCATGCGAGCAGGGCGTAACCCAGGTGCACTGTCGGGGCCCAAGTTCTCGGGCTGGTATGTTGACGCTGTCAACGGTTCGGCCGGAGCCGGGTTTGCGAGAGCAGCCCCCGAGCCTTCGCACGGAGCGAGAGGACGATCAGGGACAGACTCGACTTTTTATATACGCCCCTACGTCGCCTTTCCGCAAGGAGGAGGGGGGAGTGCGCCATGTTACCCTCGATGGGCACCGAACATGGTGTCTCCGGTGAGCTGCGATCGGGTAATCCGAGTGGACGCCCGTGCCCCGTTCGTTGGGGGTCGGCTAGGGGCCCGGAGGCACGCCCAAAAGTACCTGCGGGTGATCTGCCGGACCCGGTCCCCTAGCGACGGGGTCCGAGGGCTCGTTGCCTCCCTCCGATGGGATTCCGTTACAGAGTCGTTCCCGCTGGTCTCGGAAATGTCCTAGGGTACCTCGGGAGCGCAGCCCGAGCCTTGGTTATGTATCGAACGTACCCCTGGTCATCCCTCGCTCGGCGTCTGAGGCGGCTGTGAACCCTTCGACAGGCCAGCCTTCGAACCCCTGATCAGTAGGGGGCATGGAGCCCTAGTAGCCTGAGGCGGTCATGGAACCTTTCGGGAGGCCGACCTTCGAACCCCTGACCAGTAGTGGGTGTCGGGCCCACGCGATCTGAGGCGGCTGTTGAACCCCTCGGGGGGCCAGCCTTCGAACCCCTGATCAGTAGGGAGGCTCGGAGCCTAGTTCCTTCACGGGGAAGGATCCCTTTGGGGTTATCCCCCTTCTCGGTCCCTGTTGCAAGAGATGGAGAAAGAAGGAAAAGGGAAAAAGGATTCGAAATTGAACGTCGTGGCGTACCTTTTTCGGCGTGGTCGTTTTGGCGGAGGCGAAGCGTCGCCAGCTGCCCCTGCCAGAAACGTTACCTGTTTCGCCGCGAGGTTAATGCGCCGGGGTAAGCGGTCGGCGAAGCTGCCGTTGCGTGCGCGGGCCGTTCGAGGTACGGGTCACGGGTGCGTCGTCTTCACGCCGTGAGAGGGGGTTCTCTTGCTGCCTCCGGATGGGACATGAGCTTGGCAGATGGCGTGACCGCTGCTCTCGCGCGCCTGCCACCGTCATCACTGCCGGCCCATTTTTGACCGCTTTTGACCGCTGCGCCAGGCTGGCACTGCCGGGTCACGGGCTGGGTCGCCTCGAATCGCGGTATCGGTTCCGCAATCGAGGAGGTGCGGTGGTGGAGCGAGTGGCATAGCGGTTCGCATGCAGCGCCCGGCGCGCCAGTTGCACGACGCGTGGGCTTGAGCCGTCGCGCTGGCCTGTCAGGAGTCGGAGAGGTGCGTCCACTTGGCGCGGTTGCATGCTGCCTGCATGGCCGCTTGCCCCCTTTGCCCGCTGGCCTGGGCAAAAGTGGAGGGTTACTTGTAACCGCTGGGTGGTTGCGTGCGTCGTGCGCGGCGGTTCGGCTTCTTCTGCTTAGAGCCGGTCTACATGACAGGCGGGCCTCAGCCCCCGCGCCGCAGGGAAGGGCTTTTAGAGGCGTGTTGGAGAAGACTCAGCCCGTGACGGTTGAGGGCGCAAGCAGGGGGAGTTGCCTTTAAAAGGAGGGCGACCCCCTTTGTGAGGTAACCATGTCTCCTTCCTCCCCAATGCATTGTGTCTCTCCATCTTCCGAGCCCCCGGATGGGGGGAAACTGCCGCCTTTTCGCTCCATCGCTGGAGGAACGCAACTCCGTGGGAGTTGGTACCTTTCAGCCGTCGTTCGGCTTCAAGGATTTTCATCATGCAGCCCGGCTGCACCCCTCCACCGGTGGTCACCCAAGAGGGCAACCTCCGGCTTGATGGTGGGGGAAAGCGAGCCGGGTCGCGGCCCCCGCCCCTCCCTCAGCCTCAAGGATTTTCATCACTTGGCCAAGAGGGAGGACGAGGCGAGTCAGGGAGCTGTCTCCGTGTGGGTCGGTTGCCCTTTTCTTCCCCGTGCGCCTGGGGGAGAACGGCATCCTCCAGCATCACGGAGACTTCCTCCAGCCATGTCGGAAGTAGCGGGTCCTGGGGCGTCGGCGGACGGAAGTGGCTTCTCTACCGACGAGATTGCCAACTCCGTCCGTAGCCCTGGGTCTCCGTCTCCCGGCCTGAATGGCTGGCTCTCGTCCTCGGGGGGTGAGAGTTTTTCCGCTGCCCCGCAGGTCCGCCCCTATCGAGTGGGGTTGTTCGTACCTGCGGGGGGGGAACCGGAGTTCCGTCTGTAGTGGCGCCTCGAGCGCCGGGTTTTCTGTTCATTTCGGCTTTTGGGGCCTGAACATGTATGTAACTTACGGCACAGAGCCGTGTTTTTTCCTCATTTCTGAGCACTAAGACTCGCCTGTTGTTTGCCTGAACCGCTTTACCAAGCGTGAGTCGCCCCGTGTCAAGGTGACGAGTGAGGTATCCGTATCCCGGAGGCGTAGGAATCCCTCGGCTCGGTCGGACCTGTTGTCCGAGGCTCCTCTAGCTTAGTTAAAGAGACCCCTCGGCCGCTCTTCGACGAGCCGAGGCCAGGGGTAGCGATATCAGCGTGAGCAGAGGCGTTGTCGGCTCGGAAATGAAACCTGGTTGGCCGGAGCCTAGCCGATTTGTCTGTTGGCAGGATCGACATCGGAGCTATTCAGCCGAGGCTTCGAGCCGAGCTGGCGCCCTCGGAAGGTGGTCGGCCGAGGCCCCGGAGGTGGCCGGCCGAGCCGTCCGCTCGGGCCGGGTTCTCGGAGAAGTCCCTGGCAGAGATTGCTCGAGCGTGATGATGACGTCGTCCTTCGGAGCGGAGGCCCTCGGACCGCGTCGCCGTCCGAGGCTAGGTCGGGCCTTGCCGAAGGTGCTGTTGATGCCGAGGGTGTCTTCGCCCTCTTCCAGCGTCAAGATCCGAGCCCTTGTTGCGTTGTAAAGCTGCGTCTCTTTTCCTCTCGTTTCGAGTATCTGGACTTTTTGTCGGTAGCAGGGATGTTAGTGCGAGCAAGAGTTGCTTCTCGCGGAAGGCGATGAGTGAGGTATCCGTATCCCGGAGGCGTGGGAGTCCCTCGGCTCGGTCGGCCTTGCCGCTTACGCGTACTTTTACCCGCCCATGAAGCCCTGTCACCGACTTGGTCGAGAAGGCTCGAAGAATCGCTTCGACAGAAGAGCTCCCGTACATAAAGACTCGTTCGATCCGCGGATTCGCCTTATCCGAGCGCGAGTTACTTATCGCAGAAGGTGATGAGTGAGGTATCCGTATCCCGGAGGCGTAGGAATCCCTCGGCTCGGTCAGCCTTGACTGCTTACGTGTACCCCGTCGTTTCCAGGACCCGCTTTTCGAAGTAGTCAAAAAGCACGAAAGATGTTCTGGTGAAAGAGATTTTTTGTTCGAGGAAAATTTTGACGCAGAGGGGGTTTCCCCCCTTTTAGCCCCCGAGGGAGGGTCGGGCTCTGCCGAGGCGAGGCTGACCCTTCCTTGTTGACTAAACTTTTGCGTGGGTGCGAGGTATATAAACAACTTGGAAACATCTTAAGGGTAGAAGCGACGTAGCTGTTGGATGTTCCAAGCGTTGCCGTAGACCTCGCCTTGACTGTTGGCCAGCTTGTACGTTCCGGGCTTCAGAACTTTGGCGATGACGAACGGCCCCTCCCAGGGGGGCGTGAGCTTGTGCCTCCCTCGGGCATCTTGCCGCAGCCGAAGCACCAGATCGCCCACCTGGAGATCTCGGGGTCGGACCCCTCGGGCGTGGTAGCGTCGCAGGGACTGCTGATACCGCGCCGAGTGTAGTAAGGCCCTGTCCTGAGCCTCGTCTAGCTGGTCCAGCGAGTCTTCTCGGCTAGCTTGGTTGCTTTCTTCGTTGTAGGCCCTCGTCCTCGGGGAGCCGTATTCCAGGTCCGTGGGCAGGATGGCCTCGGCCCCGTAGACCAGAAAAAACGGCGTGAAACCCGTGGCCCGGCTTGGCGTCGTCCTCAGGCTCCAGACCACCGAGGGGAGTTCCTTCATCCACCGCTTGCCGAACTTGTTGAGGTTGTTGTAGATCCGAGGCTTGAGCCCTTGTAGGATCATGCCATTGGCACGCTCTACTTGCCCATTCGACATGGGATGAGCTACGGCGGCCCAGTCCACCCGGATGTTGTGATCCTCGCAAAAATCCAAGAATTTTTTGCCGGTGAACTGGGTGCCATTGTCGGTGATGATGGAGTTCGGGACCCCGAAGCGATGGATGATGTTGGTGAAGAACGCCACCGCCTGCTCGGACCTGATGCTGTTCAGGGGTCGGACCTCGATCCACTTGGAGAATTTGTCGATGGCGACCAGCAGGTGCGTGTAGCCCCTGGGCGCCTTTTGTAGAGGGCCGACGAGGTCCAGACCCCACACAGCGAAGGGCCAGGTGATGGGTATCGTCTGCAGGGCCTGAGCGGGCAGGTGGGTCTGCTTCGCATAGAATTGGCACCCTTCGCAGGCGCGGACAATTCTAGTGGCGTCAGCCACCGCCGTTGGCCAGTAGAAGCCTTGGCGGAAAGCGTTCCCGACGAGGGTTCGAGGTGCTGCATGGTGACCGCAAGCCCCCGAGTGTATTTCCCGCAGGAGTTCCCGACCTTCGGTGATGGAGATGCATCGCTGAAGGATGCCCGAGGGGCTGCGGTGGTAGAGCTCCTTCTCATCGCCCAGCAAGACGAACGACTTTGCGCGTCGCGCTATCCTCCGAGCCTCGGCTCGGTCGAGGGGCAGTTCCCCTTGGCGGAGATATTGCAGGTACGGGGTCCGCCAATCTTGATCTGGCACGACCCCGTCCTGCTCCTCCTCGATGCGCAGCGCTTCGCCCTCGGGCTCCGAGGGTTCCTCGGATTGAGCCGAGGATGGCTCGGGCTGGGCCGAGGTCACCTCGGACGAAGCCGAGGGTGCCTCGGGCTCGGGCGCGTCATCTATCTTGACGGAGGGTTGGTGCAGATCCCGGGAGAAGACGTCCGGGGGAACCGTCGTTCGCCCCGAGGCTATCTTCGCTAGCTCGTCCGCAGTCTCGTTGTAGCGCCGGGCGATGTGGTTAAGCTCGAGCCCGTAGAACTTGTCTTCCAGGCGTCGAACCTCCTCACAGTAGGCCTCCATCTTTGGGTCGCGGCAGAGGGAGTTCTTCATGACTTGGTCGATGACGAGCTGCGAGTCGCCGCGCGCATCGAGGCGTCGGACCCCTAGCTCGATGGCGATTCGCAATCCGTTGATCAGAGCCTCGTACTCAGCCACATTGTTGGACGCCGGGAAATGGAGGCGAAGCACGTAGCGCAGGTGTTTTCCGAGGGGCGAGACGAAAAGCAGGCCCGCGCCAGCTCCCGTCTTCATCAGCGACCCGTCGAAAAACATGGTCCAGAGCTCTGGTTGGATCGGAGCCGTTGGTAACTGGGTATCGACCCATTCGGCTACGAAATCCGCCAGTACCTGGGACTTGATGGCCTTCCGAGGGGCAAACGAGATTGCCTCGCCCATGATTTCCACCGCCCACTTTGCGATCCGTCCGGAGGCTTCCCGGCACTGGATGATCTCCCCCAGGGGGAAGGATGACACCACAGTCACCGGATGGGACTCGAAGTAATGTCGCAGCTTTCGCCTCGTCAGGATCACTGCATATAGCAGCTTCTGGACTTGTGGGTAGCGGATCTTGGTTTCGGACAGCACTTCGCTGACGAAGTAGACTGGCCTCTGAATGGGCAAAGCACGCCCCTCTTCCTGCCTTTCGACTACGATCGCGGCGCTGACCACCTGAGTGGTTGCGGCGACGTAGACCAGGAGGGTTTCTCCATCAGCTGGGGGTACCAAGATGGGCGCCTGGGTGAGGAGCGCCTTCAGGTTCCCGAGGGCTTCCTCGGCCTCGGGAGTCCAAGTGAAGCACTCGGCCTTCCTTAAGAGGCGGTACAGAGGCAGGCCTCTTTCGCCGAGGCGCGAGATGAAACGGCTCAAGGCCGCGAGGCATCCCATGACCCTCGGTACGCCTTTTAAGTCCTTGATGGGCCCCATGTTTGTGACCGCTGCGATCTTCTCCGGGTTGGCTTCGATGCCCCGCTCGGAGACGACGAACCCCAAGAGCATGCCTCGGGGCACCCCGAAGACGCACTTCTCGGGATTGAGCTTGACGCCCTTCGCCTTGAGACACCGGAATGTCAGTTCGAGGTCGGAGAGAAGGTCAGAGGCTTTCCTCGTCTTGACTACGATGTCATCGACGTAGGCCTCGACCGTGCGACCAATGTGTTGGCCGAACACATGGTTCATGCACCGCTGGTATGTTGCACCCGCGTTTCTCAACCCGAACGGCATTGTGACATAACAGTACATGCCGAAGGGCGTGATGAAAGAAGTCGCGAGCTGGTCGGACTCTTTCATCTTGATTTGATGATACCCTGAGTAGGCATCGAGGAAAGACAGGGTTTCGCACCCTGCAGTGGAGTCCACAATTTGGTCGATGCGAGGTAGAGGGTAGGGGACCTTCGGACATGCTTTGTTGAGACCAGTGTAGTCTACACACATCCGCCACTTCCCCCCTTTTTTCCTCACAAGTACAGGGTTGGCAAGCCATTCGGGATGGAATACCTCTTTAATGAACCCTGCTGCCATCAGCTTGTGGACCTCCTCGCCTATCACCCTGCGCCTTTCCTCGTCGAATCGGCGCAGAGGCTGTCTGACCGGCCGGGTTCCGGCCCGAATATCCAGCGAGTGCTCGGCGACATCCCTCGGTATGCCAGGCATGTCCGAGGGACTCCACGCAAAAACGTCGGCGTTTGCGCGGAGAAAGTCGACGAGCACTGCTTCCTATTTGGGGTCGAGCCCGGAACCGATCCGGATCTGCTTGGAGGTGTCGCCACTGGGGTCGAGAGGGACGGCCTTAACCGTCTCCGCTGGCTCGAAGTTGCCGGCATGCCGCTTCACGTCCGGCACCTCTCGGGAGAGGCTTTCCAGGTCGGCAATGAGGGCCTCGGACTCGGCGAGGGCCTCGGCGTACTCCACGCACTCCACATCGCATTCGAATGCGTGTTTGTACGTGGGGCCGACGGTGATGACCCCGTTGGGGCCCGGCATCTTGAGCTTCAGGTAGGTGTAGTTGGGGATGGCCATGAACTTCGCGTAGCATGGCCTTCCCAATACTGCGTGGTAGGTTCCTCGGAACCCGACCACCTCGAACGTCAAAGTCTCCCTTCGGAAGTTGGAGGGTGTTCCGAAGCAGACAGAGAGGTCAAGCTGTCCGAGGGGCTGGACACGCTTCCCCGGGATGATCCCGTGGAAGGGCGCAGCGCCTGCTCGGACGGATGACAGATCGACGCGCAGGAGCCTAAGGGTCTCAGCGTAGATGATGTTGAGGCAGCTGCCTCCATCCATCAAGACCTTGGTGAGCCTGACGTCGCCGATGACGGGGTCGACGACGAGCGGGTACTTCCCCGGGCTCGGCACGTGGTCGGGGTGGTCGTCCCGGTCGAAGGTGATGGGCTTGTCGGACCAGTCTAGGTAGACTGGCGCCGCCACCTTCACCGAGCAGACCTCCCGACGCTCTTGCTTACGATGCCGAGCCGAGGCGTTTGCCGCATGCCCTCCGTAGATCATGAAGCAATCGCGGACCTCCGGGAACTCTCCTGCTTGGCGATCCTCCCTTTTGTCGTCGTCGTGAGCCCTGCCACCCTCTGCGGGCGGCCCGGCCCTGTGGAAGTGGCGCCGAAGCATGACGCACTCTTCGAGGGTATGCTTGATGGGCCCCTGATGGTAGGGGCACGTCTCCTTGAGTGCCTTGTCGAAGAGGTTAGCACCTCCGGGGGGCTTCCGAGGGTTCTTGTGCTCGGCGGCGGCGACAAGGTCTGCATCGGGAACGTCGCGTTTCGCTTGCGACTTCCTCCTGCCTTTCTTCTTGGCGCCGCGCGGAGTAGACACCTCGGGAGCATCTTCCGACGGGCGGCCCTGGGGCTGCTTGTCCTTTCGGAAGATGGCCTCTACCGCCTCCTGGCCGGAGGCGAACTTGGTGGCGATGTCCATCAGCTCGCTCGCCCTAGTGGGGGTCTTGCGACCCAGCTTGCTCACCAGGTCGTGGCAGGTGGTGCCAGCGAGGAACGCGCTGATGACATCGGAGTCGGTGATGTTGGGCAGCTCGGTGCGCTGCTTCGAGAACCGCCGGATGTAGTCTCGGAGAGACTCTCCCGGCAGTTGCCGACAGCTTCGGAGGTCCCAGGAATTCCCGGGGCGCACGTACGTGCCCTGGAAGTTCCCGGCGAAAGCCTAGACCAAATCTTCCCAGTTGGAAATCTGCCCCGGAGGCAGGTGCTCCAACCAGGCACGAGCGGTGTCGGAGAGAAACAGGGGGAGGTTTCGGATGATGAGGTCGTCATCGTCCGTCCCACCCAGTTGATAGGCCAGGCGGTAGTCCGCAAGCCACAATTCCGGTCTCGTCTCCCCCGAGTACTTCGTGATAGTAGTCGGGGGTCGGAATCGGGGCGGAAACGGCGCCCGCCGAATGGCTCGGCTAAAGACCTGCGGACCGGGTGGTTCGGGCGAGGGACTCCGATCCTCCCCGCTGTCGTAGCGTCCCCCACGCCTGGGGTGGTAGCCTCGGCGCGCCCTTTCGTCGAGGCGTGCCCGACGGTCACGATGAGGGTGCTCGTCGCCGAGGCGGCCCGGGGCCGCAGGCGCGGTGTTGCGCGTGCGCCCGGTGTAGACCGAGGCTTCCCGCGTGAGTCGGGAAGTCGCGGCACGAGGTTCCGAGGGGTATCCCTGCCTTCGGGAGGCAGAGCTCTCGGCCCATCGGGCCGCAGCGCCTTCCAGGAGATGCTTAAGTTCTCCCTGGATTCGCCGACCCTCGGTGGTTGATGACTCCGGCATCGCGCGGAGGAGCATCGCTGCAGCGGCCAGGTCCTGACCGGTTCCGCCGGATGCGGGTGGCGGTCTGTCCCTGGCATCGTTGGCGATGCGGTGCTGGAGACCTTGGGGCAGGTGACGTATTCCTCCGGCCGGGGGCTGGCTCGCCCGCACCTGCCCGATGTTCTGGCGGATTGCCTCGAGCGCTCCTGTTCCCTCATCGAGCCCGGCCTGCGCCCCGCGGACTTGCTCGAGCTGTGGGTCGTGACCCCCCGCCGGGACGGGGACCACAGCTAGCTCCCGCGGGATGTCGGCGCGAGGCGCTGGCCTAGGGGGATCACCATCCTCCGGCGTGCCGAGACAGCCGCCTCCGGAGGGATCCCCTAACTCGATGTGGAAACATTCGCGACTCGGGCCGCAGTCCTTGTCGCCAAGGCTGCGGCTGCCGTCGGAACAGTCGGAGAGGCAGTAGTCACATGCGGTCATGAAGTCCCGCATGGCACTAGGGTTGCCAGATCCGGAGAAATCCCAGCAGATGCTGGGGTCGTCATCTTCCTCGGACCCAGAGGGTCCGTAGGTCGAGACACCCGTCAATCGGTCCCAAGGCGACCGCACACGAAACCCCAGAGAGGTTGCACTCGCCTCAATGTGAGCGCCCGCCAAAGCGAGATCGCCAGGCGGGCTGAGGCCGAGTCGAAATGACGAAAGATGGGTAGCAGTCGGTACCTTTTTGTCGACGAGGGGCGATGAAGTCAAGTCGGGGGCTGACCGCGCCGTCGTCTTGGGTACGAGGGCGACGTCCTGCAGGCCCTCCGTGAGCGTGCTGGCGTCGTCCACTTGCTCGGAGTCGACGTGTTGCGGGGGGATGGCGCTCGCGTTTGCCTTGAACACGAGGGCGACGCTTGGCGTGTCCTCCGTTGAGGCGCCGGGGATGTCGATTTGCTCGACAGCCGTCGGAGCGCGATCTCCCGCTCGGCCCCGGTTGCCCCGCCTCCTCCTCCTCCGATGGCGAGGGAGAGGATGGGGCGAGCTTGAAAGTTGTCCTTCCCCCACGCGGGAAAGACGTCGTTGATTCCGCCGCCGGCGGGCGGGCGGTCCGCCACCATTGTCGCTGCCGCGCGGCGGTGGAAGGAGTACCATGTCGTAGTTGCCATCGAGAGACATGAACTCGAGGTTCCCGAAACGGAGCGCCGTCCCGGGTTGAAGAGGTCGTTGGAGACTGCCCATCTGGAGCTTGACGGGAAATCGAACGTCAACACGCAGCAGGCCCCTACCTGGCACGCCAACTGTCGGCGTTCCGAGACCGGGGGGTCCCCGAGCCGACGAGTGAGAGTGCCGCGTGCCCCAGCCCAGATGGGTCGAGCGCGTGGGCGAGCGCGAAGGGGGGAACAGAGAGAGCGGTCGGTGGCCGGAGCCGGGTCGAGAGGGAGTCGGAGAATTCCCGCGGCCTTCGTGTTCGTCCCGCGCCCAGGTCGGGTGCGCTTGCAGTAGGGGGTTACAAGCGTCCGCGCGAGGTGAGGGGAAGCGAGCGGCCCCAAGAGAGAGAGCGCCTGCCCCTGCCCTTCGTCCCCGCGAGGCCAACCTTCTCTAAGAAGGCCCTGGTCCTTCCTTTTATAGTCGTAAGGAGAGGATCCAGGTGTACAAGATGGGGGTGTAGCAAGGTGCTACGTGTCTAGCGAGGGAGAGCTAGCGCCCTATGTACATGCCAAGGTGGCAGCCGGAGAGATCTTGGCACCCTGTTGGTGTGGCGTCGTGGCTGTTGGAGGAGTAACGGAGCCGGACGGGGAGACAGCTGTCGGAGTGGCTGGGCCCTTGCTGACGTCCTCCTGCTTTCGTAAGGGAGCTGAGAGTCGCCGTCGTCATGGTCTAGCGGGGCGCCATCATTTGCCTATCTGGCGTGGCTGGCCAGATGGGACGCCGGTCTTGTCCTCTGCGACCCAAGTCGGCTCAGGGCAGGGTGGTGATGGCGCTTCCTGTTGACGTGGCGGTCTCGTGTCCTAGGTCGGGCGTCGTGGAGGCTCCTCCGAAGCCGAGGTCGAGTCCGTCCTGCAAGACAGAGGCAGAGTCCGAGCCCTAGGTCGGGCGAGGCGGAGATCGTTCGGTCAGAGGCCGAGGCGGAGTCCGAGCCCTGGGTCGGGCGAGGCGGAGTTCGTTATCTTCCGAGGCCTTAGCCCGAGTCCGAGCCCTTGGGCGGAGCGGAGTTCGCCGTCTTCCGGGGCCTTAGCCCGAGTCCGAGCCCTGGGGTCGGGCGGAGCGGAGTTCGCCGTCTTCCGGGGCCTTAGCCCGAGTCCGAGCCCTTGGGCGGAGCGGAGTTCGCCGTCTTCCGGGGCCTTAGCCCGAGTCCGAGCCCTGGGGTCGGGCGGAGCGGAGTTCGCCGTCTTCCGGGGCCTTAGCCCGAGTCCGAGCCCTGGGTCGGGCGGAGCCTCCTACGGCGCCTCTGGCGAAGTCTGGTCGCCCGTTGGTCTTACCTTTTGCGTTAAACGCCCTGGTGACTCGGTCGGTTGGCGCGGTGATTTAGTCAGGTTTTCTTCTTATCGAAGGCGGGGCCTAGGGCGAGCCGGAGATGCGTCTGCCGTGAAAGAGGAGGCCTTAGGCGAGACGGAGTCATCTTAGGGTCGGCTGCCCTCGCCCGAGGCTAGGCCCGGGCGTGGCGTGGTCAAGTCACTCGTATGGACTGATCCCTGACTTAATCAAACCCATCAGGCCTCTGCGGCTTTATGCTGATGGGGGTTACCAGCTGAGAATTAGGCGTCTTGAGGGTACCCCTAATTATGGTCCCCGACAGTATTTTAAGCAATTATCGGTAAGTCTGTCGATGCTAATTCTGTCCAGTGCGCGTAAGATGAAGTCAATGCTCGGCTTTAGTGATCGTTATATTATAACTAGCGATCAGTTAGATGCCTTGAATATGATGGTGATTGTTGTTCCGAGTGTCTAAACATAAGTAATATAAATAAGCCGGTTACAACTAAAACTTGAAAACTTCGTAGTTTAGTGTTTCGTGATGTTTGAACTAGCATCAGTTGAGCAGGAAAAATGCAAGTATTGTACTTAGTATGTCTTGTTATGTAGTCTGATTTATATCTAGTTAAGTTGGAAGAGCATGATTGTCGTAAATGACATTATATCGATAGTTAGTGTTTGTAATGCCTCGTCATTGAGTGTTTTATTTCTCTTTTGTGTAGCATCATAATATCTGGTGTTATTGTTCCTTATATGCATTCATGTGCATAATGCATTTCAATTAGGTACGATAATTAATCACGTGATGCGGAAGATGACCCAAGTTGACCCCAAGATAATGAGAGTCTGCATCTTCGCAAAATGACGTCGTCAGTCGGATGAACCTGAAGATGGATAGACGAAGCAAGTATCAGAATGAAGGCTGATCGCCAAGTGGACGTCGTCTAACAAACACTAACATAGTGTTTATTCTAGGCAAGCCCCAGTGCATTTGCCACCTCCTTGATGTTTTAAAATCTTTATCACCTTGTTTGATGCATTAGGTGATAGAAGTTGTGTGCTAAACAACTAATGCATTTCCTTCCTTGAAAAATTGATTACCCTTCCTTGACACCCTTTTATAAAAAGGATTTTTATGATGCTTAGCCTTGCTCTAGAAAAACAAAAATGTTTTGTTTTAAAACAAAAGTGATGCTTTAGTGGGTGGGAATGTTTTCAAAAAGAAAATACTTATGATGGTGAATCCGTCAAAGGCCTAGATGGGTTCAACATCTGGAAAGATGTACCTCTACCAGGTACCAAACTTTGGGTTTTAAATAATAAAGCTGAGACCGGGCGGGTGGCTTGCACGAGAAGAGTCTCGGTGTAGTGCCTCCGTCTGAGTCGATTAAGGACCGTGTCGATGTGGGCCTGCTGACCGAGGACCCTTTAACTGGTCACATGCCTCATCATGGGTAAGCTTTGCCTCGGGCAGACTAATACCAGAAAAGGACAACACACAATGGGAGTGGAGAGATGGCGAGAGTAGCGTGTACCCTCCATGGCAAGAGGCTGGACGGTGGTGTATCTGTGCTCTCGGTTGGCGTGAACTCGGTCTGGTCTTAAGAAACCCGGTGACGAGTTGACATATGGAAGGGTTAAGTGCTACATATGTCGTGTGATTGGAGATCCTCAGCTGAGTATTAATCGATTCGGATCGCCATTACTTCTCGGATATGAAGACTTGGTCACTGACTTACACGTAGCAATCCAGTGAACTGAAGGGTTGATAAAAAGACGCCTAGTATAGGCCAAGTGCTTGAACTAGGATAGAAAGAACTCTAGATGCAGGTAACTTTACTTAACCTGACAAGTAAAAATGGATTTTAAGGATCCACTCATAGTAAGCTTTTCTGCAAAAGAGTCATTGATTCTTGACAAGCTTTACCTTGATTCCCAAAAGCCAGCATATCCTTGAGAGTCTTTTCTTTAGTCGGGTAAGTCTTGCTGAGTAATTGCATACTCAGGGTTTTATTCCCTGTTGTTTTTCAGGTTATAGTTTGTGCTGCTGTTGATGGTGTTAAGTGCCGGTGGGCTTGGCCTTCTTATAAGTCAAAGTACTTCTTCTATACTTCTTATTGAGGATGGTCACTTGAGTTAGCATATATTTCAAACTTATACTTTTGTAATCACTCCGATAAATATAATGTAAAAGTTTTGTAACTTGTAAAATTTGGTAATAAGAATTCTGCTGTAAATTGTTGGTGTGTGATTTGTGTTTACTTAATCCTGTGATCCTGGTTGTTAGTGGTTTATCTGAGGTCCTTGGGGCACTCGGACAGATCCTGTTAAGTTATCTGGTGCACATGCATAGTCGTCTGAGGTCTTTGAGTCAAGGACAGGTGCATGTGGGCCCAATAACTTGGGAGGTTCTGCCACAAAACACTACCAAGGTGAATAGGCAAGGTTTCACTATGTAGCCTTTACAAAGATTCTCTAAGTCTGTATCCACCCGTTAGGTTTCCTAAACGTACCACACTCCTCCCTACGAGGCAAACCACCCTCGGTAGAGCGAGCCGCATACACCGAGCCCCATTGATGGCACGATGGTGAAGCGAACTACACCTCAGTTCCTCAAATTATTCAGCTAAGGGTGTCCCATACCACCCTCATGGTTGTACTGTTTTCCTGGGTGGTCATCCAATGAACCAGTCCTTACGGAGAGGCACTCGAGAAACCACTCAAGTCCCCTTAAATGTCACAATAACATCATCATAATCAAAAGGAAAAACAACGTATCATAAATAATCTCATCATGTTCATTGATTAGTGTGAAGCACTAGCATTGAGCTAAAACAAAAAGGATCCAACCCACATAGGTAAACAAGGACATGATAAATAAAGCTAGTCAATCCTTAGGTATAAATTGTGTAAATACGGGAAGTGAATTATAAAATGAGTAGGACATAGATGAGTCAAGGGACACTTGCCTTCACCAACCAGCTGCTGCTCAGGGTCTTCGCCTGCAACTCCTTCGGACTCCGCCAACGGACCGTTATCTATACGAGTTCAAACATCTATCCACAAATTTAATATAAAAAGAATAATACATCACGCAGTAGAATATAACAAATAAGCAGAGGCTCAGCACAGGGCTCGCACCTATGACTAAGCGAGAAAGAGAAAACAACGGTCGAGGCTACGGTTGAAAGGCGATTATGTTAAGCAGCTATGGATTAAAGTACTTATCTAAATATAACCATATTAATTTGACAATTGCGCTATGCATAAAATAAAGTTACACTACACTTTTAATTATTATAAATAATTCAAGGTAAATTTAAAAGGATTGTCGCGTGGCGAAACGCACGACGGCACATGCGAACTAAACTGAAAATTGGGACAAGTTGCCGCGCGACGAGGCGCACGACAGCACACATGAACTAAACTGAAAAACAAAATGAGTCGTCGTGCGGCGAAGAGCGCAACACAACACTTAGACTAAACTAAAATTAAATGAATTGTCACGCGACGAAGCGCACAACGAGACACTTGAATTAAATACGAAAATAGCCTAAAGTGTCGCGTGACGAAGCGCACGACGGCATACGCCACTTGAACTGAATTTAAAACTAAACGTCGCGTGACTAAAGGCGCAACGCAACATATTAAATAATCTGAAATTAAAATGAATAGCCGCGCGACGAAGCGCGTGACGCAGCACACTAATAAATCTGAATTTAAAATAAATCGTCGCGCGACGAAGCGAGACGCAGCACATAAATTAAACTAAATTTAAAACTAATCAAACTGAATTTAAATGTTGCGCGCTAGGGCTGCGCGCGTACGCGAACGCGCTGCGCACGCCGGGGGCGCTCCGGGGCCACGCCGGAGGGGGCCGCGCCGCGGGGACGTGCCGTGGGCGAGCCGCCGGGGCCGCCGCGCCGGGGGGCGAGGGGCACGCGCAGGGGAGAGGGAAGGGGAAGGAGGGAGAGAGGAGAGGGGAGGGGAAGCTCACCTTGGGATCCGACGATCAGTGGCAACCGTCCACCGGATCACACCTAGGACAAGGGAGGTGGAAGAGAGGGAGACTGAAGTTGTTGCGCAGGAAAATAAAATGAGATAGAGAGGAGAGGGGAGGGGCGCGCATGGGGGGTGAGGTGCCAGGGGCGCACGCCATGGCCGGGTCGGGTCGGGTCGGGTCGAAGATCCACTGCAAGCACGACCACTAATCGAAAACAAACCGCGAATCAAAAATCGAAATGAGACGGACGCGCAATCAGACACAACATCAGACAAAAGAAATATGCTTCGGCATGATACAGCACCCATGTCAACTTAGGTTTTTGTTTACACGCAATACGGACACCAGTCACTATACTACTTTGAAAATTGGAAGAAGAGGCGAAATGGGAAGAGAAAAGAGAGTAACACCTGAATTTGGTGAGTATCGGAGAAGAAAAATTATACCCCCCAAATTCCCAGCCACCTCCCCACACGCCCGACCCCTTTTGAAGCCACGCCCCCACTCACTCCCCTCCCCCACTCGCACACCCGCAGAGCTCCCCGCCCTTGCCTCGGGCCGTGCACAGGCCAGAGGAGACACCACCGCCGTCCACCGTGGTTTCGTGCTTGTTCCGCAGTCGCCGTCGAGTCCTCGTCGTGTCCGTTGCCTCGTTGAGTTTCGCCTCGACGTCTATGACCCGGGAAACCCTTCAATTCGCCCCCTCCCTCTATGTTTCTCTATCCGCACTCACAGGACCTCCCTCTACAAAGCCTCAGCGCCTGCCACCGTCGACCTAAGCCCTCGTCATAGCTCTGCTGCCATTCAAGGGTCTCAGAGTCTTCCCTCAAACTAACCAACCTTCCTCGCCCTCTTATTTCCCCTTCTCTGCCTTCTGTTGCGCGTGATTGCACGCCGGAGTGAGGCAGTGCCGCCGCTAAGCCACCCCACCGTGGACGGCTACCCTCCGGTGTCTCTGCACCGGTGTCGTGCCCATGTTCGTGCTCGCCACACTCCCCCGACCTCCCGAGCCCTCCCCATCACCTTAGAACCCCCAGCGTGCCCGCGCCTAAGCCTGCTAATGGCAAAAAACCCAACCCACACCCAAATCTAGTAACTTTGACATCCATCCCACAACCACCCAAAAACATAAGGAGGAAATTAAACCTAACCCACACAATAACATTATTGACTCCAAACCAATCCATAACTGGGTGAAAACCCATGAGTTCAGCTTGTTAAGGCAGCAGCATACAGAGGACACTCTGTATGCTGCTGCCTTAACAAGCTGAACTCATGGGTTTTCACCCAGTTATGGATTGGTTTGGGGTCAATAACGTTAAGTAAATAATTTATAGTAGAACTTCAGCCAAATTAAGTAGAAAATTTATAGTTAAAGGCACATGTTTGGTTAGATGCTAGATTGCATAAAAGCTGTTCACAAAATAAACTCATCCAACCCAACCTGTTCACAATTAAAACCCATCACAACCCACCAAAACAAACCCATTTCTTAAACCCACCTAAAATAACCGTTTACACCCACCCCATTTGCAGGCCTAGGAGAAATCATTATTCTATGCCTTCCACTCAACTTTTATTTAGACTATATATCGCAACATAGAGGTGCCCTCGTGTCTGGCGGAGCTCCGCCATGGACACAGGGCGGCGCCGCCGCTGGTGGCCAGGGAAAGCCGACCAGGGTTGGCCGTCTGATCTCATACGCCTATCTTGGATCTAACGGCCCTTTTTAAATAAACTAGATCTGATCCTGACCGCCCAGGTGTTTCCCTTACCCACGCCCCTGCCACTGGGACTGGCCGGTCAATCCCGCCCGTTGGCCCTAGGCCACTGGGCACCCTGGCTCGCTTGTCAGTGCGCACTCGCGCCACCGCGCGCGTCTGCCTATAGATCTGATCTCGGCCGTTGATCTGCGATTGGATGGCCGAGAACGCCCGATACCCCTTTGCTTGGTCTTTTTGTTAAAGAGCCCCTCGGTTTTCCGAGAATCAACCCGCCGCCCTAGTTTCTTGCGCCTGAGCCCCTGGTTTCTTGTAGAGAGACCCCTGGACTTTATTTTAATCACAGAAATAGGTTTAATTTAGGGTTTTGAATTCCAAAACATGTATATTTCATAACTTTGTCATATGAACTCCAAATTGGGTGGTTCAAATTGCAAAATGTTAATTATAATATTTTCTATCTATTTGTTCATTCACTTTTCCATGTTTCAATTTTAGGGTTAGTCTCTAGGTTGGATTAAGGCTATGGGAATTTCATTAGAAATAAAATAAAGATAAAACCCTAATGAATATGCAAGTGCTTAACTTTGTAGACCTAACCTCATTTAATGTATAACCCCATCCCTGGAATAAGTTCATTTAAGTAAGTAATTTATTGAGATAGACTTAGTTAGAGAATAATAAGCCACTCGGCGTAGTGATCTGCCCCAAAGACCATTAACGTACATGTGTGTCTTTACCTTTTTGTTGAACATGTGTTCACTCTGTTGCATATGTTTGGTGTACTGTTCTTTCATTATTCCCCAAGTGTGTTGAATGAATGATTGCTTTGCGTAGACAACGAGTAGTCCGAGGTTCCCGAGTGTGTTGCAAGAGATTTCCTGAGCAGCAACCTAGTGAAGGCAAGTGTCATCTGACCCATTATGTCCTACTTACTTTATAATTTATTGTCCCGCATAGCATGATCAACCTAAGGATTGACTAGTGTTCTGTTTTTCCTGTGCTTGGTTACCCTTTGGTAATTGGTTACTATGGTTAGTATCATGCTATTGCTTTACTTTAATCAACGAACATGATGAGAACATTTATGATACGTTGATGATATATTGATTATGATGATGAACATGTGATACTTTAGGGGACTTGGGCTGTTTTCCGAGTACCTCTCCGTAAGGACCTGTTCGCTGGATGACCACCCGAGAAAACAGTACAACCATGAGGGTGAAATGGGACGCCCTTAGCTGATTAATTGGAGGAACCTGGGAGTGTAGTTTGCTTCGCCGTTGTGCCGTCAATGGGGGCTGGGGCATAGTGCTTGCTCTGCTAAGGGTGGGTGTCGAGGTTCATTAGATTTGGTTTTGTTAGCCACCCACCTTAGGGAGGAGTACTATGTTTGTACGACTAACGAAACCTAAAGGGCAACTACACACCAGGAGAATATTTGTAAAGGCTACGTAGTGATACCCTGCCAGATCACCTAGGTAGTGATCAATGGGGAGTAGCGCTCCTCTGGCAGAAAGGGAATCATGACTCATGGGTAAAGTGTGCAACCTCTGCAGGGTGTTAGAAACTGGTATATCAGTCGTGCTCACGGTTATGAGCAGCCTTGGGAGCTCATTTGATTAGAGTTACTCTGGATTACTTTTATGATGATGTTTAATGTTGATGGTTATAATTATGGTTTCTGGTATTTCCTCTTGGAGGGAGTACTTTTGGGTAATAACTTAGAATTATTGCTAAAACTTGGCTCTCTACTAGAAATAAATACCTCGCCAACTAAAAGCAACTGCTTGAGCTTAACCCCACAAACAGCTAGTCCACTTTAGCCAAACAGGACATTTGCTGAGTACGTTGATGTGTACTCACCTTTACTTGAAAACACCAAACCCTAGGTTGTCTCCATTGCAACCAGTGCTCAGGAGAAGATGAAGGCAACATAGAGGACTTTCAGGAGTTTCAAGACTATGATGAGTTCTGGAATAGATTAGTGGCAAACCCCTAGTCAGCTGTCTGTGAAGGCTTTATCTTACTGTGTTTCGTTCAGCACTTTGATTATGACTTAAGTTAATGACTCTATGGATGTTTTGGACATCATGATGTAATAAAGTACTTATTTCCGCTATTATTTTGAGCAATGTATGATGATGTCCCATTATGTAATCGTTGTGTACGTGAATTTTTGATCCTGGCACGTACATGGTTCGCATTCGGTTTGCCTTCCAAAACTAGGTGTGACATAAGCTCTGGTCTATTGTGTGTTGTGGGATACTGGGATGTGGGATCGATGGATTGGGTTGGGGGCTTGGGTGCTTGCTGGCTTGGCCGCTTGGAGCTAGCCGGTTGAGGCAGGGATAGGGGGACGACGGGAGGCCGACGGTGGACGACGGTCAGTGCCTCAGCGGGGTTGGGTCTGGGCGTCTGGCGGCTGGGGGAATCGACCGAGATTTTAGGGTTAGGGTTAGGGGAGGGACTGGGTGGCTGGGGATGGGTGGGGGTTTCCTCGTGTATTCATGTGTCGACGACCGGGGATGGTGGGGTGCAGGGGGTGGGGGCTGAACCAACCATTGGCCTTGACACATATGTAACGGAATGAATGGGTCGTGCCCTTATTGGGTCGTGTCGTTACTCTTACTGTGCCACCTGTGGGCTTAAGTCGGCTGATTTTGCATGGGTCGTGTCGTTCTGCCCATTGGGCTCGCTGGTCGGCCCATAGCCCGGCCCGTATATCATGCCATGCCTAGCTTGGCCCACTAGTATCCAAGCCGTGTCGGGTCAAAACCATCGTGCCTCGTGCTAGCCCACTTAGCCCGACCTAGAAGTACACCTATACACCCTTGTGTAGATTCTCATAGTGAATATGGTAGGAAGTCTCAGACAGGTTATCTCACAAACCCACTTGTATGTGAGAAAGTTACATGACCAAAAGTTTGATCCTTGCATGGGTATTTTTACCTAAGGTAGCCCAAGTTTATTGATATTTTAGTAAAAATATCAAAGTATTGCATACTTAAATTAGGGCTTATTCGGTTATTTTGAATCAATATGGATTGGAGAGGATTGATACGGATTAGAGAGGATTTTGACTTACTAGGGATTAAAACCCCCTCAATCCCCCTCAATTCATATGGATTGGGGTAGAACCGAACAAGCCCTTATGTGGTTTACTATTCTAGTTTAATTTGCTAGGCTAATTGATAGAATTAGAATTTAGGTGACATGACTCTTTATCAAGAACAACACACCTAACAAAATTTTAGCCATAGTTTAGTAGATTTTTCAAAAGTCTCTAACAATACTTTAGCCATAGTCTAAAGTATATATTTTCAAATCTAATTCACCCTTTTCTTAATCCCTTTACCATGGTCAGCGGCGCAGGAGAAAGCTTCGAGGCCGATTACTTAACAATAGCCAAGAGGAATGAAATTGGGTTTCTAAATTGTTAGAACATATTTAATATTTTAAAATATATATTTATGAAATTTAATACTAATCTTTTTATGTTATCTAGCATATTATTATAAATAAGAATAAAATTTTATGCATTATTTTCTCCCTACACTAAAAAAGTAAAAAAAATAACTGAATATATATATCTGTATCTGAATTTTATATCTGTTATTTATAACAAGACATATGATAAATTTAAAGTTTTCTTTTATGTATCTTCACAAACTCAATGCTAAAAATAAGAATATAAATTTGCATAGCACATTTTATATCATATTTATTCACAGTCAAAGAAAAAGACAAAAAAATTAATAACAAAAAATATACATTTTCATACCTAATTAAGAAAAAACACAAGTTTATTGAATTTATGCACATGACAGACTAGTTAAGATCTTATATAAGGCAAAATGAAAACCAATTTCCACTAAACAGTAATCGTAAACACACGTTTATTGAATTATCAGTTTAAAAGTGTCTACTACACCTGTCGGAACAAATGTTTCCTACAAGACAACAAAAGAATCAATGGACGAGTGCTTGAAAGTTGCTACATGAGCGATAGATCTGAGAGAAACCCCACCACCCGGCTTGCAGGATAATAATAGCATGAAGCAGGGTAAATCTGGGAGAACCCCACCACCCAGCTTGCAGGATAATAATAGACTGAAGCAGGGTACAACTGAAATTGGCAGCCATACGGCTCATCCGGTTTTGTCATGGTGAAATTGGACCACGATGCATGTGATATTGTCAGCGCTGCCGCGAGAGTAAGCAATCTCTGTCAATTTCCTAGCTGCAGACTCTGGCGTGTCCTCCGATCTCCCAAGGAAAACAGCTTCCTTTTTTCATAAAAGCATCAACAACATTGTTATTAATTAAGTGAAGATATCAATATGACTCAAAGCACAAGAAATGTAGCCCCAAAGCAAACAGTAAAGGCAGTGAAGTGATGCTTTCATACAATTATACAAATTTACGTAAAAGGCAACTGCCTGCTCTGAGGAATGACTGAATTGTGGAAGGGTTATTACCTCATTTTCCACAACATCCCAAAGCCCATCACTAGCAAGAACCAGGCATTCCAGCTCACCACTGACCTGTTCTTCCTGCAGTGTATTAGAAAAAAAAAACTTCATTAATTACCAAAGTCCTAAGTCTGTGATGGAAGTTCTACAGGTTGACCAATAAACAAATGCACATGGTTGCAGCAGCTATCAACTGATAGATCATTAATAGTAACAATTGCATATTAATGGTACAGCTTCTCTTGCTTCCAATTGCATATCAATAGCAGTCAATCTCTGTTCTTAAGGCGTCACCTAAGCGTCTGGGCGGTGGTCTAACGCCTAGGCGCCTTGCCCACCTACCTCGCCTAGGCGCCGCCTAGGTCCAGGCGGTGCTCCAACGCCTTGGACCGCCTTACCGCTTTAAAAACCATGCAGTCAATACATAAAATGTTGGCATTCAGGACTATGGTCTAGTTATACAAATAATGACATGACATATTTTTTATTTCTTCGGCAATTCTAATGTAATCAAACTGGTAAAAAAAACTGGCTTCCCTAAATTAAGTTAACGACAAAAGATGTTTGAAATTTTGGCATAATCAATTAGTCTCACCTGAATTTCAGGTTCTGCCACCACATATGGCTTCAGTAAACGATTGCCAAATGCGCGGGACATTGCCAATACACCACCCACCCTCCAAGTACCTGGGAAAATGCCACGTCAAAAAGGCGATATGTTTATCATTCAAAAAAAAAATGATGACTTGAAAAATAAGGCTGCTCCACCATGATACAAAGCAATACTCGAATGGGTGTATGGAAACCTAACATAAGATAGGAAGACAGATGGCTGCAGATGAATAGGAGAAGCATTTTTGCAATCAACTAACTTCAGCTAATGTAAGCAAATTAGCTCAATGTATAAAAGAACCAAGAGCACATGCTTACCAGCCCAAATGACAATACCACCAGCATTTTCAATTCTCTTTCGCTCATCAATTCTGTTAGGTTTGTGATCTTCTGAAAGCGCCATAGCTAGAAAAAACAGAAACTGTCAGACATTTGTCACAGGGTGGCACAGAATCAAAATTACATAAATTCAATGAGAAACCCTATGAACCAAACTGTCATGGATGGTTCGTATTAACTACAGCAAAGGCTGGATATTGTATAGATATGCGGAACAGAACGATGTCAAGATTTTGCTTCCTGATTTAGGTTCAATAGACCTGACAAGACATCAACCGACAAATGTGACAAGAAAATGAAATACAGATACACTACTTAAAATGCCTACTTCCAGTATGCAATACCTTTGCCAGCTTTTGAAATAACGGCACGAGAATCACCGACATTTGCAACATATAAATGGTCACCCACCAAAAGTGCAGTTGAAGCTGTTGAACCATCATCCCTGAAAGCGCTTGCTTCTGATTCCAAGAAATCTGTATCTGTTTTCTGATATGTTTCACCTGTTTTTTGTAATAAATTTCAAGTTTAGCAGATAAACATGTTGCGACACCAACAAGAATGGCAACAGAGAGTCTACAGTAAAGCTGAAGAAAAAAAATTACTTATCGCAAGCTTTGTATCTGTCAAGAAATCAGGGTGCTTGAGAAGGTTATCAAACAAGTGCTCCCTCAAATACTCAGCAGCACGTGATCCTCCATGCCCTAATCATCATGATCTTGAAAATAAAAACATGGTAGGCAAAAATAAACACAAAAACAAAGGCCAAGATTGGAGTCTATACCGTCGAAAACACCAAACAGGCTAACAGCTTGTCCATCAATTTCAGTTAGTTTTACATCATAGAAATCTTCCATTGTAGCTCTCTTGCCTCTAAAACTTGAGTATCCACAACTCAGTTTACCATCTTCTCTGTCACAATTTTAGCATTGTGTTAAGCAGGGCATCATGCCAAAAACTAAGAGTCTCAAGTGCGTCTACAGCAGGAAAGGATAAACAAAGGTATTCTTGTGCAGCAATACATAATTTCAACGTTCAAAGCTACAAACAGTGTTTACGAATTGTTCAATTAATCATGATAAATCAGCCTAATCAGTCCCTTGAGGTTGTCTGGGGACACCGAGGCAACTAGCTCGACTAGAAACATAGTTGTAGCCTAATCGTGGTTAGTCATCCAACTCAAACTGTTCTTCCATGG
Organism: Zea luxurians; assembly: GCA_029449295.1. NCBI lineage: Eukaryota > Viridiplantae > Streptophyta > Magnoliopsida > Poales > Poaceae > Zea > Zea luxurians. Next base: position 80,584,918 of record JAOPSE010000011.1, read on the forward strand.
GCCAGATCAACTGGGCTTGGAAGTGGGCTATTGGGCTGCCAGTTTGGCGTGTTAGGGCTAGTATATGTGTGCCCAGAACTTCACCAAAAGGCAGACTGGCAAAGACTGAAGGCGCCAGAATTCCTCTCCCACAAAGCCAGAACTCCAGCTGTGTGATTCCTCTCTTCCTAGGCCACACACAATTCTTCCTCTCCCATGCACGATTCCTCCTCTGCTGAATAGGTCAAGCCGCCGACAAGTCCATCCCACATTCCGCTAGAGCCAGCGCTGCCCCCTTGCGCCAGCCAGTTCAAGCCACCGCCCCTCTTCATGAGCTGCTCCAGGAAGATGAGCTCCTCGCCTCCTCTGATGGTGAGTGTGCTCCTTAACCTCCATCTTCTTGACATGCATAACCCTTGCTTGCTGTGCCACTGCCCCTCTGCTTGCTTGCTATTAATCAAATCTCAAGCCAACAACAAGCCATTAATGTAGTGTTGATGTTCACTTTATTGTTTTCTCAAACACGTAGAAGAGTTGTGTATCATTTAAGAAGAGTAAAGGGGTGAGTTCAGAAACCCCATACAGCCACACACATTCACACACCCTTTTAGATTACACGGTGTATCTCTCACTTGCCAAACTTGACCCAAGACCACTAGAGAAGAACTCACACATTGGCTGGCTCTGGAGCAAGGATATCAGATATTCCCCGAGCTCCGGCCAAACTCCATAGGAGAAGCTCATCTTTTACCGAAACCAGAACCCCATTTAGGCTCAGTTGAATCCCATCAAACACACAGCAATTGCAGTTATTCCAATTGGACCAAGCTCCCATAATGATGATGGAATTGAGACCTTTTTTTAGTCTGGCCATCAACATCAAAATTTGTGCTTGCCCACCATGCATCAAAGGAGTTGTTGTCAGGCTGGGGGGAGAGGTCCTGCAGGCCGACCTTATGCAGAATGCTGTACCACACTTGCTGAGAGAAGATGCATGAGATTAGCAGATGGTCAATCGTTTCCTCAGCTTGATCACAAAGCAGGCAGCATTCAGGGTGGGGCAGACCTCTTTTAGCAACATGGTCTGCTGCCCAGCACCAATTGTGTGCCACTAACCACATGAAGAACTTTCATTTTCCTGGGGCTCAGCTCTTCCAAATTCTCTCCCAAGGCCCAAACTGTACAGACCCAATAAAAAATCCCTCATGTGCAGATTTAGCAGAGTACAGTCCTGAACTGAGAATTGCCAGATATGAGTATTATCTACTGTAAGTTGCAAAGTCAAATCCAAGAGACTGTCCTACAACTTCAAATAATCTCTCAAACACAGATAAGGGTGGATATCGAGCCAGCTCGGCTCGGTCCAGCTCGAGTTGGCTCACTAAGATAACGAGCAAGGTCGGTTCGACTCTGTCAGCTCGAGCTGGAGGGCTGGCTCAGCTCGGATCGTCTGCCAGCTCGAGCTAGCTCATTTAGCTCACGAGCTAAAAGCTAACTCACCCAAGAACATGGAGGGGATATGGGGATTCGAGTGCAGCAAATGAGTAGAAGATGCAAAATAAGTAATCACCCAAAAGCAACCACCTTTGCAAGATCAAATCGCAATTGTTTGGTAGTCTATAATCCAGAAGGATAGGCCTGGCGCAGTGATGAGAAGCCTTTCCACTGAGCCAAAAGGTCCTAGTTTCGACGCAGCCTCCCTGCAAAATGCAAGGGTAAGGCTTATCTCGGTCATTCCTTCCCCGTACCCCACTCATTTGGCAGCCATCAGCACATCCACAAAAATGCAAACTCAAATATTCAATCACTGGTAATTGGTCCCCAAAGGATGATGCCCAACCAACACTTGCATCGCATGCTCACAGACCTCCATTTCACCACCAATGATCAACCTGGCTGGGAGAACAACTCTGGTAAAAGCAGTGTTAACTGCTATCCCTATCTATCACTTAATTGCTCTTCAATGTCCCAACTGGATCATCAAGGCCACTGATAAAATTCGGAGAGGGTTTCTTTGGAAAGGCCGTAAAGATGTCAAAGAAGGCCACTGTATGGTCAGTTGGGCAAAGGTTTGCAGGCCATTGGACCTTGGAGGGCTGGGTCTGCACAATTTAGAGGTCCTTGGTTGGGTTCTTAATATGAGGTGGCTTTGGATGAAGAAAACTCAGCCGAATCCTATATGGACTGATTTGAAAATTAGAGTACACCCCAATGTTGCATCCATGTTTGCATGTTCAGTGGTTTCTTTGGTAGGAGACGGATCCCAAACCTCCTTTTGGATGGATCGATGGCTCCATGGACAGGCTCTGTGTGACCTGGCTCCGGTCCTTGTCTCTCGGGTTCCGAACAGATTTCTCCAAAGTAGAACAGTAAAGGATGCCTTGACTGAAAATGGCTGGGTAAATGATATCTCAGGAAGCATATCAGCTCAATTTCTATCTGAGTACTTCATGGTCTAGGACCTGATTCAAGGCTTCCAACTTCACCCAGGAGTTTCAGACCAACACCGCTGGACCCCTTCTGCCTCAGGGGAATACTCCTCTAAATCTGCTTATCATAGTTTCTTTGAGGGGATGGCCACCTTTGAACCGGCAGGAAGGGTCTGGAAAAGTTGGGCACTTACAAGATGTAAATTTTTCATATGGCTGGCTTCTTTAAATCGCAGCTGGACAGCGGATCGATTGGCTCGTCGAGGTTTGGACCATCCCACAAAAATGCCTTCTTTGTGATCAGGAAGAAGAAACTATGCAACACATTCTGTTACAATGTGTTTTTGCTAGGGAAGTTTGGTTTCATACATTGTCTCTTATTGGGCTGCAGTACCTCACTCCAGGAACTGCGGAATCTAGTTTTCAGGGCTGGTGGCATAGGTCAGGAACGACAGTTCAAAAGGCACAAAAGAAAGGTTTCAATTCAGCTGTGATCCTAGTGGCCTGGTGGTTGTGGAAACACAGAAACTCTGTGTCTTTGATGGGGCTATTCCGGACATCTCTAGGATTACTCAAGACATTAGGGACGATGCCAAGATGTGGTGTTTAGCTGGGGCTGCAGGGCTGAGAGGTTTGTGACCTTAACTCAGGAGGAGTTCAGACCTGGTCATCTTTTATATAGCCATCTGTGTAACAGCCCCTTAGCAAACTATGTAACCACCTCTTATTTGGTGGCCTTTGTCCAGGTCTATTTTGGACCTTTTCTTCTTAATATAATGATGCACAGCTCTCCTGCACGTTCGAGAAAAAAAAATATATGTACATAAGTAACTTGGCTCTCGCATTGAGATCTTAGTGTGCCCTTCACGGCTTCACCTTCTAAAATCATCAACAACTTCACACCTGCTCCTCGTGGGTAGCCAGATGAGCACATCGTCATGCTCAAATCTTTGCCGCAGCCAGTGCTTGCCCGAATTTGGCCTCTTCTTGACTTGCTTGCTAGTTATCCACAATGGATGCAGTCTGCACGAATGTGGATCCATAGTGTTGGGGTCGGTGCCCTTCAGCTCATTTGGCGCACGAGCGACTCGTGAGCCATCTTGGGCTGGCTCGTTATCTCTTAGGAGCTGAAATACAAGCTTGGCTCGTTAGAAAATTACAACGAGCTGAGTCAAGCCAAGATGGACAGTCGAGCAAGCTAACGAGCTTTGAGTTTTTCGTCCAGCCCTAAACTGTAATGGCACCCCATATGCCTTGCACCCATTTCATCTCAGTAAGAACTTCATACATTGTCCTTTCCCATGCTTTGTTGTTGACTGATCCAAAAAAATTGGCACTAATTGATCCAGGCTCTAGCCATGTAACCACCTGTCATCCAGAAAATTTTGTTCTTGCCATTGCCGACCTCTGAGACAATGGCCACTTTAAAGAAAGCTTTTACCGCAGGGTGCACATGGATTTGGAAAGCCGCTCAGGGCCCAGGTTCAGTTTTCTGCAGTCAAAACTATTCAAAGATATGCAGTGTTGCAAGGCCCGTCATGCTAGTGGTTGCAATAATCCTTCATCAGATGCTTTCTTGACCATATAACATATGACATCCATAACCAAAATAAATAACATTGGCAAAGTGCTCATATATGTAGAATTGTTTCACCCCAGGCTTTATTGTCTATACTATACAGTATATAGCATAGTATGTATATGTCCTGCAATATATAGGGGACTAGGACTGACTAGGCTCGGCTAGTTGGTCTGATCACCTGGCCGGTCCAACAGCGACTAGAGTTGACTATACAGTTTGTAAACATTGGCTATAAATGTTGTAGAAAATTGAATCCTAATAAGATCACAAAGAAAATAGTCAATGTTATATTTGGTGCTCTGGTATCACTATGTTTCAAACAAAAATGAGTTATATTCTACCTATAACAACCATTACAAAATGGACTCGGTACATATTCTTCATTTTAAGCTTTGCAGCTATACTTCAGTACTTGGCCAATCAAATATGCCACTCACAATAATTAACATAGAGGTTTTACTGGAAGGTAAAATGACAGCATTGTAGCAGTAAAATACTACAATAAATAAAAGGACTCTACATTTCTGTTTGTTATTAATAAGAACGATCTGTCTAAAAAGGCATGGCACCAACCGCTCACTTACATCTTAGAATATCTTTTTAGTTCTAATGTGTGGTATGCATGGTTTTTAAAGCGGTAAGGCGGTCCAAGGCGTTGGACCACCGCCTGGACGCCTAGGCGGCGGCGCCTAGGCGGCGACGCCTAGGCGAGGTAGGCGGGCAAGGCACCTAGGCGTTAGTCCTCCGCCTGGACGCCTAGGCGTCCGGAACAGTGGTGGTATGGAATAGTAAAATGTGACACATCTGTAGTAAGTAACAAAAGGCACAAGGGGCATTTGCATGTTTCAGTGTTCAGGCCAATTAGTCCCTTATACTGCAGGCAACACAAAACACAATGCAAAACTGCACACTAATGCAGCATTCTAACCGGTTCACATGCCCCGTTCCGCACCACGACATGCAAGTGCCGACAGGTTACATTACTTGAAGCCTCTCAAACCACACGCACATACATTACCTCTCACATCCGCCGCTGGCGTAGCCGCCGTCGTGCGCCAGGGGCACGGCCCCCACCGCGCGGCGCAGCGGCTGCACCTGTCCCGCCTCCGCGGCGGCGGCAGCAGAGGCACAGTCAGAGGAGTCCAGCATCATCCTTCCCGTGACTGCCCGGAATCCGCGCCAGCCGTGTCCGTGCCGAGGAGTCACGCGTACATCCGCCTCCTGGCCACACAGGATCCTGGGCCCCCGGCGCCTGCCCGCAGACGCCGCCGCACTCAGGACCAGCGCCCTCAGGAGGCTACCGATGCATACCATCTCATGGCTGCTGGCTCTACCACTCACTTGCCCAGATGCCGCGGACGCGCCCCGAGGTGAGATCCGCTGGTTTTAATGGCTTCGGATCTGGGGAAAGGGAGGGCAGGGAGGGGGAAGCGGCGGGAGGGAACGTGATGGCCGGTGCCAGATTGCGCCGCCTGCCTCCTCCCGGCTAGAAAAAGGCACCGAATTATTATTATCGATAATAATTGGCGTGTTGCCTCATATACTTTTGTAAAAAAAAAAGGAAATTTGGATCCATACCATTAAAAGATCGTCACTTTGGATCCATACCATTACTATCTCACTTACATGTGGGTCCACATGAGTCAATGATATGTGGGGTTCATGGTATATATCTAAAGTTTGGATCTTTTAATGGTATAGATCCAATTGCTCCAAAAAAAACTATGTCTGGGTCAGCCGAATAGAGAGAAAAATACATGTGCTAGAAAAGCTTGCAGTGCTTTGAGAGCTGGCAATAGGGTTCACCAAACCGGTTCAAAAGTTAAAACCGCCGCCCAGCGACAACCAACCGGTTTATCGTCATAAACCGGTATAAATCGGTAGAAATCGGCCGAAACTGAAATCACCTAATTTTTGAATTCGAAACGATTCAAAAACGATAAATCGGTCAATAAGACCGATAAATCGGCTCATGGCCTGATAAACCCGTGGCATAGTAAAAGAAACTGAGTCATATGTATTTTACAAATAAAGCACATTGAGGTCCCATAGTTTGAACAAAAGATGACCCCCAACCATTATCACATGTCCAATAACAATATTTAGCAGTTCAAATACATTACATGACATTGTTTCATAGTTCACATTCACAAACAACATCGAAGATACATATACATGTTTCAGGCTGTCTCCAGCAGGAGACTGTAAAGGGTCCTGTACTCTAAATGTAGGGGACGGTCAAGTCCTTTATCCCTCCAGCAAGGAACTCTAAAGCGTCCTCTAAAATTTAGAGGATGGCATGCGTCCACTGTCTGTAGAGGGTGCTCTATACACTGTACACCTTTTTGTGTCTGTACGCTCACGTGGTGACGAGTAGTAAAAAATAATATAGAATGTCAAATCTAGTACACTTTGATATAGAGGATGGAATTTAGGGGATATTGCTGGAGATGAAGAAGATATAGAGTACAGAATCTTTTAGAGAGTGCTGTAAAGGACAAAGAATATTCCTTTAGGGGATCAAATTTAGGGGACGTTACTGGAGACAACCTCATAATTCATAGTTGATCCTCAGTCGAAGATCGTTCCCACGGGGGTGCATTCCACTGATATTGTGCTTGTGCCATATTGTACTCCTCTATTGATAGTAACATAATACCTTGCTCACGCATCAATTGTTCCTTGTACTCTATCCAAGTCTGACCGGTCCACACAGAAGTCGTACTCCATGACTCCACCAACATTTGGTAGTACTCAGTGTCCTCCCATTCGTACACCCACTTCATTGGTTGTTGTGTCACCTCACCAACTGAATAATTAACATAGGGAAGCAGGGGTGAAGACAAACCTTGTCTTTCGTTGCTAGAATCGGGGGTCCAATATGATTGTTGTAGATAGGGATGATAATTTAAACCGCAAACCCGAAACCCGATGGGTACCCGACCCGACGGGTGCGGTATGGATGAAGATTTTGACCCGCGGGTGCAACCCGCACCCGACAAAGTTTCGCGGGTGTGAGTGCGGGTTTCTATTTCAACCCGTGGGCGACCCGCACCCGACCCAAAATTTGGTTTATTCGTTATTTTTGTGCAGTAATGATTAAGATACAATAGTAATTATTTTCAATAAGTGACTTGGCTAATGATTCAGGAAGTGTTTTGTTGCTGCTCAACATGAGAAGACTTAAAATCCATAGATATAACTCAATTATTGGTGGTATTTAATTTCTAATAGCTGAATTATTGCTTAAAAGTGTACAATGTGTAAAACATGTGTGTGACCCGAAACCCGATGGGTTTGGGTGCGGGTTTAGAATTGCACCCACGGGTGTGATCGAGGGCGGGTTTAGATAGACTTCACGGGTGTGGTCGCGGGCGGGTTTTTGCTTCACCCGACCCGAACTGACCCATTGCCATCCCTAGCTATAAGCCTTGGTGTCTGATCCATGTGTGAGTGGTCCTACGCTCCTGAGGTGCGTCGTGATCTTGGTCTTGTGTAGCGTATTCGTACTGGGACTCCCCTACATGTTATGAAAACATGGTTAGATATCAATCACTAATTTATTGAGAACTAAATGTAATGGTACCTGTGAAATGTATTGGAGCCATCTGAGACCCTGAAAGTCACCTAGAGGGGGTGAATAGGAGAAACTTGAAACTTATAAACTTTGAACACGAACTTCACCAGAGATTAGCATTAGAACGAGTCATAATAAAATCAGAGTACGAAAGATAGTTCTTGCCACGAGTTGCTCAATCAATATGGATAACTTTAGGGAGCTAACTCAAGATGATAAGCAAGAGAACTTAGAGTGAGAAGGGAGAGGAATAATCAAATCGTAAAGTAATGATCAACACAAATGAACATGGCGATTTGTTTACCGATGTTTGGTTCTGAGGAACCTACTCCCCATTGAGGAGGCCACGAAGGCTGGGTCTTTTTTAACCCTTTCTCTCTCAAACGGTTACTTAGACTGGTTGAGTGATTCTCCTTAATCTCGAGGGTCACTTAGACCCCGCAAGGATCACCATACAATTTGATGTCTCTTGCTAGCTTTACAAGTCACTGAGAATTTTAGAAGGAGATGAAGAAAGCACGATCAAGAAACCAAGCAACAAAGAGCGACAAATGAAACACTAGCTCACACTCTCTAAAATCTCTAACAAGGTACTTAATCACTAATGAACACAATCACAATTGATGCACTTGGAGGATCTTTGATGCTTGTGTGAGGCTTTGAGTGAACTCTAGCTCTTTGCAATGAATGTGGGAGTTGGAATACTTGGATGTAATGAATGGGGGTGGTTGGGGTTGTATTTATAGTCACCAACCACTTCCTAGCCATTGTCATCTTTCTGCCACACGCGGATGGTCCATGCTCCTGGCCCATACGGTCTGCCCCTGCACATCAACGACTAAAATTGCAACATTCAACAGTAATGGCTATAAGTGCATTAAATGTGTCGTCATATGTTAGATAAAGCAATCATGGATGGTTCGGTCATGCACCCCGGACGGTCCGTGAGGACGCTAAAAATGAATTTTACCGAACCCGGCACCTTCGGGTTTTTCTGGTTTTCAGCGGGTGGACGGTCCATGCTTGGTGACGGAAGGTGCTCTTCTCTCCGTCGGACAGTTCGTAGTAGAAGATTGGATTTCAACATAGTTTTTGTTCAAGGTGCATCGAGGTATCGTGGACGGTCCGTTGGAAGGGCTCGGACGATCCGTGCCTAGATAAATTTTCAAAAAAGCTCTCCTATCCAGAATAATCTACGTTATTCTGGACAGCCGACTTAGAATTGAGATGGATGGACTTATGCACTTGTGAAACAATCAACTAGGAAAACTAGTTAGTCCATAATGGTTGTGATGGACATGAAGCACCAAAATCAATTTAGATAAAATGGTAAAGGTCATTTCCCTTTCAATCTCCCCTTTTTGGTGATTGATGCCAACACAAACTAAAGAAAATAAAAAGTTCAGAAATGTAACTAGTTTGCAATTTTGACAAGAGTGCATAAGTTATTGGAGTGAAAGAAGTTCTGGGCATATATGTATGTTTTTGACATAGTTAAAATGTTGGACCACATTTGCACCGCTTAGCTTGCTTTTGCAAATCTTTTGGATAAGTCTTTTAACATTCTTTTGCAATTGGCCTAAGGTGTAAGAATAGAATTTTTCATAATCATGTATAAGTTTAAAAAGATTCTCCCTTTTCAAATTCTCTTCCTTTTGGTCAAGTAAAAGCTCCCCCTGAATAAATTTCTCCCCTTTGGTATTAAAACATTTTGCTCCTCTTAGTTGTCAAGAGGTTTTTCTTATAAAGTACCAATTTTGGAAGACTTAAACCCTTTTTGAAAATAGAGTGGTGGTGCGGTCCTTTTGCTTTGGCATTAAGCACCAAAATAAAGAAATATGAGGCCTTTAATAAGAAGGAAATGAATTCAAGTACATGAGTTGGGCAAAGGATATTTGATACTAGTGGAGATGCAGTGGAAGCTTTGCCTTTGCCTTCAACTCCATTTCCCTTTCAATATCTGAGACTAAGTATGGAAATACACTTGGAAGCATATTAGTCTTAGCTTTGGCACAAGAAGAATAAGAAACATGCATTTGTACCAAATGAAAGAGACATGCCATAATTAAAGGTATGAAATGAGCAACGTGTGCAATATTTCAATCAAGGTTCCAAGAATCTAAGACATTCAGTTTATTCCTAAGCTTACAAAACCTCTTTTCATCTAAGGGCTTGGTGAAGATATCAGCTAATTGTTTGTGGGTGCTAACATGGTCAATAATGATATCTCCCCTTTGTTAGTGATCTCTCAAGAAGTGCTATCGGATGTCTATATGCTTAGTGCGACTATGTTCAACGGGATTCTCTGCCATGCGGATAGCACTCTCATTGTCACAAAGAAGAGGGACTTTTCTCAATTTGTAACCATGGTCCCTAAGGGTCTACCTCATCCAGAGTAGTTCGGCACAATAATGCCTTGCAACAATGTACTTGGCCTCGGCGGTGGATAGAGCTACCGAGTTTTGTTTCTTTGAAGCCCAAGACACCAGGGCTCTCCCCAAAAACTGTCAAGTCCCTAATGTGCTCTTCCTGTCAACCTTACATCCATCATAATCAGCATCTGAATACCTAATAAGATCAAAGGTAGATCCCCTAGGGTACCAAAGCCCAAAGCTAGGAGTATGAACCAAATATCTCAAGATCCTTTTCACGGCCCTTAGGTGGCATTCCTTAGGGTCGGCTTGGAATCTTGCACACTCAAAGCATAATGTTCGGTCTAGAAGCACATAAGTATAGTAATGAATCTATCATAGACCGGTATAACTTCTGATCTATAGAGTTACCTTCTGTATCGAGGTTGAGATGCCCATTTGTCCCCATAAGAGTCTTGATGGGCTTTGAAAGTCGCATAGAGGGGGGTGAATAGGCGAAACCTGAAAATTATAAACTTTGAACATGCACTATACCTAGGATTAGTGTTAGAAATAATTCGGAGTGCGAAAAATAGTTTCTATTGCAATGAGTTGCTCAATCAATGCGGATAACTTTGGGAGCAAATTCAAATCGATGTGAGCAAGAGAACTTTAGAGAGAGAGGAGAGGGGAGAAACAAATTGAATGGTGAAGATTAATACAAGTGGACACGTCAATTTGTTTCCTGAGGTTCAGTTCCAAAGAACCTACTCCCCGTTGAGGAGGCCACAAAGGTCGGGTCTATTTCAGCCCTTTCCCGCTCTCAATCGGTCACTTAGACCGGTCGAGTGCTTTTTCTCAATCTCACGGATCACTAAGACCCCGCAAGGATCACCACACAATTAGGTGTCTCTTGCAAACTTTACAAAACACTTAGAGAGTTTAGAGAGAGATGAAGGAAGCACGATTAAGAAAACCAAGCAACAAGAGCAACAAATGAAACACGAATCACACTCTCTCAAGTCACTAATCACTAATGATCACTTGTCTCAATTGTAGAACTTGGAGAGATTGGAAGCTTTGAATGTGTCTTAGAATGGATTGCTAGCTCTTGTATTGAATGTGTATGAGTGGAGTGCTTTTTATATGAATGGAGGTGGTTGGGGTTGTATTTATAGCCTCCAACCACTTTCTAGCTGTTGCTCCTTTTCTGCCGACCGCGGACGGTCCGCGCCCCCTGTCCGGACGGTCCGCCCCTGCACATCAACGGCAGAAATCGCAACGGTCAGCAGTAACGGCTATATCAACGGCTATAGCACATTTAATGCATCATCAGATGTCAGATAAAGTAGTCGCGAACGGTCTGGCCGTGCACCCCGGACGGTCCGCGAGGACGCTAAAAATACATTTTACCGAACCTGTCACCTTCGGGTTTTTCTGGTTTTTCAATGACCGGACGGTAGAGATGGCAATGGGGCCCCGATTCCCCGCGGGGAATTCCTCCATTAGGGGATGGGGATGGGGAAGGTTCTTCCCCCGCGGGGATGTAAACGGGGAAAAATCCTCCCCCGATGGGTAAACGGGGACGGGGATGGGGAAACATTCCCCATCCCCGTTCCCCGTGGGGACCCGTTAAACTTATATATGGTGATGTTTTCATGTAATATATAATGATAAAAATAAATAATTACATTGTTAAGAGATAACTCGTTGTACAAATATGTTATTTTGATGGACCCATAATGAGTTCTAACATCTGACAATGATATAAGTGATAATGTTTTGTATTAATAACAAAGAAAGTATGTCATAATTATAATTTAAGCGGGGACGGGGATCCCCGATGGGGATTTATCCCCGCGGGGAACGGGGATGGGGAAGAAATGCCCCCCGCAAGGGTTCGTGGGGATCCCCGTGGGGAATTTTTTTTTGTTGCGGGGACGGGTACGGGGAGCCAAAACCCGATGGGGATTTCCCCGTTGCCATCCCTACCAGACGGTCTGCGCCTGAGGCCGGACGGTCCACGCTTGGTCTCGAATGGTGCTCGCTTCTCCTTCGGACGGTCTGTAGTGTTAACGTATGTTTTTGCAGTGTTCCTGTCCGAGGCTCACCCTGGTATCGCAGACGGTCTGTAACGCCCCGAATTTTGCAGTTGAATTTTTTCTTTTCTTTACTCGCCAAAATTCGGGCGTTACCTTTTCCTTTTCTTTTTCCCCTCGCTAAACCTTGACCTTTTCCAAAAGTCTTAGCGGGATTCGGTTCGGATTTCCCGTGTAAAGAAAAACTCTGAAATATTTTATGATTTGATGCACCATGCCGAACCTTGCATTTTTGATTGCTTTGAAAGTGCAATTGCATTCATGTGGAAAGATCGGATTTCGAAAACAGGAAACAATCTTTCTCTCTCTTTCTCTCTCTTCCTCTCTCCTCTTTCTCTCTCTCTCCCGCGCCCTGGGCCGACCCCGGCCGGCCCAGCCGCCCCTGGCGCCCCCTCTTGGGCCCAAAGATGGCCCAGCCGCCCCCCCATCCCCCCCTCTTTTTCTTTTTTCCCAAAATCCCCTCTCCTTCTCCCTCATTCTCTCCCTCTCTCTTCCCACCGCCGCCCCTGCCCTAAGCCGCCCCTACCCTAGGCCGCCGCCGTCCCTGGCCGCCCTCGCCGTCGGCCACCACCACCCCCCCCCGCCGGTGAGCCCCCCTCCCCCTCCTCCCTCTCCTCCCTCCCCTCTCCTCTCCCCACCCCCGCGCGCCCCCTGGCCACGCCGGCCACCGCCCCCCAGCCCGCCGTGGCCGCTGGCCGGCCCTCGGCCGCGCCCCGCCGGCCCCGGCCGCCGCTGGCCCGCCCCGGCCGCCCCCCCCAGCCGCGCCCGCCTGGCCGCCAGCCGGCCCCAGCCGGCCGCTGCCGCCCCCCCAGCCCGCGCCCCGGCCGCCCGCCTGGCCCCCTGGCCGCGCCCCCCGCGCGGGACCGGTTCAGCCGCCTGGCCGCCGGTTCAACCGGCCGGCTCGGCCGGCCCCCGCCCCAGCTCAGCCACCCGACCGCCCCAGCTCGGCCGCCGCCCAGGGCCGGTTCAACCGCCCCTAGGGCCGGTTCAACCGCCCCCCCCTCTGTTTTTTTTATTTTTTTATTTTATTTTATTTACTTTCTGTGATCATAATTACTGTATTTTAAGTAGACTAATCATTGTTCATGCTATGGAAAATAGGAAGGTTAATTTAAAATTCCGTTATGCTATTGATTCACGTAGTTAATTGTTTATCCCGTGCAATGTTGATCAACTAAAAATGATTGGGTTCCCATTTGTACATATATATAACAGAATTCTTTTGTTAAGAACCAATTGTAACTAGTCATTAATGCATAAGATTTAACCCCCTGCGAGACCTTTTGCCCATTTCTTTCTAACCATAACAAATGCGATGTCAAATATCATACTTGCTGCATACTCACTTTATTTGTTCCCTTGTATGGTGTACTGTTCTTTTGTATTAAATATGTGGATGTATGTATGTTTGCGCTCGCATAGAGAACGATCCGGTCGAAGAGCCCGAGGAATTCGCAGGAGAAGCCCCTGAGCAGCAGTCGGTTGGTGGAGGCAAGTGTCCTTTGACCTATTTCTGTCCTATTCATTCTTTAATTCACCTCCCGCATTACACATTTATACTTAAGGATTGACTAGCTTTTGTTATCCATGTCCTTGTTTACCTATTTGGGTCGGATTATTACTGCTTAGTCTGATGCTATTGCTCAACTCTAATCAATGAACATGATGTGATTATCTATGATACGCTGTTTTCCCCTTCTTATTTATGACTATATTTGTGACCTTTAAGGGGACTCGAGCGGTTTCTCGAGTGCCTCTCCGTAAGGACCTGTTCAATGGATGACCGCCCGGGAAAACAGTGCAACCATGAGGGTGGAATGGGACGCCCTTAGCTGAATAATTAGAGGAACCGGGGTGTAGTTCGCTTAGCCGTTGTGCCGTCAATGGGGCTCGGTGTATGCGGCTCGCTCTGCCAAGGTTGATTTGTCCCTTGGGGAGGAGTGCGGTACATTTAGGAAACCTAACGGGTGGCTACAGCCCCGGGGAATCTTTGTAAAGGCTACGTAGTGAGACCCTGCCTATTCACCTTGGTAGTGTTTAAGGGTTTGATCAGCCCGAGGCAAGTGGGAATCACGGCTTATGGGTAAAGTGCGCAACCTCTGCAGAGTGTTATGAAACTGATATATCAGCCGTGCTCACGGTTATGAGCGGCCAAGGGAGCTCCAGAGATTAGTGATACTTGATCAGAGATACTTTGGTACAGGTGGCAATGAGATTGATGAATTCTGGTTATGATTATGGTGTTGGTAAGTGGTATTCTTTCCATTTGGAAAGGATACATTGGGCTAATAACTTGGGTTAATGTTAAAACCTGGCTTTCTACTAGTAAGTAATAACCTGACCAACTAAAAGCAACTGCTTGACTTATCCCCACATAAAGCTAGTCCACTACAGCCAAACAGGATACTTGCTGAGTATGTTGATGTGTACTCACCCTTGCTCTACACACCAATCCCCCCCCCCAGGTTGTCAGCATTGCAACCACTGCTCAGGAGAAGATGAAGCTGTGGAAGGAGACTTCCAGGAGTTCCAAGACTACGACGAGTTCTAGGCGTGGGTTAGCGGCAACCCCCAGTCGGCTGCCTGTGAAGGCCGCGTTATCTACGTTTCGTTTTCGCACTTTGATTTATTGTAAGAACCATATGGACGTCTCAGACGTATGATGTAATCGACTATTATTTCCCCTTTTAATACTATTTGAGCACTGTGTGATGATGTCCATGTTATGTAACTGCTGTGTACGTGAATAACTGATCCTGGCACTTACATGGTTTGCATTCGGTTTGCCTTCTAAAAACCGGGTGTGACATAAGTGGTATCAAAGCCGTGCTGACTGTAGGACCGCTAACCTAGAGTAGAATGGTCGTTCTAAGGACTATAGACCCCTGTCCCTGCCTTGACTTTGATATCCCTTCAAAAGTTGGTCCTACTGACCAAACCTATGTTCTACTATATATTATACCTTGCTGAAAATTATGTTTTATTCTGATCCTTCATTTATTTATGATTCATTATTATTCTGATCCTTCATTTATTTGTGATTCATTATTTGCTGGTCATATTAATTCTGTTCTCACCCTTTTGCTTGCGATGTCTTTTGTAGATGGCTCGTCTTAGACACACTGCACGAAAGTCCGTCATCCCCTTCTTACCCTCCCGCCTTGCTGAGCGTCCGCTTCGCCGTCCCGTGGCCGGACAGTCCAGTCACTTGGAGAGACTGCACCACCGCCTGCATGAGGAGCAGGAACGTCGACGACAGGAGCAGCAGGGCTCTTCCTTCTCGCTCCAGCAGGAGATAGAGTCTGTGAGGAGCTGCTCTCCTGTGCTTCCCCTGGAGGCGCCCCCTGCACCACCACTGGGCGTCCCAGCTTCTGGAGTAGCTGCTGGAGGAGATCCAGACGACGGAGGTGGCGACGACAGCTCGAGCCACGACACCGACCTCGACCTCTCTAGCCATGAGCCGGAAGGATGGGTTGCTCGACCCATCACTCGCGACGCTGCTCGCGGGTGTCACTTCCACGACGCGCTCGACACCCTGCTACGTCGGGCACTTGACCGGCGTACTTGGTCCATCGAGTATCGCTGTGTGGTCTACCAGCATAGTCGCGGGGTCTACCCGGACCGCTGGGAGGTGACCTGCTTGGTGCGCCGTCCGGAGAACAGTCTCCAGGGCGCGGAGGCTTGCTCAGAGCACTATTCTATCTCTGAGCGGGACTCAGCTGAGGCAGCCATGCAGGATGCTGCACGGCGTGCGCTTTCGCACTACTGCTCGGTTCTCGGTGGGGTAGCTGACGGCCTCGACCTGAAGTATTACCCCCGCCGTCCATCTGGCAGCACAGGAGGCGTGATTGTTTCACCTGCTGGTGAGGACAATCCTAGGTTGAGCAGCACAGTCAACCTAGCCGCCGTGCTAAACACGGAGCTGGACCATGCACTAGACGAGTTGAGTAGGGCTCGTGCTGAGATCGCCCTGCTGCGGGCTGAGCGCGCGGAGCGTCGTCACTTGGATGATGGTTCCCCCGCTCCCGTTGGGACTCAGCACCCGTACCGCTCACCTCGGCGTGGACTCCAGTCTTATGGCAATCCCGACTGCAAGACCAAGATAAATCTAGAACCATAGGTCGTTAGAGTTGGATCTTGTAATTAATACGAAATATATATACATAGAAGCTTCAGTCTTAGCGTTAGTCTCGGTCTTAGTTAGTCTTAGTTAGACAGGGTAGTTTGCTATATCCTGTGCATTCATGTTTGTCATGATGAACTATGTTTGGTTTGGATCTTTGTAATGACTGTCACCAGAGTGTGGGTATCCCCTGCATTTTGGTTTACCTATTATGTTAATGGAGTTAATTATATAGTTGGGAAAACCTTTATTCCACTTTCCTCTTTATCTGAGAAGCTGTGTGGTCTGTGTTGGAGATCAGTGAAGATGCTCATCTGTTCAGTGCTGTTGGAGAATTCTATACTCTTTTCTTATGCTGCAAGATTTGCCAGATCAGTTCTGATGTGTGGTTGCGTTCTGCAGATGTCAGAGAACAGGCGCAGAGGAGGAAGGCGTGCTCAGCAGGAGCAAGCCGCCCCGCAGGATGAGGTGCCCCAGCAGCAGCACCTGCCACCCCCGCCCTCGATGTCGATCGAGCAGATGTTTCTGATGCAGACTCAGGCAGTTCAGGCCATCGGTCAGACTCTGGCCGCCATTCAGCAGCAGCAGCAGCAGCAGCAGCAAGCACCACCCCAGCCTCAGATGCCTCAGATGCCTAGAGACAAGCGTGCTGAATTCATGAGAGGTCATCCACCAACGTTCGCTCACTCTTCTGACCCCATGGATGCTGAAGATTGGCTGCGCACTGTGGAGCGGGAGTTGCATACCGCTCAGTGTGATGACAGGGAGAAAGTTTTGTATGGTCCCCGTCTGTTGAGAGGAGCAGCCCAATCATGGTGGGAGTCTTACCTCGCCACCCATGCCAACCCCGATGCCATCACCTGGGAAGAATTCAGAGGTAGCTTTCGTCAGTACCATGTGCCTGCAGGTCTGATGACAGTGAAGAAGGAGGAGTTCCTGGCCCTTAAGCAAGGGTCATCATCTGTCAGTGAGTATCGAGACAGGTTTCTGCAGTTGTCTCGCTATGCTCCCGAAGATGTCAACACTGACGCCAAGCGACAGTACCGTTTCTTGAGAGGCTTGGTTGACCCTCTGCAGTATCAGTTGATGAATCATACCTTCCCGACATTCCAGCACCTGATTGACAGAGCAATCATGACAGAAAGGAAGCGTAAGGAGATGGAAGATCGTAAGCGCAAGATCAGTGGACCCCAGCCTGGAAGCAGCAGTCGTCCTCGTTTTTCAGGCAATCAACCTCAGCAGTTCAGGCAGAACCAGCGTCCACCTCAGCAGCATCAGCAGCGTCAGCAGTATCAGCAGTTCCAAAGGCAGTATCCTCAGCACCAGTACCAGAACCGTCAGAGCAATCAGTCAGGAGGAGGTCAGTTTCAGAAGCAGAATCAGCAGACACCTCGTCTTCCTGCCCCCGCAGCTCAGCAGAACAATCAGGCAGCACCAGCTCAGGTTGGAAACAGAGCATGTTTCCACTGTGGAGAGCAAGGCCACTGGGTGATGCAATGTCCGAAGAAGGCAGCCCAGCAGCAATCAGGCCCCAATGCCCCAGCAAAGCAGAATGCGTCTCAGTCTGGAGCAGGCAACCGCCCTCAGCAGCGCTATAATCATGGAAGACTGAACCACTTGGAGGCTGAAGCAGTTCAGGAGACTCCCGGCATGACAGTAGGTATGTTCCCAGTCGATTCCCATATTGCAGAAGTGTTATTTGATACTGGAGCAACGCATTCTTTCATTACTGCATCATGGGTAGAAGCACATAATCTTCCAATTACTACCATGTCAACCCCCATTCAAATTGACTCAGCTGGTGGTAGAATTCGAGCTGATAGCATATGTTTGAATGTAAGTGTGGAAATAAGGGGGATAGCGTTTCCCGCTAACCTTATAGTAATGGGTACTCAGGGAATAGATGTCATCCTAGGGATGAATTGGCTAGATAAGTATCAGGCAGTTATCAGTTGCGATAAAAGGACAATCAAGTTGGTGTCCCCACTAGGAGAGGAAGTGGTGACCGAGTTAGTCCCGCCTGAGCCAAAGAAAGGAAGTTGTTATCAGGTGGCTGTCGATAGCAGTGAAGCAGACCCAATTGAGAGTATCAAGGTTGTGTCTGAGTTCCCAGATGTGTTTCCAAAGGATTTACCGGGTATGCCACCAGAGCGGAAAGTTGAGTTTGCCATAGAGCTTCTTCCTGGAACCGCCCCCATCTTTAAGAGAGCTTACAGAATATCTGGACCAGAGTTGGTTGAGCTTAAGAAGCAGATTGATGAGCTGTCAGAGAAAGGTTACATCCGGCCAAGCACCTCGCCTTGGGCCGCCCCTGTCCTGTTTGTGGAAAAGAAAGATGGCACCAAGAGGATGTGCATCGATTATCGAGCTTTAAATGAAGTCACGATCAAGAATAAGTATCCCTTGCCCAGAATAGAAGATCTGTTTGACCAGTTGAGAGGAGCCAGTGTGTTCTCCAAGATTGATCTGAGGTCAGGTTATCATCAGCTCAGGATCCGGCCTTCGGACATTCCGAAGACGGCATTCATTACCAAGTATGGTTTGTATGAGTTCACAGTGATGTCTTTTGGTTTGACCAATGCGCCAGCGTTCTTTATGAACTTGATGAACAGTGTATTCATGGATTATCTCGATAAGTTTGTGGTGGTATTCATTGATGACATTCTGATTTATTCTCAAAGTGAAGAGGAGCATGCAGATCATTTGAGGATGGTATTGCAGAGATTGTGAGAGCACCAGTGGTATGCAAAGTTGAGCAAGTGTGAGTTCTGGATCAGTGAAGTCCTGTTCTTGGGTCACATAATCAATAAGGAAGGATTGGCTGTGGATCCGAAGAAAGTGGCAGACATTCTGAACTGGAAAGCGCCAACGGATGCTCGAGGAATCAAGAGCTTCATTGGAATGGCCGGATATTATCGGCGATTCATTGAAGGGTTTTCGAAGATTGCGAAACCAATGACAGCGTTGCTAGGCAACAAGGTTGAGTTCAAGTGGACCCAGAAATGTCAAGAGGCCTTCGAAGCGCTGAAAGAGAAGTTGACAACAGCGCCTGTCCTAGTCTTGCCTGATGTGCACAAGCCCTTCTCTGTGTACTGTGATGCTTGTTACACAGGTTTGGGATGCGTGTTGATGCAAGAGGGAAGAGTTGTGGCTTACTCGTCCCGACAGCTGAAGGTTCATGAGAAGAATTACCCAATCCATGATCTAGAGTTGGCAGCAGTGGTTCACGCACTGAAGACATGGAGGCACTATCTGTATGGACAGAAATGCGATGTTTACACAGACCACAAGAGTCTGAAGTACATATTCACTCAGTCAGAATTGAACATGAGGCAACGAAGATGGTTGGAGTTGATAAAAGACTATGAGTTGGAGATTCATTACCATCCAGGCAAAGCAAACGTAGTGGCAGATGCTCTGAGCAGAAAGAGTCAAGTCAATCTGATGGTCGCTCGTCCGATGCCTTATGAGTTGGCCAAGGAGTTCGACAGGTTGAGTCTCGGATTTCTGAACAATTCGCGAGGAGTCACAGTTGAGTTGGAACCTACCTTGGAGCGAGAAATCAAAGAAGCTCAGAAGAATGATGAGAAGATCAGTGAGATTCGGCGACTGATTCTAGATGGCAGAGGCAAAGATTTTCGAGAAGATGCAGAAGGCGTGATATGGTTTAAAGACCGCTTGTGTGTTCCCAATGTCCAGCCTATTCGGGAGTTGATTCTCAAGGAAGCTCATGAGACAGCTTATTCGATTCACCCTGGCAGTGAGAAGATGTATCAGGATCTGAAGAAGAAATTCTGGTGGTACGGAATGAAGAGGGAAATCGCAGAGCATGTGGCTAAGTGCGATAGTTGTCGAAGAATTAAGGCAGAGCATCAGAGACCTGCTGGATTGTTGCAACCGTTGCAGATTCCTCAGTGGAAATGGGATGAAATTGGTATGGATTTCATAGTCGGATTGCCTCGCACTCGAGCCGGCTACGATTCTATTTGGGTAGTAGTGGACCGTTTAACCAAGTCAGCCCACTTCATACCTGTCAAGACCACCTACAGCAGTGCAGTATTGGCAGAGTTGTACATGTCTCGGATCGTTTGTCTTCATGGTGTGCCAAAGAAGATAGTGTCAGACAGAGGAACGCAGTTCACCTCTCATTTTTGGCAGCAGTTGCATGAAGCCTTGGGCACGCATCTGAATTTCAGTTCAGCTTATCATCCGCAGACAGATGGCCAGACTGAAAGAACCAATCAAATCCTTGAAGATATGTTGAGAGCCTGTGCGTTGCAAGATCAGTCCGGATGGGACAAGCGATTGCCTTATGCAGAGTTTTCCTATAACAACAGTTACCAGGCCAGTTTGAAGATGTCACCATTTCAAGCGCTCTACGGAAGAAGTTGCAGAACTCCGTTGCAATGGGATCAGCCTGGAGAAAAGCAAGTGTTTGGGCCAGATGTTTTGCTCGAAGCTGAAGAGAACATCAGGATGGTTCGAGAGAATCTGAAGATAGCGCAATCGAGGCAGCGAAGCTATGCAGACACAAGAAGAAGAGAGCTGAGTTTTGAAGTCGGAGACTTTGTCTATCTGAAGGTGTCACCGATCAGAGGAGTCAGAAGGTTCGGAATCAAAGGCAAGCTAGCACCCCGCTACATTGGTCCGTACCAGATCCTCTCAAAGCGTGGAGAAGTGGCCTATCAGCTCAGTCTGCCAGAGAATTTGTCAGCTGTGCATGATGTCTTTCATGTGTCTCAGTTGAAGAAGTGCTTGCGTGTGCCAGAAGAGCAGTTGCCAGTGGAAGGTCTGGAAGTCCAGGAGGACTTGACCTATGTTGAGAAGCCAGCTCAGATTCTTGAGGTTGCAGATAGAGTCACCCGAAGGAAGACCATCAGAATGTGCAAAGTCAGATGGAGTCACCACTCTGAGGAAGAAGCAACCTGGGAGCGTGAAGATGATTTGATGGCCAAGTACCCAGAGCTCTTTGCTAGCCAGCCCTGAATCTCGAGGGCGAGATTCTTTTAAGGGGGATAGGTTTGTAACGCCCCGAATTTTGCAGTTGAATTTTTTCTTTTCTTTACTCGCCAAAATTCGGGCGTTACCTTTTCCTTTTCTTTTTCCCCTCGCTAAACCTTGACCTTTTCCAAAAGTCTTAGCGGGATTCGGTTCGGATTTCCCGTGTAAAGAAAAACTCTGAAATATTTTATGATTTGATGCACCATGCCGAACCTTGCATTTTTGATTGCTTTGAAAGTGCAATTGCATTCATGTGGAAAGATCGGATTTCGAAAACAGGAAACAATCTTTCTCTCTCTTTCTCTCTCTTCCTCTCTCCTCTTTCTCTCTCTCTCCCGCGCCCTGGGCCGACCCCGGCCGGCCCAGCCGCCCCTGGCGCCCCCTCTTGGGCCCAAAGATGGCCCAGCCGCCCCCCATCCCCCCCTCTTTTTCTTTTTTCCCAAAATCCCCTCTCCTTCTCCCTCATTCTCTCCCTCTCTCTTCCCACCGCCGCCCCTGCCCTAAGCCGCCCCTACCCTAGGCCGCCGCCGTCCCTGGCCGCCCTCGCCGTCGGCCACCACCACCCCCCCCGCCGGTGAGCCCCCCTCCCCCTCCTCCCTCTCCTCCCTCCCCTCTCCTCTCCCCACCCCCGCGCGCCCCCTGGCCACGCCGGCCACCGCCCCCAGCCCGCCGTGGCCGCTGGCCGGCCCTCGGCCGCGCCCCGCCGGCCCCGGCCGCCGCTGGCCCGCCCCGGCCGCCCCCCCAGCCGCGCCCGCCTGGCCGCCAGCCGGCCCCAGCCGGCCGCTGCCGCCCCCCCAGCCCGCGCCCCGGCCGCCCGCCTGGCCCCCTGGCCGCGCCCCCCGCGCGGGACCGGTTCAGCCGCCTGGCCGCCGGTTCAACCGGCCGGCTCGGCCGGCCCCCGCCCCAGCTCAGCCACCCGACCGCCCCAGCTCGGCCGCCGCCCAGGGCCGGTTCAACCGCCCCTAGGGCCGGTTCAACCGCCCCCCCTCTGTTTTTTTTATTTTTTTATTTTATTTTATTTACTTTCTGTGATCATAATTACTGTATTTTAAGTAGACTAATCATTGTTCATGCTATGGAAAATAGGAAGGTTAATTTAAAATTCCGTTATGCTATTGATTCACGTAGTTAATTGTTTATCCCGTGCAATGTTGATCAACTAAAAATGATTGGGTTCCCATTTGTACATATATATAACAGAATTCTTTTGTTAAGAACCAATTGTAACTAGTCATTAATGCATAAGATTTAACCCCCTGCGAGACCTTTTGCCCATTTCTTTCTAACCATAACAAATGCGATGTCAAATATCATACTTGCTGCATACTCACTTTATTTGTTCCCTTGTATGGTGTACTGTTCTTTTGTATTAAATATGTGGATGTATGTATGTTTGCGCTCGCATAGAGAACGATCCGGTCGAAGAGCCCGAGGAATTCGCAGGAGAAGCCCCTGAGCAGCAGTCGGTTGGTGGAGGCAAGTGTCCTTTGACCTATTTCTGTCCTATTCATTCTTTAATTCACCTCCCGCATTACACATTTATACTTAAGGATTGACTAGCTTTTGTTATCCATGTCCTTGTTTACCTATTTGGGTCGGATTATTACTGCTTAGTCTGATGCTATTGCTCAACTCTAATCAATGAACATGATGTGATTATCTATGATACGCTGTTTTCCCCTTCTTATTTATGACTATATTTGTGACCTTTAAGGGGACTCGAGCGGTTTCTCGAGTGCCTCTCCGTAAGGACCTGTTCAATGGATGACCGCCCGGGAAAACAGTGCAACCATGAGGGTGGAATGGGACGCCCTTAGCTGAATAATTAGAGGAACCGGGGTGTAGTTCGCTTAGCCGTTGTGCCGTCAATGGGGCTCGGTGTATGCGGCTCGCTCTGCCAAGGTTGATTTGTCCCTTGGGGAGGAGTGCGGTACATTTAGGAAACCTAACGGGTGGCTACAGCCCCGGGGAATCTTTGTAAAGGCTACGTAGTGAGACCCTGCCTATTCACCTTGGTAGTGTTTAAGGGTTTGATCAGCCCGAGGCAAGTGGGAATCACGGCTTATGGGTAAAGTGCGCAACCTCTGCAGAGTGTTATGAAACTGATATATCAGCCGTGCTCACGGTTATGAGCGGCCAAGGGAGCTCCAGAGATTAGTGATACTTGATCAGAGATACTTTGGTACAGGTGGCAATGAGATTGATGAATTCTGGTTATGATTATGGTGTTGGTAAGTGGTATTCTTTCCGTTTGGAAAGGATACATTGGGCTAATAACTTGGGTTAATGTTAAAACCTGGCTTTCTACTAGTAAGTAATAACCTGACCAACTAAAAGCAACTGCTTGACTTATCCCCACATAAAGCTAGTCCACTACAGCCAAACATGATACTTGCTGAGTATGTTGATGTGTACTCACCCTTGCTCTACACACCAATCCCCCCCCAGGTTGTCAGCATTGCAACCACTGCTCAGGAGAAGATGAAGCTGTGGAAGGAGACTTCCAGGAGTTCCAAGACTACGACGAGTTCTAGGCGTGGGTTAGCGGCAACCCCCAGTCGGCTGCCTGTGAAGGCCGCGTTATCTACGTTTCGTTTTCGCACTTTGATTTATTGTAAGAACCATATGGACGTCTCAGACGTATGATGTAATCGACTATTATTTCCCCTTTTAATACTATTTGAGCACTGTGTGATGATGTCCATGTTATGTAACTGCTGTGTACGTGAATAACTGATCCTGGCACGTACATGGTTCGCATTCGGTTTGCCTTCTAAAAACCGGGTGTGACACGGTCCGTCGCAAGGGTCCGAACGGTCCGCGCATAGGTGTTTTTCCAAAAAGCTTCTCCTGTCCGGAATAATCTACGGTATTCCAGACATTCGACTTAGAATAGTTGTAGATGAACTTATGCACCTGAGAAATGACCAACTAGGCAAACTAGTTAGTCCATAAGGTTTGTGATGGTCGTCAACCACCAAAATCGATTATAGGAAATGTTGAGGCCATTTCCCTTTCAATCTCCCCCTTTTTGGTGATTGATGCCAACACAAACCAAAGCAAATACAAGGTGTAAGAATGTAACTTAGTTTGCATTTTTGACAAATGTGCATAAGTCACTTTGAATTAAACCAATTGAAAGTATTTCTAAGTATATATGATTGCTTTCTTCTAGTTTAACATTTTGGACCACATTTGCACCACTTAGGTTGTTTTTGCAAATCTTTTGTAAAAGTCTTTTCAAATTCTTTTGCAAATAGCCAATGGTATAAGAATATGATTTTAAAAAGTATTTCCAAGATTTTTGAAAATTCTCCCCATGTTTCAAATTCTTTTCCTTTGGCTAAATAAAAGCTCCCCCGGAAGAAGTTCTCCCCTTAGCTGTCAAGAGGGTTTTGTAATTTGAATAATTTCTCCCCCTTTGTGAAACAGTTTTTGAAAAAACAGGGTGGTGGGTGCGGTCCTTTTGCATTGGGCCTATTAATTCTCCCCCTTTGGCATCAATCGCCAAAAACGAAGAAACTTGAGAGGCCTATTAATTTCTTCTCCTTTGTAAAAAGGATACAGATGAAAGTTTATGAGTAGGGCAAAGGATAAATGATACTGACAGAGTCGTAGTGGAAGCCTTTCCTTTGCCGAAGACTCCATTTCCCTTTTAATCTAAGACTAAGGATAGAAATATACTTGGAAGCACATTAGTCTTAGCTTTGGCACAAGAAGAATAAGAAATATGCATTTGTACCAAATGAAAGAGACATGATCAAAGGTATATAAATGAGATATGTGTGCAAGATTTCAATCAATTTTCCGAAAATAGAGGATATTGAGTTCATTCCTAAGCTTGCTAAAAGTCTTTTCATCCAGGGGCTTGGTGAAGATATCGTCTAATTGGTTGTGGGTGCTAACATAAGCAATTTCGATATCCCCCTTTTGTTGGTGATCTCTCAAAAAGTGGTACCAGATGTCTATGTGCTTAGTGCGGCTGTGTTCAATGGGATTATCCGCCATGCGGATTGCACTCTCATTATCACATAGGAGGGGGACTTTGCTCAACTTGTAGCCATAGTCCCTAAGGGTTTGCCTCATCTAGAGTAATTGTGTAGCAATGTCCTACAGCAATATACTCGGCTTCGGCAGTGGATAGAGCTACTGAGTTTTGTTTCTTTGAAGCCCAAGACACTAGGGATCTTCCCAAAAACTGACAAGTCCCTAATATGCTCTTTCTATCAATTTTACATCCGGCATAATCGACATCGGAATACCCAATTAAATCAAAGGTAGATCCCTTGGGGGTACCAAAGCCCAAACTTAGGAGTGTAAACTAAATATCTCATAATTCTTTTCACGACCCTAAGGTGAACTTCCTTAGGATTTACCTGGAACCTTGCACACATGCATACCGAAAGCATAATATCCGGTCGAGACACACATAAATAGAGTAAAGAACCTATTATCGACCGATATACCTTTTGATCTATGAATTTACCTCCTGTGTCGAGGTCGAGATGTCCATTTGTTCCCATGGGTGTCTTGATGGGTTTGGCATTCTTCATTCCAAACTTCTTAAGAATGTC
Organism: Zea luxurians; assembly: GCA_029449295.1. Classification (NCBI taxonomy): domain Eukaryota; kingdom Viridiplantae; phylum Streptophyta; class Magnoliopsida; order Poales; family Poaceae; genus Zea; species Zea luxurians. Next base: position 80,610,633 of record JAOPSE010000011.1, read on the forward strand.
TTGAATGCACTTAGTTTGGTAGATGAAGGTGCCCTCTTGGAGTTGCTTGATTTCAAATCCAAGGAAATACTTCAACTCCCCCATCATAGACATCTCGAATTTATGTATCATGATCCTACTAAACTCTTCACAAGAGGACTTGTTAGTAGACCTAGATATAATATCATCAACATAAATTTGGCATATAAACAAGCCTTTAGCAATAGTTTTAGTGAAGAGAGTAGGATCAGCTTTGCCAACTTTGAAGCCATTAGTGATAAGAAAGTCTCTCAGGCATTCATATCATGCTCTTGGGGCTTGTATGAGCCCATAAAGCATTTTTGAGAGCTTATAAACATGTGTAGGATACTCACTATCTTCAAAGTCGGGAGGTTGCTCAACATATACTTCTTCCTTGATAGGGCCATTGAGGAAGGCACTTTTCACGTCCATTTGATATAACTTAAAGCCATGGTAAGTAGCATAGGCAAGTAATATACGAATTGACTCAAGCCTAGCTACGGGTGCATAGGTTTCATCAAAAATCCAAACCTTCGACTTGTGAATATCCCTTGGCAACAAGTCAGGCTTTGTTCCTAATCACCACACCATGCTCATCTTGTTTGTTGCAGAATACCTATTTGGTACCTACAACATTTTGGTTATGACGTGGAACTAAATGCCATACCTCATTCCTTGTGAAGTTGTTGAGCTCCTCTTGCATTGCCACCACCCATTCCGGATCTCTTAGTGCATCCTCTATCCTGTATGGCTCAATAGAAGACACAAAAGAGTAATGTTCACAAAAATGAGTAATTCGATATCGAGTGGTTACCCCCTTGTGGATGTCACCAAGAATGGAGTTAACGAGGTGATCTCTTTGAATTGCTTGGTGGACTCTCGGGTGCGATGGTCTTTGATCTTGAATTTCTTGATCATCTTCCTTGTCTTGATTATCTTCATCTCCCCCTTGATCACTGTCCTCCTCTTGAGGTGGCTCATTGTCTTTATCTTGATCCTCGTCCTCTTGACCCATTTCCTAATCTTGAGTTGGTGGAGATGCTTGTATGGAAGATGATAGTTGATCTTGTGCTTGTAGAGGCTCTTCGGATTCTTTTGGTCACACATCCCCAATGAACATGTTTCATAGTGCGTCGCATGGAGCCTCTTCATCATCTAATTCATCAAGATCAACTTGCTCTACTTGAGATCCATTAGTCTCATCAAACACAATGTCATAAGAAACTTCAACTAATCTAGTGGACTTGTTGAAGACTCTATATGCCCTTGTGTTTGAGTCATAACCAACTAAAAAACCTTCTACTGCTTTAGGAGCAAATTTAGAATTTCTACCTCTCTTAATAAGAATAAAGCATTTGCTCCCAAAAACTCTAAAATAAGAAACATTGGTTTTTTTACCGGTGAGGAGTTCATATGATGTTTTCTTAAGAATTCAGTGAAGGTAGAGTCGGTTGATGGAGTAGCAGGCGGTGTTAATCGCCTCCGGCCAAAACTGATCTGGTGTCTTTTACTCATTAAGCATGGTCCTTGCCATATCCAAAAGAGTTTTATTCTTTCTCTCTACTACACCATTTTGTTGAGGTGTGTAGGGAGGAGAGAATTCATGCTTGATGCCCTCCTCTTCAAGAAATCCTTCGATTTGAGAGTTCTTAAACTCCGTTCTTTTGTCTCTTCTAATCTTTTTGATTCTCAATCCGAACTCATTTTGAGCTCGTCTCAAGAATCTCTTTAAGGTCTCTTGGGTTTGAGATTTTTATTGTAAAAAGAATACCCAAGTGAAGCGAGAATAATCATCCACAATAACAAGGCAATACTTACTTCCGTCGATGCTTATGTAAGCGACCGAGCCGAATAGATCCATGTGGAGTAGTTTAAGCGGCCTATCGGTCGTCATGACGTTTGTGGATGATGAGCTCCAACTTGCTTCCCTGCTTGACATGCGCTACAAATCTTGTCTTTCTCAAAATGAACATTTGTTAGTCCTAAAATATGAAGATTTCTTCATCCCAACATGAGCAAGTCGGCGATGCCAGAGCCAGTCAGCCAGCCCATATTAGTCTTAGCAATTAAGCAAGTATTTAGTTCAGCATTGTTATCATTAAAATCAACTAAGTATAGCTAACCATCTAACACTCCCTTAAATGCTACTGAATCATCACTTCTTCTAAAGACAGTAACACCTACATCAATGAATAAACAGTTGTTGCCCATTTTTCATAATTGAGAAACAGAAAGCAAGTTGTAATCTAAAGAATCTACAAGAAAAACATTGGAAATAGAATGGTCAGGGGATATAGCAATTTTACCCAAGCCTTTGACCAAACCTTGATTTTCATCCCCGGATGTGATTGCTCTTTGGGGATCATCATTTTTCTCATACGAGGAGAACATCCTTTTCTCCCCTGTCACGTGGTTTGTGCACCCGCTATCGATTATCCAACTTGACCCGCCGGATGCATAAACCTACAATACAAGTTTAGGCCTTGTTCTTAGGTACCCAAACAGTCTTAGGTCCTTTGAAATTAGAAACAAGTACCTTGGTTACCCAAACCAAGTCTTGTGACTCTTTTGTAATACCCAACTTTGGAATATAAAGGAGAGGAATAAATCTTTATGTGTAATGCCTTTTGATCCATGAGAATTATTAGGAAACATATTTAAAGTGAATAATTCTTCAATAAAACATGCATCATGTTGGAGTTTATTTGTGTGTGCATTTAATAATAATAACACTATTAATAAAAATATAATAATAAGGAAATTGGATTAAAACTTGAATTGAAAGTAGGGTTTGAAAATGGAAATGGGAAAAGGAGAAAGAGTATAAAATATAAAGGATATATATATATAAATATACCTTCAAAATTGGTACTTCTAGTTGTACAATATAATCTGTGAGAAATCTGCAAATCAAAATTTGAATTTAAATATCAAGCTTGAAATTAGCAAAGGGAATTCAAAATAAAACAAAATGGAAAATGGGAAAATACCTAACCTAGCTGGCCTGTGGCGTCCTATTCGGCCCAGCTAACGAATCCACGTGCAACCACTGGGATGTTGCGCTGACATGTGGACCCCTTCCGTCAGAAACATGTGTGTCTCCGCGCGCCCAACTCTATAGTAACCGACGGGTGGGTCCACCGAGGCAGTGGCAGCCGCGCGCTCACTCAAACCAGCCTGGCTTTCGCGTGCCGTGTCGCTGGTATGTGGCCCTGCTTGCCAGGATCTTCCCCGTTCCTTGGCCAAGTCGTTTCAACCACCTCGCGCAGGGATCGGAGTCGATAAGGTCCGCATCGACCTAGGAATAAGACCCCCCTGGGTGCCTCCGTGTTCCTCCCATGCCCTGTGATAGAATCTCGTAAACCCCACTGCCATAGAGAGAGAGAGCTAGAAGAAAGGATCGACGCCGCCGGGGGAAGTCTGTTGCGCCGCCGGTAATCTCCTTCGGTGCGGGTGGTTCTACCCTCGGTGTGTGGCCAAGAGGGGTCGTCAACGTCCATGGAGGCCGCCCATGCTTGCGGTTAGAGTCGTGCGCCGGTGTTGTGGAGCGAATTGCTCACCGCCGTGCTAGCTGCGCGCAGAGCCGCTTCTCGCCAAGGGAAGTGCTGGTCCGTCTAATACTCACGGTATGCATGCCATCACCGTGTTCGCAGTACTTGTGTTCGTGTATTTTTTCGATCGCCCTAGAGTTTAGTGCTGGGAGGGAGCGAATGGCTGGTCGCCGGCAGTGTCTCATCGTGCGTCGAGGACGACACCGCGGTGCGCGGACATCAGATTGGGGGATGTGGATGCACTGTCAGATCCCGTTGGACGACTAGGATTAGCCCTTGATACGGGTTCAATCGAATTGATCTAGGGCGTTAGATCCGGATCGGTCGGGTGCGAGTCGTTCTGGTCATTTTTAAATCAGTCATTGATTCATGATCCGGGGGCTCTCTGTGTGTGTCGCTTCGTTTTAAGATACGATCTAATCCTGGCCACAGGATTCTGATCTGGCGGTCAGATCGCCTCGATACCCCTTCGTGACCACACGTTTTCATATGAAACCCCTAGAGATTAGAAAATAGAACCCGCAGTCCACCACGTGAGCACTCTGAGTCTAGGAGATTTTTATAGGTTAGCCCCGGAACTCTTTGGTAATTTTGCGCGCAGTCTAGAGAACAGAGAAGACATATAAAATAATATAGAAAATTGATTTTGGATATAAAAATAATTGCAGAAACTCATTTAATTCATAGAAAATTCATTTTAAATCCTTTTTAATCCATTCCAGTGGCATTAATTTGGTTTTAATATTGTTTAACACCTAGTAACTCTGTTTAGCCATGAAGCAGAGATTAAAATTATTCACTTGATTTATTCTATACTAACACTTAATAACTTCAGAAATTCATAACTCAACAACCGTAATTCCGAATTTAGTGATTCTTGTTCCCACGATCTCGTTACGATGCGTAGAATATTATCATGCATTCTGTTTTGCTATTTGGTGTGACGTTAATTCCTGCTATCCTGTGCTTGTTTGTATTGTTGCGAGTAGACGAGCAAGCCACTGAGGATCTAGGTGTTCAGCAGGTGGAGATTGCTGAGCAGGAGCTCGTTGAAGGTAAGTTGTGCCCTTGATCAATTCTATTTACTCAATAATGTTTCTTTTAATCATTATGATCTGCATAGGTTAATTTTGATAGGACCCAATAGGTTACCCTAGTTTGACTATCTTTATACCTTGTTTGCCATTGAACTTTTGTGTAGTACCTGCTATTACTTTATGTGGTTTTGGGTATGGAGATACACATTATTCATGATCAGGCTTTTATTATTAGTTTGTTATTTACTGTTCATGATAAGATCATATTGTTAATTGGAACATGTAGAACCACCTGGGAAAATAGTGCTACCACAAGGGTGGTATGGGATGCCCTTGGCTGACTAATTAGGAAAGCTAGTGGATGACTACCTTACCCGAAATGGGCAAGGGAAGTAAGGGAGTGGTTAGTGTAGGGAGGTCTTTGGGTTGATTTTGCAACGATGGCGGTCGGGCGAGGGTTCCCTACATTAGAGCTTCCTAGAATCTGTAGCGGGTTTTCTGAAGCTAGTGGAACTTTGTAAAGACCTCGTAGTGTTACCCTGCCTCGCTTCCTTGGTAGAGGTGTATGGGAAGTCGCGATCCCTTGGCAGATGGGTAACATGACTTATGGGTAAAGATGCGTAACCTCTGCAGAGTGTAACACTGGTATATCAGCCGTGCTCACAGTCATGAGCGGTTCGGACACTCACATGAGTAATTTTTGAAATTAAATTCAATTTGTCATTTGCATCGCATTGTGGTTTATTATTAATTTTGATCTATTATTACTCTGGTTTGGTATTTACTTACATTTAGTAACTACTAATAAAACTTGACCACTTATTAAAAGCAATGCTCAACTTTAACCCTTATTTGTTGATCAGCCTTACACTTCACATGAACTCCCACCTTGTCACACCCGGGTTTCAGGGGCACTAAGACCTGGGCGCGAACATAATCACCAAGTGTGCTGGGACCAAGTCTTACACATATGGTGACTCATGGTACAGAAACGAATGTCAGAATTTTAATATATAACAGAGTTTTGTACAAAATAGTTAAATAATTACATCATATGAAGACAACGATCTAGCAACCAAAGTTGACTGGGACACAATGGTCTAGATCATTGACGAACTCATCACATCGTCCTTCATGCGCCTCATCCTTCGTTACCTGTTCTTGACCTGTGGGGGTGTGAGACAGTAAGGGTGAGCTCACATGCGTTCATTGCTCAACAAGTTGTGCGGAATAATGTGCATGAACTCACCAAAGGTGGGAGCTCATGTGAAGTGTAAGGCTTACCAAAGAGGATGGTTAAAGCTGAGTATTGTTTTTAAAGTTGGTCAAAATTTTATTAGCAGTTACTAAGTATAAGTAGATACCAACCCAATTAAGTAATAGATCAAAATTGATAACAACACCCACAATGCCATGCAAATGACAAATTGAATTTAATTCCATAAGTTAATCATGTGAGGGTCCGAGCTGCTCATGACCGTGAGCACGACTGATATACTAGTTTTACACTCTACAGAGGTTGCACATCTTTACACACAAGTCGTGTTACCCATTTGTCACAGAGTTGATCAGACCCCATACACCTCTATTAAGAAAGCGAGGCAAGGTACTTGATAGTCGCCTAGAGGGGGGGTGAATAGGGCGAAACTGAAATTTACAAAAATAATCACAACTACAAGCCGGGTTAGCGTTAGTAATAAAGAGACGAGTCTGCGAGAGAGGGCGCAAAGCAAATCGCAAGCAAATAAGAATGTGACACGAGGATTTGTTTTACCGAGGTTCGGTTCTCGCAAACCTACTCCCCGTTGAGGAGGCCACAAAGGCCGGGTCTCTTTCAACCCTTCCCTCTCTCAAACGATCCCACGGATCGAGTGAGCTTTCTCTTCTTCTCAATCAAACGGGAACAAAGCTTCTCCGCAAGGGCCACCACACAATTGGTGCCTCTTGCCTTGGTTACAATTGAGTGATGATCTCAAGAACAAATGAGAAGGAAAGAAAGCAATCCAAGTGCAAGAGCTCAAAAGAACACGGCAAATCTCTCTCGCTAGTCACTAAGGGTTTGAGTGGAATTGGAGAGGATTTGATCTCTTTGTATGTGTCTAGAATTGAATGCCTAGCTCTTGTAAGTGGTTGAGAGTTGGAAAACTTGGATGGCAATGAATGTGGGGTGGTTGGGGTATTTATAGCCCCAACCACCAAAAGTGACCGTTGCTGGAAACCCTCTGTTCGATGGCGCACCGGACAGTCCGGTGCACACCGGACAGTCCGGTGCCCCTGCCACGTCACCAGTGCCGTTGGATTCTGACCGTTGGAGCTTCTGACTTGTGGGCCCTCCTAGGTGTCCGGTGCACACCGGACATGTACTGTTTGATGTCCGGTGCACCGGCATGGGCGTACCTGACGACTGCGCGCGCTGCGCGCGCATTTAATGCACCGCAGGGAGCCGTTGGCGCCGCAGGGAGCCGTTGCTCCGCTGGTACACCGTACAGTCCGGTGCACACCGGACAGTCCGGTGAATTTTAGCGGAGCGGCTGTCGAGCAAACCCGAGGCTGGCGAGTTCCGGAGGCCGTGTTTCCTTGGAGCACCGGACATGTCCGGTGCACACCGGACAGTCCGGTGAATTATAGCGCGTCGACCTCCTAGAAATCCCTGAGGGCGAAGAGTTTGAAGTCGAAGTCCTCTAGCCGCACCGGACAGTCCGGTGCACACCGGACAGTCCGGTGCCTCCGGCCAGAGGAGCCCTCGGTTGCCTTGCTGCTCCGTTGCTGAATCCAACACTTGGTCTTTTTATTGGCTGATTGTGAACCTTTTGCACCTGTATAACTTATGCACTAGAGTAAACTAGTTAGTCCAATGTTTGTGTTGGGCAATTCAACCACCAAAATTATTTAGGAGCTAGGTCTAAGCCTAATTCCCTTTCAATCTCCCCCTTTTTGGTGATTGATGCCAACATAAACCAAAGCAAATATAGAAGTGCATAATTGAACTAGTTTACATAATGTAAGTGCAAAGGTTGCTTGGAATTGAGCCAATATAAACTTATATGATGCGCATGGATGGTTTCTTTGTTTTTGACATATTGGACCATATTTGCACCACGAGTTTTGTTTTTGCAAATTCTTTTGTAAATTCTTTTCAAAGTACTTTTGCAAGATAGTCAAAGGTAAATGAAAAAGATTTTGCAAAGCATTTTCAAGATATGGAATTTTCTCCCCCTGTTTTAAATGCTTTTCCTTCGACTAAACAAAAACTCCCCCTCAAATAAGGTCTCCTCTTAGTGTTCAAGAGGGTTTTCCATCAATTTCGAAAATACTACTTGCTCCCCCTTTTAGAACACAAAGAGATACCAATTTTGAAATTTACCAATATAAAATTATCAAATTTATGAAATTAGGTGGTGGTGCGGTCCTTTTGCTTTGGGCTCATATTTTCTCCCCCTTTGGCATGAATCGCCAAAAACGGAATCATTAGAGCCCAATGAAGTACATTCTCCCCCTTTGGTCATGAAATACATGAGTGAAGGTTATACCAACGTTGGAGAGATGATGCGGAGCGACGGCGAAGGATGGGTAGTAGAACGGAGTGGAAGCCTTTGTCTTCGCCGAAGACTCCAATTCCCTTTCAATGTATACACCTATGACTTGGTTGAAATACACTTGAAAACACATTAGTCATAGCATATATAAAAGAGACATGATCAAAGGTATATTCATGTGCTATGCGTGCAAGACTAGCAAAAGAAATTCCTAGAATCAAGAATATTAAGCTCATGCCTAAGTCGGGTAAAAGATTGTTCATCAAGTGGTTTGGTAAAGATATCGGCTAATTGATCTTTAGTATTAATATAAGAAATCTCGATATCCCCCTTTTGTTGGTGATCCCGAAGAAAATGATACCGAATGGCTATGTGCTTAGTGCGGCTGTGCTCGACGGGATTGTCGGCCATTTTGATTGCACTCTCATTATCACATAGTAAAGGGACTTTGGTTAATTTGTAACCGTAGTCCCGCAGGGTTTGCCTCATCCAAAGCAATTGCGCGCAACAATGGCCTGCGGCAATATACTCGGCTTCGGCGGTAGAAAGAGCGACCGAATTTTGCTTCTTTGAAGCCCAAGACACCAGGGATCTTCCCAAGAACTGGCAAGTCCCCGATGTGCTCTTCCTATTAATCCTACACCCCGCCCAATCGGCATCCGAATAACCAATCAAATCAAATGTGGATCCCCGAGGGTACCAAAGCCCAAACTTAGGAGTAAAAGCCAAATATCTCAAGATTCGTTTTACGGCCGTAAGGTGTGATTCCTTAGGGTCGGCTTGGAATCTTGCACACATGCAAACGGAAAGCATAATGTCCGGTCGAGATGCACATAAATAAAGCAATGATCCAATCATCGACCGGTATACCTTTTGATCCACGGACTTACCTCCCGTGTCGAGGTCGAGATGCCCATTAGTTCCCATGGGTGTCTTGATGGGCTTGGCATCCTTCATTCCAAACTTGCTTAGGATATCTTGAGTATACTTCGTTTGGCTAATGAAGGTGCCTTCTTGGAGTTGCTTCACTTGGAATCCTAGAAAGTACTTTAACTCCCCCATCATTGACATCTCGAATTTTTGCGTCATGATCCTACTAAATTCTTCACATGTAGATTTGTTAGTAGACCCAAATATGATATCATCAACATAAATTTGGCATACAAACAAATCATTGTCAAGAGTTTTAGTGAACAAAGTAGGATCGGCCTTGCCGACTTTGAAGCCATTTGCAATAAGGAAATCTCTAAGGCATTCATACCATGCTCTTGGGGCTTGCTTGAGCCCATAAAGCGCCTTTGAGAGCCTATAAACATGGTTAGGATACTCACTGTCTTCAAAGCCGGGAGGTTGCTCAACATAGACTTCCTCCTTGATTGGTCCATTGAGGAAGGCACTCTTCACGTCCATTTGGTAAAGCTTGAAGCCATGGTAAGTAGCATAGGCTAATAATATACGAATTGACTCAAGCCTAGCTACGGGTGCATAGGTTTCACCAAAATCCAAACCTTCGACTTGTGAATATCCCTTGGCCACGAGTCGAGCTTTGTTCCTAGTCACCACACCATGCTCGTCTTGCTTGTTGCGGAAAACCCACTTGGTTCCTACAACATTTTGGTTAGGACGTGGAACTAAGTGCCATACCTCGTTCCTCGTGAAGTTGTTGAGCTCCTCTTGCATTGCCATCACCCAATCCGAATCTTGAAGTGCTTCCTCTACCTCTGTGTGGCTCAATAGAGGAAACAAACGAGTAATGTTCACAAAAATGAGCAACACGAGATCGAGTAGTTACCCCCTTATGAATGTCACCGAGGATAGGTGTCGACGGGGTGATCTCGTTGGATTGCTTGGTGGACTCTTGGGTGTGGCGGCCTTGGTTGTTCATCCTCCTTGTCTTCATCATTTGAATCTCCCCCTTGATCGTTGCCGTCATTTTGAGGTGGCTCATCTTCTTGATTTTCTTGTTCAACATCTTGAGCCTCATCCTCAACTTGAGTTGGTGGAGATGCTTGCATGGAGGAGGATGGTTGATCTTGTGCATTTGGAGGCTCTTCGGATTCCTTAGGACACACATCCCCGATGGACATGTTCCTTAGCGCTATGCATGGAGCCTGTTCTTCACCTACATCATCAAGATCAACTTGCTCTACTTGAGAGCCGTTAGTCTCATCAAACACAACGTCACAAGAAACTTCAACAAGTCCTGAGGACTTGTTGAAGACTCTATATGCCCTTGTGTTTGAGTCATATCCTAGTAAAAAGCCTTCTACAGTTTTAGGAGCAAATTTAGATTTTCTACCTCTTTTAACAAGTATAAAACATTTGCTACCAAAAACTCTAAAATATGAAATATTGGGCTTTTTACCGGTTAGGAGTTCATAGGATGTCTTCTTGAGGATTCGATGAAGATATAATCGGTTGATGGCGTAGCAGGCGGTGTTGACCGCCTCGGCCCAAAACCGATCCGGTGTCTTGTACTCATCAAGCATGGTTCTTGCCATGTCCAATAGAGTTCGATTCTTCCTTTCCACTACACCATTTTGTTGTGGAGTGTAGGGAGAAGAGAACTCATGCTTGATGCCCTCCTCCTCAAGAAAGCCTTCTATTTGAGAGTTCTTGAACTCCGTCCCATTGTCGCTTCTAATTTTCTTGATCCTTAAGCCGAACTCATTTTGAGCCCGTCTCAAGAATCCCTTTAAGGTCTCTTGGGTTTGTGATTTTTCTTGCAGAAAGAATACCCAAGTGAAGCGAGAATAATCATCCACAATTACAAGACAATACTTACTACCGCCGATGCTTATGTAAGCGATCGGGCCGAATAGATCCATATGTAGGAGCTCCAGTGGCCTGTCGGTAGTCATGATATTTTTGTGTGGATGATGTATCCCAACTTGCTTCCCAGCTTGGCATGCGCTACAAATCCTGTCTTTCTCAAAATGAACATCGGTTAGTCCCAAAATGTGTTCTCCCTTTAGAAGCTTGTGAAGATTCTTCATTCCAACATGGGCTAGTCGGCGGTGCCAGAGCCAACCCAAGTTAGTCTTAGCAATTAAGCAAGTATCGAGTTCAGCTCTATTAAAATCTACTAAGTATAGCTGACCCTCTAACACTCCCTTAAAAGCTATTGAATCATCACTTCTTCTAAAGACAGTAACACCTATATCAGTAAAAAGACAGTTGTAGCCCATTTGACATAATTGGGATACGGAAAGCAAATTGTAATCTAATGAATCTACAAGAAAAACATTGGAAATAGAATGGTCAGGAGATATAGCAATTTTACCCAAACCTTTGACCAAACCTTGATTTCCATCCCCGAATGTGATAGCTCGTTGGGGATCTTGGTTTTTCTCATATGAGGAGAACATCCTTTTCTCCCCGGTCATGTGGTTTGTGCACCCGCTGTCGAGTATCCAACTTGTGCCCCCGGATGCATAAACCTACAAAACAAGTTTAGTTCTTTGTTTTAGGTACCCAAACGGTTTTGGGTCCTTTGGCATTAGATACAAGAACTTTGGGTACCCAAACACAAGTCTTGGAGCCCTTGTGTTTACCCCCAACAATTTTGGCAACTACCTTGCCGGACTTGCTAGTCAAAACATAAGATGCATCAAAAGTTTTAAATGAAATGGCATGATCATTTGATGCATTAATAGTTTTCTTTCTAGGCAACTTGGCATGGGTTGGTTGCCTAGATCTAGATGTCTCACCCTTATACATAAAAGCATAATTAGGGCCAGAGTGAGACTTCCTAGAATGAATTTTCTTAATTTTACTCTCAGGATACCCGGCAGGGTACAAAATGTAACCCTCGTTATCCTGAGGCATGGGAGCCTTGCCCTTAACAAAGTTAGACAAGTTCTTAGGAGGGGCATTAATTTTGACATTGTCTCCCCTTTGGAAGCCAATGCCGTCCTTAATGCCCGGGCGTCTCCCATTATAGAGCATGCTTCTAGCAAGTTTAAATTTTTCGTTTTCTAAGTCATGCTCTCTAATCTTAGCATTAAGTTGTGCTATGTGATCATTTTGTTTCTTAATTAAAGCTAGGTGATCATGGATAGCATCAACATTAATATCTCTACATCTAGTACAAATGGAAATATGCTTAACATTAGATGTAGAGGGTTTGCAAGATTTTAGTTCAACAACCTTAGCATGCAACAAATCATTATTAGCTCTAAGGTCGGAAATAGTAGCATTGCAAACATCAAAATCCTTAGCCTTAGCAATTAATTTCTCATTCTCATTCCTAAGGCTAGCAACAGAAGCATTCAATTCATCAATCCTAGCAAGCAAATCAACATTATCATTTCTAGGATCAATGCAAACATGAGAATCAACCTTAGCTAACAAATTTGCATTTTCATTTCTAAGGTTGTCTAAAGTCTCATGGCAAATACTTAGCTCACTAGACAATTTTTCACATTTTTCTCTTTCTAGAGCATAAGCATTTTTAACCTTAACATGCTTTTTATTTTCTTTAATAAGGAAGTCCTCTTGAGAATCCAAGAGATCATCCTTCTCATGTATAGCACTAATCAACTCATTTAATTTTTCTTTTTGTTCCATGTTAAGGTTGGCAAAAAGAATACGCAAATTATCCTCTTCATTTTTATCATCATCCTCATCACTAGATGTTTCATATTTAGTGGAGGACTTTGATTTTACCTTCTTTTTGCCGTCCTTGGCCATGAGGCACTTGTGGCTGACGTTGGGGAAGAGGAGGCCTTTGGTGACGGCGATGTTGGCGGCGTCCTCGTCGTCGGAGGAGTCGCTTGAGCTTTCGTCGGAGTCCCACTCCCGACAAACATGGGCATCGCCGCCCTTCTTCTTGTAGTACTTCTTCTTTTCCTTCCTCTTGCCCTTCTTGTCGTCACCCCTGTCACTATCACTTGATAATGGACATTTAGCAATAAAGTGACCGGGCTTACCACACTTGTAGCAAACCTTCTTGGAACGGGATTTATAGTCCTTCCCCTTCCGTTGCTTGAGGATTTGCCGGAAGCTTTTGATGATTAGGGCCATCTCCTCGTTGTCGAGCTTGGAGGCGTCAATTGGTTGTCTACTTGATGTAGACTCCTCCTTCTTCTCCTCCATTGCCTTGAAGGCCACGGGTTGCGCCTCGGATGTGGAGGGTTCATCAAGCTCGTTGATCTTCTTGGAGCCCTTAATCATGCATTCAAAACTCACAAAATTCCCGATAACTTCCTCGGGGGTCATTTGTGTATATCTAGGATTGCCACGAATTAATTGAACTTGTGTGGGGTTAAGGAAAATAAGGGCTCTTAGAATAACCTTAACCACTTCGTGGTCATCCCATTTTGCGCTCCCGAGGTTGCGCACTTGGTTCACCAAGGTCTTGAGCCGGTTGTACATGTCTTGTGGCTCCTCCCCTTGGCGAAGACGGAAGCGACCGAGCTCCCCCTCGATCGTTTCCCGCTTGGTGATTTTGGTGAGTTCATCACCCTCGTGCGCTGTCTTGAGTAGATCCCAAATCTCCTTGGCGTTCTTCAACCCTTGTACTTTGTTGTATTCCTCCTTGCTTAGGGAGGCAAGGAGGATGGTTGCGGCTTGGGAGTTGAAGTGCTCGATTTGGGCTACTTCGTCCGTGTCATAATCCTCATCCCCTACGGATGGTACCTGTACACCAAACTCAACAACATCCCATATACTTTTGTGGAGAGAGGTTAGATGAAATCGCATTAAATTACTCCACATAGCATAATCCTCACCATTAAAAGTTGGTGGTTTGCCTAATGGGACGGAAAGTAAAGGTGTATGTTTAGGAATGCGAGGGTAGCGTAGGGGAATCTTACTATACTTCTTACGCTCTTGGCGTTTAGAAGTAACGGATGCCGCGTCGGAGCCGGAGGTAGATGTCGATGAGGTGTCGGTCTCGTAGAAGATCACCTTCCTCATCCTTTTGTGCTTGTCCCCACTCCGATGCGGCTTGTGAGAAGAAGACTTTTCCTTCTTCTCCTTGTGGTGAGAAGAGGAAGACCTTTTCTCCTTCCGCTTGGAGGAGATCTTCTTCTTCTCCCTTCTCTTGGTGCGGGACTCTTCCGATGAAGTGCTCCCTTGGCTTGTAGTGGGCTTGTCGCCGGTCTCCATCTCCTTCTTGGCGGGTTCTCCCGACATCACTTCGAGCGGTTAGGCTCTAATGAAGTACCGGGCTTTGATACCAATTGATAGTCGCCTAGAGGGGGGGTGAATAGGGCGAAACTGAAATTTACAAAAATAATCACAACTACAAGCCGGGTTAGCGTTAGTAATAAAGAGACGAGTCCGCGAGAGAGGGCGCAAAGCAAATCGCAAGCAAATAAGAATGTGACACGAGGATTTGTTTTACCGAGGTTCGGTTCTCGCAAACCTACTCCCCGTTGAGGAGGCCACAAAGGCCGGGTCTCTTTCAACCCTTCCCTCTCTCAAACGATCCCACGGATCGAGTGAGCTTTCTCTTCTTCTCAATCAAACGGGAACAAAGCTTCCCCGCAAGGGCCACCACACAATTGGTGCCTCTTGCCTTGGTTACAATTGAGTGATGATCTCAAGAACAAATGAGAAGGAAAGAAAGCAATCCAAGTGCAAGAGCTCAAAAGAACACGGCAAATCTCTCTCGCTAGTCACTAAGGGTTTGAGTGGAATTGGAGAGGATTTGATCTCTTTGTATGTGTCTAGAATTGAATGCCTAGCTCTTGTAAGTGGTTGAGAGTTGGAAAACTTGGATGGCAATGAATGTGGGGTGGTTGGGGTATTTATAGCCCCAACCACCAAAAGTGACCGTTGCTGGAAACCCTCTGTTCGATGGCGCACCGGACAGTCCGGTGCACACCGGACAGTCCGGTGCCCCTGCCACGTCACCAGTGCCGTTGGATTCTGACCGTTGGAGCTTCTGACTTGTGGGCCCTCCTAGGTGTCCGGTGCACACCGGACATGTACTGTTTGATGTCCGGTGCACCGGCATGGGCGTACCTGACGACTGCGCGCGCTGCGCGCGCATTTAATGCACCGCAGGGAGCCATTGGCGCCGCAGGGAGCCGTTGCTCCGCTGGTACACCGGACAGTCCGGTGCACACCGGACAGTCCGGTGAATTTTAGCGGAGCGGCTGTCGAGCAAACCCGAGGCTGGCGAGTTCCGGAGGCCGTGTTTCCTTGGAGCACCGGACATGTCCGGTGCACACCGGACAGTCCGGTGAATTATAGCGCGTCGACCTCCTAGAAATCCCGAGGGCGAAGAGTTTGAAGTCGAAGTCCTCTAGCCGCACCGGACAGTCCGGTGCACACCGGACAGTCCGGTGCCTCCGGCCAGAGGAGCCCTCGGTTGCCTTGCTGCTCCGTTGCTGAATCCAACACTTGGTCTTTTTATTGGCTGATTGTGAACCTTTTGCACCTGTATAACTTATGCACTAGAGTAAACTAGTTAGTCCAATGTTTGTGTTGGGCAATTCAACCACCAAAATTATTTAGGAGCTAGGTCTAAGCCTAATTCCCTTTCAGTACTACTACGAGACCTTTGCAAAGTTCCACTAGCTTCAGAAAACTCGCTACAGTTTCTAGGAAGCCCCAATGCAAATATCCCTCGTCTGACCGCCATCGCAGCAAAATTAGCCCGAGAACCTCCCTGCACTGACCACTCGCCTACTTTTCTTGCCCCTTTCATGTAAGGTAGTCCTCCACTAGCTTTCCTAATTAGTCAGTCAAGGGAGTCCCATACCACCCTTGTGGTAGCACTGTTTTCCCGGGTGGTCGCTCCATGTTCCAATTAACAATATGATCTTGTCATGAACAATAATTAAACAACAACATAATTGGAACATGAACATAATAAAACATTAGTTTATCAAAACAGGTAGAGCAATAGCAAATCTACCCAACTATTCATCTGTCTGCAAGGTGAGGGATAAATAATGCTAAGGAAACCTATTAGGTCCCATCAAATTAACCTGGGCATGTCACAGTGATTAACAGCGAACATTATTAGGTAAAAAGGGAGTGATCAAGGGCACAACTTTCCTTATACTTGTGATAACCTGTTGTCCATATGCTCACCCAAAAGTTGGGCTTCTAATTCCTCGTCACCTCGACTCACGTTAGATGCAGTAGATCACTTCGGCGACGAAGGCGCTCAGCATGGTGGTACCAACTTTCTCCATGCTCTAACTGCTCGGCGCGCGTGAACTCTGGCTACGGTGCACAGCAACCCAACGGCGGTGGATGATCTCCGGTGAACACTTGTTACTATTGGTTGGGGCTCGGTTAGCGATGTAGGCATACACCGATGATGGTGCTCTTCTTCCTCACAGCGACCAGACCCTGACCTGCCACTTTTTATGCTTTGAAGAGGATGGCTTCCACCAGAATATGCAAAGGGAAAGGCTATGGAGTCGCTTAAATAGGCCAGGCCGAGCCTGATGGCCAAGGGATTCAGTTTGTTACGATTTCAATGGAACTCATTTATCTGAGGCAAACTCAAACCGGAAGATGCCGCCGACTAGGGATAGGAAGGACCTTTGGACAGCAGGCCCACCGATCTGTGCATAAACGTATAGCGACCAGCGTATGGCATGGGCGGGATCCAGTCACATGGCCCTACTGTCATACTCACGAAAAGAGAGCTGTAGAAGTCGACTGATGTAAGTGCTGAGGTTTGGCGAGGGGGGTAAAAAAAGAAAAAAAAGCACATACACGGTCTATATATATGGGTTGCTCGGTCATGCGGTTTGGCTGGGCCAAATTAGGTACATATACTAGGGATGAAAACGGTTTCGGAATTTTTCGGAATTCCAGAAACTGATTTCGAAATTTTTCGATCGGATTCACCGGTAACGGTATTTTTCGAAAACGGAATCGGTTTTCGGAATTTCCTATCGGAATCGGTATCGGAATCGGCGTGGTGTTTTACCGACCGTTTCCTTCGGTTATCGGTTTTTGCCGAAAATTACCGGATTTGTGTCTCGGAATTTTCTGGAATTGTGTCTCGGAATTTTTTCGGAATTTTCTAGAATGTGATTTTTCGCATCGCCTATACATCTCTGGTTAAGGATTACTTATTTTTGTATTTTTTTGGACACTTTAAGATTTTTTTAGGATAAATGGTGTTGGAAGGGCAGTTGAGATTAATCATTTGGTCTCTCAAACGAATCCACCCTTTTCGATGCACATGTTATGTATTAGTAATATATAATGATAGAGAGCCAACAGTCTGTCTTTTCCACACACTAGATTTTAGGGTTTTCCTGTGAGGCTGTGAAAAAACTCTTTATGTGAGGAAAAATATTATATGAGTAAGCATGCCATGTCAGCTAAATCGAGTGGATATGTGAATTGTGGACTTTGAGTCTGTGAACTTGTGATTTTTATGAACTTGTTATACTGTGAACTTGTTATATTGTGAACTTGTGATCTTTGTAAACTTTTTATATTATAAATTTATGATCCTTGTGAACTTGTTATATTGTGAACTTGTTATATCATGAATTGTGAACTTGTGGTCTTTGTGATCGTTTGTCAACTTTGTTGTATTGTGAAGTTTGATATGTTTACTTATCGTATTTTAGATTTCGACCGTTACCGATGTATTTTCTGCACCGAACTTTCGTTTCCGATGTTTCCGAAATACAGATATCGTTTTCGTTTCCGGAGTTACCATTTTCGATTTCGTTTTCGATAAAAAAAATATGAAAACGGTAATGGTTTTAGTGTTTACCGACCGTTTCCGACCGTTTTCATCCCTACATATACCTTCTCTTTTATCTTTTTATTTAGTTTTCTATTTTCTATTTTCTATTTCTATTTCCTATCACAAGATATATATATCATTTAAAACCTAAATTTAAATAGAGTTTTGGACTCCAAATTAAATGCACAATCAAAATTCTAGCATGACGTGGAGTTCAATTTCAATTATTTATTTATTATCTTATTTTATCCATCAAACAAATACTTTCCAATATGCAATTCATACATAAAAAATACTACTCTAAGAAAAGAATCATCTTAGATTTTTTAGTGAATGATAATTCAACCTAAATAGTTTTATTTGTATAAGGATCTCTTATTTATTCCCTACTAAGAGAAGGTTTTTAAACACATAATACATAAAGGATAGTTTCACTAATTAAACATTTGAGGATCTTTCTAATTTATCTCATGTTTTTATTTTAACTCAAATTTTAGTTTCAAAGTTAAACTCTAACTTTTGAACTACTAAATTTTAATATCACTATTTATTTACTTTAGGGACATATACTTTAAAAAATCCCTTGTTAAAAGGCATTTTAAACTCAATATTTTTGGAGAAATTTCTAAATCACCAAAATATGATTTTGGGTGTTACAAATTCTACCCCCTTAAAAATAATCTCGTCCTTGAGATTAGTAAAGAAAAGGGATATAATTAGTTTGGGGTGCAGATTAGCTTTTAAATTAAGGTCTGAGTTTGTTTTATGTCCAGCCTCTTAATATGGAAGATAGGGTTAGAGCAAGTCTAGAATGAGGTAAGAAGGATTATAGGAAGAAAATACTCCCTCTCAAATAGTGGATCTTCACTAATCTGAAGATTAGGTTTGACTCTGGTCCTTCCTTGATGAGGTTGATTTATTCCTTCTTTGGCCATGGTGTTACTATCCGTGTTAGAGATCTTCGGTCTTGGTGTCGCCATTTGAGTTAGGGACATATGAGCTAGGGACATATGTTAAAATAGCTAGGGTACATAGGGTAGGTAGGTTAAACAGACTTTTACTTTGCTTTTGGGGTAGATGGATTAGGCAACCTGTGATGTATGTAGGGTTGGATCCGGATACTTATTCGGATGTCAATTTTTTGGTCTTCTTTTTTCGATTATGAACAAATAACATATAGAATTTGCTATATATATTTATATTATTGTTTTTAGCATTGAAGCTATTAATCTTCACAAAAAATAAACATTAAATTTGTTCTATATTTTTAAATAATTGATATAAAATTTGGATGTCTATCCGAATACGGATTTAGATGTTTTTCAAGTTTTTTTGGTGTAGGGAGAAAATAATGTACATAAAAAATTATACAAAAAATTATTTAAATACTTCATGATATTCTTAATAACATTGCCAAAATTTTGCTTTAAATTCTATGTATATCTACGTTAAAATATTAGATTTGTGATATAAGTCGGATGTTTTAGAAACATCCCTAGATGTAGGTTAGGTTGTTGTTCACGGACGAGTTGGTCCATAACATTAATTTAGGTTAAGACATGTTTATAGAGATAGGGTCTAATCTATTTCTTCTTTATTAACTAACATGTTTAAGTAACTCACATTAGATTTGATCATATTAGGTTAGATGAGATCTAGATTAATTTGGCACGACTAGATTCGACTAGAGAATATCTAATTAATTTGGATTAGATCATGGTTATTACTCTAGGGTGGGATAAGTATGCTTATTAGGAAAAGATGAATCTATAAAGATAAGCAAGAATCTTTTAAGATGAGATGTGTCTATTAAGATAAATATATTTTAATGGGGAATAATCTATGTTGATTAGTTATCTTGTAAACCTATTTTATGCGTAAATATATGCAAATACAATTGTGGACATTACTCTACAACTCATCACACTCAATCAAAGAACCAAATCAGACAGGTATCATAAGAACAAGTATTCAAGTGCATAGATACCTACAAAATAGTTTTGTTTTTTGTTCCTAAGATTAGGTTTCCTATTCCTAAAAGTCACTTTAGGTATAGGATTTCAAAGTGTGAAATCCACTTTTGTCTTTTAAAAGAGAAAAGGTAAGAGTAATCAGAGTAAAGCAGCAATAGATGAGAAAAGATTAAGGGAAGTATAGAAAGGATCAGAGTAACAAAGGTAAGTAGGTAAGGGTTATCTAGTTCTATCTAGGTTACGTCCTACAATCAACATTGCTCTGATACCACTTCTGTCACACCCGGGTTTCAGGGGGCACCAAGACCCGGCACGAACATAATCACCAAGTGTGGTGGGACCAAGTCTTATACATATGATGACTCATGGTACATAAACGAATGTCACAACTTTAATATATAACGAAGTTCTATACAAAATAGTTAAATAATTACATCATATAAAGACAACGATCCAGCAACCAAAGTTGACTGGGAGACGACGGCCTATACCACTCACAAACTCATCACAGCGTCCTTCATGCGCCTCATCCTTCGGTACCTGTTCTTGACCTGTGAGGGGTGTGAGACAGCAAGGGTGAGCTCACATATGTTCATCGCTCAACAAGTTGTGGGGAATAATGTGCATGAACTCACCAAAAGTGGGAGCTCATGTGAAGTGTAAGGCTTACCAAAGAGGATGGTTAAAGTTGAGCATTGCTTTTAAAGTTGGTCAAAATTTTATTAGCAGTTACTAAGTAAAAGTAGATACCAACCCAATTAAGTAATAGATCAAAATTGATAACAACACCTACAATGCAATGCAAATGACAAATTGAATTTAATTCCATAAGTTAATCATGTGAGTGTCCGAGCTGCTCATGGCCTTGAGCACGGCTGATATACCAGTTTTACACTCTGCAGAGGTTGCACATCTTTACCTACAAGTCGTGTTACCCATTTGCCACGGAGTTGATAAGACCCCATACACCTCTACTAAGGAAGCGAGGCAGGGTAGCACAACGAGGCCTTTAAAAAGTTCCACTAGCTTCAGAAAACCCGCTACAGTTTCTAGGAAGCCCCAATGCAGGGATCCCTCGTCTGACTGCCATCGCAGCAAAATCAGTCCGAGAACCTCCCTACACTGACCACTCCCCTATTGGCCTTACCCCTTTCAGGTAAGGTAGTCCTCCACTAGCTTTTCTAATTAGTTAGCCAAGGGCGTCCCATACCACCCTTGTGGTAGCACTGTTTTCCCGGGTGGTCGCTCCATGTTATTTGTATAAGGATCTCTTATTTTATTCCCTACTAGGAGAAGGTTTTTAAACACATAATACATAAAGGATAGTTTCACTAATTAAACATTTGAGGATCTTTCTAATTTATCTCATGTTTTTATTTTAACTCAAATTTTAGTTTCAAAGTTTAACTCTAACTTTTGAACTACCAAAATTTTAATATCACTATTTATTTACTTTAGGGACATATACTTTAAAAAATCCCTTGTTAAAAGGCATTTTAAAGTCAAATATTTTTGGAGAAATGTCTAAATCACCAAAATACGATTTTGGATGTTACACGCCTTTGGTGAGTTCATGCACATTATTCCCCACAACTTGTTGAGCTATGATCTTTTGTGAGCTCACTCTTGCGATATATAAACCCCCCCATAGGTGAAGAGCAGGTGGTACAAGAGGAGCCGCCCTATAATGAGGAGTACAAGTTGATCTAGGTGGTGTCTCCCAGTCAGCTTTATGGTGCCAATGATGGACGTTTAGTTCGCTTTATTATTATCATTTGTTTTTGTAAGACTTCCACTATGTAATAATGATACTTTTGACATTTATCTCTATACACTTTATCATTATATGTGATTGGCACACATATGAGACGCACCCGACTTCATCCCTTAAATCCGGGTGTGACAGAAGTGGTATCAGAGGAATGTTGACTGTAGGACGAAACCTAGATAGAATTGGACAAAACCCTTACCTGCTTACCTTACTCTGATTCTTTCTATACTTTTCTTGATCATGTCTCACCTTCTACTGTTCTACTCTGATTACTCTTACCTTTTCTATTCTAAGATAAGGAGGATTTCACACTTTGGAATCCTACATTTATGACCCTTCAAAGAGATAGGAGACCTAAGATGAAATTAAAATTATTTTCCCTACCTAAAATGATTGGATGTTTATTCTCATGGTGAATGCTTGATTTGCTTCTTTGATTGATTGAAATAGTATAGCAGGGCAATATAGCATGTACCACCATAAGGTAATTAGTAGTAGGTAACACACTAATCTACTTAGCTAATAAATCCCAAAAGATTCTGCCTCGTAATTACTCGTCTTATCTACAATTCTATCTTACCATGTATTTCGAACCCAGATGGTCAATACTAGGAAGGGAGGCAGATTCGATCTACCTGCCAACCCCCACAACAAGAGGCTTGTTAGACAACAGCAAGAAGAGATGAATCCTCAAAATCCCCCACCGGTTATCCAGTGGTTGCAGCCCAGATGCAGATGCTGCAATAAATGGCACATACTATGATAAATATGCAAGCTCAGATGCGGTAGGAATGTCAAGAGATGCGCCAGGAGAGGCAAGAGATGCGGGAGGAAATGTGGCAAGAGCGAATGGTGCGACAGCAGCAAGCACCAATGCCTCCACCACCACCACCAGTTCCACCCCGGGACAAGCACCGAGAGTTTAAGAGCCACAAGCCACCTACCTTTGCTAGCTCTCTAGATCCATTACATGCTGATGATTGGTTAAAGTCAGTGGAGAAGGTGTTAAATATTGCTCAATGCTCTGACCGGGAGAAGGTGCTCTATGCTTCTGGTCGTCTTACTAGACCCGCTGTTGACTGGTGGGATTCTTATACTGCTGCCCATGATGCTGCTAACACTATCGCCTGGGCAGAATTTACTACACAGTTCAAAAATTACCACATTCCTGCTAGACTGATGAAGATTAAGAAGAAGGAATTTCTGCCATTGAAACAGGGCAATATGTCAGTTAGTGAGTACTGTGACAAATTTATTGAGCTATCAAGGTATGCTCCAGATGGAGTTGCGGATGATGAACGAAAGCAGGAGCACTTCATCGAGGGCCTTAATGGACCACTACAGTATGCACTAGTTGCTCACACCTTTCTATCATTTCAGAGACTCTTAGACAAAGCTCTAGCTATTGAACATAAGCGTGTTCAACTAGGAGAAATGAAGAGGAAGGCCATTACCCAGGGGCAGGGTGGCAGCAGTATTCGTCCTCGCTATGGTCCACCCTAGGGTACACCAGCTCGTCCTGGAGGAGGACCGCACCTAGCTCAGTATGCACCTCAGGGGACTCCACAGACACCACACACTCGTCAGGCTGCCCCCACTGCACCCCGTCGAGGCCCACAGGACAGAGGACAGGCCCCACATGCTTCAAGTGTAGTCAAGTTGGGCACTATGCAAATGCTTGTTCGATGGGGAATCCCAACACACCAGCTCAGAACAAACAACAGACTCCAACCTCTGGCAAGGGATTCAGCATTGCCAGGGCCAACCAAGCCAGTGTTGAGGCTACTGCTGATGGAGCTGACATCGCTATTAGTATGTTTTACATTAATTCGATTCTTGTAGCCATATTATTTGATTCTAGAGCTACACATTCATTTATTTCTGCTTGCTATGCCACCACCAATGAACTACCACTTCAAACTATGCAAAAACCACTAATAGTAATTACCCCTAAAGGATCTGCTGAAGCAAATTATATGACACACAGATTAACACTGACAATTATGGAAAGGGAATTTTGGTATACACCTATAATATTAGAGGAAAGTAGTATAGATCTGATACTCGGTATGTCCTAGCTAAGGAAAGCAAAGGCAATTATACACTGTGATAAGGGAACTGTAGAACTCACCAGTTCCAAAGGAGAAAGGTTTGAAGCTGAGATTACCATAACCGCCTCTACCAGACCCGCCATATTTCTAGTGGATGGAAAATTTGTGTGTAGGAACATCTGTGTGGTTAGAGACTTTCCAGATGTCTTTCCGGAGGAGTTACCTGGGATGCCACCAGATAGGGAAGTTGAATTTGTTATTGATCTCTTACCTGGAACTGCTCCTGTTTCAAAAAGACCATATAGGATGTCAGTGGAGGAATTAAAAGAACTTAAGAAACAATTAACGGAATTGCAAGAAGCAGGGTACATTCGTCCGAGTTCCTCACCTTGGGGAGCACCGGTACTGTTTGTACAGAAGAAGGATGGTTCGCAAAGTATGTGTGTGGACTATAGATCACTTAATGATGCCACCATTAAGAACAAGTACCCTTTTCCTCGCATTGAAGATTTATTTGACAAGATGAGGGGTACTAGGGTATTCTCTAAAATTGATCTCAGATCGGGATACCATCAAATGAAGATTAGGTCTTCTGATATTCCCAAGACGACTTTCTCTACCCGATATGGTCTATACAAATTCACAGTCATGTCATTTGGCTTAACTAATGCACCAGCCTACTTCATGAATCTGATGAACATGGTGTTCATGGAGTATCTTGATAGATTCGTCATGGTATTCATCGACGACATTCCCATTTATTCCAAGAATGATAGCGATCATGAGGAACATCTGCGGATGGTGCTACAGAAGCTACATGATAATCAACTCTATGCAAAATTTAGCAAGTGTGAGTTCTGACTTGATGAAGTACCATTCCTTGGACATATCATCTCTAAAGGTGGAATCGCAGTGGATCCAGCTAAAGTAACGGATATAGTGGGTTGGAAGATACCAAAGATAGTTACTGAGGTTCGGAGTTTCCTAGGACTCGCAGGTTATTACTGGCAATTTATTGAAGGGTTTTCCAAGATCGCGAAGCCTATGACCTCACTATTAGAGAAGGGGAAAGAGTTCAAGTGGACTCATGAGTGCCAAGAGAGTTTCAACAAATTGAGGTTTAAGTTGATGTCACCCCCAGTGTTGATTATGCCAGATCTACAGAAGGGATTTGACATATATTGTGATGCTTGCCGCCAGGGCTTGGGATGTGTGCTTATGCAAGAAGGACACGTCATCGCCTATGTGTCTCGCTAGTTGCGGAAACATGAGTTGAACTACCCCACTCATGACTTAGAACTAGCAGCCGTTGTGCATGCTCTCAAGATTTGGAGGCATTACGTTATGGGGACTAAGTGCCAAGTCTACACTGATCACAAGAGCTTAAAGTATTTCTTCACTCATAAGGATCTCAACCTTAGGCAACACCGTTGGTTGGAGCTCATCAAGGATTATGACTTGGAGATTCATTACCACCCAGGCAAGGCGAATCTGGTTGCGGATGCCTTGAGCCGGAAGGATCATGTACATGTAGCTATTGGGGTATGCTTCTGTGACACCCTAGTGTCACTCAGGGTTTTCTTTCAAAAGCCAAACCTAGAACCATTATTTTATGTGAACCAAAGTAAGCATGAGCATCAAAATAACTTAAGTAATGATGAAATCACCAAGTACATACTTAAAAGTGTCATGATCAAAGCAATTAAGTCCCTTAAAAGATCAGATTATGCAACCCTAGTTTAAAAATCCCAAAATGAGCCCCATAAGCAAAATTCAAAAAGTAAGAAAAGGGGAGTGAAAAGTTTAAAATTTTGAATTGAGCCAATTATAAAAATTGAAGTATATTTAATGGGCAACAAGAAAGGTTGAGAAAGCTTAGCCAAAATAGCTCAAATAAAACCCCAAATCAAGCTTTCCATGTGTGGACTTGATAAGAATTCTGAATTTCAGATTTCTGAAAATCAGACCTTGATCCAAAGATCAGGGATGTTCACCTTGATCCTTAACTCGAATCCTAATGGCCCCATTGACAAAAATGTGCCTAACTAACCCCTCTGTCGTGTGCCAGAAGATGGCATTGGGACGCGAGCCCTAGACACGACTAAACCTTGGATTTGCCTCGGATTTGTGCAGGGAGACAGACCAGATTTCCTGGCTCCATATCTCTGCAACCAGTAGGCAAAATCCTATGACCTCCACACAAGAATGGTAGCTTGTAGGGAGGGGAAGAGGTTTTGTGCATTGACCAAGGCGAGAGCAGGCTCGGATGAGCGACTACACGCGCCAGAACTTGGGCAGAACGCGTGCTCCCACGTGTTCGACCCTGGCCGGCGTGCCAGAGCTCGCCCAACCCGCGCGCGCGCGCTCCCCGGCGACCAGTCGCGTCCGCCGCGCGTCCTTGCCCTCGGCCGTGCCCGCCCGCGCCTATAAAGCCTCCCCAGGCGCGCCTCACTTCGCCCCGCACTCACCCTCTTCGGCCAGCCGCTTTTCTTAGCTCCGGCGAGCTTGATTTCCGCCCGCCATTGCCGCCCGAGCTTCGGCCACCGTGGCCAGCCCACCCCAGCCGTCCTCAAGCCAAGCCAGTGCTTCGGCCAGCTCCACCAGTAGCCCGTGAAGCTCGCCAAGCCCTCGGACCCAGCCGGACTTCACCGGAGGCCCGAGATCGACTTCGCCGGACTTCGGTCTTCCGCCGTCGCTCGTGGACCGAGCTATCCGGTGAGTCTCCGCCCAATTCCTCTCGCTCATGTCTTCTCTGGCATCCCGTGGACCTCCCTGACCCATTCGATTGAACCATCTCGCCGTGGCCAGGCCGGTCTCCTCGCCGCCGACGAGCATCCCCGCCTGCGCGCGTGGACCGACCGACTCCGGCCATCTCCGACGGCGTTCCGCACACCGTCGTGATCCCCAGGACCTCCCCGTCATCCTCGACCACTTCACCGGAGCAATCTCGCCGCCGGTAAGCCCCTCCGCCCTTTCTTCCGCCGCGGTTACTGTTTGAGGTAGACGAAGGACCTCGGGTTAGGATCCTTAGAACCCGAGGGGTTTTCTGTAATGTCAGCGACTCATGTGAATAGTAGCCTGAGGACTGATTCGCGAGGAAAAACTTAGAAAACATCCAGGGACCCCAGTATAAAGTAGGTTTTCATTTAAATCGATTCTGAAATTCTTTTAAATAACCAGAGAACTTGTAAAATTCATAACTTGATGAATTCTTACTCAAAAAATGTCAAACCAATTTTGCTAGCCTCTGTGTGTTACAATCTATCATTTAAAAATAGTAAACCCTATGCTTTCTGTTCAAAATTTTAGAGTTTAAAATTAAAAACAGAAACCCACTAAACCTTATTTAATCAAGAAAAATTAGTTTTTCTTCTGTACTAGACTTAAGAAAATTTGTGAGTATTCAAACCTCTTTTAGACACTGTTTAAAAATAGTAGGAACCCCAGCATTAGAAATTATGATGTAGTTTCTCATTTAAAGATGTTTTGACCAAAACTTAGAGAAAATCATAAGGGTATTAGAAACTAATGAACAGTGATTAATACTATTTTTCCTAGTTTACTTATGAAACAGAGAACCTAGGAAAAATACAGAGACTATTAGTTTGGATCAGTTTTAAATTAAAATGATTTGTTTAGCCTAAATAAGACTGAAAATCAATTATTAAAGAGGCAAAACTATAACCAAAATGCTTAACAAAAATCCAGTGAACTTATAACCACCAGAGCCCCACTGCAAAAATATAGAGCACCACAGTCCAACTTTTTGAGTAAGGGAAATAAATACAAGGTGATAATAAGGCATTTTCTAACTAAATCATGAACAACCTCAAATATTGTGATAATGAGCAACCAAAAATTAGCTAAGTCCTTAATAAGGTAAACTACCAGAGAAAAATGCAAGCCCATGAAAAAGAAGCAAACTCATACCATTTGCTAATGATTTAAGGGAAAGGCCATTTAATTCAAATAATGCACCCCACCCCCTTCCCTTAAGCAAAAAGATACCAAACTTCAGAATGATTGCTCTTGCACAAAACAATGACTAAGAAAAATAAGAATTCTGTTGTTTGATATTTTTCAAATATAGTGGTAGTAGAAAGCACCCATTTGGCTAGAAACTTGAGAAAACCATAGAAAAATAATTAAAAGGTATTAATGACTAGAAATTTGTATCAAGTCATATTATAACACCTAAAAGCCAGCAAAAATAAGTTCTGAAGAATTACCCACTGTTAAATATTGGTTGTAGTTCAAAGCACCTCTTCTACCCTAGAACTTAATAATTTTGTGCAGAGAAAACTATTCACCCTCTGATCCCCAAATTTTAAGAAGGAGAAACATACACCAGTAGCAAGCCACTGTAATTTTTTCAGAATTTTTAGAATTTTATAAAAGCAACTTGTAGTTCAAACCTACTCCAAAACATTAAAGAGAATAAAGAAAAAGGAAAGAGGAAATAAACCCCACCTCAATAAGTCTAACTTGAGTACTTATCATTATCCCTAAGACTTAAAAGAATTCAGTGGAACCCCTAAAAGTAAAACCTACCACTTGCCTTAGCTAAAAGTTTAACTTAATTTACCAAGTATACCACCCAAGGGTCTTGCATAAGTAAAGTTAACTTTGTTTAACTCAAGAAAGATTATACACCTTTTAAGTTGAGAGCACCTAGAGGGGGGGGGGGGTGAATAGGTGATCCTGTAAAAACTTCAAACTTAAGCCACAAAAACTTGTTAAGCGTTAGCACAGTTAATGCCAAGTGGCTAAGGTGAAGTCTTCAACAAAACACAATACCACAAGAATCAAGCACAGAGGGACACGGTGGTTTATCCCGTGGTTCGGCCAAGCCAATGCTTGCCTACTTCCACGTTGTGGCGTCCCAACGGACGAGGGTTGCAATCAACCCCTCTCAAGCGGTCCAAAGACCCACTTGAATACCACGGTGTTTTGTTGTTCTTATCTCAATCCCGTTTGCGAGGAATCTCCACAACTTGGAGCCTCTCGCCCTTACAAAAGATGTTCACAAAGAATCACGGAGTAAGGGAGGGATTAGCAACTCACACACAACACAAAGATCACAGCGAATACGCACACACAAAACCCAGACTTGAGCTCAAGAGGCTAACACACTAGAACGGAGCTCAAATCACTAGAATGTCAAACAAGTGCGCAAGATTGATGTGTGAGTGATCAAGAGTGCTCAAGGAATGCTTGGGTTCTTCCTCCATGCGCCAAGGGGTCCCTTTTATAGCCCCAAGGCAGCTAGGAGCCGTTGGGAACAAATCTGGAAGGCCATCTTTGCCTTCTGTCTCGTGGCGCACCGGACAGTCCGGTGCACACCGGACACTGTCCGGTGCCCGATTTGTTTCCAAAAACAGCACTTCTGACCGTTGCTGGCTGCTCCAGATCTGCGCTTAGTTGGCGCACCGGACATGTCCGGTGCACACCGGACAGTCCGGTGTTCCTTCCCGACCGTTGGCTCGGCCACGTGTCTCGCGCGGATTGCGCGGCCGACCGTTGGCCCTGGCCGACCGTTGGCTCACCGGACAGTCCGGTGCACACCGGACAGTCCGGTGAATTATAGCCGTACGCCGTCGGCGAATTCCCGAGAGCGGCCAGTTCGCGCCGAGGAGGCCTGGCGCACCGGACACTGTCCGGTGCACACCGGACAGTCCGGTGCTCCAGACCGAGCAGGGACTTGGCTGCACACAGCCAAGTCATTTCTCCTCTTCTCTCTTCCTGTTTCTAACACTTAGACAAATATGTTAGTCCACAAAAACAATGTACTAAGGCTTAGAAACATACCTTTATCACTTGATTTGCACCTTGTTCATCCATGTATATAAGTTCACAATTAAGCACATGTGTTGGCACTCAATCACCAAAACACTTAGAAATGGCCCAAGGGCACATTTCCCTTTCAATCTCCCCCTTTTTGGTGATTTATGCCAACACAACATAAAGAAACTAGAACAAGTGCAAACTCAACTCAAATAACATAAATTTAAGTGTTATTCAATTTTGGCATATATGGATCATCCTTTGCCACCACTTGGTTTGTTTTTGCAAATCAAACACAAATCTCTATCTCTAAGTTAAACACACATGTTTAAGCATAAAGAGAGTCATTCAAAAAGAGATTGATCAAGAATTTCAAAAACTCCCCCTTTTTCCCATAATCAATACTTCTCCCCACAAGAAGCCAACTTTTGACAAGAGAGACATCAAAAGAGTTTTGACAAACCAAACGCTCTATTCTACTATTTTCAAAAACTCTCAAGTGGTAGCTGATCCATTTATCACTTTGGCCTTTATTTTCTCCCCCTTTGGCATCAAGCACCAAAACGGGATCAATCTTGGCCCTATAACCCCATTGCCTCACCAAAATCTTCAATTAAGAGCAAATGGCAATAAGAGTTCATGAGATGGATTTGGAATAAGTTACCCCTCATCGGAGTGCAGTGGAAGTCTTTCATGGTCCAAGTCCACCTTTACCCTTTCAATTCTCCTTTGTGACTAACACAAGCAAACTCAAACATATGGTTAGTCTCAAAGGGTCAAGTTGTAACACATCTCCCCCTAAACATGTGCATCACATTGCAACGGACTTGTGAGGTCCAGGGAGTGTTTGTACAACTTGAGCACCATAATAAGCAACAAAATGCAGAATGAACATGATCAAAGGCATAAATACATGTATGCTACAATTCAATCCAAGTTCCGCGAATCTAAGACATTTAGCTCACTACGCAGCCTGCAAAAGGTCTTCTCATCTAAAGGCTTGGTAAAGATATCGGCTAGCTGGTTCTCGGTGCTAACATAAAACACTTCGATATCTCCCTTTTGCTGGTGGTCTCTCAAAAAGTGATGCCGGATGTCTATGTGCTTTGTGCGGCTGTGCTCAACAGGATTTTCCGCTATGCGGATAGCACTCTCATTATCACATAGGAGTGGGACTTTGCTCAGATTGTAGCCAAAGTCCCTGAGGGTTTGCCTCATCCAAAGTAGTTGCGCACAACACTGTCCTGCGGCAACGTACTCGGCCTCAGCGGTGGATAGGGCAACGGAGGTTTGTTTCTTAGAGTTCCATGACACCAGGGACCTTCCTAAGAATTGGCACGTCCCCGATGTACTCTTCCTATCGACCTTACATCCAGCATAGTCGGAATCTGAGTACCCAATTAAGTCAAAGTTAGACCCCTTTGGATACCAGATCCCGAAGCAAGGCGTAGCGACTAAATATCTAAGAATTCGCTTCACCGCCACCAAGTGACACTCCTTAGGATCGGATTGAAATCTAGCACACATGCATACGCTAAGCATAATATCCGGTCTACTAGCACATAAATAAAGTAGAGATCCTATCATTGACCGGTATGCTTTTTGATCAACGGACTTACCTCCTTTGTTGAGGTCGGTGTGTCCGTCGGTTCCCATCGGAGTCTTTGCGGGCTTGGCGTCCTTCATCCCAAACCGCTTCAGCAGATCTTGCGTGTACTTCGTTTGGGAGATGAAGGTGCCGTCCTTGAGTTGCTTCACTTGGAACCCAAGGAAGTAGTTCAACTCGCCCATCATCGACATCTCGAATTTCTGCGTCATCACCCTGCTAAACTCTTCACAAGACTTTTGATTAGTAGAACCAAATATTATGTCATCAACATAAATTTGGCATATAAACAAATCACCATCACATGTCTTTGTAAAAAGAGTTGGATCGGCTTTCCCAACCTTGAAAGCATTAGCAAGTAAGAAATCTCTAAGGCATTCATACCATGCTCTTGGGGCTTGTTTAAGTCCATAGAGCGCCTTAGAGAGCTTACACACGTGGTCGGGGTACCGCTCATCCTCGAAGCCAGGGGGTTGCTCCACGTACACCTCCTCCTTTATTGGCCCGTTGAGGAACGCGCTCTTCACATCCATTTGGTACAACCTGAAAGAATGGTGAGCGGCATATGCTAGCAAGATACGAATGGACTCTAGCCTAGCCACAGGAGCAAAAGTCTCCTCAAAGTCCAAACCTGCGACTTGGGCATAACCTTTTGCCACAAGTCGAGCCTTGTTCCTTGTCACCACCCCGTGCTCGTCCTGTTTGTTGCGGAACACCCACTTGGTTCCCACAACATTTTGCTTGGGACGAGGCACCAGCGTCCAAACTTCGTTGCGCTTGAAGTTATTAAGTTCCTCCTGCATGGCCAACACCCAATCCGGATCTAGCAAGGCCTCCTCTACCCTGAAAGGCTCAATAGAGGAGACAAAAGAGTAATGCTCACAAAAATTAACTAATCGAGATCGAGTAGTTACTCCCTTGCTAATGTCACCCAGAATTTGGTCGACGGGATGATCCCTTTGAATCATCGCTCGAACTTGGGTTGGAGGTGCCGGTTGCGCTTCTTCCTCCATCACATGATCATCTTGTGCTCCCCCTTGATCACACGCCTCCTTTTGATGAACCTGTTCATCGTCTTGAGTTGGGGGTTGCACCGTCGTTGAGGAGGAAGGTTGATCACGTTCATCCTGTTCCTGTGGCCGAACGTCTCCAATCGCCATGGTTCGTATAGCGGCCGTCGGAACATCTTCTTCATCTACATCATCGCAATCAACAACTTGCTCTCTTGGAGAGCCATTAGTCTCATCAAATACAACGTCGCTAGAGACTTCAACCAAACCCGATGATTTGTTGAAGACCCTATACGCCTTTGTATTTGAATCATAACCTAATAAAAACCCTTCTACAGCTTTGGGAGCAAACTTAGAATTTCTACCCTTCTTCACTAGAATGTAGCACTTGCTCCCAAAAACACGAAAGTAAGATACATTGGGTTTGTTACCGGTTAGTAGCTCATACGAAGTCTTCTTGAGGAGTCGATGAAGGTAGACCCTGTTGATGGCGTGGCAAGCCGTGTTCACGGCTTCCGACCAAAAGCACTCGGGGGTCTTGAACTCTCCAAGCATCGTCCTCGCCATATCGATTAGCGTCCTGTTCTTCCTCTCTACCACACCATTTTGCTGTGGTGTGTAGGGAGCGGAGAACTCGTGCTTGATCCCTTCCTCCTCAAGAAACTCCTCCACTTGAAGGTTCTTGAACTCGGACCCGTTGTCGCTCCTTATCTTCTTCACCTTGAGCTCAAACTCATTTTGAGCTCTCCTGAGGAAGCGCTTGAGGGTTCCTTGGGTTTCAGACTTATCCTGCAAAAAGAATACCCAAGTGAAGCGGGAAAAGTCATCAACAATAACTAAACCATACTTACTCCCTCCTATGCTTAGATAGGCGACGGGTCCGAAGAGGTCCATGTGTAGCAGCTCCAGGGGTCTTGACGTGGTCATCACGTTCTTGCTGTGATGTGCTCCTCCCACCTGTTTCCCTGCTTGACAAGCTGCACAAGGTCTATCCTTTTCGAAATGCACATTTGTTAGACCTATTACGTGTTCCCCCTTTAGAAGCTTGTGGAGGTTCTTCATCCCCACATGTGCTAAGCGGCGATGCCACAGCCAGCCCATGCAAGTCTTAGCCATTAAGCATGCATCTAGACTGGCCTCTTCTTTTGCAAAATCAACTAAATAGAGCTTGCCGTCTAGTACACCCTTAAAAGCTAGTGAACCATCACATCTTCTAAAGACAGACACATCTACATTAGTAAAAAGGCAATTGTATCCCATTTGACATAATTGACTAACAGATAGCAAATTATATCCAAGACTCTCCACTAAGAATACATTTGAGATAGAATGCTCATTAGAAATTGCAATTTTACCTAGCCCTTTTACCTTGCCTTGATTCCCATCACCGAATATAATTGAATCTTGGGAATCCTTATTCTTGACGTAGGAGGTGAACATCTTCTTCTCCCCCGTCATATGGTTTGTGCATCCGCTGTCGATAATCCAGCTTGAACCCCCGGATGCATAAACCTGCAAGGCAAATTTAGGCTTGGGTCTTAGGTACCCAACTCATGTTGGGTCCTGCAAGGTTAGCACAAATATCTTTAGGGACCCAAATGCAAGATTTATCTCCCTTGCATCTAGCCCCTAATTTCCTAGCAACTACCTTCTTACCCTTTCTACAAATAGCAAAGAGAGCATTACAAGCATAATAAATGGTAGAAGGTTCATTCACTACTTTCCTAGGAGCATGAATAACATTCTTCCTAGGTACATGAGCAATATCTCTCCTAGGCATATGTACAACATTTCTCCTACACATATCTCTACCATGATTATAAGAAGAACTAGAAGCAAACATTGCATGAGAATCATAAGCATATGAATCAAAATGATTATAAGCATTTCTAGCATGTCTCCTATCATAATACATAAAAGCATGATTCTTTTTAGTATTACTAGCCATCGGGGCCTTCCCTTTCTCCTTGACGAAGATGGGAGCCTTATGGCTTGTTAAGTTCTTGGCTTCCCTCTTGAAGCCAAGCCCATCCTTAATTGAGGGGTGTCTACCAATCGTGTAGGCATCCCTTGCAAATTTGATTTTATCAACTTCATTCTTGCTAGTCTTAAGTTGGGCATTAAGACTAGCCACTTCATCATTTAATTTGGAAATTAGAACTAGGTGTTCACTACAAGCATTAACGTCAAAATCCTTACACCTAGTACAAATTTCAACATGTTCAACACAAGAATTTGATTTACTAGCTACTTCTAGTTTAGCACTTAAATCAATATTAACACTTCTTAAGGTAGAAATGGTTTCATGACAGGAAGATATTTCACTAGAAAGCATTTCATTTCTTTTCACTTCTAAAGCATATGATTTTTGTGCCTCTACAAATTTATCATGTTCATCATACAATAAATCTTCTTGCTTTTCTAAAAGCCTATCCTTTTCATTCAATGCATTAATTAATTCATTGATTTTCTCTATCTTAGATCTATCTAAGCCCTTGAACAAGCAAGAATAATCTATGTCATCATCACTAGACTCACTATCACTAGATGAAGCATAAGTGGAGTCTTGAATACTCACCTTCTTCTCCCTTGCCATAAGGCAAGTGAGACGCTCGTTGGGGAAGAGAGCCGATTTGTTGAAGGCAGTGGCGGCGAGTCCTTCGTTGTCGGAGTCGGAGGAGGAGCAATCCGAGTCCCACTCCTTTCCTAGATGCGCCTCGCCTTTTGCCTTCTTGTATTGCTTCTTCTTCTCTCTTTTGTTCCCCTTTTCCTGGTCACTTTCATTATCGGGACAGTTAGCAATGAAATGACCAAGCTTACCGCATTTGAAGCATGAGCGCTTCCCCTTGGCTTTGGTCTTGCTTGGTTGTCCCTTGTGACCTTTAAGCACCGTCTTGAATCTCTTAATGATGAGAGCCATCTCTTCATCATTAAGGCCAGCCGCCTCAACTTGCGCCACCTTGCTAGGTAGCGACTCCTTGCTCCTCGTTGCCTTTAGAGCAATGGGTTGAGGCTCGTGGAGTGGTCCGTTCAACGCGTCGTCGACGTATCTTGCCTCCTTGATCATCATCCGCCCGCTCACGAATTTTCCAAGCACTTCCTCGGGCGTCATCATCGTGTACCTGGGATTCTCACGAATATTGTTCACGAGATGAGGATCAAGTACGGTAAAGGACCTGAGCATTAGGCGGACGACGTCGTGGTCCGTCCATCGCGTGCTCCCGTAGCTTCTTATCTTGTTGATAAGGGTCTTGAGCCGGTTGTACGTTTGCGTTGGCTCCTCGCCCCTTATCATCGCGAACCGTCCAAGCTCGCCCTCCACCAACTCCATCTTGGTGAGTAAGGTGACGTCGTTCCCCTCATGAGAAATCTTGAGGGTGTCCCAGATTTGCTTGGCGTTGTCCAAGCCGCTCACCTTATGGTATTCATCCCTGCACAAGGAAGCTAGAAGAACAGTAGTAGCTTGTGCATTTTTATGAATTTGTTCATTAATGAACATGGGACTATCCGAACTATCAAAGTGCATTCCACTCTCTACAATCTCCCATATACTAGGATGGAGAGAGAATAGGTGACTACGCATTTTGTGACTCCAAAATCCGTAGTCCTCTCCATCAAAGTGTGGGGGCTTGCCAAGTGGAATGGAGAGCAAATGAGAATGTGAACTTTGCGGAATACGAGAGTAATCAAAGGAAAAGTTCGAATTAACCGGTTTTCTCCTCTCGTAGTCGTTGTGGTCCTCATCCTTTTGGGAAGAAGTAGACTCGTCGCTGTCGTAGTAGATGATCTCCTTGATGCGCCTGGTCTTCTTCTTCTTCCCATCCTTTCGTCTTTGACCCGAGCCGGAGTCGGTAGGCTTGTCGTCCTTCGGCTCGTTGACGAAGGTCTCCTTCTCTTTGTCGTTGATCACTATACCCTTCCCCTTAGGATCCATCTATTCGGGCGGTTAGTCCCTTTGTGAATAGAACGGCTCTGATACCAATTGAGAGCACCTAGAGGGGGGGGGGGGGTGAATAGGTGATCCTGTAAAAACTTCAAACTTAAGCCACAAAAACTTGTTAAGCGTTAGCACAGTTAATGCCAAGTGGCTAAGGTGAAGTCTTCAACAAAACACAATACCACAAGAATCAAGCACAGAGGGACACGGTGGTTTATCCCGTGGTTCGGCCAAGCCAATGCTTGCCTACTTCCACGTTGTGGCGTCCCAACGGACGAGGGTTGCAATCAACCCCTCTCAAGCGGTCCAAAGACCCACTTGAATACCACGGTGTTTTGTTGTTCTTATCTCAATCCCGTTTGCGAGGAATCTCCACAACTTGGAGCCTCTCGCCCTTACAAAAGATGTTCACAAAGAATCACGGAGTAAGGGAGGGATTAGCAACTCACACACAACACAAAGATCACAGCGAATACGCACACACAAAACCCAGACTTGAGCTCAAGAGGCTAACACACTAGAACGGAGCTCAAATCACTAGAATGTCAAACAAGTGCGCAAGATTGATGTGTGAGTGATCAAGAGTGCTCAAGGAATGCTTGGGTTCTTCCTCCATGCGCCAAGGGGTCCCTTTTATAGCCCCAAGGCAGCTAGGAGCCGTTGGGAACAAATCTGGAAGGCCATCTTTGCCTTCTGTCTCGTGGCGCACCGGACAGTCCGGTGCACACCGGACACTGTCCGGTGCCCGATTTGTTTCCAAAAACAGCACTTCTGACCGTTGCTGGCTGCTCCAGATCTGCGCTTAGTTGGCGCACCGGACATGTCCGGTGCACACCGGACAGTCCGGTGTTCCTTCCCGACCGTTGGCTCGGCCACGTGTCTCGCGCGGATTGCGCGGCCGACCGTTGGCCCTGGCCGACCGTTGGCTCACCGGACAGTCCGGTGCACACCGGACAGTCCGGTGAATTATAGCCGTACGCCGTCGGCGAATTCCCGAGAGCGGCCAGTTCGCGCCGAGGAGGCCTGGCGCACCGGACACTGTCCGGTGCACACCGGACAGTCCGGTGCTCCAGACCGAGCAGGGACTTGGCTGCACACAGCCAAGTCATTTCTCCTCTTCTCTCTTCCTGTTTCTAACACTTAGACAAATATGTTAGTCCACAAAAACAATGTACTAAGGCTTAGAAACATACCTTTATCACTTGATTTGCACCTTGTTCATCCATGTATATAAGTTCACAATTAAGCACATGTGTTGGCACTCAATCACCAAAACACTTAGAAATGGCCCAAGGGCACATTTCCCTTTAACCTACCACTTGCCTTAGCTAAAAGTTTAACTTAATTTACCAAGTATACCACCCAAGGGTCTTGCATAAGTAAAGTTAACTTTGTTTAACTCAAGAAAGATTATACACCTTTTAAGTTATGATTTCTAAAAGCACATATCATATCATGCATATATCTTACGCATTGCATTCATTAGATTGTAATCTAGCCGACGGAGAGTACGTGCTCATCCCCGAGCAAGGACCTGTCCAAGAGGAAGACCAGGAGCAGGCTTCAGAGGCTGCCATTGAGGATCTCCCTGCAGCCCCAGCAATTGAAGGCAAGCCCCGGTTTTATGCATAACCTATTATTATATGCTATTTTACTACACTTAATGCTTGTAGGTTTGTAATGTGCACTTAAGTGTAGGAATTGCTTGAAACCTCTAGATGCATGAACTTAGGACTCCTTTTTTTGAGATGAATACTAGTATGCTAGGTCGAGTAGTTGCTTGCTAATCAGGATCTCGGTAGAAGTCGAGTGATTTTTCCAGCACTCGCGCGAGGTCAGGAATTGATTGTATTCATCTTGATAACGGGATAGATGTTGGTCTATGGACTTGGATCCAGGGAGGATGCCTTGTCCATGAGACAGGAAAATGAATTAAGGATTAATGTGTGGATACCTGAGTCAAGCTTTTGAACGTACTAAACACATGCCGGGAAAAATGGTAACCGGTAAACCTAGTACCTGAGTGAAGCCGGGCGCGGACTTTATCCCTCATGCGACCTGAGACTGGTTCTCCCATGCTAGCTATGGTGGGTACAAGTGCGGTCACTGCACGGCGGCAGCCGGGGTCAGTGGGGCATTGTATGCCAAGGCGGTGAGGCCTGGACGCGAACGGGGAATCGATGGGGACGGTTGTCATGTGTAGGGTCGGAGTGCCCTGACATGCCGTGTGTTTAGGTTTACCTTGCAAGGTTTAAAACTCGATTCGAATCGTCTGCTTCTCGCAGCTAATGAGACTGCTTGATTCCTTGTACTGCATCGAGTAAGAAGTGAAATGTGGTTATATGAGATAACTTGTTGTTTGAACTAAATGATTGTTACCATGTATGCTTAGAAAGAGCAAACTTAGCTGAATTAATGATACTAGAATTGGAAAAGCTAAAACTTGTTTTTAGACTCGGCTAGTGCTTTTGGCAAACCAAACCCCTCAGCCAAATAGCTGCATAGTCTAGAGGTAGAGGAGTAGACTCCTCACACCGGGTAAGTCTAGCTGAGTATTAGTATACTCAGCCTTGCTTGTGGCACCATTTTTGCAGGTACCATGCAGGATCTGGTTGATGGTGTGACTTGGCCTACCACCCTGCCACCGGGTTGGACGGTCGAGTGGGATGTTGCTCCGGCAGGAGAGGAGCATGAGGAGTAGTGGGCTAGGCCTTGCCCACTTCCTCATTACCGACGACATCGATTATCCGCTGCACCTTACTTAATGAACTTTATTTGCTACTCCAGAACTCCGATTTATGTAATAATTCAGTACTTAATTTGAGGTTTCCTGTTTTATTGTATTTCTTCTATGACTCACCTTCGAGTGAGATTGTGGAATTTGATCCTGGTTAAGTGGCTCTATCAGACTAGATCTGAAGGACTGACGGGTTATTCCGATTTAAGTGTGTCACGGCCCTTGAGGCATGACTTAGGCACTTAAGCTGGAATAATTCGGGTGGTTCTGCCACAGCTGGTATCGGAGCAAATTCCACCACAGAGAAAAACGATAAACCAAGAATACCAATTTTCAAAATCTAAAACTTGCCTAGAAACTGCTATAGATCGTCAGGACTAGACCGCTAGACCTAGGACGAAAGGCCTTAGGCATAGAGGGAATAGGTGGCAAATTAATTAGGCCCCGTGGGCCAATACCTATATTTTAGGCTGCCCTAAAAAGGCACCCTATTTTCTTTTTGAGAGGCGACGTTTCTTCCAGCATGCATGCATTATAAAACATAAAGAGGAATTAAAATTTGAGCTAACCCCTTTTCTTTAGAACCATTCGGGCTCTCTTTTTCTTTTTCTTCCACCATAATCTTTATCTTTGATTCCCTTCCGCAGATGAATTCACCCACCCCCGCTAGTGGAGGAGACTCTCGTTTCAGTTCTGACTTCCTTTCTCGTGATGGCTTTCCCTCCATCTTGTGGGAAGTGCTTAACTCCGCCGGTTACCCTACGCCCCCTTTGTACACGGTGCAGTTGTATGAGGAGCATCGGGTACCTCGTTGTCGGGTCTGGCTGACTTTGGAGGCTCATCCCCTTCAGCCGGGTTGGCGTTCTCTTGACTCTGAGACGATCGGACTCAGGACGGACGACACCGTTGAGGCAGCAGCCATGAAGGCTCTGACGACTTTCTGTGGCTACCATCCCCTGGAGATGGTGATGCACCCCTTGGGACTCTTCCCTGCTGAGAGGAAGGATGATCCCATGTGGTGTAACCGCGTGAGCCATGTAAAGGATGTGTGGGCCATGTATCCTGACTTGGTTGGGAGGGTCACCGTTCAGTGCATGAGTGCGCTGTACCGCCTTCAGGCCCTTCAGAGCGATGCTATGACACTTCTTGCTAACACCGCTCGGACTGCCAAGCTCACTCTCGACAGTCGGGAAGATTTTGTGGTCGACCTATCCACAGAGTTGGTGGAAAAGGATCTGCAGGTGGAGAGGCTGAACCAGCGTATCGCTACCCTGGAGCAGCAAGTGGAGATCCGAGACAACACTATTGATGTCTTGGAGAACCAACTTCACGATGTGCAGAGGGAACTCGAGGAAGCAAACGACCACTTGGACATGCACCACCTGGAGATGGAGGCAAATGAAGCAGGAAGCGAGGGAGAAGAGGCTCCCGAGGAGCTAGGACCAGCCCCTGGTGCCAATGGGACTACCTCTGCGATGCCCCCTTCACCCGCATCTAGTGTCGCTTCCACCGCTCAGGGTTAAGCAGTCGCTTCGACATTTTTAGGTGGATAGAAACCTATGCGAGCTTAGTAGCAGTATCATATTTTGGACTAGGCTTGTGGGTACTTTCCCCTGATTAATGTAACCCTGTGAACTTTTGGAATCTATGGGATCCTTGTCACCATGTTATCTTCATTTCGAACCTGATATTATGATTATGGCATTCTTTTTCTTCTATATGAAATGATATCTTGCCATTCGAAATTGTGAGTTGGGATAACAATGGCGACAATCTCTGTTTTCAGATGGCAGCTAGGCAGCGTCGCGGGCAGAACGAGCAGGTTCCCCCGCCACCTCCTCCAGCTCCCACAGTGCAGGAGCTGATGGCCCAGCAGAATGAGATTCTGCGACAGCTCTTGCAGCGGCAGCCCCACCCCCAGCAGCATGGTGGAGGCCAGCCTCAGCGACCTCCGGCTATGGCAACATACCAGGAGTTTCTGAGCACGCAGCCGCCCTTATTCGTCAAGGCAGAGGATCCGTTGGACGCCGACGTATGGCTTCGCGTCGTCGAGTCCAAGTTTCCCCTCCTCACAGGAGACTGCCCTGATGCTACCAAGACCCGCTTCGCCGCGCAGCAGCTTCGCGGATCTGCTCGGACTTGGTGGGATCACTTCCGTGCTATGCTCCCTGATGATCGTGAGGTATCTTGGGAGGAATTCAAGACTGCCTTCAGAGGACACCACATTCCAGCTGGCATTCTTGATCGGAAGTTGAATGAATTTCTGGCCCTCAATCAAGGAACCCGCACGGTACTGCAGTATGCGCAAGCCTTCAATGACTTATGCCAGTATGCAGGGTATCATGCTGATTCTGATGAGAAAAAGAGGGATCGCTTCCGCAGGGGTCTCAATACCAAGCTGCGGGAAAGACTCAACACTGTCCGGGCTGATAGCTTCAATGAGTTGGTCAATATGGCCATCTCTCAGGAGGATTGCATTGTTGCTCACCGGGCAGAGAAGAAGAGAAAGGCACCAATGGCAGCACCATCCGCTCAAGCTCAGAGGTTCTGGATTGTTTCTCAAAATCAGAGCAGGGGTTTTCAGCAGCAGGCAGGCAGATGGGTGATCAGGCCACCTCAGCAGCAGCAGCAGCAGCCGACACCCAACCGCTACCCAGCTCCCGCCCCAAGGAACAATCAGCCTCCGCAGCAGCAGCAGTTCCGCCAGGGCAATGGGAACAAGTGTTTCACTTGTGGCAATGTGGGCCACTATGCTAAGAATTGTCCTAGGAACCAGCAGAGGCAGATGCCCGCACCAAATCAAGACAAGGGAAGAAAGCAGAAGGTGCAAGTCAGGCAAGGGAAGCTCAACTTCACTGCTCTTGAGGAAGTGCCAGAAGGAGCTCCTATCATGACTGGTATCTTTTCAGTTTATAATCAACCTGCTTTAATTCTGTTTGATTCTGGTGCATCTCATAGTTTCATTAGCCAAAGGTTCAGTGCTAATTGCAAACTGCCATTCTCTCACTCAAAAGGGTCATTCATGATAGTCACACCTGGGGGTAAAATTGCAACTAATCAATTAAACCAAAGTGTGCCTATTCAACTGGGAAGCCACATTATCAAAACCACTCTTCTTGTGTTGGGATTGGAGAATGTGGACATTATTCTAGGGGCAAATTGGATGACCTTGCACCAAGTTGTGCTTCATGTAGCCAGTCGTACCGTGGAAGTTAATTCCCCTTTCTGCGGGAATTTCACTTTGATTTTGCCTAGTCAGGGTTCTTCTCAGTCATGTGTTTTCTCTATGACGGAGATACCCCTGAAGAAGATCCCAGTGGTCTGTGAGTATGCAGATGTCTTTCCTGATGAATTGCCAGGAATGCCACCGGACCGGGACATTGAATTCGCCATCGAGTTGCAACCGGGAACGGCCCCAATTTCCAAGAGGCCCTACCGAATGCCACCCGCTGAATTGGCAGAATTGAAGAAGCAATTGCAAGAGTTGCTGGATAAGGGTTTCATTCGCCCAAGCACTTCGCCTTGGGGATGTCCAGCACTGTTTGTGAAGAAGAAGGATGAAAGCTTGAGGCTGTGTATAGATTACCGCCCTCTTAATGCGGTAACTATCAAGAACAAGTATCCTTTGCCTCGTATTGATGTTCTCTTTGACCAGTTGGTCGGAGCCAAGGTGTTTTCCAAGATAGACCTTCGCTCTGGCTACCATCAGATTAAAATACGAGCAAGTGATATTCCGAAGACGGCATTCTCAACCAGATATGGGCTATATGAATTCTTGGTGATGTCATTCGGGCTGACGAATGCACCAGCATATTTCATGTATCTGATGAATTCTGTTTTTATGCCGGAATTGGATAAGTTCGTGGTGGTTTTCATCGATGACATTTTGGTGTACTCAAAGAACGAGGAAGAACATGCCGGGCATTTGCATGTAGTGCTTCAACGTCTGCGAGAGCACCACCTTTACGCCAAGTTATCCAAGTGTGATTTTTGGCTGAAGGAAATCAAATTCTTGGGTCACACTATCTCTCAGGCTGGAATAGCTGTTGATCCTGATAAAGTGCAAGAGGTGATGAACTGGAAGCCACCAACAACTGTTCGCCAGATTTGGAGTTTTCTGGGATTAGCTGGTTATTACCGAAGATTTATTCCGGACTTCTCTCGAATTGCGAAGCCTATTACTGAATTGCTGAAGAAAGAAGTCAAATTTGTGTGGAGTCAGAAGTGCGAAGATGCCTTCCATGCATTAAGGCAGCATCTGACCACAGCACCAGTATTGGCGCAACCCGACAGCAGCAAGCCTTTTGATGTATATTGTGATGCC
Source organism: Zea luxurians (assembly GCA_029449295.1). Taxonomy (NCBI): domain Eukaryota; kingdom Viridiplantae; phylum Streptophyta; class Magnoliopsida; order Poales; family Poaceae; genus Zea; species Zea luxurians. Next base: position 80,653,629 of record JAOPSE010000011.1, read on the forward strand.
TCGGGCACCGGGCTAGGTTGTGTCTTGATGCAAGACAACCGAGTCATTGCTTATGCTTCGAGAGCACTCAGGCCTCATGAGCAAAATTATCCCACTCATGACCTTGAGTTAGCAGCAGTGGTTCATGCATTAAAGATGTGGAGGCACTATCTAATGGGGACCCACTACAACATCTTCACTGATCATAAGAGCCTTAAGTACATTTTTACTCAGGCTGATCTTAACATGAGGCAGAGAAGATGGCTAGAGCTGATCAAGGATTATGACCTGGAGGTACATTATCACCCAGGAAAGGCTAATGTGGTAGCTGATGCTTTGAGTCGGAAGTTGCAGTGCAACTGTGTTCTGATGGATTCTCGCATTAACACCTTATGTGATGAGTTGAGCAAGATGCAAATTGAAGTGATTTCCTCTGGTTCTTTGTCTCACATTTCTGTTGAGCCAGCTTTGCAAGACCAGATCATTATGGCCCAACTCAGTAACAAGGGAGTGCAGATTATCAAGAAGAATCTCCACCAGAAGGTTGAGAAGTATAATTGTTTCCGCCAAGATGAGAAGGGTGTGTTATGGTTCAAAAACAGATTGGTGATTCCTAAAGACCAGGATCTCAAGAGGAGAATTTTGGATGAAGCTCATCTCTCCAAATTCTCTATGCATCCAGGAAGCACCAAGATGTACCATGATTTGAAGCCTTTGTACTGGTGGACCAGAATGAAGAGGGAAATAGCCCAGTATGTATCAGAATGTGACACCTGTCAGAGGGTAAAGGCAAGCCACTTGAAGTCCGCTGGAGCTTTGCAACCACTCTCCGTACCTTCGTGGAAGTGGGACGACATCAACATGGATTTCATTGTGGGTCTACCCAACACCTCTCGTCATCATGATTCAATTTGGGTTATTGTGGACCGATTGACGAAAGTGGCACATTTTCTTCCTGTGCACACCACTGATAAGGCTCAGAAATATGCAGAATTGTATATTGACCGGATCGTGTGTTTGCACGGATTACCTCGGACCATTGTTTCTGACCGAGGAGCCCAATTTGTTGCCAGATTTTGGGAACAATTGCAAAAGTCTTTGGGAACCAAGCTAATCAGGAGTTCAGCTTACCACCCACAGACTGATGGTCAGACGGAAAGGGTAAACCAAATCCTGGAAGATATGCTGAGAGCTTGTGCGATCGATTGTGGCAAGAACTGGGATAAGCACCTCTCCTTGGCAGAGTTCGCTTATAACAATAGTTATCAATCCAGCCTAAAGATGGCACCTTTTGAAGCTCTCTATGGAAGAAGGTGCAGGACACCACTCAATTGGTCTCAGTCTGGTGAAAGAGAAGTTTTTGGACCTGATTTAGTGACTGAAGCCGAAAGGAAGGTCAAGCTAATCAGGAAGAATCTAGAAGCTGCTCAGGCCAGGCAGAAGAGTTATCATGATAGAAGAAGGAAACCTCTCCAGTTCGAGGTGGGAAGTTTTGTATACCTCAAGGTATCACCCACCAAGGGAATGCAGAGGTTTGGGATCAAAGGCAAGCTAGCCCCTCGCTACATTGGACCTTATGAGATCATAGAAGCGTGTGGACCCGTGGCGTACAAGCTGAAGTTACCTTCAAAGATGTCTGCCATTCACGATGTTTTCCATGTATCTCAGCTGAAGAAGTGTGTTCGATTGCCGATTGAAATCTTAGCAGAGCCAGAATTGGAGATAGAGCCAGATCTCTCGTACCAAGAGTACCCCTCCAAGATTCTGGATTGCAAGGAAAGATCAACTCGGGCTAAATCGATCAAGATGTTCAAGGTCCAGTGGAGTAATCACTCAGAGGAGGAAGCTACTTGGGAAACCGAGGAATTCCTGAGATCCAACTTTCCCGATTGCCTACCTAAGGAAGCTGGTACGTAATCACCCCCAACCCCTCCTCCTGCCTTTCGAATCTAATTTCCAAAAATATGATCTTAATTCAGAATGAAGTAACTATAAAGTAAAACTTAAAAGGACTTCCTTCTGAAGTTGCAAAGAGAATGACATTCGAAGAGCAGTTTATCCTAATAATGGCAATCATCACCCTTTTCCTATTAGTCTCACCCTTCGCTTTACCCCGGGAGGACTCTGGCCCGAATCTCGGGACGAGATTCCTTTAAGGGGGGAAGGCTGTGACACCCCAGTGTCACTCAGGGTTTTCTTTCAAAAGCCAAACCTAGAACCATTATTTTATGTGAACCAAAGTAAGCATGAGCATCAAAATAACTTAAGTAATGATGAAATCACCAAGTACATACTTAAAAGTGTCATGATCAAAGCAATTAAGTCCCTTAAAAGATCAGATTATGCAACCCTAGTTTAAAAATCCCAAAATGAGCCCCATAAGCAAAATTCAAAAAGTAAGAAAAGGGGAGTGAAAAGTTTAAAATTTTGAATTGAGCCAATTATAAAAATTGAAGTATATTTAATGGGCAACAAGAAAGGTTGAGAAAGCTTAGCCAAAATAGCTCAAATAAAACCCCAAATCAAGCTTTCCATGTGTGGACTTGATAAGAATTCTGAATTTCAGATTTCTGAAAATCAGACCTTGATCCAAAGATCAGGGATGTTCACCTTGATCCTTAACTCGAATCCTAATGGCCCCATTGACAAAAATGTGCCTAACTAACCCCTCTGTCGTGTGCCAGAAGATGGCATTGGGACGCGAGCCCTAGACACGACTAAACCTTGGATTTGCCTCGGATTTGCGCAGGGAGACAGACCAGATTTCCTGGCTCCATATCTCTGCAACCAGTAGGCCAAATCCTATGACCTCCACACAAGAATGGTAGCTTGTAGGGAGGGGAAGAGGTTTTGTGCATTGACCAAGGCGAGAGCAGGCTCGGATGAGCGACTACACGCGCCAGAACTTGGGCAGAACGCGTGCTCCCACGTGTTCGACCCTGGCCGGCGTGCCAGAGCTCGCCCAACCCGCGCGCGCGCGCTCCCCGGCGACCAGTCGCGTCCGCCGCGCGTCCTTGCCCTCGGCCGTGCTCGCCCGCGCCTATAAAGCCTCCCCAGGCGCGCCTCACTTCGCCCCGCACTCACCCTCTTCGGCCAACCGCTTTTCTTAGCTCCGGCGAGCTTGATTTCCGCCCGCCATTGCCGCCCGAGCTTCGGCCACCGTGGCCAGCCCACCCCAGCCGTCCTCAAGCCAAGCCAGTGCTTCGGCCAGCTCCACCAGTAGCCCGTGAAGCTCGCCAAGCCCTCGGACCCAGCCGGACTTCACCGGAGGCCCGAGATCGACTTCGCCGGACTTCGGTCTTCCGCCGTCGCTCGTGGACCGAGCTATCCGGTGAGTCTCCGCCCAATTCCTCTCGCTCATGTCTTCTCTGGCATCCCGTGGACCTCCCTGACCCATTCGATTGAACCATCTCGCCGTGGCCAGGCCGGTCTCCTCGCCGCCGACGAGCATCCCCGCCTGCGCGCGTGGACCGACCGACTCCGGCCATCTCCGACGGCGTTCCGCACACCGTCGTGATCCCCAGGACCTCCCCGTCATCCTCGACCACTTCACCGGAGCAATCTTGCCGCCGGTAAGCCCCTCCGCCCTTTCTTCCGCCGCGGTTACTGTTTGAGGTAGACGAAGGACCTCGGGTTAGGATCCTTAGAACCCGAGGGGTTTTCTGTAATGTCAGCGACTCATGTGAATAGTAGCCTGAGGACTGATTCGCGAGGAAAAACTTAGAAAACATCCAGGGACCCCAGTATAAAGTAGGTTTTCATTTAAATCGATTCTGAAATTCTTTTAAATAACCAGAGAACTTGTAAAATTCATAACTTGATGAATTCTTACTCAAAAAATGTCAAACCAATTTTGCTAGCCTCTGTGTGTTACAATCTATCATTTAAAAATAGTAAACCCTATGCTTTCTGTTCAAAATTTTAGAGTTTAAAATTAAAAACAGAAACCCACTAAACCTTATTTAATCAAGAAAAATTAGTTTTTCTTCTGTACTAGACTTAAGAAAATTTGTGAGTATTCAAACCTCTTTTAGACACTGTTTAAAAATAGTAGGAACCCCAGCATTAGAAATTATGATGTAGTTTCTCATTTAAAGATGTTTTGACCAAAACTTAGAGAAAATCATAAGGGTATTAGAAACTAATGAACAGTGATTAATACTATTTTTCCTAGTTTACTTATGAAACAGAGAACCTAGGAAAAATACAGAGACTATTAGTTTGGATCAGTTTTAAATTAAAATGATTTGTTTAGCCTAAATAAGACTGAAAATCAATTATTAAAGAGGCAAAACTATAACCAAAATGCTTAACAAAAATCCAGTGAACTTATAACCACCAGAGCCCCACTGCAAAAATATAGAGCACCACAGTCCAACTTTTTGAGTAAGGGAAATAAATACAAGGTGATAATAAGGCATTTTCTAACTAAATCATGAACAACCTCAAATATTGTGATAATGAGCAACCAAAAATTAGCTAAGTCCTTAATAAGGTAAACTACCAGAGAAAAATGCAAGCCCATGAAAAAGAAGCAAACTCATACCATTTGCTAATGATTTAAGGGAAAGGCCATTTAATTCAAATAATGCACCCCACCCCCTTCCCTTAAGCAAAAAGATGCCAAACTTCAGAATGATTGCTCTTGCACAAAACAATGACTAAGAAAAATAAGAATTCTGTTGTTTGATATTTTTCAAATATAGTGGTAGTAGAAAGCACCCATTTGGCTAGAACTTGAGAAAACCATAGAAAAATAATTAAAAGGTATTAATGACTAGAAATTTGTATCAAGTCATATTATAACACCTAAAAGCCAGCAAAAATAAGTTCTGAAGAATTACCCACTGTTAAATATTGGTTGTAGTTCAAAGCACCTCTTCTACCCTAGAACTTAATAATTTTGTGCAGAGAAAACTATTCACCCTCTGATCCCCAAATTTTAAGAAGGAGAAACATACACCAGTAGCAAGCCACTGTAATTTTTTCAGAATTTTTAGAATTTTATAAAAGCAACTTGTAGTTCAAACCTACTCCAAAACATTAAAGAGAATAAAGAAAAAGGAAAGAGGAAATAAACCCCACCTCAATAAGTCTAACTTGAGTACTTATCATTATCCCTAAGACTTAAAAGAATTCAGTGGAACCCCTAAAAGTAAAACCTACCACTTGCCTTAGCTAAAAGTTTAACTTAATTTACCAAGTATACCACCCAAGGGTCTTGCATAAGTAAAGTTAACTTTGTTTAACTCAAGAAAGATTATACACCTTTTAAGTTATGATTTCTAAAAGCACATATCATATCATGCATATATCTTACGCATTGCATTCATTAGATTGTAATCTAGCCGACGGAGAGTACGTGCTCATCCCCGAGCAAGGACCTGTCCAAGAGGAAGACCAGGAGCAGGCTTCAGAGGCTGCCATTGAGGATCTCCCTGCAGCCCCAGCAATTGAAGGCAAGCCCCGGTTTTATGCATAACCTATTATTATATGCTATTTTACTACACTTAATGCTTGTAGGTTTGTAATGTGCACTTAAGTGTAGGAATTGCTTGAAACCTCTAGATGCATGAACTTAGGACTCCTTTTTTTGAGATGAATACTAGTATGCTAGGTCGAGTAGTTGCTTGCTAATCAGGATCTCGGTAGAAGTCGAGTGATTTTTCCAGCACTCGCGCGAGGTCAGGAATTGATTGTATTCATCTTGATAACGGGATAGATGTTGGTCTATGGACTTGGATCCAGGGAGGATGCCTTGTCCATGAGACAGGAAAATGAATTAAGGATTAATGTGTGGATACCTGAGTCAAGCTTTTGAACGTACTAAACACATGCCGGGAAAAATGGTAACCGGTAAACCTAGTACCTGAGTGAAGCCGGGCGCGGACTTTATCCCTCATGCGACCTGAGACTGGTTCTCCCATGCTAGCTATGGTGGGTACAAGTGCGGTCACTGCACGGCGGCAGCCGGGGTCAGTGGGGCATTGTATGCCAAGGCGGTGAGGCCTAGACGCGAACGGGGAATCGATGGGGACGGTTGTCATGTGTAGGGTCGGAGTGCCCTGACATGCCGTGTGTTTAGGTTTACCTTGCAAGGTTTAAAACTCGATTCGAATCGTCTGCTTCTCGCAGCTAATGAGACTGCTTGATTCCTTGTACTGCATCGAGTAAGAAGTGAAATGTGGTTATATGAGATAACTTGTTGTTTGAACTAAATGATTGTTACCATGTATGCTTAGAAAGAGCAAACTTAGCTGAATTAATGATACTAGAATTGGAAAAGCTAAAACTTGTTTTTAGACTCGGCTAGTGCTTTTGGCAAACCAAACCCCTCAGCCAAATAGCTGCATAGTCTAGAGGTAGAGGAGTAGACTCCTCACACCGGGTAAGTCTAGCTGAGTATTAGTATACTCAGCCTTGCTTGTGGCACCATTTTTGCAGGTACCATGCAGGATCTGGTTGATGGTGTGACTTGGCCTACCACCCTGCCACCGGGTTGGACGGTCGAGTGGGATGTTGCTCCGGCAGGAGAGGAGCATGAGGAGTAGTGGGCTAGGCCTTGCCCACTTCCTCATTACCGACGACATCGATTATCCGCTGCACCTTACTTAATGAACTTTATTTGCTACTCCAGAACTCCGATTTATGTAATAATTCAGTACTTAATTTGAGGTTTCCTGTTTTATTGTATTTCTTCTGTGACTCACCTTCGAGTGAGATTGTGGAATTTGATCCTGGTTAAGTGGCTCTATCAGACTAGATCTGAAGGACTGACGGGTTATTCCGATTTAAGTGTGTCACGGCCCTTGAGGCATGACTTAGGCACTTAAGCTGGAATAATTCGGGTGGTTCTGCCACAGCTTCGTAGCCGAAGATCCTAAAAGAGGAAAACACCTTCGGCAAGATCCTTTCAAGAACAGCGCCGAAGTTATCACCGATAGAGCTTCGACACAGTGACAAGTCTCAAGACGAAGGGGGCGAACCGACTTAAAGATCAAATGACTCAAAGACCCATGATGTTTTGTGTCAGTATTGTAATCTCTACTACTTATTAAGTAAGCAATAGTAGTCTGCCTCTGACGTGTTCTGCCTCTGACGCGTTCTGCCAACGGCCCGTTAGTCCCGCGCAACAAAACAAACAGTCCATGCACAGGCTTATGCACCATGTTCCGTTCCATCTCTCTCAGTGAGCAACATAGAATCCACAGCGTCCCTTATAAGCTATGTTTCGTCACTCTCAATAGCCAATGTGGCACTAATAAAATAAATGGCACGCGCATGTGGCAGCAGTTCGTGCGGTCCAATAATTTTTGTGTGGATCTGAGGCCCATCCCATGAGGCCCATCCCATCGTGCAGCCCGTCCAGCCACGGCCGCTCACTGTTGTGCCACGCGCGCTGTCCGCCGGCGGCTCCAGCCACGGTTGTCATTATAATCCAGTTAAATATATAGGGACATCCTCAAGCAGGTCGTGGCCGAGGCCAGCGCCGCCAGGGACTCGCTGGAGCTCGCCAGGGCCGAGAACGCGCGCCTCAGCGCCGCCGTCGCCGACAAGGACAGCGCGCTGCAGAGCCTCCGACAGGAGTACGAGTGCGTCAGGGTCAGCGAGGCCGCGGCGCAGGGTAGCCTCAGGGAGCTCAACAGCCTCCTCGCCGCCACCACCACGACAGCGTGCAGCACCCCCGCGTCGTCCGCCAAGACCGCCCCCGCGTTGGGCTACGGCCTCGATCAGCGCCTTCCGAATGGCAGCAGCAAGAAGGGAACCTACGGTCGGCGTCGCAGCGGTGGATGCCGGACAAGCCACGGACACCGAGCAGCCGGCGGACGTACTCGATCGGCGAGCCGGGCAAGCTGACGACTGGCTTCTCGCGGTCCGCGCGGATGGGGAACCTGAACCCCAAGGATCGGGTGTTCGCGTCGCTGAGCAACATCGCCGACCTCAAGTCCGCGGCGGGCGCGGCGACGGAGGACTTGGACAACGAGTTCGACCACATCGACGAGAGCCACTACGTTGACACGGAGGACTCCACGGAGCACAAGAAGAAGAGCCTGATATTCCACAGATTCGGTGATTTTTTCACAAGAAGAAGAGCCTGATATTCCGCAGATTCGGTGATTTTTTCAGGAGGAAAAGCCTCTACAAGCCGAATTCAGCGCCAGTACACACACTCTAAAAATCTTTTCTTTTTTTCTCTCTCCCCCCGATGGATACACGCTTGTAGTTCTGTTCTGTTCTTGTTCGTCTGAATACATGAGAAAATGAAAAAAGTTGTTGAATCAGATCTGCTCCTTTCTCGCGTTGAAGTTTCGATCGTTTTCCAGAGCCTAGCATTTTCAATTTCACGATGGAAGTTCAACAGTTGAAAAATATATGACTGTCACACGGTGATTAAAAGGTACCGAAATCTGATTATCTGAAGGTTATGTAGTAGTAAAGATTGGAAGAAGGTGCAGCTTTGGTCTTTGGATACGTTTCAGTATGACCTTTTTTTTTGACATTTAAAACATCTAGAACCAAAACGGAAGGTCAACTTTCGCTGCTAAGTCGGCCATTCTGTCAGGTGCTAATGTTAATTAGAGCGGCATATTCTCCGTCATGCACTGAAGGCGTTTGTTCGGAACCTTCATTGTAACCATAAAGTCCTTCGCCTAGCACATCTGGCTATCAGTATCACCACTGTGAAGGGAGAGCAAAAAGGCCAGGCTTTTCCGGTGTTCCTCCATGCCTCGTTTGATCGGGCAAGCAGATGATCATCGTCTAGGACTCAAGGTTTTCCTTAGAATTCTATGGAAACAAGCTTCCTTCTTTAATCATTTCCACAGCTGCAAAAGCCCACTTCTGCTTAAACAATGATCGAGCAAATCACGGCGCTCTTGGCTCCTCAAGTAAACAACCAAGTAAGTTGTCAAGCTTCGTGCGTTCCGTGCTGCAGCGCGAAGTAGAGAGGGTCTCCTTTCGGCGGCGTCGGCTTCTACTCAACTCAATGGCCTATCGAGAAGACGGAAACAGATGGCATCTCGCCGGATTTCATTCGACTGCTGCCTCCTGTTGTCCTGTCTGTATGTAATAATGTAAACAGAGTTTTCTTTCATCCGACTGGGATTCGTGATGTGGATACTCTTGGTGTCACCGATCCTTCGACAGAAGCTGGGGAAAAAAACCTTAATAAAAAAGCTTAGAGAAACAAACAAAGCTTGCCCTCTATCAGATGTGAACATAGGCCCAGATGGTAATAATGTAAACAAAGTTTTCACTGGACATGCCTGCTTGCTGCGATTCTACTCCTTGTTAATAGGTGGTTTTGCTATCAGGGACAGATCCGGCCAGCGGTGGGGCGGGGTGGGGCGGGCGGAGCTCAGAGCCTCCCTACAGCTTCAGATCCCATCCCATGGAGTCTCACTAGCCTTCCTTAATCTAAAAAGTAGTCTGCCTCCCCTCGTTCTGCCATTCTGCCTTTCTGCCTCCCATCTATCTGGACCGTTCGTTTCTATTGTCTATGTCATCCATCCGCAAGCGCCCCTTCCCTGTCCAAGCAAGATCCAGCCGTGCCCGCCCCCTCCACTAGCCGCATGGATCCTCTCTGCCTTTAGTTCCTCACTTCTTCTCTCTCTTTGCAGGTCTGCGAGGTAGTACCATCGACGAGGCTTCTCCATCCCCTTCGGCGAGCTCCCCTTCCAAAAAACGTGGTGAGGTATGCCTGCCCTCATTCCTTACCTCTCGTACATGCCCTTAGTACTAATATCGCCATAGATGGTGCATACAAAACGAAACTGCTTTTGTTGACCCCGTGCAGCAGGATTATTGCTTAACAATGGTGGTGAATGAAGGAATGAACGAAAGTAAACTTTATGCAACCTGTTCTTGGGCCCAAGAATCTCTCTATATTGACTGAAACTTAACAGGTTTTCTGAGTGAGCAAACCATGACGAGATCGAGATGTGGCCTCGGTCCTGTTTTTACTGTGAGCTACTAGATGAAGCTGACCCTTTTCAACTGCATCTACTGCATGGATTATACACGGGCGTCGTCGCAGCGAGCAGCCCGCCCCGCCGGTAACAATCTCCGGAATCCTATCATTTTCGTGGCTTTGTTCAGGGATCATCGTCAGTCACATGCTTTTGATGGATCAAAAGCGACCGCATAGATAGCACAGAGTGGCATATCCTCCCTTGGGGCAATTTTCAGAATTGTCTTGATATTTTAGGAACCATTTTTCTTTTGCATTTGATGATGCATTTATTGATTTCACACCAGTTGACGTGTGGTCTGTGGGCTGTATCTTTGCGGAAATGGTGAACCAAAAGCCACTATTCCCTGGTGATTCTGAGATCGACGAACTGTTCAAGATATTCAGGTTCTATGTTTGTGCTGGCGTTAGATTTCTTATCTTGTATTTGCACATTTTAGGTTTATCTGATTCTGTTTGTGTCATGGTCACTGTTGAAGGGTGCTAGGTACACCGAATGAACAAAGTTGGCCTGGAGTCAGTTGTTTGCCTGACTTCAAGACTGCTTTCCCCAGGTGGCAATCTCAGGTAAGACAACAGCATAAGCATTTCGCTGCCTGGGCACATGTGGCAAGTGCATTGTGTATCCTCATCCATAGCTTACAATTTGTGTTTGTCATATGTATCCCATGCCTTCATTCCAGGACCTGGCAACAATAGTCCCAAATCTTGAACCTGCTGGCTTGGACCTTCTCTCTGTAAGTCAAATGGATTGCTGATCATGACCGCTGCATCGTATATCCTTGCTGTATTGAATTCACCTTTTTCCGTCTGCTGACAGAAAATGCTTCGATATGAGCCAAGCAAAAGAATCACAGCTAGGCAAGCACTTGAGCACGAGTACTTCAAGGACCTTGAGATGGTACAGTGACCTGCTAAATGTGCTTGGCGTTGCTTTGGCATTTGTAATTGTATGAGCTGAGTCGCTCATTCCTTTTTATGGGCATCTGTACTCTCTGTGTATAATCAAACTCTTTGATGCCAATGTCATGTAGATTGACGATGATGAAAAAATTACAGTGATTGACTTTCCGCAGATGGTGTCTGTTTCTCACCGTAATGCCCAAATGTATGAAGCTTCTCAGATAACTAATGTGAAAGTGTCTTGCATTTAAAAAAAGGAATTTCACTTTTGCAGGTTTTTTGACCGAGACATTGAATGCATCTACAAGTTCTTTAACAAAAGGTTATAAGATATGCAAGAAAGCTTCAAATGAGCCTAATTTGGTAGGCTTATTTTCTTATTGTGATTTCTTTTCTTTCTGTTAGATTCAATCTGAGGTCAGTGAAAAATGAAGAACAAGCTGGATTTGAAAATGATGATGAAGGAAACAGCAGACCTTCCTTTTTGTCCGTGGAAAAGGGTGCTGGTTCCTTGGACAAGGAACTAGCTGCCAGTGGATTTACCAGGAAAGAGCAAGTGGATATGGAGAAGGTAGGTCAGATGTTCCTGCAAATTTGTTACTCATGTATACATTTATAGATTGTTTTCCGGCTTAGTTCTCAGGTACCCTTTTTTGGCAAACTTTCTTACAGTACACCGAGGAAGTTGTTGAAGGGCATGATTCCAGTTCAGATGATGAGGTTGGTGATGCTGTGCCTTTGGTTTCCTTGAAGATAGACCAAGTACGTCTGCCTAGCAAGTTTGTTTGAACATGTGCAGACTGTACCAATGATCAGGTCGTCGGGCCAGTCTCTGGTTAGCGGTCACTGTTATTGAAGTGTATTTTGGTTGTCTCTCAGGACAGTTCCGATGAGCCTGATTGTGATCTTACCCAAGTGATTCAGAGGCGCCTGGAACTTTTTCTGAAGAGGTTAGTTGTCTTCCCATCAGAATGAACAAACAACTTCTGATTGCATTTTCTTACATCTGTTTTCACCACACAACATGGAACAAGTTGTAGCGGCGAGAACAGATTGGAAATTCCTCCCTCGGGTGGCAATGGAGTGGTTATGGCACCGCTCTAATCTGGGATCAAGACGTTTTCCACGGAAGTTTTACATGTAGAGTAAAACAAAAGGTCCTGCTCTCGTGTTCTCGTGTAAAACTGGATTCTGTTCAGTTCTTACTGTGGAGCTATGCTTCCTAGGTAAAACTTCTCGATTTGTATAACTTCTTGATTTGTATAAAAACTTCTCCATTTATATATTGGGAAGTCTATATGTAAAACTTCTCGATTTGTATATCAGCTATGCTTCCTGTGGAGCAAGGAAGCGAACGCAAGCCAGCCTTTTGTATTAGTGCATTCTGTTCAGTTCTTACTTGATCATCCCGTGTTCTCGTGTGTGCCATGGCCGAGTGGCAAGCTCAACACTGGTATTGTTGTCTTGTCTCAAATGAAGTCCGGTTCCACAAGTTAACCGGAAATCTTCATGGGTGATGCTGTGTCAGATTCTTTCGCGCATAGGGCAAGTAACGAAAGTGATAGCTGTGTCAGTTTACCCCCATTTTTTTGGGCATCACTTGTCTCAAATAAAGTCCATTGGAGGTTCACAATTTATGTTCCGTGGCATCGCACGGGCACCTACCTAGTTGATTATAAAGGGGATAAATGTAATTTCACATAGGCTGTGTCCTGTGCCTATAAATAGATGAACAGTGCCCCTGTACTATTCACGCAATCTTGTAATTGTTGACGCATCACACTGGAATTATTGTTTTCCGTCAAGGAGAAGGTATAAATGTACTCAAATGTCATGTTTTAATATTCAGATCAATATAATGAAATATAAGAATAATGTTATCTGCTTCTAACATATGTTTTATACGTTATGCTTCATTTTACATTGTTCTATAAACCTGATCACGAAGGTATGACCTTCGTGATATTTAATCTGCGACCTTCATCCAAAGTTCATTAAATCCTTGGGGAGATAATGCTTCAGCGGATGAAGGGCATTAACATTTAACATTTTTATGTTGCCTTGTTCTTAATTCATAGCATTTGAGAACAAGTCCCCAACATTGGCACCCACCTCCGGTGAACTCACTCCCACTTTTTGAGTTGATGGCTTTGTTCAAGAACCAGGCTGCAACTGCTTCGGCTTCGAAGTTGGTCCTCCCGATCACAGGAGGTTCATGCTTAGAACCGGTCAACAAGAAACAGAAGAAGGAGGCACAGAGAAGGGTACAGCATGTCGGGGTGCAGGGACCCTTCATCAAGTCAAGATGGTCTCACATCCCAATTACCTTCTCCCAAGAGGACCTTCAGCTCAAGGATTTCCCTCACAATGATGCTATGGTTATTTCTTGTGTTATCAAAGGGTTTCTGGTCCACAATGTTCTGGTTGATACAGGTAGTGTAGCTGATATCATATTTGCTAAGGCCTTCAGACAAATGCAAGAGCCAGAAGACAAGATTCATGATGCTACACACCCTCTCTGTGGCTTCGGAGGAAGACAGATTGTAGCACTTGGCAAGATCACCATGCCAGTGACCTTCGGATTTGTTAACAACACCAAAACTGAGCAAGTTGTGTTTGATATTGTCGACATGGAGTACCCCTACAATGCAATCATTGGTCGTGGAACACTTAATGCTTTCGAAGCAATTCTTCATCCAGCATATCTTTGCATGAAGATACCTTCGGATCAAGGACCTATTGCTATTCATGGGAGTCAGGAAGCTGCCAGAAAAGCTGAAGGGAACTAGACAGATTCAAAGGCAATCCATAATATAAATGGAGATGAAGCTTGTGAGCAGTACAAGTATAGAAGGGAGAAGGCTGCTTCGGCCGATCAGCCGAAGCCCATGCTTTTATGTGAAGATATTGCAGAGCAGAAGGTGCTGCTGGGATCTCAATTGTCTGAAGAGCAGGAGAAAACCCTGATAAGGTTTTTGTTTAACAACAAAGATGTCTTTGCATGGTCAGCCAATGATCTCTGTGGTGTTAACAGGGATGTCATTGAACACTCGCTAAATGTTGATCCATCCTTCAGACCCAGAAAGTAGAGGCTTCGAAAAATGTCTGATGACAAAGCCGAAGGTGCTCGGAATGAAGTGAAAAGACTCCTTAGTGCTGGAGTCATCAGAGAAGTGAAATACCCAGAATGGCTAGCCAACACTGTTATGGTGAAGAAGGCCAACGGTAAATGGAGGATGTGTATCGATTTTACTGATCTCAACAAGGCTTGCCCGAAGGATGAGTTTCTATTACCAAGGATAGATTCTCTAGTAGACGCAGCAGCTTCGTCAGAGCTTATGAGTCTGCTAGATTGTTATTCAGGCTATCATCAAATTTGGATGAAGAAAGAGGATGAGCCAAAAACCAGCTTCATAACCCCTAGTGGAACATATTGTTACCTTCGGATGCTTGAGGGGCTCAAGAATGCTGGAGGAAGCTTCAGTAGAATGACAACAAAGGTTCTCCATTCTCAGATAGGCAGAAATGTGCTAACCTATGTTGATGATATTATAGTGAAATGCATGAAGCAACAAAATCACATTGCTGATCTGCAGGAGACATTTGCTAATTTTAGACAAGCTGGTCTGAAGCTGAATCCAGAGAAATGTGTCTTCGGAGTGAAGAAGGGGAAATTCCTTGGTTATCTGGTTTCAACAAAAGGAATCAAAGCTAATCCAAATAAAATCGAAGCTATTCTTCGGATGGAGCCGCCAAGCACAAAAAAGGGGGCTCAACGGCTGACAGGAAGACTAGCATCTCTAAATCGATTCATATCTAGATCAGTAGAGAGAAATTTACCATTCTTTGAAGTGTTAAAGTCAGCCGAAGTCTTTCAGTGGGGATCAGCTCAGCAGAAAGCCTTCGAAGAGCTGAAGCGGTATGTGATAGATCTAACGACGCTAACTCCACCAGCGCCAGGGGCTCCTCTGTTGTTATATGTGGCAGCTTCACACTCAGCAGTGAGCGCGGCACTTGTTCAAGAAAAGCTTGAAGGGCAAACCAAAAAGCAAGCCCCAATATACTTTGTCTCCGAAGTTCTCAGTCTATCAAAGAAAAATTATACAGAATTGGAGAAGGTGTTATATGCTGTCTTAATGGCCTCCAGGAAGGTTCGGCATTACTTTCAAGCATATCATATAATTATTCCTTCGTCACAACCTTTGAAGGATATCATGAGAAACAGAGAAGCTACTGGAAGAATTGGAAAGTGGGCTGCGGAACTCAATGAGTTCAGCATTGATTATGTGCATAGATCCTCAATACAGTCCCAGGCGTTAGTAGACTTCATCGCTGATTGGACACCAGGGGCTCAGGGAGAAGAAACAACTAAAGATGCTGAAGCTTGGACAGTATTCTGCGACGGTTCTTGGGGAACCTTCGGGGCAGGAGCAGCTGCTGTGTTAATTGCACCTTCCAAAGTTAGAACTTGCTTCGCAGTGAAACTTGATTTTAGCTGCACAAACAATATTGCTGAGTACAAAGCTTTGCTTTTGGGGCTTCAGAAGTTAAAGGCAATGGGAATTAGAAGGGCGATTCTTAAAACCGATTCTCAAGTTATTTCTGGTCATGTTGACAAGAGTTGTAAAGCAAGAGACCCGAAGCTTGAGAAATACTTGGACATGGTCCGAAGCATTGAAGCTTCCTTCGAAGGGTTTTCTGTCAAGAATATTCCTTGAGGAGAAAATGAACATGCTGATTTGCTAGCCAAGTCAGCGGCACAGGGGCTGCCCCTACCTTCGGAAGTATTCTTTGAAACAATAAAAGCACCTTCGGTGGAACTTCTTGAAAGAGCAGTGCTCAATATATCTCCTGTTCATAGTGAAGATTGGAGAACTGAGATTATGTCTTTCCTCCAGGGTAATTTCCTTTTAGATGACGAAGCTTATAATAAGAGAATAGAGGCAAGAGCTCGACCATATGTCATAATAGAAGGGGAGCTATACAAGCATGGAGTTTGTTCTCCATTGCTCAAATGTTTATCTAGAGCTGAAGGTATAGAATTGATGAAGGAAATACATGCAGGCCTGTGTGGATCTCACATTGGATCTAGGCCCTTGCTGGGAAAAGTTTTTCGTCAAGGATTTTATTGGCCGAAGGCAGCTTCAGATGCAGCAGAATTAGTTCAAAAATGCGAAGGCTGTCAGAAATGTGCAAGAGATCAAAAACAGCCTTCATCCATGACTCAGTTAATACAACCCACTTGGCCATTACAAAGGTGGGGCCTTGATTTGTTAGGCCCGCTACCACCAGCACAAAGAAATTTAAAATATGTTGTGGTGGCAGTAGAATATTTTTCTAAGTGGATTGAGGCGAAGCCCTTAGCCACCATAACTTCGGTTACCATTCAGAAGTTTTTCTGGCAAAATATTGTTTGTCGCTTCGGAGTGCCGAAGGCTATTACTGTGGATAACGGAACACAGTTTGATGCCGAAGCTTTTAAAGAGTTCTGTGGACGAATTGGTACAAAGATCCATTTTGCATCAGTGAGGCATCCAGAGTCAAATGGACTTGTTGAAAAAGCTAACGGCATCATAATGATGGGAATAATGAAATTAATCTTCAATCAGCCCAGAGGAAAATGGCCAGATGAATTAATCAAAGTGGTGTGGAGCCACAATACAAGAACATCAAGATCGACGGGCTTTACACCATTCAAGTTATTATTTGGTGACGAAGCAATAACCCCAGAAGAAGCAAAAGCGGGATCAATAAGAACAGTGGCTTCGGCAGAGGACGAAGCTGATTACTCTGTAGAGAAAGATGCTATAGAAGGGATCAGGCTTCAGGCTGTGGAAAACATCAATAAATATCAAGCCGAAACAATAAAGTGGCGTGATAGAAAGGTTCGGTTAAAGAACATTAAGCCAGGGCATTTGGTGTTTCGGAGAGTGGCCAATCCAGACACAGTAGGCAAGTTACAGCTAAAATGGGAAGGACCTTTTCTGGTAGTATCTTCATCAAGACCCGGTTCTTATAGATTAAAGGATATGGACGACAACGACATTCCTAGATCATGGAATGCGGATGAGCTTCGACGATATTATGTCAAGCTTGATGTAATTTTTTCTGTTCTTTCCTATGGCACCCTTTTCCTTTCCAAAGGGGGAGAAAGGTTTTTAATAGGGCCATAACATGTAATTTCTCTTTTTCTTATTTCAGCTCTATAAGAGCAATATCCCCCAAAGATGTAAATGTAAAAGCTGAGCACGCACCATCGAGTGCAAAGAAAAAAGAAAAGAAAACAGGGAGAAGCTCAAAAGACGTCCCTAAGGGGATGCAGAGCACGACGAAGCTACAAAAAAGCCGTTCCTAAGGGAGCGCAGCATCAGTTCTCTGCTCAAAAGTCGTTCCTAAGGGAATCCAGAGCTTATAGTGAAAAATAAACGCTGATTCCGCTGAAGTAAAAGGTGAAGAAGCTCCTAAGGGAGGCTTACAGCGAAAAATAAACGCTGATTCCGCCGAAGTAAAAGGCGAAGAAGCTCCTAAGGGAGGCTTACAGCGAAAAGTCAGCGCTGATACACCGAAAAGTAAACGGTGAAGCCGAAAAATAAACGGCAAAAAGAATGTATCTATTCCTAAGGGAACGGAGACTTTGGTTATGGCTTCGGATATGCGTTTGGACACTCATTTGCATGATACATCACATCATAGCATTTGCATTCATAAACATTCATTTAGACACACGTAGCTTCATTATCATCCTAACACAAGTAATCGCTTTGGCTCTAAAGATCATGCTTCGGCAAACGAGGAAAAAGAAGCAGTTTTTTTTGCTTCGCTGCGTACGAAAAGAAGGGAAGGTGTTTTTTCGCCTTCGGCTCAAAAATGATAATTTCGTCCACACCAAAGCATTCCATACATTGACGGAAAGGTAAGAATATATTACAAGGTATGGACATAGTTCACAGAATACAATTAATTACATTTGTAAAAGTTACTACAGAAAGTTTTTAGAATCTCTTCTACAGTCATTCATCTAAGCTTCGTCAATATTCACTTAGCTTCAGCTTCAGCATTGTTATCCAATAAAAGCTTCGGCGTCATCTTCTTACTCCTCAAGCTTCAGTTTTGGCTTCATCATCCTACACGAATTAAAAGTATTATAAGCGAAATTCAATTTCGAAGGAAGAGGTAAGCACAAAGGTATAATTTTGTTACCGGCTTGAGATGACTCCGAGCTTCGTCACCAGCTTTCTCTCGCCCACCCTTTGTCCATACCACCTTTATAAATTTGTTCCCAATGCTTCGGGCGAGGCTGGGAATATCACCCAGAACTGCTGGTGATAGGCTGAAATTGGGTCTGTTGATAATTTTTCCGTGTTCACAGCCAGATTTCAGGAATGCAGTAGCAGTGCCCCGAGAAGCTACCAGGGCGCAGAAGTCACCGTGTCCAGCAATAACATCATCAAGGTCATCAATCTCACCTTCGATGTGTTCGAAGGCTCCTAGTAGATCTTCAGCTGAAGGAGTAAATTTTTCACTGCTGGCCGCGATCGAATGAAATACCTTCTTCAGCCGTTGAATACATTGATTGCTGAATTCCAAACATTTACTTTGAAGGCCTATCAATGATTTTTTTTCAAATCTAAACCCTTCTGGACTTCGGCCTCAAGTTTTTCATTAAGCTTTAGCCTTTCCTGTTCGAAACTTTCTAACTGGTAGAGAAGCTTCGTGTTCAGTTCTGTTATTTTAGCTTCGGCTTCTGCTAATAAGCCTTCAGTTGTCTGGAGTTCGAACTCTTTCTTTTCAAAAGCAGCTGATTGTTCTTTTATTTTGTTTTCTAAGTTTTCAATTATAACCTCGTGCTTTTTATCTTCCAGATCCTGTTGCATCTTCAAAGCTTTGCTCAGTAGCATACTCTGTACGCGAACAACTTTCGTTAGGAAACATTTTTGTTATGAAAAATAAAAAGTTAGACATAAATTTTTTACCTTAAAATTGGAATAAAACAAACTACCGACGATGTGCTGTCATCGGTAGCGGCTAATATCGGCTTCGAGCTTCAGGAAACCGATACTCTTTGATAGAGTACCAATAACCTTCGCTCTGGCCTGATCCCGAATGCAGCCTAGCTTCTCATCATCAACACCCCCGAAGAGAATCGCCCCCGGCCGATAGCCGCAAGATATGGCATACTCTTTTAGTTCTTCTTTTTCGGCTTTCGTCAATTCTTGCCCAATCAAGTTTTGAAAATTAAAAATTTCGTCTTCCGATGTTTCTTCGGCAATTTCTTTCTTTTTCCCGGGTTCTGGGGCCGAAGCTTCTTTGGTGGCCCCAGCAGCTTCTTCTGCGGCCAGGTCTACCAGAATTTTATCTATATCAGCAACCATACTTTCTAAATTAATATTGTTGGTGTTTCGAAACTCGGGGGGTCCCTGGACCGACGAGTGAATTGTCGCCGTGTGCCCCAGCCCAGATGGGTCGACGCGAGGCGGAACGCGAAGGGGGGAAAGGAAGCAGTCGGACGGAGGCAGGCGTGAGAGAGTGGATCCCGCGGCCTTCGTGTTAGCCCCGCACCTGAGTCGGGTGCGCTTGCAGTAGGGGGATACAAGCGTCCACACGGGAGTGGGAGCGAGCGGCCTTGCACGAGCGCCGTCCCGTCCTTCTCCGCGCGGGCCAACCCTCTGTAAGAGGGCCCTGGTCCTCCCTTTTATAGGCGTAAGGAGAGGATCCAGGTGTACAATGGGGAGTGTAGCAATGTGCTAACGTGTCTAGCGGTGGAGAGCTAGCGCCCTAAGTACATGCCATCATGGCAGCCGAAGAGGTCTTGGCGCCCAGTTCGCGTGGTGTCGTGGCCGTCGGAGGAGTGCTGGAGCCTGGCGGGAGGACAGCTATTGGGGCTATCGAGTCCTTGCTGATGTCCTCTTGCTTCCGTAAGGGGGCTGAGAGCCGCCGTCGTCACAGGGCATGTGGGGCGCCATCATTACTCGCATGGTGGGGCAAGCCAGATGGGACGCCGGTCTGGTTCCCCATAGCCCGAGTCAGCTCGGGGTAGGGTAATGATGGCGCTTTCTGTTGACGTGGTCGGTCCGTGCCCTAGGCTGGGCGAGGTGGAGGCTCCTCCGAGGTCGAGGTCGAGGTCGAGCCCCTGGGTCAGGCGAGGCGGAGTTTGTCGTCTTCCGGGGTTGAGCCCATGTCTGAGCCCTCGGGTCGGACGAGGCGGAGTTCGCCGTCTTCCGGGGCTGAGCCCGAGTCCGAGCCCTAGGTCGGGCGGAGCGGAGTTCGCCGTCTTCCGGGGTTGAGCCCATGTCCGAGCCCTGGGTCGGGCGGAGCGGAGTTCATCGTCTTCTGGGGTTGAGCCCATGTCCGAGCCCTGGGTCAGGCGAAGCGGAGTTCGCCGTCTTCCGGGGTTGAGCCCATGTCCGAGCCTTGGGTCGGGCGGAGCGGAGTTCGCCGTCTTCCGGGGCTGAGCCCGAGTCCGAGCCCTGGGGTCGGGCGAGGCGGAGTTTCCTATGACGCCCGAGGCCGGCCTTGGCTGCTGTCAGCCTCACTCTGTCGGGTGGCTCAGCAGTCGGAGCGGCGCAGGCGGCGCTGTCCTCTTGTCGGACCGGTCAGTAGAGCGACGAAGTGACCGCGATCACTTCGGCTCTGTCGACTGGAGGGCGTGCGTTAGGATAAGGGTGTTAGGCCACCTTTGCATTAAATGCCCCTGTGATTTGGTAGGTCGGCATGGCGATGTGGCCAAGGTTGCTTCTCGGTGAAGACTGGGCCTCGGGCGAGCCGATAGTGTGCCCGTTGCTGGAGGGGGGTCCTCGGGCGAGACGTAGGTTCTCCGAGGTCGGCTACCCTTGCCCGAGGCTAGGCTCAGGCGAGGCACGATCGTGTCCCTTGAATGGACCGATCCTTGACTTAATCGCACCCATCAGGCCTTTGCAGCTTTGTGCTGATGGGGGTTACCAGCTGAGATTTAGGGGTCTTGAGGGTACCCCTAATTATGGTCCCCGACAGTAGCCCCCGAGCCTCCAAGGGAGTACTAATACTCGCTTGGAGGCTTTTGCCGCACTTTTTTGCAAGGGGACCAGCCTTTTTTGGTTGCATTCTGTTCCGGTGGGTGCGCGCGAGCGCACCCACCGGGTGTAGCCCCCGAGGCCTCGGAGGAGTAGTTTTACTCCTTCGAGGTCTGAGTGCGTTTCGCAACACTTCGGCGGGTCTGGGTGTTCCCTCATGTGAGCTGGCCATAGCCCGGGTGCACGGTCGGGTCCCAAGTTCTCGGGCTGGTATGTTGACGCTGTCAACGGGTTGGCCGGAGCCGGGTTCGCGAGAGCAGCCCCCGAGCCTCTGCACAGGGCGTGAGGTCGGTCAGGGACAGGCTCAACTTTTTTACATACGCCCCTGCGTCGCCTTTCCGCAAGGAGGAGGGGGGAAAGCGCCATGTTGCCCTCGAAGGGCGCCAAACATGGTGTTTCCGGTGAGCTGCTGGCGGGTAATCCGAGCGGACGCCCGTGCCC
Organism: Zea luxurians; assembly: GCA_029449295.1. Taxonomy (NCBI): domain Eukaryota; kingdom Viridiplantae; phylum Streptophyta; class Magnoliopsida; order Poales; family Poaceae; genus Zea; species Zea luxurians. The sequence goes on from JAOPSE010000011.1 coordinate 80,674,971, forward strand.
CATTTGCTAGGGGTCGGCTAGAGGCCCGGAGGCGCGCTCCAAAAGTACCTGCGGGTGATCTGCCGGACCCGGTCCCCTTTGACGGGGTCCGAGGGCTCAATGCCTCCCTCTGATGGGATTCCGTTACAAGATCGCTCCCGCTGGTCTCGGAAATGTCCTAGGGTACCTCAGGAGCGCAGCCCGAGCCTTGGTTATGTATCGAACGTACCCAGGGTCATCCCTCGCTCTATGTCTGAGGCGACTGTGAATCCTTCGAGGGCCAGCCTACGAACCCCTGATCAGTAATGGGCGCGGAGCCCGAGTGGCCTGAGGTGGCCATTGCACCCTTCGAGGGGCCAGCCATCGAACCTCTGACCAGTAGTGGGCACAGAACCCAATCGATCTGAGGCGGCCGTTGAACCCCTCCGAGGGGCCAGCCTTTGAACCTCTGATCAGTAGGGAGGCTCGGAGCCTGTTTCCTTCACGGAGAAGGGTCCTTTTCGGGGTATCCCCCTTTCCCGGTCCCTGTTGTAAGAGAGAGAAAGAGGAAAAGGAAAAGGATACGGAGTCGAATGACGTGGCGTACCTTTTTTTTCGACGCGGTTATTATGGCGAAGGCGAAGCGTCGCTTGCTTCTCCCGCCTGAGGCGCCGCCTGTCCTGCCGCGGAGTTATGTGACGGGGCGAGCGGTTCGCGAGGCGGTCGTTGCGCGTGTGCAAGCCGTTCGAGGAACGGATCACAGGCGCACCGTCTTCGCGCCGTGAGAGAGGGCTCCCTCACTGCCCCTGGATGGGATGTAAGCTTGGCCGACGACGTGACCGCTGCTCCTGCCAGCCTGTTACCGCCATTACTGCCGGCCCATTTTTGACCGCATTTGACCGTCGCGCTTGGCTGGCACTGCAGGGTTGCCTCGAGTCACGGTATTGACTCTGCAGTCGAGGAGGCGCAGTAGTGGCGCGAGTGGTGGTGCAGTTGCTCGCACGTAGCAACCGGCATGCCGGTTGGATGACGCGTGGGCCTGGACCTCCGTGCTGGGCGTGTTGGAGTCGAAGGGGCGCGCCCACTTGGCACGGTTGCATGCCGCCAGCATGGCTGTCCACCCTTTCACCCGCTGGTCTGGGCGAAAGTGGAGGAGTGCTTGTAACCGCCGGGTGGTTGCATGCACCGCGCGTGCGGCGGTTTGGCTTCTTCTCCCCCTAACCGACTTGCATGATGTGTGGGACCCAGCCCCCGCGCCGTGGGGGGGGGGGGAGAATCTTGGAGCGTGTTGGAGAACACTCAACCCGCAACGGTTGAGGACGCAAGTGGGGAGAGTCGCCTTAAAAAGTGGGGCGACCCCCTTGGAGGGCAACCATGTCTTCGCGCTCCCCTCATGCATCGTGCCTTTCCACCTTCCGAGCCCCCCAGATGGGGGACGCCTGCAATCCTTCCGCCTTGTCGTCGGAGGACCGCAACTTCGTGGAAGTTGGTACCTTTCGGCCATCGTTCGGCTTCAAGGATTTGCATCGTGCAGCCCAGCTGCATCCCCTCGCCGGCGGTCACCCAAGACGGTGACCACTAGCCTCTCGGTGGGGAGGAGCAAGCCGGGCTGTGATCTTGGTCCCACCCTCAGCCCCAAGGATGTTCATCATCCTTGCTGGGGCGGAGGCCAGGCTGAGCCGGAGCTCTACCTCCCATGCGGGCCGGCTGGTCACCTCCTCTTCCAGGTTCTGGTGGTGGAAACCATCCTCCAGCCTTGCGGAGGAGGCGTCCTCCAGCCATGCCGGGGAAGACGAACTGTTGCTGTCCAGCTAGGATGCAACATTCCGTCCTTCTCCTCGCTTTCGCGGCGAGGACGAGAGTGAGGACCTGCCGGTGCGCCTTGCCGACCGTCGGCGTTGGTGGAGAGGCGGACGCCGCCGTCCGTGCTGATGTGGTGGCAGCCGGAGGAAGCTCCCCCCATTGAGGCCGTCAGCGCCGCCCACGGGCCGGCCCCCGACTCTTTGGCTTTGATGTCTGTTTCGTGTCCCTTGAGTAGGGACGCGAACGAAAGCCTTCCGGTGGCCGCGTCCGTACTGGGATCATGGCTGCTGCTGTGGGGTTGGAACCGGAGTTCCATTTGTAATGGCACCTTGAGTGCCGGTGTTTTGTTCATTGCGGCTGTCGAGGCCTGAACGTGTATGTATTTTCGGCATGGAGCCGTGTTTTTTCTTCATTTCGAGCACTAAGACTCGCCTTGTCGATTATCTGAACCGCTTCACCGAGCGTGAGTTGCCTCGTGCAAAGGTGACGAGTGAGGTATCCGTATCCCGGAGGAGTAGGAGTCCCTCGGCTCGGTCAGCCTTGGCTGCTTACGTGTACTCCGTCGTTTTCAGGATCCACTTTTGAAGTAGTCGAAGAGCACGAAAGGCATTCTGTCAGAAAAGATTTTTTTTTCTTTTTTCGAGGAAAATTTTGACGCAGAGGGGGTTGCCCCCTTCTAGCCCTCGAGGGAGGGTCGGGCTTTGCCGAGGCAAGGCTGACCCTTCCTTGACGACCAGACTTGGTGTGTGAACGAGGTATACGAGCAACTTGAAAGCATCTTAAGGGTAGAAGCGACGTAGCTGTTGGATGTTCCAAGCTTTGCTGTAGACCTCGCCTTGGCTGTTGGCCAGCTTGTACATTCCGGGCTTCAGAACCTTGGCGATGACGAACGGCCCTTCCTAGGGAGGCATGGGTTTGTGCCGCCCTCGAGCATCTTGTCGCAGCCGAAGCACCAGGTCGCCCACCTGGAGGTCTCGGGACCGAACCCCTCGGGCGTGGTAGTGTCGCAGGGACTGCTGGTACCGCGCCGAGTGTAGTAAGGCCATGTCCCGAGCCTCCTCCAGCTGGTCCAGTGAATCTTCTCGGTTGACTCGATTGCTTTGGTCGGTGTAGGCCCTCGCCCTCGGGGAACCGTCTTCTAAGTCTGTGGGCAAGATGGCCTCGGCCCCATAGACTAGAAAGAACGGTGTGAAGCCCGTGGCTCGGCTCGGCGTTGTCCTCAGACTCCAGACCACCGAGGGGAGTTCCTTCATCCACCGCTTGCCGAACTTGTTGAGGTCGTTGTAGATCCAAGGATTGAGTCCTTGCAGGATCATGCCGTTAGCCCGCTCCACTTGCCCATTCGTCATGGGGTGAGCCACGGTAGCCCAGTCCACCCGGATGTGGTGATCCTCGTAGAAGTCCAGGAACTTTCTGCCGGTGAACTAGGTACCGTTGTCGGTGATGATGGAGTTCGGGACCCCAAAGCGATGGATGATGTTGGTGAAGAACGCCACCGCCTGTTCGGACCTGATGCTGTTTAGGGGTCGGACCTTGATCCACTTGGAGAATTTGTCGATGGCGACCAACAGGTGCGTGTAGCCCCCGGGTGCCTTCTACAAGGGGCCAACGAGGTCCAGACCCCACACAGCAAACGACCAGGTGATGGGTATGGTCTGTAGAGCCTGAGCGGGCAGGTGGGTCTGCCTCGCGTAGAACTGACACCCTTCGCAGGTGCGGACAATTCTAGTAGCGTCGGCCACCACCGTCGGCCAGTAGAATCCTTGTCGGAAGGCGTTTCCAACGAGGGTTCGAGGTGCTGCGTGATGGCCGCAAGCCCCGAGTGTATCTTTTGCAAGAGCTCCTGGCCTTTGGCGATGGAAATGCATCGCTGGAGGATGCCTGAGGGGCTGCGGTGGTAGAGCTCCTTCCCATCTCCCAGCAAGACGAAAGACTTGGCGCGCCGCGCCAACCGCCGAGCTTTGGCTTGGTCGAGGGGCAGCTCTCCTCGGTGGAGATATTGCAGGTACGGGGTCTGCCAGTTTTGATTAGGCGTGACCTCGCTCTGCTCCCCCTCGACGCGCAGTGCGTCACCCTCGGGGGCCGAGGGTACCTCGGGCTGAGCCGAGGGTACCTCGGACCGTGCCGAGGGTACCTCGGACAGGGCCGAGGGTACCTCGGACTGAGCCGAGGATACCTCGGACTCAGCCGAAGGTGCCTCGGGCGGAGCCGAAGGTGCCTCGGGCTCGGGCGTGTCCTCGGTCTTGACAGAGGGTTGATGCAGGTCTCGAGAGAATACATCTAGGGGAACTGTTGTTCGTCCCGAGGCTATTTTAGCCAGCTCGTCCGTAGTCTCGTTGTAGCGTCGGGCGATGTGGTTGAGCTCGAGCCCGTAGAACTTGTCTTCCAGGCGCCGAACCTCATCGCAGTAGGCTTCCATCTTCGGGTCGCGGCAGTGGGAGTTCTTCATGACTTGGTCGATGACGAGCTGCGAGTCACCGCGAGCGTCGAGGCGTCGGACCCCTAGCTCGATGGCGATTCGCAACCCGCTTACCAGAGCCTCGTACTCTGCCACATTGTTGGACGCTGGGAAGTGGAGGCGTAGCACGTAGCGTAGGTGCTTCCCGAGGGGCGAGACGAAGAGGAGGCCTGCACCAGCCCCCGTCTTCATCAGCGACCCATCGAAAAACATGGTCTAGAGCTCCGGTTGGATCAGAGCCGTCGGGAGCTGGGTGTCGGCCCATTCAGCCACGAAGTCCGCCAAGACCTGGGACTTGATGGCCTTCCGAGGGGCGAACGAGATTGTCTCGCTCATGATCTCCACCGCCCACTTCGCAATTCTACCCGAGGCCTCTCGGGACTGGATGATCTCTCCCAGGGGGAAGGATGACACCACAGTCACCGGATGAGACTCGAAGTAGTGTCGCAACTTCCGCCGTGTCAGGATCACCGTGTACAGCAGCTTTTGGATTTGTGGGTAGCGGATCTTGGTCTCGGACAGTACCTCACTGATGAAGTAGACTGGCCTCTGGACGGGCAATGCATGCCCTTCTTCTCGTCTCTCAACCACGATCGCGGCGCTAACCACCTGGGTGGTTGCGGCGACGTAGATCAAGAGGGCTTCTCCGGCAGCGGGGGGCACCAAGATGGGCACGTTCGTGAGGAGCGCCTTCAGGTTCCCGAGGGCTTCCTCGGCCTCGGGAGTCCAAGCGAAGCACTCGGCCTTCCTTAAGAGGTGGTACAGAGGCAGACCTCTTTCGCCGAGGCGCGAGATGAAGCGGCTCAGAGCCGCGAGACATCCCATGACCCTCTGTACGCCTTTCAAGTCCTTGATTGGCCCCGCGCATGAACCCCAAGAGCATGCCTCGGGGGACCCCGAAGACACACTTTTCGGGATTAAGCTTCACGCCTTTCGCCTTGAGACATCGGAATGTCGCTTCAAGGTCGGAAAGGAGGTCGGAGGCCTTCCTCGTCTTGACTACGATGTCATCGACGTAGGCCTCGACCGTTCGGCCGATGTGTTCGCCAAACACATGGTTCATGCATCGCTGGTACGTTGCCCCCGCATTCCTCAAACCAAACGGCATTGTAACATAGCAGTACATGCCGAAGGGTGTGATGAATGAAGTCGCGAGCTGGTCGGACTCTTTCATCCTGATCTGGTGATACCCTGAGTAGGCATCGAGGAAAGACAGGGTTTCACACCTAGCAGTGGAATCCACGATCTGATCGATGCGAGGCAGAGGGTAGGGAACTTTCGGACATGCTTTGTTTAGACCAGTGTAGTCTACACACATCCGCCATTTCCCCCCTTTCTTTCTCACAAGCACAGGGTTGGCAAGCCATTCAGGATGGAATACCTCTTTGATGAACCCTGCCGCCAGTAGCTTGTGGATCTCCTCGCCTATGGCCCCGCGCCTTTCTTCGTCGAATCGGCGCAGAGGTTGCTTCACGGGTCGGGCCCCAGCTCGAATATCCAGAGAGTGCTCGGCGACTTCCCTCGGTATGCCGGGCATGTCCGAGGGACTCCACGCGAAAACGTCAGAGTTCGCGCGGAGAAAGTCGACGAGCACTGCTTCCTATTTGGGGTCGAGCTCGGAACCGATCCGGATCTGCTTGGAGGCGTCGTTGCAGGGGTCGAGAGGGATGGACTTGGCCGTCTCCGCTGGTTCAAAGTTGCCGGCGTGGCGCTTCACGTCGAGCGCCTCCCTAGAGAGGCTCTCTAGGTCAGCGATGAGGGCCTCGGATTCGGCGAGGGCCTCGGCGTACTCCACGCACTCCACATCGCATTCGTACGCGTGTCGGTACGTGGGCCCGACGGTGATGACCCCGTTGGGGCCCGGCATCTTGAGCTTGAGGTAGGTGTAGTTGGGGACGACCATGAACTTGGCGTAGCATGGCCTCCCCAGCACTGCGTGGTAGGTTCCTCGAAACCCGACCACTTCGAACGTGAGGGTCTCCTTTCGAAAGTTGGAGGGCGTCCCAAAGCAGACGGGTAGGTCGAGTTGTCCGAGGGGTTGAACGCGCTTCCCGGGGACGATCCCGTGGAAAGGCGCAGCGCCCGTCCGGACCAAGGACAGATCGATCCGCAGAAGCCCGAGGGTCTCGGCGTAGATGATGTTGAGGCCGCTGCCTCCGTCCATGAGGACCTTGGTGAGCCTGACGTTGCCGATGATGGGGTCGACAACGAGTGGGTATCTCCCCGAGCTCGGCACGTAGTCTGGATGGTTGGCCTGGTCGAAGGTGATGGGCTTGTCGGACCAGTCTAGGTAGACTGGCGCCGCCACCTTTACCGAGAAGACCTCCCGACGCTCTTGCTTGCGGTGCCGAGCCGAGGCGTTCGCCACCTGCCCGCCATAGATCATGAAGCAGTCGCGGACCTCGGGGAACCCTCCTTCCTTGTGATCTTCCTCCTTCGCGTCGTCGAGGGCTTTGCCACCCTCCGCGAGTGGCCCGGCCTTGTGGAAGTGTCGTCGAAGCATGGCACACTCCTCAAGGGTGTGCTTGACGGGCCCCTGATGATAGGGGCACGGCTCCTTGAGCATCTTGTCGAAGAGGTTGGCACCTCCGAGAGGTTTCCGAGGGTTCTTGTACTCGGCGGCGGCGACAAGGTCCGCGTCGGCGGTGTCGCGTTTCGCTTGCGACTTCTTCTTGCCTTTCTTCTTGGTGCCGTGCTGAGTTGACGCCTCGGGAGCATCTTTCGGTGGGCAGCCCTAGGGCTGCTTGTCCTTCCGGAAAATGGCCTCAACCGCCTCCTGGCCAGAGGCGAACTTGGTGGCGATGTCCATCAGCTCGCTCGCCCTGGTGGGGGTCTTGTGACCCAGCTTGCTCACCAGGTCGCGGCAGGTGGTGCCGGCGAGGAACGCGCCGATGACATCTGAATCGGTGACGTTGGGCAGCTCTGTGCGCTGCTTCGAGAATCGCCGGATGTAGTCCCGGAGAGACTCTCCCGGCTGCTGGCGGCAGCTTCGGAGATCCCAGGAGTTCCCAGGGCGCACGTACGTGCCCTGGAAATTGCCGGCGAAGGCTTGGACCAGGTCGTCCCAGTTGGAGATCTGCCCCGGGGGCAGGTGCTCCAGCCAGGCTCGAGCGGTGTCGGAGAGGAACAGGGGGAGGTTGCGGATGATGAGGTTATCATCGTCCGTTCCACCCAGTTGGCAGGCCAGCCGATAGTCCGCGAGCCACAGTTCCGGTCTCGTCTCCCCCGAGTACTTTGTGATAGTAGTCGGGGTTCGGAACAGGGTCGGGAACGGTGCCCGTCGTATGGCGCGGCTGAAAGCCTGCGGACCGGGTGGCTCGGGCGAAGGGCTCCTGAAAGTCGCCTAGAGGGGGGGTGAATAGGGCGAAACTGAAATTCTCAAAAATAATCACAACTACAAGCCGGGTTAGCGTTAGAAATATACTAGAGTCAGCGAGAGAGGGTGCAAAACAAATCGCAAGCGAATAATGAAGTGAGACACACGGATTTGTTTTACCGAGGTTCGGTTCTCTCAAACCTACTCCCCGTTGAGGAGGCCACAAAGGCCGGGTCTCTTTCAACCCTTACCCTCTCTCAAACGGTCCCTCGGACCGAGTGAGCTTTCTCTTCTCAATCACTTGGAACACAAAGTTCCCACAAGGACCACCACAAGTTTGGTATCTCTTGCCTCAATTACAAGTGAGTTTGTTCGCAATGAAAGAATCAAGAAAGAAGAAAGCAATCCAAGCGCAAGAGCTCGAAAGAACACAAGCAAATCTCTCTCTCTAATCACTAGGGTGTTGTGTGGAATTTGGAGAGGATATCATCTCTTTGGTGTGTCTAGAATTGAATGCTAGAGCTCTTGTAAGTAGTTGAGAAGTGGAAAACTTGGATGCAATGAATGGTGGGTGGTTGGGGGTATTTATAGCCCCAACCACCAAACTAGCCGTTTGGTGAGGCTGTCTGTTCGATGGTGCACCGGACAGTCCGGTGCACACCGGACATGTCCGGTGCGACAGCCACGTCACCAAAAGCCGTTGGGTTTGACCGTTGGAGCTCTGTCTTCTGGGCCCGCCTTGATGTCCGGTGGCGCACCGGACATGTACTATAGAGTGTCCGGTGCGCCAGCATGGGCGTGCCTGACCTCTGCGCGCGCAGCGCGCGTATTTAATGCGTCGCAGGTAGCCGTTGGCGCCGAAATAGCCGTTGCCCCGCTGTTACACCGGACAGTCCGGTGTACACCGGACAGTCCGGTGAATTTTAGCGGAGCAGCTGAAGTGAATTCCCGAGGCTGGCGAGTTCCGAAGGCCACCCTTCCTTGGAGCACCAGACATGTCCGGTGCACACCGGACAGTCCGGTGAATTATAGCGGAGTCGCCTCTAGAATTTCCCGAAGGTGACGAGTTTGGAGTTGGAGTCCTCTAGTGCACCGGACATGTCCGGTGGCACACCGGACAGTCCGGTGCGCCAGACCAGAGGTGCCTTCGGTTGTCCCTTGCTCCTTTGTTTGAACCCAATACTTGGTCTTTTTATTGGCTAAGTGTGAACCTTTGGCACCTGTATAACTTATACACTAGAGCAAACTAGTTAGTCCAATATTTGTGTTGGGCAATTCAACCACCAAAATTAATTAGGGACTAGGTGTAAGCCTAATTCCCTTTCAATCTCCCCCTTTTTGGTGATTGATGCCAACACAAACCAAAGCAAATAAAAAGTGCATAAATGAACTAGTTTGCATAATGTAAGTGCAAAGGTTGCTTGGAATTGAGCCAATAAATGTTACTTACTAGATGTGCATGGATTGTTTCTTTATTTATAACATTTTGGACCACGCTTGCACCACATGTTTTGTTTTTGCAAATTCTTTTGTAAATTCTTTTCAAAGTCCTTTTGCAAGATAGTCAAAGGTAAATGAATAAGATTTTGAGAAGCATTTTCAAGATTTGAAATTCTCTCCCCTTGTTCCAAATGCTTTTCCTTTGGCTAAACAAAACTCCCCCTCAAATAAATTCTCCTCTTAGTGTTTAAGAGGGTTTTAAGATATCAAGTTTTGAAAATACTACTTGCTCCCCCTTTAGAACACAAAGAGATACCAATTTGAAATTTTCCAATTGAAAATTATTAATTTTAAAAATTAGGGTGGTGGTGCGGTCCTTTTGCTTTGGGCCAATACTTTCTCCCCCTTTGGCATGAATCGCCAAAAACAGATACTTGGAATGAAATATAGGCCCTTTCCTAACTACTTTCTCCCCTTTGGCAAAGAAAACATATGAGTGAAGATTATACCAAAGACGGAGAGTGATGCGGAGCGACGGCGAAGGATGAGTAGTAGAGTGGAGTGGAAGCCTTTGTCTTCGCCGAAGACTCCAATTCCTTTTCAATATACTTATGACTTGGTTTGAAATACACTTGAAAACATATTAGTCATAGCATATATAAAAGAGACATGATCAAAGGTATACTTATGAGGTATGTGTGCAAGTTTAGCAAAAGAAATTCCTAGAATCAAGAATATGTAGCTCATGCCTAAGTTTGGTAAAAGTTTATTCATCAAGAGGCTTGGTAAAGATATCGGCTAATTGATCCTTAGTGTTAATGTATGAAATCTCGATATCCCCCTTTTGTTGGTGATCCCAAAGAAAATGATACCGAATGGCTATGTGTTTAGTGCGGCTATGCTCAACGGGATTATCCGCCATGCGGATTGCACTCTCATTATCACATAGAAGAGGAACTTTGGTTAATTTGTAACCATAGTCCCGCAGGGTTTGCCTCATCCAAAGCAATTGTGCGCAACAATGTCCTGCGGCAATGTACTCGGCTTCGGCGGTAGAAAGAGCAACCGAATTTTGCTTCTTTGAAGCCCAAGACACCAAGGATCTTCCCAAGAACTGGCAAGTCCCCGATGTGCTCTTTCTATTAATTTTACACCCCGCCCAATCGGCATCCGAATAACCAATCAAATCAAATGTGGATCCCCTAGGGTACCAAAGCCCAAACTTAGGAGTGTAAGCCAAATATCTCAAGATTCATTTTACGGCCGTAAGGTGTGATTCCTTAGGGTCGGCTTGGAATCTTGCACACATGCAAACGGAAAGCATAATGTCCGGTCGAGATGCACATAAGTAAAGCAATGAACCAATCATCGACCAGTATACCTTTTGATCCACGGACTTACCTCCCGTGTCGAGGTCGAGATGTCCATTTGTTCCCATGGGTGTCTTGATGGGCTTGGCATCCTTCATTCCAAACTTGGTTATAATGTCTTGAGTGTACTTCGTTTGGCAAATGAAGGTGCCCTCTTGGAGTTGCTTGACTTGGAATCCTAGAAAATACTTCAACTCCCCCATCATAGACATCTCGAATTTCTGTGTCATGATCCTACTAAATTCTTCACATGTAGATTCGTTAGTAGACCCAAATATAATATCATCAACATAAATTTGGCATACAAACAAATCATTTTCAAGAGTTTTTGTGAATAAAGTAGGATCGGCTTTTCCGACTTTGAAGCCATTAGCAATAAGGAAATCTCTAAGGCATTCATACCATGCTCTTGGGGCTTGCTTGAGCCCATAAAGCGCCTTAGAGAGCCTATAGACATGGTTAGGGTACTCACTATCTTCAAAGCCGGGTGGTTGCTCAACATAGACCTCCTCCTTGATTGGTCCGTTGAGGAAGGCACTCTTCACGTCCATTTGGTAGAGCTTGAAGCCATGGTAAGTAGCATAGGCCAATAATATACGAATTGACTCAAGCCTAGCTACGGGTGCATAGGTTTCACCAAAATCCAAACCTTCGACTTGTGAATACCCTTTGGCCACGAGTCGAGCTTTGTTCCTTGTCACCACACCATGCTCGTCTTGTTTGTTGCGGAAGACCCACTTGGTTCCTACAACATTTTGGTTAGGACGTGGAACCAAATGCCATACCTCGTTCCTCGTGAAATTGTTGAGCTCCTCTTGCATCGCCATCACCCAATCCGAATCTTGTAGTGCTTCCTCTACCCTGTGTGGCTCAATAGAGGAAACAAAAGAGTAATGCTCACAAAAATGTGCAACACGAGATCGAGTAGTTACCCCCTTATGAATGTCGTCGAGGATGGTGTCGACGAGGTGATCTCGTTGTATTGCTTGGTGGACTCTTGGGTGTGGTGGCCTTGGTTGTTCATCCTCCTTGTCTTCATCATTTGCATCTCCCCCTTGATCATTGCCGTCATCTTGAGGGGGCTCATCTCTTTGATCTTCTTCTTCATCAACTTGAGCCTCGTCCTCATTTTGGGTTGGCAGAGATGCTTGCGTGGAGGAGGATGGTTGATCTTATGCATGTGGAGGCTCTTCGGATTCCTTAGGACACACATCCCCAATGGACATGTTCCTTAGCGCTATGCATGGAGCCTGTTCTTCACCTATCTCATCAAGATCAACTTGCTCTTCTTGAGAGCCGTTAGTCTCATCAAACACAACGTCACAAGAAACTTCAACAAGTCCTGAGGACTTGTTAAAGACTCTATATGCCCTTGTGTTTGAGTCATATCCTAGTAAAAAGCCTTCTACAGTTTTAGGAGCAAATTTAGATTTTCTACCTCTTTTGACAAGAATAAAACATTTGCTACCAAAAACTCTAAAATATGAAATGTTTGGCTTTTTATCGGTGAGGAGTTCATAGGATGTCTTCTTGAGGATTCGGTGTAGATATAACCGGTTGATGGCGTAGCAAGCGGTGTTGACCGCCTCGGCCCAAAACCGATCCGGTGTCTTGTACTCATCAAGCATGGTTCTTGCCATGTCCAATAGGGTTCGATTCTTCCTCTCCACTACACCATTTTGTTGTGGAGTGTAGGGAGAAGAAAACTCATGCTTGATGCCCTCCTCCTCAAGAAAGCTTTCTATTTGTGAGTTCTTGAACTCCGTCCCATTGTCGCCTCTAATTTTCTTGATCCTTAAGTCAAACTCATTTTGAGCCCGTCTCAAGAATCCCTTTAAGGTTTCTTGGGTATGAGATTTTTCCTGCAAAAAGAACACCCAAGTGAAGCGAGAATAATCATCCACAATAACTAGACAGTACTTACTCCCGCCGATGCTTATGTAAGCGATCGGTCCGAATAAATCCATGTGTAGGAGCTCCAGTGGCCTGTCACTTGTCATGATGTTCTTGTGTGGATGATGAGTGCCAATTTGCTTCCCGGCTTGGCATGCGCTACAAATCCTGTCTTTCTCAAAATGAACATTTGTTAGTCCTAAAATGTGTTCTCCCTTTAGAAGCTTATGAAGATTCTTCATTCCAACATGGGCTAGTCGGTGGTGCCAGAGCCAACCCAAGTTAGTCTTAGCAATTAAGCAAGTGTCGAGTTTAGCTCTATCAAAATCTACCAAGTATAGCTGACCCTCTAACACTCCCTTAAATGCTATTGAATCATCACTTCTTCTAAAGACAGTGACACCTACATCAGTAAATAGACAGTTGTAGCCCATTTGACAAAGTTGCGAAACGGAAAGCAAATTGTAATCTAAAGAATCTACAAGAAAAACATTGGAAATAGTATGGTCAGGTGATATAGCAATTTTACCCAAACCTTTGACCAAACCTTGATTTCCATCCCTGAATGTGAAAGCTCGTTGGGGATCTTGGTTTTCTCATATGAGGAGAACATCTTCTTCTCCCCTGTCATGTGGTTTGTGCACCTGCTGTCGAGTATCCAACTTGAGCCCCCGGATGCATAAACCTACAAAACAATTTTAGTTCTTGGTTTTAGGTACCCAAACGGTTTTGGGTCCTTTAGCATTAGAAACAAGAACTTTGGGTACCCAAACACAAGTCTTAGAGCCCTTGTGTTTGCCCCCAACAAACTTGGCAACTACCTTGCCGGATTTTTTAGTAAGCACATATGATGCATCAAAAGTTTTAAATGAAATATTATGATCATTTGATGCAATAGGAGTTTTCTTCTTAGGCAACTTGGCATGGGTTGGTTGCCTAGAGCTAGATGTCTCACCCTTATACATAAAAGCATGGTTAGGGCCAGAGTGAGACTTCCTAGAATGAATTTTCCTAATTTTGCTCTCAGGATAACTGGCAGGGTACAAAATGTAACCCTCGTTATCCTGAGGCATGGGAGCCTTGCCCTTAACAAAGTTAGACAAGTTTTTAGGAGGGGCATTAAGTTTGACATTGTCTCCCCTTTGGAAGCCAATGCCATCCTTGATGCCAGGGCGTCTCCCATTATAGAGCATACTTCTAGCAAATTTAAACTTTTCATTTTCTAAGTTATGCTCGGCAATTTTAGCATCTAATATTGCTATATGATCATTTTGTTGTTTAATTAAAGCCATGTGATCATGAATAGCATTGATATCAACATCTCTACATCTAGTACAAATAGAAGTGTGCTCAACGGTAGATGTAGAGGGTTTGCAAGATTTTAATTCTACAACCTTAGCATGCAACATATCATTCTTAGTTCTAAGGTCGGAAATAGTAGTATTGCAAACATCAAAATCTTTAGCCTTAGCAATCAAATTTTCATTTTCTATTCTAAGGCTAGCAAGAGAATCATTCAATTCCTTAATCTTAGCAAGCAAATCATCATTATCATTTCTAAGATTGGGAATTGAAGCATCACAAACATGAGAATCAACCTTAGCAATTAATCTAGCATTTTCATTTCTAAGGTTGTCTATAGTCTCATGGCAAGTGCTTAGCTCACTAGACAATTTTTCACATTTTTCAACTTGTTGAGCATAAGCATTTTAAACCTTAACATGCTTTTTATTTTCCTTGATTAGGAAGTCCTCTTGGGAGTCCAAGAGATCATCCTTCTCATGGATGGCACTAATTAATTCATTTGATTTTTCTTTTTGTTGCATGTTTAGGTCGGCAAAAAGGGTGCGCAAATTATTTTCCTCATCACTATTATCATCACTAGAGGATTCATATTTAGTGGAGGATTTAGATTTAACCTTCTTCCTTTTGCCGTCCTTTGCCATGAGGCACTTGTGGCCGACGTTGGGGAAGAGGAGTCCCTTGGTGACGGCGATGTTGGCGGCGTCCTCGTCGGAGGAGGACTCGGTGGAGCTCTCGTCGGAGTCCCAGTCCCGGCAAACATGGGCATCGCCGCCCTTCTTCTTGTAGTACTTCTTCTTTTCTCTCCTCTTTCCCTTCTTGTCGTCGCCCCTGTCACTGTCACTAGACATAGGACATTTTGCAATAAAATGACCGGGCTTACCACATTTGTAGCACACTTTCTTGGAGCGGGGTTTGTAGTCCTTCCCCCTCCGTTGCTTGAGGATTTGGTGAAAGCTTTTGATGATTAAAGCCATCTCCTCATTGTCGAGCTTGGAGGCGTCAATTGGTTGTCTACTCGATGTAGACTCCTCCTTCTTCTCCTCCATCGCCTTGAATGCCACCGGTTGTGCTTCGGACGTGGAGGGTTCATCAAGCTCGTTGATCTTCTTTGAGCCCTTGATCATACATTCAAAGCTCACAAAATTCACGATTACTTCCTCGGGAGTCATTAGTGTGTATCTAGGATTACCACGAATTAATTGAACTTGAGTAGGGTTAAGGAAAATAAGTGATCTCAAAATAACCTTAACCACCTCGTGGTCATCCCATTTCTTGCTCCCGAGGTTGCGCACTTGGTTCACCAAGGTTTTGAGCCGGTTGTACATATCTTGTGGCTCCTCCCCTTGGCGAAGACGAAAACGACCGAGCTCCCCCTCGATCGTTTCCCGCTTTGTGATCTTGGTGAGTTCATCACCTCCGTGCGCGGTCTTGAGTAGGTCCCAAATTTCCTTTGCGTTCTTCAACCCTTGCACCTTGTTGTATTCCTCCTTGCTTAGAGAGGCGAGGAGTATGGTTGTAGCTTGGGAGTTGAAGTGCTCGATTTGGGCCACTTCGTCCGTGTCATAATCTTCATCCCCTATGGATGGTACCTGTGCTCCAAACTCAACAACATTCCATATACTTTTGTGGAGTGAGGTTAGATGAAATTTCATTAAATCACTCCACATAGCATAATCTTCGCCATTAAAGGTTGGCGGTTTGCCTAATGGAATGGAGAGTAATGGAGTATGTCTAGATGTACGAGGATAGTGTAAGGGGATCTTACTAAACTTCTTGCGCTCTTGGCGCTTAGAAGTTACGGACGGCGCATCAGAGTCGGAGGTCGATGTTGATGACGTGTTGGTCTCGTAGTAGACCACCTTCCTCATCCTCTTGTGTTTGTCGCCTTTCCGATGCGACTTGTGGGAAGAAGATTTTTCCTTCTTCTCTTTGTGGTGAGAAGAAGAAGATCTTTTCTCCTTCCGTTTGGAGGAGTCCTTCTTCTTCTCCTTCCTCTTGGTGCGGGACTCTTCCGATGAAGTGCTCCCTTGGCTTGTAGTGGGCTTGTCACCGGTCTCCATCTCCCTCTTGGTGTGATCTCCCGACATCACTTTGAGCGGTTAGGCTCTAATGAAGCACCGGGCTCTGATACCAATTGAAAGTCGCCTAGAGGGGGGTGAATAGGGTGAAACTGAAATTCTCAAAAATAATCACAACTACAAGCCGGGTTAGCGTTAGAAATATAATAGAGTCCGCGAGAGAGGGTGCAAAACAAATCGCAAGCGAATAATGAAGTGAGACACACGGATTTGTTTTACCGAGGTTCGGTTCTCTCAAACCTACTCCCCGTTGAGGAGGCCACAAAGGCTGGGTCTCTTTCAACCCTTACCCTCTCTCAAACGGTCCCTCGGACTGAGTGAGCTTTCTCTTCTCAATCACTTGGAACACAAAGTTCCCACAAGGACCACCACAAGTTTGGTGTCTCTTGCCTCAATTACAAGTGAGTTTGATCGCAATGAAAGAATCAAGAAAGAAGAAAGCAATCCAAGCGCAAGAGCTCGAAAGAACACAAGCAAATCTCTCTCTCTAATCACTAGGGTGTTGTGTGGAATTTGGAGAGGATTTGATCTCTTTGGTGTGTCTAGAATTGAATGCTAGAGCTCTTGTAAGTAGTTGAGAAGTGGAAAACTTGGATGCAATGAATGGTGGGTGGTTGGGGGTATTTATAGCCCCAACCACCAAACTAGCCGTTTGGTGAGGCTGTCTGTTCGATGGTGCACCGGACAGTCCGGTGCACACCGGACATGTCTGGTGCGACAGCCACGTCACCAAAAGCCGTTGGGTTTGACCGTTGGAGCTCTGTCTTCTGGGCCCGCCTTGATGTCCGGTGGCGCACCGGACATGTACTGTAGAGTGTCCGGTGCGCCAGCATGGGTGTGCCTGACCTCTGCGCGCGCAGCGCGCGTATTTAATGCGTCGCAGGTAGCCGTTGGCGCCGAAATAGCCATTGCCCCGCTGTTACACCAGACAGTCTGGTGTACACCGGACAGTCCGGTGAATTTTAGCGGAGCAGCTGAAGTGAATTCCCGAGGCTGGCGAGTTCCGGAGGCCACCCTTCCTTGGAGCACCGGACATGTCCGGTGCACACCGGACAGTCCGGTGAATTATAGCGGAGTCGCCTCTGGAATTTCCCGAAGGTGACGAGTTTGGAGTTGGAGTCCTTTGGTGCACCGGACATGTCCGGTGGCACACCGGACAGTCCGGTGCCCCACACCAGAGGTGCCTTCGGTTGTCCCTTGCTCCTTTGTTTGAACCCAATACTTGGTCTTTTTATTGGCTAAGTGTGAACCTTTGGCACCTGTATAACTTATACACTAGAGCAAACTAGTTAGTCCAATATTTGTGTTGGGCAATTCAACCACCAAAATTAATTAGGGACTAGGTGTAAGCCTAATTCCCTTTCAGCTCCGATCCTCCCCGCTGTCGTAGCGTCCCCCACGCCTGGGGTGGTAGCCTCGGCGCGCCCTGTCGTCGAGGTGAGCCCGATGGCTGTGATGATGGCGCTCGTTGCCGAGGCGACCCGAGGCCGCAGGCGCTGTGTTGCGCGTGCGCCCGGAGTGGACCGAGGCTTCCCGCATGAATCAGGAAGTCGCGGCGCGATGTTCCGAGGGGAACCCCTGCCTTCGGGAGGCAGAGCTTTCGGCCCGTCGGACCGTGGCGTCCTCCAGGAGATTCTTGAGCTCTCCCTGGATACGCCGCCCCTCGGTGGTTGATGGCTCCAGCATCGCGCGGAGGAGTATTACCGCTGCAGCCAGGTTCTGGCCGACTCCACTGGAATCCGGCGGTGGCCTCACCCTGACGTCGTCGGCGATGCGGTGCTGGATGTCCTGGGGGAGATCACGCGCTTCTCCGGCCGGGGGTTGGACCGCCCATTCCTGCCCGATGTCCCGGCGGATCGGCACAAGCGTTCCTGCTCCCTCGTCGAGCCTGGCCTGCCTCTCGCGGATTTGCTCGAGTTGTGTGTTAGGACCGCACACGATACCCCAGAGGGTTTGGACTCGCCTCTATGAGAGTGCTCACCGAAGCAGAGTCACTTGGTGGGTCGAGGCCGAATCCAAAAGACGCGAGATGGGAATCGGTCGGTACCTTTCGGTCGACGGGCGATGACGAGGTCGTGTCTGGGACTGACTGCACCGTTGTCTCAGGTACGAGGGTGACGCCCAGCAAGTCCTTCACGAGCGTGCTGGCGTCGTGCGTTTGCTTGATATTGGCGTGTTGCGGGGAGGCAGCGCTCGTCTTCGTCTCAGACGCGAGATCGATGCCCGACGCGCCCTCCGTTGGGGCGCCGACACTGTCGACTCGCTCGACAGCCAACGAGGTGTCGCTTCCTGCTTGGCCTTGGTTGCCCCGCCTCCTCCTCCATCGGCGGGGGAGGGGACGGGACAAGCCCGAATGTCGTCCTTCCACCACGTGGGGAAGACGTCGTCGATTTCCCCGCCGGCGAGCGGGTTGTCGACCGCCATTGTCGCTATCGCGCGGCGGGGGAAGGAGTATCATGTCGTAGCTGCCGTCGAGGGACATGAACTCAAGATTCCCGAAACGGAGCACCGTCTCAGGCCGGAAAGGTTGCTGGAGACTGCCCATCTAGAGCTTGACGGGAAGCTGTTCGTCAACACGCAGCAGGCCCCTACCTGGCGCGCCAACCGTCAGTGTTTCGAAACCCGGGGGGTCCCTGGATCGACGAGTGAATTGTCGCCTCGTGCCCCAGCCCAGATGGGTCGACGCGAGGCAGAACACGAAGGGGGGAAAGGAAGCAGCCGGAGGGAGGCAGGCGTGAGAGAGTGGATCCCGCGGCCTTCGTGTTAGCCCCGCGCCTGAGTCGGGTGCGCTTGCAGTAGGGAGATACAAGCGTCCATGCGGGAGTGGGAGCGAGCGGCCTTGCGCGAGCGCCGTCCCGTCCTTCTCCGCGTGGGCCAACCCTCTGTAAGAGGGCCCTGGTCCTCCCTTTTATAGGCGTAAGGAGAGGATCCAGGTGTACAATGGGGAGTGTAGCAATGTGCTAACGTGTCTAGCGGTGGAGAGCTAGCACCCTAAGTACATGCCATCGTGGCAGCCGGAGAGGTCTTGGCGCCCAGTTCGCGTGGTGTCGTGGCCGTCGGAGGTGTGCTGGAGCCTGGCGGGAGGACAGCTGTTGGGGCTGTCGAGTCCTTGCTGACGTCCTCTTGCTTCCGTAAGGGGGCTGAGAGCCGCCGTCGTCACAGGGCATGCGGGGCGCCATCATTACTTGCATGGTGGGGCGAGCCAGATGGGGCGCCGGTCTGGTTCCCCGTAGCCCGAGTCAGCTCAGGGTAGGGTAATGATGGCGCTTCCTGTTGATGTGGTCGGTCCGTGCCCTAGGCTGGGCGAGGTGGAGGCTCCTCCGAGGTCGAGGTCGAGCCCCTGGGTCGGGCGAGGCGTAGTTCGTCGTCTTCCGGGGTTGAGCCCATGTCCGAGCCCTGGGGTCGGGCGAGGCGGAGTTCGCCGTCTTCTGGGGCTGAGCCCGAGTCCGAGCCCTGGGTCGGGCGGAGCGGAGTTCGCCGTCTTCCAGGGTTGAGCCCATGTCCGAGCCCTGGGTCGGGCGGAGCGGAGTTCGCCGTCTTTCGGGGTTGAGCCCATGTCCGAGCCCTGGGTCGGGCGGAGAGGAGTTCGCCGTCTTTCGGGGCTGAGCCCGAGTTTGAGCCCTGGGGTCGGGCGAGGCGGAGTTTCCTATGACGCCCGAGGCCGGCCTTGGCTGCTGTCAGCCTCACTCTGTCGGGTGGCTCAGCAGTCGGAGCGGCGCAGGCGGCGCTGTCCTCTTGTCAGACCGGTCAGTAGAGCGGCGAAGTGACTGCGGTCACTTCGGCTCTGTCGACTGGAGGGCGTGCGTCAGGATAAGGGTGTCAGGCCACCTTTGCATTAAATGCCCCTGCGATTTGGTCGGTCGGCGTGGCGATGTGGCCAAGGTTGCTTCTCGGTGAAGACTGGGCCTCGGGCGAGCCGATAGTGTGCCCGTTGCTGGAGGGGGGTCCTCAGGCGAGACGTAGGTTCTTCGGGGTTGGCTTCCCTTGCCCGAGGCTAGGCTCGGGCGAGGCACGATCGTGTCCCTTGAATGGACCGATCCTTGACTTAATCGCACCCATCAGGCCTTTGCAGCTTTGTGCTGATGGGGGTTACCAGCTGAGATTTAGGGGTCTTGAGGGTACCCCTAATTATGGTCCCCGACAAATATCTTCGGCTCCAGTAGCTTCGGCATCTGTAGCCTCCGAAGGTGCAACTTCAGTAGTTGTCTAACTTTTAGCAACTGGCGCCTTCGGAGCTGAAGCTCCTGGTGGTGTCTTTTCAATGACCTCTGTCACCGTGATGATTCTTTGCTTCTTTGCTTTAACTGCTTCCCTCGATTTCACGGGCTCCTTTTCCTTCTGAAAAAGCTTCGTCAGTTGTGGCCCTAGTGGACTTAGCTTGACAGGCAAAGATTCAGTCATTACCTTTAAAATTTCCTCTACTTCGGTAGTAGAGGGTGTTGCAGAAGTTCCTTCTTCTTCGTCAATTGCTTTTTGCTTCGGAGACGAAGCTTTTCTCTTCTTCGAAACACCTATTTTCGGCTCAGACTCTGGTTTTTTCTTTTTCGTTTGTTCTTCATCGTCTTTGTTAAGAACATCAGCTACTCTTTTTCTCTTTTGGCCTTCAGCACCCTTATCTAGCCGCTCGTAGTCAGGATATTCAAAACCCAGGGCATCCATTACGCGGTTTAGCCTTCGCTTCGGACGGGTGCCGAAGGCCGCAGTAATCAATTGGTCTTCTTTCTTAGAATAATTTCCAAGTATTTCATTACACCACTTCGATTGTGTCCAGCCACTCTTGGCAAGGTACCTTGAAAAGTTTCTTGAATTTGAAATGGTAGGGCAACCGAACAAGTTCCCCTTTTTTCTTCTTCCCCTCTAGCTTCGGCATTTCCCACTCCTTCAAAGTCGGGAATACTCTTAAGGCCAGAAATTCCTGCACCAAGTCCCTAGTGCCAATATGATCTGCAATGACTCTAAATTCAGCTAGAGCAATTTGACTTGGACTCCCTGGTAACATGTTGCACGGGGGTCGGGTCTCTCCGAAGATCAATTCCAACGGACTCTGGACCAACTTATCTTCATCTTCGTCAACTCTCACGTAGAACCACTCAGATTTCCATCCAGCTGGCCATTTGCTTCGGTAACTGATCACTGGGAACTTTGTAGTCTTACGGTAAATGGTAGCAGCCAAAATTTTCATAAAGACCATCTCCTCTAGCCTTGGTCTGGTAGTGCAGTTCGTGCACTCGGCAGAAACCTTCAGCAAATGGTTCCACCCCCTGGCTTCGGAGAGCCTAGATATAAACATTTAGCCTAACGATAGCGTTAGGGGTTAGCTGATGAAGGTAGACCCCAAATTTTTTCAGCACTTCAGCAATCATCTTGTTCAAAGGGAATCTTAAACCAGCTTTAAAAAGGCTTTTGAAAACCACTACTTCATTCTTTCCCGGCTTCGGGATGGTTTCTTTTCCACCAAAACGAATCAACTCCTTCTTCGCTTCATTAAGATAGCCCAACTTCACCATCTTAGGAAAATCAGCTTCAGAGATGGTGGACTTTCCGAAGTCCAGGTGGCTGGGTTTGCTCGGCACTGCACTGCTATAATCATCTTCGGAATTAGTTTCTTCAGCATCAGCTTGTCCTGCTTCGGCGACAGGAATATCCTCCGATGTTACCAGCCCAGACCGCCTCATTGCTTCGGAAATTGGAACAGTTCCAGTAGCTTTGGCTTCATCTCCTTCACGGTCAATCCTGGCAGGAGAACGCAATCTCGCCATCTGATTATGATTTTTTTTTGAAATTTTTTGAAGTTGTTGACTTTCTCGATTTCTCCGAAGTTCTTTCTCTTGTGACGAAGCAGAAACGAAAGCGGTGCTTCGCTTGAGCACAATGATCAAGCTTCGGCTATGGTTAAATTTTTGAGCACAATAGTACAATAGCAATGAATGTTGTGGTAACTTCACACCGACCCGTCTGTTTATATAACGCCGCAGGTGGGAAGGTAAATCGCCAAGGTCTTCCGCACCGGAAAAACAACCACCCACACTCATTGACCGGTGGGCCACAAGGTCCGCGAAGGTGAATCGCCAGGGCGCGCACAATTGCTGCAAGATGGGGCCACCTCGTGCGTGGATTATTTTTATCGTTTCTCGTCAACGAGCCTAGGGAAGGTGTTTTTTCAGATCTTCGGCATCCCGAAGACTAGAAGATTTTTTCACGGATCAAGCTCGTTACGAAAAACGATCTAGCACCACGAAGGGGCTACTGTTGGGGGTATGCTTCGTAGCCGAAGATCCTAAAAGAGGAAAACACCTTCGGCAAGATCCTTTCAAGAACAACGCCGAAGTTATCACCGATAGAGCTTCGGCACAGTGACAAGTCTCAAGACAAAGGGGGAGAACCGACTTAAAGATCAAATGACTCAAAGACCCATGATGTTTTGTGTCAGTATTGTAATTGATTATAAAGGGGATAAATGTAATTTCACATAGGCTGTGTCCTGTGCCTATAAATAGATGAACAGTGCCCCTGTACTGTTCACGCAATCTTGTAATTGTTGACGCATCACACTGGAATTATTGTTTTCCATCAAGGAGAAGGTATAAATGTACTCAAATGTCATGTTTTAATATTTAGATCGATATAATAAAATATAAGAATAATGTTATCTGCTTCTAACATATGTTTTATACGTTATGCTTCATTTTACATTGTTCTATAAACCTGATCACGAAGGTATGACCTTCGTGATATTTAATCTGCGACCTTCGTCCGAAGTTCATTAAATCCTTGGGGAGATAATGCTTTAGCGGATAAAGGGCATTAACATTTAACATTTTTATGTTGCCTTGTTCTTAATTCATAGCATTTGAGAACAAGTCCCCAACAGTAGCCCAGTTACCCGATGAGTTAGCAGAAGACTTTGAGAAGCTCAATCTAGGACAGTTGCTCATACTGAAGGAATTACCATAGAAGTAGAACCTTCCTTAGAACAAGAAATACGAAAGGTCAGGTTGGTGATGTCAAAATCCAAGAGATCAAAGATATGATAACTAAAGGTAGGGGTCCAGACTTCACAGAGGATGAGCAGGGCACGATATGGTTCAAGAACCGGATTTGTGTTCCTGAGATTTACAGTCTTCATGAAACCATATTGAAGGAAGAACATGACTCAGCCTACTCCATTCATCCGGGCAGTACCAAGATGTACCAGGACTTGAAGCAGAAGTATTGGTGGTATGGACTAAAAAGGGATGTTGCTGCACATGTGGCAGGTTGTGATGTTTGACAGAGGGTAAAAGCCGAGCATCAGAGACCTGCTGGATTACTTCACCCGCTTAAAATACCCAAATGGAAGTGGGAAGAAATTAGCATGTACTTCATTGTTGGTCTACCCCGCGCTCCTGCAGGGTATGACTCTATTTGGGTGATTGTGGACAGACTGACAAAAGTGGCTCGCTTCATTCATGTGAGGACCAATTACACGGGGGCCAAGCTAGCAGAGTTGTATATGGTTCGGATAGTTTGTCTACATGGAGTGCCTAAGAAGATTGTGTCAGACCGAGGATCACAGTTTACTTCTTGGTTTAGGAGAAGTTGCATGAGTGCTTGGACACATAGTTGAATTTTAGCTTGGCCTACCATCCCCAAACTGATGGGCAGACCAAGAGAACTAACCAAGTACTGGAAGATATGCTAAGAGTTTGTGCTCTTAAACATGGTGGCAGTTGGGATAAGAGTTTACCCTATGCAGAGTTCTCTTACAATAACAGCTACCAGGCCAGTTTGAAGATGTCCCCGTTTGAGGCTTGATATGGCAGAAAATGCGGGACCCCTCTATATTGGGATCAAACTAGTGAAAGGCAGTTATTTGGGCCAGAGATTATCCAAGAGGCAGAAGAACAAGTACGGTTGATAAGGGAGAACTTGAGAACTGTGTAGTCAAGACAGAAAAGCTATGCAGATAACCGGAGGAGACTGTTAGAGTTTAAGGAGGGTGATCATGTGTATCTAAAAGTGTCACTGATCCGGGTATGAGAAGGTTTAAAGTTAAAGGGAAGTTGTCCCCTCGCTTTATTGGACCCTTCTTGATCTTAAAGCGAGTTGGGGAAGTTGCCTATCAACTGGAATTACCTGACCATCTTGCGGATGTACATGATGTCTTCCATGTGTCCCAACTGAAGAAGTACCTCAGGGTACCCGAAGAGCAGCTACCTATGGAGGATCTTAGTGCTCAAGATGATCTGACTTATACGGAGTATCCTATCAAGATCCTTAACACTTTGACTTAGGGCAAAGTGATCAAAATGTGCAAAGTACAATGGAGTCATCATGGTGAAGATGAAGCTATTTGGGAGAGAGAAGAAGAGCTACGAGTAGACTTTCCCCGCCTCTTTCCTAGTCCTTCCTAATCTCGAGGACGAGATTCTTTTTAAGGGGTAGGATTTGTAATACCCAACTTTGGAATATAAAGGAGAGGAATAAATCTTTATGTGTAATGCCTTTTGATCCATGAGAATTATTAGGAAACATATTTAAAGTGAATAATTCTTCAATAAAACATGCATCATGTTGGAGTTTATTTGTGTGTGCATTTAATAATAATAACAACACTATTAGTAAAAATATAACAATAAGGAAATTGGATTAAAACCTAAATTGAAAGTAGGGTTTCAAAATGGAAATGGGAAAAGGAGAGAAGAGAAAAGGAGAAAGAGTATAAAATATAAAGGAAATATATATAAATATACCTTCAAAATTGGTACTTCTAACTGTACAATATAATCTGTGAGAAATCTGCAAATCAAAATTTGAATTTAAATATTAGGTTTGAAATTAGCAAAGGGAATTCAAAATAAAACAAAATGGAAAATGGGAAAAGACCTAACCTAAATGGGCCTGCGGCGTCCTATTCTGCCTCGCTAACGAATCCACGCGCAACCACTGGGATGTTGCGGGGACATGCGGACCCCTTTCGTCAAAAGCATGTGAGTCTCCGTGCACCCAACTCTGTAGTAACCGACGGGTGGGTCCACCGAGACTGTGGCAGTCGCGCGCTCGCTCAACCCAGCCTGGCTTTCATGCGCCGTGTCGCTGGTATGTGGCCCCACCTGCTAGGATCTTCCCCGTTCCTCGGTCGAGTCGTTTCAACCACCTCACGCAGGGATCAAAGTCGATAAGGTCCGCATCGACCTAGGAATAAGACCCCCCTAGGTGCCTCCGTGTTCCTCCGATGCCCTGTGATAGAATCTCGTAAACCCCACCACCATAGAGAGAGAGAGAGAGAGCTAGAAGAATGGATCGACGCTGCCGGGGGAAGTCCGTTGCGCTGCCGGTAATCTCCTTCGGTGCGGGTGGTTGTGCCCTCGGTGTGTGGCCGAGAGGGGTCGTCAACGTCCGTGGAGGCTGCCCGTGCCTGTGGTTACAGTCGTGCGCCGGTGTTGTGGAGCAAATTGCTCGCCGAAATGCTAGCTGCATGTAGACCGCTTCTCGCTAAGGGAAGCGATGGTCCGTCCAATACTCATGGTATGCATACCATCACCGTGTTTGCCGTACTTGTGTTCGCGTATTTCTTCAATAGCCCTAGAGTTTAGTGTTGGGAGGGAGCGAATGGCAGGTCGCCAGTGATGTCTCGCCGTGCGTCGAGGGCGATGCCGCTATGTGGGGACATCAGATTGGGGGATGCGAATGCACCATTAGATCCCGTTGGACGGCTAGGATTAGCCCTTGATACCGGTTCAACTGAATTGATATAGGGCGTTAGATCCGGATCGGTCAGGTGCGAGTCGTTCTGGTCATTTTTAAATTAGAGTCGTTGATTCATGATCCGGGGGCTCTCTATGCGTGTCGCTTCGTTTTAAGATATGATCTAATCCTGGCCGCAGGATTCTGATGTGGCGGTCAGATCGCCTCAATACCCCTTTGCGAACACACATTTTCATATGAGACCCCTGGAGATTAGAAAATAGAACCCGCAGTCCACCAAGTGAGCACTCTGAGTCTAGGAGATTTTTATAGGTTAGCCTCGGAACTTTTTGGTAATTTTGTGTGCAGTCCAGAGAACAGAAGAGACAGATAAAATAATATAGAAAATTGATTTTGGATATAAAAATAATTGCATAAACTCATTTAATTCATAGAAAATTCATTTTATATCCTTTTAATCCATTCTAGTGGCATTAATTTGGTTTTAATATTGTTTAACACCTAGTAACTCTGTTTAGCCATGAAGCATAGATTAAAATTATTCACTTGATTTATTCTATACTAAGCACTTAATAACTTCAGAAATTCATAACTCGATAACCGTAATTTCGAATTTAGTGATTCTTGTTCCTACGATCTCGTTATGATGCGTAGAATATTATCATACATTCTGTTCTGCTGTTTGGTGTCATATTAATTTCTGCTATCTTGTGCTTGTTTGTATTGTTGCAAGTAGACGAGCAAGCCACTAAGGATCCAGGTGTTCAACAGGTGGAGACTGCTGAGCAGGAGCTCATTGAAGGCAAGTTGTGCCTTTATCACTTCTATTTACCCAATAATGTTCCCTTTAATCATTATGATCTGCATAGGTTAATTTTGATGTGACCCAATAGGTTACCCTAGTTTGACTATCTATATACCTAGTTTGCCACTGACTTTTGGGTAGTACCTGCTATTGCTTTATGTGGTTTTGGGTATGGAGATACACATTATTCATGATCAGGCTTTTATTAACAGTTTGTTATTTATCATTCATGATAAGATCATATTATTAATTGGAATATGGAGAACCACCTGGGAAAACAGTGCTACCACAAGGGTGGTATGGAACGCCCTAGGCTGACTAATTAGGAAAGCTAGTGGATGACTACCTTACCCGAAAGTGGCAAGGGCAGTAGTGGAGTGGTCAGTGTAGGGAGGTCCTTGGTTTGATTTTGCTACGATGGCAATCGGGCGAGGGATCCTTGCATTGGAGCTTCCTAGAAACTATAGTAGGTTTTCTGAAGCTAGTGGAACTTTGTAAAGGCCTCGTAGTGTTACCCTGCCTCGCTTCCTTGGTAGAGGTGTATGGGAAGTCGTGATCCCTTGATAGATGGGTAACATGACTTGTGGTTAAAGATGTGTAACCTCTGCAGAGTGTAAAACTAGTATATCTGCCATGCTCACGGTCATGAGCGGCTCGGACACTCACATAAATAATTTATGAAATTAAATTCAATTTGTCATTTGCATCGCATTGTGGTTTATTATTAATTTTGATCTATTCTTACTCTGGTTTGGTATTTACTTACATTTAGTAACTGCTAATAAAACTTGACCACTTATTAAAAGCAATGCTCAGCTTTAACCCTTGTTTGTTGATCAACCTTACACTTCACCTGAACTCCTACATTTGGTGATTTCATGCATATTATTGCCCACAACTTGTTGAGCTATGATCTTTTGTGAGCTCACTCTTGCTATATATAAACCCCCCACAGGTGAAGAGCAGGTGGTCCAAGAGGAGCCGCCCTATAATGAGGAGTACAAGTTGATCTAGGTGGCGTCTCCCAGTCAGCTTTATGGCGTCAAGGATGGACGTTTAGTTCACTTTATTATTATTATTATTATTTATTTTTGTAAGACTTCCGCTATGTAATAATGATACTTGTGACATTTATCTCTATACACTTTGTCATTATATGTGATGTTCTTCTTTGGCGCTGTCGGAGAGAAAATCCTCCGGCCGGGTGGCGGAATGCACCCGCCCTAATCCTAAGATCAGGAAGGGGACTAAGCGGTTTGCCTGTTATGTGGATTTGGGAATGAACACAAGAGCACACGAGGGATTATAGTGGTTCAGGCCACCAGAGCGTAATACCCTACCTCTACTGAGTGTATGTTGTATTGAGTATGTAAGCCTGTGTCAAAAACCTTGTCCCTGTAACGTTGTGTGCCTTCCCTTTTATAGCTTAAGGGAGGCACATACAAGGGTGCTAAGCCCCGACATGCGGGCCCAGGAGCAGAATGGATGGAATACATTATGTGGATAATTAATACTAATAACACCTGAGTAATCACCGAGCGCCATGATGGCCGCAGTCAATGCAGTATTGACAGGTGGCGACCGTTTTCTTAGTAATGTGCGAGTAATGATGAGTAATAGGGAAGGCACACCGCCTGCCACTGGAATGGACAAGCGCTCGTCTTATCCGCAATAAATGCAGGGGCGATGTAGCCCAGAGGCTTTACGCCAGGCTCCGTCTGTTGGCTTACGTCACGCGCAGTAGGCCACGTGGCAGCATCGGGTCTCCGCCTGGGTGGGGAGCAGAAGTGTATACGATAAGGTCCGGACACGTGTCGGCACCGGACCCCCGCCTGGGCCTTGTCTAAGGCTTGGGTATGCTCTGTCCTAGAATCCTGGGACCCTGCTGTGAGCAGCCCGGTCCCCACACAGAGGGGTCCGGATCCCATCCTAGGGGTCCGGTTTGCACATGTGGAGGTCCTGGACCATACTCGAAGGCCCAGACTATATATACAGGGGTCCGGTACCTTTCCATGGGGGTCCGGACCTACCCACTTGAGGTGCCTCAATGTCAGGTTCTCTGGACACGTGGCGGCACCGGACCTGCCCATGTGGTGGGGTCAGGTATTGTTGCTGGCCCAGAGCAGTCACCCGAGGCTTGGGCGAGTCATGGTCTGGTCCCACATACAGGTCTTTTACCACGCGACCAAGGATAGCCGTGTGGGTACTGTGCCTTTATACGGCAGTAAGGGGTACCCCTGTTCTAGGGTACTGACAGTGGCCCCCGGGCCCACCTCAGGGGAGGATGCGAGCCTGTAGGTGGGGCCAAAGCTTGTTCCTTGCCTCAATATGGCCTGAGCGGTGATTGGGGCGCCATCTTAGCACGCCTGCTGACGTGCCGCATTAATTCAGCGCATCTGTCAACGCACGCGCTGTCAATCCGCCTTCAATCACGTCAACTGCCATATCTGTCCCCGCCTTCGACTGACCCACGGCCCCCACGTCTGGCGGTTTCGTCGGGCCATGCGCGGGGCGCCTCGTTGCCGCCGCCTTGGTTAAAAATATCCTTCCGCAGCGGCCCCGAGGCGGCGCGCGATCGTGTGCAGCGGTTCGCTCCCCACACGGCGGTTTGCTCTTTTTGCACTCGAAGACTAGCACACCAGCTGCATGACTTGTGGACCCGGGCCCCCATGTCCACGACGGGGCTACCTGGGTGCCAGGTGCGCGTCGGACGGGATTCCTTGCAGTGTTTCAGGGCACGAGCGGGAGAGTTTTCCTAGAAAAGGGATTCACCCTGCGTGCAGCAGTTACCCTTTCGCATTCTCTCCCAATCGCTTGCGCCCCTTTGCCTTCGTGCTTCTTCGCTCCACGCCCGCACCACCGACTGTGCCCTTTTGCCTTCACGCTCCTCAGTTCCATGCCCGCGCCACCGCGCACGCCATGGCTTCGCTCGGTCACCCCGACCGCATCCAGTCTGAGGCGGCGCTCAACCTGGTGCATGGCCTGCTCGGGTGGAGTGCGCCAGGGCTTGCCGGAAGGATTCGCACCGGCGCGGCTCCCCTCGGCGACGTTGCCGTCAGGGAGTTCGTGCTATTCGTCTCCTACATCTCCTGCGAGTTGGCGCTGCCGATGTTGCCTTCCTTCCTGCTGCTGTTGGAGGAGTTTGGGCTCTAGCTTCAGCACCTTATGCCCCACTCTATCCTCCAAGCGACCATCTTTGTCCACCTCTGCGAGATGTTCGTAGGGGTGGCCCCCTGCACTTCCCTCTTCTGCCACTTCTTCGTGTTGGTCAAGTCTGGGAAGGCTAGGGACCATCTTGGTGCCTACTACTTTCAGACGAGGCTGGATTCAGCCATAGCCTACATCTCCACCTTAGGCGGTGCAAGGTGGGAAAACTGGCATGGCGACTGGGTGATCGCCAGCATCGAGGCCAACGACCGCCTCGTCCTGCCGAGCAACGGGCCATCCCTCGACTGCAAGCATTGGAGGACCAAGCCATCGCTTTTGCCAGAGCTCCTGCCCGTACTGGACAGGATCAAGACCTTGGCAATCGGTGGTCTGACCTCCATGCATGTGGTCGGCGACTTCTTGAAGCGCCGGGTCATGCCGCTACAGAAGAGGCTGCGCCTATGTTGCTGGTTCACTGGCCCGAATGATATCGGCAGGATCCAGCATGGGTCGGATACCGATCTGTCCTGGGAGGAGCTGGAACTCCTGGTGAAGGGGAATACTGGTGAGTCCTTTACCCTGAATCCTTGATACTCCCCTAGGACATCCCGGCACTCTGTGATGATCCAGGGCTGCGAACGGCGGTCCTGGCCACGCTGCCGACCCTCGACGACAGCGGTGTGGCGGTTCGTTAGACCGGCGATCGGGACCCCCTCCATGGGATCTAGATCCCTGGTGTACTAGCTGGGGGTCCCCAGCCTGTCGGTCCGACCCCTTGTGCCGGTCCTGCCGTGGCCCCTAGCCCCTTAGACAAGGGCAATGGGGCTGCAAGCTGCGCCTCCGCCCTAGGTAGGTCCGGGGGTTCGGAGGAGGAGAGGCGACGTAGGCTGTGTCACGCTGATGGGTCGCTCATTTCAGAGCCCTCCTAGAAGTGTTAGAGGACCGCAGGCGGGATCGAGGGGGCCAACTCTCAGGCCCTCGGCATGTAGATGCGCGTCAGCCCTCCGGTCCCGCCGCCACCACCATCATCCGAGGCTGATCACCCCCGGGAGCACCAGCAGCAGCAACAACAGCAACAACCACCGCCAGCACAGCAACAGTAGGAGCGGCGGTCGTCCCGCTTCCCGGGTCGCTAGAAAGTCCAGGGCCCCAAGTAAGTGTAGCCCCTTTTTTCCACGAGTCTAGTTATCATGCCGACGGGTCTTAACCCATCCTTTGTTTGCCAGGGCTTCCTCCCCCTCTGCTCCCAAGGTCGCGCCTCCTCCACCAGATACCAGGCCCATTGGTGGGTCTGGCTCTCAGCAGCAGGAATCTGCTGAGAGTGGTGTCGGCGGAGCGCACCCAGCTGCCGCCGAGACAGCGCCACTGGTCTCCCATGTCCCAACTGGGGGTCCGGCTGTGGCGGCACCAACGTCAGGCGACGCCACGGCGGCGACGGAGGTGCCAGCTGGGGGACCTATGCCCGCTCCTAACACCAGGGGTGACCTAGGAGGCGTGTCCAGCTCCGTCCCTCCGCCTGCTCCGGAGGAGATGGAATTGATTTTTGGGCGGCGGCTCCGGTCAGGTGCCGAGCTAGACGCGGCGCCAATCCCCCTTCCCCAGGTGCTGTCTCGCACCCACCAAGTCCTCAATGAAACCGAGGCAGCCATCCGGCGGGAATGGGAGGTGCCGGAATCTGAGCACCAACTGGAATCTGAGCACCAGCGCCTCAGCGACTGGCACACCCAGCTAGAGGAGCGCACCAAGGCGGCGTCCCGCCAGTTCGCCTCTGAGCGGTCCGAACTCACGCGGGACTACAACGAGTACAAAAGGGACCTCCAGAAGGTGTTCGCCAGGGAGCTGGAGGTGTCCCGACGGGAGAAGAAGGTGGCCAAGAGGGAGGAGGCCCTGAGCTAGAGGGAGGCCCTCACAACAGAGCTCCGGGCGAAGCTGAATGCCCTGGACCAGACCCTAGAGGCCCAGTGGGTCCAGCAAGTGGAGGCCATAGAAAGGATGTAAAAATGGCAGTAAGAGCTGGAGGACAAGGCCAGCGACATTGCCCTCACCGAGGAGAACCTCAAGGAGAAGGATACGCCCCTCACTAGGCGGGAGACGAACCTTGCTAGGCGGGAGAAGGATCTCGCCTTCAGGGAGGAAATGCTTGAAAGGCGGGGCATGTTGCTGGCTGAGCATGAGCTAGAGGCAGAGGAGAAGGAGCGGAAGCTGGAGGAGCGGATCCGCCGGTTCAAAGCGGCGCAGGCAACGCCGGGTCCCCAGGTGACAGAGGCCACCAAGAAGGCCCTAGAAGATCTCCAGGCAGAACACTACGCTAGGGTCCAGCGGATAGCTGAGTGGGCCGACGAGGCAAGCATGGCGCTGGTGCCACTAGGGATGAGTCCCATCCTAGTGTCAGAGCTGCCAGCATCGATCTCCGACGCCCTCCCGGTGCTAGACTCCGCCGTTGAACACCTTCGTCGCCTAGACCAGATCCTCGGCGCCCGCCTAGAGGCAGATGGCAGCAGGCTCTGCCGAGCGGTGGTGGATTACGTGCTGACGTGCTTCCGGAGCCATGACCCGGCCATGTCCTTGGCGCCGGTGCTCGATGGTCCGGTGGCCGCCACAGAAGACGCTGCCCGGGAGAGCGTCCAAGACGCCGTGGAGACGGTGGCTGCGTGCTTCCTGCGCGACCATACCGATGCCAAGTAGCTCATACCTATAGATATAAGGCTAGGGTTCCGCTTGAAGGCGAATGTAATAATCTTTGGACACATAACATACTTTTGAGAACCGTTAATTTAACAGCACTTATCTGTATGCCATTTGTCCTTGCTGTGTGTAGCGTTACCAACTTTTCCCTGGTACTTGGCCCCCCTGGGATGTAGGCTCAACGTGTCGAGGCTAGATACCAGCATACCGAAGAAAGAATTGGTGACCCAGCCCCCAGGAGGTAGTCTCGACTGGGACCTGGACCTGTACACAGCTTTGACTAGGAAGTTTTAGTAGCGCACCCATAGGACCCACCAACTGGTATCTTTCATCCTTTGATTCATGTAATAGGACCTACAGAATATAGCCTCAGAAGCCAAGCCGTATGCCTGGACCCCCTGGATCACAGCTCCAAATACTAGGACACCCATCGCAGAGTGGTGGAGCGTGCAGGCTTAGGGTACGGAACCAGGCTAAGCGGCTAAACAGCTCTGGACCACCCCAGGAGACGAGTGTCCATTCTCTAGAACCGAACCCTAGGTTGCCGGACCCATAGGACTATAGTTCCAAATACTAGGATACCTATCACAGAGTGGTGGAGCGTGCAGGCTTAGGGTACAGAACCAAGCTAAGCGGCTACATAGCTCCGGACCACCCCAGGGAATGAGCGCCCATTCTCTAGAACTAGCCCCCAGGCTGCCGGACCCCCCTGCCATTGTAGAGGGGTCCTAAACTGCAAGCCTGGCTACTCAATTCGGATGTCATCATACCAGCAAGGGTGGGAAACTATATGGGTGGGTTAGATAAAAAATAATGGTTGTAAACTGAAGTAGAATAAAACCATCACAAAAGCAAATCTGGGGGTTAATCTTTTCCTTATAACTTGATATACATGAGTGTAGGCCAATAGCCCGGGTTTATGAGGGCAGACCTCACCGGGTTGACGTACATATATGCGCAACCTAGTTACAAAGGAAGAAAACTAAATTCCCCTGTTTTGCTTTTATGGGTAAAACTTACGGAGATGCTCTATATTCGAGGGATTGGGAAGAGGCACTCCTTCAGTTGTGGCAAGGTGGACATACCCGGGTTGGCATATTTCCGTCACCTTGAAGGGTCCCTCCCAGCTGGGGGAGAGTTTGTGGAGCCCTTCTCAGTTCAGTACTCGCCTTAGGACTAGGTCCCCGACCCTGAGCTCCCCACTACGCACGAACTGTTGGTGGTAGCGCCTGAGCGCTTGGTTGTACCATGCATTTCGAATCGCCACTCGCCATCTACGCTCGTCGATGAAGTCCACGTCCTCATGCCGTAGCTGTTCTTGCATAGACTCATCGAAAGACTGGACCCGTGGGGAGCTCATAATGATTTCCGGGGGAAGGCAGGCTTCGGCCCCGTAGACCAGGAAGAATGGGGTCTCCCCGGTAGCAACTCTGGGTGTGGTCCGGTTCCCCCATAGCACGGACGAAAGCTCGTTGACCCAATTTGCACCATGCTTTTTCAAGCAGTCATAGGTGCGTGTCTTGAGTCCCCTGAGGATTTCTGCGTTTGCCCTCTCCACCTGGCCGTTGCTCTTGGGATGGGCTACAGACGCAAAGCAGAGCTAGGTGCCGATGCCCTCGCAATACTCCTGGAAGAGCCGACTTGTAAACTGGGTCCTGTTGTCCGTAATGATACGACTTGGGACCTCAAATCTACAGACAATCGACCTGAGGAAGGCAACAGCAGCACCCTGGGTGATATTGACCACAGGGGTGGCCTCTGGCCACTTTGTGAACTTGTCAATAGCAACGAAGAGGAAATGGTACCCACCAACGGCCCTAGGGAATGGTCCCAAAATATCCACCCCCCATACGACGAATGGCCTGGAGGGTGGAATCATCTATAGAGCCTGAGCCGGTGTGTGTATCTGCTTTGCATGGAACTGGCATGCTTTGCAGGACTTTACCAACTCAGCTGCGTCTTGGAGGGCGGTTGGCCAGTAAAACCCAAGCCGGAAGGCTTTACCGACCAGCGTGCGGGATGATGAATGACTTCCGCACTCACCTCCATGGATCTCCGTGAGCAACTCACGGCCCTCCTTCTGGGAGATGCACCGCATGAGAATGCCATTGGCACCACGGTGGTAGAGATCCCCTTCCACCACCGCGTATCGCTTAGCCAACCGCACTATGCGTTTTGCGGACACATGATCTTCAGGAAGGATATTTTCCTTCAGGTAGTCCTGGATCTCGAAGATCCATGCATCGGGACCACTCTAAGACACTGGCTATGGCACTAAGGGGTTGGCAGGGTCCCCTGTAGCACACACAATCCTTGGTGGGTTCTGCGGACGTAACGCCACCGGGATCGCTAGCTTCGAGGTGCTAGTCTCACCCCCTTCGCCTAGTTCGGCAGGTTGGGCGGTAGGCCTCAGCAACCGCCTTTCAAAGACGCCCTGAGGCACAGGTGCCCAAGTTGATGCCATCATGGAGAGTTCATCTGCCGCTGAGTTGTTAGCCCGAGGAACATGTTGCAGTTCCAGGGCCATGAAGTCCTTCTCCAGCTTCCTTACGTGGAGGAGGTAAGCTATGAGCCTGGGCTCGTTGCAGCTACATTCCCCGCGGACCTATTTGATGATCAGCTGGGAGTCCCCCTTCATGAGGAGCTGGCGGATCCCTAAGGAAAGGGCCGCAGACAAGCCGAAGATAAGTGCCTCGTACTCTGCCATGTTGTTGGTGGCCTTGAACTCGAGGTGCACCATGTACTTGACTTGATCTCCACTTGGGTCGACGAGGACCACCCTAGCACCGCCACCTTGCTGGCGGACAGACCTGTCGAAGAAGAGTGTCCAGTGGGGCTCGGTGAAGACCGGGACCCTGGGCTCCACAGGTGTAGGGTCCAAATCGGCATCTGAACCCCTTGGAGCACTCGGGGAAGGGGTCCACTCCACGATGAAGTCAGCTAGGACTTAGCTCTTGATAGCGTGGCGAGGCTAGAAATCCAGTTGGAACTCAGCGAGCTCCACAGCCCACTTGGCGATGTTGCCTATGGCGTTAGAGTTGTGGAGGATGGCCCTTAACGGGAAGGAGGTCATTACCACAACCCTGTGTGCCTAGAAATAGTGGCGTAGCTTCCTGAATGCAACAAGCACAGCATAGAGAAGCTTGTGCGTCTCGAGGTACCTGGCCTTTGCTTCATGGAGGACCTCGCTGACGTAGTAGACCGGCTTCTGTATGGTTCGGACCCCTACGGGTGGTCCCAGGCCCTCAAGGTCTATGGTGGTCGGACCACCACCTTCTCCTAGGGGAACTTTCTGACTCCCCTAGGGATGTTGAGCTGTCCTTTCGACGACCAGCACCATGCTTACCGCCACTGCAGCCGCTGCAATGTACAAGTACAACGGCTCCCCTGGCTTCGGAGCTACTAGTATTGGTAGGGACACAAGGTGCTGCTTCAATTCTTGGAAGGCTTGCTCTGCCTCCTTAGTCCAAGAGATTGGGTTGGACTTCCGTAGGAGCTTGAAGAAGGGTAGCGCCCTCTCAGCCAGCCGTGATATGAAGCGGCTAAGGGCGGGCAGGGACCCCGTAAGCTTCTGGACGTCCTTGATCTGGGCCAGAGGCCTCATTGCCTCAATTGCCCTGATCTTCTCCGAGTTTGCTTCAATGCCCTGGTGCGAAACCAGGAATCCCAGCAACTTTCCTGTGGAGACACCAAAGACGCACTTGTCCGGGTTCAACTTCATGCGTGTTGCCCGCAGCTTGTCAAAGACTAGGGTCAAGTCTTCCACTAGAGTTGACCCTCTCTTAGTCTTGACTACAATGTCATCGACATATATCTCTATCCTGTCCCTAATCAGGCCCCCGAAGGTCTTACTCATTGCCAGTACAAATGTCGGCAAGGTGTTTCTCAGACCGTAGGGCATTACAACATAGCAGTAAAGCCCATCCACTGTTACAAAAGTGGTATGCTTCCTATCTTCCCTAGCCATCTGAATCTGGTGGAAACCAGAGTAAGCATCTAGAAAGGACAAGAGGTCGCACCCAGAGGTGGAATCCACGATTTGATCTATGCATGGAAGTGGATACGGGTCCTTGGGACAAGCCTTATTAAGACTGGTGTAGTCGATGCACATCTGAAGCTTCCCGTTTGCCTTTAGAACAATGACTGGGTTGGCCAGCCACACTGGGTGATGGACCTCTTCGATGAAGCCAGCGTTTAGCAGCTTCCGGACCTCCTCATGGATGAAGTCCTGCCACTCAACGGACTGTCTCCAAGGCTTCTAACTCACCGGTTTGGCATTAGAGTGGATCTTCAGATGGTGCTCAATCACCTCCCTAGGGATCCCAGGCATCTGTGATGGTTCCCATGTGAAAACATCGACATTTGCCCAGAGGAAGGCGATGAGCGTGAGTTCCTATTTCTCCTCCAGATTGCCCGCGATGCGGATGGTCTGGGAAGAATCCGCGCCGACCTGGATGGTCTTGACAGGACCGCCGTCTGCTCCGGATGGCTACACCTTTGGCACCTTGGTAGGCGCCTTGGTACCGGAAGTCGAGGGGTCCCTCCCTCCATCATCCGGGCGAGCAGTTTTCGCCGTCAGGGCGTGTAGCTTCTCGACAGCCACCAGCACAACAGCGCGGTCGCCCCGCACGGTGAGGACCCCAGCCGGGGACGACATCTTGAGGACCAAATACCCATAATGGGCAATGGCCATGAACCGGTACAGGGCTGGCCTGCTAATGATGGCATTGAAGGGGAGGTTAACCTCCACGACGTCGAACTGGACATTCTCTGTGCGGAAGTTTTCCTCGGTCCCGAACGTAACCGGGAGTGCGATGCTCCCAAGGGGATACACCGGTTGTGGGCCCACTCCAGAGAATGGAAAGAGGGTCCCAGCAGGGACCCAAGATCTGCAGCTGCTTGAACGCAGCATGGCTGATGACATTGAGCCTAGCCCCACCGTCAATCAGAACATGGTGCAGCCACATGTTGGCGATGACAGGGGCGATGATGAGCAGTAGTATACCGGCCCCTGCCATGTTTTTGGGGCAGTCGGATGCCCCGAAGGAGATAGTGGTGCTCCTCCACCGCTGATGTGGAGCAGCCTTCGGGACCCGCGGGACCACCGAAAGGACCTCTCGACGCAGGGACTTGAAGTTCCAGCGGGAGGTGAGCTCCTAGCTCCCACCGTACATCATGTACAGCTTCTTGCGGCGGTCGCTGTCACCACCAGAGTCGGAGTCTCCAGTGAAAACATCCTTGAGGACCCCCTCAGGTGACTGATACCCGAGGTCCCGTTCTCCCGTGACCGCGTCACCTTCGTCAACCTTCTCTTTGCCAGGCCAGCGACGAGGTGGCAAGCCATCCCTGGAGGCCTAATCACGCCACTTGCTGACGCGCTTCGCGAGCTTGATGATCTCGTGGCACTTTGAGGCGCTGTGGCGGCTGTTAGGGTGCACAGGGCATGAGCCACTGTTGCCTCCCTGTGGCCGTGGGCGCTTGTTGCGCTCGTTCTGGCCCCCAGTCGCAGCTGCGGCGACCATAGCAGCAGATTGCGGCCTATCATGGCCACAGTTCTTCTTCTTCTACTTGCTACCGCCCTAGGTAGCGGGACCCGAGCCACCCGTTTGGGTAACCCCGATCTATGGTGCCGAGTGCCATGCACGGCCCTCAGCAGCTCTAGCACATTTGTCGGCCAGAGTGAAGAGCGTGGTGACTGTCTCCACGTCATGCATCGCCAGCTTCTCCAACATATTCTCATCATGTACCCCCTGTCAGAAAGCAGTGATGATGGAGGCATCAGAGACATGAGGTATGGTCCCGCATACCTTAGTGAAATGGGTGATGAAGGCTCGGAGAGTCTCCCCAAGTTCTTGTCTTATGGCATGGAGATGAGCCTCCACTCCATGTTGCTGATAAGCACTGGTAAAGTTCGCTATGAACCGTGTACAGATCTCTTCCTAGGAGTAGACGGACCTCGGGGTCAGGTTCATGAGCCAGGTCCGAGCTAGCCCGGTCAAGGCTAATGGAAATAGCTCGCCATCACAGCAGTGTTTCCCCCAGCTACCGTAATGGCGGTAACGTAAACCTGCAAAAATTCCGATGGGTTTGACGTACCGTCGTACTTCTCTAGCAGGTGTGGCCGAAACTTAGATGGCCAAGTCACTACACGAAGGTGATCCGCTAGCGCGGCATAGCCCATGCCGACCAATGGGACACCCGTGTGGGTCCGGGCACCCCTTGGAGTTTGTGGCGCGACTGGAGCGAAGTCCTGGTCGAGGTTGCGACCCTCGAAGTTTAGCCGGCGCTCACGCGCCCTCTCCAGAGAGACTCGTGCGTCCTCACCCGCACGCCTACGGTTGAGTTCTGCCCGTAGGTCATCATGTCTCTCCAGAGAAATTGGGGCATCCTCACCCACAAGCTGGCGGTTGAGCTCCTCCCGCAGGTCCTCAATCGGTGCAGCCTTCACCGAGGGTGAGCACACTGACGCTGATGCCTCATGTTGACGCCGGAATGACCGAGGCCTGGGCCTGGCCAAGCCGGAATGCGCCATGCCGAGGAGACGGTCAACATCGTCACGCCACGGCTTCATGGCCCCCGGCGAGGCCGTGCAGCTCGGAAGGTGGCGCAACAACTCCCTGGCTACAGACAGCGCCCCAGAAGCAGCCCTTGATGGAGCCCGGGATGTCTGCGCGGGAGAGTGCTGCCACACAGCGTGCACAACAGCAGCACTAGGCGCAGGGCGATTGGAGCCCCGTGGCATGGAAGACGCAGCCTCTTCCTCCATCAGTAAGTCCTCAGGAGTCAAGCCGCGGTGCTCGACGATCTGGACCATCGTGTCGGGCAGGAAAACAGGCAAAAACCTAATGCCAAAGCCCCTACCTGGCGCGTCAAATGTCGGAGAGAAAATCCTCCGGCCGGGTGGTGGAATGCACCCGCCCTAATCCTAAGATGAGGAAGGGGCCTAAGCGGTTTGCCTGTTATGTGGATTTGGGAATGAACACAAGAGCACACGAGGGATTATAGTGGTTCAGGCCGCCGGAGCGTAATACCCTACCTCCACTGAGTGTATGTTGTATTGAGTATGTAAGCCTGTGTCAAAAACCTTGTCAATGTAACGTTGTGTGCCTTCCCTTTTATAGCTTAAGGGAGGCACATATAAGGGTGCTGAGCCCCGACATGCGGGCTCAGGAGCATAATGGATGGAATACATTATGTGGATAATTAATACTAATAACACTTGAGTAATCACCGGGCGCCATGATGGCCACAGTCCATGCAGTATTGACAGGCGACGACCGTTTTCTTGGTAACGTCCGAGTAATGATGAGTAATAGCGCAGCCCACGCAACATGGACCAGGCACACCGCCTGCCACTGGAATGGACAGGCGCTCATCTTATCTGCAATAAATGCAGGGGCGGTGTAGCCCAGAGGCTCTACACCAGGCTCCGTCCGTTAGCTTACGTCACGCGCAGTAGGCCATGTGGCAGCATCGAGTCTCCGCCAGGGCGGGGAGCACAAGTGTATATGATAAGGTCTGGACACGTGTCGGCACCGGACCCCGCCTGGGCCTTGTCTAAGGCTTGGGTATGCTCTGTCCTAGAATCCCGGGACCTGCTGTGAGCGGCCCGGTCTCCACACAGAGGGGTCCGGATCCCATCCTAGGGGTCCGGTTTGCACACATGAAGGTCATGGACCATACACGGAGGCCCGGACTATATATACAGGGGTCCGATACCTTTCCATGGGGGTCCGGACCTACCCACTGGAGGTGCCTCAGTGTCAGGTTCTCTGGACACATGGCGGCACCGGACCTACCCATTTGGTGGGGTCAGGTATTGTTGCTGGCCCAGAGCAGTCGCCCGAGGCTTGGGCGAGTCATGGTCTGGTCCCACATACAGGTCTTTTACCATGCGACCAAGGATAGCCGCGTGGGTACTGTGCCTTTATATGGCATTAAGGGGTACCCCTGTTCTAGGGTACCAACAGGCGCACATATGAGACGCATCCGACTTTATCCCTTAAATTCGGGTGTGACATCTTGTGTTTGCCCCCAACATATTTGGCAACTACTTTGCCTGAATTGTTAGACAACACAAAAGATGCATCAAAAGTTTTAAATGAAATGCTATGTTCATTTGATGCATTGATAATTTTATTTTTAGGCATTTTGATATGAGTTGAATGCCTAGAGCTAGAAGCCTCATTACTTATACATATAAGCATGATGAGAAATAGTATGAGATTTTCTAGCATGAATTTTCCTAATTTTATGCTCAGGATAGTTCTTAGGATATAAAATGTAACCCTCTCTATCCTGAATCATGGGAGCCTTACCCTTAACAAAATTAGATAGTCTGTTCTTTAGGGCATTAAGTTTGGTGTTGCTTTGACTCCCTTGTTGGAAGCCAATTCCATCCTTAACGCCAGGGCGTCTCCCATTATAGAGCATGCTACGAGCAAATGTAAATTTTTCATTCTCAAGCTCATGCTCAACAATTTTAGCATTTAATTTAGTTATGTGATTATTTTATTCTTTAATCATAGTAAGGTGATCATTTATAGCATCAATATTAACATCTCTACATCTAGTGCAAATGATGACATGTTCAACAGTAGATGTAGAAACATTGCAAGCATTCAATTCTTCTATCTTAGCATTTAGACTTGCATTTTTAGTTCTAAGACAGGAAATTGAATAATTGCAAATATCAAGCTGTTTAGATAAATTTTCACGTTTTTCTACCTCTAGAGCATAAGCATTTTTCAACTTAACAAATTTTTTATTTTCCTTAACGAGCAAGTCCTCATGGTATTCCAAGAGATTATCCTTCTCGTTAATGGATTCTATCAATTCATTTAACTTTTTCTTTTGGTCCTTGGTGAGGTTTGCAAAAAGAGAAGTTAAATCATCTTCATTATCACTAGAGCTACCCTCATCATCGGGAGTAGTATATTTGGGGGTATCTCTATAATGTACCATGTTCTTTTTGCCGTCCTTAGCCATGAGGCATTTGTGGCCGACGTTGGGGAAGAGAAGGCCCTTGTTGATGGTGATGTTGGCATCGTCCTCGTTGGTAAAGCCTCCTTTTATAAGCACTTACTTGGCCCATGCGAGTCGATTTCAAGATGTCAACTTTGACTATCTTTCTCTTCTTACTTTACTTATCCCTTACATTACTTTACCTAGTAACTTTGAAATAGGCATATCTTGTCTACCTTCCATATACCCTAGCATTTCTACTAGTTGTTTTCTTGCATATATCCAACCTGAAATACCATTGCTTCTTGTAGGTTTTTACTTCTACTTTCTTGACTATAATTACCTATACTTGCCATCCTGTCTTTCTATTCCTTTTGAAAGTAAACTTTTGACCCTTCAAAGCTATGAAAAGACCTATTATGTATAGAGCTTGACATACCAACTACTATAGTCGATGGAGCTCTCGTCGGAGTCCCATTCCCACCCCATGTGCGCCTCACCACCCTTCTTCTTGTAGTATCTTTTCTTTTCCATCTTCTTCTTCCCTTTCTTGTCGTCGTCCCTATCACTGTCACTTGTATATGGACATTTAGTAATGTGGTGACCGGACTTACCACACCTATACCAAACCCTTTTGGAGTGAGGTTTGTAGTCCTTCCCCTTCCTTTGCTTGAGGATTTGCCGGAAGCTCTTGATGATAAGAGCCATCTCCTCATTGTGAAGCTTGGAGGCATCGATTGGAAGTCTACTTGGTGTAGACTCCTCCTTCTTCTCTTCTGTTGCTTTGAATGCAACGGGTTGCACCTCGGGTGTGGAGGTGGCGCCTTGCTCCAAGTTAACAATATGTTTGTAGTCTTTGATCATAAGTTCAAAGCTCACAAACTTTCCAATTACTTCCTCAGGGGACATCTATTTATATCTAGGATCTCCACAAATTAATTGAACTTGAGTAGGATTACGGAAAACAAGAGATCTTAGAATAACCTTGACCATTTCATGGTCATCCCACTTGGTGCTCCCGAGGTTGCGGACTTGGTTGATCGTCGCCTTGAGGTGTTGTACATTGCTTGTGGCTCCTCTCCTTTGTTGAGGACGAATCGTCCAATCTCTCCTTCGATCGTTTCACGCTTGGTGATTTTGGTCACCTTGTCCCCTTCATGTGCCATCTTGAGGACATCCCAAATTTCTTTAGCATTTTTAACCCTTGCACCTTATTATACTCCTCTCGACACAAGGAGGCAAGGATTATAGAAGTTGCTTGGGAATTAAAATGCCTTATTTGGGCGGCCTCATCGGAGTCGTAGTCCTCGTCGCCCACTTGTGGTGCCTGCACTCCAAACTCAACAATACCCCATATGCTTTCGCGGAGTGAAGTTAGATGATGCCTCATTTTATCACTCCACATACAATAATCTTCATCATCAAAATATGATGGTTTGCCTAGGGGTACCGAAAGTAAAGGAGCGCATTTAGGAATGCGAGGATAACGAAGCGGCATCTTACTATACTTCTTATGCTCTTGGTGCTTCGAAGTGGTAGACTCGGCGCCAGACGTGGAAGGTGATGAAGAGTTGGTCTCGTAGTAGACTACCTTCTTAATTTTCTTTTTCTTATTGTCACCCTTCCTATGTGACTTGATGGAGGAAGCAGATTCCTCCTTGTGCT
Source organism: Zea luxurians (assembly GCA_029449295.1). Lineage (NCBI taxonomy): Eukaryota > Viridiplantae > Streptophyta > Magnoliopsida > Poales > Poaceae > Zea > Zea luxurians. Next base: position 80,717,545 of record JAOPSE010000011.1, read on the forward strand.
TGTCGTCGACCTCCTTTAACAGAGTTCGTTCATCGTCCTTCCTTCCCGAGCCTTCGGGCTTTACGCTGGTGACCATCTCCCTCTTGGCGTGTTCTCCCGACATCACTTCGAGTTGTTAGATTCCAATGAAGCACCGGGCTCTGATACCAATTGAAAGTCTCCTAGAGGGGGTGAATAGGCAAAACCTGAAAATTATAAACTTTGAACACGCACTATACCCAGGATTAGTGTTAGAAATAATTCAGAGTGTGAAAGATAAGTTTTCTTGCAATGAGTTGCTCAATCAATGTGGATAACTTTGGGAGCAAACTCAAAACGATGTGAACAAGAGAAATTTAGAGAGAGAGGAGATGGGAGAAACAGATTGAATGGTGAAGATTAATACAAGTGGACACGTCGATTTGTTTCCCGAGGTTCAGTTCCAAAGAACCTACTCCCCGTTGAGGAGGCCACAAAGGTCGGGTCTATTTCAACCCTTTCCCTCTCTCAATTGGCCACTTAGACCGGTCGAGTGCTTTTTCTCAATCTCACGGGTCACTAAGACCCCGCAAGGATCACCACACAATTAGGTGTCTCTTGCAAACTTTACAAAACACTTAGAGAGTTTAGAGAGAGATGAAGAAAGCACGATTAAGAAAACCAAGCAACAAGAGCAACAAATGAAACCCAAATCACACTCTCTCAAGTCACTAATCACTAATGATCACTTGTCTCATTTGTGGAACTTGGAGAGATTGGAAGCTTTGAATGTGTCTTGGAATGGATTGCTAGGTCTTGTATTGAATGTGTATGAGTGGAGTGTTTTTTATGAATGGAGGTGGTTGGGGTTGTATTTATAGCCTCCAACCACTTCCTAGCCATTGCTCCTTTTCTACCAACCACGAACAATCCGTGCCCCCTGTCCGGACGATCTGCCCCTGCACATCAACAACTGAAATCACAACGGTCAGCAGTAACGGCTATAACACATTTAATGTGTCGTCAGATGTCAGATAAAGTAGTCGCGGATGGTCCAGCCGTGCACCCCGGACGGTCCGCTAGGATGCTAAAAATGCATTTTACCGAACATGTCACCTTTGGGTTTTCTAGTTTTCAACGACCGAACGGTCCACGCCTGAGGCTGGACGGTACGTGCTTGGTCTCGGACGGTGCTTGCTTCTCCTTCGGACGGTCCGTAGTGTTAACGTATGTTTATGCAGTGTTCCTGTCTGAGGCTCACCTTGGTGTCGTGGACGGTCCACCACAAGGGCCCTAACGGTCCACGCATAGGTGTTTTTTTCCAAAAAGCTTCTTATGTCCGGAATAATCTACGGTATTCCGGACAGTCAACTTATAATAGTTGTAGATGAACTTATGCACCTGAGAAATGACCAACTAGGCAAACTAGTTAGTCCATATGTTTTTGATGGTTGTCAGACACCAAAATCGATTATAGGAAATGTTGAGGCCATTTCCCTTTCAATCTCCCCCTTTTTGGTGATTGACGCCAACACAAACCAAATAAAATACAAGGTGTAAGAATGTAACTTAGTTTGCATCCTTCATTCCAAACTTCTTGAGTATGTCTTGTGTGTACTTCATTTGGCTGATGACGGTGCCTTCTTGGAGTTGCTTGATTTGAAACCCAAGAAAATACTTCAACTCCCCCATCATGGACATCTCAATTTTTTGCACCATGATCATACTAAATTCTTCACAAGATGACTTGTTAGTAGACCCAAAGATAATATCATCAACATAGATTTGGTATATAAACAAGTCATTGTCAATTGTTTTAGTAAAGAGTGTAGGATCAACTTTTCTGACTTTGAAATCATTTGTAATAAGAAAGTCTCTGAGGCATTCATACCATGCTCTTTGGGTTTGCTTAAGCCCATAAAGTGCCTTTGAGAGCTTATAAACATGAGAGGGATACTCACAGTCTTCAAAGCCATGGGGTTGCTCAACATACACCTCTTCCTTGACAAGGCCATTGAGGAAGGCACTTTTCACATCCATTTGATACAACTTAAACCATGGTAAGTACCATAGGAAAGTAAAATGTGAATTGACTCAAGCCTAGCTATGGGTGCATAGTTTTCATCAAAATCCAAACCTTCGAATCGTGAATACCCCTTGGCCATGAATAGGCTTTGTTCCTAGTAACCACACCATGCTCATCCTATTTGTTGCGGAATACTCACTTGGTACCCACAACATTTTAGTTAATACTTGAAACCAAATGCCAAACCTCATTCCTCATGAAGTTGTTGAGCTCCTCTTGCATTGCCATCACCCAAACTGGATCTCTAAGTGCATTTTCAATCATGTATGGCTCAATAGAAGACATAAAAGAGTAATGTTCACAAAAATGAGCAACTCGAGAACAAGTGGTTACCCCCTTATGAATGTCATCAAGGATGGAGTTGACGAGGTGATCTCTTTGAATTGCTTGATGAACTCTTAGGTGTGGTGGTCTTGATGCCTGAATATCTTGTTCATCCTCCTTGTCTTATTCAACTTCATCTCCCCCTTGATCAATGCCATTATCTTGAGGTGGATCAATGTCTTGAACTTGATCTTCTTTTTCTGGAGCTTGTTCCTCATCTTGATCAATGATTGAATGGAGGATGAAGGTTGATCTAAAGTTGGTGTAGGCTCTTCGAGTACTTGTGGACACACATCGCCAATTGACATGTTCCTTAGCACGATGCATGGAGCCTCTTCATCATCTAACTCATCATGATCAACTTGCTCTACTAGAGAGCCATTAGTCTCATCAAACACAACGTCATAAGAAATTCAACTAATCTAGTGGACTTGTTGAAAACTCTATACGCCCTTGTGTTTGAGTCATAATAAAGTAAAAAAACATTCTACTGATTTAGGAGCAATATTGGAATTTCTACCTCTCTTTACCAAAATAAAGCATTTGCTCCCAAATACACAAAAATAAGAAACATTAGGCTTTTTACCGGTAAGGAGTTCTTATGATGTTTTCTGAGGATTTGGTGAAGGTAGAACCAGTTGATGGAGTAGAAGGCGATGTTAATCGCCTCCACCCAAAACTGATCCGATGTCTTGTACTCCTCAAGCATGGTTCTTGCCATATCCATAAGAGTTCTATTCTTTCCCTCCACAACGCCATTTTGCTGAGGTGTGCACGGAGAGGAGAACTCATGCTTGATGCCCTCCTCCTCATGAAATCCTTCAATTTGAGAGTTCTTGAACTCTGTTCTATTGTCTCTTCTAATCTTTTTGATTGTCAATCCAAACTCATTTTGAGCACGTCTCAAGAAATTCTTCAAGGTCTCTTGGGTATGTGATTTTTCCTGCAAATAGAACACCCAAGTGAAGCGAGTGCAAGCATCTAGGCCCTGGTTGGTTTTAGTGATTAATGACAACATAAGATTATATGTGACTAACATGTGTTTTGCAGAGCAAATGGTAAGTTAGGTCATAGTACAGGAGGTTGTGTTGCAACGGTGAAAACAATCCTCAGATGAGAACTTGAAGCGACGGCTGAAAAAGGCAAATCAAAAGATGAAGGTCTTCATATTTCGAGTGTCGAAGGAGTTGTGGACACTTTGTATAGAATTAGGTCTTCGATTTTGTTTTAGCCATACTATAAAGAGGGGTTGTGGATGAGTAGTTTGACCAAGAGAATTCTAGTGTAGTGTTGGTGCATATTCACACTCACATATAGTGCTAGGTGTCACTCTATAACACACTCACAATTTAGAACGAAAACGATTTAGAAAAACCAATGGAAAAGAAAATGATTTGCTATCTTAGGGGCACCGGACTGTCTGGTGCGCCCCTGAAAGTGGGGCTAGCCAGCACCCGGGGCAGCCCCTTTGCCCTCGAGAAACCCGAGAGCGACGAGTTCGTTGAGGAGAATTTTAGCGCATGCACCAGACTGTCTGGTGTGCCGTCAGAGCAATGGCTAGCTGCCAGAACTAGCCGTTGGATTGCACCTGTGGCGCACCAGACTGTTCGGTGCGCCCTTATGCAGAAAGTTCCAACAACGGCTAGTTTGGTGGTTGGGGCTATTTATACCCCCCTCCACCAGCCACATTAAATGTCTTGCTGCCAACATTCAAGTGTATTCATTGCTAGTGCATTGCAAGTCCCACAAAACATAGTGAGGTGATTAGAAAATCATAATCCCATGTTAGGACATCATTAGTGCGCATGAGAGCCACCTAGAGCACACACCACATGCATTAGGCTTCTCTTGGTCAAGTGAAAGTCTATATCTTATTACTCTCAGTGATCGGCATCACCTAGACAGCTTAGTGGTGATTGGAGTGCGGTGATCACCCTGGAGGATGTGTTGGTGACCCAGCTCAAGTTTGTAAGCGGTCGTGAGGGATCCACCACGCTAGAGTGACAAAGGATCATCTCATAGAGAGCACTTGGTTCTTGCAAGGACCAAGGGGGAGTGATACCCTTGCGCGGGTGCTCCAACGAGGACTAGGGAAGAGTGCCGACTCTTCGATACCTCGACAAAAATTGGAGGAGTCTTCTTACCCTTGCTTTGCATTCCACATTTACTTCGAGCATTTCACTTTCTGCAATTGCTTAGCTAGTATTTGTAGTAATGACTTAGGGTTGTTGTTTATCTAGTTGTATTTACTTATTACTAGTAGTTGGGTGAAGTTGGGCTCATGCTTAGGGTTTAACTTTTGTTAGATTTTTAGAAAAGCCCAATTCACCCACTCTTGGGCATCATGATCCTTTCAATTGGTATCAGAGCCTAGTTGCTCCTAATTTAGCTTAACCGGTAGAGTAGCGATGTTCGGCGGGGATGGGCCTCCTCCCGTTTTTTATGGTGACGATTTTCCTTATTGGAAAATTCATATGGAAGCTTATTTAGAGGCTATAGACATTGGTGTCTGTAAGGCCGCCACCCAAGGATTCCCCGAACCTAGAGATCCCAAAAATCTTGTAGGAGATGAGTATAATTATAAAAAATGAAATGCTAAGGCCAAAAACACTCTTTTTAGGGGCCTTTGCAAGGATGTATTCAATAGAGTAAGAAATCATAAAAATGCTCATAATTTGTGGTTAGATATTTGTGCCCTACATGAAGGAACCAAAAGTGAGCATGAGGAAAGATATCATATTGCAATAAAAAAATAAATTCTTTTGAAATGCTTGCAAATGAGAATGCTAATGATATGTACTCACGACTTAACATTCTTGTAGAGGAAGTCAATGGTTTGTGGCTCACCCTAATTTCACAACAAGATGTTGTGTGGAAAATTCTCAGTGTCTTGCCAATTGAGAAGTATGGACACATTGTCACTGTGCTACACCAAATGGATCTTTCCATTACTACACCAACTCAAATATTGGGAAAGATCAATGCTCATGAAATGTATATGCACATAAATGACAAGGATGGGTCTTCTTCCAAGAGAAAAGATTTAGCTCTCAAAGCTAGCTAAGAAAAGAAAGGCAAGGCTAAAATGCAAGTTGAGGAAGAATCCTCAAGTGATGATGATCTTGATACAAACATTGCCTTGATGGTGAGGAAGACCACAAAAATGTTGAAGAAACTCAATCGAGAAGGTATCAAGTTTGATTCAAGAAAGAAAAAGTTTTTCTTTAGCAAAAGAAAGCCCATCTTTGAGATGGATTGCTATAATTGTGGAGAACTTGGTCATCTTGCTCATCAATGCAACAAGCCCAATAAGAACAAGTTCAAGGGCAAGAAAGGTGATGAAAGTGATGATGAGAAGAAAGAAAAGAAATTCTTCAAGAGGAAAGAAGGCAAGCACAAGAGGTTCCATAAAAAGAAAAATGGAAAATCATGTATTGTTGGTGATTGGCTCACTGACATTGAATCCTCAAGCGGGTCTTCTTCAAGTGAAGAAGAAAATGATGAAAAGGTTGCCGCTATCGCTAGGGATTTCTCTTCACCACCACCATCACCTTCATCTACTTCACACCTATGCCTCATGGCTAAAGGTGAACAGAAGGTACAACTTGAAAATGATATTGTTGATGATTGTGATAGTGATAGTGATGATGATTATGCTCCTCCTACCTATGATGAATTAGCTGACTTGCTTAAAGAATATACTCAAATCATTAGAAAGTCAAAAGTTAAATGTGACAAGCTAAAAGATGAAAATGAGTTCTTAACTGCTAAGTATGACATAGTTGTTAAAGCTAGTGAAGAAATGAAGGAAGAAAATAAAACTATGTCATCCACCAAAAATGAGCTCAAAACCTCCCTTAAAGATGCTAAAGAAAAATGTGAAAAATTAAATGAAGCAAACAGGGAGCTAAAAGATAGGCTTGTCAAAATAATGGAAGATTATACAAAGATTAAAATTGATTATGATAATATTATTATTTCAAATGAGCTTTTATCTTGTAACACACATGAGGCTATTAACCCTGTTATTAAGATTGATGTAGCGATCTCGTGTGATGATTTGAGCAAAGTCGATCAGTCTAGTCTTCATGATGAATTGATTGAAAAAGTTAAAGTCATGAACTAGAGAACCAGAAATTGAAGAAGTACTTGATAGATGCAACCACTAGATGAAAAGTTGCCATAGAAAGCAATGATGTTAATAATGAGTCGGTAGTGGACAATGCAATAAAAGGCTTAGAGATGAAGTCAAGAAACTTAAACTTGAGAAAGAACATCTTGCCACAAGTGTACAAAAGTTCAACAAAGGCCAATACCTTCAAAATGAGTTACTCATGAACACTGTCATGAAAAATAATAAGAGTGGTATTGGATACAGTTCTTTTGTGCAAAAGAAAGCAATAAGTCAATAAAAGGCAAAACAAACTCCTAAGCCAATAAAGTGCTTTGAGTGTAGAAAAGAAGGACATTTTGCCCACAATTGCAAAGCCACACCACCAACTCCCTTGCCAAAGCACACAAGACCATTTGCTTTCAATGCTCATTATGTTCTAAGAAAAGTTGGAAATGAAAAAGTCAAAGTAACATTCCTAGGTCCACCAAGCAAGAGTAAACCTAGACAAATTTGGGTTGCAAAGTCCTTGATTGAGAAAGTTAATGGTCCTATGCAAAATAGGCCCCCAACATTAAAGTTTGATTTATTTGTTCATGTAGGTGAACTACAAGACCGGTGGGAGCCATTGGGTAATTGATAGTGGATGCACTCAACATATGACTGGCAACCCACGGATGTTCACCTCACTAGATGAAGATGTTGATGAACTAGATAAAATCACTTTTGGGGATAATTAAAAAGGAAAAGTTCAAGGGCTTGGCAAGGTGGCAATTTCAAATGATCTTCCAATTTCAAATGTTCTCTTAGCTGCACCATTAAGCTTCAACTTGTTATCAGTGGGTCAACTTTGTGATCTTGGCCTTTAGTGCTTATTCACTCCTACAGAGGTTGTTGTGTCTAAAATGGATGATGTGTTAGTGATATTCAAAGGATTTAGATACAACAACATATACTTAGTGGATTTCTCTTCTGAAGATGCAAACCTAAGGACTTGCCTCTTTACCAAAGCATCTCTTGGATGGCTATGGCATAGAAGGCTTGCACATGTTGGAATGAGCACACTCAAAAAGATTCTAAAGAATGACATGGTTAGAGGATTGAAGGATGTTGTATTTGAAAAGGACAAGCTTTGTAGTGCATGCCAGGCTAGAAAGCAAGTTGCCAACACTCATCCTACAAAAGCTTTTCTGTCAACATCAAGGCCACTAGAGTTACTTCACATGTATCAATTTGGACCAACAAATTATGCTAGTGTGGGTGGCAACCTCTATTGTCTGGTAATTGTTGATGATTTTTCAAGATACACTTGGGTGTTCTTTCTTCATGACAAGTTTGAGGTTGCATCAATATTCAAGAAATTTGCCAAGAAAGCTCAAAATGAATTTGACTGCAAAATCAAGAAAATAAGAAGTGACAATGGAAATGTTGGTCACTTGTTCTTAAATGCTATGAGTCAAGAACAAGGCAACACAAACGTTAATGATTAAAGACCTTCGTCCTTCGAAGCATTATCTCCCTTGGGATATAATGATCTTCAGACGAAGGTCATGAAGGACATACCTTCATCATTTCAATATGTAAAAATATAAACAGGGATATATGTAACATAGAAAAAGCATGAATAACTATATCAAATCATTAGATTATTCATATTATCATTATATAATCATGAACAAACATTAATGAAATTAAATTACATTTGTACCTTCGGCTTGACAGAAGGTAAAGGTTTAAAAGTGACGTGCGAGTGATTACAAGTCAGCGTGAATAGTACAATGTTACTGTTCATCTATTTATAGGCACAGAACGCAGCCTGGATGAAATTACATTCATGTCCTTGACATTTACTGTTGACCATTGGATAAACTATCGAGGACTAAGCAGTCTTTTCCCATTTAAGTCGGTTTCTCCTTTCAACATCGTCAACGTGCTGAGCCAAAGCTCCATAGCCACAGCTTCGGAGCTAGCTTGCCCTTCGTTCAGACTGCACCTCCATACCACGCACACCTTTATCTCAAAGCCGAAGCCTCCTGTATCAATCTATGTTATACTGAAAAACATGTTAGTTAAGTTTTTGAGGACCTTCGGAAGAGAAAGGCCCCCAACAGTAGCCCCTCGCAGTATTAATTTGTTTTTGCATTCAACAAATTCAAACTGCGACGTGAACGAAGGTCTTTAGCCGAAGGTCCGAAAAAACACCTTCCCTTCGCTAGAATAGCGAAAGTCAATGACATGCAGGCCCCGCCAAGTTGCAACGTACTAGGCATATAAATAGAAACCCGCAGCGACAGCATTTGCTGCGCCATTTCAATTGCTTGTGCTGTTTTCTCAAGTTTTAAATTTCTTACTGTCAGATTTCACTTGTTTTGCGAGCTTCAGCATTTGTTCGATTTTCCACCAAATGGCTGACGGGAAGAAGGCTGCTGATCCTGCCCTGGCTGGTTTTTCGAGGCCATGGAAAAAACAAACACAGAGAAGATTACAAACAAAATACTAGCTGATTTATCTGAAGATTCTGACGATAGTGATGACTTTGATGTGGAAAGTGGGGATGAAGATGCCGAAGATCGGCCCTGGCGACCAAGCCATACCATCTTTGGAAAGTCGTCCATTAAATAGAGTCAGATTGATGCTATGAAGGGAAGATACTTTCGTGACATGTCTATTGTGAGGGTTGGGGAGACAACGCCGCCCCCGCACCCGAAGAAGATGAAGTTGTCATTTACAGAAGCTTTATGAAGGCAGGTCTTCGATTCCCCTTGAGCAGATTTTTGGTTGAAGTTTTGAAGACATTTGAAATCTTCCTTCATCAAATCACTCCCGAAGCTATAATTAGAATGTGTATTTTTTGTTTGGGCCATGAGGAGCGAAGGGCTAGAGCTGAGTACGAAGTGCTTCTACAACATGCACGAACTACTGTACGAGACGAAGGCCACTGGTAAAGAGCAATATCACAACAACTTCGGTTGTTATGGCTTCGTTCCTCGCTCTGATGTGAGTTATCCCATTCCAACCTTTCGAAAAAGGTGGCCCGAAGCCTGGATGGAGGAATGGTTTTATGTTAAGAATAATCTGATTGAAAGGGAAGACATAAAGGGGATTATCCAACGCCCCATCTGGTCTCGCTTTGGCCTTCGAAGGCCGACTACTGCGCTTGAAAATGATACCGAAGCATGCCAGAAGGCTTTCAACAATGTTTGTGCCTTCATTGGTACGAGAGACCTGGTTCAAGAGAACATAGCATATAGGGTATGGCCACTTGTGGATAACTGGGAGATGCCGAAGGAGACTGCTGCTGGGTCCAGTCAAGGTGGACTGGTTTACTTGAAATACACCTTCAAATACAGAGACCAATTTAACGAACCAAATGACGACTGACTGAAATGTGTTGAGGCGACTAGCGATGAGTTACTTGGAGCATACACAAGAGCCGAATATGATGCCGTGACCTTAGCCTTCGGAGGGCGAGGTAAGAAAAGGTTGAACATAGTTTTTGACGTTATCGGCTTCGTATATCCAGACTACATTTACCCCTTACGAAAGCAGGGGAAGAAAAGGAAAATTGCTGCCTTGGCCATCTCCGTTGTGCCAAAGGGCAAAAAGATTAAGGTCCTAACACATCGGCCGAGATACATCGAGATGGCCATAGTTCCGAAACTTGGTGAAGGGACGTCTTCCACTACCGAGACGAGACAGATTGAATTGCCGAAGGTGCCTATAGCCGAGCCAGCCAAACCAAAGAAGAGGCAGCCAAAAAGCCAGAGCTAGAAAAAGCAATGGTGCTACTAGAAATCTTGAGCCCACCGGCAGAAGCAGAATTGCCGAAGGTTGCAAAGGCTCTCGCAACAACTCCCAAGAGGAGGAGAATGGCCAGCGTGCTAGACGCTGTCATGGAGTCTACGAAGGCATTAACTCCTACCGCTGTGAAGAACGTTGTTGAAACTGTTAAAGTTCAAGCTGAAACCAAAGCTAGGCCCTTAGTGCCTACGGAGACAGAGCCTGCCGCAACTGAGCAGAGAGTTGAGCAAGGATCTTCAGATACCGGCATGGCTCTGGAGAAGGATGCACCCAAAAAGGCTAAAACTCCTATTCCTAAAGCATCGTCCGAAGATTTTGACTTTATTATTCGACATGCTTCAGGAAAAAGACTATCTGAAGAAGAAATTGCAGAAGCTAGACACTACGCCCGGGAACTAAAATACTCGAAGAGGGCCTTGGTGTACAATGGCACGGACAAAGATGACTTCCTATATTGTCTCCCAGACAATAATGAAATATCCGTCTGCCAGGAGATGGCTAAGAATATGGGATTTCCGAAGCTTGAAGCTGGCCTCTCCACCACGTCAAAGAATGACCTTGCAGACAGCCTTGCATACAACAGTCTGAAGGTACAGAAGTGATGAACTAAAAAATAGATTATCTTGTCTTTGTATTCTCGTGTTGATCCTATCTTTCTACAGGGTTAATTCTTAGCAACGCTTTGAGGGCGTAGAAGAATGCTGATGATGAAAGCTGCGTGATAGCCCTCGACAACCTTCGATCAGAAGTTATCAAGCTGAGAAACAAAGCCTTGGAGAAAGATAAAATTCTACTTTCATTAGTGGATAAGGTGAGGAAGGTGAGGCGAAATTTAACACTCAATCCGAAGCTCATAAAACCGAAGTTGAAGATCTTTGGAAAAAGGTTGCCGAAGCTAATGAAAATTTTGAAGTTGCAAAAGCCAGTCGAGAAATAAGTGAATGGTCGAACACTAGGCTGAAAAAAATGTTGAGGAGCTTCTCGAATCCAAGGAGAGATGCTTCGAGAAATCCTTGGATTGCGTAAGAAAATTAAAAACTAGCTTTGCCAAAGTGGGTGCTTATTCTTCAGAAGAGAATTTCATTCGAGGTGACCCCGAGGGTGTTATTGATTGGATAAGCCGGGAAACCGAAGCTTTTGAAGAGATCCTGAGCGATCGCGGTGACATCTGTGCTTTCACTGGCGCTCGAGGGATTGCGACAATTCTGGAGAAGGCTGGTTGTGACCATGTTAAAGTTGTAGCTCAGGCCAAAGCCGCCTTCTCTACAGACGATACAAGAGATCCCTCGGTTGAAGCTACTCTGGTGGGCAGAAAGTTTTACTCGATGTCTAGGTAAATGGTGGCCGAGAACTGGCCAATGAAATTATAAAGAAGAATGAAAAGGAAACCCACAGTGCTTGAGAAGAAGCAAAACGAGCCGAAGAAGCTGTCGAGCGCGTGAGGCGCATAGGTATTATTCTTGAATTTTAGCTTCGACGCTCACTTGCTGTCCTCGGACTAACAGTTTGTCTACTACAGCTAAACTCTCGCCGTTGCCTGAGCCATACGACCCCCAAGCTGATCCCGTTATGAAAGAGGCGCTTGATGTGATGAGTGTTGCTAATTCCATCATCGACAAAGTTGTCGATAAACTGCTGAATGAGGCTGCTGAGAAAATTCTTAGAGAAGACTAAGCTCTTGTTGTGATGATACAATGTAATATTTTACGTATGCAACAATTGTGAAACAATGTAATATTTGTGTATGAAACAATTGTGAAACAATGTAATATTTGTGTATGTTAATGTAATATATTTCTTTGCAATGCATGAAATTTACACACATACCATTTTTGAGCCTTCGGAGAAAAAACACCTTTCCTTCTTTTCATGCTTCGTAAAGGAAAAAATCCTTTTATAGCAAAGCATGTGATATTGCCAAGACTCCTGATAAGATTGTATTTGCCGAAGGTTTGCTTCGTGCCTCAACACACTTTTATTCATCAATTTATTGCCGAAGATCTGGTTCGCACTCGACCTTTGCTGTTGATGCGATATGATGTATGATGTAATGCTATGCAGAATGATGCGATGAAATATGCAACATGATGTTTATGCAGAAGACACACGCCCACACTGAAACACTCAAGACTCTGCATCCCCTTGGGGACGTCTTTGGAGTCTTTAAGCTCTGCATCTCCTCAGGAACGACTTTGGAGCTTCTTTGCCTTATATTTTGACGGTATTTAAGCTCTGCATCCCCTTAGGAACGACTTTGGAGCTTCTTCACCTTCTATTTCGGTGGTATTTAAGCTCTGCATCCCCTTAGGAACAACTTTGGAGCTTCTTCACCTTCTATTTCGGTGGTATTTTGGCTCTGCATTCCCTTAGGAACGACTTTTGAGCTTCGGAACTTACTCTGCGCTCTCTTAGGAACGACTTTTGTAGCTTCAAAACTTACTCTGTGCACCCTTAGGAATGACTTTTGTAGCTTTGAAACTTACTCTATGCTCCCTTAGGAACGACTTTTGTAGCTTCAAAACTTACTCTGCGCTCCCTTAGGAACAACTTTTTGTAGCTTCGGAACTTACCCTGTGCTCCCTTAGGAACGACTTTTTGTAGCTTCGGAAGTCCACTAGGAAGAAGCATTTTACTTAATGATACAGGCATAATTATTACATGAGACCAAAATTTAGTCCTTCGTGACTTGTTTTTTGTACAGGAAAAATAAGATGATAGAAAAGAAAAAGATACATCAAGGGTAGGATATTCTTTTAGTAGATGTGCTTGGATTCAAGCACAGTGTGTGAGCTTCGGATTCCTCCCGAAAATCACGTTGCTGTTGAGCGTGTTGATGCCCTTCTAGCTGTTGGCCACGGGTTAGAGTAGGTGGTAGTGGTGGTGGTGGTGGGAGCTGGGCCCAAGAAGCTTGAGAGTGACTTGCCGAAGCGACAGAAGTCGTAGGTTGTTGATTGCCTACGTACTCTAGGAAGTAGGGAGAATAACATGAAGCAGTATGTAGGACCTTCTTCGGCTGATTCTGCCATGTCTCAGCTTCGGCAATCTCTTTTTGCTTCTGAATTGTGATTTGGCATGTTCTTGTGGTGTGGCCCTTGTCTTCACCACATAATAAGCAATAAAGTCTTCTAGGCTGATCTCCGTATCTTCCTCTGAAGCCCCTGCCGCCTCTGCCCCTTGAGGCTGGTGGCCTGAAGGAGCTTTGTTGTGACCCCAAAGACTGGGAACTATGTTTCTGCCTTTGAGGTTGACTTCCTCTGTCATCACTTGGGTTGGAATTATGGATTGATCGGACATGTCTGGGGTGAATCCTTCCTCCAAAGCCCTTGGTCATCTTAGAAAACCTGTATGCTTCTTCCCTTCTTTGGCGGAAATCATTATCAGCGCGAATGTACTCATCCATTTTCTGAAGAAGCTTCTCCAGGGTTTGTGGGGGTTTCCTGGCAAAATATTGAGCCTTAGGTCCTGGCCGAAGCCCTTTGATCATGGCCTCAATGACAATTTCATTAGGCACTGTAGGCGCTTGTGCTATTAAACGTAGAAACCTTCGGACGTACGCCTGAAGGTACTCCTCATGGTCTTGCGTGCACTGAAACAAAGCCTGAGCGGTGACTGGCTTCGTCTGAAAGCCTTGGAAACTAGTGATTAGCATATCATTGAGCTTTTGCCATGATGTGATTGTCCCTAGTTGGAGAGAAGAGTACCAAGTCTGGGCCACACTTCAGACTGCCATGACGAAGGATTTCGCCATGACTGCAGTATTGCCCCCATATGAAGATATGGTTGCTTCATAGCTCATCAGAAACTGCTTAGGATCTGAGTGTCCATCATACATAGGAAGCTGAGGTGGCTTATATGATGGAGGCCATGGAGTAGCCTACAACTCTGCTACCAAAGGAGAAGCATCATCAAAAACAAAATTGCCATGATGAAAGTCATTATACCATTCATCGTCGTTGAGTGAACTCTCTTGACGAAGCTCCCTGTGCTAGGTCCATCGGTCCTGGTCATCTTGAGTAAGGTGACACATTTCCTCAACAGCTTCGTCAATCTCCTTCTGTAAATCAGCCAGACGGGCCATCTTCTCCTTCTTCCTTTGTACTTGCTGGTGAATGATTTCTAGGTCCCTAATCTCCTGGTCTAGCTCCTCCTCTTGAAGTGTTGGGCTAGTAGCCTTTCTCTTCTGGCTCCTGGCTTCGTGCAGCGTCTCCAGATTAATGTCCAGTGGCTGCAATGCAGCCCCTAGCGCTGCTGTCTTCTTTGGCGGCATGACGAAGGTCGATGCTTGCCGAAGGTGGTCAAATGAGTTCACCAGAGGTGGGTGCCAATGTTGGTCAAGCTAATCAAGCATCAAAGCCTCTATTTGCAGAAATGCTTACTCATAGCGGATCCTTAAAAATCCAGTTTTATTGTCAGGTTAAGTAAAGTTACCTATATCTAGAGTTATTTCAATCCTAGTTCAAGCACTTGGCCTATACTAGTTTTTATTACCCTTTTTAGTTTACTGGAATGCTACGTGTAAGCTAGTGACCAAGTCTTCATGTCCAAGAAGTAATGGCGATCTGAATCGATTAATACCCAGCTAGGGATCTCCAACCACACGACATATGTAGCACTTAACCCTTGCATATGTCAACTCGCCACCGGGTTTCTCAAGACCAGACCGGGTTCACACCAACCGAGAGCACAGATACACCACCGTCCAGCCTCTTGCCACGGAGGGTACATGCTACTCTCGCAATCTCTCCACTCCCATTGTGTGTTGGCCCTTCTAGTATTGGTCTGCCCGGGGCAAAGCTTACCCATGACGAGGCATGTGGCCAGTTAAAAGGTCCTCGATCATCAAGTCTACATCGGTACGGTCCTTAATCGACTCAGACGAAGACACTACATCGAGACTTCCTTCTCGTGCAAGTCACCCGCCCGGTCTTGTCTTTATCGTTTACAATCCCAAAGTTTGGTACCTAACAGAGGTACATCTTTTTCGATGTTGAACCCATCACGGCCATGATGGATCCACCATCAAGTCTTTTCTTTCGAAAACTTCCCTTCCCATATGAAGCATCATCTTAGTTTAAAACAAATCATTTTGTTTTCTAAGGCAAGACTAACCATCAGAAAAATTTCAAGTAAAACATGTATCAAGGAAGGGTAAACAATTCCAAGGGAGGAAATGCAGCAATTGTTTAGCACCCAACTCCTATCACCTAATGCATCATTTCAAGTGATAAAGAGTTTAAAACAACAAGGAAAGGTGTAAATGCACCGGGGCTTGCCTTGTGTTGTAGGAGACTTGGGATCTGTTCCACAGATGTCAAAGGAGAAGTTTTTTTCAGCTGGTGGATTCTCAGCTTGAGGTGCAACTTCTTCTTCAACAATCACTTCTTCTTCGTTTTCTATACATAACAATACATATACATGAATGTTCATGTGATGCTATGAATATGCAGTTACAATAGAAACACACCAAGTTGTATTTTGAATACAACTTTCCTTCACAGTGCCCACTAGCTACTAGAGTTTCCTAGTTTAGTACTGTATTAGGGTTAGGTATTTGAACTTTAGAAGGCTAGTTTCTTGGTTTGGGATCAAACAATGTCCAAAGTTTGCCAAACTTTACCCAAGGGTTTTAATTATCATATTAAGGTCACTCAAAACGTTTTACTATATTTGGAGCTATCAATTTAATTCTAAAATTCTAAAAGACTAGGTTTAGGCATCTTTAAATGCTAAATAATTCATGGTTGGGACTAAAAATCTTGGAACTATTTTTATTAAATACTAGAGGAATTTAGGAGTCTAGTAAAATTGGTTTCACAATTTTACCATTTTTCTAGAATGTCCTATAAATTTTCTAAGCCTGGTAGAAAAAGAAAAAGGAAAAACTATGAACAGTTCTGGGCTGAAACTGGCCCAATCCGGCCCATAACCAGGCAAACACGCCCGCGAGCGCGCCCGTCCAAGCGACTTTGCACAGAGGACCTCAGCTATTCGAAAAACTGGTAAAGAACCCTTGGCACTATTTCACTATCTCTCTGACATTCACACTTAAGCCCCCGCACTTCTCTCTCTTCGCAACACCAGGTCCCCGATGGCGAACGAAGGTGAGCGCGCCCTCCGGTGAACCTGGACCGGCCGGGATACGCAACGACCGGGGCCCCAACTCGGTCGACACCTAATCCTACCCCTGGCGACCCTAATCTCTCCATCAATTGCATGAATCCGGCCCAGAGTTCATCTGCCCACGACGACGGTGAATACCGAAGACAAACCGAGGTGTTCTCGGTAATCAAGCGTGTTCTAGTTCAGTTGGTTGGGCCGACAAGCATCCCTAGCGTGCAAGGGTGCTGAAATGAGGGTATGGAGGGCGAGAGCGGACCTAGAGACGGCGGTCCACGGCACGGTGGCTCACGGCGGCGCGGAGAACCGTTTGGGGAAAATCGTGATTGCTCGGGCTATGGTGAGTAATCGGAGGCGAGGGCGGTTGCTCTGGCTTCATAACAACCTAGTGGAGCAGGCTGGGGCATCAATTTATAGAGGCTTTGAGCGGCGGCTCCGAATTTGGAAGGGAAGCGCTGGCGGTCGGAGAGAAGGGTGAGCCACTGGAGTTACCTATCGTGGCGCTTACTGAGGCAAAGGCTCCGGATAATAGTTTGTCGTTCATCTTGACTTACTACGACGTGGTACAATGACACATAGCGTGGCAGACTTCGATAAACTGCGGTCACATCGGTGATGGTCACGCGGCCATGTTGCCGTGCAAGTTGGAACAGTGGGGGTTGGCTCAATCCCGACCCCCGCTGATCTTTTCACTCTCGCAGCGATATCCGCAACACACTGAGCATGAATTGTGGCGCCAACGCGAATCCGGGCACGGGGGTCACCGGTGACGAGGTGCACTGAACCTGGCATCGGTTAGCCACTATACCATCACGAACACTATTCAGTGCGCCTGACCGAGCAAATTGCAAGGCTTGGTTCTCGAATCTTTATGTGGCTACTCAATCATCCATCTGTAGCAAAGTTGTTGCTCTATAATCCAGCTTTGATTTTGCTATAGCAACCATAATCAAATACTCACTGGATCATACCCAAAATCGCTCCCAAAATTAGTCCTAGTTCACTGTCAGTACAGATTCAGTGTTAAAGTCGACTGACAGACCAGTTTCAGGTCTATTTTTCTCCCATTTCCATGTAGCACTAAGGCTTAATCACTTAATCAAATTTTTACCCCTAACCTAGCTGTACAAGTTTGATGTATTGACTTAGGGCAAACTCTTCATGAATTCAGAAATACAAAGCTCCAAAGGTGGCCTAATCTCACTGAAATTCAGACTTAGCCACATAAGTGTTCTTGTGGCTTTTTGCAATTAAGTCCAATTTGCTCCACAAAACTTGAAAAATACTCCAATGTAAAATTTACTTAGTTTTTGATGTCCTATCACTTTGATATTTTCATTTTGGTCCAAAAGTGTATAGAATTTGCATTAACCCCCTATGGTAGAAATTACGGTTTTCTAGGGTTTCTTTTAGGGTTTTGAGCACTCTAGGGTTTTTGGGCCACTCAAATCCATCACCCTTGATCTCTTATGAATATTTCCAATGACTTTTGAGATATTACTCATTTTGGTTTACTATTACCCATATGCCCTAATCCCAGGGTTGAATACCCTACCCTAGGGTTAAGTACACTTCACATCACCACATCACACATGTTTTTGAAATTTTACCTAGTGAATGCATTCTAGGTGTGACAAACAAAATGAAATGTCAATGCATATGATGTCATGCTCAAGTTTTAGTGCCAGTAACACCAGGGGTGTTACATCCTTCCCCCCATAAAAGAATCTCGTCCCGAGATTTAAGGTCCTAGGGTAAGTAGTGGAAAAGGAAACACGTCACATCTTTATTTCCTTATTTGTTGTAAGGCCCAAAATGTGTATAAGAAAAAATAATAATAAAATAAATATGTGAAGACATGAAATGGTAAATTCAGATATCTCAAATTATACTTGAGTACTGAAAATTGAGAACTGAATTTTGAAATCCAAGAATTATTTCAGAAAAGAAGTGATAGAAAAGATTTATATTCAACTAAATGATTATGCATATTAATAGATGATGTACCATAAGCATTCATTTACATGAATACTTAATTCTAAAGTAACTTTTACTTCTTATCCCACCTTCAAAATATTATTTTCCTAAGAAGAAAGAAAACAATATGAGTGTTTTGCATATTTCAAACATCTCCCAAACAAATAAATCAACTAAAATAAATATATATCTATTACTTCACAATTGATTTTGAGTATGTATTAAAAATTTGAGTTCCTAAACTTTATCTTGGATTTGAATTTAAATTTTGTAAATCAAAAGGGAATAGAAAATAGAGAAAGAGAAGAAAATACTATATGTATAAAATAAAATAAATATATAAATTAATTCAATGAGGTTCATATTAGTATTTGGAATTGTACAGTTGATTTAAGTATGAACTTCACACATATAAATTCAAATTGGGATTTAAATTTGAAATTAAAAAGAAAAGAAAAGGGAAAGTAAAAATATAAAAGAAAAAGGAAAGAAAACAGGAAAAACGACTATTGGGCCGATTCCTCCACTGCGGCCCACTTCCCCTTCCTCCCCTCAGCCCAGCTGGTGAAATGGCGCCAACATTCCGGCCCCAGCTGTCAGCCTCGCATGCCACTCTCACGTCCGCGTACACCAGCTTCCCTCTCTCGCTTAAGTCAATGTCATGTGGGCCCAGCTTGTCGGGGTTATCTTCTCCAACCAATTACGCGCGTCGTCCGCCGAATTCCACGCGCGGCAGTAACAAGCCCGACCGTGAATCACGCCATCGTGCGGTCTTCGTCCTTGCCGCTATAAATCCGGGGCCGCTTTGGCGCTGGGCAGGGAGTTCTTGAGCGGGTCCACCGCTAAGTCATAGCGCCATTCTAGCCGAGAGGAGAGAAAGGAAATAGGGATAGCCGCCGTGGTCGGATCTTAGTGGTAGAGCGTATTGGGGCTGGCTGAGTGCCTGGGAGGCCTCGTTGGTGCGCGGCGGGTGTCTCTGGTGGAAGTCCGGAGCTCGCGGGCAAACGGTTCTCGATGAATCGCTCGTCGAAGCGTTTGGGGTGCCGCCAACCACACTGGCTCGAGGACTGTGGTCATCCGGGCCTGCTTCTTCGGTAAGAAACCCCCATCGAGCTCGTTGCACTCTCGATCATGCGTAGAACCTCTCCGTTGTTAATCAGGGCATTGGTGTCGGGCGAGGATCGATGATTTCCTCGCCGGAGTTTCCAGGTCTTGGTGGTGCTGCTACGTTCGGTCGCGGGGTTCGACAGGGTCCGATCGCCGAGAAAACCCACCTGCTCATGATCGTCGTTGTAGTAGCTTCGTGTTGAACCACCCGGGGTTGTGGATGTGGCACCAGGGCACTAGTGCGACGTTCGCCGGCGGGGCGTCATGGCCAAACAGTGGGCGCCGCCGTCTTGTGAGCTGGAGGTGGGAGATGACGTGCCAGCCGTTGGATCCGCGATGGATGACTGCGATTAGATCAGCCCGTACTGATTCAAGATTGAATCTGGACCGTAGATCGTACGATGTACGGGTAGGAGTAGATCTCGGGGGTGGTTTGTAATTCTGGCCGTCGATAATTGATCCGATGGCCAGTATAGCGCACCGGTTCAGGAATAAGTCGCGGCCATCGATCTCGCGATCAACGGCTCTGGTAGTATACTGGTTGGATTCAATTGAGCTATCTGATCTGGCATGTCCGTTTCTAATCTGACGACTCCGATTACAAGATACCCCTTCAGCCAATCATTTTGCTAAAGAGCCCCCATGAATTTAGTTAATGAACCGCCATCCTCGGCAGTGTACAGATCATTGCAACCATGTCCAAATATTTACGAGAGGGACCCTGTGCTTCCTGAAATTAATGGCCGCGGTCCATAAGTATTCTAGAAATTTGCAAAATAAATATGGAAATCAGTTTTTTATATATAAATAATTCTAGAAAAGGTAGAAAATCCATAATTACTCTGTTTTAAACCCGATTTGACCCGTTCCAGTTGCGTTAGACTTGTATATATATTTACTATGCAATAACAACATTTATTATACCATGTCTTATTCTTTTGTAATTGGATCCTTATTTAACTTATGTTGGTTAGACTTGTTAATCTGCTTATCATTATAATCTACTAAAATATGATTTATGGTTAATATATAATTGAATTAATTACTACTTTAGGTTATCTTTTCTGTGGAATCATAAAATAAACATAAAACCTAGTTTTGATCATTTAATCACATCATAACTTGATGACCGTAACTCCGATATTAGTAATTCTCAGACCCACGATCTCGTAGCAACGCGTAGATTATTATTATGCAGTATGTTCTTATGTTTAGTGTGATGTTAATTTTGTCTATACCATGTCTGTTTGTATTGCTACGACTAGCAGTGAGGTCACGAGAATCTGAGGATCATCCTGGTACCGGGAATCTCAAGTCCCAGGCAAGTTGTGCCCTTGATCACTTTTGTTTACCCAATAATGTTCTTTAATATCACTTATTCATGCATAGGCTTAATTTTGATGGGACCTAATAGGTCACCCTAGTTTGATTATTTTTATACCTTGTTTACCCCTGAACTATTTGGGTAGTTTTTGCTATTGCTCTATATGGTTTTGGGATTAATACTACATTATGTCTATGCTCCAATTATTCTGTTATTTTACTTATGTTCACGTCAAGATCATTATATTATTTTAATTGGAACATGGAGCTTAACTTGAGAAACATGTGCCACCACAAGGGAGGAATGGGACCCCTTGGCTAACTAATTAGGAAAGCTAGTGGAAGACTACCTTACCTGAAAGGGGCAAGGGCAGTAGGGGAGTTGCATGCAGGGAGGTTCTCGGGTTGATTTTGCTGCGATGGCGGTCAGACGAGGGATTCTTGCAAGTGCTCTTCCCATAAACTGTAGCGGGTTTTCGGAAGCTAGTGGAACTTTGTAAAGGCCTCATAGTGGATCCCTAGCCATTCACCTCGGTAGTGTCTAAGGGTCTAGCTAACCCTGGCGACATGGGATACATGACTTATTGGTAAAGGGTACAACCTCTGCAGAGTGTAAAACTAGTATACTAGCCGAGCTCACGATCATTAGCAGCTCAGGACTCTTGTATGATTAAATTATGAAACTAAATTCAATTTTTCATTTGCATTTGCATGGGATTATTTATTAATTTTGTTCTATTATTATTCTGGTATGGTATCTACTTACACTTAGTAATTGCTAATAAAATTTTGACCAACTTTAAAAGCAATGCTCAGCTTTAATCATTCTCTTTGGTAAGCCTTACACTTCATGAGCTCCCACCTTTGGTGAGTTCATACACATTATTACCAACAACTTGTTGAGCGATGAACATGTGTGAGCTCACCCTTGCTGTCTCACACCCCCCACAGGAGAAGAACAAGTGGTTCAAGAGGAGCCACACATCGAGGAGTTCGATTTGATCTAGGTGGCGTCTCCAGGTTGACTTTATGGCGCCAAGGATGGACTTTAGTTCGATCTATATTTATCTTTTATTTTGTAGGACTTCCGCTATGTAATAAGTACTCTAATTATTATTGTGACATTTATCTCTATACACTCTATTATTATATGTGTTGTCTTCTTTGGCGCATATATGAGGTGCACCCGACTTTGTCCCTTAAATACGGGTGTGACATTTGTCTTACAGAGCAGGGGTGGTATGAGGTTTATTCCAACTTTACAATAAGATACACAAATCTTACAGGTTACATGAAGCTAAAATCCTAGGAAAATTTTTCTCCAAGAAGTCTTGATTCTCCCAGGTAGCTTCATCTTTAGTATGCTGGTTCCATTGTACCTTATAGAAATTGAGGGTCCTTTTTCGAGTGATCCTGTCTTTCTGATCCAAAACTCGAATGGGATGTTCCGAATAAGTCAAATCTGGTTCCAAAGCAACATCCATCACATTGATGGTTCGATCAGGAATCCGAAGGCACTTCCTTAATTGAGATACATGGAACACGTTATGTACCACAGATAATGATTCAGGCAGTTGAAGTATGTACGCCACTGGTCCATATCGTTCAAGAATAGGAAACGGGCCAATATACTGGGGTGCCAATTTTCCTTTTACCCTGAATCGGTTAACACCCTTCATTGGTGATACTTTCAGGTATACATGATCATTAATTTGAAAGACCAAAGGTTGGCGTCGTTTATTCGCATAATTTTTCTAGTGAGCTTGAGCTTCTTTCAAGTTGTGTCTTATCCGTTGAACTTGTTCTTCTGTTTGTTTAACCATGTCAGGCCTGAAAAACCACTGTTCCCTGGTTTAGACCAATTTAAGGGTGTTTGGCATCGTCACCCATACAGTGCTTCAAATGGTGCCATCTTAAGGCTTTCTTGATAGCTATTATTATAAGAAAATTCTGCCAATGGTAGACGATCATCCCATTTCTGTGGAAACTCTAGGACACATGCTCGTAGCATATCTTCAAGTATCTGATTTACTCTCTCCGTTTGTCCACTTGTTTGAGGATGATATGCCGAACTGTGGAGCAACTTAGTAACCAAGGACTTGTGTAGCCCTTCCCAAAACTTGGATACAAATTGCGGTCCTCGGTCCGACACTATTGTTTTTGGAACTCCGTGCAAACTGAGAATACGAGCAATATATATCTGGGCATAGGTAATGACCGGGTAATATGTCTTGACTGGTAGAAAATGGGCTATCTTTGTAAGCTAGTCAATTATAACCTAGATAGAGTTAAAGTCTTTAGCTATCCTAGGTAATCCCACAATGAAGTCCATACTAATATCTTCCCATTTCCATGTTGGAATGGGCAAGGACTGCAATGGTCCAGCGGTCTTCATATGCATTGCCTTGACACGTCTACAGGTGTCACATCTTGCCACATAGCGTGCGATTTCAATTTTCATTTTAGTCCACCAATAATGTTGCTTTAAGTCTTGATACATCTTAGTACTTCTAGAGTGAATGGAATATTGACTAAGATGAGCTTCATCCAAGATCTGTTGGCAGACTTCGGTATTTTTTGGCACTACTATGCAATCTTTAAACCATATTGTTCCTTGGTCATCTTTCCTGAAGCAAGTTGCCTTGCCGGCTTCCATTTTCTCATGAATAATAATTCTCTATAGAAGAATTGACTCAAGCTTCATATTTGCCAAAGTTCCGTGTTGTATCATACCTAGGGTCAACTTTTCCATTTCTTGACATAGAGTGGTGTCAGGCGTTCTTACTGTAAAATAATGACAGGAAGCTTTGTGACTTAATGCATCTGCCACCGCATTGGCTTTTCCTAGGTGATAATGGATTTCCAAGTCATAACTTTGATTAGCTCGAGCCACCTTCTTTGCCTCATATTCAGTTCTGACTAGGTAAAGATATATTTCAAACTTTTGTGATCCGTATAGACATGACATGTATTCCTCAGCAGATAATGACGCCATATCTTAAGGGCATGAACCACCATAGCCAATTCTAGATCATGAGTTGGGTAATGCTCCTCATGCCGGCATAGTTGTCGTGAAGCGCAAGCTATGACTCGGCCCTCTTGCATTAGGACACATTCGAGTCCACTGCCTGATGCATCACAATACACATCAAAAGGCTTCTCAATATCCGGTTGAGCCAACACCGGGGCAGTGGTTAACAACACCTTTAACTGCTCAAAGGCCTCATTGCATTTTGAGGACCAATCAAACTTTGTATCATTCTTCAATAATACCTTGATAGGTTTAACAATCTTGGAGAACTCTGGAATGAACCTGCGGTAATATCCAGCTAGTCCAAGGAAACTCCGTACTTGATGTACTGTAGTTGGTGAGCTCCATTCTAGAATGTCCTTGACTTTGCTGGGATCAACCAGAATCCCTTTTGCAGACAATACATGTCCAAGAAACTAGATTTCCTCCAACCAAAACACGCATTTGCTGAATTTAGCATACAGCTGATGTTCCCTTAAGCGTGTTAGCACGATCCGTAAGTGCTTTGCATGCTCCTCTTCATTTTTGGAATAGATTAGAATGTCGTCAATGAAGACCACCACAAATTTATCCAACTCGGGCATAAATACCAAGTTCATAAGTATGTGAAGTGGGCTGGAGCATTGGTTAATCCGAAAGACATAACCAGATATTCAAATAATCCATACCGCGTAGTAAATGCGGTCTTTGGTATATCCTCGGGTCGAATACGGATCTGATGATAGCCTGACCTGAGATCAATCTAGGAGAATACCCAAGCTCCAGTAAGTTGGTCGAATAAGATATCGATTCGAGGAAGAGGGTACTTGTTCTTGATGGTAACCTCATTAAGGGGTCTATAGTCCACACACATTCGTAGTGTTTAATCCTTCTTCTTGATGAAAATTGCTGGACATCCCCACGGTAATGAACTGGGTCTAATGAACCCCTTCTCCAACAAATCTTGTAGTTGAGTCTTGAGTTCTACCAGTTCATTAGGTGGCATGCGATACGACCTTCTAGAAATAGGAGTCGTACCCGGCTTCAACTTAATCACAAATTCTACATCCCGTTCAGGAGGCAATTCGGGCAAATCTTTGGGAAAGACATCCGGAAATTCACATACCACCAAAATATCCTATATTTCTTGTACTATAGCCTCATAAACTTGTCCAGATGCTTTGGTTGGGACAGCTACAGGGATGGACAATTTGACCAATTCATGACCATAACTCAACTTAATGGTCCTTAATTCTGTATTAATGATGGCTTTATTCTGGGCTAACCAATTCATTCCCAGAATTACATCTATATCTTGCCCCTTTATAACAATCATATTTGTAGGAAATTCCCGTCCGGCCAGTGTTACTGGTATGTGGAAGGCTACTTCCTTAGTAAATATCCGGCCCCCAGGTTAGTGGATAACAAATCCCTCCCTTGATTCAGTGCAATGTATGCAATGTTTTTCCACAAAAGTCTTGCTTATGAAGGTATGTGATGCACCAGAATCAAAGAGGATAACTGCTGGGTGATTAGCAACAAGGAACGTACCCATCGTCATCGGTTCCCCCTCCGGTGTAGTAGCCACCTGGGTATAATAGACCCATCTAGTTTTCTTGAAATTCTTGCCCATTGAAGAATTGGTTGTATTTCCCTTTCCTTGACTTGAGTTCCTAGAGGTCTGCTAAAAGTTAGATTTATTTTGCTTTAGGTATGGGCAGTCCTTGATGAAATGTCCGGACTTTCCATAATTGAAGCAACCACTGGAAGAACTGGGAAGGGCAGGGAAACGAGTACCAGGGGCACTCGGCTGATTGGTAGGAGCGAGGGCAGTAGTGGGACAAATAAATACAGGCTGCTTGAACGGATATGAAGGTGAGCGAGGCGAAGAACGATTTTGATTGAAAGGTCGGATTATCAACCTTGTTCTCTTTTCAGGTCCTTGATTTGATCTTTCACCCACATATCCCTTTGATTTTTCGTGTCCTGCATTTTTAGCTTCAACTTTTAGTGTTGTACGGACAGCCTTGCTGTATATGAGGTCCAGACATGTTGCCATCTTACGCTGGAGCCTATCATTTAGTCCCCTCATAAAGCAATTCTTCTTTTTTAGGTCTGTATCCACCTGGTCGATGGCATACTGGGAGAGGTGGTTGAATTTATTGAGATACTGCATTACCGTATCTCCCCCTGCTTTAGCCAAATAAACTCTTCTAGTTTCATTTGTAGCACTCCCTCTAGAACATAATGTTCCCGGAATGCCAACTTGAATTATTCCCAAGTGACTTGATGTCCAATAGGCTAGATCGCGGAAAAATTCGCCCACTAGGTACTGGCAGGCCCTCTTAGCTGCTGAGTGGCAAACAGGGGGCTTTTGCGTCTCCGTGCATCGGGTCAGCCCAAACTTCTGTTCCATTACTCGCACCCATTCATCGGCTTCTAAGGGTTCCTCCGCCTTAACAAAGAGCGGTGGTCGAGTTTCGGAGAATTCCAAATCGGTAGTATCTCGTGGTCCTTGAGGAGGGGCTCTTCCTTAGTGCTGTTGAAATTGGTTGCCCACCATCTCGCGCAGAAAGCGCGTGTTGTCGGCGATGGCATTGACCAGGGCAGCGATAGCCTTGGCCAAGGTAGGAGGTACGGGTGGCGGATTGGGAGTGTCCTCCCTGCCGCGGGACGTCCCCGCACCATCATGTGCACGAGTCCAGGATGGCATCTGAGGCAAAAGAACATTCAGAAAATATTACATGTCAACATACACCATCTTATTACATTATTGAACTGTAATAATTATACAGACTCCATTATACAACTCGACTTCATTACTTATTTTTGAAAGTGCATTTATCCCTTTTGTGAGTTTTGGTGATTTGGATAACAACACATTTAAAGGTCTAACAAGTTTGCTAAGTGTTGAACAGGAAATACAGTATGATGAACATACTTGAATAGTGTATAATGATCAGTGAACAAAGGTTCAACACAAGGTTAAATAACCAGTGAGACAATGCAAATGGATATAATATGGTCTCTCTATATTGGTTTGAATATATGGGCAAGACCTAAGAAATCACTGCATACATATGATCAGAATAGAGGTTGAAGTGATTAAGAGGATTGGTCAAGCCAAAGTGAATAAGATATGAGGAATCGTGAATTGGCTTGACCATATTACTATCAGTCCATATATGCTTCTATGAGAATCAAACTAAAGCTTGATTAATCTTAACAGTTATATCTAGAAGACATTCAAGCAAGGTTCACAATATTGAAGAAATGATTCTCTTAATGGATGCTCAATAGGAGGTGACTCAAAAATGGCTTGATATGGTGAAGATAGCAAGGAAAGGGCTTCGAGGAACTAAGCGAAGGTGAAGGCCAAGCGACGACTTGTAACCGAGGTACCATGGCTAAGGTGAAGAAGAGAGTACTTGCACTAAGTCGATGAACTAATCAGCTATGAAGAGTTACAACATGTTGATGCATCAGTAAGGTGACCTGAAGCCATGATTTGAACTCATATAAGGTGATATGGTACAAGTCACAGGGTTTGATTTGAGTTTGCTTCAAAAGGTGAGACAAAGATGTTTGTGATCCTTATGAAGCAATGCCATGGAGAAATCACACATGAGACACCAATGACTCAAGGAGTTTTCTTAATTAATTTTATTTAACTTGAGTATAGGAATCGTCGTACTATAAAGGGGGATCCAAAAAGAAGGTTGGTGTTTGCCAAAGCTCATGCCTGTATATTCAAAAGCTATTTTTTGAAAAGCAAAAATCTCTTTAAAATTCTTTGGTTGACCATGGTTAGGTTTGAGAAACCTAGAGTGTTCCTGTTGAAAAGCAGCTGAACTTCTTCAACTGCAGCTGAGCTTTTCAGCTAAGCTGAACTTCAGCTGAGTTGAGCTTCTTCAGCTGCAGCTGAGCTGAACTTCAGCTGAGTTGAGCTTCTTCAGCTGCAGCTGAGCTTTTCAGCTGAGCTAGACTTCAGCTGAGTTGAGCTTTCTCAACCTCAGCTGAACTCAACTTCAGCTGTGAACCTCTTTGACCATACACCAGCTGAACTTGCCTCCGGGCAGTTGAGCTGGGGTTTTCTCTCCTAAACTCACTGGTCAAGACCAGTTGAACTGGTCCTGAGGGGCAGTTCAGCTGGTCTCTGACCCCTCTGACCTCTGATCTGCAGTCTGCCAGTTAGACTGGCAAACAGGTCGCCAGGAGCTGTCAGGGGCGGTTCAACCGCCCCCCCTGGGCGGTTCAACCGGTGTTGGTCAACTTTGACCAGTCTGCGCGTCAGTCTGCCAGTCAGACTGGCAGACAGACTGCCAGGTCTGCCAGGGGCGGTTCAACCGCCCTAGGGGGCGGTTCAACCGGTCTCAGGCAGAAAAATCTGCCCAAATGGCTAGTTTTGAGCTCCACCTATATATACTCCCTCCTACCTCTCTCCCCACAGCGAAGAGCACGATTTGAACTCCATTTCCAACTTGAGAAACACCACCCACTCTCTCTCACACATCTCTTGCCTCTCCCATTTCAAATCTTTGGAGAGAAATCTTTGAGTGAGCTTGAGAGCTGCGGTTTTTGTGCTTCATCTCTAAATCTCTCTCGCTCTTCTTCATTCGAGCTTTGGCACTACATCGAGTTCTTTGTGGATTCATTACTCTTGAAGCTTCTAGCTCCTAGACGACTAGGTGTCTCTTGTGAGTCTCCAAATCTTGTGGAAGACCACAAGAAAGTTTGTATTACCCGCTCATTTGAGCAAAGATTAGTGTGTGAGCTTGACCTTTGTGGTCGGCAAAGGGAGGATTAGGGTTGAAAGAGACCCGGCTCTTTGTGGGCGCCTCAACGAGGAAGTAGGGCACCTTTTGTGGTGTGACCGAACCTCGGGATAAATCTTGTGTCTCTTGTGTTCTTGCTCATTGTGTTTGTTTGTGTTCTTTGTTCTCTCACCATCCCACGAAAGAATTGTTTATATCTTTTTGGTGTGTGGAGTTTGAGAAGTGCCCTTCTCAGATCTACTACTTTGAACCCTGTGGATCATTTAGAACATCTCATTTCCAAAGTTAACTGGGTGAATTTCGAGATCAATTCAGTTTTACCCAGTTTGCTTCTAGTTTTTGTAGAAAAAGTTTTAACTTGCCTATTCACCCCCCTCTAGGCAACTTTCAATTGGTATCAGAGCCTAATCCTCGTTCTAACGCTTAACCGCGTGAGGAAAGATCATGTCGGGGGGACTAAGAAACGAAAGTGCTTCTAAGCTTAAAAAAGTTGAGGTTGCCTCGACTTCATCTTTTGTTGCAGATGTTGATCCTAGGGCAATAGATCTTGCCATGAGAATCGCCGAAAGGATGTTCCTCAAAATGAAGGAAGATGAGGCAAAGAACAAAATTGAAGAAGAAAATGATCGATGGAGACCAAACGGCGAATCCACCTCTTCACAAGGTTCGCTTTCAAATCCACTTCTCATATATGCTTTATTGCTAATGGGACTGACAGTGAAAGCGAAAGTGAGGATGAGGAGGAGCAAGAAAGTGATAGTGAAGATAAGGACGATCTTCAACAATTCTTCGCTCAGCTAAGCAAGAAACATCGGATGAGCTTGCTCAAACTCATGAAAAGAGTGGAAGAACAAAAAGAAATGCTTCATAAGCAAGAAGACTTCCTCATCAGAAAAATCGAAGACTTAGAGAAGTTGACCAAAGAGCATGAGAAGCTAAAGTGCTCTCATGATGATTTGGTCCAAAGGTATGAAGACATTTCAATTGAGCAAATTAAAGTTATTAATCATTCATCATATACTGCTTAATTAGAAAATAAAAATGCTATGCTCAAGAACACGGTAGAAAAGCTAAACATTGAAAATCTAGCTTTGCAAGAAAAACATGATATGCTTGTATGCTCTCATAATAAATTTATGGATTCACATATCATGTTAGAAATGGCTCATGAGGTTGTGTTAACTAATTTGAAATCATACCAACCTCACATATGCACATGTACTCAAGTAGAAACTATATTATCATGTGCTAACAAATGTTGCTCTCAAGAAAGCCAATCTTCCATTGAGCTAGACATTTCAGGAATTAGTGATATTTCTATCACACAAGAAAATAAAGAGCTCAAGGAAGAAGTTGGAATGCTAAGAAGGAGCTTAACTCGTTTGAAGGGAAAGTGTCATGCTCAACCTTCTCAAGATAACTGTGATAATATGGTGAAAAAGCTTGAGAAGGGGACAACCGTAGCATGCACAAAACCCCTTCAAAAGAATGCCAAGCTTTCCAAGAAGGGCATGAGCAAAATCCATGGTGAGAAAATTAATGTTCATATGATTTGCTCTAACAATGTACCTATGTGCTTCAACAAAGAAAGATCAAAGAGAAGCGATAGGAGGTGCTATGGATGCAAGGAGAAGGGCCATGAAATTGATTCATGCCCCCACATGAAGAATCAAGACCTTGCACGATCAAGAAAGATGACCATCAAAAAGGATGAAAGCAAAAGGCAAATGCATTGTAAGGACAAGCATCACATTTGCTACAATTGCCGTGAAAAAGGTCATCTATTCAAGGTTTGTCCAAAGGGTAAAACTCATAAACCTAACTTGTCAATATATTCAAATATGCTTAGGAGACCCAAATTTGACTCTTGTGCTAGAAAGGTGATGAGTTCACCACATTCTAGGACTAAGGCTATTTGGGTGCCTAAGTCCTTATTGCCTAACCTTGATGGACCCATCATGAGAAGGGTACCAAAATGTGTTTGAAACTATTTGCAGGTACCCAAAGATGATACGAAGCTTTGGGGTGCTTGAGCAGTTTAACTCAATTCTTATCTCAAGCTATCAATCTTACATTGTCTATCCTTTAAGATTGACCCAAAGATGAATTGAGTTGTTATATCACTAACTTCATATTCATCTCTAGCAAGAACTTGTGTTGTAGGGAATAAGGATTAACCTTTATGGGAATCAAGCAAAAGACCTACAACCAAGTGATATCCAAAGGATGGTAACAATTAAATCTTAAGTGCACATTATTTTTAATTAGTATATTCCTTTGTGTCTTTTGTAGCCACATAGGAAAAATGAAGCACTTAAGAATGAACTTAAAATATTTTACCTTGTCTTGGAAAAGTTCCAATCATATGGTAGATTGCAAGTTTATATTTTTATATTGTGACAATCTACATGATCTAAATTAGTTGTATGTATCTTGTGGCATATTTCCAATTTATTATCGTATTATTGCCATGACCTAGACATAAAGAGGATTATCCCATGTTCTTAAATGAATAGAGTGCTAAGTAAGAAATTCAAATTCTTAAAGCACTTACCAAAAAGGGACTTCTCTATATGACTAGAGTTGTGAGACTAATGTTTCTATCTAAGTATTTATGTAGTATCACAGCATGAGAATGTGTTTCTCAAATGGAGTGTGCCATTCAATCTATGCGTACATTTTAAAATTTGAAATGAGGTTTATTGTGGAAAAATTATTTTAAAATTCATTCCAAGCTCAACTGGCTTGGCCAG
The DNA here is from genome assembly GCA_029449295.1 of Zea luxurians. Taxonomy (NCBI): domain Eukaryota; kingdom Viridiplantae; phylum Streptophyta; class Magnoliopsida; order Poales; family Poaceae; genus Zea; species Zea luxurians. The sequence continues at coordinate 80,748,887 of JAOPSE010000011.1, forward strand.
CTGAACTTTCTAGTTCAGCTGGAGGAAGCCAGCTGAACTTCAGCTCAGCTGCTTTTAACCAGATTTTACCCGGACCATCCTGGTCAAAACCGGTTGAACCGGCATTGTGGACCGGTTGAACCGGCCTCTGACCGGTCAGTGCAGTTCTGTCCGCGCAGGCCTGTCCGCGCAGGTCTGTGAGCTGCAGCTTTTTCAGTCGCGCAGTATTTTTCTTTGTTTTTTCGCGCAGCATGCCATGCAGAATCTTTTTTTCTTCCTGATCGGTCGCATCCGATAGCTGCTGGGCGCGCAAATTTTTTTTGGGGCTGCCCGGTCACATGCGCGCTCAAGTGTCAGCGTGCGCAGACTTTGTTCTGACCGGTCGCATCCTGCTGGGCGCGCAGAATTTTTTTTTCAGTCGCTTCTGCACAGCCTTGTAGCCCGCGCGCCAGAAATTTTTATTTGGGGCTGCCGGTCACAGCCAGGCAAGCAGCGGGTCAGGGCGCCATGCAGAATTTTTTTTGTCACAGCCACGCTCAAGTGCAGGGAGCGCAGAAATTTTCTTTTGCGCAGCTTTTTCGGTCGCTGCGCAGCAAACTTTCTTTTGCTGTCCGGTCGCATCCGAGCAGCAGTCTGCTCGTGCAGAATTTTTTTTGCGCAGTTTTTTCTTTTGCCGTCCGGTCTCATCTGCGCAGAACCTTTTTGACTTTTGTGGTTTTTTGGAATCTGCTGCTTTAATTAATGCCATGTCAGGTCGCGTCAGTCACTTTTTGGAACAACTTTTCAGAAACCTGTGCAGTACCTTTTCAGCTTTATTTTTGCAGACTTTTACTGTTTCATTTGGTATGTGACCAATAATAGTTCCTTTCAAGTGACATTCTTTCAATTGGTAATAATCTATTTTATAAAAAAAATGTCAATATGAAAGTTAAATTCTTTTTGGCTTAAATATGTAAATTGGTGCATATTATTAATTCACTCATCCATGTGCATTAATTTAAAAGGAATTTAATTTATGCCTTTGTGCCTCATAAATGATGATTTGTTTGCCATTCATATATAGATATCATCATTCATTAAAAACTTCCTTGTACTACTAATAACTTTTTTTTAGTGTTTTATCGACTAATTTTAAAAGGAAAAGAGATAACAAAGAAGGAAGTCTCCACAAATGATGAAAAGAAGAATACTAAGGTGACACCACCACAGATAGTAAGATCTATCAAATTGGTATAACAAATGGTACATTCTATATGGTGGTAAGTATTCTTAAGCATAAGTTAATTCTTTGCAAATTTGTCCTGCCTTAACCATGATATGTAATTTACTCCTCATGAGACTCTTAACTGAATTGAAAGTGCATGTGGTAAGTCATTCAAATACTTGATGCACATATCTAATGGGAGAACATTATATATCTTGTGTCGTAGAGAATAAGTTTCCCTTGAGTAAGCTATACTAAGACAATCCAAAATGGTAAATTTGTATTTCATTCATATGGATTGTAATCTTTGTTTTCTAAATAGCTACTCTTGATGCAGTTTAAAATTCCCTTATCGTTAAATCTAAAAGTGCATAAGAATCTTTTTTGTTGATATTCATCTCATACTTATGCACTAACATGGATATGATTTTTAAACTTTAAAAGGTACAATTAGTGATCCATACTCTCTAAATTTTGGAAACCCATATTTTCATATCTTAGAAATCTACTTCAATCGGTATCCATATGCTTCACATTGAATTGGATCACTAAGTTGTAAATTACATGCATAACTTGTCTTTATGATATGAATGCTTGTGCGATTAACCTTAATAAGCTAGGTGCACCCAAGATCAAGCTAGGTTCATCATCAAGAAGGCAACACAATGATGTATCAAGAAAAGGAGAAAAGGCTTCTATTCTTAACTCTAGCTTTTATCTATGTGATTAAATATTGACTTGAAATCATGTAAGCTGGTTGTCAAGTATATGTGGGTGCCTACACAAAGAGAAAGGTCACAATAAGGATTGTGTGGGTACTCAAGGCTCTTCCTACTAATCTCAAAGGACCCAATTCAAATTAGGTACCAAGATATGAAGCTTAAACTTGTTTTGCAGGATCACACCTTCAATGGATCAAGTTCGATGCTCGATAATGAATGTATAAATCATATTTGGAGATAGTAGCAAGGGTGTAACAACTAAATCTCAAGTGCATATTATTTTCAAATCTTATCTTTTTGTGATTTTTGTAGCCACTAAGGAAAAAGAAGCACTTGAGGATATACATCAGTTGTTGATTATGAAATAAAGGTCTAATTGGAAGATGAATGAATATTATCATATGGTGAACAATCCAAAATTATGTGATGTATTCTCTATCTAGTTAATTTGGATTTGATTCTTCCTTATTAGACATTCACCATAATATGGATTAAGTCAGCCCTTTAGACTTCATTGAACAACCATGCATATTATCCATGTCATTCAAAATATATTGTGCATAAGGGTTCAAGGAAATTTAGTCCATATTATGAGGTTTCTCTATTTTAGCAATTCGCTTGCCTTCCACATATAAAGGATTGCTAAATAAGAAACTAGTGCTTGTGCTACTAATGCCATCTCTTGTGTTGTGTTTATCCATAGAAAATCTATATTAAGAGATGGTGCTTATTATTAAATTGGATAAATCACAAGCTTAAGGGATACTATTCAACTAAAGTAAGATGAAGTTGATAAGAGGCCAAGGTATGAAAACTTCCTCTCCTTAAGTTGTTTTAGTATTCTATCCTTAGTGGAATGTACCATAGTATAGGTTAAATTCCTTGCAATATAAAATGTTCAATGGTGCATAAAACTTTGACATCAACTATATGTATGCACTAATTTAAAGGAATTTAGTCTATCCTTTTGGGTTTCAATAATGATGATTCATTTGCCATCCACATATAAGGATCATCATTTGTGAAACCCTCCCTTATGTTTCTAATGCTCTCTTTTCTAAGTGTTTAAATAAGGTCCTTCCAAGTGCTTTCAAGATGGATTCAAAATCCACGGATATAAGAGTCTTGGTTATTTCAATCATTGAGTTTCAATGGGTCTCATATCAAGTATGATTGAACCAAGCCAAGATCAATGAAGTTCAAGATCGCCTGGTTGGATGAAATCATAAAGAGAAAAGAAATCACAGTGATTCAAGAAGGGAGTTACACTTTTTGTCAACCTAATAATGAAGATGTAGTGACATATTTATATGATATCCTTCATTATGAGGTTTGAGGTTCATATTGGCATGCTTTACCCTTCAGAATTTCAATTGATATACTTTTAGTTCTTAAACTTTCAATTGGTTTAATTTTCATCATCTATGTAAAGCATGTTATGTTAAACCAAGATATATAAGTGCAAACATCTCCTTTAACCTCGTATTGTTGATGTGCATAAGTGTACTGTGTGTACTCTTGCATGCACAAATTAAGGGAGAGTTTAGCCTGTATATTGTGAGACTAATGATTTCTTTCAAGTTCATGTTGTGTAGTCTCACACCATGGAGAACATCGAATGAGGATGAATGGTTCCATAGAAATGAAAATGAATTTCTCTTGATCGATTGAAGAGGATAAGTTTCTCTTTGAAATGTCAAGCCTACCAAAAGCTAAGATAAAAATTCATGATTATAATGAAGACCATGCGACATAGAACAAAGGTTCAAATTGTAGGACTTAATCCCCTGTCCTCACAAGTCCAAATGCATAAGCTAACCAAGTATTCATCACTTGTATGCACACATTTAGGGGGAGAATAGTCTATAATTTGAATCTTTGAGACTAACTTCATTTCCAAGTCTATTATGTGTGTAGTCTCGAATTAGAAAGGAATCTTCGGGCAAAGACAATCGCTTCCACTGCAAATTTTGATGGGTATCAAAGATTCTTTGCTCCAATGAATGTATCTTTTATACATTTCATAAGGGAATGAGTTTCTCTTTTATATGCTACTCCAACATCATCTAAAATTGGTAAACATGTATCATATCCTTTTGGATTGCAAATGTCTAAAGTAGCATAGCTTATAAATTCTCCTGTCTAGAACTTAATTGATTAAATAGTACACGTGTTTCTTATGATTGCATGATTATGTTCAATTGATACCCTTTTATGCCAATGGTACTTTAAATTGCAAATAAGTACTTTCAACGGATATCAATTGAATTCATATATATGTGTGCACTAAAACTTGAGGAGAACTTAGTGTAATATGCTATTAGTGATCTGCTTATCTATCAAATTGTATCAATTGGTGTTTTTCAATTGATATTTTTCATACATGATCACTAGTTGCATAATCCATACTTGTGCAATTTTCATGTTACCTCCTTTTGTGATAAGAAAATGCTAGGTGACATCTAGACTCTAGGTATCAAGTTTCACCTTCGATTTAGTATGACAATCTTCATTTGATATCTTGGACTTATGTCACAACTATACCAACAAGAGCGTGCAAATGAATTCAAAATCCAACACAAGTTTGGAACACCCCCCCTTGAAAAGGTAAAACACAAAGGTACATCACTTCATGTCACTTCTACATTATTTTTTTGTCATCTAAGGATCCTTTTCATGATAGTGTGTTCACATCTTGCTTAAATCATAATTTCTACCCTTTATATTCTTTGTATCCTTTTTGGAGATTTATGACAAAGGGGGAAAAACTTTGCATTAAAGCTTATCTTTATTTTTGAAAAGGGGAGAAATAATTAACAAAAAGGGGGAATCATAAGAAAAACATAAGATGTAGAAAGTTGATGAGTGTATACTATGTCATGAGCATCATGTTTATTTTATGACACACTACACCCTATGAATAGTATGATATAAGTTGTCTCCATACTTTGACCCAAATATGTGCTTTTGGCATTTGAGTACAAAATTGGTATTTTCTGAAATGCACATATTTAGGGGGAGAAAATTATATCATAGGATTCAAAATCTTATTTATCAAATCTTATGTAAGCTTTAAATGTGTTGTCATCAATCACCAAAAAGGGGGAGATTGAAAGTGCATTCATCCCTTTTGTGAGTTTTGGTGATTTGGATAACAACACATTTAAAGGTCTAACAAGTTTGCTAAGTGTTGAACAGGAAATTCAGTATGATGAACATACTTGAATAGTGTATAATGATCAGTGAACAAAGGTTCAACACAAGGTTAAATAACCAGTGAGACAATGCAAATGGATATAATATGGTCTCTCTATATTGGTTTGAATATATGGGCAAGACCTAAGAAATCACTGCATACATATGATCAGAATAGAGGTTGAAGTGATTAAGAGGATTGGTCAAGCCAAAGTGAATAAGATATGAGGAATCGTGAATTGGCTTGACCATATTACTATCAGTCCATATATGCTTCTATGAGAATCAAACTAAAGCTTGATTAATCTTAACAATTATATCTAGAAGACATTCAAGCAAGGTTCACAATATTGAAGAAATGATTCTCTTAATGGATGCTCAATAGGAGGTGACTCAAGAATGGCTTGATAGGGTGAAGATAGCAAGGAAAGGGCTTCGAGGAACTAAGCGAAGGTGAAGGCCAAGCGACGGCTTGTAACCGAGGTACCATGGCTAAGGTGAAGAAGAGAGTACTTGCACTAAGTCGATGAACTAATCAGCTATGAAGAGTTACAACATGTTGATGCATCAGTAAGGTGACTTGAAGCCATGATTTGAACTCATATAAGGTGATATGGTACAAGTCACAGGGTTTGATTTGAGTTTGCTTCAAAAGGTGAGACAAAGATGTTTGTGATCCTTATGAAGCAATGCCATGGAGAAATCACACATGAGACACCAATGACTCAAGGAGTTTTCTTAATTAATTTTATTTAACTTGAGTATAGGAATCGTTGTACTATAAAGGGGGATCCAAAAAGAAGGTTGGTGTTTGCCAAAGCTCATGCCTCTATATTCAAAAGCTATTTTTTTGAAAAGCAAAAATCTCTTTAAAATTCTTTGGTTGACCATGGTTAGGTTTGAGAAACCTAGAGTGTTCCTGTTGAAAAGCAGCTGAACTTCTTCAACTGCAGCTGAGCTTTTCAGCTAAGCTAAACTTCAGCAGAGTTGGGCTTCTTCAGCTGCAGCTGAGCTGAACTTCAGCTGAGTTGAGCTTCTTCAGCTGCAGCTGAGCTTTCAGCTGAGCTAGACTTCAGCTGAGTTGAGCTTTCTCAACCTCAGCTGAACTCAACTTCAGCTGTGAACCTCTTTGACCATACACCAGCTGAACTTGCCTCCGGGCAGTTGAACTGGGGTTTTCTCTCCTAAACTCACTGGTCAAAACCGGTTGAACTGGTCCTGAGGGGCAGTTCAGCTGGTCTCTGATCCCTCTGACCTCTGATCTGCAGTCTGCCAGTCAGACTGGCAAACAGGTCGCCAGGAGCTGTCTAGGGTGGTTCAACCGCCCCCCTGGGCGGTTCAACCGGTGTTGGTCAACTTTGACCAGTCTGCGGTCAGTCTGCGCGACAGTCTGCCAGTCAGACTGGCAGACAGGCTGCCAGGTCTGCCAGGGGCGGTTCAACCGCCCTAGGGGGCGGTTCAACCGGTCTCAGGCAGAAAAATCTGCCCAAACGGCTAGTTTTGAGCTCCACCTATATATACTCCCTCCTACCTCTCTCCCCACAGCGAAGAGCATGATTTGAACTCCATTTCCAACTTGAGAAACACCACCCACTCTCTCTCACACATCTCTTGCCTCTCCCATTTCAAATCTTTGGAGAGAAATCTTTGAGTGAGCTTGAGAGCTGCGGTTTTTGTGCTTCATCTCTAAATCTCTCTCGCTCTTCTTCATTCGAGCTTTGGCACTACATCGAGTTCTTTGTGGATTCATTACTCTTGGAGCTTCTAGCTCCTAGACGACTAGGTGTCTCTTGTGAGTCTCCAAATCTTGTGGAAGACCACAAGAAAGTTTGTATTACCCGCTCATTTGAGCAAAGATTAGTGTGTGAGCTTGACCTTTGTGGTCGGCAAAGGGAGGATTAGGGTTGAAAGAGACCCGGCTCTTTGTGGGCGCCTCAACGAGGAAGTAGGGCACCTTTTGTGGTGTGACCGAACCTCGGGATAAATCTTGTGTCTCTTGTGTTCTTGCTCATTGTGTTTGTTTGTGTTCTTTGTTCTCTCACCATCCCGCGAAAGAATTGTTTATATCTTTTTGGTGTGTGGATTTTGAGAAGTGTCCTTCTCAGATCTACTACTTTGAACCCTGTGGATCATTTAGAACATCTCATTTCCAAAGTTAACTGGGTGAATTTCGAGATCAATTCAGTTTTACCCAGTTTGCTTCTAGTTTTTGTAGAACAAGTTTTAACTTGCCTATTCACCCCCCCTCTAGGCAACTTTCAATTTTATATAAGTACATCACTTTAAACTATACTATTCTAATTGTCCTCATCCTTAGTTGCTCCACTACCTACTGCAGGAGACCATTCGTCAGCAAGGTTCATGGAAGGAGGGGGTCTGTTGGTCACTTGGTCTCAAATGCTATGGATTAAGAATAAGGCAACACAAAAACAGGTTAATGATTAATGCCCTTCGTCCTTCGAAGCATTATTTCCCTTAGGATATAATGATCTTCAGACGAAGGTCGCGAAGGATGAACCTTCATCATCATAGTATAGGTTAATGGAAGAAGCATATGAGATATAAAAGGCAACATAAATAATCATGTACACATATAATACTATTAATATCTTTTCTTCAATTATCATGGATAAACAGAAATAATATTGAATTACATTTATACCTTCGGCTTGATAGAAGGTGAAAAATTCAAGCGTGACGCAACAGTGAATACAACTCAGCATGAACAGTACGGGGGTACTGTTCACCTATTTATAGGCATAGGACGCAGCCTGCGTAGAATTACATTCATGCCCTTCATATTCACTTTTGACTTAATAACAATCTTTCGAGGACTAGATAGCCTTTTCCTCCTTAAGTCGGTTCCTCTTTCTGCTATTGAGCCGAAGCTCCTTTGCGTATAGCTTCGGCGCTAGTTCAACCTTCGTTTCGATCCTGCTTTTCGTATTGTATACAACTTCATCCTGAGTCTGAAGGTTCCTGTGCATACATAATACTTTGGAAAACATTGTTAATCATGTTTTTGAGGACCTTCGGAAGACGAAGGCACCCAACAGTAGCCCCTCGCAGTATTAATTTGTTTAAATAACGAATTTAGACTGCGACGTGAATGAAGGCCTTAAGCCAAAGGTCCGAAAAACACCTTCCCTTTGCTAGAATAGCAACAGTCGATGACAAACGGGGCCCACCAAGCTGCAAGGCCCTGAGCGTATAAATACGAACTCGCACCGGTATCGTTTGATACACTGTTTTTGCCATTTGGATTATTTTTCTCAAGCTTTTAGCTCTTCCTTACTAGCCTTCACTAGATTTTCAAGGTTTTTGAGCTTCAGTTTAAAGTTGTGTTTTCGCCATGTCTGAGGAAAAAATGACCAAGGAGAAGAAGGTTGTTGCGGAGACGAAAGTGACTAAAGAGTCAAAGCTATTTGAAAAGAAGAAGGATGCGGATCCTTATATTGCTGGATTTATTGAATCGATGGCAAAGACAAACACAGAGAAGATTGTTAAGGAGACACTGTAAGGTTTATCTGAAGATACTGGTGACAGCGATAGTTATGATGTGGAAAGTGAGGATTCTGAAGATCGGCCCTGGCGGCCAAGCCATACCATCTTTGGGAAGTCAACTATTAAACAGAGTCATGTTGATGCTATGAGAGGAAGATACTTCCACGACATGACTATTGTGAGGGTTGGAGGGGACAACACTGCTCCTACTCCTGAAGCAAATGAGGTGGTTATCTACCGAAGCTTTTTGAAAGTCGGGCTTTGGTTTCCATTGAGCAGGTTCTTAGTTGAAGTGCTAAAAATATTTCAAAATTTTCTTCATCAACTTACGCCTGAAGCTATAATTAGGATGGGTTTGTTTGTCTGGGCTGTGAGAAGCCAAGGTTTGGAACCTAGTGCAAAAAGTTTTTGCAGCATGCACGAGCTTCTGTACGAAACGAAGGCTACCGGGAAGAGCAATATCACAATAACTTCAGTTGCTACGGATTCGTTGCTCGTTCCAATGCAAGCCATCCGATTCCCACATTTCGAAAGACATGGCCTAGAGCCTGGATGGAAGAGTGGTTTTATGTTAAGAGTGATTTGATTGAAAGGGAAGATATTAAGGAGATCATCCAACGCCCTATCTGGTCTTGCTTCGGCCTTCGCAGGACAAAGGTAGAAATCGATCAGAATGACAAAGCCTACTAGAAAGCTTTTAGCAGGGTCTGCACCTTCATTGGCATGAGGGATATTGTTCAAGAGCACATAGCCTATAGAGTATGGCCGCTTGTGGAGAACTGGGATATGTCGAAGGAAACCACTGCTGAATCAACTGAAGGTGGGTTAGTTCGATTAAAATATACTTTCAGGTTCAGAGATCGGTTTGACGAGCCAAATGATGATTGGCTAAAAAGTATCGAGGCTATCAGTGACGAGCTACTTGGAACATATGGCAAAGCCGAAGATAATGCTCTGTCCGCAGCCTTCGGAGGTCGGGGGAAGAAAAGACTGAACAGAGTCTTTGATGCTATTAGCTTTATGTACCCCGACTACCGCTACCCACCACGGGGACAGGACAAAAAGAGGAAGGTTGTTGTTTTGGACATCCAAATTGATCCTACGCCGAAGAGCAAAAAGGTGAAGGTTCTGACCCATCGGCTGCGCTACATTGAATCGGTCGTGGTCCTTGACTTTGGTGCAGGGTCTTCTTCAGCAGTCGAAGCGACACAGACTGCTCCGATTGTTCAGAGCTCTGCAGAACAGATTGTAATGCCGAAGACGCATACAATTGAAACAATCAAAGATAAGGTTGAAAAGGCTGCAGAGCCGAAAGTTGAAGAAACAATGCCAAAAATTCTTAGCCCTCCAACAGAGGCACATCTGCCGAAGGCACAAAAATCTTCTGTGGCGACCCCCAAGAGGAGAAGGATGGCCAATGTGATGCTGTACTGGAGACTACGAAGGCGCTGAGCCCTTCCCCTGTGAAGAAAATTGCTTAGGCTGAAGCCAAATTACAGGCCGAAGCTAAAACTAGGCAAATAGAAGCCAAAGCTACTGAGTCTCAAGCTGAAGTCGAAGCTGGGCCTTCAGTGCCCATTGAGACGGAGCCTGCCATGCCTGAAGAAAAATCGGCAGAACAAATTGCTCCTGAAAAAATCAGGGCTTTTACTTCTGAAGCTTTGAATGAAAATATTGACTACATTATTCGACATGCTTCGGGGAAGAAGCTGTCCGAAGAGGAAATTCTAGAAGCCAGGCACTATGCTCAAAGTTTGAAATACCCAAAAGGAGCCTTGGTTTTTCATGGGAGTGATGAAGATGATTTCTTATACTGTGTCCCGGACAACAAAGAAATATCCGTTTGCCAGGAGATAGGTACAAGCATGGGATTCCCGAAGCTGGAAGACGGCCTTTCACTCCTGTCGAAGGATGAACTTGCTGACAGCCTAGCATACAATAGCATAAAGGTATAAAAAATAACTTTGAATTTGAAAATGAAGTATTTCATTTGTCATACTCAATTCTTTCCTCCTCTTGCAGGGCTTGATTCTTAGCAATGCTCTTAGGGCACAGAAAAATATCGAAGACGAAGGCTATACAATGGCTCTGAACAACCTTCGTACGGAGGTGATTGAATTGAGAAACGAAGGTCTTGAAAAAGACAAAATCCTAATTTCTCTAGTTAACAAAGTGAAAGAAGATGAAGCCAATTACAAGGCTCAGGCTGATATCCAGAAAACTAAAATTGAAGACCTTCGAAAACAACAGGCAGAAGCTAAAGAAAAATGCGCACTCGCAGAAGTTGTAAGATGCTAGGTGTTTATATTCCGCTCGACAACGAGTACGGATTTAAGCACGTAATCAGTGGATAAAACGGATGTTAAATTTTAAATATCTTCGCCTATCGTGATTTTAATATTGCATCTGTTTCGTCTGTCGCGAGTTCGACATCATTTTTATTTTGATCTATCCGGTCTCTTCCTAAATTTTCGTGATGTTCGGAACATAATTGTTCCGAAACTCGGTGCGTCCGGTGATTATTTAAAATTCATCGCTCGCGCGAATATGAATTTGGAAATTCAGTCCAGTCCTCCAATTTCCTCTCAAATAGATTAAGTCGAACTCGACAACTAACGTTTTCGGGGTAAAATAATTTAATCCCCTTCTGTCAACCATGACATCGCGTCTACAAATTCTTGATTGAATTGCTCCCTAGTCGAATGTTCGGATAGCGCGCAAAATTCGTCTAAATTTAACTGAAACGAATGCAAATTAAAATTAATCTGTTCAATGAATACGAATTTAGAAACTTAGTTTAATCCTCCGATTTTGTCCCAAACAAAATTTGTTAGAAGCCCGACGACAAGAGTGTTAATGCAAGATTTAAATTGAATCAAGGTAATTAGAGTCAAAATTGAATAAATTCTAAATTAAGTAGTTCTCTGTTTCATAATCTATAAAACAAAATAAGAAAAGAAAAATTCGTGGTTTTTATCCTCTATGAACGTGTGTCATCTTTCTTATCCACAATTGCTCCTTTTCTCTAGATTTTTCACGCCTCACTCTTATCCATACACGTTGGCTCTCTGGTGATAACCTTCACCAGCCTTCGTTGATTCATTCTCAATTTGTGAACGTAGCTTCCTCCTCATTCCGATGATGCAAGGTTCCCTAGAAATTTCCTCAGCCATCATAATCTCCTAGACTCCTCCTGTACATGCACCAGCTCTAGAATTCTCTACGCATTCCTTCACCGCACGTCATCGGCCATGTAGTTGTGTGCTCCTCAGCCAATACTTTGGCACGATGCTCAGCTAGTGGATGAGCACAATCAAGTCGCTGGTAATTTTTAGTTGTCGAGCTCGCCGGTGACACCATGGCCGGTTGTCCCTGCTCCCCCTTGCCTCCCTCCGCACGCACGCCAGCCGTTGCTCCAGCTCACATCCCTGGACGTTGCGTGGTTCCTAGCTCGTCCTTGCAGCTCGGCTCCCTGTTCTTCGGCGTGCTCACTTCCCAGCCATTTCTTTCTTCTCCCTCAGCTCGCTCCTCCTATGTCGCGCCCCAGCCCCTGGTTCGGCTCTGTTTCTCGCCACGCCCAAGGTTCCTCCCATGGCTGCTACGCGCGCTCGGCTGCAGACCGCCGGCCGAGCTTCCTCCAGCCCCAGCAGTTTTCTACTCCTTACGCGACTGTCGCTACTCCCTGACTTGCTTCGGTGCTCGTCGCCCTGCGCGCGCTCTGTTTCCTCGTGCGGCTTCGTGCTCGCCTGGCCGCGCGTGCCTCTGCTTGGCTCCCTGTCTCGTTCTGGTGTTCTTCCCTGCGCGCGCGTTCCGTTGTTCCTGCGCGTGCTGCCGCGAAGCTCCTTGTTCAGTTCTCCTGCCGTCGTAGGTTGTCGTCGTTCGTCTTCACGCCGCGTGCAGCCGTGTCCCTAAGCTCGCCGTGGCCGGTTCCTGCTCGCGCCGCAATTATCTCCCAGCTCCCTGCCATGCGCTCGCCCAGCTCGGATTTCGCCGCGCGCTCCTTAGTTCGACACCCGGTGCTTCTCCATGGATGGCCGATGCTGCTCCATCGGTTCGCGACCGCGTACATGGCTGAAGCTTTTTCCTGCGTCACGCGCGTTCTGTCATCCTTTGCTATGACTTTGTGCCGTGAAGTCTCTGTGCGCCGTGTTTTTCCTCCTCTGCTCGGTGCTCTTGCTACAGCTCGCCCCTGTGCACGCGATCCGTTCTTCCCTGCGTGCATCCTGCTCGGCTCTCTGGCACTTGGTTGTCGCTGCTCCTGTGCGCGCGCGTGCCCAGGTTCCAACTCGCGTTCCCAGCAAGCAGTGCACAACTTTCATTTCCGTCATGTCGCTCCATCGACCCACCTCGCTGTCGCCCTGGTGCTCTGCTTGGTGATTCAATATGGGGCTCATACTTGACTGTGAGAGGATCGTTGTTTCGCGCTACTGTGGCGTCCCATCCTGCTCTACTGTGCCCATGACCCCCTATGCCATCTCTAGTCCGCCATGGTACAACGCCGCTGTTAGATCTGGTCTCCATCCCGCCATGGCGTTTGCGGACTTTGTCGGTAAAGTTCGTGGTCGTCCTCTGGTTCCAGCCCGACCCATCCGTGCTACTCGCCTCGCGGCGCACTCGCTCCTCATCCATCGGGTTTTGGCGTGTTCACATTTACCGTCGAGTCATCGAACCCATCATCCCCTGCTCGACCCCCACCTCACCAGCTCGCTCCAGACTTCAATCGAAGGTCGTCGTCGTTCGTGTATCTCTAAGAAATCCCAAGCGTCGGGAGAAATCGAAGCTACCAGTGTGATATTCACCAAGTGCTCGACAAAAAGCTCGAACAAGTCGTCGATCGTCATCCTCGTCTACGCCAAGATCCGAGAAGATTAGGCGCAGATCCGCGAAGATTAGGCGCAGAAGAAAATAAATCAGTACGCGACCGGAGAATTCTTGATGTGGGCAAAGAAGAAGCGCGATTCGACGCAGCACTCACCCTATTTTCGGTGAAATGCTGAGCTGAAAGGCGTCGTCGATTTCGTGGTTTTAAGTCAGACTTAATAAGGGTAAGTTGATTCGTATTCCAGTCAACTAGATCTATAAATAAATTAAATAGAATTGTTGGTCACAATAAATGTTATTAATTTAGCATGCGTATATTGTGATGATCGATTTAGATAGATCAGTAAATCAAGTAATTAAGATACATAGTTAAAGAGTTAATAAAAAGCTAGGAATAAAAATAGATGTTCTAGTGTTATTATGTCAATTTGGTTAATGGATGTAGTCGATGCCCTGCTGTGATATCCATGGTGCTTAATGCTTGGTTTTAAGTGTTTCATCCTTTTTAGCGTAGATTATCTATATTATACTCGTTGTACTTGTGCTCATACATGTGCATCGTGCATCTCATGAGGTACGATAAATAATCGCGTGATGCGGAAGAAGAGCCAAGTCGACCCCAGGCACGGACTAATTTGCAAGATGATGCTGGTGGATTAACCTGAAGATGGATAATCAGAACAATGCGAAGACAAGGATGATCGTCAAGTGGACATCGTCTAACAACACTAACCTAGTGTTATTCAGGCAAGCCCCGGTGCATTCGCCACCTCCTTGATGTTTTAAAATCTTTATCACCTTGTTTGCTGCATTAGGTGATAGGAGTTGAGTGCTAAAACCGTTGATGCATTCCCTTCCTTGAAAATTGATTTCCCTTGCTTGATAGCCGTTTTGAAAAGAATTTTATGATGCTTAGCCTTGCTTTAGCATACAAAAATGTTTTGTTTTAAAACAAAGGTGATGCTTCATGGGTGGGAATGTTTTCAAAAATAAAACTTGATGGCGGATCTGTCAAAGGCCTTGATGGGTTCAACATCGGAAAAGATGTACCTCTGCCAGGTACCAAACTTTGGGTTTGAAATGATTAAGCTGAGACCGGACTGTTGACTTGCTCGAGAAAGGAGTCTCAGTGTAGTGTCTCCGTCTGAGTCGATTAAGGACCGTCTCGATGTAGGCTTGCTGATACTAGAATAAGATACCACGCAATGGGAGAGGAGAGATGGCGAGAGTAGCGTGTACCCTCCGTGGAAAGAGGCTGGACGGTGGTGTATCTGTGCTCTCGGTTGGCGTGAACCTGATCTGGTCTTAAGAACCCCGGTGGCGAGTTGACATATGCAAGGGTTAAGTGCTACATATGTCGTGTGATTGGAGATCCTTAGCTGAGTATAATCAATTTGGATCGTCGTACCTTCGCGGTTATGAAGACTTGGTCACTGCCCTACAGGTAGCAATCCAGTGAACTAATGGGATGATAAAAAGATGGCTAGTGCAGGTCAAGTGATTGAACTAGAGTAGAAAGAACTCTAGATGCAGGTAATTATACCTAACCTGACAATAAAATTGGATTTTAAGGATCCACTCATAGTAAGCTTTTTGGCAAAACAGAGTCTTTGATACTTGATAAGCCATACCTTGAATCCCTCTAGCCAGCATACCCTTGAGAGTCTTTTCTTTAGTCGGGTAAGTCTTGCTGAGTAATTCCATGCTCAGGGTTTTATTCCCTGTTGTTTTTTAGGTCTAACCTTGTGCTGCTGTGATGGTGTTAAGTGCCGGTGGGCTCGGCCTTCTTATAAGTCTAAGTAACCCTTCTATACTTCTTATTGAGGATGGTCACTTGAGCTAGCATATATTTCAAACTTATACTTTGGTAATCACTCCGATAAATATTATGTAAAATTTTTGTAACTTGTAAAATTTGGTAATAAGATTTCCGCTACAAAAATATTGGTGTGTGTGATTTGTGTTACTTAATCCTGCGGTTCTGGTTGTAAGTGGTTTATTCGATGTCCTTGGGGCAATCAGACAGATGCTGTTAAGTTATTTGGTGCACATGCATAGCCGTCTGAGGTCTTTGGGACAAGGACAGGTGCATGTGGGCCCAATAACTTGGAGGTTCTACCACAGGCTGGTATCGGAGCAGGATTAAGTATATACGGTCACATACGTATTTTCAAAACAAAAGTTTTGGTTTAGAAAAACCTATTTTCAACTAAACACATTGTTTGGCTTTGAAAAACAATTTTGAAAAACTATAATGCTAGCGACATCCTCTGTTAAGCCCTAAATTAAGGATTATTAGGTGGCTTATTTGAAAACCACTAACCCACAACCGGGGGTATTGCATACATGTGTATTGTTATTTTTTAGGCCATTCAGTTGTGAATGGATCGACGCTCAGGTAAGGTGAGATGTGAGAGCATGACCGAACAACTGTCGGTCTAGGGAAGTGCTTAATTGTGGTGCTTGATTATATACATGTTCCACATATGTATATATGAAGGCTGCGATATGGAGTATTTACTTTTCTGGGATTCAGTACCCCATGGATGTGTATGGGTATACAGACATGGGAATACTGAGAAGTGTAATGTACTTGTAACGACGCACCTACGCTTAGGTAAGAAGGTGAGTTACCATAATGAGTTGCCCTATGGTTAAAGTGTGGCAACGACGCCTATGCGTGTCTCGGCGCTTAATGATGAGCTGGCCTCCATATAGCAATATATGAAGCATAAACTGTGATAAACTGTCATGTGTGAACTGCATCATGGGAAAATTGGGATGTGATGGATTTTTCTGCAGGTACACTAACCTCGAAAACGTATGTGTAGTTGACGACTAGTAAAATACCGAGAGAGAACGTATGCCACCGATATAGAATGCTATCGCCACATTATGTTGGCAAAATTAGTGAGGACGAATAAGACGAACATGCATTCTGATTGTTGCATCATGTTTGTCACCTATACACCCAAGATGCTTCTCTCATCTTTATTCCAGTAACCAATGATTGTAAATAATGTGGTGTAATGTGGTATTATGAACTTCGATGAGATAGCTGTTCTCCATTCTTAGGTAATCTATTTAGGAATTATATGTGTTTGCTCTTGTGCTTGACATGCCGATAGAAGGTTGGTGACTTGTTTGCCTAAACCCAAAACTAGGCCATGTTCTTATTTAGGTAACCATGACCCAAATTTGAATTTTCCATTATCACTCCATGACCAAACACATACAAATAAATACTTAGATAATTTTTTTGCTAGATATAAAGTGTACCCAGGCTTAAAACAAGAATCTCGAGTCATGTCTTCATCCTAAAACCATGCCCTTGTTTGATTGGCACAAGCTAATGACCCTTTTCCAGTTGCCTGTTTTAAGGGTCGTCATGTTGCTTTGTCAACCCAACCTAGGAAAGACATGTCCAATCATTTTCCTTAATTTGATGCCTTGGTTTTCTTATATCTCCTGAAGGCTTACTAATTCGATCTTCTTATTGTTTTCCCTCCATACCTAATCAGATACTAATCCTTGACCTTGTGATCTTTATGATGGGCATAGAAATATGCTTGGGGATAAATTATCAGTCTCCCATCGTATTCTTTTCATCAAGTTTAGGTTATGGCCATGTCTTGTTCATTTCATCGGGCCATGGTCTGTTTGGCTCTCTACTTGTAACCATCCTTACAGGTGGAGTATCTCTTGTACATTGTCACCCTTGCCCAATTCATTTGTGTCGTGTAAGATTTCTTATTGGTTATGTCTGATAATGGTGTTATGACTAAAACCAGTGGTGCCGTGACGAAACCGAGGGCCTTCTGTGTGTGCGCACATGGTTCTGCTACTCGGCACACGCTAGTATCACAGTTAGTATTTATAATTCATTATGAGACTATATCAATATGTTATCTTCCGTAGACCTCTTCCTTGAAACAATTTCTATGTTATTTGTGAAGTGATCAAGCAACATCTGTCATCTCCGTTGGATCAAAAGGGCATACCACTTTCATGTGTGGTCTTATTTCTTTTGATCTTGGTAGTGACTACCCATACAAGTTCCCTTTACATCCTTTGTGTAAAGGTGAAGCCTTGGAGCTTTTTAGTGTCGAGAGACAACTGATTAGCTCTCAAAATGGAGATCTATTTCCCCTGCTGCTGAAATGCAGGAGTTTGTTCATTCGCTCCCTTATTTAATCCAAGTATTCCCTAACCAAGTTGATAATTCATCTCGCATGAAGAAACGGATGAACAACCTGACCAAATGGATTTCTGCCCAAGTGCATGATCAACTATTAGTATGAGTGAACTCTCAACCCTTGGCTTACCGATGGTACTGAGAGGACTTGCTCAATGTCAAAAGTAGTTCAACAAGTTGGTTTTACTAACTTGTAACTACCTAGTGAAAGATCGTTTCATCGAGTTGTCTAAACTCACTTTGGTTCAACCCACCCTAAAGAAAGTACTTTCAAGAATCGAGATTAAGTCGACCAATAACCACCTAATTATCGCTCTAGTCACGCCTCGACCGCCTCAAGCGTACTTTTCCAGCGTGTGTGATCATGTCGAGCCATGCCTAGTGCTCGATAAAATGGACTAGTTGCAAAGGCAGCATCTACATATCCCTCCGCTGGTGATTTTCTCGAATCTATATCACCATTTATGGACTTGGATTTTTTTGGCTAGCCACGGGTCAACTGTGGTGTTGTTCGACATCCGCACTCGTCTCGTGTGCTATGAGCTTACCGTAACCACTTGTTGGTAAACCTCTTTCTATGTGTTTTACCCAAGAGGTTGCATCTGATTCTGTTTGGGTAAAATCGCATATCCACCGCTCGCTCAACAGACTCAGATAGTACAGTGTCATCAGAAAAAGCAAACTGCACACATAGAACCTTATGTGTTCCTCTGGCAGACATCGTCTCTATTGATGGACATCTCTAAATTAGCTTAAGGCGATATATGATATGTCCACTAGAGAAACCACATCCTCAGACACTCGCATTTGCTTGGAACTGTCTTATGATTATCGCTGATATGGACATGGGTTACATGCTTCTCTACTCTTAAAAGTCTTTCGCTCCGAATCTCGGGACGAGATTCTTTTAAGGGAGAGGGCTGTAACACCCCAGGTGTTTATATTCCGCTCGACAACGAGTACGGATTTAAGCACGTAATCAGTGGATAAAACAGATGTTAAATTTTAAATATCTTCGCCTATCGTGATTTTAATATCGCATCTGTTTCGTCTGTCGCGAGTTCGACATCATTTTTATTTTGATCTATCTGTGCTCTTCCTAAATTTTCGTGATGTTCGGAACATAATTGTTCCGAAACTCGGTGCATCCGGTGATTATTTAAAATTCATCGCTCGCGCGAATACGAATTTGGAAATTCAGTCCAGTGCTCTGATTTCCTCTCAAATAGATTAAGTCGAACTCGACAACTAATGTTTTCGGGGTAAAATAATTTAATCCCCTTCTGTCAACCATGACATCGCGTCTACAGATTCTTGATTGAATTGCTCCCTAGTCGAATGTTCGGATAGCGGGCAAAATTGTTCTAAATTTAACCGAAACGAATGCAAATTAAAATTAATATGTTAAATGAATACGAATTTAGAAACTTAGTTTAATCCTCTGATTTTGTCCCAAACAAAATTTGTTAGAAGCCCGACGACAAGAGTGTTGATGCGAGATTTAAATTGAATCAAGGTAATTAGAGTCGAAATAGAATAATTTCTAAATTAGGTTAGTTCTCTGTTTCATAATCTATAAAACAAAATAAGAAAAGAAAAATCCGTGGTTTTTATCCTCTATGAACGTGTGCCATCTTTCTTATCCACAATTGCTCCTTTTCTCTAGATTTTTCACGTTGCCTCACTCTTATCCATACACGCTCACTCTTATCCATACACGTTGGCTCTCTGGCGATAACCTTCACCAGCCTTCGTTGATTCATTCTCAACTTGTGAGCGTAGCTTCCTCCTCATTCCGATGAGCCATGCAGTTGTGTGCTCCTCAGCCAATACTTTGGCACGATGCTCAGCTAGTGGATGAGCACAATCAAGTCGCTGGTAATTTTTAGTTGTCGAGCTCGCCGGTGACACCATGGTCGGTCATCCCTGCTCTCCCTTGCCTCCCTCCGCACGCACGCCAGCCGTTGCTCCAGCTCACATCCCTGGACATTACGTGGTTCCTAGCTCGTCCTTGTAGCTCGGCTCCCTGTTCTTCGGCGTGCTCACTTCCCAGCCATTTCTTTCTTCTCCCTCAGCTCGCTCCTCCTATGTCGCGCCCTAGCCCCTGGTTCGGCTCTGTTTCTCGCCGCGCCCAAGGTTCCTCCCATGGCTGCTGCGCGCGCTCGGCTGCAGACTGCCGGCCGAGCTTCCTCCAGCTCTAGCCGTTTTCTGCTCCCTACACGACTGCCGCTACTCCCTGACTTTCCTCGCGTGGCTTCGTGCTCGCCCGGCCGCGCGTGCCTCTGCTTGGCTCCCTATCTCGTTCTGGTGTTCTTCCATGCACGCGTGTTCCGTTGTTCCTGCGCGTGCTGCCACGAAGCTCCCTATTCAGTTCTCCTACCGTCATAGGTTGTCGTCGTTCGTCTTCACGCCGCGTGCAGCCGTGTCCCTATGCTCGCCGTGGCCGGTTCCTGCTCGCGCCGCGATTATGTCCCAGCTCCCTGCCATGCGCTCACCTAGCTCGCATTTCGCCGCGCGCTCCTTAGTTCGACACCCGGTGCTTCTCCATGGATGGCCGATGCTGCTCCATCGATTCGCGGCCGCGTACATGGCCGGAGCTTTTTCCTGCGTCGCGCGCGTTCTGTCATCCTTTGCTGTGACTTCGTGCCGTGAAGTCTCTGTGCGCCGTGTTTTTTACTCCTCTGCTCGGTGCTCCTGTTTCAGCTTGCCCCTGCGCACGCGATCCGTTCTTCCCTCCGTGCGTCATGCTTGGCTCTCTGGCACTTGGTTGTCGCTGCACCTGTGCGCGCGCGTGCCCAGGTTCCAACTCGCGTTCCCAGCAAGCAGTGCACAACTTTCATTTCCATCATGTCGCTCCGTCGACCCACCTCGCTATCGCTCTGGTGCTCTGCTTGGTGATTTGATATGGGGCTCATGCTTGACTGTGAGAGGATCGTTGTGTCGCGCTATTGTGGCGTCCCATCCTGCTCTACCGTGCCCATGACCCCCTATGCCATCTCTAGTCCACCATGGTACAACGCCGCTATTAGATCTGGTCTCCATCCCGCCACGGCGTTTGCCGGACTTCGTCGGTAAAGTTCATGGTCGTCCTCTGGTTCCAGCCCGACCCATCTGTGCTGCTCGCCCAGCGGCGCACTCGATCCTCATCCATCGGGTTTCGGTGTGTTCACATTTACCGTCGAGTCGTCGAACACGTCATCTCCTACTCGACTCCCACCTCACTAGCTCGCTCCAGATTTCAATCGAAGGTCGTCGTCGTTCGTGCATCCCCAAGAAATCCCAAGCGTCGGGAGAAGACAAAGCTAGCAGTGTGATATTCACTAAGTGCTCGACAAAAAGCTCGAACAAGTCGTCGATCGTCATCCTCGTCTACGCCAAGATCCGAGAAGATTAGGCACAGATCCGCGAAGATTAGGCGCAGAAGAAAATAAATCAGTACGCGGCCGGAGAATTCTTGATGTGGGCAAAGAAGAAGTGCAATTCGACGTAGCACTCACCCTATTTTCGGTGAAATGCTTAGCTGAAAGGCGTCGTCGATTTTGTGGTTTCAAGTCGGACTTAATAAGGGTAAGTTGATTCGTATTCCAGTCAACTAGATCTATAAATAAATTAAATAGAATTGTTGGTCACAATAAATGTTATTAATTTAGCATGTGTATATTGTGATGATCGATTTAGATAGATCGGTAAATCAAGTAATTAAGATACATAGTTAAAGAGTTAATAAAAAGCTAGGAATAAAAATAGATGTTCTAGTGTTATTATGTCAATTTGGTTAATGGATGTAGTCGATGCCCTGCTGTGATATCCATGGTGCTTAATGCTTGGTTTTAAGTGTTTCATCCTTTTTAGCGTAGATTATCTATATTATACTCGTTGTACTTGTGCTCATACATGTGCATCATGCATCTCATGAGGTACGATAAATAATCGCGTGATGCGGAAGAAGAGCCAAGTCGACCCCAGGCGCGGACTAATTTGCAAGATGATGCTGGTGGATTAACCTGAAGATGGATAATCAGAACAATGCGAAGACAAGGATGATGGTCAAGTGGACATCGTCTAACAACACTAACCTAGTGTTATTCAGGCAAGCCCCGGTGCATTCGCCACCTCCTTGATGTTTTAAAATCTTTATCACCTTGTTTGCTGCATTAGGTGATAGGAGTTGAGTGCTAAAACCATTGATGTATTTCCTTCCTTGAAAATTGATTTCCCTTCCTTGATAGCCATTTTGAAAAGAATTTTATGATGCTTAGCCTTGTTTTAGCATACAAAAATGTTTTGTTTTAAAACAAAGGTGATGCTTCAGTGGATGGGAATGTTTTCAAAAATAAAACTTGATGGTGGATCTATCAAAGGCCTTAATGGGTTCAACATTGGAAAAGATGTACCTCTACCAGGTACCAAACTTTGGGTTTGAAATGATTAAGCTGAGACCGGACGGTTGACTTGCACGAGAAAGGAGTCTCGGTGTAGTGTCTCCGTCTGAGTCGATTAAGGACCGTCTCGATGTAGGCTTGCTGATCGAGGACCCTTTAACTGGTCACATGCCTCGTCATGGGTAAGCTTTGCCTCGGGCAGACTAATGCCAGAATAAGATACCACGCAATGGGAGTGGAGAGATGGCGAGAGTAGCATGTACCCTCCGTGGCAAGAGGCTGGACGGTGGTGTATCTGTGCTCTCGGTTGGCGTGAACCTGATCTGGTCTTAAGAACCCTGGTGGCGAGTTGACATATGCAAGGGTTAAGTGCTACATATGTCGTGTGATTGGAGATCCTCAGTTGAGTATAATCGATTCGGATCGCCGTACCTTCGCGGTTATGAAGACTTGGTCACTGCCCTACACGTAGCAATCTGGTGAACTGATGGGATGATAAAAAGACGGCTAGTGCAGGTCAAGTGATTGAACTAGGGTAGAAAGAACTTTAGATGCAGGTAATTTTACCTAACCTAACAATAAAATTGGATTTTAAGGATCCACTCATAGTAAGCTTTTTGGCAAAACAGAGTCTTTGATACTTGATAAGCCATACCTTGAATCCCTCTAGCCAGCATACCCTTGAGAGTCTTTTCTTTAGTCGAGTAAGTCTTGCTAAATAATTCCATGCTCGGGGTTTTATTCCCTATTGTTTTTCAGGTCTAACCTTGTGCTGCTGTGATGGTGTTAAGTGCTAGTGGGCTCGGCCTTCTTATAAGTCTAAGTAACCCTTCCATACTTCTTATTGTGGATGGTCACTTGAGCTAGCATATATTTCAAACTTATACTTTGGTAATCACTCTGATAAATATTATGTAAAATTTTTGTAACTTGTAAAATTTGGTAATATGATTTCCGCTGCAAAAATATTGGTGTGTGTGATTTGTGTTACTTAATCCCGCGGTTCTGGTTGTAAGTGGTTTATCCGATGTCCTTGGGGCAATCGGACAGATCCTATTAAGTTATCTGGTGCACATGCATAGCCGTCTGAGGTCTTTGGGACAAGGACAGGTGCATGTGGGCCCAATAACTTGGAAGTTCTGCCACAGAAGCTGACCGATATAACAGCGAATATTGGAAAAATCATTTAGAAAAAAATATTGAGGAACTTCGCTCATCCAAAGAAAGATGTTTTGAAAAATCTTTGGAGTGCGTGAAGAAGATAAAGGGTAGCTTCGCCAACGTGGGCGCCTATTCTACCGAAGAAAACTTTATACGAGGCGACCTCGAAGGTGTTATTGAATGGATAAGTGGAGAGGCTGAATCTTTTGAAGAAATTTTAAGCGATCGCAGGGATGTCTGCGTGTTTTCCGGTGCATGGGGATTTCAGCTATCTTGGAGAAAGCAGGATGTGATCACATCAAGGCTATGGCCGAAGCCGAAGCTGCCCTCTCTGTGGATGACACAAAAGATCCTTCAGCTGAAGCGACCTTAATGGGCGGAAAATTTTATAATGATGTCTCGGTAAATGGTGGCCGAGAGATGGCCCATAAAATTATAAAGAAAAGTGAAAAAGACACCTAAGACGCCCTGATAGAAGCGATACAGGCTGAAGAAGCTGTGGAACGTGAAAGACGTATAGGTATTGTTTATTGGCTATTAGCTTCATTATTGTTTTTATGGCTTCGGACTGATTAACTTTTTCCTGCTTCAGCTGAATTGTCTCCGCCGCCAGAACCATTCAATCCCCTAGCGGATCTAAAAATGAAGAAAGCGTTGGACATTATAAATATAGCTGAATCCATTGTTGATGAAGTTGTTGACAAATTGCTGCACGAAGTTGCTGATAAAGTTCTTAAAGAGGAATGACACTTTTTGTAAAAACATTTTGAGATGGTCAATGTACCTTTATTGTAACAAGACTAATATTTGTTGTGTATGGCTTTAAGTCGAATATGTAAATTATTGTAATTCATTTCTTTATGATGCATGAAACTTTACATACATACCGTTTTTGAGCCTTCGGCGAAAAACACCTTCCCTTCTTTTCATGCTTCGGAAAGAAAAAGATCCATACCTCGTAAAAATACCCATTCTTCGAAAAAATATCCACGCTTCGGAAAAAAGACCTCTTCTTTTGTGACAGGGCTGATGACGAAGCCTGTATTTCTCAAAGCTTCTTTTGTGCCTTAGCACATTTTCATTTCTACGAAGCATTTTCCGAAGATCAACTCCGTGTTCGATTCTCATGTTACTGATGTGATATAATGCATGATGTGATGCTATGCGGAATGATGTGATGAGTCGATGCAAAAATGATGCTAATGCCGCAGACACACACCCACATTGAAACACACAAGCTCTGCATCTCCTTAGGGATGTCTATAATCTCTTTGTCGTTTATTTTTCGGCTTCACCGCTTATTTTTCGGTGTAAGTTCTGCATCCCCTTAGGAACGTCTTTTGAACTTCTTCGCCTTCTATTTCGGTGGTATCATCGTTGACTTTTCGGTGTATGTTCTGCATCCCCTTAGGAACGTCTTTTGAACTTCTTCGCCTTATACTTCGGCGGTATTTGGCTTTGCATTCCCTTTGGAACGACTTTTAAGCAGGAAACTTACATTGTGCTCCCTTAGGAATGACTTTTTTGTAGCTTCGGCAGAGCTTACACTGTGTTCCCTTAGGAACGGCTTTTGAGCTTCGACAATTTTCAGTTTTCATAAGTCTGTAGAGAAGATACATTTCATCTTGATAAAAGCAAAAAATACTGCAAGAATTTAAAACTAGATTTACATTGTTTATTCATTACTAAAAACCAAAATGACATAAAAGTATTTCAGAGGTAGGATATTGCTCAATAAATGTGCTTTGACTCTGGCACAATGTTGTTGATTGTACGAGCTTCAGATTCCTCCCTGAATTCGCGTTGTTATTGAGAGTGCTGGCGCCCTTCTGGCTGCAGGCTTCGGGAATGTGTAGGTTGCAGTGGTGGTGGCGGTGGAAGCTGAGGCCAAGAAGCCTGAGAATGGCTAGCTAAAGCAATAGAGGCTGCAGGATGATTGCCCACATACTATGGTATGTAGGGAGAATGGCACGAAGCGGTGTGCAAGACCTGCTTCGGCTGATTCTGTTGAGCTTCGGCTTCTGGATAGTAATTTGGCACATTCTTGTAGTATGGCCCTTGTCCTCACCACAGAATAGGCAATAGATTTTCCTGGGATGATCCCCATATCTTCCTCCGAAGCCCCTGGCGCCTCTGCCCCTTGGAGCTGGTGGCCTAAAGGAACTTTGCTGCTGTCCCGCAGACTGTGAGGTATGTTGTGGCCTTTGAAGTTGGCTTGCTTTGTCGTCAGTCTGACTGGAGCTGTGGATCGATCTGACATGTCTGGGGTGGATTCTTCCTCTGAAGCCCCTGGTCATCTCAGAGAATCTGTAAGCTTCCTCCCTTCTTTGGCGGAAGTCGTTGTCAGCCTAGATATACTCATCCATCTTCTGAAGCAGCTTCTCCAAAGTTTGCGGAGGCTTCCTAGCGAAGTATTGAGCTGTAGGTCCTGGCCGAAGACCCTTGATCATGGCCTCGATGACAATTTCATTGGGAACTGTGGGCGCTTGCGCCCTCAGTCGCAAGAACCTTCGGACAAGGCCTGAAGGTATTTTTCATGGTCTTGTGTGCACTGGAACAAGGCCAGAGCTGTGACTGGCTTCGTTTGAAAGCCTTGGAAACTAGAAACCAGCATATCCTTGAGCTTCTGCCATGACGTGATTGTTCTTGGCCAAAGAGAAGAATACCATGTTTGAGCTACGTTCCGGACTGCCATGACGAAGGACTTTGCCATGACAGCCGCATTGCCTCTGTATGAGGATATTGTTGCCTCATAGCTCATCAAAAATTGCTTCGGGTCTGAGTGCCCATCATACAAGGGTAGCTAGGGTGGCTTGTAGGATTGTGGCCATGGGATAGCCTGCAATTCTGCTGCCAAAGGAGAAGCATCATCAAAAGTAAAGGTATCATGATTAAAATCAACATACCATCCGTCTTCGTTGAATAAGCCCTCTTGACGAAGCTCCCTGTACTGAGGCCTTCGGTCTTGGTCATCTTGAGTAAGATGACGGACCTCCTCAGTAGGTTCATCGATCTTCCTCTGAAGATCGGCCAGTCGAGCCATCTTCTCTTTTTTTCCTTTGCACTTGTTGATGAATGATTTCCATATCCCTGATCTCTTGGTCCAACTCTTCCTCCTGGAATGTTGGACTAGTGGCCTTTCTCTTCTGGCTTCGAGCCTCTTGGAGAGAGAGAGAGAGTCTTCTGGTTTGTGTCCAGTGGCTGCAATGTAGCAGCCCCTGGCGCTGTTGTCTTCTTCGGTGGCATGACGAAGGTCGGTGCTTTGCCGAAGGTTGTGGAAGTGAGTACACCGGAGGTGGGTGCCAATGTTGGTCACTTGTTCTCAAATGCTATGAATTAAGAACAAGACAACACAAAAACAGGTTAATGATTAATGCCCTTTGTCCTTCGAAGCATTATTTCCCTTAGGATATAATGATCTTCAGACGAAGGTCACGAAGGATGAACCTTCATCATCACAGTATAGGTTAATGCAAGAAGAAGCATATGAGATATAAAAGGCAACATAAATAATCATGTAAACATATAATACTATTAATATATTTTCTTCAATTATCATGGATAAACAGAAATAATATTGAATTACATGTATACCTTCGGCTTGACAGAAGGTGAAAAATTCAAGCGTGATGCAACAGTGAATACAACTCAGCGTGAACAGTACGGGGGTACTGTTCACCAATTTATAGGCACAGGACGCAGCCTGCGTAGAATTACATTCATGCCCTTCATATTCACTATTGACTTAATAACAATCTTTCGAGGACTAGATAGCCTTTTCCTCCTTAAGTCGGTTCCTCTTTCTGCTATTGAGCGTAGCTTTGGTGCTAGTTCAACCTTCGTTTCGATCCTGCTTTTCGTATTGTATACAGCTTCATCCTAAGTCCGAAGGTTCCTATGCATACATAATACTTTGGAAAACATTGTTAATCATGTTTTTGAGGACCTTCGGAAGACGAAGGCCCCCAATAGGGCCTAAAAAGGTCCAGCTCCTCATCAGGTCCTTCATTAGCCATTTCTAATGGTCCGACACCCATTGCAGCAACGTGTGGTGGCACGTTCGGGTGCAGCCGATCATAGAATACATGTACTTCTTCATGTAAGGTATTGCAGTACGCTTGCAGGTTTTCGAGGGATGCGCTAAGTTCTGCCACGCAAGCTAGAGCTTTGGCTTCGCAGTCCTAAGCGAAAGAGCGCGAGTTGACGGCCCAATCAATGGTCGTATCACATTCCAAAATTTTGTACTGCAGGCAATTAACTTCGACTGTTAGTTCAGCAATGAAGCAACTATCGCGCGCACGCTCCCTGCACCCGTGACATAGTTCCGATCGGAGACAATCCACTCTGGCCTACAACTCCCCAATAGGGTCGTTGCTTCCACTACTGCTGCCTTCATGCCTAGAAGCCAGCTGATGTCGAGGCACACCCTGAGGTCTAGTCGATTTGCGCTGGATAGTCTTAGTGCGCTCCATATCTCCATAAAAGGGGAAGATTTATTAGTATAGTTTTAAACATGATGCATGCATAACCTAATAATTATGGAATCAACTTTCGTTGATCCCTTACTTCCTACATATATTGCACTCTGTTACCCAACTTTACAAGATAACAGACTACCAGAAAGTGGTAAGGTAAGAATGAAAGAATATTTTAAGGTAAGTGTTTAAAAATTCTTTTGAAGTACTACGTAATGTCTGAAGAGACGGGCTTCACTCCGATACCAGCTGCGGCAGAACTCCCAAGGTATTAGGCCAACCTACATATGTCCTTGTCCTAAGGACCTCGGACAACCATGTACATGCACATAATCACTCGACAAGTTTGGTCTTCTGTATCAACATCATGTCGCCCAAGAGCGCTTCACCCATCACGTAGACATTACATCACATCAGAGGAAAGAATAAGCGGAAACGGATTACAATAACTTACTTTACAATCATAAAATATAGAGGGAAAGAGTATTATTACAGTACTAGGGTTTATGAGTGCATAGAATATTATTACAAACCAGGGATGCAAACAACCTCCCGCACAAAAGTTTAGTGTTTTCAAACTGGGAGGCAAACATCCTCCAGCACACACGATCACTGCTTTGGCTCCTCCTTTGGTACCATCTTTGAACGGAAACGGCAAAATTTCGCTGTTTCCTCACCTACAACAACATGGGTTCGAAAACCCTGAGTACGGAGTGTACTTTCGCAAGTCTTACTCGACAAAGGAAAAGACTCTAAAGGATATGCTGGCTTGTGGGATTCAAGGTAAAGCTGATCAAGCATCAAAGACTCTATTTGCAGAAATTCTTACTAATAGTGGATCCTTCAAAATCCACTTTTATTGTCAGGTTAAGTAAAGTTACCTGTATCTAGATTTATTTATATCGTAGTTCAACCACTTGGCCTATACTAGCTGTCTTTTATCACCCTTTTTAGTTTACTGGAATGCTACATGTAAGTCAGTGACCAAGTCTTCATGTCCGAGAAGTAACGGGGATCCGAATCGATTAATACCAAGCTAGGGATCTCCAACCACACGACATATGTAGCACTTAACTCTTGCATATGTCAACTCACCATCGGGTTTCTCAAGACCAGACCGGGTTCACGCCAACCGAGAGCACAGATACACCACTGTCCAGCCTCTTGCTATGAAGGGTAAACACTACTCTCGCCATCTCTCCACTCCCATTACATGTTGGCCCTTCTAGTATTGGTCTGCCCGAGGCAAAGCTTACCCATGATGAGGCATGTGGCCAGTTAAAAGGTCCTTGATCATCAAGCCTATATCAGTATGGTCCTTAATCGACTCAGACGAAGACACTACATCGAGACTTCCTTCTCGTGCAAGTCACCTGCCTGGTCTCGTCTTTATCATTTACAATCCCAAAGTTAGGTACCGAATAGAGGTACATCTTTTTCGATGTTGAACCCATCACGGCCATGATGGATCCACCATCAAGTCTTTTCTTTCGAAAACTTCCCTTCCCATATGAAGCATCATCTTAGTTTAAAACAAATCATTTTGTTTTCTAAGGCAAGACTAAGCATCAAGTAAAACAGGTATCAAGGAAGGGTAAACAATTCTAAGGGAGGAAATGCAGCAATTGTTTAGCACCCAACTCCTATCACCTAATGCATCATTTCAAGTGATAAAGAGTTTAAAACAAGGAAAGGGGTAAATGCACCGGGGCTTGCCTTGTGTTGTAGGTGACTCAGGATCTGTTCCACAGATGTCAAAGTAGAAGTTGTTTTCAGCTGGTGGATTCTCAGCTTGAGGTGCAACTTCTTCTTCAACAATCACTTCTTCTTTGTTTTCTATACATAACAATACATATAGATAAATGCTCATGTGATGCTATGAATATGCAGTTACAATAGAAACACACCAAGTTGTATTTTGAATACAACTTTCCTTCACGGTGCCCACTAGCTACTAGAGTTTCCTAGTTTAGTACTGTATTAGGGTTAGGTATTTGAACTTTAGAAGGCTAGTTTCTTGGTTTGGGATCAAACAATGTCCAAAGTATGCCAAACTTTACCCAAGGGTTTTAATTATCATATTAAGCTCACCTAAAAAGTTTTACTATTTTTGGAGCTATCAATTTAATTCTAAAATTCTAAAAGACTAGGTTTAGGCATCTTTAAATGCTAAATAATTCATGGTTGGGACTAAAAATCTTGGAACTATTTTTATTAAATACAAGAGGAATTTAGGAGTCTAGTAAAATTGGTTTCACATTTTACCATTTTTCTAGAATTTCCTATAAATTTCCTAAGCCTGGCAGAAAAAGAAAAAGGAAAAACTATGAACAGTTTTGGGCTGAAACTGGCCCAATCCGGCCCACAACCAGGCAAAAATGCTCGCGTGCGCGCCCGCCTGGGCGACTTTGCACAGAGGACCTCAGTTATTCAAAAAACTGGTAAAGAACCCTTGGCAATATTTCACTGTCTCTCTGACATTCACACTTAAGCCCCAGCACTTCTCTCTCTTTGCAATGCCAGGTCCCCGATGGCGAACGACGGTGAGCGCGCCCTCCAGCGAACCTGGACCGGCCGGGATACGCAATGACCGGGGCCCCAACTTGGTCGACACCTAATCCTACCCCGGATGACCCTAATCCCTCCATCAATTGCACGAATCCGGCCTGGAGTTCGTCTACCCACGACGATGGTGAATTCCGAAGACAAACAAGGTGTTCTCGGTAATCAAGCTCGGTCTAGTTTAGTTGGTTGGGCTGACAAGCATCCCTAGTGTGCAAGGGTGCTGAAACGAGGGTAAGGAGGGCGAGAGAGCACCTGGAGATGGCGGTCCACGGCGGCGGTGACTCACGGCGGCGCGGAGAACCGATTTGGGGAAAATCGCGATTGCTCGGGCTATGGAGAGTAATCGGAGGTGAGGGCGGTTGCTCTGGCTTTGTAACAACCTAGCGAAGCAGGCTGGGGCATCAATTTATAGAGGCTTTGAGTGGCGGCTCCGAATTTGGAAGGGAAGCGCTGGCAATCGGAGAGAAGGGTGAGTCACTAGAGTTACCTGTCGTGGCGCTTACTGAGGCAAAGGCTCGGGATAATAGTTTGTCGTTCATCTTGACTTACTGCGACGTGGTACAACAGCACATAGCGTGGCAGACTTCGGTAAACTGCGGTCACGCCAGTGATGGTCACGTGGCCACGTTACCGTGCAAGCTGGTACAGTGGGGGTTGGCTCAATCCCGACCCCCGCTGATCTTTTCACTCCTGCGGCAATATACGCAACACACTAAGCACGAATCGTGGTGCCGACGTGAATCCAGGCATGGGGGTCGCCGGCGACGAGGTGCACTGAACCTAGCATCGGTTAGCCACTGTACCATCACAAACACTATTCAGTGCGCCTGATGGAGCAAATTGCAGAGCTTGGTTCTCGAATCTTTATGTGGCAACTCAATCACACTCAAAATCAGTCCTAGTTCACTGTAAGTCCAGATTCAGTGTTAAAGTTGGTTGACAGACCAGTTTCAAGTCTATTTTTATCCCATTTCCATGTAGCACTAGCGCTTAATCACTTAATCAAATTTGTACCCCTAACCTAGCTCTACAAGTTTGATGTATTGACTTAGGGCAACTCCTCATGAATTCAGAAATACAAAGCTCCAAAGGTGGCCTAATCTCACTGAAATTCAGACTTAGCCACATAAGTGTTCTTGGGGCTTTTTGCAATTAAGTCCAATTTGCTCCACAAAACATGAAAATCCTCCAATGTAAAAGTTACTTAGTTTTTGATGTCCTATCACTTTGATATTTACATTTTGGTCCAAAAGTGTATAGAATTTGCATTAACCCCCTAGGGTACAAATTAGGGTTTTCTAGGGTTTCTTTTAGGGTTTTGAGCACTCTAGGGTTTTTGGGCCACTCAAATCCATCACCCTTGATCTCTTATAAATATTTCCAATGACTTTTGAGATATTACTCATTTTCGTTTACTATTACCCATATGCCCTAATCTCAGGGTTGAATACCCTACCCTAGGGTTGAGTACACTTCAAGTCACCACATCACACATGTTTTTGAAATTTTACCTAGTGAATGCATTCTAGGTGTGACAAACAAAATGAAATGTCAATGCATATGATGTCATGCTCAAGTTTTAGTGCCAGTAACACCAGGGGTGTTACAACAACAGCAATATTCATGAGTATTGTGATGAAATTGGGATCAAGCATGAAGGTTCTGCAACATATACACCTCAACAAAATGGAGTTGTTAAAAGAAAGAACATAACTTTGATCACTCTTGCAAGGACAATGATTGACTAGTATAACACACCAGAGAGGTTTTGGGCCGAAGCTGTCAACACTGCATGATATGCATCAAACAGACTATTTCCTCACCGGCTACTTGAGAAGACTCCCTATGAACTGCTAAATGGGAAAAAGCCAGATGTCTCTTTCTTCTGGGTGTTTGGATGCAAATGCTACATCTACAAAAAAATGCCATCATCTAGGAAAGTTTCAAAGACATTGTGACATTGGTTTCTTACTTGGTTATTCATCAAAATCTAAAGCATATCGAGTAATCAATCATGTCACTGGCGTGGTGGAAGAAACATATGATGTGGAATTTGATGAGACTAATGGCTCCCAAGGAGCACTTGAAAATCTTGATGATGTAGGTGATGAGCCACTTAGGGAAGCCATGAAAAACATGCCAATTGGAGCCATCAAACCAAAAGAAGATGAACAAGAGGTGCAAGATATCAACATGGCTTCATCTTCAAATGTACCACAAGATGATGAAACGGATGAGAGGCATGCAAATGAAGATACATTTGTCTCTCATGAACAAGCAAGGGTACAAGCTGAATATGTTGATGCTCCAAGATCTTCTTCCCAAGTGGATGACAAGAGGAACTCATCACTACTACAAAAAGATCCACAAGATCTTATCATTAGGAGTCCTTCACAAGGGGTTTTTACTCGTTCTCAAAGATATGCTTCATTTATTGAACATCACTCACTTGTTTCATGTGTTGAGCCTACATGTATAGATGAGGCGCTACATGATCCGGACTGGGGGAATGCCATGCATGAAGAACTAAACAACTTCACCCGGAATGAAGTTTGGACCCTGGAGAAGCCTCCACAAGATGAAAGAATCATTGGAACAAAGTGGGTGTTCCAAAACAACCAAGATGATCAAGGTGTAATTGTGCGGAATAAGGCAAGGCTTGTTGCAAAGGGGTTCTCTCAAGTTGAAGGTTTAGATTTTGGAGAGACCTTTGCACTGGTTGCTCGACTTGAAGCCATCCGTATCCTTCTTGCATATGCATCCTACTATGACATAAAACTTTATCAAATGGATATAAAAAGTGCATTTTTAAATGGCTTCATAAATGAACTAGTATATGTTGAGCAACCACCCGGGTTTGAAGACCCTAGATATCCTAATCATGCTTACAGGTTGTCCAAGGCGCTATATGGTCTAAAGCAAGCACCAAGGGGGTAGGAAGAAGGGACATCTGGACAAAGCCACTCGTGCAGTGATTGTCGCAGCAACAACAGACCAAGGTGCTATATGTGCGTCTTCATGACTTCCTCATTTAGAAGGGCTTCAAGATCGGGACCGTCGACACCACTCTATTCACAAAGAAATATAACAGTGATATTTTCATTTGTCAAGTTTATGTTGATGATATAATCTTTGGCTCGACAAATGATAGTCATTGCAAGAAATTTGGTGAGTTGATGTCGAAGGAGCTCAAGATGTCAATGATTGGTGAGCCAACCTTCTTTCTTAGCTTCCAAGTCAAGCAAATGAAAGATGGCAACTTCCTGTCACAAGAGAAGTACACCAAAGACTTGTTGAAAAGATTCAAAATGGAGAAGTGCAAACCAATCAAGACACCCATGCCTACCAATGGACATCTCGACCTAGATGAGGGAGGTAACCCGGTTGACCAAACTCTCTACCGTTCTATGATTGGTAGTTTATTGTATCTTACTGCATCTAGGCCCGATATCATGTTTAATGTCTGTATGTGTGCTCAATTTCAAGCAAATCTTAAGAAAGCTCATCTTAGCGCTGTTAAAAGAATTCTTAGGTATCTTAAGCACACCCCAAGTGTTGGCCTTTGGTATCCCAAAGGAGCTACCTTTGAATTAATTGGCTATTCTGATTCGGACTACGCCAGTTGCAAAATTGATAGGAAAAGTACATCTGGAGGATGCCATTTGCTTAGGAGATCACTAGTTTCATGGACTTCTAAAAAGAAAAATAGTGTTGCCTTGTCAACTGCTGAAGCAAAATACATTGCCGCAGGT
The DNA here is from genome assembly GCA_029449295.1 of Zea luxurians. Taxonomy (NCBI): domain Eukaryota; kingdom Viridiplantae; phylum Streptophyta; class Magnoliopsida; order Poales; family Poaceae; genus Zea; species Zea luxurians. The sequence goes on from JAOPSE010000011.1 coordinate 80,782,842, forward strand.
GCTTGTTGCACACAAATTCTTTATATGAAACAAACTCTTCTAGACTATGGTGTAGTTCTAGAAAAGGTACCTTTGTTATGTGATAATGAGAGTGCTGTTAAAATTGCTAATAATCCTGTACAACACTCTCGCGCCAAACACATTGATATCCGTCATCACTTCCTTAGAGATGATGTTGCTAAAGGAGATATAATATTAGAAGGAGTGAGATCGGAAGATCAATTAGCAGATATTTTCACAAAGCCTTTAGACAAAACTCGCTTTTGTATGTTGAGGAATGAGCTAAATATTCTTGATCTTAGATTTTTTACTTAATCATAAAATGGTGATGTCAAGCTTGCATTGCATATTTAAATTTCTTGTATTGCATCTAGGGCTTGTCTAACCTAGTTGAGATAACCGTCAACAAAGTGAGTGAAAAAGCTTAACTCGGGCTCAAAATTGACAAGTTCTAGCTTTTAAGCATTTTGGTACTTAAATTTCATTTACTATGCAATTGTTGGTTTTTGAGATATGCATGTGGTACTGCACTTAGGGGGAGTATTCACAACTCAATTCATACATGAAACCTCTAGTGCAATACCCAATTGCAAAATCTCACCATTTGCCTACTTTCACTAAAAACTATCTAGCCTATGGCACAATATTTTGAAAAATACGAGAGAATATGTGAGGTTACCAATACTTGTCCCAACAAGTGTTCGTTTGGGTGCTTATAAGTTGGGATTTGGTTTGGTTCAAAATTTCCTAGAAAAAATCAAAATTCCCTCTATCTGGGCTCACCGGACAGTCCGGTGCACCGGCTCGGTGCGCGTGGACCTGCTACTGTGCTGCCCTGTCAGGTGGTTCACCGGACAGTGACTGTGCGCTGTCCGGTGTGCATCGGACAGGCACTGTACACTGTCCGGTGTGCCCATGATGCGTTTTTAAAAAGGTTTCCCCTGCCCGAGCCTGAAGGCATTTCTCTTCTCCAGCTACTGGTCGCTGCCCTCTGTCTCTCTGTTTCCCTCCTCCCTGGCGCCCTTCCCTCCTCACCGCCGACGATCGTCGTCACTCGGCTCCGGCGAGCACTTCGTTGGCCAGGGCTCGTTCTTCCCCTTCCTCCTGATCAGTAGACCCCTGCCATTCCCTCTCTCTATCTCTCTTTGTCTCTGCAGTGAAGTTCACCTCCCCACCTTCGCTCAAAAACTGTGATTCATGTGAAATCTTGTGCACCAATGTGTCTCTAGAACACATGGGTATATCCATTGCAGGTAATATTCTCCCTTTGGGAGGTTTAACACCCTAAAATAGTCGTTTCACCGCCGTTCTCAAACCACACACCAAGTGCTCGATGAAATGCCCAAACCAGACAAAATAGCTCAAATCGACCCCAACTTTTTCCAGCACACTCCAGCTACTACTAGTACCTCTCATGCCAAATTTCGCGCCTATTCGATATTCCAAACACCTATTTCACAACCTATTTATCTTTATAGTGATATGTTTTGAGCCGAGCGCCAAAAATGTTTTTCCTCTACCAAACTTCAAACCAAGCACTCACTTCACTCATTTTCATACATATATACCTATCCATGAAGTATCGACTTAGTTCCTAGTCACTTCATGCCCCATTTCGAATTTCAAACTCTCTGTGGCACAATTCACCGTTCAAACACCGTTTTTGCGCTGTTTGACCTCTGTTTCTCCAAATCACTCCGTTTTGTGTCATAACTCTCTATGTATGTATTTATTCATATTTCATATACTTATGACTATCTGACTAATACACTCACCTCTTCTATCATTTTAGTGATTTCGCCTTCACGCCTACATGTCTCCTGTCCTGCCTGGTTCTTCTCTCTCAAGACGTTCCCAGATAGATATTGCACTCTAATCAAGCCTTACCTACTGCTATAATGCTTTTGCTTACCTTTTCTCCTTATCTTGCAGCGTGTCAGTAGCCTTTTCAGTATGGTGCGGACGAAGAATGTCACACCATCAGGGGGAGGAGATGACCAGGATCCTCCTCGCCCCTTCAGACAGGACAAGGGCAACACTGTCTATCTAGAGCAGCAAGGGGGTAGGAAGAAGAGACGTCTGGACAGAGCCACCCGTGCAGCAATTACCGTAGCAACAACAGATCAGGCAGAGTAGAGAGGTCAGTTGAGGATTTCCTCTGATTAGATCGCTTTCCGAGTCTGTCGCCTCTCGTCTCAGACTCGCTCCTCCATTGCTCGGTCCACTCCTTCTGACCTAGTCACCACTCCACCTCCCACTTCGCTAGCTCCTTCCACCACACCCGCTACTACCACCACCTCTGTGACGGAACCTCCCAAGTCATTAGGCCCACCTACAGTTGTCTTTGTCCAGCGGACCTCGGATAACCCTATAGATGTACCTGATCACTCGACAAGTTCGGTATCTGTATCCTTTACCTTTCCCAAGAGCATTTCACCCATCACGCAGATATTACAACACATCAGAGGAATGAATGAGCGGAAGCAATTACAGTAACTTGATTTACATTAAAATATAGAAAGAGTGTTATTATTACAGACCAGTAGTATAGGAGTGCAGAAGTATTATTATTACAAACTCGGGAGGCAAAAACCCCTCCCACATACAGGTATAATGTTTTTAAAGGAGGACAACTTCCTCCCGAGGCTTCACTCTTGAGATTCTTCCTTTGGCACCACCTTAGAGCAAAAGCAACAAAAGTTTGCTGCTTCCTCACCTACAACAACATGGGTTTGAAAACCCTGAGTACGAAGTGTACTTTCGCAAGTCTTACCCGTCAAAATGAAAGACTCTCAAGGATATGCTGGCTGGAGGGAGTCAAGGGAAGGCTTAATCAAGAATCAAGACTCTGTTTGCAGAAATGCTTACTAATAGTGGATCCTTAAAAATCCAGTTTTATTAGCAAGTTAAGTCATTACCTGAATCTAGAGTTCTTTCTACCCTAGTTCAAGCACTTGGCCTATACTAGCCATCCTTTTATCAACCCTTCTTGTTTACTGGAATGCTACGTGTAGGGCAGTGATCAAGTCTTCATGTCCGAGAAGTAACGACGATTCGAATCGATTAATACCCAGCTGGGGATCTCCAATCACACGACATATGTAGCACTTAACCCTTGCATATGTCAACTCGCCACTAGGGTTCTTAAGACCAGATCAGGATCACACCAACCGAGAGCACAGATACATCACCGTCCAGGCTCTTGCCACGGAGGGTACATGCTACTCTCGCCATCTCTCCACTCCCATTGTGTGTTGTCTTATTCTGGTATTAGTCTGCCCAAGGCAAAGCTTACCCATGATGAGGCATGTGACCAGTTAAAAGGTACTCAATCATCAAGCCTACATCGACATGGTCCTTAATCGACGCAGACGGAGACACTATACTGAGACTCTTCTCGTGCAAGTCACCCACCCGGTCTCAGCTTTATCATTTAAAAACCCAAAGTTTGGTACCTGGCAGAGGTACATCTTTTTCGATGTTGAATCCCATCATGGCCATGATGGATCCACCATCAAGTTTTATTTTGAAAACATCCCATCCCACTTGGAGCATCATCTTTTGTCAAAACAAAACATTTTGTTTTTCTAGAGCAAGACTAAGCATCAGAAAAACCTTTTCATAAAACAGGTGATCAAGGAAAAGTAATCAATTTTTCAAGGAAGGAAATGCATCAATTGTTTAGCACACAACTCCTATCACCTAATGCATCAAGCAAGTGAGAAAGATTTTAAAATAGCAAGGCAGTGGCAAATGCACTGGGGCTTGCCTTGTGTTATAGGAGAGTCGGGCTCTGCTCCACAAATATCGAAATAAAAGCAGTTCCTGGCAGGTGGGTCTTCAGGCGGTGGTGGTGTAGCTCCTTCTCCTTCAACCACTATTTCTTCCTCGTTCTCTCTATATATAACCATATATATATAACCATGAATGCTCATGTGATGTTTATGACAATGCAATGATAATAAAGGTACATCATATTAGGTCTTGAATACAATTTTCCTTCACTGTACTCCAGGAAACTAGGGTTTTTGGAGTCAGTATTTTATTTCATAGGGCAGACACTACTTAGAAGATTAGGGTTTTGGGGTTTAGGTATCAAACATTGTCCAAATCATGTCTAACTTCACTCATGGGTTCTAAATACCATATTAGGCTTATCCAAAAAGTTTACTGATTTTTGGAGTTATTAAATAATTTCTAAAATTCCAGAGGTATAGGTTTAAGCCCCTTTAAATACTATATAATTTCTTGTTTGGACTAAAAAAATCTTATAACTATTTTTATTAAATACTATAGAAATTTAGTAGTCCAGCAAAATTGGTCTCATATTTTTAGCATTTTCCTAGAATTTTCTATGGATTCCCTAAGTCTGGCAGAAAAAGAAAAAGAGAAAAGGTCAACAGTACTGGGCTCAATTCAGCCCGAACCAGCCCAATACCGGCAGAATGCACCCGCGCGCGCCCGCGCTGGTGTCTTTGCATAGAGACCCCTGGCTGTTTGAACAACTCGTAAAGACTCCTTCCTACTATTTCTCTGTCTCACTGACAAATGCATCGAGACCCTCGCACTTCTATTCCTTCACATCCCGCGATCCCTGATGGTGAACGGCGATAGACCAAGCTCCGGCGAGCTTGTACTGGCCGGAATAGGCAACGGCTAGGCTCTAGCTTGGCTGACACTTAATTTAACCCTTAACAATCATTTCCCCTCAACTAATTTCAAGGTTCTAGGCCCTAATCTCTCTGCCCACGGTGATAGTGCGATCAACGGACAACTTGAGGTGTTCCCGGTGATCCTATGGGTTCTAGCTTAATCGGCTGGGTCGAGAAGCATCAAGGGCACATAAGGGTACTAAAACGAGGAAACAGAGGGCATGAACGGACCTGAAACGCGTTGGCCACGGCGAGGTCACTCAGTACGGTGCTCTAGGCCGATTTGGGGGAAGTCTCAAATTGGCGAGCTCTGGTGGCACGAGTTGGTGTATTGGGTGCTTGACTACCTAGCGGAGCCAATGGCACACTCAATTTATAGGATCCGGGGGTGGTGGCCCGTGAATTGGAGATGGCGTGGTGGTGGCCGGAGAGGGAAGAAGTTACTGGCGCAAGCAATTTGTGGATGTTACCGTGGCAGGACCACCGGCGACAACCTTGCTATCTAAAGTGGCTTAGTGTGACGTGGTAAATGGCCTAAGGCATGGCGCAACCGCGATGAAGGGCGCAAACTCTGGTGATGGCCGCTTGGCCACGTCGCCGACGCAAGTGGGCACGGCATAGGACAGAACAGTGCTCCAAGTTCATCCGTGGTGAAGATCTTTTCACCCTTGAGCGTAATCCATAAATCTGAGGCACGATCGCGACGGCTAGCGCGAATCCGACACACGGCTCACCGGCGGTGAGGGGGGCTGAACCCAGGGATATTTCTGTTACTGTACCATCAGGGAGTCATTCAGAGCACCTGACAGCACGATTTGCAGCGCCCTAATCTCAGATTTTTGTGTGAGAATGTGCTAATCTCCCTGTAACAAAATTGTAGCCCTATAATCCAGCTACAATTCTGCTATTATGATCTTGCTCATTTGCTTAATCCCTTGAGCTAAAATCAAGTCCAAAGTTCGCCAGAACTCACTGTCAGTTAAAATTCTGTCACAGGGTGGTCTGACAGCCAGACTTCAAACCGATTTAGCTCCTATTTTTGTACAACACCAAGGCTTAATCACTTCAACAAAATTGTACTCCTATAATAGCTCTACAAGTTTGATGTGCTAGGCAAATTCCTTGTATTTTTAGAAATACAGAGCTCCAAAGTCAGCCTTATTCAACTGATTTTGGACTTAGGCACATGAGAGGTATAGAGTGTCTTTTTGCAAATAAGCCCAAATCTCATAATTTGATTTGCAAATCCTCAAATGTGTGACACATATGATTTGAGGTGCCCTAATACCTTGGTTTTTGCACTTTGGTCCAAAAGTGTACCAATTTTACACTTAGCCCCCTAGGGTTCCAATTTAGGGTTTTCCACGGTCTTTTCAGGGTTTTTAGCACTCTAGGGTTTTGATGCCACTCAAGTCCTTCCAAGAGGGTATCTTAGGATCATTTCTCATATCTTTTGAAGTTTTCTCATGCTTGGGCTTCCCTTAAATTCATAAGCCTAGATTTAGGGTTGAGTACTTTGCACTAGAGTTAACCACACATCAAGTCATATCAGTATAATATATTTGAAATTTTTACCTAGTGAATGAACTCTAGGTGTGAAAAACATATGATATGCTAATGCTCATGATGTTATGCTCAAGTTTTAGTGACAGTAACACCAGGGGTGTTACATCCTTCCCCCCATAAAAGAATCTCGTCCCGAGATTTAAAGTCCTAGGGCAAGTAGTGGAAAAGGAAACACGTCATATTTTCATTTCCTTATTTCTTGTACAAGGCAGGGGGTGGTATGGGGTCTACTCCTCTTTTACAACAATTGTACATATCTCACAAATTATATGAAGCTAAAAAGCCTGGGAAATTCTTTTCTAAAAAGTCTTGGGTTTCCCATGTAGCTTCATCTTCAGTATGTTGGTTCCATTGTATCTTATAGAATTTGAGAACTCTTCTTCGGGTGATTCTGTCCTTTTGATCCAGGACTCGAATAGGATGTTTTGAATATGTTAGGTCTGGTTCCAAGGTAACATCCGTCACATCAATAGTTCGATCTGGCACCCAAAGACATTTCTTCAATTGGGATACATGGAACACATTGTGCACTGCAGACAATGTTTCGGGTAATTGGAGTCGGTATGCCACTGGCCCACATTGTTCGAGAATGGGGAACAGACCAATGTATTGGGGTGCAATCTTTCCTTTTACACCGAAACGAGTCACACCCTTCATAGGTGATACTTTTAGGTACACATAATCTTGGACTTGAAAGTATAATGGTTGGTGTCGTTTGTCTGCATAACTCATTTGTCGAGATTGTGCTTCTTTCAAATTATGTACAATTTGTTGAACTTTCTCTTCCATTTCTTTAACCATATCAGGCCTGAAAAACCACCTTTCCCCTGGTTCAGACCAATTCAATGGAGTACGGCACCGTCGTCCATATAAAGCTTCAAAGGGTGCCATCTTGATACTTTCTTGATAACTATTGTTATATGAAAACTCTGCCAATGGTAAACATTCATCCATTTCTGTGGGAATTCAAGAACACATGCCCGTAACATGTCCTCGAGTATTTGATTTACTCTTTCAGTCTGCCCACTAGTTTGAGGATGATAGGCCGAACTGTGGAGCAACTTAGTACCCAGAGCTTTGTGGAGTTCTTCCCAGAATTTGGATACAAATTGTGGTCCACGGTCTGACACAATTGTTTTTGTGACCTGTGCAAACTGAGAAAACGAGCAATGTAAAGTTCTGCATATGTGATTACTGGATACATTACTTTTACTGGAAGAAAGTGGGCGATCTTTGTAAGTCGATCAATGACAACCCAGATAGAATTAAATCCTTTTGTCATCCTAGGTAATCCCACAATGAAGTCCATGCTAATGTCCTCCCATTTCCAAGTCGGGATGGGCAAAGATTGCAGTGGACCAGCAGTCTTCATGTGTATGGCTTTGACACGTCTATAGGTGTCACATTTTGCCACATGGCATGCAATTTCAATCTTCATCTTTGTCCACCAATAATGTTGCTTTAAATCCTCATACATCTTAGTGCTTCCGGGATGAATGGAATAGCAACTAAGATGAGCTTCATCCAAAATTTGCTGGCGGACTTCATCATTCTTGGGCACAACTATGCGGTTATTAAACCATACTATACCTTGATCATCCTTTCTGAAACAGTTTGCTTTACCGGCCTTTATTTTCTCATGAATATGTTTCATACCCTTATCACTTCTTTGTGCATCAATAATCTTTTGCAGAAGAATCGACTCAAGCTTCAATTGGTTTAGGGTTCCATGTTGAATCATTCCCAGGTTTAACTTCTCCATTTCTTGACACAAGGTGGTGTCAGAGGTCTTTGCTGTAAGACAATGGCAGGAAGCCATGCGGCTTAGTGCATCTGCCACCACGTTGGCCTTGCCTAGGTGATAGTGAATTTCTAATTCATAATCCTTAATCAGCTCAAGCCATCTCCTCTGCCTCATATTTAGTTCTGACTGGGTAAAAATGTACTTCAAACTTTTATGATCTGTATATATATGGCAGATATTTCCCAGCAGATAATGACACCAGATTTTAAGGGCATGAACCACAGCAGCTAATTCTAAGTCATGAGTTGGATAATGTTCCTCATGCCGGCGCAACTGTCTTGAAGCATATGCTATTACTCGTCCCTCTTGCATTAAGACACATCCGAGGCCACTGCCCGATGCGTCACAATACACATCAAAAGGCTTTTCAACGTCTGGTTGAGCCAATACCGGAGCAGTGGTCAATAATACCTTCAGTTGCTCGAAGGCTTCGTTGCATCTTGAGGACCAGTTAAATTTTGTATCATTCTTCAATAGACTTGTGATTGGCTTCACGATCTTGGAGAAATCCGGAATAAATCTGTGGTAATAGCCAGCCAGTCCAAGGAAACTTCGAACTTGATGCATAGTGGTTGGCAATTTCCACTCTAGAATATCCTTGATCTTGCTAGGATCAACCGCAATCCCATTTGCAGACAATACGTGTCCCAGAAGTTGGATTTCCTCCAGCCAAAATGCGCACTTGCTGAATTTAGCATATAATTGATGTTCCCTTAAGCGCGTTAATACGATCCGTAGATGCTGAGCATGCTCCTCTTCATTCTTGGAATATATCAAGATATCATCAATGAAGACCACCACAAATTTGTCCAACTCGGGCATAAATACCGAGTTCATTAGATATGTGAAGTGGGCAGGAGCATTTGTCAATCCGCAGGACATAACCAAATATTCGAATAATCCGTACCGCGTAGTAAATGCGGTCTTGGGTATATCTTCGGGTCGGATACGGATCTAATGATAGCCCGACCTGAGGTCAATTTTAGAGAATACTCGAGCTCCGGTAAGTTGATCGAATAAGATATCAATCCAGGGAAGAGGGTACTTATTCTTGATTGTGACCTCATTAAGGGGTCTGTAGTCCACGCACATTCGAAGTGTTTGATCCTTCTTCTTGACAAAGATTGCAAGACATCCCCAAGGTGACGAACTGGGTCGGATGAATCCCTTCTCCAGTAGATCTTGTAATTGAGTCTTGAGCTCTGCCAACTCATTTGGAGGCATTCGGTACGACCTTCTAGAAATAGGAGTCATACCGGGCTTCAGTTCAATAACAAATTCTACATCTCTTTCTGGAGGTAATCCAGGCAGATCTTCAAGAAAGACGTCCGGAAACTCACACACTACTGGAATATCTTGGATTTCTGGTATGATAGTTTCATAGACTCTGCCAGATGGTTTAGCTGGAATAGCTATAGGGATGGACAAGAGAACCTCTTCCTAGCCATAGCTCAACCTGATGGTTCTCAAATCAGTGTTGAGGATAGCTTTGTGTTGGGCTAACCAATTCATGCTCAGAATTACATCTATATCTTGGCCTTTCAGCACAATCATATTGGTGGGAAAATCTCGTTTAGCTAATGTAACTGGCACATTGAAGGCCACTTCACTAGTAAATATTTGTCCCCCAGGCGAATGAATAATAAACCTTTCCCTTGATTCAGTGCAAGGAATGCAATATTTTTCCACGAATTTCTTGCTTATGAATGTATGCGAAGCACCAGAATCAAAGAGAATGACTACTGGGTGATTGGCCACAAGAAACGTACCCATCATAACCGGCTCTCCCTCCAGTGTAGTGGCCACTTGAGTGTAATATATTCGCCCAGTCTTCTTAATATTCTTGCCCACTGAATTATTTGCCATGTTCCTTTTGCCTTGATTTGAGCTCCCTGAGTTCTGCTGATTGTTGGATTTATTCTGCCTCGGATATGGGCAGTCTTTGATGAAATGACCAGACTTCCCATAGTTGAAGCAGCAAGTTGAGGAACTAGGGAGGGCAGGGAAACGAGCACCAGAGGCACTCGACTGACTTGTAGAAATGGGGGCAGTGGCATGAATGAAGACCGACTGTTTGAATGGGTAGGAGGGTGGGCGAGATGAAGAATGGTTTTGATTGAAAGGTCGGATTACCAACCTTGGTCGCTTCTCAGGTCCCTGATTGGACCTGTCACTTCGAATCCCTTCGATTTTCCTTGGCCTGTATTCTTAGCGCCGTGCTGATAGCTCTGCTGTAAGAGAGATCTAGGCAGGTGGCCATTTTTCTTTGAAGCCGGTCGTTGAGGCCTCTCATGAAGCAATTCTTCTTTTTCAGGTCAGTATTTACTTGGTCAATTGCATATTGGGATAGATGATTAAATTTGTTGAGATACTGCATTCCTTGCATGAGTCGCATAAATTCCTCCTGTTTCATGTGTAGCACCCCTTCTAGAATATAGTGCTCACGAAATGCTAACTTAAATTCATCCCACGTGACCTGATGTCCGGCCTGTTGAATTGCCACAAAATTTCCCCACCAAGTACTGGCAGGGCCTCTTAATTGTTGAGCAGCGAACAACGACTTCTGGGTTTCAGTGCAGCGGATTAGTCCAAATTTCTGCTCTATAACCCGTACCCATTCGTCGGCTTCCAGAGGGTCTTCGGCTTTAACGAAGAGTGGGGGACGGGTTTCAGAAAAGTTCAGGTATGAAGTCTCACATGGTCCCTACGGGTAAGCCCTTCCGCCATGTTGCTGGAATTGATTTCCCGCCATTTCACGTAAAAAGCGGGTATTGTCAGCGGTCGCATTGACCAAGGCAGTGATAGCCTCGGCCAATGTTGGCAGTATAGGCGGTGGATTGGGCATGTCTTCCTGACCACGGAAAGTACCCGCACCGTCATGCGCACGAGTCCTTGATGGCATCTGAGGCAAAGAAATATTTGGAAAAAAATATAACATGCTACTACATACCATCATTTTACATTACCAAGATGTAATGATACAGACTCAAATGTACAACATGACTTTATTACCTATTTTACATTAGTATTATATCTAAACTATACTACTCTAATATTTATCGTCTTTGGTTGCTTCACTGTCTGTTGTAGGGGACCGCTCGTCAGCCAGGTTCATAGAAGGAGGGGGCTTAAAAAGGTCCAATTCCTCACCAAGTCCTTCACCTGCTGTTCTTGAGGGTCCGATTCCCATTGCAACAGGGTCGGTTGGTATGTCTGGGTGCAGTCGTGAATACAGTACATGGACTTCCTCATGTAAAGTATTGCAATACATCTGCAAGTTGTCAAGGGCCTTGCTGAGCTCATCCACGTGGGCTCGAGCTTTGTTTTCCTGGTACCAAGCAATCAGATGCGAATTGACAGCCCAATCGATTGCCAAATCCCGTTCAGCAAGCTCGTCTTGCAGATGTCTGACGTCAGCTCTCAACTCATTCATACGCTGACCATCTTCTACCCACACCCTGCTTCGGTGACGTAGCTCCGTCCAAAGCTGCTCCACTTGGGCTTCTAGGTCTCCGATGGGGTCGTTACTGCCGCTGCTGCTCCCTTCATGTCTTGGAGCCAACTGATGCCGAGGTATGCCAATAGGTCTAGTGGACTTACGCGCAGTTTTCTTCATGCGCGGCGGCATATCTCCATAAGGGGGAAAACTTTATTAATATAGTTTTTAAACATGATGCATATATGCATAATCACATAATCCACTTTCGTTGACTCCCAACATCCTATATATTGCAATCTATTATCTGATCTTACAAGATGAGTACTTCAGAAAGTAGTAAGATAAGAATGAAAGAAATTTTCTTAGATAAGCCTTTCAAAATTCTTTTTGAAATGCTTTATAATATCTGAAGAGATGGGCTTCGCTCCGATACCAGCTGTGATGGAACCTCCCAAGTCATTAGGCCCACCTACAGTTGTCCTTGTCTAGTGGACCTCAAACAACCCTGTAGATGTACCTGATCACTCGACAAGTTCGGTATCTGTATCCTTTACCTTTCCCAAGAGTGTTTCATCCGTCACGCAAATATTACAACACATCAGAGGAACGAATGAGCAGAAGTAATTACAGTAACTTGATTTACATTAAAATATAGAAAGAGTGTTATTATTACAGACCAGTAGTATAGGAGTGCAGAAGTATTATTATTACAAACTTGGGAGGCAAAAACCCCTCCCGCATACAGGTATAATGTTTTTAAAGGAGGACAACTTCCTCCCAAGGCTTCACTCTTGAGATTCTTCCTTTGGCACCACCTTAGAGCAAAAGCAACAAAAGTTTGTTGCTTCCTCACCTACAACAACATAGGTTTGAAAACTGCGACACCCGGTTTGCAAAGAGGACAAGTGGAGGTTATTCTTTTTGTTCTTTTTCCTCATTTGGGTGATGCACTTTGGGAATTTGGAATTTGTGGAAAACATTCACTTGTAAGACAGTAGAATTTCTTTGGTTAGTTGCTTGCGACGGGGTCGGGAGCTGTCACGTGGGCAAGTTGGGCCTTGAACCTTGATCTGGCCCATTAGTCCCCTTAACCCTAGCCGCCCACCCCCTAATTCTCCCCCCCCCCTTTGTGCAGCCGCCCCCCTCCTATTTCCCCTAGGACTTGGCCACCACCCCCCCCTCCCCTCTCACATCTTCTTCCTCCCCAAAACCCTAGCCGCGCCCCCTCCTCCAAGGTGCAGCCCTCCTGCGTGGTTCTCCGTCGTGTGGCTGTGATCTCAATTGGAGTTTGGAGGGAGGAAGAAAGAAGGAGGAAGGAAAGATCCCAAGGTGAATTTGTGATTAACTTTTGTAGTTTTTGTGCTGCAATCAATTTGATTATGTGTTTATCTATGCGAATCGGTAGAGGTGCTGTCCAGGAATTTTGTGAGTGGGTGAACAGCAGTAGTTCTAGGGATTTCTGGGAATTTTTGTGGGTTAATTAGTGATAACCAGTATGATAATCATGTAGGGCTTTGTCTTATCTTTCCAATGAGTACTTATGCGCTTGATTTGGAATTATATTTTAAAAATTATCGCTGTTTGAATCCGGGTATGTTGCTGTCTAAAAACAGATTTTTCAGGTGGGTGAACAGCAGTAGTATTAGCAGTTTCTAGGAATTTCTCGTGGGTAGTTAGTGATAACCAATATGATAATCATGTAGGTATTTGTCTTATCTTTCCAATGAGTACTTATGCGCTTGATTTGGAATTATATTTTAAAAGTTACCGCTGTTTGAATCCGGGTATGTTGCTGTCCAAAAAACAGATTTTTCAGGTGGGTGAACAGCAGTAGTATTAGCAGTTTCTAGGAATTTCTCGTGGGTAATTAGTGATAACCAGTATGATAATCATATAGGGCTTTGTCTTATCTTTCCAATGAGTACTTATGCGCTTGATTTGGAATTATATTTTGAAAGTTATCGCTGTTTTAATCCGGGTATGTCGCTGTCCAAAAGAGAAAAAAACAGATTACAGGGTTTATCTTGTGGGCTGTTTTGGGCTAATTAGATGTTGGAATTTAATTATAAATTGTATACAAAACTCGTGGGGAATTTTATGTAGATGCCTCTGGAGTTTTTGTTTGCTACCACTGCCATCATAATTTTAAAGTTATGAAGTTATTAAGCAGCCGCTGCAGTTTGGTGTGTGTGAGGAGAGATGTTACCCGCGGCGGGGTGTGAGATTGTGCGTAGGTGCAGCGTCGTTTATGAGCCTGATTGTGTGAAATTGGTGCACTAAGTTGTGTGTCAAAAACAGGTGGTGGACTTCCGGATCGTACTTAGGGATTTATCCAAACTTCCGGTGAAGGCAGGTAAAACAGTGATGGTTATTCCATCTGTTAATTGAAGAGTCTTATACTTGATTATGTTTGTGCTATTTGCGTTCGCATTCATATTCCTAATTGGGTACCATCGTTTGAAGTTATTCATGTTTATTTATTATACATGTGGAGGTTGTGGTTTATTATGTTACCATGTGGTTTATTATGTGAAATGGGTGGAAGTATATGTCTAGCACATTTTATTTGGGAAGAACTCATGTTGTTGACATGCATAATGCATTCATCATCTATTGCATTGAAGTTTCGTCGTGATCTTATGGTCCGACCGTACCGGTACAATGAGCATCATATGTTGCCCGAGAAGGGGTATGATGTAGCTTCATATCGTTAGAGGTATGAAGGCAGAAGTCATACTGCATCTGTAGCCATGTGCATTCATGGAGAAGTGTGGAACCTATTATGGTGATGAGGAAGATGTGGATTTTTACTTTGTGATTCATCTTGGTATTAAGTAATTGATTACTTGCTTACTTGCTGCAATTTAATATTTAAGAAAGAAGTTGTAAACCACGTGGTTGCTTATGCACGGTTGGTTTACATTGTCCGACTGTTGTTTGCTCTTTTACTTGCTGAGATGTGTCATCTCACTCTTGCATTGTCTGATGCAGGCACCTGATCTTTGCTCTAGGAAAGAAGGGATGTAGCAGCACGGCCACCACACCTTTAAATAAAGGAACCACTGCTTAATAATGATGTTTAACAGGGAGGGTCAAGCCTAGGGGATTATTACATTCTAATCTCTCATGGTAGTTGAACTGTTTAGTTTGGTGGGTTGTGTTGTCTATCTTTTGTCTGGTCATGAATGCTCTTTTCTACCATTGCAGTTCGATTATACTATGTCAATTATCTTTCTTTTATATCTTGTATAAACTCTATGTTTCCCTTTTTATGCTTCCTTCAAGGGAGGTGCTGCCGGATTTTGCAATACTTTCTTTCTCTATGTGTTGCATAAGTTTTGTAGGAAGGGTTTTTGGTAACATCCATTGTATGGGATCAGTGGGGTGTTACAAAAACCCTGAGTATGAAGTGTACTTTCACAAGTCTTACCCGTCAAAATGAAAGACTCTCAAGGATATGTTGGCTGGAGGGAGTCAAGGGAAGGCTTAATCAAGAATCAAGACTGTTTACAGAAATGCTTACTAATAGTGGATCCTTAAAAATCCAGTTTTATTAGCAAGTTAAGTCATTACCTGAATCTAGAGTTCTTTCTACCCAAGTTCAAGCACTTGGCCTATACTAGCCATCCTTTTATCAACCCTTCTTGTTAAATAGAATGCTACGTGTAGCACAGTGATCAAGTCTTCATGTCCGAGAAGTAACGGCGATCCGAATCGATTAATACCCAGCTAGGGATCTCCAATCACACGACATATGTAGCACTTAACCCTTGCATATGTCAACTCACCACCGGGGTTCTTAAGACCAGATCAGGTTCACGCCAACCGAGAGCATAGATACACCACCGTCCAGCCTCTTGCCATGGAGGGTACACGCTACTCTCGCCATCTCTCCACTCCCATTGCGTGTTGTCTTATTCTGGTATTAGTCTGCCCAAGGCAAAGCTTACCCATGATGAGGCATGTGACCAGTTAAAAGGTCCTCAATCATCAAGCCTACATCGACACGGTCCTTAATCGACGTAGACGGAGACACTACACCGAGACTCTCTTCTCGTGCAAGTCACCCGCCCGGTCTCAGCTTTATCATTTAAAAACCCAAAGTTTGGTACCTGGCAGAGGTACATATTTTCCGATGTTGAGTCCCATCATGGCCATGATGGATCCACCATCAAGTTTTATTTTTGAAAACATCCCATCCCACTTGGAGCATCATATTTTGTCAAAACAAAACATTTTGTTTTTCTAGAGCAAGACTAAGCATCAGAAAAAACCTTTTCATAAAACAGGTGATCAAGGAAAAGTAATCAATTTTTCAAGGAAGGAAATGCATCAATTGTTTAGCACACAACTCCTATCACCTAATGCATCAAGCAAGTGAGAAAGATTTTAAAATAGCAAGGAGGTGGCAAATGCATCGGGGCTTGCCTTGTGTTATAGGAGTCAGGCTCTGCTCCACAAATATCGAAATAAAAGCAGTTCCCTTGTTATTAATGTTAATGACTATGGCTATGTATTAGACTCTGTGGATGTCTCGGACATCTTATTGTAATAAAGTACATTTCCGCTATTTACTTTGAGCATTGTGTGATGATGTCCAATTATGTAATCGTTGTGTACGTGAGTTTCTGATCCTGGCACGTACATGATTCACATTCGGTTTGCCTTCCAAAACCGGGTGTGACAGTTACCAGTTAGGAGTTCGTATGATGTCTTCTTGAGGAGGCGATGTAGATAGAGACGGTTTATGGCATGGCAAGCTATATTCATAGCTTCTGACCAAAACTGTTCATGCGTCTTGTACTCTCCAAGCATTGTCCTCGCCATGTCAATTAGCGTCATATTCTTCCTCTCTACTACGCCATTTTGCTGAGGTGTGTAGGGAGCGGAGAACTCATGCTTGATGCCTTCCTCCTCAAGATACTCTTCTACCTGAAGATTCTTGAACTCAGATCCATTATCGCTTCTTATCTTTTTCACCTTTAGCTCAAACTCATTTTGAGCTCTCCTTAGGAAGCGCTTTAATGTTCCTTGGGTTTCAGATTTATCTTGCAAAAAGAACACCCAAGTGAAGCGGGAAAAATCATCAACAATTACAAGACCATACTTACTTCCCTTGATGCTAAGTTAAGCAACGGGCCCGAAGAGATCCATATGTAGGAGTTCTAATGTCCTGATGTCATCATCACGTTCTTGCTTTGATGACTGGTTCCCACCTGTTTTCCTGCCTAGCACGCTGCACAAGGTCTGTCTTTCTCAAAACAGACATCGGTTAGTCCTAACACATGTTCTCCCTTTAGAATCTTATGAAGGTTCTTCATCCCAGCATGTGCTAGACGGTGGTGCCAGAGCCAGCCCATATTAGTCTTAGCGATTAAGCATGCATCTAGATCAGCATTCTCTTTTGAAAATCTACTAAATAGAGCTTGTTGTCTAATACACCCTTAAAAGCTAATGAACCATCACTTCTTCTAAAGACAGATACATCAATATTTGTAAATAAACAATTATAACCCATATGACATAATTGGCTTACAAACAACAAATTGTACCCGAGTGATTCTACTAGGAACACATTTGAAATTGAATGCTCAGTGGTGATGGCTATTTTGCCCAAGCCCTTGACCTTGCCTTGGTTCCCATCTCCAAAGATGATAGTGTCTTGGGAATCCCTGTTTTTGACGTAGGAGGTGAACATTTTTTTCTCCCTCGTCATGTGGTTTGTGCATCTGCTATCAATGATCCAGCTTGTGCCCCTGGATGCATAAACCTGCAAGGTAATTAAGATTGGGTTTTAGGTACCCAACTCCTGTTGGGTCCTACAAGGTCAGTCACAATAGACTTTGGAACCTAGATGCAAGTTTTGTTTCTCTTGCACTTAGGTCCCAAACTTCTAGGAACTATTTTATCATTTTTGCATAATTGAGAAAATGACACATCACATGTTTGATAAAGCATAGTTGGTCCAGTTGATGCCTTCCTAGGTGCATGAGAAGCAACATGATGGCGCCTAGGTCTATTCCTACCATGAGCAAAACTAGATGCAAACATGGCATGAGAATTAAATGTAGCATCATGACGATTAGGTAAAGCAGCATGATTATAACTTCTATCATGATGAGAAACACTAGAAACATTCTAACATGAGCATAAAGATAGGCATGGTTCTTTTGGTCATGTGAAGAGCTACGAGCCATAGGAGCCTTCCCTTTCTCCTTATTGAGAGTAGAGGTCCTTTGGCTTGTTAAGTTCTTGGTTCCCTTTTGGAAACCAAGTTCATCCTTAATAGAGGGGTGTCTACCAATGGTGTAGGCATCCCTAGCAAATTTTAATTTCACATAATTGTGGCAGAACCTCCCAAGTTATTGGGCCCACATGCACCTGGCCTTGTCACAAAGACCTCAGACTGCTATGCATGTGCACCAAATAACTTAATAGGATCCGTCCGATTGCCCCAAGGACACCGGATAAACCACTTACAACCAGAACTGCAGGATTAAGTAAACACAAATCACACACCAATAATTTTGCAGCAGAAATCTTATTACCAAATTTTACAAGTTACATCAAGTTTTATAATGTACATGATCGGAGTTATTACAAAAAGTGATTCAAAGGAATAACTTTGAACTGTTATAAATTGTTTATAAGTTTGAAATATATGCTAGCTTAAGTGACCATCCTCAGTAAGAAGTATAGAAGGGTTACTTAGACTTATAAGAAGGCTGAGCCAACCGGCACTTAACACCATCGTCAGCAGCACAAAACTATAACCTAAAAAACAACAGGGAATAAAACCCTGAGTATGGAATTACTTAGCAAGACTTACCCGACTAAAGAAAAGACTCTCAAGGGTATGCTGGATTTAGGAATCAAGGAGAGGCTTTTGGTGAGAATCAACTTAAATACTTTTGCAGAAATAGCTTACTAAAGTGAGTCCTTACTTTCAACATTTTAATGCTAGATTAAGTATTAATAGACCTTGTTTGCATCTAGTCTAATTTCACCATCTCATCAATACAACATCATTTTTATTCATGAGGTTCACATCCTGACTTAGGTTGTAGGTCAGTGACCAAGTCTCCACTATCCAGGGATATAACGGCGATCTGAATCAATTTACTTAGCTGAGGATCTCTAACCACACGACATATGTAGCACTTAACCCTTGCATATGTCAACTCGCCACTAGGGTTCTTAAGACCAGATCAGGTTCACGCCAACCGAGAGCACAGATACACCACCGTCCAGCCTCTTGCCACGGAGGGTACACGCTACTCTTGCCATCTCTCCACTCCCATTGTGTGTTATCTTATTCTAGTATTAGTCTGCCCGAGGCAAAGCTTACCCTGTCCCATATCCAGGGCATGTGGCCAGTTAAGATAGTCCTCGATCAGCAGGCCTACATACGCATCCAATCCTTAATCAACCTGGGTAGAACATCACCTGTTCCTAGCCCAAGTCCCGATTTAAGTACTTCCACCCATAGGATTGTTTGTATTCCTTAGGATGAAAAGAGCATCAAAGGGAACTTTGCAGTAAGATCCCACCACGCTCTCAATGAAAATATTCTTGCAGGTAGAAGCCATCTTTCCTCAGGATAACCCCTGAGCTAGGCCTTAATGCAAAAGAGAGCCTCTATCAACAAGATCTGAGCAGGGCTAAGCATTTTTGTAAATCATATTTTGATACTTCATCAGAAGTATCTATAAAGGTGTGGATATCAAGGTAGGCAATGCATCAAAGGGTTTCCAAGCAACTCCTATAAACCTAGTGCATATTTCACTAGACTTAAAGTGTGCAAAAATTATTTAAAAACACAAGGAAGGGGTTGCATGCACCGGGGCTTGCCTGGAATAAACACTATGTTAGTGTTTGTTAGATGGCGTCCGCTTGACGAGTATCCCTCGACCGAGCACTCGCTTGATTTAACCATCTTCAAGTTGGTCCATCAGCTTCACCATGCGGAGTAGTCCACGCTTGGGGTCGACTTGGCTCGTCTTCCGCATCACGCGATCAATTATCGTACCTAATTGAAATGCATGATGCACATGAATGCGTATAGACAGGAATAGCACACGACTAATTATCGCCATACCGAAGAGGATTAAATATTTAAAGTATTTGCATGCACTATTCACTACGAAGTTTTTAGGTTTTAGTTGTAGCCGACTTATTTATATTACTTATATTTAGATACTCGGAACAACAATCACCATTTGACACGAGCAATACAGAAAACGCCTACCACTTAAACATTCATAGGATGGACAAAAGCAATTTATTTAATTATCTAAACTTCTTTTCTAGACTCACTTGCATATTCTATAAACTAATTATAATATCTCAATTTACTAACTTTGGACACCAAATAATCAGACTAAGAATGACAATAAGTTAATTAATTTCTTTATCAACAAAATTTTGTGCAAGCATCAAGGAAGCAGTATACTGGACACATCACCCGAGGTATCGATTTAACAACATTAGGCTTTATCACATTACTTTACAACTTAGCAGGCAGAGTATTTTTAATCAAATTACACCATGCCTACAAATTTATTAACATATTCTTCACACAGGTTTACCAATATATTCCTCGCATAATAAATATCTAAACCTAACCTTCCCATTATTAATTCGACCATTCATCGGATGCGAACCACCGATTTAATCTTCTCGCATAACCTATGTCGTTAAACCTAAACTTAGCTACGCAGCACGACGACTTCGCAATCGTGGACACAATTGCCATGCTACCTATAACCCTGTATTCCTACAAGCGTTATATAAATATGTGCCTGAGCTACAAGCGGGATATTCGTCGCGACGTACACACCTATAGATTCATCCATCAAACCAGTCAATAAAATAGCAAATTAGCTCACCGTTCTAATATTTGATTCAAATCCGCGAGATCGGTAATGATTTTCCGATCTAGGCAATTTGTCGAGCGCTTGGCAGGTAAGAGCAGATTGTCTTCGAGTTCGCAGAAACGTCGATGATGTCAGTTCAACCATTTTGCCGAACACCAGACGGACGCTACACGAATTTTATTTCTCTTTTCTTCATCTAACAAACTTCCAAGTTCTCTCATCT
Source organism: Zea luxurians (assembly GCA_029449295.1). NCBI lineage: Eukaryota > Viridiplantae > Streptophyta > Magnoliopsida > Poales > Poaceae > Zea > Zea luxurians. The sequence continues at coordinate 80,803,402 of JAOPSE010000011.1, forward strand.
ACCGTCATAGGTTTGCTGGAGAGTGGAATGGACATCAAGGCTAATGGTCAGGCGACGAGATGCCCCGTAGGGGAGGTTGTTGCAGCTAGAACGGGCCAAAGAACCTGGGTGCGACCACGACAATAAAGACGAGCGCGAGGTCGTCCAGCGAGCGGCGCGGATCAGGGAGCAGTGGCACAGCGAAGACTGATGACGCACGTATCAGGGACATAACCCGGCGTGACGGGAGAGGTGGCACAGCGAAGACTGATGACGCACGCATCAGGGACATAACCCGGCATGACGGGAGAGGGCTGAGCGATCCGAGAGGGCGCGCACAGGAGAAGCCGGCAGAGGAGCGCAACGAGCACCAGGGAGCAGCGCGCGCAGCGCACAGCGGCCATGGCGAGTAGACAGAGAGCGTCGTGAGCTGGAAATGGGGGATGGAGAGGATGCAGGGAATCCGACCAGGAACTCACGAGCAAGATCCCCAAGCCAGCCATGCAAAGGGAGAAGAAGGAGCCGAGCGCTGGATCCGAGCCAGGGGCGATCTCCATGGCCGGACAGAGAGCAGGGCGAGCAGGGAGGAGGAACGGTTGGGTGCGTCGCATGGAGGAGCAGAGGTCCGCGCAAACACGGCGGGGCATAGGGAGGGGCACCGGCGAGCCTGCGGCGCCAGAGAGCAGGGCGCACAGGGGCGGGCTCGTGCCATGGACTGGCAGAGCGAGCAGAGGAAGACAAAGCGACGGCCACGGGTGAGCTGAGCACTCGCCGATGGAGCAGGTGCGGCTGGGCACCAGAGACCCGCGCATAGGAAGAAAGAAGATCCGGTCGCAGGGAGGAAGACGGTGAATTACCCATAGACAGCAAAAACCAACGCAGGGATAAATTCCTTGGCTAGGGGCGGCGGGATATTGCTTCAGGAATTAAGCAGCTGCAAGATAGGAATGAAGAATGAATAAATCCACGGAGAGCAGCTGCAGTCGGTGGCTGAAAAAAAAATCCTACAAGGAAAAGCTAAGCGGTGATAAGAAATGTTTTCTATTTTAGTCTTTTCTTCTTTCTTTGTCAAAGAATTCTGGTACTAGGATTAGAGTTTGAGTGAGATATAAATGGAACAGACCAAAACACAATTAGGATACGATACTTGAGACGCCATTAATTTAGTTAACCCGAATAAAAATTTATCTGTTTTCCGAACCCATTTGATTTCTCTACCTAAATTAGCACACTAAAGAATAATCCCAATTATTAATCTTGCGCACGGTTTCTTGGTAACGCAAGTGATCCGGATTATACTTTCGAATCCAATATTGTCGGCGTTTCGAGACCGGGGGGTCCCTAAGCCGACGAGTGAGTGTGCCGCGTGCCCCAGCCCAGATGGGTCGAGCGAGTGGGCGAGCGCGAAGGGGGGAGAGCGAGGTGGCCGGAGCCGGGTCGTGAGGGAGGCGGAGATCCCGCGGCCTTCGTGTTCGTCCCGCGCCCAGGTCGGGTGCGCTTGCAGTAGGGGGTTACAAGCGTCCACGCGGGTGAGGGGAGCGAGCGGCCCCAAGAGAGCGCCTGCCCCTGCCCTCGTTCCCGCGGGGCCAACCTTCTCTAAGAAGGCCCTGGTCCTTCCTTTTATAGGCGCAAGGAGAGGATCCAGGTGTACAATGGGGAAGCAGCAGAGTGCTACGTGTCTAGCGGGGGGGAGCTAGCGCCCTGGGTACATGCCAATGTGGCAGCCGGAGAGAACTTGGCACCCAGCTGGTGTGGTGTCGTGGCTGTCGGAGGAGTAACGGAGCCTGGTGGAGGGACAGCTGTCGGAATAGTTGGGCTCTTGCTGACGTCCCCCCGCTTCCGTAAGGGAGCCGAGAGCCGCCGTCGTCATGGGTCTAGCGGGGCGCCATCATTGCCTATCTGGCGGAGCTAGCCAGATGGGACGTCGGTCTTGTTCTCTGCGGCCCAAGTCGGCTCGGGGTAGGGTAATGATGGCGCCTCCTGTTGACGTGGCGGACTTGTGCCCTAGGTCGGGCGACGTGGAGGTTCCTTCGAGGCCGAGGTCGAGTCTGTCTTCCGTGGCCGAGGCCGAGCCCGAGCTCCTGGGTCGGGCGAGGCAGAGGTCGTTCGGCAGAGACCAGGGCGGAGTCCGAGCCCTGGGTCGGGCGAAGCGGGGTTCGCCGTCTTCCGGGGCCTTAGCCCGAGTCCGAGCCCTGGGTCGGGCGGAGCAGAGATCGCCGTCTTCCGGGGCCTTAGCCCGAGTCCGAGCCCTGGGTCGGGCGGAGCGGAGTTCGCCGTCTTCCGGGGCCTTAGCCCGAGTCCGAGCCCTGGGTCGGGCGGAGCGGAGTTCGCCGTCTTCCGGGGCCTTAGCCAGAGTCCGAGCCCTGGGTCGGGCGGAGCGGAGTTCGCCGTCTTCCGGGGCCTTAGCCCGAGTCCGAGCCCTGGGTCGGGCGGAGCTTCCTATGGCGCCTTTGGCAAGGCCTGGCTGCCTGTCAGTCTCACTCTTTGCGTTAAATGCCACTGCGACTCGGTCGGTCGGCGCGGTGATTTAGTCAGGGTTGCTTCTTAGCGAAGGCAAGGCCTCAGGCGAGCTGGAGATGCGTCTGCCATAAAAAAGGGGGCCTCGGGCGAGACGGAAACACCTCAGGGTCGGCTGCCCTTGCCCGAGGCTAGGCTCGGGCGAGGCGCGATCGAGTCGCTCGTATGGACTGATCCCTGACTTAATCAAACCCATCAGGCCTCTGCAGCTTTATGCTGATGGGGGTTACCAGCTGAGAATTAGGCGTCTTGAGGGTACCCCTAAATATGGTCCCCGACAGTAGCCCCCGAGCCTCGAAGGGAGTGCTAGCACTCGCTTGGAGGCTTTCGTCGCACTTTTTTGCAAGGGGACCAGCCTTTCTCGGTTGCATTTTGTTCCGGTGGGTGCGCGCGAGCGCACCCGCCAGGTGTAGCCCCCGAGGCCTCGGAGGAGTGGTTTCACTCCTTCGAGGTCTTAATGCCTTGCGTAATGCTTCGGCTGGTCTGGTGGTTCCCTCATGCGAACAGGCCGTAGCCCGGGTGCACTGTCGGGGCCCAAGTTCTCGGGCTGGTATGTTGACGCTGTCAACGGTTTGGCCGAAGCCGGGTTTGCGAGAGCAGCCCCTGAGCCTCCGCACAGGGCGAGAGGGCGATTAGGGACAGACTCGGCTTTTTTACATACGCCCCTATGTCGCCTTTCCGCAAGGAGGAGGGGGGGAGAGCGCCATGTTACCCTCGATGGGCACCGAACATGGTGTCTCCGGTGAGCTGCAAGCGGGTAATCCGAGTGGATGTCCGTGCCCCATTCGTTGGGGTCGGCTAGGGGCCCGGAGGCACGCCCAAAAGTACCTACGGGTGATCTGCCGGACCTGGTCCCCTGGCGACGGGGTCCGAGGGCTCGTTGCCTCCCTCCGATGGGATTCCGTTACAGGATCGTTCCCGCTGGTCTCGGAAATGTCCTAGGGTACCTCGGGAGCGCAGCCCGAGCCTTGGTTATGTATCGAACGTACCCCTGGTCATCCCTCGCTCGGTGTCTGAGGCGACTGTGAACCCTTCGGGGGGCCAGCCTTCGAACCCCTGATCAGTAATGGGCGTGGAGCCCGAGTAGCCTGAGGCGGCCGTGGAACCTTTCGGGAGGCCGACCTTCGAACCTCTGACCAGTAGTGGGTGTCGGGCCCACGCGATCTGAGGCGGCTGTTGAACCCTTCGGGGGGCCAGCCTTCGAACCCCTGATCAGTATGGAGGCTCGGAGCCTAGTTCCTTCATGGGGAAGGATCCCTTTGGGGGTATCCCCTTTCCCGGTCCCTGTTGCAAGAGATAGAGAAAGAGGAAAAAAGGAAAAAAGGATACGAATTTGAACGATGCGGCGTACCTTTTTTGGCGCGGTTATTTTGGCGAAGGCGAAGCGTCGCCAGCTGCTCCTGCCAGAAGCGCCGCCTGTCCAGCCGCGGAGTTAATGCGCCGGGGTGAGTAGTTGACGAGGCTGTCGTTGCGTGTGCGCGAGCCGTTCGAGGGACGGGTCACGGGCGCGTCGTCTTCACGCCGTGAGAGGGGGTTCTCTTGCTGCCTCCGGATGGGACGTGAGCTTGGCTGACGGCGTGACCGCTGCTCCCGCGCGCCTGCCACTGTTATTACTGCTGGCCCACTTTTGACCTCGTTTGACCGCTGCGTCAGGATGGCACTGCTGGGTCGCGCGCTGGGTCACCTCGGGTCGCGGTATCGGTTCCGTAATCGAGGAGGTGCGGTGGTGGCGCAAGTGGTACAGTTGCTTGCATGCAGCATCCGGCGCGCCGGTCACGCGACGCGTGGGCTTAGGCCTCCGTGCTGGCAGGTTAGGAGTCGGAGAGGTGCGGCCACTTGGCGTGGTTGCATGTCGTCTGCATGGCTACCTGCCCCTTTCGCCCGTTGGCCTGGGCAAAAGCGGAGGGTCGCTTGTAACCGTTGGGTGGTTGCGTGCGCCGTGCGCGGCGGTTTGGCTTCTTCTGCTCGGAGCCGGTCTTGTATGACATGCGGGACCCAGCCCCCGTGCCACAGGGGAGGGCTTTGGAGGCATGTTGGAGAAGACTCGGCCCGAGACGGTTGGGGGCGCAAGCAGGGAGAGTCGCCTTTAAAAGGAGGGCGACCCCTTCCATAAGGCGACCATGCCTTCTTCCTCCCTTATGCATCGTGTCTTTCCGCCTTTCAAGCCCCCGGATGGGGAAACCACCGTCTTTTCGCCCCATCGTTGGAGGAACGCAACTCCGCGGGAGTTGGTACCTTTCAGCCATCGTTCGGCTTCAAGGATTTTCATCACACAGCTCGGTTGCTCCCCTCCGCTGGTGATCACCCAAGACGGTGACCTCCAGCTCCTGGATGGGGAGAGGCAAACCGGGCTGTGCTCCCGGCCCCGCCCTCAGTGTTGAGGGTGTTCGTCATCCTCGCCAGGGCGGGGAGCGAGGCGAGCCGGGGCTCCACCTCCTGCGCGGGTCGGCGGACCACCTCATCTTCCAGCTTCTGGTGGTGGCAATCGCCCTTTAGTCCCACGGCGGAGACATCCTCCAGCCATGCCGGGGAAGGCGAACTGTTGCTGCCCAGCTAGGATGCAACATTCCGTCTTCCTCCTCGCATTCGCGGCGAGGACGGCTGCGAGGATCTGCCGGGGTGCTTAGGGGCGTCCCGCGTTTTGCTGGTGATTCACCCAGAGCTTGTCGCTCCACGGGCTTCCCAGGCGGGGAGGTCGTCCATACCCGTGGAGACGGAACCGGAGTTCCGTTTGTGATGGCACCTTGGATGCCAGTGTTTTTGTTCATTTCGGCTTTCGGGGCCTGAACATGTGTAATACTCAAGTTGTATACCAAGAGTAATAGAGAGAGAGAGCTTCTCATTTTGTGTGTCTTATTTGCATCATAAAAAGAGCACCTATGTAATGGAGAGTGACTAAATAAAACAATTATACTAAAATAAAGAAAAAGTGCATTTGTTGGAGTTTTATGTGTTGTGCATTAAATAAAACCATGATGATAAAAGTAATGAGGTATTAATTATTTGAAGCTTGATTTAACCCTAAATTTGAAATTAGGGTTTTGAAAATAAGGAAAAAAGAAGAGATATGGAAATATAAATAAAATGTATACATAAATATCTTCAGGCTTACTATTTTTAGATGCAAAAATAGAGTTTATAAAAGAGGATCCACAAAAGTTTGAACTAAGTCAAATTTGGTTTGAAAATGAAGAAAGAAAACAGAAAAATAAAAAGAAAAAGGAGAAAACCTTACCTGGGCCCTGAATTCGCATTTCGGCCCACCACCCCTTTTGACCCGCGCAGCCCACCACTCACCCTCGGCGCCGACATGGTGGACCCACAGGTCAGTCGCGCCAGCGCACACCGCTTTTCCTCCCTTCACTGCGCTGTGGGGCCGACCCGTCAGCCGCGCGCGCGCGTGATAGCTCGCTGTCGCGCGGGCCCGTGTTGTCATCACCCAGCTCCGCGCGGACACCGCGCGATTCAACGACCTCCGCCGTCCTCGCCGTAGGAATCGGCCGTAGTGGCCAAGTTCGCGCCTAGATCACGCTCGAGTCCGCGGTCCTCCTCCCGACTCGCCCGCGTGGTGCGTAAATTATCCACCCGCGCGCCTGGTCAATCGCCCTCCGCAACAAATGCGAGCTCGCCGTGCGCGCGATTCTCGCCGGAGGACTCGGATTCCGTGGAACCACCTCGCGGACGCCCTTTAACATCGAAGCTAGACCCCTCCGCTCCCCTCTCAACCACCAGTAAACCGAGCCATCCATTACTAACGCCATTGACGCCGTGTTAACTTGGCGCGGACCACACCAAAGCGGACCCGCGCTCTGGCCGTCTCTTTGGCCTCGACTAGGCTTCTGGGGCCTTCGTTGAGGCTCGCTGGTGCTCGGGGTTTGCTCGGCTGGCGCGATTAAGGGCTGGGGTGCACGCGATTTCTCACCGGAGTTCCTACGCCGCCGCGGGCTCGCCCTCTGCCGTGGACTGCATCGACCGAGTCTCTGCCGTCGGTGAGAATCACACCTCCCTGTTGTCTGTGCTTTGCGATTCACGTAGCACCCTTAGGAACGGGGATTGGGGCATCTATGCGCCGGAAATCACTCGCCGGAGGCTCTCCGCCGCGCGACTCTGGTGAGCGCCGCCGCTGCCGTCGGTAGCGTTTGGGGGAAAGGACCGTCGACTGTCCGATTAGGATGGACGGTGTAGATTAGGCTGAATTCATCGCCTCGGTCTGGCCTCATGCCAACCGTAGGATCTTAGATGGGCGGAGCAGATTTGATCACGCATACCCCCCTGGGCGATCCAATCTGGACCGTCCGATTGATAATGAGCGTCTTAGATTAGACATAACTTACCCCTTCGTTTATTTAAATCTGAGCCATCCAATCTTGATCCATCGGCCGAGATTCGCCCATACCCCTTCGCGGGGCTGTTTTTCTAAAGAGCCCCTGCTTTTATCAGAAATCAACCCGCCATCCAGAGAACATTGTGCTCTGTGTCTTAGAAAATTTACACCGAGACCCCCTGTGCTTTCTGGAATTTGGCGCCCAGTCCAGAGGGTATTAAAAATAGAGAAATTAATATTAAAATTCATTTTTAATACAAAAACAAATCTAGAAACTTAGTTAATTCATAGAAAATGCATTTTAGCTCCAATTTGAGTCATTCCAATTCCTAAAATTTTGTAATATTATTCTCTACCATTTAGAATCACTGTTTTGACATGAACTCTGTTAGGAAATTAATTTATCATCTAATCCTATTATAATCACCTTAAATCTTAGAAAATTCATAACTTAAATTCTATAACTCCAAATTCAGTGATTCCAGTTCCTATGATTTCATTTTAATGTGTAGATTTTTACTGTATATTTCATTCATCTGTTTGGTGTGATGTTAATTTTGGCTATACTATGTATGTATTGTGTTGATGCGAGTAGACGAGCAAGCCACTGTGGAAACTGAGGTTCAGCAAGTAGAGATAGCTGAGCAGGAGCTCATTACAGGCAAGTTGTGCCCTTGATCACTTACTTTTCCCAGCCATGTTCTTATTAATTTTAATGATCTGCATAGGTTAATTTTGATGGGAGCCTTTATGTTACCCCAGTTTTGATTACCTCTATACCTTGTTCACCCCTGGAATATTTTTGGGTAGTACTTGCTATTGCTTTATGTGGATTGGGTATGGAGATTCATTATTCATGATTATTCTGTTATTATCTTGTTATTACTATTGTTCATGTTAAGATCATTAAATTAATGGGAACATGGAGCGACCACCCGGGAAAACAGTGCTACCACAAGGGTTTAATGGGACGCCCTTGGCTGACTAATTAGGAAAGCTAGTGGAAGACTACCTTACCCGAAAGGGGCAAGGGCAGTAGGGGAGAGGTCAGTGCGGGGAGGTCCCTGGTTGATTTTGCTGCGATGGCTATCAGCCAGGAACCCTTTACTGGATCTTCCCATAAACTGTAGCGGGTTTTCGGAAGCTAGTGGAACTTTGTAAAGGCCTCGTAGTGGATCCCTAGCCATTCACCTCGGTAGTGTCTAAGGGCCTTGCAAACCCAGGCGACATGGGATACACGACTTGTGGGTAAAGATGCGCAACCTCTGCAGAGTGTAAAACTAGTATACTAGCCGTGCTCACGGTCAAGAGCGGCTCGGACCCTCACATGATTAATTATGGAACTTAAATTCAATTTGACATTTGCATCGCATTTGGGATTATTTTACTATTACTGTTCTTTATTATTATTAAGGTTTGGTATTTACTTACACTTAGTAATTGCTAATAAAATTTTGACCAACTTATAAAAGCAATGCTCAGCCTTAGCCTTTATTTCATTGATCAGCCTTACACTACATGAACTCCCACCTTTGGTGAGTTCATGCCACATTATTCCCCACGACTTGTTGAGCTATGATCGTATGTGAGCTCACCCTTGCTGTCTCACACCCCCCCCCCACAGGAGAAGAACAGGTTGTTGAAGAGGAGCTGCCTAACACTGAGGAGTTCGATCTGATCTAGGTGGCGTTTCCCAGTCGACATTGGCGCCGACGATCCTTAGTTCGTTTTATATTTATCTTTATTTTGTAATAAGACTTCCGCTATGTAATAATTACTCTGATGTTTTATGACATTTATCTCTATACACTCTGTTATTATATATGTTGTCTTCTTGGCGCATGTATGAGATGCACCCGGCTTTGTTCTTTAAAACCGGGTGTTACAGAAGTGGTATCAGAGGAAATGTTGACTGTAGGACGAAACCTAGATAGACTGGACAAACCCTTACCTACTTATCTCATTCTGATTCATTCTACACTCACCTTACTCTGATTCTTTCTATACTTATCTTAATCCTGTCTCACCTTCTACTGTTCTACTCTGATCATTCTTACCTTTTCTACCCTAAGACAAGATGGATTTCACACCTTGGAATCCCTACCCTTATGACATTTTTAAGAGATAGGAAGCCTAAGACAAAATTAAAACTATTTTCTCTATTAAAAATACTGGTTGATTGTGCTGATGATCAATGCCTGATTTGCTTCTTTGATTGATTGGAATAGCATAGATGGACATCTTAGCATGTACCAACATAAGGTATTGAATTAGCTATAGTAGTTGAAATATTAATCTGCTTAGCTAATAAATCCCCCAAAGTAACATGATTGTAATTACTGCCTTGTCTACTGCTCTTTCTTACCATATGTATCTAACTCAGATGGTCAATACCAGGAGGGGTGGTGGAATTGACTTGCCTCCTAACCAACACACTCGAAGACAACCTCAGCCACAACCTGCAGGGATGAATCCTCCCAATCCTCCACCAGGCGGAGTTGACCCACTGGTTGCTGCTCAGATGGCGGTGATGCAGCAAATGGCAGATACTATGGCGGATATGCGTGCTCAGATGCAGCAAGAACGCCAGGAGATGCGTCAAGAAAGAGAAGATATACGCCAGGAGTTACGCCAGGAGAGAGATGAGATACGCCAAGAAAGGAGGGCGCAACAACAGCTTCAACAACAACAACAGCAGCAACAAGTGCCACTGCCTCCACCACCACCACCAGTTCCACCCCGTGATAAGCACCGGGAGTTTATGAGTCACAAGCCACCTACATTCGCTAGCTCACCTGATCCACTGGACGCGGACGATTGGTTGAAGTCAATTGAGAAGATGCTGAATATTGCACAATGCACTGATCGGGAGAAGGTTTTATATGCTTCCGGACGTCTGATTGGTCCTGCTGCTGACTGGTGGGATTCTTATACTGCTGCCCATGATGCTGCGGATACTATTACTTGGGCAGAGTTCAGTACGCAGTTCAGGAACTACCATATTCCAGCTGGGATGATAAAGATCAAGAAGAAGGAATTTCTGTCGCTGAAGCAAGGAAGTATGTCAGTCAGCGAGTACCGCGACAGGTTTATTCAGCTATCCAGATATGCCCCGGAAGAAGTTGCTGAAGATGAGAGGAAGCAGGAACATTTCATTGAAGGACTTAATGGACCACTGCAGTATGCTCTAGTGGCACACACATTTCCATCATTTCAGAGACTGTTGGATAAGGCTCTTGCTATTGAACACAAGCGTGTTCAGTTGGGAGATTTGAAGAGGAAGGCTATCTCACAGGGACAGGGTAGCAGCAGCGTTCGTCCTCGCTACAGTTCACCACAGAGTACACCGCCTCGACCAGGAGGACCGCGCCCAGTTCAGCAATCCCCACTGAGGACACCTACTCGACAGGCTACACCTACTGGCACCCCGACAAAGTTTGCAGGACAGAGTCCAGGCACTCAATGCTTCAAGTGTGGGAAGATTGGTCATTATGCAAATGTCTGCCCACAGAGGATTGCCACTACTCCAGTTCAGAACAAGCAACAGACCCCTGGCAAGGGATATTCTATAGCCAAGGTGAATCAAGTCAGCGTTGATGATACTCCGGATGGAGGGGACCTCGTAATTGGTATGTTTTATGTTAATGCAATTCCTGCAACAATATTATTTGATTCTGGTGCTACACATTCATTCATGTCTGCTAGATATGCCAACACAAATGAAATACCACTGCTAAATATGAGAAAACCCCTGATAGTAATTACACCTAAAGGGCCTGTTGAGGCGAATCAAATGACACGTAGATTGACATTAACTATTATGGGTAGAGACTTTGGAGCTACTGCTATAATATTGGAGTCAAGCAGTATAGATCTGATCCTTGGTATGTCATGGCTAAGAAAGGCAAAGGCCGTTATAGCATGTGGTAGAGGTACCGTAGAGCTCACTACCACTAAGGGAGAAAGATTTCAAGTCAATATTGCAGTAACCTCCTCATCCATGCGTGCAATGTTCTTTATGTCTGAGGAGTTTGTTGGTGACAACATCCGGGTGGTTAGAGATTTTCCGGATGTCTTTCCAGAGGAGTTACCAGGGATGCCACCTGATAGAGAAGTTGAGTTTGTTATTGATCTCTTACCTGGAACCGCCCCTATTTCTAAACGGCCATATAGAATGTCCGTAGAAGAGTTAAAGGAACTGAAGAAGCAGTTAACGGAGTTACAAGAGGCTGGTTACATTCGTCCAAGTTCCTCGCCTTGGGGAGCACCGGTGTTATTTGTGCAGAAGAAGGATGGATCGCAACGGATGTGTGTGGATTACAGATCTCTTAATGATGTTACGGTGAAGAACAAGTATCCGTTGCCCCGTATTGAGGATTTATTTGATCAGATGCGAGGTGCAAGAGTATTTTCGAAAATTGATCTCCGATCCGGTTACCATCAAATGAGGATTAGACCATCAGATATTCCCAAGACGGCTTTCTCGACTCGATATGGATTATATGAGTTTACTGTTATGTCATTTGGACTAACCAATGCACCGGCTTATTTCATGAATTTGATGAATAAGGTGTTTATGGAGTATTTGGACAGATTCGTCGTGGTATTCATCGACGATATTCTTATCTATTCTAAGAATGAGAGTGACCATGAAGAACATCTAAGATTGGTGCTACAAAAGTTACGAGATAATCAACTCTATGCTAAGTTCAGCAAGTGCGAGTTTTGGATTGACAAGGTGCCATTCCTTGGTCATATTATTTCTAATGGAGGAATAGCCGTGGATCCTGCTAAAGTCAAGGAGATAATGGAGTGGAGAGTGCCCACTACAGTTACTGAGATTCGGAGTTTCTTGGGACTCGCAGGATATTATCGGAGATTTATTGAAGGATTTTCTAAGATTGCTAAGCCCATGACAACGCTTTTGGAGAAAGGAAGAGAATTCAAGTGGGATGAGAAATGCCAAGAGAGTTTTGATCAATTGAAGGAGAGATTGATGTCACCTCCAGTGCTGATTATGCCAGATCTGCAGAAGGGATTTGACATTTATTGTGATGCATGTGGCCAAGGACTTGGATGTGTGCTTATGCAAGATGGTCATGTGATTGCCTATGCATCTCGTCAGTTGAGGAAGCATGAATTGAACTACCCCACTCATGATTTGGAATTGGCTGCAGTTGTGCATGCACTGAAGATTTGGAGACACTACGTTATGGGAACTAAGTGCCAAGTATACACGGATCATAAGAGTTTGAAGTATATATTCACTCAGAAGGATCTCAACCTTAGACAGCGTCGTTGGTTGGAGCTCATTAAGGATTATGACTTGGAGATTCACTATCACCCAGGCAGGGCGAATTTGGTTGCAGATGCCTTGAGTCGGAAGGAGCATGTTCACTCCGCTTTCGTTGTCCAGCTACCTGATGAATTGGCAAAAGACTTTGAGAGGCTCAACCTGGGAATTGTTACACATACGGAAGGAGTGACTATTGAATTGGAACCTACCTTGGAGTAAGAAATTTGTAAAGGTCAGATTGGTGATGCTAAGATTCAAGAGATCAAGGATCTTATTACTGAAGGAAGAGGCCCAGAGTTCACAGAGGATGAGCAAGGCACGATATGGTTCAAGAATCGGATCTGTGTTCCCGATATTGATAGTCTTCGGGAAACCATATTGAAGGAGGCACATGATTCAGTTTATTCTATTCATCCTGGAAGTACTAAGATGTATCAGGATTTAAAGCAAAAATATTGGTGGTATGGATTGAAGAGAGATGTGGCTGCACATGTGGCTATGTGCGATGTATGCCAAAGAGTTAAAGCTGAACACCAGAGGCCAGCCGGATTATTGCACCCACTGAAAATACCTGAGTGGAAATGGGAAGAGATTGGCATGGACTTCATTGTTGGATTACCCCGCACGTCTGCTGGATATGATTCTATATGGGTGATTGTGGACAGGCTAACTAAAGTAGCCCACTTTATTCCAGTGAAGACCACTTATTCAGGAGTTAAGTTGGCAGAGTTGTACATGGCACGGATTGTATGCCTGCATGGTGTGCCAAAGAAGATTGTGTCAGATCGAGGATCACAGTTTACCTCTCGATTTTGGAAGCAGTTGCACGAGTCATTGGATACGAGATTAAATTTTAGTTCGGCTTACCATCCCCAAACCGATGGGCAGACTGAGAGGACTAACCAAGTACTGGAAGATATGTTAAGAGCTTGTGCTCTTAAGCATGGTGGAAGTTGGGATAAGAGTCTACCGTATGCGGAGTTCTCATATAATAATAGCTATCAGGCCAGTTTGAAGATGTCACCGTTTGAGGCTTTGTATGGCAGAAAGTGCAGGACTCCCTTGTATTGGAATCAAACTGGTGAAAGGCAGTTGTTTGGACCTGAGATTATACAAGAAGCAGAGGAACAAGTCCAACAGATCAGGGAGAATTTGAGAACTGCGCAATCCAGGCAGAAAAGTTATGCTGACACCCGGAGAAGACTACTTGAGTTTAAGGAGGGAGATTATGTCTATTTGAAGGTGTCACCGCTCCGGGGCATGAGAAGATTTAAAGTCAAAGGAAAGTTGTCCCCTCGCTTTATTGGACCCTTCTTAATCTTAAAGCGAGTGGGAGAAGTTGCATATCAATTGGAGTTACCGGATCATCTCGCGGATGTTCACGATGTCTTTCATGTATCTCAGCTGAAGAAATGTCTCAGGGTACCTGAAGAACAGTTACCAATGGAAGACCTTAGTGTTCAAGAGGATTTGACTTATGCTGAGTACCCCATCAAGATTTTGGATACTTTGACTCGAGTCACGAGGAGTAAGGTTATAAAGATGTGCAAAGTGCAATGGAGCCACCACGGTGAAGATGAAGCAACTTGGGAAAGAGAAGAAGAGCTTCGTATAGATTTTCCCCACCTTTTCCCTAGATCTTCTTAAATCTCGAGGACGAGATTATTTTTAAGGGGGGTAGGATTTGTAATACTCAAGTTGTATACCAAGAGTAATAGAGAGAGAGAGCTTCTCATTTTGTGTGTCTTATTTGCATCATAAAAAGAGCACCTATGTAATGGAGAGTGACTAAATAAAACAATTATACTAAAATAAAGAAAAAGTGCATTTGTTGGAGTTTTATGTGTTGTGCATTAAATAAAACCATGATGATAAAAGTAATGAGGTATTAATTATTTGAAGCTTGATTTAACCCTAAATTTGAAATTAGGGTTTTGAAAATAAGGAAAAAAGAAGAGATATGGAAATATAAATAAAATGTATACATAAATATCTTCAGGCTTACTATTTTTAGATGCAAAAATAGAGTTTATAAAAGAGGATCCACAAAAGTTTGAACTAAGTCAAATTTGGTTTGAAAATGAAGAAAGAAAACAGAAAAATAAAAAGAAAAAGGAGAAAACCTTACCTGGGCCCTGAATTCGCATTTCGGCCCACCACCCCTTTTGACCCGCGCAGCCCACCACTCACCCTCGGCGCCGACATGGTGGACCCACAGGTCAGTCGCGCCAGCGCACACCGCTTTTCCTCCCTTCACTGCGCTGTGGGGCCGACCCGTCAGCCGCGCGCGCGTGATAGCTCGCTGTCGCGCGGGCCCGTGTTGTCATCACCCAGCTCCGCGCGGACACCGCGCGATTCAACGACCTCCGCCGTCCTCGCCGTAGGAATCGGCCGTAGTGGCCAAGTTCGCGCCTAGATCACGCTCGAGTCCGCGGTCCTCCTCCCGACTCGCCCGCGTGGTGCGTAAATTATCCACCCGCGCGCCTGGTCAATCGCCCTCCGCAACAAATGCGAGCTCGCCGTGCGCGCGATTCTCGCCGGAGGACTCGGATTCCATGGAACCACCTCGCGGACGCCCTTTAACATCGAAGCTAGACCCCTCCGCTCCCCTCTCAACCACCAGTAAACCGAGCCATCCATTACTAACGCCATTGACGCCGTGTTAACTTGGCGCGGACCACACCAAAGCGGACCCGCGCTCTGGCCGTCTCTTTGGCCTCGACTAGGCTTCTGGGGCCTTCGTTGAGGCTCGCTGGTGCTCGGGGTTTGCTCGGCTGGCGCGATTAAGGGCTGGGGTGCACGCGATTTCTCACCGGAGTTCCTACGCCGCCGCGGGCTCGCCCTCTGCCGTGGACTGCATCGACCGAGTCTCTGCCGTCGGTGAGAATCACACCTCCCTGTTGTCTGTGCTTTGCGATTCACGTAGCACCCTTAGGAACGGGGATTGGGGCATCTATGCGCCGGAAATCACTCGCCGGAGGCTCTCCGCCGCGCGACTCTGGTGAGCGCCGCCGCTGCCGTCGGTAGCGTTTGGGGGAAAGGACCGTCGACCGTCTGATTAGGATGGACGGTGTAGATTAGGCTGAATTCATCGCCTCGGTCTGGCCTCATGCCAACCGTAGGATCTTAGATGGGCGGAGCAGATTTGATCACGCATACCCCCCTGGGCGATCCAATCTGGACCGTCCGATTGATAATGAGTGTCTTAGATTAGACATAACTTACCCCTTCGTTTATTTAAATCTGAGCCATCCAATCTTGATCCATCGGCCGAGATTCGCCCATACCCCTTCGTGGGGCTGTTTTTCTAAAGAGCCCCTGCTTTTATCAGAAATCAACCCGCCATCCAGAGAACACTGTGCTCTGTGTCTTAGAAAATTTACACCGAGACCCCCTGTGCTTTCTGGAATTTGGCGCCCAGTCCAGAGGGTATTAAAAACAGAGAAATTAATATTAAAATTCATTTTTAATACAAAAACAAATCTAGAAACTTAGTTAATTCATAGAAAATGCATTTTAGCTCCAATTTGAGTCATTCCAATTCCTAAAATTTTGTAATATTATTCTCTACCATTTAGAATCACTGTTTTGACATGAACTCTGTTAGGAAATTAATTTATCATCTAATCCTATTATAATTACCTTAAATCTTAGAAAATTCATAACTTAAATTCTATAACTCCAAATTCAGTGATTCCAGTTCCTATGATTTCATTTTAATGTGTAGATTTTTACTGTATATTTCATTCATCTGTTTGGTGTGATGTTAATTTTGGCTATACTATGTATGTATTGTGTTGATGCGAGTAGACGAGCAAGCCACTGTGGAAACTGAGGTTCAGCAAGTAGAGATAGCTGAGCAGGAGCTCATTACAGGCAAGTTGTGCCCTTGATCACTTACTTTTCCCAGCCATGTTCTTATTAATTTTAATGATCTGCATAGGTTAATTTTGATTGGAGCCTTTATGTTACCCCAGTTTTGATTACCTCTATACCTTGTTCACCCCTGGAATATTTTTGGGTAGTACTTGCTATTGCTTTATGTGGATTGGGTATGGAGATTCATTATTCATGATTATTCTGTTATTATCTTGTTATTACTATTGTTCATGTTAAGGTCATTAAATTAATGGGAACATGGAGCGACCACCCGGGAAAACAGTGCTACCACAAGGGTTTAATGGGACGCCCTTGGCTGACTAATTAGGAAAGCTAGTGGAAGACTACCTTACCCGAAAGGGGCAAGGGCAGTAGGGGAGAGGTCAGTGCGGGGAGGTCCCTGGTTGATTTTGCTGCGATGGCTATCAGCCAGGAACCCTTTACTGGATCTTCCCATAAACTGTAGCGGGTTTTCGGAAGCTAGTGGAACTTTGTAAAGGCCTCGTAGTGGATCCCTAGCCATTCACCTCGGTAGTGTCTAAGGGCCTTGCAAACCCAGGCGACATGGGATACACGACTTGTGGGTAAAGATGCGCAACCTCTGCAGAGTGTAAAACTAGTATACTAGCCGTGCTCACGGTCAAGAGCGGCTCGGACCCTCACATGATTAATTATGGAACTTAAATTCAATTTGACATTTGCATCGCATTTGGGATTATTTTACTATTACTGTTCTTTATTATTATTAAGGTTTGGTATTTACTTACACTTAGTAATTGCTAATAAAATTTTGACCAACTTATAAAAGCAATGCTCAGCCTTAGCCTTTATTTCATTGATCAGCCTTACACTACATGAACTCCCACCTTTGGTGAGTTCATGCCACATTATTCCCCACGACTTGTTGAGCTATGATCGTATGTGAGCTCACCCTTGCTGTCTCACACCCCCCCCCCACAGGAGAAGAACAGGTTGTTGAAGAGGAGCTGCCTAACACTGAGGAGTTCGATCTGATCTAGGTGGCGTTTCCCAGTCGACATTGGCGCCGACGATCCTTAGTTCGTTTTATATTTATCTTTATTTTGTAATAAGACTTCCGCTATGTAATAATTACTCTGATGTTTTATGACATTTATCTCTATACACTCTGTTATTATATATGTTGTCTTCTTGGCGCATGTATGAGATGCACCTGGCTTTGTTCTTTAAAACCGGGTGTTACAACATGTATGTGACTTCGGCACGGAGCCGCGTTTTTTCCTCATTTTTGAGCACTAAGACTCGCCTGTTGTCTGTCTGAACCGCTTCACCAAGCATGAGTCGCCCCGCGTCAAGGTGACGAGTGAGGTATCCGTATCCCGGAGGCGTAGGAGTCCCTCGGCTCGGTCGGCCCTGCTGTCCGAGGCTCCTCTAGCTTGGTTAAAGAGACCCCTCGGCCGCTCTTCGTCGAGCCGAGGCCAGGGGTAGCGATATCAGCATGAGCAGAGGCGGAGTTGGCTCGAAAATAAAACCTGGTTGGCCGGAACCTAGCCAGGTTGTCCGTTGGCTGGATCGACGTCGGAGTTGATCAGCCGAGGCTTCGGACCGGGCTGGCGCCCTCGGAAGATGGTTAGCCGAGGCCCTAGGGGTGACCGGCCGAGCCGCCTGCTCGGGCCGGGTTCTCGGAGAAGTCCCTGGCCGCGATTGCCCGGGCGTGGTGATGACGCCGTCTTCGGAGCAGAGACCCTCGGACCGCGTCGCCGTCCGAGGCTAGGTCGGGCCTCGCCGAAGGTGCCGTCGATGCCGAGGGTGTTGCTGCCCCCTTCCAGCGTCAAGACCCGAGCCTGCAGGATCAGGTTGTCTTGTAGTGTGTGCTTTGCGGCCGTCGAGGCCAGAACACACACCCTTGTTGCGTGTTAAAGCTGCGTCTCTCTTCCTCTTGTTTCGAGTATCTGGACTTTTTGTCGGTAACAGGGATGTTTGTGCGAGCGAAAGTTGCTTCTCGCGGAAGGTGAGGAGTGAGGTATCCGTATCCCGGAGGCGTGGGAGTCCCTCGGCTCGGTCGACCTTGCCGCTTACGCGTACTTTTACTCGTCCATGAGGCCCTATCACCGACTCGGTCGAGAAGACTCGAAGAATCGCTTCGACAGAAGGGCTTCCGAACGTAGAGACTTGTTCGATCCGCGGAGTCACCTTATCCGAACGTGAGTTACTTATCGCAGAAGGTGATGAGTGAGGTATCCGTATCCCGGAGGCGTAGGAGTCCCTCGGCTCGGTCAGCCTTGACTGCTTACGTGTACCCCGTCGTTTCCAGGACCCACTTTTCGAAGTAGTCAAAAAGCACGAAAGATATTCTGGTAAAAGAGATTTTTTTTTCGAGGAAAATTTTGACGCAGAGGGGGTTTCCCCCCTTTTAGCCCCCGAGGGAGGGTCGGGCTTTGCCGAGGCGAGGCCGACCCTTCCTTGTTGACTAAACTTTGCGTGGGTGTGAGGTATATGAACAACTTGGAAACATCTTAAGGGTAGAAGCGACGTAGCTGTTGGATGTTCCAAGCGTTGCCGTAGACCTCGCCTTGACTGTTAGCCAGCTTGTACGTTCCGGGCTTCAGAACTTTGGCGATGACGAATGGCCCCTCCCAGGGGGGCGTGAGCTTGTGCCTCCCTCGGGCGTCTTGCCGCAGCCGAAGCACCAGGTCGCCCACCTGGAGGTCTCGGGGTCGGACCCCTCGGGCGTGGTAGCGTCGTAGGGACTGCTGATACCGCGCCGAGTGTAGTAAGGCCCTGTCCCGAGCCTCTTCCAGCTGGTCCAGCGAGTCCTCTCGGCTAGCTTGGTTGCTTTGATCGTCGTAGGCTCTCGTCCTCGGGGAGCCGTATTCCAGGTCCGTGGGCAAGACGGCCTCGGCCCCGTAGACCAGGAAGAACGGCGTGAAACCCGTGGCTCGGCTCGGCGTCGTCCTCAGGCTCCAGACCACCGAGGGGAGTTCCTTGATCCATCGCTTGCCGAACCTGTTGAGGTCATTGTAAATCCGAGGCTTGAGCCCTCGTAGAATCATGCCGTTGGCACGCTTTACTTGCCCATTCGACATGGGATGAGCTACCGCAGCCCAGTCCACCCGGATGTTGTGGTCCTCGCAAAAATCCAAGAATTTTTTGCCGGTGAACTGGGTGCCGTTGTCGGTGATGATGGAGTTCGGGACCCCGAAGCGATGGATGATGTTGGTGAAGAACGCCACCGCCTGCTCGGACCTGATGCTGTTCAGGGGTCGGACCTCGATCCACTTGGAGAACTTGTCGACGGCGACCAGCAGGTGCGTGTAGCCCCCGGGCGCCTTCTGCAGAGGGCCAACGAGGTCCAGACCCCACACAGCGAAGGGCCAGGTGATGGGTATCGTCTGCAGAGCCTGAGCGGGCAGGTGGGTTTGCTTCGCATAGAATTGGCACCCTTCGCAGGTGCGGACAATTCTAGTGGCGTCAGCCACCGCCGTCGGCCAGTAGAAGCCTTGCCGGAAAGCGTTCCCGACAAGGGCTCGAGGCGCTGCGTGATGGCCGCAAGCCCCCGAGTGTATCTCTTGCAGGAGTTCCTGACCTTCGGTGATGGAGATGCACCGCTGGAGGATGCCCGAGGGGCTGCGGTGGTAAAGCTCCTTCTCATCGCCCAGCAAGACGAACGATTTGGCGCGTCGCGCTACCCGCCGGGCCTCGGCCTGGTCGAGGGGTAACTCTCCTCGGCGGAGATATTGTAGGTACGGGGCCTACCAATCTCGATCAGGCGTGACCCCGCTCCGCTCCTCTTCGATGCGCAGCGCCTCGTCCTCGGGGGCCGAGGGTTCCTCGGGTTGAACCGAGGATGGCTCGGGCTGGGCCGAGGTCCCCTCGGACGGGGCCGAGGGCGCCTCGGGCTCGGGCGTGTCGCTGATCTTGACAGAGGGTTGGTGCAGATCCCGGGAGAAGACGTCCGGGGGAACCGTCGTTCGCCCCGAGGCTATCTTTGCCAGCTCGTCCGCAGTCTCGTTGTAGCGCCGGGCGATGTGGTTAAGCTCGAGTCCGTAGAACTTGTCTTCCAGGCGTCGAACCTCATCACAGTAGGCCTCCATCTTCGGGTCGCGGCAGTGGGAGTTCTTCATGACTTGGTCGATGACGAGCTGCGAGTCGCCGCGAGCGTCGAGGTGTCGGACCCCTAGCTCGATGGCGATTCGCAATCCGTTGATCAGAGCTTCATACTCAGCCACATTGTTGGACGCCGGGAAATGGAGGCGTAGCACGTAGCGCAGGTGTTTCCCGAGGGGTGAGACGAAGAGCAGGCCTGCGCCGGCTCCCGTCTTCATCAGCGACCCGTCGAAAAACATGGTCCAGAGCTCCAGTTGGATCGGAGCCGTCGGCAACTGTGTGTCGACCCATTTGGCTACGAAGTCCGCTAGTACCTGGGACTTGATGGCCTTCCGAGGGGCGAACGAGATTGTCTCGCCCATGATTTCCACCGCCCACTTCGCGATCCGTCCCGAGGCCTCTCGGCACTGGATGATCTCTCCCAGGGGGAAGGATGACACCACAGTTACCGGATGAGACTCGAAGTAATGCCGCAACTTTCGCCTCGTCAGGATCACTGCATACAGCAGCTTCTGAACTTGTGGGTAGCGGATCTTGGTTTCGGACAGCACCTCGCTGACGAAGTAAACTGGCCTCTGAATGGGCAATGCATGCCCCTCTTCTTGCCTTTCGACCACGATCGCGGCGCTAACCACCTGAGTGGTAGCGGCGACGTAGACCAAGAGGGCTTCTCCATCAGCTGGGGGTACCAAGATGGGCGCCTGGGTGAGGAGCGTCTTCAGATTCCCGAGAGCTTCCTCGGCCTCGGGAGTCCAAGTGAAGCACTTGGCCTTCCTTAAGAGACGGTACAGGGGCAGGCCTCTTTCGCCGAGGCGCGAGATGAAACGGCTCAAAGCCGCGAGACATCCCATGACCCTCTGTACGCCTTTTAAGTCCTTGATGGGCCCCATGCTGGTGATGGCTGTGATCTTCTCCGGGTTGGCTTTGATGCCCCGCTCGGAGACGATGAATCCCAGGAGCATGCCTCGGGGCACCCCGAAGACGCACTTCTCGGGATTGAGCTTGACGCCCTTCGCCTTGAGACACCGGAATGTCACTTCAAGGTCGGAGAGAAGGTCGGAGGCTTTCCTTGTCTTGACTACGATGTCATCGACGTAGGCCTCGACCGTGCGACCAATGTGTTCGCCGAACACATGGTTCATGCACCGCTGGTACGTTGCACCCGCGTTCCTCAAACCGAACGGCATGGTGACATAACAGTACATGCCGAAGGGCGTGATGAAAGAAGTCGCGAGCTGGTCGGACTCTTTCATCTTGATTTGATGATACCCTGAGTAGGCATCGAGGAATGACAGGGTTTCGCACCCAGCAGTGGAATCCATGATTTGATCGATGCGAGGTAGAGGGTAGGGAACCTTCGGACATGCTTTGTTGAGACCAGTGTAGTCTACACACATCCGCCATTTCCCCCCTTTCTTCCTCACAAGCACAGGGTTGGCAAGCCATTCGGGATGGAACACCTCTTTGATGAACCCTGCTGCCATCAGCTTGTGGATCTCCTCGCCTATCACCTTGCGCCTTTCCTCGTCGAATCGGCGCAGAGGCTGTCTGACCGGTCGGGCTCCGGCCCGAATATCCAGCGAGTGCTCGGCGACATCCCTCGGTATGCCGGGCATGTCCGAGGGACTCCACGCAAAGACGTCGGCGTTTCCGCGGAGAAAGTCGACGAGCACTGCTTCCTATTTGGGATCGAGCCCGGAACCGATCCGGATCTGCTTGGAGGTGTCGCCACTGGGGTCGAGAGGGACGGCCTTAACCGTCTCCGCTGGCTCGAAGTTGCCGGCATGTCGCTTCACGTCCGGCACCTCTCGGGAGAGGTTTCCCAGGTCGGGGATGAGGGCCTTGGACTCGGCGAGGGCCTCAGCGTACTCCACGCACTCCACATCGCATTCGAACGCGTGTTTGTACGTGGGGCCGACGGTGATGACCCCGTTGGGGCCCGGCATCTTGAGCTTCAGGTAGGTGTAGTTGGGGATGGCCATGAACTTCGCATAACATGGCCTTCCCAATACTGCGTGGTAGGTTCCTCGGAACCCGACCACCACGAACGTCAAAGTCTCCCTTCGGAAGTTGGAGGGTGTTCCGAAGCAGACAGGAAGGTCGAGCTGTCCGAGGGGCTGGACGCGCTTCCCGGGAATGATCCCGTGGAAGGGCGCAGCGCCTGCTCGGATGGAGGACAGATCGACGCGCAGGAGCCTGAGGGTCTCGGCGTAGATGATATTGAGGCAGCTGCCCCCATCCATTAGGACCTTGGTGAGCCTGACGTCGCCGATGATGGGATCGACGACGAGCGGGTACTTCCCCGGGCTCGGCACGTGGTCGGGGTGGTCATCTTGGTCGAAGGTGATGGGCTTGTTGGACCAGTCTAGGTAGACTGGCGCCGCCACCTTCACCGAGCAGACCTCCCGACGCTCTCGCTTGCGATGCCGAGCCGAGGCATTCGCCGCATGCCCTCCGCAGATCATGAAGCAGTCGCGGACCTCGGGGAACTCTCCTGCTTGGTGATCTTCCTTTTTGTCGTCGTCGCGGGCCCTGCCACCCTCTGCGGGTGGCCCGGCCCTGTGGAAGTGGCGCCGAAGCATGACGCACTCCTCGAGGGTGTGCTTGACGGGCCCCTGATGGTAAGGGCACGTCTCCTTGAGCATCTTGTCGAAGAGGTTGGCACCTCCGGGGGGCTTCCGAGGGTTCTTGTACTCGGCGGCGGCGACAAGGTCTGCGTCGGCAACGTCGCGTTTCGCTTGCGACTTCCTCCTGCCTTTCTTCTTGGCGCCGCGCGGAGTAGACGCCTCGGGAGCATCCTCCGACGGGCGGCCCTGGGGCTGCTTGTCCTTTCGGAAGATGGCCTCGACCGCCTCCTGACCGGAGGCGAACTTGGTGGCGATGTCCATCAGCTCGCTCGCCCTGGTGGGGGTCTTGCGACCCAACTTGCTCACCAGGTCACGGCAGGTGGTGCCGGCAAGGAACGCGCCGATGACATCGGAGTCGGTGATGTTGGGCAGTTCGGTGCGCTGCTTCGAGAACCGCCGGATGTAGTCCCGAAGAGACTCCCCCGGCTGTTGCCGGCAGCTTCGGAGGTCCCAGGAATTCCCGGGGCGCACGTACGTGCCCTGGAAGTTGCCGGCGAAAGCTTGGACCAAATCCTCCCAGTTGGAAATCTGCCCCGGAGGCAGGTGCTCCAACCAAGCGCGAGCAGTGTCGGAGAGGAACAGGGGGAGGTTGTGGATGATGAGGTTGTCGTCGTTCGTTCCACCCAGTTGACAGGCCAGGCGGTAGTCCGCGAGCCACAATTCTGGTCTTGTTTCCCCCGAGTACTTTGTGATAGTAGTCGGGGGTCGGAATCGGGTCGGAAACGGCGCCCGCCGAATGGCCCGGCTGAAGACCTGCAGACCGGGTGGTTCGGGCGAGGGACTCCAATCCTCCCCGCTGTCGTAGCGTCCCCCACGCCTGGGGTGATAGCCTCGGCGCACCCTTTCGTCGAGGCGGGCCCGACGGTCGCGATGAGGGTGCTCGTCGCCGAGGTGGCCCGGGGACGCAGGCGCGGTGTTGCGCGTGCGCCCGGTGTAGACCGAGGCTTCCCGCATGAGTCGGGAAGTCGCGGCACGAGGTTCCGAGGGGTACCCCTGCCTTCGGGAGGCAGAGCTCTCGGCCCGCCGGGCCGCAGCGCCTTCCAGGAGATGCTTGAGCTCTCCCTGGATTCGCCGACCCTCGGTGGTTGATGACTCCGGCATCGCGCGGAGGAGCATCGCCGCGGCTGCCAGGTCCTGACCGGTTCCGCCGGATGCGGGTGGCGGCCCGTCCCTGGCATCGTTAGCGATGCGGTGCTGGAGACCCTGGGGCAGGTGACGTATTTCTCCAGCCGGGGGCTGGCTCGCCCATGCCTGCCCGACGTCCCGGCGGATCGACTCGAGCGCTCCTGCCCCCTCGTCGAGCCCGGCCTACGCCCCGCGGACTTGCTCGAGCTATGGGTCGTGTCCCCCCGCCGGAACGGGGACCACAGCTAGCTCCTGCGGGATGTCGGCGCGAGGCACTGGCCTAGGGAGATCACCATCCTCCGGCATGCCGAGACGGCTGCCTCCGGAGGGATCCCCTAGCTCGACGTGGAAACATTCGTGGCTCGGGCCGCAGTCCTTGTCGTCAAGGCTGCGGCTACCGTCGGAACGGTCGGAGAGGCAGTAGTTGCATGCGGTCATGAAGTCCCGCATGGCACTGGGGTTGCTAGATCCAGAGAAATCCCAGCGGATGCTGGGGTCGTCATCTTCCTCGGACCCAGAGGGCCCGTAGGTCGAAACGCCCGTCAATCGGTCCCAAGGCGACCGCACACGAAACCCAAAAGGGGTTGCACTCGCCTCAACGTGAGTGCCTGCCAGAGCGAGGTCGCTAGGCGGGTTGAGGTCGAGTCGAAATGACGAAGGATGGGGATCAGTCGGTACCTTTTTGTCGACAAGGAGCGACGAAGTCACATCGGGGGCTGATCGCGCCGTCGTCTTGGGTACGAGGGCGACGTCCCGCAGGCCCTCCGTGAGCGTGCTGGCGTCGTCCACCTGCTCGGAGTCGGCGTGTTGCGGGGGGACGGCGCTCGCCTTCGCCTCAAACGCGAGGGTGACGCCCGACGCGTCCTCCATTGGGGCACTGGGGATGTCGATTCGCTCGACAGTCGACGGAGCGCAGCCTCCCGCTCGGCCCTGGTTGCCCCGCCTCCTCCTCCGATGGCGAGGGAGAGGATGGGGCGAGCTCGAATGTTGTTCTTCCCCCACGCGGGAAAGACGTCGTCGATTCCGCCGCCGGCGGGCGAGCTGTCGGCCGCCATTGTCGCCGCCGCGCGGCGGTGGAAGGAGTATCATGTCGTAGCTGCTGTCGAAAGACATGAACTCGAGGCTCCCGAAACGGAGCACCGTCCCGGGTTGGAGAGGTAGTTGGAGACTGCCCATCTGGAGCTTGACGGGAAACTGCTCGTCAACACGCAGCAGGCCCCTACCTGGCGCGCCAACTGTCGGCGTTTCGAGACCGGGGGGTCCCTAAGCCGACGAGTGAGTGTGCCGCGTGCCCCAGCCCAGATGGGTCGAGCGCGTGGGCGATCGCGAAGGGGGGAGAGCGAGGTGGCCGGAGCCGGGTCGTGAGGGAGGCGGAGATCCCGCGGCCTTCGTGTTCGTCCCGCGCCCAGGTCGGGTGCGCTTGCAGTAGGGGGTTACAAGCGTCCACGCGGGTGAGGGGAGCGAGCGGCCCCAAGAGAGCGCCTGCCCCTGCCCTCGTTCCCGCGGGGCCAACCTTCTCTAAGAAGGCCCTGGTCCTTCCTTTTATAGGCGCAAGGAGAGGATTCAGGTGTACAATGGGGAAGCAGCAGAGTGCTACGTGTCTAGCGGGGGGGAGCTAGCGCCCTGGGTACATGCCAATGTGGCAGCCGGAGAGAACTTGGCACCCAGCTGGTGTGGTGTCGTGGCTATCGGAGGAGTAACGGAGCCTGGTGGAGGGACAGCTGTCAGAATAGTTGGGCTCTTGCTGACGTCCCCCCGCTTCCGTAAGGGAGCCGAGAGCCGCCGTCGTCATGGGTCTAGCGGGGCGCCATCATTGCCTATCTGGCGGAGCTAGCCAGATGGGACGTCGGTCTTGTTCTCTGCGGCCCAAGTCGGCTCGGGGTAGGGTAATGATGGCGCCTCCTGTTGACGTGGCGGACTTGTGCCCTAGGTCGGGCGACGTGGAGGTTCCTTCGAGGCCGAGGTCGAGTCTGTCTTCCGTGGCCGAGGCCGAGCCCGAGCTCCTGGGTCGGGCGAGGCGGAGGTCGTTCGGCAGAGACCAGGGCGGAGTCCGAGCCCTGGGTCGGGCGAAGCGGGGTTCGCCGTCTTCCGGGGCCTTAGCCCGAGTCCGAGCCCTGGGTCGGGCGGAGCAGAGTTCGCCGTCTTCCGAGGCCTTAGCCCGAGTCCGAGCCCTGGGTCGGGCGGAGCGGAGTTCGCCGTCTTCCGGGGCCTTAGCCCGAGTCCGAGCCCTGGGTCGGGCGGAGCGGAGTTCGCCGTCTTCCGGGGCCTTAGCCCGAGTCCGAGCCCTGGGTCGGGCGGAGCGGAGTTCGCCGTCTTCCGGGGCCTTAGCCCGAGTCCGAGCCCTGGGTCGGGCGGAGCTTCCTATGGCGCCTTTGGCAAGGCCTGGCTGCCTGTCAGTCTCACTCTTTGCGTTAAATGCCCCTGCGACTCGGTCGGTCGGCGCGGTGATTTAGTCAGGGTTGCTTCTTAGCGAAGGCAAGGCCTCGGGCGAGCCGGAGATGCGTCTGCCGTAAAAAAGGGGGCCTCGGGCGAGACGGAAACACCTCAGGGTCGGCTGCCCTTGCCCGAGGCTAGGCTCGGGCGAGGCGCGATCGAGTCGCTCGTATGGACTGATCCCTGACTTAATCAAACCCATCAGGCCTCTGCAGCTTTATGCTGATGGGGGTTACCAGCTGAGAATTAGGCGTCTTGAGGGTACCCCTAATTATGGTCCCCGAGAAATATTATTTGCTATAAAATCAAACGTTAATCTCTGTCTCGGATAATATCGGGTTCGGATAAAATGCAAATAGAATGAACCAAATGAGATTGGGCTAAAATTAAGTTCTAAAAGATGTACAAAAGGGTCGAACCAAAATAAGATTGACCACAATATTCGGATAGGATTTTATTTAATGAATATTCTGGAGTTAGATGAATTCGTATCTGTTATTTATATCCAAAGTTTTGGATCGGGTGAGACGTCGTTGGAACAAATCAGAATGGTGTTAACAAATGTATTTTAGACTGTGTTCTATTTGATTTGAAATCAAATAATTTTATCCGCAGTCAACACCCGATTCTACGACAACACATAATTTACGTGGAGAATCGGCTCTCAATTATAAATTCTCGAACGCGATTTCTCGGTTGACAAGTGGGGACAGAATTTATTGGCACCGAAAACCTTAGTCGACAAGTTCTGATTAATTTGTTTGGGATAAAATCATCTCAGTGGGTCGGGCTTCCGAATTCGGATTCGCACGAACGATGAATTTTAAATAATCATCGGACGCACCGATTTTCGGAACAACGATGTTCCGAACAACACGAAAATTTCGGGAGAGCCCGGTTAGATAAAAATAAAAACGATGTCGCGCTCGCGACAAACGAAACAAATGTGATATTAAAATCGCGATAGACGAAAATGATTAAATTTAGCATCCGTTTTCTCTACCACTATCACGTGTTAAAGTCCGCAGTCGAGGTCGAGCAGACGATAAACACCTGGGGTGTTACAGCCCTCCCCCCTTAAAAGAATCTCGTCTCGAGATTCAGAGCGAAAGACTTTTAAGAGTAGAGAAGCATGTAACCCATGTCCATACTAGCGATAATCATAAGACAGTTCCAAGCAAAGTTGAGTGTCTCAGAATATGGTTTCTCTAGCGGACATAACATGTATTGCCATAAGCTAATTTAGAGATGTCCACCAATAGAGACACTGTCTGTCAGAGGAACACATAAGGTTCCATGTGTGCAGTTTGCTTTTTCTAATGACACTGTACTATCTGAATCTTTTGGGCGAGCGGCAATTACGTGACTTTACCCAAACAGAATCAGATGCAACCTCTTGGGTAAAGCACACAGAAAGAGGTTTACCCACAAGAGGTCACGGTAAGTTCATAGCACACGAGACGGGTGTGAATGTTGAATAACATCACAGTTAACTCGTGTTAGCCAGAGAATCCAAGTCCCAAAAAATGATAGAGACTCGAAAAATCACCAGCGAAGGGATCTGTAAATGCTGACTTCGTGTCCAACCCATTTTATCAAGCACTAGGTATGGCTCGACTTGATCACACATGCTGGAAAAGCACACGTGAGGCGATCGAGGCATGACTAGGGCAATGATTAGGTGGTTATCAGTCGATTTAACTTGATTCTTATAATCACTTACTTAAAATGGGTTGAACCAAAGTGAGTTTAGACAACTCGATAAAATGATCTCTAAACTCAAACTTTGTTCATTAGGCAGTTACAAGTTAGTAAACCCAACTTGTTGAATTACTTTTGACATTGAGCAAGTCCTCTCAGTACCATCGGTAAGCCAAGGGTTGAGAGTTCACATTTGCTAGCAAAAGATTATGTATGTGGGTAAAAATCTATTTGGTCAAATTGTTCATCTGTTTCCTCATGCGAGATGAATTATCCACTTGGTTAGGGAATACATGGATTAAATAAGAGAGCGGATGAACAAACTCCTGCATCTCAGCAGCAGTGGAAACATATCTCCATTTTGATAGCTAATCAGCTGTCTTCAACACTAAAAAGCTTCAAGGCTTTACCTTTACACAAAGGATGCAAAGGGAACGTGTATGTGTGAAGTCACCATCAAAGTCAAGGAAAAGAGACCACACATGGAAGGGGTATGCCCTTTTGATCCAACAGAGATGATAGATGTTGCTTGATCATGACAAACAACATAGAAATTGTTTCAAGGAAGGAGTCCACGGAAGATCACACATCAGTGTAGTTCCACAATGGATCATGACCAGAGACCTCGGTACTCGCATGCGCCAAGCAGCAGAACCCTGTGTGCGCATTCACAGGAGGCTCTCAGTTTCGCCGCGATACCATAAGTTCTTAACCATGACACCATTTCAAAACTGGCACCAATAATGAATCTCACGTGGTAAGAACAATTCGTGTAGAGATAACATATTGATATAATCTCATAATGGATTATGACTACCAACTGTGATACTAGCGTGTGCCGAGCAGCACAACCGTGTGTGCGCACACACAGAAGGCCCCCGGTTTCGTCGCGGTATCATCAATTTTAGTCATAACGCCAACACCAGACGTAATCAATAAGAAATCTCACACAACACAAATAGACTGGTCAAGGATGACAATATACAAAGAGTTACTCCACCTGTAAGAAGGGTTACAAGTAGAGAGTCAAATAGATTATGGCCCAAGGAAATGAACAAGACATGGCCATAACCTAAACTCAATAAAAGGAGTATGATGGGAGACTGTTAATTCAGCCCCAAGCATATTTCTATGCCCATCGCAGAGATTACAAGGCCAAGGATTAAGTTGATATGCCTTTGATAAACATGGGAAAACCAAAGGCATCAAATTCAAGAAAATAATCGAACATGTGTTTTCTAAATTAGGTTGATAAAATAACGACATGATCTTCAAGAAGAGGCAAACTAGATATATCTACTTACACCAACCGAGCAAGAGAATGGTTTCGGTTGGAAACATGACTCGATATTCTTGTTTTTAAGCCCAGGTACACTTTATGTCCAACAAAGAAATTATCTAAGCATTTATTTGTATGTGTTTGGTCATGGAGGGATAACGGAAAAATCAACTTTGGGTCATGGTTCACCAACTAAGAACCTGATCTAATTTTCGGTTTAGGCAACAGGTTACCAACCTTCTATCAGCACATCAAGTGCAAGATCAAACTTGTATAACATCTAAATATATTACCTAAAGAATGGATGATAACTATTTCATTGAAGTTCATAATTCAACATTACACCACATTATCAACAATCATCGGTTATTAGAATAAAGATGAGAGAAGCATTTTGGGTGTATTGGTGACAAACAAGATGCAACAATCAAGATGCATGCTCGTCCTATTCGTCCTCACGAGTTTTGCCAACATACTGTGGCAATAACGTTCTATATCAGTGGCATACTTACGACTCTCACGGTATTTTGCTAGTCGTCAGCTACACATACGTTTTTGAGGTTAGTGTACCTGCAGAAAAATCCATCACGGCCCAATTTCCCATGATGCAATTCACACATGACAGTTTATCACAGTTTATACTCCATGTATTGCTATATGGAGGCCAGCTCATCATTAAGCGCCGAGCCACGCATAGGCGTCGTTGCCACACTTTAATCATAGGGCAACCCATTATGGTAACTCACCTTCTTACCTGAGCGTAGGTGCGTCGTTGCAAGTACATTACACTTCTCAGTATTCCCATGTCTGTATACCCATACACATCCATGGGGTACTGAATCCTAGAAAATTAAATACTCCACATCGCAGCCTTCATATATACATATGTGGAACATGTATATAATCAAGCACATTTTTATATTCTTCCCTAGACCGACGGTTGTTCGGTCATGCTCTCAGAACTCACCTTACCTGAGTGTCGATCCATTCAAAACTGAATGGCCGCAAAAATAACAATACACATGTATGCAATACCCCTGGTTGTGGGTTAGTGGTTTTGATCTAAGCCACCTGATAGTCCTTAACTTAGGGCTTAATAGAGAATTTCGCTAGCATTATAGTTTTCAAAACTGTTTTTCAAAGCCAAACAATGTGTTTAGTTGAAAATAGGTTTTCTAAAACCAAAACTTTTGTTTTGAATCTACGTATGTGACCGTATATACTTAATCCTGCTCTGATACCAGCTGTGGCAGAACCTCCCAAGTTATTGGGCCCACATGCACCTGGCCTTGTCACAAAGACCTCAGACTGCTATGCATGTCCACTAGGTAACTTAACAGGATCCGTTCGATTGCCCCAAGGACACCGGATAAACCACTTACAACCAGAACCGCGGGATTAAGTAAACACAAATCACACACCAACAATTTTGCAGCGGAAATCTTATTACCAAATTTTACATGTTACATCAAGTTTTATAATGTACATGATCGGAGTGATTACAAAAAGTGATTCAAAGGAATAACTTTGAACTATTATAAATTGTTTATAAGTTTGAAATATAAGCTAGCTTAAGTGACCATCCTCAGTAAGAAGTATAGAAGGGTTACTTAGACTTATAAGAAGGCCGAGCCCACCGGCACTTAACACCATCGTCAGCAGCACAAAACTATAACCTGAAAAACAACAGGGAATAAAACCCTGAGTATGGAATTACTCAGAAAGACTTACCCGACTAAAGAAAAGACTCTCAAGGGTATGCTGGATTTAGGAATCAAGGAGAGGCTTTTAGCGAGAATCAACTTAAATACTTTTGCAGAAATAGCTTACTAAAGTGAGTCCTTACTTTCAACATTTTAATGCTAGATTAAGTATTAATAGACCTTGTTTGCATCTAGTCTAATTTCACCATCTCATCAATACAACATCATTTTTATTCATGAGGTTCACATCCTGACTTAGGTTGTAGGTCAGTGACCAAGTCTCCACTATCGGCGGATATAACGGCGATCCGAATCGATTTACTCAGCTGAGGATCTCTAACCACACGACATATGTAGCACTTAACCCTTGCATATGTTAACTCGCCACTGGGGTTCTTAAGACCAGATCAGGTTCACGCCAACCGAGATCACAGATACACCACGGTCCAGCCTCTTGCCACGGAGGATACACACTACTCTCGCCATCTCTCCACTCCCATTGCGTGTTATCTTATTCTGGTATTAGTCTGCCCGAGGCAAAGCTTACCCTATCCCATATCCAGGGCATGTGGCCAGTTAAGATAGTCCTCGATCAGCAGGTCCACATACGCATCCAATCCTTAATCAACCTGGGTAGAACATCACCTGTTCCTAGCCTAAGTCCCGATTTAAGTACTTCCACCCATAGGATTGTTTGTATTCCTTAGGATGAAAAGAGCATCAAAGAGAACTTTGCAGTAAGATCCCACCACGCTCTCAATGAAAATATTCTTGCAGGTAGAAGCCATCTTTCCTCAGGATAACCCCTGAGCTAGGCCTTAATGCAAAAGAGAGCCTCTATCCACAAGATCTGAGCAGGGCTAAGCATTTTTGTAAATCATATTTTGATACTTCATCAGAAGTATCTATAAAGGTGTGGATATCAAGGTAGGCAATGCATCAAAGGGTTTCCAAGCAACTCCTATAAACCTAGTGCATATTTCACTAGACTTAAAGTGTGTAAAAATTATTTAACAACATTAGACTTTATCACATTACTTTACAACTTAGCAGGCAGCGTATTTTTAATCAAATTACACCATGCCTACAAATTTATTAACATATTCTTCACATAGGTTTACCCATATATTCCTCGCATAATAAATATCTAAACCTAACCTTCCCATTATTAATTCGACCATTCATCGGATGCGAACCACCGATTTAATCTTCTCGCATAACCTATGTCGTTAAACCTAAACTTAGCTACGCAGCACGACGACTTCGCAATCGTGGACACAATTGCCATGCTACCTATAACCTCGTATTCCTACAAGCGTTATATAAATGCGTGCCTGAGCTACAAGCGGGATATTCGTCGCGACGTACACACCTATCGATTCATCCATCAAACCAGTCAATAAAATAGCAAATTAGCTCACTGTTCCAATATTTGATTCGAATCTGCGAGATCGGTAATGATTTTCCGATCCAGACAATTTGTCGAGCGCTTGGCAGGTAAGAGTAGATTGTCTTCGAGTTCGCAGAAACGTCGATGATGTCAGTTCAACCATTTCGCCGAACACCAGACGGGCGCTGCATGAATTTTATTTCTCTTTTCTTCATCTAACAAACTTCCGAGTTCTCTCATCTACCGCTATAGGTTTGCTGGAGAGTGGAATAGACATCAAGGCTGATGGTCAGGCGACGAGATGCCCCGTAGGGGAGGTTGTTGCAGCTAGAACGGGCCAAAGAACCTAGGCGCGACGACGACAATAAAGACGAGCGCGAGGTCATCCAGGGAGCGGCGCGGATCAGGGAGCAGTGGCACGGCGAAGACTAATGACGCGCGCATCAAGGACATAACCCGGCGCGACGGGGAGAGGGCTGAGCGATCCGAGAGGGCGCGCATAGGAGAAGCCGGCAGAGGAGCGCAGCGAGCACCAGGGAGCAGCGTGCGCGGCGCACAGCAGCCATGGCGAGTAGACAGAGAGCGTCGCGAGCTGGAACTGGGGGATGGAGAGGACGCAGGGAATCCGACTAGGAACTCGCGAGCAAGATCCCCAAGCCAGCCATGGAAAGGGAGAAGAAGGAGCCGAGCGCCGGATCCGAGCCAGGGGCGATCTCCATGGCCAGACAGAGAGTAGGGCGAGCAGGGAGGAGGAACGGCTGTGTGCGTCACATGGAGGAGCAGAGGCCCACGCGAACACGGCGGGGCACAGGGAGGAGCACCGGCGAGCCTGCGGCGCCATAGAGCAGGGCGCACAGGGGCGGGCTCGCGCCATGGACTGGCAGAGCGAGCAGAGGAAGACAGAGCGACGACCACGGGCGAGCTGAGCACTCGCCAATGGAGCAGGTGCGACTGGGCACCAGAGACCCGCGCATAGGAAGAAAGAAGATCCGGTCGCAGGGAGGAAGACGGTGAATTATCCACAGACAGCAAAAACCAACGCAGGGATAAATTCCTTGGCTAGGGGCGGCGGGATATTGCTTCAGGAATTAAGCGGCTGCAAGATAGGAATGAAGAATGAATAAATCCACGGAGAGCAGCTGCAGTCGGTGGCTGAAAAAAAAATCCTACAAGGAAAAGCTAAGCGGTGATAAGAGATATTTTCTATTTTAGTCTTTTCTTCTTTCTTTGTCAAAGAATACTGGTACTAAGATTAGAGTTTGAGTGAGATATAAATGGAACAGACCAAAACACAATGAGGATACGATACTTGAGACGCCATTAATTTAGTTAACCCGAATAAAAATTTATCTGTTTTCCGAACCCATTTGATTTCTCTACCTAAATTAGCACACTAAAGAATAATCCCAATTATTAATCTTGCGCACGGTTTCTTGGTAACGCAAGTGATCCGGATTATACTTTCAGACCCAGTATTATTTGCTATAAAATCAAACGTTAATCTCTATCTCGGATAATATCGGGTTCGGATAAAATGCAAACGGAATGAACCAAATAAGATCAGGCTGAAATTAAGTTCTAAAAGATGTACAAAAGGGTCGAACCAAAATAAGATTGACCACAATATTCGGATAGGATTTTATTTAATGAATATTCTGGAGTTAGATGAATTCGTATCTGTTATTTATATCCAAAGTTTTGGATCGGGGCGAGACGTCGTCGGAACAAATCAGAACGGTGTTAACAACAGTATTTCAGACTGTGATCTATTTGATTTGAAATCAAATAATTTTATCCACAGTCAACACCTGATTCTACGACAACAGATAATTTACGTGGAGAATCAAATCCCAATTATAAATTCTCGAACGCGATTTCTCGGTTGACGAGTGGGGACAGAATTTATTGGCGCCGAAAACCTTAGTCGACAAGTTCTGATTAATTTGTTCGGGATAAAATCATCTCAGTGGGTCGGGCTTCCGAATTCGGATTCGCGCGAACGATGAATTTTAAATAATCACCGGACGCACCGATTTTCAGAACAACGATGTTCCAAACAACACGAAAATTTCGGGAGAGCCCGGTTAGATAAAAATAAAAACAATGTCACGCTCGCGACAAACGAAACAAATGCGATATTAAAATCGCGATAGACGAAAATGATTAAATTTAGCATCCGTTTTCTCTACCACTATCACATGTTAAAGTCCGCAGTCGTGGTCGAGCAGACGATAAACACCTGGGGTGTTACAATAATCATTCTTGCAAGTCTTAAGTTGAGCATTAAGACTTGCAACATCAGTATTTAACTTAAGAATGATGGAGGCATGTTTATTGCAAGCATCAATATCAAAATTCTTACACCTAATGCAAATAACAACATGCTCTACAGATGAACTAGCAATATTCACTTTTTCTAACTTAACATGCAAATCAGCATTTAAGTTCTTAAGATTAGAAATAGAATCACTGCAAGCAGATAGCTCAGAAGAAAATAGTTCATTTTTCTTAATTTCTAGAGCAAGAGATTTTTGAACATTAATAAATTTATCATGTTCTTCATAAAGTATATCTTCTTACTTCTCTAGCAGCCTATCCTTTTCATTAAGAGCATCAATCAATTCATTTATTTTATCTACTTTTGATCTATCTAATCCCTTAAATAGATCACTATAATCTACCTCGTCATTAGAAGGTTCCTCATCACTAGAAGAAGTGTACTTACGTGTATCTCGTGTACGTACCTTCTTCTCCTTAGCCATGAGGCACGTGTGGCGTTCGTTGGGGAAGAGGGAGGACTTGTCGAAGGCGGAGGCAGCTAGTCCTTCATCGTTAGAGTCAGATGAAGAATAGTCAGAGTCCCATTCTTTACCAATGTGTGCCTCGCCCTTCGCCTTCCTGTAGTTTTTCTTCCTTTCCTTCTTCCCTTTCTTTTCCTGGTCATTATCATTGTCGGGTCATTGTGCTATAAAATGACCAGACTTACCGCATTTGAAGCAGGAGCGCTCTTTCCATTTGCCTTGTTCTTGTTGGGATACTCCTTGCGTCCCTTCAAAGCGGTCTTGAAGCGCTTGATTATAAGCGCCAATTCATCCTCGTTGAGTCTGGTAGCCTCCACTTGTGATACCTTGCTAGGTAGTGCCTCCTTGCTACTTGTTGCTTTGAGAGAAATGGGCTGTGGATCCTAGAGAGGAAGCGTTCCATTGGTAGCATCGTCCACATACCTCGCTTCCTTCACCATGATGCGCCCGCTCACAAATTTTTCGAGAACTTCCTTGGGCGTCATCTTTGTGTACCTGGGATTCTCACGAATAAGATTTACAAGATGAGGATCAATGACAATAAATGACCTTAGCATGAGTCGGACAACATCATGATCCGTCCATCTTGTACTTCCATAGCTTCGAATCTTGTTCACCAGGGTCTTGAGCCTGTTGTAAGTTTGAGTTGGCTCCTCTCCCCTTATCATGGCGAATCTCCCAAGCTCACCTTCCACTAGTTCCATCTTGGTAATCATGGTGGCGTCATTACCCTCATGAGAGATCTTGAGGATATCCCATATTTGCTTAGCATTGTCCAAGCCACTGACTTTGTTGAATTCATCCCTGCATAGAGATGCCAACAAAACAGTAGTAGCTTGGGTATTTTTACGTATTTGCTCATTAATCAATACAGGATTATCAGTACTATCAAAATGCATTCCATTTTCAATAATTTCCCAAATAACAGGATGGAGAGAAAATAAGTGACTACGCATTTTATGACTCCAAAACGAATAGTCTTCTCCATCAAAGTGTTGGGGTTTTCCGAGTGGAATAGATAACAAATGAGCATTCGAATTATAAGAGATGCGAGAATAATCAAAAGAGTAATTCTGATTAACTGTTTTCTTTTTTGACGAAGAGTCTTCTTCGTCATCGTCCCTTGGTGAAGAGGAGGCATCGTTGTCATAGTAGATGATCTTCTTTATGTGCCTCTTCTTCTTCCCATCCCTGTTCTTGTGACTCGAGCCTGAGTCAGTGGGTTTGTCACCTTTTGGCCCGTCGACGTAGAGGGTCTCCTCCTTATCATTGATCACCATCCCCTTAACTTTAGGATCCATCTCTTCGGGCGGTTAGTCCCTGAATGAAGAGTACGTCTCTGATACCAATTAAGAGCACCTAGAGGGGTGAATAGGTGATCTTGTAAAAATCAAGACTAAACAACACAAACTTGGTTTATGAAATGTTTATGAAGTCAAAACCAAGATGCTATGACTAGAGAGGGAGAGAACTTCTTCACTTAATTGCTCTTCACAAGATGAGTGTTAAACTTAGAGAAATTATAAAGCGAGTAGAAGTAGAGAAAATCGCACAAGAATAACGACAGCTGTCACAACGATTTTTATCTCGTTGTTCGGCCAAGTGGAACACTTGCCTAGTCCACGTTGTGGCGTCCCAACGGACGAGGGTTGCATTCAACCCCTTTCAAGTGATCCAATGATCCACTTGAATACCACAGTTCTCTTTTCCTCAAGTTTATCCCCTTTGTGAGGAATCTCCACAAGTTAGAGCCTACCACTCTTACAAGATTGAGGAATCTCCACAAGTTAGAGCCTACCACCCTTACAAGATTGATCACAATGAAACCATAAGAGTAAGGTAGGAATAGCAACACACACAAAGGAGAGAGTCGCAGCACTAACACGCACACAAGAGAAGAGTGAGCACACAAAAGCAGCACAACGGAGTTACAACTCAGAAAAGTGCTCAAATCTCTAACACAGTGAATCAAATGCGTGAATGCAAGGTCTCGGTGTCTTAGAATGTTCAAGAGGTGCTTGGTGTATTGCTCCATGAGCCTAGGGGTCCCTTTTATAGCCCTAA
Organism: Zea luxurians; assembly: GCA_029449295.1. Lineage (NCBI taxonomy): Eukaryota > Viridiplantae > Streptophyta > Magnoliopsida > Poales > Poaceae > Zea > Zea luxurians. Next base: position 80,840,606 of record JAOPSE010000011.1, read on the forward strand.
GGTAGCTAGGAGCCGTTGGAGCTCCATTTGGTAGGCAATAGTTGCCATTTGTCCGTGGGCGCACCAGACAGTCTGGTGCACCACCAGACAATGAACAGTACGTGATCTCCTTCCTTATTTGGCGAAGCTGACTGTTGCAGCTAGGGTCCCCTTGGAACACTGGACAGTCCGGTGCGGCCTGGTGACCGTTGGCTCGGGCCACGCGTTGCCCGCTGATTGCGCTGCAGACCGTTGGCGTGGGAGTGGCTGGCTCACCGGACAGTATGGTGAATTTTAGCTGCAGCGTCCTCAACTTTTCCTGAGAGCAGCGAGTTCGTCGATGCGCCAGCCTCGGCACCAGACATTGTCCAGTGAGCCCACAGGCTGGTGCAAGTCTAGCTGGGCACTGCCAACCTTCTCCAATCCATTCTCATTTGATTTGACAAGGTTCCTAGGACTAAGAGGAATATGTTAGTACCAAAAACAATTCACTAAGGCTAGAGACATACCTTGATTCTTGATTTTCATCTCTTTAGCATTTTAGCACATATCCACTAAAACAATATGTGTTGGGCATCTAATCATCAAAACATTTATAGAAATGGCCCAAGGGCACATTTCCCTTTCACCTGCGCGCACATCGAGGACGTCGTGCCCACGTCGCGCGGAGAGCCCGCAATCGCCCCACCCTCAGCCACTTCTAGTTCCCAAAGCCCCACTCACTTTCCCCCTCCCTCATTGGCACGTTTGCAGAGCCGCCACCCCCAGCCTAGCGATGTGCACACGCCAGGGAGGAGCCGCCATCGTTCACCGTCGACCCGGGCTCGTTCCGCCGCCGACATTGAGGCCCCGTCGTGCCCGTTGCTTCGGTAAGCTTCTGCTCAACATCCGCAGCTTGGAACATGCCCCAATTCACTCCCTCCCTCTCTGGTTTCCCCTACCCACGCTTACGCGTCCTCATCCGCGTTGCCGCAGTGCCACCACCGTCGACCCGAGCCGTCGCCGTGCCCCTGCTGCCATCCAGAGATCCCAGAGGTTCCCCTTGAGGTAACAAACCTCCCCTGCCCTCTCTTTTTACCTTCCCAGTTTTTTGTTGTGCGAAATTCCTCACTGGAGTGAGGTAGTGCAGCTGCCGAGCCACCTCACCGTGGGCTACCACCCTCTGGTGCCCCTACGTCGATGTTGTTTCCACATTCGTGTTCGCCACATTCCCCTGACCTTCCTAAGCCTTTCTCGTTGCTCTGGGATCCCCAGCGCGCCCGCACCCTCGTCTTCGACAAGCCCTCACCACGGACACGAGCGGCGCCGCCGCTGGTGGCCAAGGGAAGTCGATTAGGGTGGATCGTCTGATCCTGGGCGTCCATCTCGGATCGGACGGTTCTGTTTCAAATAAACCTTACTCAATCCCGATCATCTGCTTAAGATTTGACCGCCCATATTGCCCCATACCCCGCACCCCTGCCGTCGGGCCCGATCGGTCAGTCCCCATCCGCCAAACCCGAGCCGCTGACCTTCCTGGCCCACCTGTCAGCTGCGCGCACATCCGCGCCCATGCGCTCGCCTGCCATTTCTAATCTCGGCTGTTGATCCGAGATCCAACGGCCAAGGGAGCCTGATACCCTTTTGTTTGGTAGTTTTGTTAAAGAACCCCTGATTTCCCTAGAATAGAACATGTTGTCCATTTTTTCTTTTACTTAAGCCCCTAGAATCTTGCAGAGAGGTCCTCAGACCTTTTTTAATCAGAGAAAGGTGTCTAAAATAGGGTTTTTGAATTCTAAAACTTCCAAAATTCATAACTTTGTCATATGAACTCCAAATTAGGTGATGTTGGGACCATGCTTCGTCGCCGAAGGTCCTGCAGGAAGAAACAGTTTCGGTTGAAGTTGTCTGTACGTAATGCCGAAGGGTGTTGTCCATGAAGCTTCGGAATTACAAACCGACTTAAAGATAGAATGACCTTTTAGTCCATAAGAGTTTGAGTCGATGTTGTAAACTTTTATGAGGGGTATAATTGTAATTGTTCACAGGCTGCGTCCTGTGCCTATAAATAGTGAACAGTATTCCTATACTGTTCACGCATTCCGGTAATTGTGAAAGCATCATTCGAGAATTATTGCTTGTCAAGGCAAAGGTATAATCATACCTTAAAACATTGTATTAAAAATAAATATGTGAATGGTATCATTTATCTTCAACATATCTATCTTTAATGTTTTACATTTTACATCGTTTTATGTTATTTTTATTACCTTCATAATATTATGTTTATATCCTTCGTTCGAAGTTCATTAAACCCTTGAGGAGATAATGCTTCAGCGGACGAAGGGTATTTAATGTTTAACATCATCGTGTTGCCTTGTTCTTGACTCATAGCACTTGAGAACAAGTCCCCAACATTGGCGCCCACCTCCGGTCAACACACTTCCACTTTTTTGAGCTGATGGCTTCGTTCAACGATCAAGATGGAGCTGCTTCGGCCCCGAAGCTGCTACTCCCGATAACAGGTGGTTCATGCTCAGAGCCAGCCAACAAAAAGCAGAAGAAGGAAGCACAGAGAAGGGTACAACATGTTGGGGTGCAAGGACCCTTCATCAAGTCAAGATGGTCTCACATTCCAATCACCTTCTCCCAAGAGGATCTCCAACTCAAGGATTACCCACACAATGATGCTATGGTTATCTCTTGTGTGATCAAAGGATTTCTAGTCCATAATGTTTTGGTTGACACAGGCAGCGCAGCTGATATCATATTTGCTAAAGCTTTCAGACAAATGCAAGAGCCCGAAGACAAGATCCATGATGCTACGCACCCTCTTTGTGGCTTCGGAGGACGGCAAATTGTAGCACTTGGGAAGATCACCATGCCAGTAACCTTCGGATTTGTTAACAACACAAGGACTGAGCAAATTGTGTTTGATATTGTTGACATGGAGTATCCTTACAATGCTATCATTGGTCGCGGTACTCTCAATGCCTTTGAAGCAATTCTTCACCCAGCTTACCTTTGCATGAAGATACCTTCGGACCAAGGGCCTGTTGCTATTCATGGAAGTCAGGAAGCTGCTAGAAAGGCCGAAGGAAATTAAACAGATTCAAAAGCAATCCATAACATAGATGGAGCTGAGGCCTGTGAGCAATACAAGTTCAGAAGGGAAAAAGCTGCTTCAGCTGACCAGCCGAAGCCCATGCTCTTATGTGAGGATATAGCAGATCAGAAGGTGCTATTGGGATCTCAATTGTCTGAAGAGCAGGAAAAAACCTTGATAAGGTTTCTGTTCAACAATAAAGATGTTTTTGCCTGGTCAGCTAATGATCTTTGTGGAGTTAACAGGGATGTTATTGAGCATTCGCTCAATGTCGATCCATCCTTCAGACCTAGAAAGCAGAGGCTTCGGAAGATGTCTGATGACAAGGCCGAAGGTGCTCGGAATGAAGTGAAAAGACTCCTCAGTGCTGGAGTTATTAGAGAGGTGAAATACCCAGAATGGTTGCCTAACACTGTTATGGTGAAGAAGGCCAATGGTAAATGGAGAATGTGTATTGATTTTACTGACCTCAATAAGGCTTGTCCGAAGGACGAGTTTCCATTGCCAAGGATAGATTCCTTAGTCGATGCAGCAGCTTCATCAGAGCTTATGAGTTTGCTGGATTGCTATTCAGGCTATCATCAAATCTGGATGAAGAAGGAGGATGAACCGAAAACCAGCTTCATAACCCCTAGCGGGACATATTGCTACCTTCGGATGCCTGAGGGGCTTAAAAATGCTGGAGGAAGCTTCAGCAGAATGACAGCGAAGGTTCTCCATTCTCAGATAGGCAGGAATGTACTAACTTATGTTGATGACATTATTGTAAAAAGCACGAAGCAAGATAACCACATTGCTGATTTACAGGAGACCTTCGCTAATTTTAGACAGGCTGGTTTAAAGCTGAATCCAGAAAAATGTGTCTTCGGAGTAAAGAAGGGGAAATTTCTTGGTTGCCTAGTTTCAACAAAGGGAATTGAGGCTAATCCAAGTAAAATCGAAGCTATACTTCGAATGGAACCACCAAGTACAAAAAAGGGGGCTCAAAGATTGACAGGAAGGCTGGCATCTCTCAACAGATTCATATCCAGATCGTCAGAGAGAAACTTACCATTCTTCGAAGTGTTGAAGTCAGCCGAAGTCTTTCAATGGGGACCAATCCAGCAGAAAGCCTTCGAAGAGCTGAAGCAATATTTGATAGATCTAACAACATTAACTCCACCAACGCTAGGGGCTCCTTTGTTATTATATGTGGCAGCTTCGCACTCAGCGGTAAGTGCGGCACTTATCCAGGAGAAGCTTGAAGGCCAAGTTAAGAAGCAGGCCCCAATATATTTCGTATCCGAGGTTCTTAGTTTATCAAAGAAAAATTATACAGAATTAGAGAAGGTACTGTATGCTGTTTTGATGGCCTCCAGGAAGCTTCGGCATTATTTTCAAGCTTACAACATAATTGTTCCTTCTTCACAACCTCTGAAGGATATTATGAGAAACCGAGAAGCTACTGGAAGGATTGGAAAATGGGCTGCAGAGCTCAATGAATTTTGTATTGATTATGTCCATGGGTCCTCGATTCAGTCCCAGGCGTTAGCAGACTTCATTGCTGACTGGATGCCAGGGGCTCACGAGGAAGAAACAAATAAAGATGCCGAAGCATGGACAGTGTTTTGCGATGGGTCTTGGGGAACCTTCGGAGTAGGAGCGGCTGCTGTGTTGGTTTCACCTTCCAAAGTTAAAACTTGTTATGCGGCATGACTTGATTTTAGTTGCACAAATAATATCGCTGAGTATGAAGCTCTGCTCTTGGGTCTTCGGAAGTTGAAGGCAATGGGAATCAGAAGGGCCATTCTTAAAACTGACTCTCAAGTTATTTCTGGTCATGTTGACAAGAGCTATAAAGCAAGAGACCCGAAGCTTGAAAAGTATCTAGATACAGTCTGAAGGATTGAGGCTTCCTTCGAGGGTTTCTCTGTCAAAAATATTCCTCGTGGAGAAAATGAATACGCTGATCTATTGGCCAAGTCAGCAGCCCAGGGGTTGCCCATACCTTTGGAAGTATTTTTCGAAACAATAAAAGCACCTTCGGTCGAGCTTCTTGAAAGAGCAATCCTTAATATATCCCCTGTTTATAGCGAGGATTGGAGAACTGAGATTGTTTCTTTCCTTCAGGGTAATTTTCTTTCAGACGACGAAGCTTATAACAGGAGAATAGAGGCAAGAGCTCGACCATATGTCATAATAGAAGGGGAGTTATACAAGCGTGGGGTCTGTTCCCCATTGCTCAAGTGTTTATCCAGATCCGAAGGTATAGAATTCATGAAGGAAATACATGCAGGCCTGTGTGGATCTCACATTGGGTCTAGGCCCTTGCTTGGGAAAGTTTTTCGCCAAGGATTTTATTGGCTAAAGGCAGCTTCGGATGCAGCGGATATAGTCCAAAAGTGTGAAGGTTGTCAGAAATGTGCAAGAGATCAAAAACAACCTTCGTCTTTAACTCAATTAATACAACCCACTTGGCCATTGCAAAGGTGGGGCCTTGATTTGCTAGGCCCATTACCACCAGCACAGGGGAACTTAAGATATGTGGTAGTGGCAGTGGAGTATTTTTCCAAATGGATTGAGGCAAAGCCCTTAGCCACAATAACTTCATTTACTATTCAAAAGTTTTTCTGGCAGAACATTGTTTGTCGCTTCGGAGTGCCGAAGGCCATTACTGTGGACAATGGGACACAGTTTGATTCTGAAGCCTTCAGAGAATTTTGTGATCAAATTGGCACGAAGATCCATTTTGCATCAGTTCGACACCCAGAGTCAAATGGACTTGTCGAAAGAGCTAATGGGATCATAATGATAGGAATAATGAAGTCAATCTTCAACCAGCCTAGGGGAAAATGGCCTGACGAGCTAATCAAAGTGGTATGGAGCCATAATACAACCATGTCAAGGTCAACAGGTTTTACGCCCTTTAAACTATTGTTCGGTGACGAAGCAATAACCCCAGAAGAGGCCAAAGCAGGATCAATAAGGATAGTAGCTTCGGCAGAAGGCAAAGACGAAGCTGATTGTTCTGTAGAAAAAGATGCTATTGAAGGGATCAGACTTCAAGCTATGGAAAACATCAATAAATATCAAGCTGAAACAATAAAATGGCGTGACAGAAAAGTCAAGTTGAAGAACATTGAACCAGGACACTTGGTACTTCGAAGGGTAGCCAACCCTGAGACAGCAGGCAAATTACAGCTAAAGTGGGAAGGCCCCTTTTTGGTAGTATCTTCGTCAAGACCCGGTTCCTACAGATTGAAGGATATGGACGGCAACGACATTCCCAGATCATGGAATGCGGATGAGCTTCGACGATATTATGTTTAGCTTGATGTAATTTTTATATTCTTTTTTGTGGCACCCTTTTCCTTTCCAAAGGGGGAGAAAGGTTTTTAATGGGGCCACAACATGTAATTTTCCTTATTTCAATTTTATGAGAGTGATATCCCCCAAAAAATGTAAATGTAAATGCAAAAGGAAAAAGAAAAGGAAACAAGGAGAAGCTCAAAAGTCGTTCCTAAGGGAATGCAGAGTTTACAGCGAAAAATAAACGCTGATTCCGCTGAAAGTAAAAGGCGAAGAAGCTCCTAAGGGAGGCTTACAGCGAAAAATAAACGCTGATTCCGCTGAAAGTAAAAGGCGAAGAAGCTCCTAAGGGAGGCTTACAACGAAAAGTCAACACTGATTCCGCTGAAAGTAAAAGGCGAAGAAGCTCCTAAGGGAGGCTTACAGCGAAAAGTCAACGCTGAAGGACTATGATTATGTATTTTGATATTCATTTGCACAATGCATCTCATCATGTCATTTGCATTCATAAACATGCATTTAGACATATATAGGATCATCTTTGTACCGCATAAAAGCACATATGCTTCGGCGATGAGGAAAAACTCGAAGGAAAGTTTTCATGCTTCGTTGTGTACGAAAAGAAGGGAAGGTGTTTTTTCGCCTTCGGCTTAAAAGAGAAGTTTCGTCCACAGCAAAGCAGATTGTACGCAGACAGTATATTACAAAAGTTGTTCCATAACTATATTACAAAAGTTTCTCCAGAATTTTTTGCAGGACAGTATATTATAAACAATTATCAAGCTTCAGGCTAGACTTCATCAAACTTCAACTTTGTCAAACTTCAGCTTCGTCATCCTGCGTACATCAAACAACAAAATAAGAAAGGCGCAAATTTCAAGGAGAAGGTAAAAGTAACAAAAGTAGGTTTCTTACCGGCTTAAGGTGACTTCGAGCTTCGTCACCCGCCATTTTTCGCCCGCCACTTACCCAGATTTGGGTCATGAATCTATTCCCGATGCTTCGGGCTAGGCTTGGAATATTTATCAGATCTGATGCTGACAAGCTGAAGTTTGGTCTGTTCACAATATTTCCATGCGTGCAGCCAGGCTTCAGAAAAGCGGTGGTTGTGCTCCGAGAAGCTACCAGGGCACAGAAGTCGGCGTGCCCACCAATAACTTCATCAAGGGCATCAACCTCGCCTTCAATATATTCTAATGTGCTGGGCAGATTATCAGCTGAAGGTGTAAATTTTGCAGAGCTAGCTCCGACAGAATGGAACACATCCTTCAGCCGTTGCACGCATCGGCTGCCGAAGCTAAGGCATTTCTCTTGAAGTTCTTTAAAGGATTTCTGCAAAATTGAATTTTTATCCACCTCAGTCTTCAGCCTTGCTTCGAGATATTTCTTTTCTTGCTCAAATTTTTCTGACTGTTGGAGCAATTCATTCTTTAAGTTGTTATTCTCAGTTTGGATTTCAGCCAAAGAACCCTCCATAGACTGAATAACAAAATCTTTCTTTTCTAATGCACCTTCGTGCTCTTTGACCATCATTTCAAGATCTTGGATGGTGAAATCCTTCTTTTTCAAATCAGCTTCGTAATCTTCAACCTTTTCAGCCAAATTTTGGATGACGGCTTTGTTCTTCTCTTCTTCGAGATCTTGTTGCATTTTAAGAACTTTACTTAGCAGTATACTCTGTCGAAAAGACCTTCATTAGAAAACGACCTAAAAGATAATAATAAAATAGCAAAAATATTTGTTACCTTGAAGTTAGAATAAAGCAAACTTCCGGCGATATGGTGCCGTTGGTAACGGCAGAGGTCCACTTCCAGCTTCGGCAAGCCTATGTTTTTGCAGAGAGTTTTAACAATTTTAGCTTCGCTGCGGTTTCGAAGGCACCTCAGCTTTCCTTCGTTAACCCCACCAAATAGTGTAGCCCCTGGCTTATATCCGCAGGCTATGGCACATCTTTTAAGCTCTGCTTTTTCAGCGTCTGTCAGCTCTTGCCCAAGTAGATCTTGAAATTCAAAATCTTCACCTTCCAAAATGTCTTCAGCTTGTTTTTTCCCCTTTTCAGTGCCTGTGCTCGCAGCGGCCACATCAGATTCTTCCTCAGTCATTTTTAAGAGTATGTTATCAATAACTTCAAGTGTTTCGTCCAGGTTCAGATCTTCTGCGGCTTCAGTTTCAACTCCGGCAGCTTCGGCTGCGCTAGTTTCAGCTTCGGAGGTTTTCGCTCTGGTGGTGGTTTCGGCTGTAGCGCCTTTAGCTTCGGCAGTCTGGTCAATAGCAATTTTTGATGCCAGGGTCGGCAACGGTGTCCCATGAATTACATCTGCTATTTGAATAATCCTTCGTTTTTTCGGCAGTACAGGACCTTCTTCTGCCGAAGCTGTCTTGTCCTTCTGAAAAAACTTCGTCAGTTCCAACGACAGCGGACTTAGCTTCACAGGCAAGGGTTCAGTCATTACCTTCATAATCTCTCCTACTTCAACAGCAGAAGGCGTTGCAGGAGTATCTTCTTCTCGAACCAACGATCTTGGTTCTGGAGATGCGGTTTTCCTCTTTCCTCCAGTGGTCACCTTCGGCTCGGGATTCAATTCTTCAGGGCTAAGTTTTTCAGAATCTCCCCTTTTCTTTTTGGTCGCCTTGGCGATCTCTTCGTCAGCAGCGCTGGGAATCCTTTTTCGCTTCGGGCCTCCAACATCTCCGCCCAGGCGATCATAATCAGCATATTCAAAACCTATGGCATCGAGCACCCTGTTCAGCCTTCGCTTCGGCCGAGTGCCGAAGGCTGCTGTCATTAGCTGGTCCTATTTTTTGGAGTAATTTCCAAGGATTTCATTACTCATCACGTCAATTGTATCAAGCCATTCTTGACAGGGCGTTTTAAAGTATTTCTTAAACTTATAATGATAGGGTAGTCGGACAAGCTCCCCTTCTTTCTTTTCTCCTTTAAGCTTCGGCATAGTCCACTCCTTCATGGTCGGAAATACTCTGAAGGCCAGAAATTCCTGCACTAGATCTCTAGTGCCAATGTGTTCTGCAATAATTTTGAATTCGGCTAGTGCGGCCCAAGTTGGTCCTTTGGTTGTCATTCTGCAGTGGGGTCTTGTTTCTCCGAAGATCAAGTCAAGAGGGCTCTGTACTAGTTTCTCCTTATCTTCGTCAACCTTGACATAAAACCATTCTGACTTCCAGCCTGCCGGCCATTTGCTTCGGTAGCTGATCACAGGAAATTTTGTGGTCTTCCGATAGGCAAAATTGTAACAACCAAAATTTTCGTGCAATCCATCCTTTCTGGCCTTAGTCTGGTAATGCAGCTCATGTACTCGACAGAAGCTGTCGGCAAACGGCTCCACCGCCTGGCTTCGGAGAGCCCAGATATAAACGCTAAGCCTGACGATGGCGTTGGGGGTCAACTGGTGAAAATAGATCCTGAACCTTTGCAGCACATCAGAAATCATCCTATTCAAAGGAAATCTTAACCCAGCCTTTAAAAAACTCTTGAAAATAACAATTTCATCCTTTTCCGGCTTCGGGGTAGTCTCCTCTCCCCCGAAGCGAAGTAGCTTCTTCTCATCTTCTCTAAAGTAGCCCGCCTTTACCATCTTGGAGAAATCCGCCTTGGAGATAGTCGACTTCCTGAAGTCCAAATGACTAGGCTTGCTTGGTACGGCGATATGGTAATCATCATCAGAACTAGCTTCCTCAATATCTCCTCGTTCTGCTTTGGCAGCAGCTTGTTCTGTTTCGGCAGTAGTTTCAGCAGTAGGGATTCTTTCCGAAGTCACCAATCCGGATCGCTGCATTGCTTCGGAGATAGGAACAGTCTCTGCACCTTCGACTTCGCCTCCCTCACGCTCAACCCTAGCAGTAGAGCGTAATCTGGCCATCCAATTCTAAATTTCTTGAAAAGTTTTTCGTGAACTAAGTCTCTTCTTCTGCCGAAGCTTTTCTTCTGACGAAGCAGGCACCCAATTGGAGCTTCGTCTGAATCCGGGAGTTGAGCTTCGGCTATGGTTAAAAATTTTGGCAGCAAAACAGTGTAATAGCAATGAATGCTGTGGTAACTTTACACCTACCAGTCTGTTTATATAGTGTTGCAGGAAGGAAGGCGAATCGTCGGGAATTTTTACACCAGGTAAACGGTTGCTAGCACCAGTTGAACGGTGGACCGCAAAAACCAGAATAGTGAACTCGCATGGTGGAACCGCTACGCGCTCCAAACCTGTATCGTTTCTCGATAACGAGCTCAGGGAAGGTGTTTTTCGGACCTTCGGCTTCCTGAAGCCTGAGAGACTTTTTTTCACGGATCAAGCTCGTTACGAAAAATGATCTAGCACCGCGAAGGGGCTACTGTTGGGACCATGCTTCGTCACCGAAGGTCCTGCAGGAAGAAATAGTTTCGGTTGAAGTTGTCTGTACGTAATGCCGAAGGGTGTTGTCCATGAAGCTTCGGAATTACAAACCGACTTAAAGATAGAATGACCTTTTAGTCCATAAGAGTTTGAGTCGATATTGTAAACTTTTATGAGGGGTATGATTGTAATTGTTCACAGGCTGCGTCCTGTGCCTATAAATAGTGAACAGTATTCCTATACTGTTCACGCATTCCGGTAATTGCGAAAGCATCATTCGGGAATTATTGCTTGTCAAGGCGAAGGTATAATCATACCTTAAAACATTGTATTAAAAATAAATATGTGAATGGTATCATTTATCTTCAACATATCTATCTTTAATGTTTTACATTTTACATCGTTTTATGTTATTTTTATTACCTTCGTAATATTATGTTTATATCCTTCGTCCAAAGTTCATTAAACCCTTGAGGAGATAATGCTTCAGCGGACGAAGGGTATTTAATGTTTAACATCATCGTGTTGCCTTGTTCTTGACTCATAGCACTTGAGAACAAGTCCCCAACAGGTGATTCAAATTGCAAAATGTTCATCATGTTGTGGTCTATCTATTAAAATAATCTTTATCTACTGTTCTCATGTCTCAATTTATAGTTGATCTCTAGGTTAGAGTTAATGCTAGGCATTATTCTAGCACTTAGTAAATTGTTTTAGTTGCTAACTATGTTCATCTAAGTGCTAGGAACCCTTTCCAAGTAGAGACAAATTGAAGTGAAGAAGTCTGGCTAAGTTTGGTCAAACTTGTGCCAGTCTGGGAAGCACAAGACTGTCTGGTGTGCACGGGGCTGTGTCTGGTGCCTAGGCTGGTCAGCCGGCAAACAGACCACTCTCAGGATTCAAATTGGGGCACCACGACTATAACTCACCGGACTGTCCGGCGTGCACTGGACTGTCCAATGTGCCAGCAACGCGCCTGGCCAACGGTCGGTCGTGCTATCTGCGCAGTCCACGTCAGCTCAGCCAATAGCCACCAGGTCACACCAGACTGTCCGGTAGAGATGGCAATGGGTACCCGAAACCTGATGGGTTTTTACCCTATTAGGGTATGGGTTTAGGCCAATTTTCATACCCATGGGTTTGTTAATGGGCATAAATATATACCCGATGGGTTCATGGGTACATGTTTGTTCCTACAGTACCCAAACCTGTGAACCGGTGGGTTTTTTAAACCTGACCAAACCTAGTGCATATTGTCATTTTATTTTATAAATGAACAACAAACTTTTTATCTCCCTATTTACTTCCTAATTTTTATCAAATGGTGAATGTATAAGTAGTTGGTGAGAGTTTCGCTTGCTTGCTATTATAGTTTCTACTAGCGTTATATATGTGGTGGATGGATAACTTAGTGCAAGGTCACTTGATTATATAACTTATTATTTGTATTTCATTCTCTCTACTAATAATTTGTATACCAAATCATGAACTCGTTGTTCATCACATAAATTTTGGACCACGATCTCATTAATCATTAGGATACTTATTGATTATGAGAAGAACAAGCATATTGGAGATGAAACCCGCGGGTAACCCGTGGGTACCCGTGGGTAACCAGTGGGTACCCGTTAACCCAATGGGTACGGGTTTGGGCAAAATTTCAAACCCGTCATGGGTACGGGTTTTTTAATGGGTATAAATATTTTTCACGGGTACGGGTTTGTGATGGCAAAACCCAGCGGGTTTATACCCATTGCCATCTCTACTGTCCGATGCGCCATCGAACTGCCGGTGTGCCAAGGGGCCAATTGTTGGCAACGGTCAGCTCGGCTGATTAAGGAAGGGAATCGGTGACTGTGCAGTGCCCGGTGTGCACCGGACAGTCCGGTGCACCTGCATACAGAAGGCAACTAGGGCCTTCCAAACGGAGTTCCAACGGCTCCTATGTCCCTTGGGGTTATAAAAGGATCCCTTAGGTGCCTTGGAGCTATACACAAGCATACCTTGAGCATACTACAACTCCAAGACTCTGCGACCACACTGCTGATTCATTAGATAGAGATTTGAGCGTGTTCTTGAGCTGTGACTCTGATGTTTTGACTCTTGCGCTCTTTTCTTGACTTGTGTACGTGTTGTTGCTGCGATTGAGTTCTTGTGTGCATTTCTACTCCCTTCTTACTCCGATTTTCATTAAGATCTTTTGTGTAAGGCATGAGAGACTCCAACTTATGGAAATTCCTCACAAACGGGATTTGATATAAGGAAGAAAATCATGGTACTCATGTTTGATCTTTGGATCACTTGAGAGGGGTTGAGTGCAACCCTTGACCGAAGGAGGTCACCACAACGTGGAGTAGGCATTGACAGAACCACGGGATAAAATCATTGTGTCTTTTTCCAATTTACTTTATTCCGATTATTGTCTTCTAAGAGTTCTCATATTTCACTTGCATTATTGCTCCTAAGTTTGATACATATCTCAAAGGAGCAATCAAGTGATGAGTTCTCCTCTCTCTCCATCTCTACTCATAACAACTTGGTTTTAGCTTTCACTAACATTCATTATAAACCAAGTTTGTGTTTTTAGAGTTGATTTTTGCAGGATCACCTATTCACCCCCTCTAGGTGCTCTCACTCCTTTTCTTCCGCTGCCTTGAATTCAATGGGTTGCGCCTCGGGTGTGGAGACATCACATTTCTCCAAGTTGACAATGTGTTTGGAGCCTTTGACCTTTCAAAGCTCACAAACTTGCCAATCACCTCCTCCGGAGACATTTTCTCATACCTAGGGCTCTCATTACACTTGAGTGGGGTTATGAAAACAAGAGATCTTAGAATAACCTGGACCACTTCAATGGCCATCCCACTTGGTGCTCCCAAGGTTGTGGACTTGGTTCACCATGGTCTTGATCCAGTTGTACATGGCTTGTGGCTCTTCTCCTTTGTTGAGGTTGAACCGACCAAGTTCACCCTCAATTGTTTCCCGCTTGGTGATCTTGGTGACTTGTCCCCTTCATGTGTCGTCTTGAGGACATCCCAAATTTCATTGACACACTTCAACCCTTGCACGTTCATGAACTCCTCTTTACACAAGGAAGCGAGGAGTATGGTGGTGGTTTGGGAGGTGAAGTGCCTCACTTGGGCGGTGCCTGCACTCCAAACTCAACAATTTTCCAAATGGTTTCGTGGAGTGAGGTTAGATGGTGCCTCATTTTATGGTGGTTTGCCTAAGGGAACTGAAAGTAAAGGAGCATGTTTAGGGATGCAAGGTTGATGGCGTGGATGAGTCGGTCTCGTAGTAGACCATCTTTTTCATCTTCTTTTTCTTCTTGTTGCCCTTCTTTTTGTGCAACTTGATGGAGCCGATGGATTCTTCCTTGTCCTCCGTGTGCTTGTCACTGGATATCTTGACCTTCTTTGACGAAGTCTTGACTTCATGCTTCTTTCCTAAAGAATCAGGCTTTTCACCGGTGGGCACCTCCTTTTTGGCGTGTTCACCTGACATCAGTTCGAGTTGTTAGACTAATGAAGTGCCAGGCTCCGATACCAATTGAAAGTCGCCTAGAGGGGGGTAAGTAGGAGAAACCTGAAACTATAAACTTTGAACACAAACTTCAACTGAGGTTAGCATTAGAACGAGTAATAATGAAATCAAAGTGCGGGAGATAGTGTTAGAATCATATCGTTAAGTAATGATCAACACAAATGAACACAATGATTTGTTTCCCAAGGTTTGGTTCTAAAGAACCTACTCCCCATTGAGGACATGCACGAAGGCCGAGACTTTTCAACCCTTTCGTTCTTGCCGCTACCTCAAGATCAGGGTACCCACTACTGCTGGGTCAAGGCGGACCCTCTAGGACTATCCTTAGTCACCATGCAAATGGTGTTCTATCCTAGCCTAGTGGCTGTGTCACCCAGTAAGGCCACTAGCCTCGGGTGAAGGCAAGCACCTATAATTAGGGCTCTGTAAACCCAATGGAGGGGGTCTAGGTTTGCTATGTGTCTTGAAGATGACGACTCTTGGCACCTGCGCCCGGGGGCCAAACCACCACGAATGCCCCCGCCCTCATGGCAGGCCACCTGGACCTTTGACCTAAGGGGATTCGATGCGGCCACGTGCTGGCCAACACCAGATGAGACAAGACCTCCCCCGAGCACCATCCTTACCCCCTGCCAAGGGCGATCCAAAATTGTTACGAGGAAGGGTGGTCCGAGTCACTACTCCCTGCACAAGGCGAGGCCAGTGCTGCCACACATTCTACGGCACGTGACATAAGTCATCGGGGGAAGCCTGACGTTAGCCTCTAAGTGTAAAGCGCCTCTGCATTAACTACAGACAAAACCTACACCCGCTGCCCTAGTGGCAGGCGGTGCGTCCGCAATACATAGGCCGCTTAGTAGCTCACAAAATATTTCACATGATACTGAGCGTCAAGAGCATCACCAGAATCAGAAGGACCTTTGGAATGAAGGCCAAAATCATGAAGACATGTAGTACGAAGCCTTTAATCATGACAAATTTCTTTATGGTGATGCTTCTCCTTTAGATACAGAGTTGCAGGCAATACCATGGACACCTTTGTACAAACCACCTCAATTGCCTATGTATGACGAACACTCTGATCCAAAGCAATTCCTGATGAGTTATGAAGCAACAATATCATCATACGGAGGCAACATAGCCGTCATGGCCAGGTCCTTCGTCATGGCAGTAAGGAGTGTTGCTCAAACATGGTATTCTTCTCTTCGGCCAAGAACAATAACCTCTTGGCAAAAGTTAAAGGACATGTTGATCACAAGCTTTCAAGGATTCCAGACAAAGCCATTCACTATCCAGGCCCTTTCCCAATGTACACAAGATCATGATGAATACTTGCAAGCTTATGTTCGAAGATTCCTATGGCTTCGGGCTCAAGCACCAACAATACCAAATGAAATAGTTACCGAGACCATGATCAAGGGGCTTTGTCCAGGACCGGCGGCTCAATACTTTGCTAGAAACCCCCTCTGTCCTTAGAAAAGCTTCTTTAGAAGATGGATGAGAGTATATCAGAGCAAACAATGACTTTCGTCAAAGGAAGGAGGAGGCCTTGAGATATTCCAAGATGACCAGGGGCTTCGGCGGATGGTTCAACCCAAGACATATCACAACCATACATAATCCAAATCAGAACAAAGACAAAAATAATCACACTTAGGGACAACAAAATTAATCTCAACCTACAGGAACCCAACAACAACAACAACAATCACAAAATACCTTCACACCACTAGCCCAAGAGGTGGAAGAGGATGAAGGAGTTTCGAAGGAAGATTCAACTTTCAACCAAGGAAAATGTCTTGCCTTTTCTGTGGAGAGGACAAGGGGCATACAACAAGAACCTGTCAAGTCATAATCCAGAAGTAGAAGGAAATCGCCAAAGCTGAAGCACGACAGAATCAACCAAAGCAAGTCTTTCACACTGCTTCATACTATTCCCCATACATTCCAGAATACGTTCATAACTAATAGCCAAGTTCACAACCCTCGGGCTCAGTTGCTTCAGCAAGTCACTCTTCGGCTCATTGGATTATGCCTCAGCCATTTACACCAGCACCTTCGTCATATGAGCAACCACATCTAGGACCACTTCAGATCCAAGAGTAGTTTTCTGCGCAAAACACACCACAACGTGATGCAAGAGAACAATCTGAGGCCAGAACAGTCGATAGTACTATACCAGAATCACATCTACTGAAACACCTGAGGGGCTGGATCAAACAACCGAAGCTATTCAAAAAATCTCCAAAGGTGTAAAAGCTCCAAAGTCGTTCCTAAGGGAATGCAGAGCTCAATGAAACACCTAGTAAAGGTGTAAAAGTTCCAAAGTCGTTCATAAGGGAACGTAGAGCCCAATGAAAACACCTAGTAAAGGTGTAAAAGTTCCAAAGTCATTCCCTTATCCAGTGATTTGAACTGTTGGTTTTGATGTTGTTTTAAGTCTGGGTGAAATTTGTCTGGTGGACCTAGTGAAGGTTATGAGTGTAGTTTTGCAAAATTTAAAGTGTTGCTACGATCTGACCATTGGTTTTGATAGTGTGTTAAGTCTGAGTGAAATTTGTCTAGTGGACTTAGTGGATTATGATTGTAGTTTTGCAAAATTTAAAGTGCTGGATTATATAGTGGTATAGACAAATAAGTTTAGGTGAAATTTATTTGGTGAATTTAGTGAATATTATGAGTGTGAAGTGATTTGGTTAGATGAGTTTTATAAAATTCAAAGTGGTGGGTTACCACGCACGGTTTTTGGTTTTTTCTTTGAAGTTGTGGACTCGTGGGTCACGAGAAGCTAGAACAATCCTGTGGATTTATTTAAAACTAGGTGAGTGCCCGTGCATTGCAACGGGAATATGTAATACAACAATACCCTATATACAAATGTGTATTATACTGTTATAAGAAAAAGTTTCGTAATCCATTTGTGATCCTAGCCATACATAATTTTTTATATTTTAATCTACCTTATTGCTATGGTTGAAATTGTCTTGCATGCAACCTTTAATACCCCACCATGCACCATCCTTTCCACATAGATCATCTATCTCCACAGCCTTCTCCCAGAACTTCTGTTTGAATCTTTATCTTGCCTCATCACTATCCCAAAAGCAGCTATGCCCACCACCTGAAAGCCTCATCACTGTCCCATCCTCTCTATGATGTGATCCTTTTGTTTAAACAATTTCTTTGTGGAAAACAGATTTGACACACAAACTGAAGCAATCCACATGTGTGGTTTGGCCCTGCACCCTGAACATTGTTGATTAGTTGCCTCCTGCTCATATCAAATTACCAACAACCACGACAGATCAAACCAATTAAAGCAAAATGTTCCTCAGGTAAAATCCTATTGAGCTGGTGATGAAAAATATGCAGGAAAGCAATTACTTAAGAGATGTTCTACATAAAGAACTGACTGCACATATGTTTTATCAACAAAGAAGATGTTGTACAGTAACTGGGTATTCATAATATCAATAGATAAGAAAGGATAATAAAGAGTAGAGACATAAAAGGATTATAGGCAATCATTGAAATAGAAAAGGGATGATGATGAATAAGGGGGAAATGTGTTATAAGTAGATCAATCTCTAATCCTTAGAAAGTGGTATTGACAGAAGTTACCTACTGAAGTGCATATTACAAGCATGAATTGGCAAGATATATTGTTAAGAGAAGATACATGATCCTATTCTCCTTCAAATGGATATTATACTTGTATAATAAATACGATCCGGATACAAGTGTTCGCCATGGATTAAAAAACAAGAAATATGTGTGCTTATGTAGTGACAGTATATCATATATCAAAGAGGTAAGGACACTCAAAGGGAGCATCGCAAACCATAGTTTTAGTTATTCTAAAATTCTTGCAAGTTATTTTAAATAACCAGTTCTACCTACTCAAATGATATATTTCTTACCTCCTTGAGTTTCATGTGGTCGGCATCAAGGTTTGAATAGGATCCTGATATCAATCCATAGCATTTAGTGTTGAAGTATAGCCCATAGCATGAGCAGTGTATGAATGGTCATGTAAGAGCGCCATAAACTGGACTAGGTAAAAACAATAGAATCAGTGTTAAATTGTAATGGCGCATACATTGTGATACTTTTGATATAACATCAAAGATCATGCATTCATGCTTCAAGATGGTTGAAGCCAATTATGCAAATACATTCAAGATGAGTACCTTAGAGTCACTTTCGAAGGATTCAAAAACTTCCTCTGTTGCTAAGGTTATAGATAATGGTACAATTCCCTCACTCACCAATTTTGCATAGCAAGCGATATCAGGTAAACAACCAAGTAACTCAGAAGTAGACTGAAAGAGAAGTTATCAAGGTTATAAAATACAAAGAAAATACCTTTTTATCCTCTAAAAAGGTATTGTCAAATATGATCTCCACACCACGACGCCAGAATCCTGAAAATACCTCATCAAATATGACAGGTATTTTTCGACTTCTACACTCACTCACAAGTACTCGCTGGAAAAGAGGATCTATCATGAGGATTCCACCTGCACCTTGTATATTACTACACAAATATGGGTTAAGAGGTTGAACCAGTAAATGGCATGGAAAAGTACTGAGTTTTTTTAGCTATTAGCATCAAATGATAGTGTGCATAGTTACATACTAAAGGCTAAAGAGGAAAAAAATGAAAATATTCCCAAGAAACTCAAAGAGTGAAACTTTTTTACATGGTTCTATAATTAGTGCTGTAAGACATTTAGAACTATTTAATAGAGAAAATTCTAATAGTTTCTGTTTTATATAGGACGAATATAAATCAATAGCAAATGTTCTGTCCCTGGTCTTGTAGAAGGATTCGGCATGTAAAGAAAAGCACGCATTTTGAATTGAAGAACAAATTAAATAAACACACATAAGGAATTAAAACTAATGTGTCAAACACAAGAAAATGACATGTATCACCATATGTTTGAGGACCATGTTGCATTGATTGGGGCAAAGAAATATTGTAGAACTCACTTTTAATATACAAAGTTGGAGGATCTAAAAAAGTCTTCGGCCAAAATACCTACAAAAGAAACCTCATGGACCTCGTCGGTCTTCTCGACAACATACGCCTCGAGCGTCATCCTGATCTTCTCATCAAGGCTATAGTTGTGCATGTCGACATGGACGATGGGGACATCCTTGTTGCAGGATTCGTTGCATGATGGGATTCATTCACATCATAATCAGATTGCGGTCGAGCAGGGAGAGGAAGAAATGGGAGAGAGACTTGAAGAGGAAATGAATGCAAACAAGCAGGCACGTGAGCAATTTAATTAATTGTTAGTTGAATTCAATTAGCACAAGCTAGCACTTTAAACCATTTGTAAAGGCAAAAGATTAGTACTCACCAATAAGATTAAAATAAGAGAAATATTCTCTGTTTCTTGAGATAGCATATTAGAATTCACTAACGCTGGTTGAACCTGAGTATTTGACCCTTGTGACGTCTCCATAGGAGTCAATGCACTCAAAGGTCTCTAGGGCACCTCTCACAAGCTCTACATCCTCACGGTCTTCTTTCAAAATATTGAGGAGGATAGGAAAACCTATTTTGAAAATTAGAAAGACAACAATTGTAAATATACACCAATCTCATCAGAGCAGCTAGAGAACAAATATTATGGGTACAGAGAGATTACAACTCGGTCATTGCAGACCTCCAGTCTTCATGTATCGTGCCATTGCTTATCTGGTAAAGACATCTCTCGACATTGCTGCATCCAAGGGGCACAATGGTAGGATTAATTGATATAAGTGATGCACATGCATATGAATCAATTGTTACTATTGCTTGGTATAAAAAAGTAGACATCATTACAAGGAGTCAGTGAGTGAAGTAAAAAACCAAACATGAAATTTACAGCTGAGCATACCTATCTTCCTTTGACTCGATACCCTCATTGTTGAAAATGCATTTCCCCGTTCCCTGCCAAGGCACACGACAATACTGAGGTGGATAAGGCAGTAAGCATCAAATCGACTTACCATCCAATATGTTGGCGATGCCAATCATGGTAGCAACTTGCCCCCACGACTGCCGCAGCGGGTCAGTCGTTCCCCTGGGTGGGTTTCAGATAAGGAGCACGAGGGAATCAGGCACATGAACCTGCATGATGTTGCCATTGCTCCAGGCGGTGCCACAGAAGTTAAAGAAAATTGAGCAGAATAGGAGCAAACATGTGCTGCTGACATACATAAACAATGTGACTGTTATCACTGCTGTTTATAGCAGCAATCGATGATTCCAGTTTCTAGATGATGAGCTAGAACTGGCAGCTTGACACACTTCTTCAGCACCTACAATGCAAAGCAAGCATATCAAACATAAACAAATATTCAAATCTCCAAGCAGCTATCAGATCTAGGAAGTCAACTGGACTAAATAAGATAAGTATAGAATTTACCTTAAGGACTAAAACCTTCGATTCAAAATCTAAAACAGGTGAAGAACAGAAGGCAAGAGCAAGTTCTAAGACTCTTCCCCTCTTGTATATTTTAGCATCATCAGCTAGATTTGATCCAACAGATAATAATCGAAGCATCCAGAAACGTTCGGCTTTAAAATGCACAGAACTGCTCTGCAATAAGGTTGGAAATAATGGAATGCGCTGCAATGAGAAGGATAACAATAATATTACTACAATTCAATACCTCTGAATACACACTATAGAATGCTACATATATGCAAATAAAAAGGAAAGAATCGTTACCTGCATGCTGACAGGAGTGGGATGCATTAAAAAATTTCTCATGACAGTAAATTGAGCATGTGAGCCATCCAGTAGCGTCAAAGAAGCTTCTGCAGCAAAAACAACAATAATGGAAGGTATCTTCTGCCACTGTTCGGATATCCCATTCTAAAGGTATGTCAGAAGCTGCCAGGTTTCCTTACTTCTCTGAGCATACTATAAATATGTAAAAGTACATTTTAAGTGGTTGGATTTTTCAAGAAAATAATGGACACATTTCCCACAGAAGGATAAAAGATTACAAATACAGAATACCATACAAGTGCTTTTTGCACTCAGATCTATATGTCATAGGAATGCCCCCAGGATGTCAATAGGCATAATTTTATGCTCCCATTCAAGTCAATAGGCATAAAAGCCATCACAAGTGAATATCATTAACAAATAAAAAATGTAAACTACACGAATTTCAACATACTTAAATAAGCACATAAATGTTTTAACAAATGCTAGAATTTGAACATACTGATACAAGCATATACATTAACCAACAATATGTTCGCCTAGCAAAGATAAGTTGTAATATAGAAAATCCAATATAAGAAGCTAGTAGTTGATAAGAATATAATAAACCAGGTAAAATTTAGAGATTCATGAAACAGCAGGTACCTCAAGGGATTTTTTGAATGTTCCTAGGCACTCATAGCCCAACATTTTTAATTCATGATTAGGAGATGCTATGCTAACAAGTGTGATTGCAAGAAGCCCTAGTCGGGCAAATTCAGCAGGTTCAATGTAACCCATGTGAAGAGTATGAATTGAGAATCGCAAGATAAAAAGAAGGATCGTAAATCTGAACATCCATTTTTTGAGATGTTACTTGCCAACCAGAATCAGATGAAGATAGATCAACAAGGTAGAATTAAATAACATTACTGTGAAAGCACAAAACCTAAAACAATACCCAAACTTCAGTTGACACTATTATTCTAGAAATTACCTCAAAACTATCAGCAAAGTTATCCCGTTGAAGCTGTTCCAGTGAGAAAACAGAAGCCCTTGTAGATCTTTTATAGCAATATAGCAAAGATGTCTTTGCACAGAGCTTGGAATCAACAGGTATGTTCTCCCGAAAGAGCGCCCTTCTCCTTTCAGTAATTTCAGCATTCTCTATGTTACGCGTATCTGATTTTGAAAAATCTAGTTTCAGTTCTTCTCTAAATTTCAGAGCAGAAGCTCCCCACAGATGATCAACTTCAGTGATGGTTTGGCACACGGGTGACTATCTCATTCATAAGGTGAAATATCTCCAAATCTGTTTCAGTAAGGGTTGCACCATAAATAAACAAAAGCAAGAAAACTAATTCTCTTCATCCACTCAATTGGCTATTATTATGTTGTCTGCTCTTAATATCATACAATATCCTTAGTAATCTGATGGTTTCAACTCTTCTCTTTTCTGCAATAGCAATTTATGCCTTATTTTCTTCCATGAAAGAAAAATCAACTAATTTCAAAATACTTAGAGCTGGCTGTAGCATCCCCCCTGTGGTGTTACAAGCAGATGGATACTCAGAAACTTCATTGCATGTTATTGTCGATACAATATTGGAGTGACCCAGTATAAGTTCAAGAATTTCATCAGCTGAGAACTTTCCTTGTGATAGCACAACAAGAATACATCAAAGAAATATTATAGGCTGTGAAAAAACTGAACCACAAATGCAGAGAATAGGAAGATCAATTTTATCTCAAATTCTCTACTGAAAGCTACTGTGAGTGTGGTCATTCTGTTCTTTTGGCAAAAAAACCTAGGAAAGGAGAGGAAGAAATATAACAAGTTCAGATACACATATTTCTCTACCTGGTCATCTGAAAAAAGCACAGGCATGTAAAATCGGTGAACTTGGAACCATCATGTATGGAAAAAGAAGTAGGAGCATATTGATTCCAAATGCAGGGCAGTGAATAAAAACATTGAACATATTAATTATTCAAAGAAAAATAAGTTGGAGCATCCAACGGGGCATTACCTCAAACAAATGGTGTGCATCCAGAACAAGAACTCTGCTCCTATAGGAGAGATCCAACTCTAGACGTGCGCAAGGGGTGGACAGGCGATGGTGGCGGTGTCGAAGGGGTGGCCAGGAAGTTGGCCCGCGGGAGGAGGGAGGAGAAATTTGGGAGGCAAGGGGAGGCAGTGTCCCACGCATTGGTACCTCGATGGAGAAGGATGAGGAGGTAGTGGCGCTGGTCAACAGCGGTGCGGTGATGCGGCAGCGGCGGAGGGAGCTGGCCGATGGAGCCATGCAGAGTAGGGAGCGGAAGACCGTTGAGCGCAGCGGCGAGCATAGGCTCGCCCGGGCATAGAACTTAGTGAGGAAGACAGTGTGAGCGGCCTACACTTCGGGGATCTCAATCCGTTGCAGGCAGGGGCAGATGGTGCGAAATCGCGTGCGTCACTCGTCGGCTGCCTTGAAATCGCGAGCAGAACGGTGGCTTGGGTGCGTGCGTGCGTGGGTGGGGGAGGGCGCGGTTCATGGTTGTCAAAGTAGTACGGTTAGAGAGGAGGCAGAACCTGAGGGAAGGCAGAACACGAGTGGGGACAGAACAGAAGAGACAGACTACTCTTATCGTCTTAATAAGTAGTATAGATATAGAGCTCAACTCATAAAAATAGCTCATTATGAAGTAACACAAATATACTACACCCCACACTAGTGCCATATCCTTGTTTTCTAAATTATTCTCAACATTTTCTTTCCTAATAATGGAATCTACTTCCTAAAATACATGATTTAGGCTTAACTGTTGGAGTGCAATTTGTTTTTAGTATCCTAAACACTTAAAATGAGGTGGTATTTTAATTTTAGGGACACTATATTGGGCCATCTTGTTGGAGATGCTCTAAGGTGTCGCATTTCTGCTGCCCATTGCGTAGCTAGCTTCGCCCTTGCTTAACTATAGACGCATGGATAGTTTAAACTTTCTTTGGAATGGAGGAAAAACAAATGAATTTTAGAGCATATCCAATAAGAGGCCCTAAAAATTAAAACAGAATCACATTTAAAATATTTAGGGCCTCAAAAAAATCTTCACTCCAACAGTACCGTTAGGCCTTAAATAATACTATTTAGGAAATAAATCATGTTATTTGGAAATAATTAATTGTATATTAAGAGGAAACAATCATGGGCTCCAATGTACAGGGTACTATATTTAGTACCTGAGAGATTGATCGAGCCCTATAATCGTTTGATGATTTTTTATGAAACATTGCGATTGTTGGAGGCCGTTTTATGGTCCCAAGCCCTATATTTTAAAATACAACCTTGTTTAGGGTCCCTCTTGAAGATAGATGATTCAATTTCTATGGAAAGTTTTTTATGAGAGCCTTTGGAACAAAGGATTGAATCCTATCCATTTCTTTAAAATTTATATGGAATGACATTCTCCATATAGCAATTTTAGAGGAAAATAAATACGAAGTCTAACCTCACTTATATTTTCTTTCCGCTGTGTCTTGCATTCTTATGTTTTTTTCTTGCACATGATCTAAACATATGTTTTGTGACTTTTTTGTATTATAAATTTATGTAGGATTCCAATGGATAAACATCATAATCATGTGTTTTTTCCTATTTCTGCATTTTAAGAATCTTGTGTTTCAAAGGAGCCCTAACTAGGGACAGAGGCAGCGCCTCCTACCACTGTCGAGTCTATGGAACCCTCACTTAGAGCCTCCCCTAAATTTTTAAGTGCACACATATAATATACTAGGTGAGTGCCCGTGCGTTGCAACGGGGGAAAATAATGTAATAATAACATATGTATAAAGCCTGGACGAGTAAAAATATTGTTTAGAAACTCGACCTACGAGGGGTAAGACAGCCCCCGGGCATTAAATTAAGAAGAAGACCTTCTCACACAGGTCGAGAAAACCCCCGAACCCCTACCCCACCCATACACAGCGGCATCGAAGCCCATGTGAGAACGACCACGACCGGGGCTGAGCCTTAGACCTGTGCTTTGGCATGGGACAGACAAGGGGATTTTTTTAACCACAGCCTGAAATTCGCTCCCACGGGGAGTCGAACCCAGGACCTGAGGAGTGCTACTCAGACCACCTAACCAACTCAGCTAGAGGCCCTTTCGCAAAATATGGTTTAGAAAAAGGTCTAGAGTGGAGTTTCTAAAATTCAGAACATGTTGCTTGTTTAAGATTTGTTTTTTTGTTGCACAGTTCCTTGTTGGGAGGAGAATTATTAGATACTGGTTTCAGACATAGCCTGACTTGTTTATTAGCTAACACAAATTGGAATGGTATGAAGACCCGAGAACTACAGAAGTATTAAGTTTTTAGACATAGCCACATAATTCGAAGGTTGTAAGGAAAAGTGAAAACCAAAGCAACAATTACCTCATCAAAGAGGGCCCTATATGAATTTAGGTCATGATACAAAGGCCTTCCCTCATTGCTACAATATTGCAGTGCTTCAGTGATGTAGTATGCAACTTTTAGGGGAACATTTCATCAAAGGCCTTCCATCAGCGCTACAATACTCCAGTGCTTCAGAAGCATCTTCAACAGCTGAAACAAATAGAAGTGAATCTAAATCAAGCCTAAAACTTGACCATAAAAACATATTCACAAATTATGTAATGGGAGAATGGATATTTTAGGAGTTTTAGCCTTTGACAGTGGCGCACAAGGAGGGCAAGATACTTTGGGGTAGATCACAACATTAGCAAACAATAGCTCACATATGCACGTTCATTGATATGTAGATGACAAAAAACAATGGATGTGTTTAATTGTGAACATATACTGCACAACATACTTCATGCTGCATATAAAGGACCCATAGCGGCTAGATCACAGCAATTACCAGGTAAGCTTCATGGTTAGCAACAATCCTCCTGATGATAGTACTTGTAGTCATATCTAAGGGACTCTCCAGTTGACGTTAAATGCCCATAGCCATTGGAACAACATATAGGTTTAAATCATCCTACAATATGCGATAGGATCAATTAGTTATCAACGGTGCAACATCTGTGTGTTAAAGTAAAGAAACAATTCTTACAAATACTATTCGATAAAATGTTGTAGCATAAAAACTAATAGACCAGAACCCCTTTACTTCCGGGAAACTAAAAATTTCTGTAAGGTGTTCCAGCAATGCAAAACCCATTGCCAATACATACTGCTTGCTAATAAGAAGTGTTGCATCAGAAGGAACTTCATTACTAACAACACTACCAAAAGTAAAGACAAGATAATGCGAAGTATAATCTAAACTATAATAATTAAGGACCAATAAACTAATAATCAATAGCATCAACATACACAAGCCAAATGCTTCTTCAGGAGTTGTTTGATCAGTGTCTAGTTGCTAAATAAAGTTTTGGACTTTTGGATGTGTTATTTGAATACTGAATATATCAACCCAAAAAAACTTGGTGAACTATGTTCTCCCATGGCTTTAATGCTATGCAGGAATCTAAAATTGAATACCAAGATACACATTTAGTTTAGCTTTGTGAACTATTGGAAATAGAGGTCACTATGTTGTATTTTGCTATAGAGCAGGATATTTGAGTTTTTTTAAA
Source organism: Zea luxurians (assembly GCA_029449295.1). NCBI lineage: Eukaryota > Viridiplantae > Streptophyta > Magnoliopsida > Poales > Poaceae > Zea > Zea luxurians. The sequence goes on from JAOPSE010000011.1 coordinate 80,867,170, forward strand.
TGTCACACAAGAGAATTAAGAATCTGATGATGTTTGACACTGATTCCGGACTTCTTCAGTTCTTGTATTGCACATCCTCATCCAGTTCTTTACTGCTATCATCCACCATGTGGGCACTTGTTTTTAACATTGGACTATTCATGTCCTTATCTTTTGGTGCTCATTTTTAGGACATATTACTTAGAGATCAAGGTAGTTCAAGTTGGGGGTTCTCAAAGGGAAAGAAATCGTTATGCACGTTCTTTTGGGACAATGCCATTTTGCCAAAGAAAAAGAACATATAAAAGATAAAGGATTATATTCTCCCAAGAACTGCAAAATGAGTGGTTCGCTATCAAAGCCACATGTGGCTAAGCTAGAGAATACTTGGGAGACCAGAGGTGTGCAAAAACTATAAATTTGAGAGTTGGGACAATAAATTGCAGGTATTGACCTCCCCTTGTTGTGACCTGGACCATCTCTAAGCAAAACAACACTACTGGGGATCTGCATGACAAAAGGAATACTTAATCTCGATCTGTAGTGAAGAGCAAACCCAGAGTCCAGGCTTGTAACGTGTTAAACTTGGAGTACTAAACAGAGAGCAAGAGACTGACCATGCTACCATATAGGTTGCCTGGCCACATTTTGACGATTTGTTATTAAAATGTGATAAGTAATCTAGACTCTAGAGTGACAGTTTTAGGCAATTCGTACACGAAAAATGGCATGACCCAATAGGGAATTAATTAATGGTTGCAAGAATGGCAGTTGCGGTATATAGCGAGAAACACCAGTAAGGTAGCAGCTTCCAGGCAAAGAGCTTACATCACATCGGTGTCGTAGAACCAGACGAAGAACTTTTTTGGCGTTGGCTTACATTCCCAGTCCTCGGGCTTGCTGATCTGTGCAGACACAGAATTTAGAGCATTAGCCAAAGCGAGGCAAGTAGACACGGAAAGGATGAGGTGAGAAGGGAGTGAAAGCCACAAACTTGATAGGTCTCTCATTCTTTTGGGACTTTGACCAAAAAGCTTCATGATAGCCTACAACATAAGTTTTTTAAGGCATTGTTCCAAATTACATCATAATATGATTGATGATAAAGGAAGAGAAAAAAAAGGAGTGAAGTAATACTTTTGCACGACTCAAGGCAACTTCATGTGAAATTAGAAGCATCGTGAAAGCATATGGTTATTTTGTAATAAACATCGCTAAGCAAGTAGGATGTAGTTACATGAACATCACCTATAAAATTTTAAATTACCAGATAAGTACTTTCACTTTGTAAACAAACCAATTAACAGTATCAGTTCAAGAATAGTACATAACATCTCAACTCTAGTATTTTCATCTGATAGTTGTAGATATGGCAGCTAAATTAGCCTCAGAGCTTATGCGGTCTAATGTTGCCAAGACATTATGGGGTATAACCAAGAGTTCTTCAAAGGTAGGAATGGCATGGGTTTAGCTATACATGTCTGCAACTTTGAAGCTTTGTGGATTATGATTTATACTCATGTGCATCAATGCTTGTTCATAGTTGTTTAAATATAATTAAAGAAGTCTTGAAATTTTGTAAGGCATTAAAGGCACCCTGATCCTATAAATGTATTTTTTATAACATTCAAAATGCCAAACAAATAGCTTTGTATTTGATACACTTAAGCAACATGGTCGGTATAGGTTGAGCAGAAAACTGAGAATAAGAAAAAACATATAGTATCCAAAATTTCAGCTATCATCTTTAGCATGCACACATAAGAACATGACTTAGTAGTAATGTTTGTTGACAATCGTAGCTATTTCTTCAATCATTGTTTCTGGTGAGTGAATAGCATTATCTCATGAGGAAAGGAATTAAACCACAGAATTTCATTTCAACCGAGGATATAAAATGCCTCATGATGTTTTAGCATAATGCTGAATATATTGACCTGAAGGAAATAGATAGTAGACCAGGACTTCAAACTGACAGTGTCTATAATTACTTGATAACATGAAAAAAATCTACAACATTAGTTAAATACCACTCGTGCTCAATGCCTGTTTAGATCTAGAATTTCTGCGGCGACCAAATCTGCACCTCGAGGGCAGCTAGCGTGCTATTGCAGATCTAGAGGGCCGCGAGGAAGGGGGCAGGACAATGGGACACTGACCGGTGCCGGGCGGACGTTGTCGAGGCGGTAGCCTATGAAGCTGTGGGAGAAGACGACCTTGAACCCCGTGTCGTCCTTGCTAATCCTGGACTCGGCGTACGCCAGGTGGCGGACGTCCCTAAGCCACACAACTCCCAGTTTACTCTATTAGGTCATAATCATATGGATATCTAGATGGCATCTAGGTTCAGTTTGTTGATATTGGCAATTTTTTCCTGTTGATAGGAAGCAAGACAGTTATTGTTGGGACTGAATTGTGCACAACCTATTGAGGCTATCTCACTGCATGCAAGTAACATAAACATAAAAAATAAAGAATGTTCTCATACGAATATAGCATAATAATAGTCATGTAGCTTGGTTACTATTTCAGTCTTTCATCAACACAATTCATTTACCGTTTATCTTCAAGAAAGTAGTATACATAAATTATTCCTTAGTGATGATCCATTTTTATCTTTTTTACACCGTCTCTTTGTTTTTTTGCTGCTAAGATCTCAATGCCCAAGTAACTTCTTTTTACAATGAAATTTGTAGTTTTTGTAACAGTGGACAGCTGCGCTTATTGAATCCACGTAAGTTTGGTTTATTTCCACTTAGTCTCCTTGTCTTTGGTTCTACTGTTTTTGTGGCCTTTAGAGGAGTAACAATCAAGTTTTGGTGAAGAATTTGAAGAATGAAATATTGGGGATGGTAAGAAGAGAGTTGAGATCTTGGAAAATGTTGGGCACCTACCTCTTGCTTATGGTCTTATTGTGCTTGTCAATTATTTTGAGGACTTCAAAAAATCTAGAAAGTACATTTATGTGTTGACTATGTTTTTTATAAGAAGGTAAGAAGCATATATGTGGTGTATGGAGGCTAAAATTTATCATCCTTGTTTTTATTGGCATATCATTTGCAACATTTCATAGTCCTATTTGTGGTTTTTGTAAGGCAAAATACCTTTTCTGTTTTGTAAGGCAAAATACCAGAATAAAGTCCAAAAAATACAAAAAAACTTTTTGTCTACTTATGAAAGTGTCCAATGTAACAGAGCTAGAGATTACCAGTTTTTCTCCTTGTAATTCAATATCTTTGCATAAGCGGACATGCAAGGGTTGAGATGGAACAGTTGGAGGAAAATCTTCAGCTAGCATTGCAAATGGGCGAGCCATTTTATCAAATTTGTCTAAGGTGATATATTTCCCAACTTCCTGCAATCTCTGGCTCCATAATCGGCATTGTGTGGTCTTCAGGCAACAAAAATTCTTTGCCTCTACTCCGCATGGAAACATCAAAATAGCGTGATCATGCAAAAAATCTATTCATGCAAGTCATCAAAAATATTGAAACGACACCTTCCAAGCATTTAAAATGGATAAATATTACCTCCAAGGAACTTATTATCTGCACCATGGCTAAATGTCATCTCTATATAGAATCTCTTTGGGTGCTCCAAAGGTACCTAGGATGGATGTTCCATTGACAAAAGAACGCAAATTAAGTCGACACAGATCAAAGAACACGAGTAGGAAAAGACAAATCACCCTAATCAATCCTGGTCCAACCATGATACCTACTAAGCTCAATGCCCAGGATCACACATACACGTGTACCCCTTCTTTCCTGTCGCAACGACCTCAAGCAAGGTGGAGGTGGCCAGCTAGCGCAGGAAGTGGCGTACCGAAAAAGGATTCAGTCGATTGGTATAATTCAAGAATAATAAATTAACAAATAGGGGAAACAACTCACTCAAACCCTCAACTTCATCCAGAGTAGTGAAGTGTTCCTAAGTCTTGTTGAATCTTAACCCAAATCCATACAAACAATGGTCGTTAGGAGCTTGATAGAAAAGAATCTCTTTTCTTACATAGAACAGAGAGATTGCCTTTCCACTTATATACTCATCCAAATTATAGACAAGATTTTAGTGCTTCCACCACCCTGGATAGAGAAATCCCAGTATCCAAGAAAATGTTATCATTCTGGTTGCCAGATGATTGACCAAAATGCTTCTCAAACTTGCATGCATTCATTATCTACAATTTATCAAGCATCATGAGTATCCAAGAAAATGTGATCATTGATGCAACACAAACAGTACGAGAAAGCTTACATTACTACTGTACTTACACTTTGGACAGCCACAAGAATAACCATGTCCATTTATCCGTCCAACCTTATCCACCTAAAGATAATCAAAATGAAGCATAAATATTGTCCTGGAGATATCAAACCCTATGTTTCAATCAGTTTACTCAATCGACAATCTTAATGCCAGCAGGAACAACACACACCTCATTCTTCATGTAGGTCACCCTGTCTAACCCTTCGCTATGAAACTACACCATAGCAAAGATAGTTGCCATAACAAATCGATCAGTGGAATCACTCACTTCAAATCAAGCAATCAGTTCATATTATTACACTATTTTGTATTATAAATTTATCTAAGCTCCTTTAACACTTAATTAATTCTTGTTTCAAAAGATTCATTATTCAAAGTCAGAGGCACCAAAAAAAAGAATGATGATTCTAGCAGAGGAATGTACTCTAAACCTCTCACATGAACACTGAAGCAAGCTGAAACACAAGCATATGCAAAAGCTACATGTCTCGGATACTCTATACCTAATTTTGCCCATTCAAATTATGAACTAGAGTTCTCTCTGGTTATCCATATAGCGAAGAAAAAATATTTCCCTCTTATAGAATAATATCTACCTATTGCTTGCACACATACTTGTCTTCTATTTTTAATCTATATAATAAACAGTAGGAGCCTACCCCTCATGTTTCCTAAAAACACGTAGTGAATTGTGAAACCAGCAGACCACAAACCTTTCGCAGAATCTTCTACAATCTCAAGGTGCTTCATCCAGCTAGTTATCTTTTCATTATCAGCTCCCGTAGAATACCAAAACTCCTAGGTTCAATATATAAAAATGGAATAGAGGGAGCATGTGTTTCTAATTTTATTATGAAAACATCACATGTCAACAAAGTTTCAATGAACGGAAGCTTCTATGATACTGCTGGTCTGCTTTCAGGGATACATATAAATAAATAGTAGTGTTGAGCACTCTACTCCTACTGTTGACTTGTTCAAGAAATCTGAAGCTCCCAGTTCTTGTCGACATTGTTGTCATTTGTAAATTAAGCAGCACACACATGGATGTACAAGAAGGAAGGAAGGGGATACCATTATTGCTCTCCTCGCAGGGGGGTGCATTGCATCTAACAACACACAGGTGGTTGTATTCCCTTTCTTTGTGTAGCAACATTCTTTCTATAGGAATACATGAAAGTGTTGTGAAGTCTACTATTTCTGATGTTAATGCTTGTTGCAAACATACAATTAGTTATGAGCAATTTTTCAGGTGACTACTCTACTCCTTGAAGTGTCATAACATATTGTTCAGTTCATGTAGTAATTCAGATATGAAATGGTGAAGCCATCTTAGCATAGAAGTTGCAGTGTGCTATAGCACTCTAATGAACTGTGATCTACAATTACTATAGGATCATGTATAAGTAGATCATATCAGGTACGCTGGTACAAACATGATCTGTGCAGCAAGCAAGAAGCAGAAATTGATGCAAAACCTAAGCGCGGACATTAGAACAATAGAGGCACCAAGACGATACAAGGGTCGGGGGTGTTCACGTCACCAGTAGGGACTTGAGGTTGAAGGCGAGCATAGAGGCGTGATGGTGGATGCAGGCAGCCGCGCCGAGGCAAAGGCGCCGATCCAGTTGGAGACGAGCCACTGCGAGTTGGAATGCGGGAGGTAGGGGAGGCGGCGCTTGTTGGATGAGGACTCCTCCGCCTCCTCCCCAGATCATCCATAGCTCACGAGAGGGAGGGAATGTGGGACGCTGATGGAAGGGCGATGATGGGGCACGACGCATGGATGGGGGTGCTTATGGAAGGGATCGCGGGGGCGGCGACGAGGATCACGGGGCATCCTAGAATGGCGCCCGTCGGAGTCAGAGAGTGGGGCGGGGGCGAGAATTGCGGGAGCGGGGAGCTCGCGGCGTGGTGTGCGCGGGTTTCTATCCCCGGCGGCGTTGGCTGTGTTGGCGGCGTGGTTTGCGGAGGTGTTTGGAAGCGCGGTGGGGTTTGCGGGCGGGCGGAGGCGGGGGCGGGAGCGGTCTACGGTACTAACTTAATAGTTAGTAGAGAAAATTATATATCTACTAAGTAGGTGCCCGTGCGTTGCGACGGCACATGAATTGTTGAGGGAGATCTATGGCTACTCGTCCAGGTCGATGACAGACTATCATTGTTGCTAGGCACCATCATCCGGATAAGGATATATGCAAGAGTGATTTTCTTTGTGTAAATCACTCTTGCATATATGCTACATGCAACCAAACAGAGGTAACAGTATCACTTCCGCCCCATGATCTGATCACGTTATCAATGATAGAAAAATGCAAAAAATATAAAGAGAATATTGGAACCATGAATGATAAAAAAATGCAAAAAAAATAAACAATATTCCTTATGATTTAATCTTCTCCCATACATCTAGCAAACCTTGTATGCATAGATGAAAAGCAAAGGAGACAAAATTGGCAGAGATATATACTTGTAGTTCTATTGTAATTTCTCAAACTAATGGCACAAGCGAGTACATATTTATTAATATAGCAGAAAAATAACACATAGCCAAAAAATGAAAGAAAAAGAAAAACAAATAAAAACTACCAATAGCACCCAAAAAACTAAGTACTAACTATTTAAACTACCAAAATAATAAGGTTCAGTACTTTCTGGTCTAAGGACATGTTTGCTCTGCGCCTTGAACCAATCAAGCTAGGCTGATTCTTGATTCTTTCACTGTGCCTGAGACGGTCAGAAACCAACAGTAACCATTTTATCCAAACACATCTAAACATACTGCCATCTCAGATTTGCAGAAGATCTCTTGCTATGTTTTGGAGCTGATGAAGACGCCAAACTGGTGAGGACATGAACTGCTACGAGCCCTTGTGCCAAAGGGATTTGAAATGTCAGTGCACAATTGTTACATGAAAATAAACAACACATATTGTGGACCTCGCCCTTCTCTCCGGCATCGATGTCTCCCGCTTCGACATTATTGGCGTTGTCATCGCCATCCCGCTTCTCCTCTAGTCTCGAGTGGACAAATTCGAGTCGCGCATCCTCTCCATCCGTGATCGCGTCAGCCTGTCCGTTCCCAGATCGCCCGCGTCCTCGTTCCTAGCTCTTGTGTGCTTCGCAACTATCGCGCCCAACATCCAGTTCTTCAACTCCTTGTACGATCATGGTGGAAGAGGCACACATATGCTCTAGTGAATCCAAGGAAATCGTGAATTAATGTGGAGGAGAGGATGACATAACTTCTTTATCTTGGGTTCGGTGAGGGAGTGTCTATCTGCTGGCTTAGGGCCAGGATTTATAGAGGTTGTTTGTTTCCGATGAGATCAAGATGTCTTATCCAGAAGTATGATTATATTTAAGATAAGTCTTATCCATAAGCATGATTATCTTTTTCTATCGGTTAGGTGGAGGAGAGGGGGACGAAATAGATCTACACCACTACGCGTGTGACGCATGACGATGAAAACTCATACTTTAAAGGGGTAGAAATGAGAAGAAGATTAAGAAGATGTAATCAGTCATGTTTATATTAAACCACTTCAACCTGAAACTTAGTATTTATATCCTTCCACCTAAAATAGCATTCCACTCATTTCTATTAAAATTAAAAATCCACTCTCTTCTATTAAAATATACAAAAATTCTTAGAGGTAGCTAATAAGTCAGATTGTTGGAGCTGCCCTAAACTTACATATAAAATTGCTTGGAGCTAGGTCATAAGTTGATTGCTGAAGCTGCTTAAAGCTAGCTACTTTGTAAGAGACAACTAACTAAGCCATGTATTAATAATGAAAAATGAAAGGATTACAGATGGACTACACAAAAAGTACCGAGTTAATAGATGTATTATTAGCCTTGCTATGAGCCAACAGCAGACTAATTGCTCTGAGGGTGACAACTTAGACATTAGAGGCGTTTTAGAACACCAATGAAGGGTGGTCAATAACTGCATGTTATTATCATGTAGATCTGTACCAAAAGGAAGACACATCATGGATACCAGTTCAGACACATTGCAAACATATATCTTAGATTCGATAATGAGTCTTGATATCACATTAGGTACTCGATGAACATATAGTGTGGCGCCATTGCTAGATGAAATAAACCTTAAAGTTCTCTGAACTCAAAAAATCCTAATCCATAAAGTGCAATGCAGTCATCTCAACCATCAAACATGACTTACTGAAACTGAAGATGAGACCGATCATGCTTCAATAGCAACCCTTCCAGCCACTTGGGTCTAGATCACGCCTTCCCTGGGAGGTTATGAGGCGCCCACTGTAGCAGAATGATAATGTCCTATAAGAGAAATGTTGGCTTTATTAACTTCAAACAGTACAGGCCAATGCATTCTACGTTGTTCCAAAACAAGCTTCTTGCTGTATATCAGTGAGGAATGCATTTTCAAGTGGTAGAATGGGATGAACTAAGTGGGCTGAAGCACCAACTGGAGGGTCAACCTGCTTGTAATTATAAAGATGAGAGAATTGTTAGGAGAAATTCAGTTATAAAATTATAATATGAGGGTTCTACAACCAAATGTTGAATGCTGATAGGTTAATAGACAACATTACCGACAACAGAACTTAAACCATATATATACCAGAATCACTACTGCAACTTTAGGTTGGCGCAGCGGCCTGAGCAGGAAAGCAAGCCCCTGCGTTACAGTGAGTATGATGACAATCTGAACGACAAGGAATGACAGTGCGAAGTCGAGAGGGCCCTCGCCCTGCCACACCCCATCTTCACCGTCAACGACGACGATTGGATGCCATGTATTGCCGATGTTGTGCATAATGAAGAATGATAGAGCCTTGATATCACACCAGGCCTTTTTGCTAAACGAATCTAAGCCAATCAGAGCAAGTATACAGGTAGGATTATGAAGGCAAACACAAACATAAACAGCTAGCAGTAAGATTTGTGCATACCATACTGAAGAAAATAGTTATTACGGTGGCACAAAAATAGAATAAGATCTCAATTTGTCACATAGGTATATACATTGTCAATCTGAAACGGTGTGTCAGGACGGCGAAGCCATAGATTATCATCTTTTGGTTTCAATAGAACAAATATACATAAGAGAAGTCAAGATCAATATGTATCATTGTTAGGTAGAAAACCAGGCAAATTTACGAGCAATAAATCGAAGGCTACAAATAGGTCCTGTTTCGAATCCACCAACCGGTCACCAGAAAACAACAATCCGAAACCTATAGCTTGAAGAATGGTGGTGGGATTGAAGTCACTCCAAGGTCACCGGAAAACAACAATCCTGTTTTGATTACCACCGTGGGAATCATTCCAAGGTCTCCAAGGAATGAATATTAGGATGCTACAAATCTGCACAAAAAATATCAAATAATAACTGGCTGAAACCCGCACACGTAAGAAATTAGGCATACGTCTAAATGATTGAAATCACTTAAGCTACATAAGGGCTTGTTTAGCTGCATTGCAATATCTATTGCACATTTTTAAACACAAAATGGAATGGTAATGCAAATAAAAACTATCAAAAGCATCCAGTTACACCAAATAAGGATAGGAGTATGAATGATTTGGCAAACACATCACGATGTGCAGAGGATCTAATCCTCTAATATTCAGTGAGGATGACATTTTTGCTTTAATGGAAAAATCACATCTGTTTGCATATCTCCAGCTTCTATGTGTGCAACACATGAATCATGAAAAAATAATTATGCTAGTATCTAAAGTGCAAATATAACAGACATGTTCGGTAGGGTTTATATATTAGTAAACAGTTTGCAATTGTCTGTGTGCCATCGGTGATAGCATCATAAGAAAAAAATGCATTCTATACTGTGAGACGTCGACAATCAGGGACAGAAAATATGGTGATGAAGCATGAATATTTACATGTGTGTATACATATGAAACAGTCAGTTCCACTAAAAAGAGAACCAGAAGAATAGTGCACAATCGAAGAATCATTACCATCAGCCACGACATAGGTCAACTCAAGGACCACACCTGTATACTGTAATGGTCTTGTCCCCAAGCAACTTATTAATGATTTTAACCTGAACATATAATTCATTTTTTGTAAGAATGGATGGAAGACATATATATTTAAAATAAGCAGCCAAATGATACGGAGGAATGAAACAAACAAGACATGAGCAAGGAAGGTTGCCTTGAATTCATTCTCAACAAACATTTCAAGAGCTTCTGCCTGCTGACCTAAGTGTATACAGGTTTGGTGGCTCCCAAGCTGTTACCATATGTTGTAGCACCTGGATATAATCCTCTCTCAGCACCAATAATCTAGGTCAAGAACACAATAGATTATTTTGCAATCACCTTCATTAGGAACCAAGGTCTTATCACATTTACTTTAATGGTCTTCCTGTACTCATCTTCACTTATATTGAGGCAATATCGCACCTTCCCTGGCCACACAGTAAAGACAATTATTTTTTAAGGAAAAAAAACACCAGAAGCAGAAACATAAACACAGACCAAACTTGTATCTATGGTGTTTAACATGTTTCAAGACTACATCCAGCGTTGAGTTTGTTTAGGATGCCAGATGCTAAATGTCGGGGAGTGGCCATAGCTGGTGAGGGTAGAGGTGATCCCCGCGAGATGTTGATTGTTGCTGCAACGGGCAAAATGCCCCCATGAAGCAAACCAGGGATGGGGCCGAATCTTGGTGAGACAGGACAGCTAGGGAGGGGGATCTACGAAGGCATACCCGACGATGCTAGCAAGGAAGAGGGTGAGGACCTCGGTGAGGCTGGAGCTGGGGCCGATGCCGTAGCTGTGCAGTGCCTCCATGATTTCTGCCGGCTTCATCAGTGGGAAGGAGGAGTTTGCCATTCCCTTCGTCGCGAGCACCGCATGCAAATTGAATCGAAATCATATGGGTTTTGCCCCTTTGCAAACAGGCAGGCGGCGACGTTGGGGTCTTTGTCTTCCTGCCATGGTGGTGCCTGGTGGAGGCGGAGGGGGACACGAGGCCGTGGGCAGGCTGGGCTCCAGCGACCCATGGAAGAGGCGGAGGGGGGCACAAGGCCATGGTCGGGATGGGCTCCAGCGGCCGGCGGCGGGCTCAGGAATAGTGGAGGGCGGAGCAAGGGAAGAAGGCGATCGGGAAGAGGGCAAGGGCATCAGGCACCACCCCGGGAAGAAGGCGACCGGAAAGAGGGCATCGGGCCATGTCGTCGCTTGGTTTACGCGGAATGGGAGGGAGGGAGGGAGACGTGAGATGGGGGCACAATCATCGCACGGGGATGGGGGTCGGCCCGCGCGGTGATGGGGGCGACGGCATTTTCGGGAAGGTGTGGGGCGGAGGACGCACTGCCGCGGCGAGATTAGGGCGGGGGAGACGAAGACGGAGGCGTGCGCGGTGGCAGCGAGATTAGCAGGTGGGGAGGGCGGAGCCGCGGTGAAGGTGTGGACGCCCTGCTTACCCTCTTAAGGAATAGTAGAGATATATTTATTTATATATAATTGGCTCCATCAAATGTGAAAAAATGTAATAATTCTTTTAGGTTCTTTGAAATTTCACAGTGAAAAAATGTTATAACCAAATCCATCAAATGTGTTGCTGTTAAATTACACCTAGTGGTATGGAGGCGTGGATGGACTGCAGATCGAGGGGAGGTAGGGAGAAGACAATTACCTAGGTGGAGTCCGTCTCAATCATAGAATACACTCATCACTCTCCTAGTTTCCCCCACTCATCTCCTAAAAAATGTTGTATAAGTGTGTGATTACATTGTTGCAATTATAGTAAAATAGAAGTAAAAGGACCTGCAACGGTCGTAACAATAACTCACTAAAGCATTGGCTCCATGGCTAAATGTTGGTTGATTGTCTGTATAAATAGTAAAATAGAAGTAAAAGGACCTGAAAACTAAAGCAAGAGCTTAAATATGTTCAATGAGGAAACATAATAATGAAAATGAAATGTCATTTCTGATCTTTGGAAGACTGAAATCAAACCTGCTGTGGTCTTCCATGGCGCTTTTTCTCACCGACGGTCTGCCAGCCTCCATCGTTTATTCTTTCTTCCTAAAATAGTCCAAATTATAAACTTGATGAGACACTCTAACAGGCAGCCAATCATTTGGGCTTGTAATTCTTGTATGAAAAGCGTAAAACCTTCAAATTTAACCAAGAAAGTTGTAGTGTTATTGCAACTTTGTACTTCGAAAAATTCTATATGGGAAGAAAATTCTTGAATATTATATCATTGATTCTCCGGCTATCAGCTCATTAGTGCATCAGAGAACCATTCGTTCAACCGAATGTAAACATACCACATTATTCTTGTATGATTAAAAATACAGATCCAGAATTTACCATTTCCATCGTCTATGCGTACCATTTGAAGCAGAGTCTATGAAAGATGAGCGGGTGAATTGCCCAATTCTTGTAAGAGAAGTAAAAAAATGAGAGGAACACAAACCTGGTGCTGATTCCCGTATCCTTGTGCCTGCTGCTGTTGCTGACGCCGCCGGCTGCCATCCCACCTTTCCTCCCCCTCGCACTGCAGAAATTGAAACCCGCGCAGCTGCATCAGCATGCTTCGAAAAGGCAACCCAGAAATGGACACTTAAATCATTGTAAATCCGGTCAACCTGGTTCTGCCGGCCTGCGTGGTGGTTCTGCCATGGCCCGGTCTCCTCTTAGATTGGAAAAGTTTAGTATAAATATAACTAAATGTGTTTTGATATTAGAAAAATAGTAGCCTGTAACATGGTAACATTTTAGGTTTACCTGGGAGAGGTGTGTGATCGTCTCATTCTTGTTCTGCAGGCTCCTACAGACCTTGGAGTCCTGAAGGCAGCTCCTAATCCTGTCCCAGTTCCTGGTACCCCTGTGGGTGACGATAAAGGCGAAGATAGTGAAGTAGAAGAGGACAACGACGAGAGCGAGCATGGCGAGGAGGTAGGCCTGAAATAATCAAATAACTATCGTAGGTAGTCAACATTTACAGACTGCATGAAGTACTTTAGAGGCTGATACAGAGTTTTTTGGGACAAACTTATTAAGAAAAAAATTACAAAATGGACTTGCTTCAGGTAGAAACCTATTGAGTTGAGATATGACTCAGACCACCCATGAATTCCAATTATCTTGCTGGTACTCAGTTGAATAATGGAAGAGCTATAGAGAAGGAAATGCACATATCATGCTATTGACTCTAGGGGGAAGAAAGAAAACATAAATGTGTAGTTTTTCCTAAAAAAGGCCGATGCGAGGATTGTCGAGATAGAGAGCAACTCGACCTCTGAGTCGTCGACCTCCGCCACCAAAGAGTACAAAATGGCTTGGTGCATAAACTAAACTGTGATTGTGTAACTGTTGCACATGGTTTGTTGAGATCACGCACACTGCATAATTAACCATTTCTAACCCATTTTGCTTCACCAAGCGGTTCTACTGAACACTCCAACATCTAGATTTGAATGCTCGTTTCCAATTCTGGAGCGGACATGACATTTGTTTGCACATAAAGTAACATGCAACAATGAATGCCTAAACAAGGGCAAAAATGCCAAAAACATTGTACCACATTCACAGCGCACAGATGAGTCCTCTCCTCATTCTGATCAAATGTCAAGTCCACATAAATATTCTCTCCCTGACACCTCCACCCATGGTCAAGCATCATGGAGCGCAACTCACACCAAACTACTTCCGCGACCAGTGAACCTGGGCATACCGAAGCGTCCTCTTCACCCACCACCACCATGCCCGCACAAACACCATACACATTGACCAGTAAATAGTTACAAACAGAGCACAAAAGAGTGCCAATTGTATTGCAGAAAACCAAGAGCTGATGTGGGGCACGGGAGGAAAGAACACGGACTCACCGAGGCGCCATGGAACGCGACCATGATCTCCGAGACTGCATCGGCCGCCTTGAGGGGCTGGCATCTCTGCAACCATTGGGAGGACGAAGGGTTGAAAACCATCACCAGAAACGAAAGTGTCGTGCCTGGGATGCAGAGCAGAGCAGTAGGGTGAGAGTGATACCTGGAAGACGAGGAGGGCGTCGACGGGGGGCTAGGTGAGGCACGCGAGGCGGTGGCGGCGAGAGAGCCTGCAACAAAGGATTTTGAGGTCGACTGCGGGTACGGGGGCTGCGGCTGAGACTCTCGGCGGGGTGGGGGAGGGCGCGGCGAGGAGGGGAGGGGCGCGAACCTCCAGCGTCGGCTATCTCGGGGCTCGGGCGCCGCATGGGCGAGGGTCTGGGCTGGGGCGCGGGGACCGCGCGGCGATCAGGACGGGCGTGTATAGAACCAGGCACGACAATGGCTAGGTGCCTGCGCAGTCGTGGGTGGGGGGAGATCCGTGGGCGGGGCAGGGGCACGGCGGTGGCTGGGCGAGATCCGCGGTTGGGTGCCTACGCGGTTGTGGGGGCGACATACATGGGTGGAGGAGGCCGCGGATCCTGCGCCGCCAAACCCTCCACAACCCCCTCGCCGCCCGCTCCTAGATCCGGGCTCCTCGCTCTCGGCGCCCATCGCGCCACCGTCTGCCGCCGGTCAGGAAGACGCCCAGTGGGTGGATTGCCCACTTGAGCTGCGAGGCGAGGCAGGCCCCAATGGTTTTCGTCATCGTGGCGGTGGTCGTGGAGGGGGGAGGCGAGTACGCTGGCAGAACTGCGGTAGGGGCGGCTGCGAGATGCTGGGATGGGGGGAGGGCGAGGGCAGAGGCGTGGATCCCGCGCGGCGGGCGGGCGTTGCGGGCGCAGGGGTGTGGCGACGGATTTGGCGCGGCGGATTGGGGCCGCGGATGGAAACGATTGCGGCCAGGGATGGAAAGGCGGCGGATTGCGGGGGCTGCGCGTGGCGTGCTCGCGGCGGGCAGAACAGGGACTATGTGCACGCCTACACTAAGAACATATAGAGTAGCAGAGAAAAAAATATATTTGCAATTTGGAAATGGTGGAGTAGTATTTTTTTAAAAAACGAGCCCAACCTTGCTCCACCTCCCTCGCTTCCCTCTCCCTATTCGCGTTCCCCACTTCCGTTCGCCGCCGACACCGCGTGCGCTCTCTCTCCCCCTCCGTCTCTGTCTGCGACGACTGGGTGAGCTACCGCCGTTGCCGCCCTACCCCATGTGCTGAGGCTTCTGCCTACCTCTTCGCCGGCGAAGAGCGCCCAGCAGGTATTCCCACGTCCTCTCTTTCCTGTCTGCTATGCGAAACCGAGTTCTCAAACTTTTATTTTTGAAATTGACTTCTCAAACTCTAGGTTCAAGCTATTTGGCTGTTTGATTCCTACTAATTTCTAACTTTTTGCCAAAAATTATTGGGTGCACATGTATGCACTCATGTCCCTTTACTAGATCCGCCCTCGCTTCCACGCTGCAGTTGAAGATTTGATCAGCTATCGCCTTCGATGCAGTTGAATATTTGATCAGCTATTGACTTCGCTGCTGGCCTGTTTTCTCCTTTGGAGACCAAAGAAGCCATGGCGGGCCGGGAGGAGAGATATGTGAGGTCAGTCTGGTCAGCCTTTTTTTTTGAATCTGTTGTGAGAATTTCACTGCAGTGACACAAGTTCAGCATGCGTCAAGAATATATTAGTGACTTGGTGTCTTATTTTTGAAAGAAAAACATCAATTGAGTGGAAATGCATGGTGCCAGATAGGGCATGTTTGGATATCAGGGCTAAAAATTACTCCACCTGTTTAAAATGGATTAACCATGGGCTAATTATAGGCTAATGAGGGCGGACCCTACCACCAATTAGCCATCATTAAATCTTATTAGCCTAAAGTTAGCCCATGTTAAGCCTTTCTAATTGGTATTCCAAACTAGGGGCTAATTGTTAGCCCCTGGATCCAAACAGGCCCATTCTATGGTGTACAAAAAGTCTACAAATCCTAAGAGCCCCTTTGGCAGGGCTCTCCGAAGAGCATCTGTTGTGGCTCTGGTTCTGCCAAGAGCTTTACCGAATACCAGTGAACAAAACAGCTCCAGCCAGGGAGCTAGCAGAAGCCCTGGAAAAAAAGAACTACACGCATGGAGCTGGAAATTATGGCTTCCAACAGCTCTGTTTGTTTATCTGCTTCACAATGCATAAATTTTGAAAGAAAGCAATTTTCTTCCAAAATATGTACTGATTTTAAATCCATTTTTTTGAATTTTTGAAAAAACCCCCAACATTCTCTCCTTTAAATTGGAACATTGGATTTTTTCTTTTGCTTGGAACATTTTTCTTTGTTTTCACACGAAGTGTGGTGCAATGTACCAGGACATTCTAGACATTATACACCTATTCATTCTAGACAATACAAGAAAAGTCATTCTGGCAAGCATTTTCCAAAGAGCTTCAGCTCCACCAGAGAAGGTTCTTCTATGAAGGAGCTAGAGCTGGAGCTGTTTTTGGAGGAATTGGAGCCCTGCCAAACGAGTCCTAAGTACTATTTTTGCTGTTATTTTTGTCATGCACAGGTTTCACGACTGGAAATCAGAGCAATCTGTTTCTGTTATTTCAGATAGGGTAGTATCAGAAAAAGGGCATAACATCTTTGGCTTGTTAAAGGACAGAACAGCAGGAGCCTTTTCATTCCTGGGGAACTCTTCACATTCTGAAGCCCTAAACAAATTAGGCCTAGGGGAGAAGTCAAAAACAAAAGTTCTTGATCCTCAAGGGCCATTTTTGCAGAGATGGAACAAGATATTTGTGATATCGTGTCTTTTTGCAGTTTTTGTGGACCCATTGTTCTTGTATGTCCCAGTAATTGATGGTGGCAACAACTGCCTGTACTTGGACAAGAAGTTAGAGACCACAGCAAGTATCCTGCGCTTTTTCACAGATATCTTCTATTTACTCCATATACTGTTTCAGTTCAGAACAGGCTTTATTGCTCCCTCTTCTAGAGTGTTCGGTCGGGGTGCCTTGGTTAAGGACACATTTGCAATAGCAAAGCGATATCTATCAACATTGTTCCTGGTGGATTTCTTAGCGGTTCTGCCCCTCCCTCAGGTACTTGATATGCCATCTACTCAGTGAACATTTCATAATGGAACTACTTCAATCTGATCACAACTGCTTGTCTTTTTGGAAAATATCCAGTCAAACTTTGAAACTTTGACCGCCAATAACTTTTATAATATTTAGTTTGAAATAACAAAAATAGTATTTGTATATATGCTTTAAAAATACTTAACAATGTCATGAATTTTTGCATTTTATGTATACACCCTCAGAAAATATTGTCAACAGTAAATATTGTAAACTGTCATCCAAAACACCAAGTACTTTTCTTGACTGAAGGAGTATCAAATGGCTTACAGTTGTTATGCAGTGTTTTGTATAAACATAATATATTAATACGCACACACTTCGGTTCTAGGTAATGCTTATACAAGAATGAAGGGCTATGGTAAATGTTAGCAATTTTAGGTTACTTTAGGGTGTGTTTGGTTGTAATGATAGAACAGGATGGGATAGGACGATCCCTTAAATAATGTTGTTTGGTTCAGGGTTAGGGGTTGGGACAGAACTATCTCAGTGTTGTTCTCAAAATTGGAAGGACGAGAGAGGACGTCCCTGTCCTGCCTGTCCCCAGATGTCCCGCAACCAAACGCATCCTCAATGAACTTCAATGCACCAAAGGCACATAAGACATGCATGCATAAGCCGTCGATGCAACTGTGCTACAAAATGGAAATATAGAATAGGTAATTGACATTATTGTCTTTGAATTAATGCATTTCATAATTGCAAGGTTACACACATTAAAAAGTGCTGAGCATTGGAATTAACATGAGGATCATGTTTTTTGTATGAGATTGAGAGGGAAGAGAAGAAATAATAGGTTGTGATGCAACTAATGGGAGCTGTGCTGTCTGTCCACGAGGTCTTTATTGTTTGACCTGGACTTTCCTGAATTAATTAGCTTGGCATGGTTTCCAGTTGCTGCAGCCATGGCATGCACCACCTTATGGTGGAAATCTGCTGCCTAGAAAATGGCATCAGTGAGGGACTTTCATCTTTTGAATTATATAAGCTATGGTATGTATAGCACACTCCATAATTATCATGCTGTGTAGTGATCTAATGCTTATAATACCCTTATACCCAGTTACATGGTATGAACAATGGTTTGAGCTCCTTGCAAACGTGCCTGAAAGGTAGATAAAATCATGGACATTCTGGTTGTTCCTTATCATGAACATTGTATGATCAATCCTTCGTTCTGCTAATGCCTGCTATCATGCTTTGCAGCCCACTTATTATTAGATTGAATTGATCTTTTATTTTCAGTTTAGATCTGTCCACTAAACTTGTAATTTCCTGTGATTTTTCATTATCAGGTGTTTGTGTTGGTGGTGCTGCCTAAGCTCCAAGGTCCTGAAGTTATGAAGGCAAAAATTGTACTGTTGGTTATTATTATTTGTCAATATGTGCCTCGACTGCTCCGAATAATACCACTTTACCTTCAAATCACGAGATCTGCTGGCATACTTACAGAGACAGCATGGGCTGGTGCTGCTTTCAACCTTATAATTTATATGCTTGCCAGTCATGTAAGCCCTCTAAATGAATTATTAAACATCGTCATCCTTGGTCTTCATTATATTGTAAAATCAAGAAAGGATGAACAATGTTATCCACGAGCACTAAATTGCTCTCCTGCTATAATCAGACAGGAGGATGAAAGTACCAATATACCCCTGCTCTTAATCTTTAAACTGGTTCCTGGTCCATATATTTGTAGTACCAGCCCACAATTCAAGTACCTTTTACTAGGTACCTTTCATTTTAACTATTGGATCTGGGTAGTGGGTAATGAATGGTTATTATAATTCCCAAGCACCATAAAGATCTCTTAAATGAGATGAACAACCTCTGGATAAACTGCATTTTTATACCCATGACTCAATGTCTGTGGTGAAGATATCACAAACTGATGTTGTAACTACTTACAGGGCTTTGGAGCTCTTTGGTACATTCTTTCCATCCAGCGAGAAGACACCTGTTGGAGACAAGCATGTATCAATCAGACTGGCTGTGATCCTACATCTTTGTACTGCGGGTATCATTCACTTGCAAATAATTCTTTCTTACAAAATGCGTGCCCAACAAATAGCACTGCCAATCCAGACCCTATATTTGGAATCTTTCTACCAGCTCTCCAAAATGTTTCACAATCGACGAGTTTCTTTGAAAAACTATTCTATTGCTTTTGGTGGGGGCTACAAAATCTAAGGTTTGCTAAGAAAAAAATACCTTCCAGTTTTCTTCCTTCCAACGCACATTTATATATTGTTTGTTGGTTTATTTATTGCAGTTCCCTTGGCCAGAACATGAAAACAAGCACTAATACATTGGAGAATCTGTTTGCTGTTTTTGTCTCGACATCGGGTTTGGTTCTATTTGCACTACTTATTGGTAATGTGCAGGTACAGACACTATTTTGGCACTGTTGATATTTTCTTGTAATGTATGTTGTTCAATTAAGTGGTAACTAATTAGTATTAATAAGGCCAACATATGGAAATGAATCTTTGGATGTGCAACTGCAGTTCTAATCTGTTATGCAAAAATCTTACTGCATAATTTTGATGCATGGTCATGTGATTGTAGTCAAATTAATTGGATAAACGTGAAAATATAACACACAATCCTCTTGCGAGTTCGAGAAAAAAACATGAAAATAGAACTGCCTATAGATTGAGCTCATTCATTTTAATATCACGCCATACTAGTAACAAATTTACAGGAACATTTTCTTTACATAATTCTCTGAAGTACAGTGCTCAAGTGTTCTGCACTAAATGCTTTTCCTTGATACACTGAAACTGAATTTGGAAAGGATCAGAAATCTTATTTTATTTATTTTTAAAGATAAGCTGTCGTTTATTACCTTCAATATTAATATTTTCCTCAAACAGTTAGCTTCATATATTATAGACCTGTATTCATAAATGTGGGGGTGGGGCCTATGCCCTGTACCAGGTCTGCAATAGTTACTAGTGCAGTTGACACAGCAATCATCCCTCTAACTAGAACTGGTTCTGGCAAAACTTGGTTGTTTTGTAAAATAAAATAGGCTAACATACATGTTTAAATCTTTATTTCTAAATGTATTGGTTAATCTTCTCATTGTAAGCCACAATTAATTAGCTATACTACTCCATTTCCTTTATTTATCATCTCTGGTTTACCAAAATTTATCCTGCAGCCTACCATGCCATACCTGAAGTTCAGCATGTTTGAGAAAAATAAAAGACAACAGCCTCATTATTTCAGTTCGAGGCAGGAACTATTAGTGTAACCATTAATTACTTGGTTACTAAATAGTCAGCTAAGCTTTGTGCGTGCCATATTATATAAGTTTTTTTTGGTTGGTGATTGCAGACCTATTTACAGTCAGCTTCTGTGCGTATCGAAGAAATGAGAGTGAAAAGGCGTGATACAGAGCAGTGGATGGCACATAGGCTACTCCCTGAGAATCTAAAGGATCGGATTATGCGCCACGAACAATATAGGTGGCAAGAAACAAGAGGGGTTGACGAAGAGGGCCTTCTTAAAAATCTTCCAAAGGATCTTAGAAGAGAGATAAAGAGACATCTTTGTTTGTCACTTCTCATGAAGGTGCTTCCCTGAACCTCTATCTGATTTGTCTTCTCCTTGCTCATCTTGTGGTGTATGTTTGATTGGTTATGGATGTAGTAACAACACTCAAGATAATATTTATCTGCAGCATCCATGCAGACTGGATATTTTGACTGATTGCCATGCGTCCATAAGCTGATGATGTATAGATGCCTAGCCTTATTTGCCAAGGACTACAAGTTCTTGAAGTAGTAGGTGTTTTAAATCATTGGGCTTGTTCGCTTTGCTCTCAATCTATGTGGATTGGGTGAGATTGAGTGGGTTTAAATCCCAAACAAATCAAAATCTTTTATAATTTTTTTCAATCCCATCTAATCCACATGGGATAGGAATAACCGAACAAGACCTTAAATGGAAGCTCCTGGTTTCTTATGTTGTATGGTTCTGCTAACTGCTAAGCGAAGATTAGCAGGTGCCAGGTGTGGTTCTGTTCTGGACCAGGCAGGCTCTTATCTGGGCTTTAGTACAACTCCTGGTTTCTTATGTTTGATGGCTCTTATTTGTGTCAGCAGGCCAGAATGTTTAATTGCCCCCATGTATTGTTTTGGACAGGCCTAATGGTAGTTTGAACTGTGTATGTGAGGTGCTTGTTCATGCCTTATGCAGAAATAATACTGTTATCATTTGACCGTCTTCATCCACTCCAGAAGCACTCTGTCATGCTATATGGAGCTTGATTCAATTCTGATCGTGGAAGAGGAGGGAAAGCCCGATTAGATAATGTTCTTGGGTAA
Source organism: Zea luxurians (assembly GCA_029449295.1). Lineage (NCBI taxonomy): Eukaryota > Viridiplantae > Streptophyta > Magnoliopsida > Poales > Poaceae > Zea > Zea luxurians. The sequence goes on from JAOPSE010000011.1 coordinate 80,888,783, forward strand.
TAGATATTGACAGAAGGAAATTCTGAGACTAGTTTCTTTGCTAGCCTATGCGGCATGGACGTTCACTTTCTCTTGAATCTCTGCAAAGCTAATTATACTTTGCCAACTTCCTTTTTAAAAGGAAATTAAGATATTCTAGAAGGCTGCATAGGCTAGCAATTTTTAAGGTCTTGCTACAGAGCCTTCTTCATGGGGTCCATCTCCTTTGAGCCATGGAAAAGGTTGTGGAAGACTTGGGCTCCCCCTAAATGCAAGTTTTTTCTTTGGTTAGCTATAAAGAATAAATGTTGGACTGTTGACAGGCTCCAAATGAGAGGATTGCAATACTCGGTGTGTTGTCCCCTATGTGATTAGGAGCAGGAAACAGTCCAGCATATCCTGTGCAGTCTGCACCTGCAGTTTTACTAGACAATTTTGGCATCTCATTTTGTTGTCCATCCGGCTTGGTGACCTCACTCCGTTTGTTGCTGAACAATCCTTTGCTGAGTGGGTGGGGGAAGGCTTCTAAAAAAGTGCAAAGGTGCAAGAGGAAGGGTTTCAATAGTGTCATAATTTTTGGGGCTTGGTGCTTATGGCTCACTCGTAATAAGGCTGTTTTTGATGGAGTGAGCCATTCCATTAGCTTGATTAAAAGGTTGTTTTTAGATGAATTGATCAGTTGAAATAAGGCAGGAGCAAAGCATTTAGACAGTCTGGGGCTTATTGTCACCTTAAATAGGGTCTAGTAGGGCCTGTCAGCCCTCCCCTTTGTTTCACCTTTCTTGGGTGCTGGAGAGGAGGCTTGGGTGTTTGGTCTTGGTTTTTTTTTTTTTGTTTTCTTTTCTGCCCTCAGGGCGTTGTATTTCGGTCCACTTTGGACCTTTCCTCTCTTAATATAATGATGCGCAGTTCTCTTGCGCGTTCGAGAAAAAAACATCTAAATGCCAATTCACTTCAAAATGTGTCTGAATTGCCATATGATGTGTTCCAGGAAATTCCTGACATGAGCTTTTGATTGCATGACCGTAGAAAGTTGAATGGCAGTTAATAACATTTGAAAGACTTCATTGAGCCGATAAATATCTGGATGGGATCTATACCTTTTATACTTGATTCAATATTATATCTTTCTCTTAATGTCATGTTTTAATGAACAGTTGCCGTAGCTTACTATGTTATTAGCATGGTTAACCTTTTGCTGCTGTTTGCAGGTTCCAATGTTTGAAAACATGGATGAACAGCTGTTGGATGCCATGTGTGATCGTCTAAAGCCTATGCTGTACACAGAAGGAAGCTGCATCATTCGCGAAGGTGATCCAGTGAATGAAATGCTCTTCATCATGAGAGGAACACTAGAGAGTACCACAACAAATGGTGGGCAAACTGGTTTCTTCAACTCTAATGTTCTAAAAGGTGGAGACTTCTGTGGTGAAGAGCTCCTCACGTGGGCCCTTGACCCCACTTCAGCTTCAAATCTTCCTGGCTCAACTAGGACAGTGAAGACGTTGTCTGAAGTCGAAGCTTTTGCTCTGAGGGCTGACGACTTGAAGTTTGTTGCCACACAATTTAGGAGGCTCCACAGCAAACAACTCCAGCATACCTTCCGGTTTTACTCACAGCAATGGAGGACCTGGGCTGCTTGCTTCATACAGGCAGCTTGGCACAGATACTGCAGGAAGAAGCTGGAAGAGGCTTTATATGAGAAGGAGAAGAGGTTACAAGCAGCAATTGTAAGTGATGGCACTACTTCGCTCAGTCTTGGTGCAGCGCTCTATGCTTCACGTTTTGCTGGCAACATGATGCGGATCTTACGGAGAAATGCCACCAGAAAGGCCCGTTTGCAGGAAAGAGTACCTGCAAGACTATTGCAAAAGCCAGCAGAACCCAACTTCTTCGCTGAAGATAGCTGAACTTGTACCCTGTAGCAAGCAGGGATTCATGGTCCAACCGGTGAAGTTTGTTCAGAAGTTAAGATTGGATGCTGTAGATAGACAGATCAGGTGCTCTAAAGCCGTCTGGTTTAAATTACGTAATTCGCGAAAAGGCCTGGTCCGAGTTAGATTCTCCGTTGAAATAAATTTGAAGCTGACGTTAAAAAAAAATCCGCTTTTGCTCCACGCTAAAGCAGTAAAGCCTGGCTTCCACAGTGGTCGGACTAGGGTGCTGAGATAAGGGTATTGAGATTTTTTAGATCTGTGTGAAAAGATTTTCTGTTAATGTAATACCTGAAGGCTATCTTATCCACTGTAGGTTATCTTTAAAAAATCACGTACATTTCGATTGTATACAGGTTTCATGTATTATAAACACTCGAATTTACCTCGTGCATTTGAAAAAAAAAAGAGAAGATGCTGTGAATATAATCGATCAATTGTTTGTTAATTTTGGATATGCTCACGTGTGGCGATTGATAGGAACAAGTGTTGAATTTCAAGCCCCGTGTAAATGCAGTAAATTTATTTCTTCGTAGCATATATTTTAGAGACCAGAGTGTTTGAACTGGCGGACGGTCCGGCCCTGAGGCCGGACGGTCCGCGGTCCGGACCGTCCGCGCTCCTGTGGGCCGGACGGTTCGCGCGTGCGCAGAACAGATTAGGGTTCTGAGTTTTGTGCTACGGTTGTTAGCTATATTTGCGGAATTAGCTCGGAATTAGTTGTGTAAAGGGTCCAGCCCCCCTCCTCTATAAATAGAGGTCTACGGTCGATTTGTAATCAACAATCGAATCAATACAACTTCTATTTCGCATTTTATCTTAGAAGTAGTTCTAGTTTAGCCCTAGTTTAGCCTTTCAATCCCCAAATTCTCCACCTCTCCTCGACTCTACGTCGATAAGAGGAGTCTATGTCGATCTACCCGAGCCTAGACGACTCCTAGGATCTCTCCTCCCTGACGGGGTCACTCCCGGGAGCGAGATCCAGGCGCCGCCGGCGATCTTCCGCCGCCCCTGCGCACGCGCGGACCGTCCGACCGTCAGGCAGGGAACCCGAGCTCCTGCACCAGGTCGCGGACCGTTCGGCCCTGTGCCGCGGACCGTCCGCGCCTGACCAGAGAGCACCGCCGCCTCGCGCCAGGTCGCGGACCGTCCGGCCCTGGGCCGCGGACCGTCCGCGCCTGACCAGAGAGCACCGCCGCTGGTTCTCTTGAGTAATTGGCGCCTCCAAAAAGGCGTCAACATACTTTTTGGCGACTCCGCTGGGGAAAGCAAATATAAACGCATCAAATCGGCCCTCAATGGCCGGTTCAAGAGATAGCTCTGATATTTCCCCAAGCAACATCATAGAGCCGACTTGGGAGACCTTGCCGGCTGACGAACAGCTCCAATTCGAGGAGCACAAGGAGCGTATGATCCAGGAGGCAAAAGCAAAATTCTTGGCCAACTTCAAAGTGGACAGGAACAACAAGGTCGTCCGACATCGGGCGACGGATCCGGCTTCGCTCCAACCCACGCCAGATATCCCCAATATAAGTAATACCAACGAGCTACAATCTCTTAGAAATTATGTAGAAGAGCAACGTGAACAAATGCAGAACATCATAGGGGGTATGCAAAGCGATCTTAAGAGACTAGTACGTGCATTTGATAAATCTAGTATCGCAAATTTTCTTTCACACGAGGTTGAGTTAGGAGGTAACACGCGTAACACATCGGCTACAGGTTGTCACGACCAGTCACAACCCCTTTATGGGATGCCGATGGACACATACCCTGAGCAACCACAAATCGGCAGCAAATCAGCCGATCTGCACATGCCCGGACCGTCCGCACGTGAGCGCGGACCGTCCGGACCAACAATAGTTGGGCCTATTTTTAATGAGTTACCTAGATATGCGCCCGAACTACCACACACAACATGGAATCTAAACTACCCAGTCGGACCGTCCGCGTACAACGACGGACGGTCCGCACATAATCACGGACGGTCCGGGCCAATGTCTGGACAATCCGCACATGACCTTTTTGAGGAGGATTGTTACCTGAATCCTCACCCATCCCAGCAGCACTTCCCATCGCACTATACAATGCATCAACCCATTAATTCGAGATCTAGAGCCCAGGAAAACTTTTCGGCCCCACCGAGAAGGCCGGAAAGGAACGATCAAACATATGAACCATATAGGGCAAGTGGCAATGCACCACGTAGTTCAAACCAATGGGGGGAAAGACAATATGCTAATATCCAGCCAACCCCACCTATGTTTGATCAGAGAGCCGGTGGTCTCGCACCGGCTGCCATTGATATAGTAAGGGAAGAAATAGCCGGGGCGTTCCGAGATAAGCTCGGAGTAAGCATGGTCCCTAGGGGGCAATCATATCGGAAACCTTATGACAGCCGATTTGATCACCACCCATACCCACAGGGAACCAGGATACCCGAATTCGCAAAATTTTCGGGTGATCAAGGAAAAAACACACGTGAACATATAGTCCAATTTTTAGCACAATTAGGAGAGTTGGCCGACATAGAGGCATTTCACATACGTTTATTTTCATTATCTTTAACAGGAACTGCGTTTGCGTGGTACGCCACTTTACCTCCTAATTCCATTTCATCATGGGGGGATCTAGAACAAAAATTTCATGATCATTTTTTCTCTGGTGACTATGAGTTGGATTTGGTAGATTTAGTGTCATTACGACAAGCAAAAGATGAATCGGTTAATGATTACATCCGGAGATTCCGAGATACAAGAAACTGATGCTTTCAAATTCATTTAGCAGAGAAACAGTTAGCAGGATTAGCCTTTAATGGTCTACGATATTATTTAAAAGAAAGATTATAAGGCATCCAATTTTTTACACTAGCACAGTTACACCAAAGAGCTTCAGCTTGTGAAAGCCGAAGCAAAGAAACTGCTAAAGCAATTCGTCATAACGTACATATAGTAGAGTGCGATCAAAGTAGCTCAGAGGACGAGTCAACAGAAGTATATGCTGCTGAAATGGTTTGGCCAAAGCAGGCCAAATCTTCGGCTTGTGCTTCCCTACAGCCAATTCAAAAGAAACGACAGGAGAATGTAAAGTTTACGTTTAATGTTGGCAAGTGTGATAAAATATTTGATGAATTACTCAAAAATGGCAACATTAAAATAAATCACACTGTTCCATCTGCCGACGAGCTAAAACGTCGTGCATACTGCAAGTGGCATAACTCATTTTCTCATGCCACTAATGATTGTAATGTATTTCGGCGACAGATTCAATCGGCCATTAACGAGGGACGATTGAAATTTCAGAAAATGCAGGTGGATACAGAGCCTTTTCCGATGAACATGATTGACTTCGAGGGCAAGAAAGTCCTAGTTCGGCCAAACACAGCCGATAAAGACAAAAGCAAAGAGACAATCATCGGCAATGCTAAAGAGGCCGATGGGGATCGTAAAGTTTCTTGCAGGAAAGTGGTAGCCGAGAAGACTCCCGATGGAGGGGAGACCCTAAAGGTGACCATCACAGCCTCCAGTACTGGGGGGCAAGCGCAGACAGGGAGACAGATGCAGGAACCCGTGCTGCATATCCCAGACGGTCCGGCACGTAGGCGCGGACGGTCCGGGACCCCACCGGACGGTCCGGAGAGCTCCGGCAGACGGTCCAGCCGTACTCAGGACTCGCAACGGCCACGTACTTTCAAACCACGACGACCAGAGATAGGTACGTGGAAAACAAATACTTTCAAGGCAGCTTGTCGGTTGGTTAAAGCTGGCCCAACTTTTGATCAATTATTGTCTAAATACGTAAAAAAGAAGGCCGGCCCCAGTGACCGGCCAGCAAAGCGACCCCGCTCACCCATTCATGAGCAGCGTCAGGTCAGGCCGATTGGACCACCCCACCAATCGGAAGAAATGAAAGGTCATACTATACAAGTGAGACCTAACGTACCTGCATGGACACCTCCACCTCCATATCCACCTATGCCATATCCATACACATATTTACCTCCGCCATATGTCCCAAATCAAATGTGGGGCATGCCACCATATCCATTTGGGATGCCACAGTACCCCGCCTGGGGGGCACCCCAAACATCTGTTTTTGACAGGTTGACGCCACCAGTACAAGACCGATTGAGCACTGCTCAATCCGGTCACCAGGCACAGACCCAACAGGATTGCCAGACTACTCGGCCTCCAAGACCGACCAATCCGGCAGGGGGGCATATGCCTGTAGAAACTCAAAGAACAACAAAAAAGGACATCATCAAAATAGGCACTCAGATGTTGTCTGATAGTCGCCTAGAGGGGGGGGTGAATAGGGCGAAACTGAAATTCTCAAAAATAATCACAACTACAAGTCGGGTTAGCGTTAGTAATAAAGAAACGAGTCCGCGAGAGAGGGCGCAAAACAAATCGCAAGCAAATGAGAGTGTGACACGAGGATTTGTTTTACCGAGGTTCGGTTCTCGCAAACCTACTCCCCGTTGAGGAGGCCACAAAGGCCGGGTCTCTTTCAACCCTTCCCTCTCTCAAACGATCCCACGGATCGAGTGAGCTTTCTCTTCTTCTCAATCAAACGGGAACAAAGCTTCCCCGCAAGGGCCACCACACAATTGGTGCCTCTTGCCTTGGTTACAATTGAGATTGATCACAAGAACAAGTGAGAAAGAAAAGAATGCGATCCAAGCGCAAGAGCTCGAAAGAACACAAGCAAATCACTCTCTCTAGTCACTATGGAATTGTGTGGAATTTGGAGAGGACTTGATCTATTTGGTGTGTCTAGAATTGAATGCTAGAGCTCTTGTAGTAGTTGAGAAGTGGAAAACTTGGATGGATATGAATGTGGGGTGGTTGGGGTATTTATAGCCCCAACCACCAAAAGTGACCGTTGCTGGAACCTGTCTGTTCGATGGCGCACCGGACAGTCCGGTGCACACCGGACAGTCCGGTGCCCCTGCCACGTCACCATTGCCGTTGGATTCTGACCGTTGGAGCTTCTGACTTCTGGGCCCTCCTGGGTGTCCGGTGCACACCGGACATGTACTGTTTGATGTCCGGTGCACCGGTATGGGCGTGCCTGACGTCTGCGCGCGCTGCGCGCGCATTTAATGCACCGCAGGGAGCCGTTGGCGCCGCAGGGAGCCGTTGCTCCGCTGGTACCCCGGACAGTCCGGTGCACACCGGACAGTCCGGTGAATTTTAGCGGAGCGGCTATCGCGCGAACCCGAGGCTGGCGAGTTCCGGAGACGGCGATTCCTTGGAGCACCGGACATGTCCGGTGCACACCGGACAGTCCGGTGAATTATAGCGCGCCGTCTACCGAGAAATCCCGAGAGCGAAGTCCTCAGGGCGAAGAGTCCTCTGGGCGAAGAGTCTGAAGTCGAAGTCCTCTGGCCGCACCGGACAGTCCGGTGCACACCGGACAGTCCGGTGCCTCCAGCCAGAGGTGCCCTCGGTTGCCTTGCTGCTCCTTTGTTGAATCCAACACTTGGTCTTTTTATTGGCTAAGTGTGAACCTTTTTCACCTGTATAACTTAAGTACTAGAGCAAACTAGTTAGTCCAATATTTGTGTTGGGCAATTCAACCACCAAAATTATTTAGGAGCTAGGTGTAAGCCTAATTCCCTTTCAATCTCCCCCTTTTTGGTGATTGATGCCAACACAAACCAAAGCAAATATAGAAGTGCATAATTGAACTAGTTTGCATAATGTAAGTGCAAAGGTTGCTTGGAATTGAGCCAATATAAACTTATATGATGCGCATGGATTGTTTTCTTTGTTTTTGACATATTGGACCATATTTGCACCAAGAGTTTTGTTTTTGTAAATTCTTTTGTAAATTCTTTTCAAAGTACTTTTGCAAGATAGTCAAAGGTAAATGAATAAGATTTTGCAGAGCATTTTCAAGATATGGAATTTTCTCCCCCTATTTCCAATGCTTTTCCTTTGACTAAGCAAAACTCCCCCTAAATGAGATCCTCCTCTTAGTGTTCAAGGGGGTTTTGATTTACCATTTTGAAAAACTATTTGCTCTCCCTTTAGAACACAAAGAGATACCAATTTTTTGAAATTCACCAATTTAAAATCATCAAATTTATAAAATTAGGTGGTGGTGCGGTCCTTTTGCTTTGGGCTCATATTTTCTCCCCCTTTGGCATGAATCGCCAAAAACGGAATCATTAGAGCCCAATGAAGTACGTTCTCCCCCTTTGGTTATGAAATGAATGAGTGAAGATTATACCAAAGTTGGAGAGATGATGCGGAGCGACGGCGTAGAATGAGTAGTAGAGTGGAGTGGAAGCCTTGTCTTCGCCGAAGACTCCAATTCCCTTTCAATATACCTATGACTTGGTTGAAATATACTTGAAAACACATTAGTCATAGCATATATAAAAGAGATATGATCAAAGGTATATTTGTGAGCTATGTGTGCAAGTTTAGCAAAAGAAATTCCTAGAATCAAGAATATTGAGCTCATGCCTAAGTCGGGTAAAAGATTGTTCATCAAGAGGCTTGGTAAAGATATCGGCTAATTGATCTTTAGTATTAATGTAAGAAATCTCGATATCCCCCTTTTGTTGGTGATCCCGAAGAAAATGATACCGAATGGCTATGTGCTTAGTGCGGCTATGCTCGACGGGATTGTCGGCCATTTTGATTGCACTCTCATTGTCACATAGCAAAGGGACTTTGGTTAATTTGTAACCGTAGTCCCGCAGGGTTTGCCTCATCCAAAGCAATTGCGCGCAACAATGGCCTGCGGCAATATACTCGGCCTCGGCGGTAGAAAGAGCGACCGAATTTTGCTTCTTTGAAGCCCAAGACACCAAGGATCTTCCCAAGAACTGGCAAGTCCCCGATGTGCTCTTCCTATTAATCCTACACCCCGCCCAATCGGCATCCGAATAACCAATCAAATCAAAAGTGGATCCCCGAGGGTACCAAAGCCCAAACTTAGGAGTAAAAGCCAAATATCTCAAGATTCGTTTTACGGCCGTAAGGTGTGATTCCTTAGGGTCGGCTTGGAATCTTGCACACATGCAAACGGAAAGCATAATGTCCGGTCGAGATGCACATAAATAAAGCAATGATCCAATCATCGACCGGTATACCTTTTGATCCACGGACTTACCTCCCGTGTCGAGGTCGAGATGCCCATTGGTTCCCATGGGTGTCTTGATGGGCTTGGCATCCTTCATTCCAAACTTGCTTAAAATGTCTTGAGTATACTTCGTTTGGCTAATGAAGGTGCCTTCTTGGAGTTGCTTGACTTGGAATCCTAGGAAATACTTCAACTCCCCCATCATCGACATCTCGAATTTTTGTGTCATGATCCTACTAAATTCTTCACATGTAGATTTGTTAGTAGACCCAAATATGATATCATCAACATAAATTTGGCATACAAACAAATCATTGTCAAGAGTTTTAGTAAATAAAGTAGGATCGGCCTTGCCGACTTTGAAGCCATTTTCAATGAGGAAATCTCTAAGGCATTCATACCATGCTCTTGGGGCTTGCTTAAGCCCATAAAGCGCCTTAGAGAGCCTATAAACATGGTTAGGGTACTCACTGTCTTCAAAGCCGGGAGGTTGCTCAACATAGACCTCCTCCTTGATTGGTCCATTGAGGAAGGCACTCTTCACGTCCATTTGATAAAGCTTGAAGCCATGGTAAGTAGCATAGGCCAATAATATACGAATTGACTCAAGCCTAGCTACGGGTGCATAGGTTTCACCAAAATCCAAACCTTCGACTTGTGAATACCCCTTGGCCACGAGTCGAGCTTTGTTCCTTGTCACCACACCATGCTCGTCTTGCTTGTTGCGGAAGACCCACTTGGTTCCTACAACATTTTGGTTAGGACGTGGAACTAAGTGCCATACCTCATTCCTCGTGAAATTGTTGAGCTCCTCTTGCATCGCCATCACCCAATCCGAATCTTGAAGTGCTTCCTCTACCCTGTGTGGCTCAATAGAGGAAACAAACGAGTAATGTTCACAAAAATGCGCAACACGAGATCGAGTAGTTACCCCCTTATGAATGTCGCCGAGGATGGTGTCGACGGGGTGATCTCGTTGTATTGCTTGGTGGACTCTTGGGTGTGGCGGCCTTGGTTGTTCATCCTCCTTGTCTTCATCATTTGAATCTCCCCCTTGATCGTTGCCGTCATTTTGAGGTGGCTCATCTTCTTGATCTTCTTGTTCAACATCTTGAGCCTCATCCTCAACTTGAGTTGGTGGAGATACTTGTGTGGAGGAGGATGGTTGATCTTGTGCATTTGGAGGCTCTTCGGATTCCTTAGGACACACATCCCCGATGGACATGTTCCTTAGCGCTATGCATGGAGCCTGTTCTTCACCTACATCATCAAGATCAACTTGCTCTACTTGAGAGCCGTTAGTCTCATCAAACACAACGTCACAAGAAACTTCAACAAGTCCTGAGGACTTGTTAAAGACTCTATATGCCCTTGTGTTTGAGTCATATCCTAGTAAAAAGCCTTCTACAGTTTTAGGAGCAAATTTAGATTTTCTACCTCTTTTAACAAGTATAAAACATTTGCTACCAAAAACTCTAAAATATGAAATATTGGGCTTTTTACCGGTTAGGAGTTCATAAGATGTCTTCTTGAGGATTCGGTGAAGATATAACCGTTTGATGGCGTAGCAGGCGGTGTTGACCGCCTCGGCCCAAAACCGATCCGGTGTCTTGTACTCATCAAGCATGGTTCTTGCCATGTCCAATAGAGTTCGATTCTTCCTCTCCACTACACCATTTTGTTGTGGAGTGTAGGGAGAAGAGAACTCATGCTTGATGCCCTCCTCCTCAAGAAAGCCTTCTATTTGAGAGTTCTTGAACTCCGTCCCGTTGTCGCTTCTAATTTTCTTGATCCTTAAGCCGAACTCATTTTGAGCTCGTCTCAAGAATCCCTTTAAAGTTTCTTGGGTATAAGATTTGTCCTGTAAAAAGAACACCCAAGTGAAGCGAGAATAGTCATCCACAATCACAAGGCAATACTTACTACCGCCGATGCTTATGTAAGCGATCGGGCCGAACAAATCCATGTGAAGGAGCTCCAGTGGCCTGTCGGTAGTCATGATGTTTTTGTGTGGATGATGAACACCAACTTGCTTCCCGGCTTGGCATGCACTACAAATCCTGTCTTTCTCAAAATGAACATCGGTTAGTCCCAAAATGTGTTCTCCCTTTAGAAGCTTGTGAAGATTCTTCATTCCAACATGGGCTAGTCGGCGGTGCCAGAGCCAACCCAAGTTAGTCTTAGCAATCAAGCAAGTGTTGAGTTCAGCTCTATGAAAATCTACTAAGTATAGCTGACCCTCTAACACTCCCTTAAAAGCTATTGAATCATCACTTCTTCTAAAGACAGTAACACCTATATCAGTAAAAAGACAGTTGTAGCCCATTTGACATAATTGGGATACGGAAAGCAAATTGTAATCTAAGGAGTCTACAAGAAAAACATTAGAAATGGAATGGTCAGGGGATATAGCAATTTTACCCAAACCTTTGACCAAACCTTGGTTTCCATCCCCGAATGTGATAGCTCGTTGGGAATCTTGGTTTTTCTCATATGAGGAGAACATCCTTTTCTCCCCGGTCATGTGGTTTGTGCACCCGCTGTCGAGTATCCAACTTGAGCCCCCGGATGCATAAACCTACAAAACAAGTTTAGTTCTTGATTTTAGGTACCCAAACGGTTTTGGGTCCTTTAGCATTAGATACAAGAACTTTGGGTACCCAAACACAAGTCTTGGAGCCCTTGTGTTTGCCCCCAACAATCTTGGCAACTACCTTGCCGGATTTGTTAGTCAAAACATAAGATGCATCAAAAGTTTTAAATGAAATGCTATGATCATTTGATGCATTAGTAGTTTTCTTTCTAGGCAACTTGGCATGGGTTGGTTGCCTAGATCTAGATGTCTCACCCTTATACATAAAAGCATGATTGGGGCCAGAGTGAGACTTCCTAGAATGAATTTTCTTAATCTTGCTCTCAGGATAACCGGCAGGGTACAAAATGTAACCCTCGTTATCCTGAGGCATGGGAGCTTTGCCCTTAACAAAGTTAGATAAGTTCTTTGGAGGGGCATTAATTTTGACATTGTCTCCCCTTTGGAAGCCAATGCCATCCTTAATGCCAGGGCGTCTCCCATTATAGAGCATGCTTCTAGCCAATTTAAATTTTTCATTTTCTAAGTCATGCTCTCTAATCTTAGCATTAAGTTGTGCTATGTGATCATTTTGTTGTTTAATTAAGGCTAGGTGATCATGGATAGCATCAACATTAATATCTCTACATCTAGTACAAATGGAAACATGCTCAACATTAGATGTAGAGGGTTTGCAAGATTTAAGTTCAACAACCTTAGCATGCAACATATCATTTTTAGTTCTAAGGTCGGAAATAGTAGCATTGCAAACATCAAAATCCTTAGCCTTAGCAATTAATTTCTCATTTTCATTTCTAAGGCTAGCAATGGAAACATTCAACTTATCAATCCTAGCAAGCAAATCAACATTATTATTTCTAGGATCAATGCAAACATGAGAATCAACCTTAGCTAACAAATTTGCATTTTCATTTCTAAGGTTGTCTAAAGTCTCATGACAAGTGCTTAGCTCACTAGACAATTTTTCACATTTTTCTCTTTCTAGAGCATAAGCATTTTTAACCTTAACATGTTTCTTATTTTCCTTGATTAGGAAGTCCTCTTGGGAGTCCAAGAGATCATCCTTTTCATGGATGGCACTAATTAGCTCATTTAATTTTTCCTTTTGTTCCATGTTAAGGTTGGCAAAAAGAATGCGCAAGTTATCCTCTTCATTTTTATCATCATCCTCATCACTAGATGTTTCATATTTAGTGGAGGACTTTGATTTTACCTTCTTTTTGCCGTCCTTGGCCATGAGGCACTTGTGGCCGACGTTGGGGAAGAGGAGGCCCTTGGTGACGGCGATGTTGGCGGCGTCCTCGTCGTCGGAGGAGTCGCTTGAGCTTTCGTCGGAGTCCCACTCCCGACAAACATGGGCATCGCCGCCCTTCTTCTTGTAGTATCTCTTCTTCTCCTTCCTCTTGCCCTTCTTGTCGTCGCCCCTGTCACTATCACTAGACATAGGACATTTTGCAATGAAATGACCGGGCTTACCACATTTGTAGCAAACCTTCTTGGAACGGGATTTGTAATCCTTCCCCTTCCGTTGCTTGAGGATTTGCCGAAAACTCTTGATGATTAGGGCCATCTCCTCGTTGTCAAGCTTGGAGGCGTCAATTGGTTGTCTACTTGGTGTAGACTCCTCCTTCTTCTCCTCCGTTGCCTTGAAGGCCACGGGTTGCGCCTCGGATGTGGAAGGCTCGTCAAGCTCGTTGATCTTCTTGGAGCCCTTAATCATGCATTCAAAACTCACAAAATTCCCGATAACTTCCTCGGGGGTCATTAGTGGATATCTAGGATTGCCACGAATTAATTGAACTTGTGTGGGGTTAAGGAAAATAAGAGCTCTTAGAATAACCTTAACCACTTCGTGGTCATCCCATTTTGCGCTCCCGAGGTTGCGCACTTGGTTCACCAAGGTCTTGAGCCGGTTGTACATGTCTTGTGGCTCCTCCCCTTGGCGAAGACGGAAGCGACCGAGCTCCCCCTCGATCGTTTCCCGCTTGGTGATCTTGGTGAGTTCATCACCCTCGTGCGCCGTCTTGAGTAGGTCCCAAATCTCCTTGGCGTTCTTCAACCCTTGTACTTTGTTGTATTCCTCCTTGCTTAGAGAGGCAAGGAGGATGGTTATGGCTTGGGAGTTGAAGTGCTCGATTTGGGCCACTTCGTCCGTGTCGTAGTCCTCATCCCCTACGGATGGTACCTGTACACCATACTCAACAACATCCCATAATCTTTTGTGGAGAGAGGTTAGATGAAATCGCATCAAATTACTCCACATAGCATAATCTTCACCATTAAAAGTTGGTGGTTTGCCTAATGGGACGGATAGTAAAGGTGTATGTTTAGGAATGCGAGGGTAGCGTAGGGGGATCTTACTATACTTCTTACGCTCTTGGCGTTTAGAAGTGACGGACGCTGCGTCGGAGCTGGAGGTAGATGTCGATGAAGTGTCGGTCTCATAGTAGACCACCTTCCTCATCCTTTTGTGCTTATCCCCACTCCGATGCGGTTTGTGAGAAGAAGATTTTTCCTTCTTCTCCTTGTGGTGAGAAGAGGAAGATCTTTTCTCCTTCCGCTTGGAGGACTTCTTCTTCTCTCTTCTCTTGGTGCGGGACTCTTCCGATGAAGATGAAGTGCTCCCTTGACTTGTAGTGGGCTTGTCGCCGGTCTCCATCTCCTTCTTGGCGTGATCTCCCGACATCACTTCGAGCGGTTAGGCTCTAATGAAGCACCGGGCTCCGATACCAATTGATAGTCGCCTAGAGGGGGGGTGAATAGGGCGAAACTGAAATTCTCAAAAATAATCACAACTACAAGTCGGGTTAGCGTTAGTAATAAAGAAACGAGTCCGCGAGAGAGGGCGCAAAACAAATCGCAAGCAAATGAGAGTGTGACACGAGGATTTGTTTTACCGAGGTTCGGTTCTCGCAAACCTACTCCCCGTTGAGGAGGCCACAAAGGCCGGGTCTCTTTCAACCCTTCCCTCTCTCAAACGATCCCACGGATCGAGTGAGCTTTCTCTTCTTCTCAATCAAACGGGAACAAAGCTTCCCCGCAAGGGCCACCACACAATTGGTGCCTCTTGCCTTGGTTACAATTGAGATTGATCACAAGAACAAGTGAGAAAGAAAAGAATGCGATCCAAGCGCAAGAGCTCGAAAGAACACAAGCAAATCACTCTCTCTAGTCACTATGGAATTGTGTGGAATTTGGAGAGGACTTGATCTATTTGGTGTGTCTAGAATTGAATGCTAGAGCTCTTGTAGTAGTTGAGAAGTGGAAAACTTGGATGGATATGAATGTGGGGTGGTTGGGGTATTTATAGCCCCAACCACCAAAAGTGACCGTTGCTGGAACCTGTCTGTTCGATGGCGCACCGGACAGTCCGGTGCACACCGGACAGTCCGGTGCCCCTGCCACGTCACCATTGCCGTTGGATTCTGACCGTTGGAGCTTCTGACTTCTGGGCCCTCCTGGGTGTCCGGTGCACACCGGACATGTACTGTTTGATGTCCGGTGCACCGGTATGGGCGTGCCTGACGTCTGCGCGCGCTGCGCGCGCATTTAATGCACCGCAGGGAGCCGTTGCTCCGCTGGTACACCGGACAGTCCGGTGCACACCGGACAGTCCGGTGAATTTTAGCGGAGCGGCTATCGCGCGAACCCGAGGCTGGCGAGTTCCGGAGACGGTGATTCCTTGGAGCACCGGACATGTCCGGTGCACACCGGACAGTCCGGTGAATTATAGCGCGCCGTCTACCGAGAAATCCCGAGAGCGAAGTCCTCAGGGCGAAGAGTCCTCTGGGCGAAGAGTCTGAAGTCGAAGTCCTCTGGCCGCACCGGACAGTCCGGTGCACACCGGACAGTCCGGTGCCTCCAGCCAGAGGTGCCCTCGGTTGCCTTGCTGCTCCTTTGTTGAATCCAACACTTGGTCTTTTTATTGGCTAAGTGTGAACCTTTTTCACCTGTATAACTTAAGTACTAGAGCAAACTAGTTAGTCCAATATTTGTGTTGGGCAATTCAACCACCAAAATTATTTAGGAACTAGGTGTAAGCCTAATTCCCTTTCATTGTCATACAGGGAGACAATAAAGGGCCGATGATTTTTGGCGAATCGGCCAACACAACCGAAAAGGATACGGCTACCATCAAAACAGCCGATCCAAAATACTCCATGCCTCGATGGTGCCCAGCGGGATTGACACGATCCCAAAAGAGAAAATTACAGCGCCTAAGAGCAAAGGAGAGCCAGGAGAAGGAGGCGGAAAAGGCATTTAATGACACACATCCACTATACCCGCCACCGCAAAAGAAATGGAGACCGAAGGCCGTTGAGAAAAAACAAACGGCCATAGAAATAGAAAGTCAATCTGCACCTGGCGCGAACTGTCCGGCCCTTGCGCGCGGACCGTCCGCCGTTCACCAGGAAGTCTCTGGACAACCTACACTAGGCGCGGACCGTCCGGCCCCCGCATGCGGATCGTCCGCCGTTCACCAGGAAGCCTCCAACGACACGACAACATCAACGGAAGAGGACGACCTGCTGGGAGAAGACCTGGTCGACTACGAGGCTTCTCCAGAACGCCCAGGTATGGATGTAAATATTATTACATTTTCTGCCGATTGTACTATTATCGGCGACGATGAACCTGTTGTTGCCCAGTTTGATTTCGGTCCTAAAGAAGCCGCCTTTACTAAACCAAAGGAATCGGTAAATCATTTAAAGCCGCTCTTCATGCGCGGTCACATTGATGGAATACCGATTGCTAAGATGTTGGTAGATGGATGGGCGGTGTGACACCCCAGGTGTCAGTTTCGTGTTACGTCGGGAGATTAATCCTAATCTCGGATGCTCAGTGAAAATTTCCTATTTCTCGATCGTGCCTATCTCTGTTTATCAGGCTTTCTCTCGGAAGTTCACCGAATTCAGAGTTAATCGATCGCGAGAAATAACCAATTTTGGAGCGTGTTAAAAACTTTTATTTCTCGGCACAAATGCGAACTCGATAATCCATCTCAAATTGCAAATCTCATATGAAGCTCATTCAATCAAACTCTCGACGACTGTTATTTGATCTGAGCCCGAGTCTAATTTCTCGAACCTCAATCGATGTCTGACCATTTTATCCGAGTCCGTACTCTCAGACATAATACTCAGTATGTCATCCTCTAATCAAATTTACCCGACTCGGCCAAATATCTCATGTCCGAACCGAATTCAAAACCCCGTTTCAACAGCGATTTTAAAATGCCACGATTCACCTTCTCCGTCTAAAAATCCAAAACCGATCAAATCTCAGGACGATTTAATTTAGAATCACGTGTAGGTAATTATTTCCGTGCAAATTCAAATCAGACTCTCACCTGAAATTAATCGCTCATTCGCCCGATCGTCCGAACTCTAATTCACTCTGTTTTGCGTACAGACGAAATCAGCAGGAACATTTTTATTCGGGAAAATATTTTAGCGCGACCAAATTGGGATTTTGGGCCAAGCCCATTCCAGCCCAGCCCATTTGGCCCACTAAGGAAACCCTAACCCTAGCCTTCTTCTATATAGAGGGGTGCTCACTTGTAAATCTTTCACTCCCACCCCTATTCTTTTCCCAGCCGCCACTCTCCCTGCCTTCTTCTCCTCCCACGCGCAGCTTCGTTTTCCTCTGATTCATGGCACACGGCAGCCAGCAGGCATGGCGCCTCCACCTCCCAGCGCCCCTCCTCCCCAACGCCGGCGCTCCCTGTCTTCTTCTCCCACGCACACAGCCAGCCTCCATGGCGCAGGGAGCTCGACTCCCTTCCTCTCCATGGCGCCCAAGCCCTTCTTCCTCAATCCGGCGCCCAGGCTTGCTCCCTCCCCTGCCCTTCGTCGCCCCTGGGAGCGAGCTCCACCTCCCCTGGTTTGGACGCCGCGCAGAGCTTCTCCATGGCCGGCGCCGTGCAGCAGCTCCCTGCGTCCTCTCTCCCATGGCGTGACACCCCTGCTTCTCTCTCTCTACCGAGCGTCCCCGCTGCAATTTTTCCCAAGCTATCTTCCTCCATTCCCCCAAGCAGCAGCTCCCTGGATCCATGGCGCCGGTGAGCTCGAGCAGTCAAGCTCCCAGCCATGGCGTCCAGAAGATCCTCCAGCCGAGCCCCAAGCAGCGCCCCTCCCTGCTCCATTTTTTTTCCTTTTGCTCTCGGCCACTAGCAGCCATGGCGCTCGCCTTTGCTCCCTGCGTGACACGCTCTGCTCGCCATGGCTGGAGATCCGCGGTCGAGCCTCTCCCATCCATGGGGCAGCGGCTCCTCCCTCGGCACCTCCCCCCTTGAGCAGCAACCACGACAACGTCGCGCTCTGGCGGCTCCCTGTTTTGCACAGTCCAGTGGACAGCACCACCCCTCCCTCCACTTTGGCTAAAGCATGCCGACCCTATACAGCGCAGCTCCTCGCAGCCGAGATTTCCCCCACAACCCCGCAACATTGGCGCTTCGCGGGTGTTCGATGTAATGCCCGAGTGAAGCTCTATGTCATGAACGGCAGTGGAGTCACTGTCACCGTGACCTCGCCTTTGTGCGTGGCTCGCATTGCTCCACGTCGTCGTCGAGTCCCCTTGCAAGCTTGCGGTTTACCCAAAACCCTGTTTGCGTGCGAGTGGAGAACCTCGATGAAGTAAGTAATGAAGAGTAAGCTGTCCCTTTTATTTTCCAACTAATATTAGGCGATATCTTGTAATGCGTTGAATGTTGGTAAAGTCTATTATTCATATGTAGTGCCGTGAACGCGTGTGCGAATCGGGGAAATAACTGAGTTATGTTGATTGGACGTGATGTGTAAATTTAAAAATAGTAGGTTTGTGTGTAGGGTGTACTATTGCACATGTATGTCGATGTATTGTAATAGTGATTACGTTAGAGTCATTGAAGTATTTTGAATGCATGCCAAATATGGTTGCATTCGAAATAGGGGAAGAGTCATGTTGTGCGATGAAAAGGCTAGATTGATTTTATAGGTTGTACGAAAATCGTTCTATTAAGTGTATACGTCGAGTGTGTTAAAAAGATCCTATGTAGGCAGAATGTAGTGTAATGGTTAGGCGAAGAGTGTTATAATAAACAAGTGTGAGGCGTGCAATTAAGTCGAGATTGAAGTGCAAATCCTATGCAATGTGATGGGATTCGTGATTATGTAGGAGTTATAATTGTTGATGTGACGAGTAGTTTAGAAAATGCTCGTTTGCGTAGAGGATGTATCGTTGAGACATGAGTGTCGAAGTTCATTTATATTAGTGGTCGCGCCACATTGATTGAAATGTCTCGGGTGCACGCCGCAATATGGTTGTATGCGAGACAGAGTAAAATAAAGTGTGCTCAACATAAATGGTTGGTCGTGGTAGGTAGAAATTGTCTCGGCTTAAGTAGAGAGGTGAGGGCATGCCGTAAGTAGTCATCACTCCCTCTATAATTAAGTCGAGCCTATATGTGTTAGGCGTTCCTCGAATTATGCTCCACATATAGTGTATAATTGTGCTCACGATTTTGAGTAGACACTTCCAATAAGTCAAGTAGGTTCGTAATGAAAGATGTGTGATGAAGTTAGTTGTTTTAGGATATTGTTGAAATGCTCCATTCATGTGATAGACCTGTGTGGATAATTTAAATCGAGTCGATGTGTGTGACGATGATATTCATGAATTAAGTAGATGTCCTAAAATTGTGTAATGAAGCTTAGGTTAAGTTGCAAGCGATGTGGAAATGTTTTGGTAAATATGTATGTGAATTGTGAACGAGTCATTCGATGTATTAGACATGTCGTGACGTGGTGGTATGAAAAATGGGTTAGGAATCGATCGGCTAAATACCCGGTTCGGTTAGAATTATTTTGTTACTTGGGATTGTGGGGGGAAGTGATGGTGTGACTATGTAGCCGTCACGTCATCTATTGTGCGACTATGCTTAAGTGTGCCTTGCTATAAGTTAGAATAAATCGAGTCCCTAGAACGCGACAATTTTAGAAGTAAATAGAAGCTGAATTTTGAGGATTGCTGTTTTGGACTGCATGCGCTGTTTTAGTTGTGCTGTATGTTTGGTGAACTAAATTATGTTTTCTGTAGATATGTGCTATAGAAAAGTTGTAGATAACATGATTATCTTGCTTGCACAAAAATTCGACAGCCATAAGCCTGATCGTTTAGGAGTTGTGTTTTTCGCAAGCCCAGCATCTGAATCTGTCGAATTTCTGGACAGATTTCAGAAATTGCAATGGTTGCTTAAGTTAATGTTAAAATAAGTTATTGGTGGCCACAAGAAAGTTGTAGATAACTTTATTATCTTGCTGGTGTTAAAATTTGACAGCCATAGGTCTGACAGTTTAGGAGTTACATATTTTACAAATTCAGTAACTGAATCTGCCCAAATTCTGTACAGATTTCAGAAACTGCATTGTTTGCCTAATGTAATGTTATAATCAGTCCTTGTCGATTATAAGGAAGTTGTAGATGTTTTTCTGATCTTGCTTGTGTTAAAATTTCATAACTACAGGCCTGATAGTTTAAGAGTTATGAATTTTACAAACTGCTTGCTGTGTTCTGTCCACTGACAGAACAGATTTCGAAAACTGTAATATTTGATTTAGTTAAACCTGGAATCACTTCTTGGTGATTATAAAAGTTATGTAGTGCTTTTGCTGAGCTTTCCAAAAAGTCTTAGATCACCCTTTTTGGTGGTCTGAAGCTTAAGTTATGAATGTTTCAAATATAAATACTAAATCTGTCCAGTTCTGGACAGCAAGGTCTTTTAGTGATGTTTACGCTTAGTTAAATATTGAATCACCCTAGGATGTTTATAAACAATTTGTAGAGCATTTAATTAGCTTTTCAAAAAGTCTAGGATCACTTTGTTTGGATGTCTGAATCTTCAGTTGTGAATTTTTGAAGTTGCTAGCCTGAATCTGTCCAAATCTGGACAGCGCTGTGGTATTAGCATGTTTTGACCTTGCTAAGTGCTGAATCATGTTGTGATGACAATACCAAAATTGTAGAGTACTTTCTAAGCTTTCCAGAAAGTCCTAGTTTACTGGTTTTGGGTTAATCTTTGAAAAGTTATGATTAAAACAAGTGACTGCTGTATTGCTGTCCAAAAATTCTGCTAGTGCGCTTTTGATTGTTTAGTTCACCCTTGTCGCTAAAAATATTTGGTTTGCTCTTAAGTAATGTAGGCTTGCCATGGTTAAGCTTGAGATAACATATGTGTCATGTTTTCATATGTTTCTTCCCTAGTTAATTGTGATGTAGTATTGTATTGCGTACATATCCGAAATGTTTGTCGTCTTTTTAGTGGTGTTAATGTTGTGCGCTCGACGATATGTAGTTAGCTAACGCTAGTGTGTATGGTTACTTGTGATGTCTCGTTACTTAGTGTTTAATTCGCTAGCCTTGTGCTGTTTCATTATATTCATACATATGCATCTGCATCTCATTTAGGACCGAGAGATGATTGATCGAGCCAGTGATGTGGTGGTAACAACAAGGTGCAGTTGGTGGACGTACTGAAGGATGGTGGACTTGACCAGTGGATGCTCGCCGAGCGAGTATCTCCCCCAGCAAACACTATCTAAGTGTCAAATTAAAGGCAAACCCCGGTTTTATGCATAACCTGTTCTATATGATATTTTACTACACTTATTGTTTGTAGGCTTGTATTGTGCACTTAAGTGTAGGAGTTGATTTAAACCCTAGTTGCATGATCTCAGGAATCCTATTGAGATGAATACTAGTATGCTAGGTCGAGTAGCTGCTTTATTAATTAGGATCTCGGTAGAAGTCGAGTGATTTTTCTAGCACTCGCGCGAGGTCAGGAATTGGCTGTATCCACTTTCCTATCATATTGATGTTGGTTTGTGGGTAACAATCCATGGGGATTGGTTGTTCACGGGATAAAAAGTTGATTAAGGATTAAGGTGTGGTACCGTGAGTCAAGCGTTTGAACGTACTAAACATATGCCGAGAAATATGGTAAATCGGTAAGCCTAGTACCTGATTGAACCTGGCAGTGGACATACCCCCTCACGCGACCTGAGACGTAGTCTCCCATTCCGGTTATGGTGGGTACAAGTGCGGTCACTGCACGACGGCCAGTCGGGGTCAGTGGGGCATTGTACGCCAAGGCGGTGAGTCCTGATCTGCTGACGGGGAATCGATGGGGACGGTTGATGTGTGTGGGGACGGAGTGCCTCGCCACGTCGTGTGTTTAGGTTTACCTTGCAAGGATAAAAACTCGATTCGAATCGTCTGCTTCTCGCAGCTAATGAGACTGCTTGATCCATGCTGCTACATTGAGTAACAAGTGGAAATGAAGTGACTGGCAAAAGATGTTGATTGGTAAAAATGTTTGATACCATGTATGCTTAGCTAGGTACACATTTAGTCTAAAGGATTCTACTAAAACTTGAAAAGCTAAAACTTGTTTTTAGAAACTCAGCTAGTGCTTTTGGCAACCAAACCCCACAGCCAAACAGCTGCATGTCTAGAGGTAGAGGAGTATAGACTCCTCACACCGGGTAAGTCTAGCTGAGTATTAGTATACTCAGCCTTGCTTGTGGCACAATTTTTGCAGGTACTCCTTAGGTTGAATTGGTTGATGGTGTGACTTGGCCTCCATCCCTGCCACCGGGATAGACGGTCGAGTGGGTTATTGCTTCCGCAGGAGAGGACCAGGAGGAGTAGCGTGGCCAGGCTTCGCCATGTTGCTCGGTTCTTCTCCGTTAGTTATTTCCGCTGCACAAAAAATTTTGGTTATTATTTCTGAAACTCCGATAATGTAATCACTAATGATACTTATTAAATTTGTGGTATTATGTTTTATTGTATTTCTCTGTGCCTCACCTTCGTGTGAGCTAGTGGTATTCGATCCTGGATAAGTGGCCTCGTCGGACTAGATCCGAGGGACTGACGATTTATTCCTATTTAAGTGTGGTCTAGCCTTTAAGGCAGGACTTAGGCACTTAAGTTGGGATAATTCGGGCGGTTCCGCCACAGCTGGTATCGGAGCGAATACCAGTACAGAGAAGTCAATAAGTCATGATTCCAACCTTTTCTAAAGTAAAACTTGCTAGAAACCAATGTTGGATAGATCGTCAGGACGATCAGGATAGACTTAGAACGTGAAGCCTTAGGAAATAGATGGGTAGCTAGGTGGCTAGTTATTTAGGCCATAAAGGCTATTACTACTATTAATAGGGATGCTGTAAAAGCACCCGAAAATTAGTTAGGTCTGAGAAGACGACTAGAATGAGCATGCATCATGATTGTCGCATCGTTGTCTCTTGTGCACCCACATGCTTCTCTCACCTTATTCCAATAATAAAAACTTGTGAATAATGTGTTGTACTGTTATGTTAGGAACTATAAGAAATGCTTTACCTCGTGTTAGATTGGTAAAACTTGTTAGGTCATGTTATGTGTTTCTCTTGTCTTGCTATCTAGGTGGCACTACAATTGTTCAACCCTTTTTGCCAATAAAAATTGTTGCTTGTTTTGCCCATAAAAAGACCCCCATCCTAACAACCTTTAGTTTAGAAAGTGATACCTCCAAAAAAAAAATCATGCTTGAGTTGGTATTTTCTAACCCTTGTGTGTTTTACCCATAAAGTTACACCTGCACAGCTTAGAGACCCCCACAGCTTGACCGCTAGACCGACCCAAGTCTCCTTGTGCACTTGTTGTGTCAAAAAAAAATGTCGTTTGGTGTCTAGTTGCGCAAACCATGACCAAGCCATGTTCTTTCCATAAATCCTTGTCCCTAAAACTTCATAGCATTCTGTTGATCATCCTAGCTGATCCTGTTTGCCTACCTCTCCTTTTGCCTAGATCTGGTAATCCTTGTTCTTGTGAATCATGTTAGCTTTATCATCCGAATCTCGGGATGCCCTATTGATTCTGCCTCGTTATCTGGTTATCTCCTATAACCCGTTCTCAAGCATCGGATGTTGATCTTGCCTAAATCTCTCATTTCTGGTCATTCTCATACCCCCTACTCCGAGGATCATGACGCTTGTGTTATCAACTTATCTCTAAGCGGCATATCCATGTGGATTAATGAATGTTGCTGTTATCTTTGGATCTCTCATGTCTCTAAAAGCTTATCAATCTCGATCTCATGGTTGGTTCCCCCTCATATTAAAAATCGTATCAATCTTTGGCTGATAATCCCCGTGATAATCATAAAATAATTCTCTGAGTTGAAGAAAATTCTCATGTGATGCTCTCTTGCCAACAATCTTTGCTTCAGCTTCAGTCACATTTTCTAAGCCATCCTCTCATGGGCTCCATCTATTTATGCTATGTGGAATTCTCATTGGTTACGTTTGGTAATGGTGTTATGACTAACGACCGATGGTGCCGTGACGAGACCGAGAGCCTACTATGGTGCACACATGGTTGAGCTACTCGGCACGCGCTGGTATCACGGTTAATAGTTGTGATCCATTACGAGACTATACTGATGTGTTATCTTTTGTGTACATTCTCTCAGAGTGGTCGCTGCATTTTGTCTCCACATGCCGCGATATTCTACTCAAATCTATCTTCAGTATCTTGTCAGATCCCATCTCATGAATTTGCATCTATCTCTAGCCTGGGAGTTACATGCTTCTCCACCCTTGAAGGCCCTCATTCGAATCTCGGGACGAGATTCTGTTTAAGGGGGGAAGGCTGTGACACCCCAGGTGTCAGTTTCGTGTTACGTCGGGAGATTAATCCTAATCTCGGATGCTCAGTGAAAATTTCCTATTTCTCGATCGTGTCTATCTCTGTTTATCAGGCTTTCTCTCGGAAGTTCACCGAATTCAGAGTTAATCGATCGCGAGAAATAACCAATTTTGGAGCGTGTTAAAAACTTTTATTTCTCGGCACAAATGCGAACTCGATAATCCATCTCAAATTGCAAATCTCATATGAAGCTCATTCAATCAAACTCTCGACGACTGTTATTTGATCTGAGCCCGAGTCTAATTTCTCGAACCTCAATCGATGTCCGACCATTTTATCCGAGTCCGTACTCTCGGACATAATACTCAGTATGTCATCCTCTAATCAAATTTACCCGACTCGGCCAAATATCTCATGTCCGAACCGAATTCAAAACCCCGTTTCAACAGCGATTTTAAAATGCCACGATTCACCTTCTCCGTCTAAAAATCCAAAACCGATCAAATCTCAGGACGATTTAATTTAGAATCACGTGTAGGTAATTATTTCCGTGCAAATTCAAATCAGACTCTCGGCTGAAATTAATCGCTCATTCGCCCGATCGTCCGAACTCTAATTCACTCTGTTTTGCGTACAGACGAAATCAGCAGGAACATTTTTATTCGGGAAAATATTTTAGCGCGACCAAATTGGGATTTTGGGCCAAGCCCATTCCAGCCCAGCCCATTTGGCCCACTAAGGAAACCCTAACCCTAGCCTTCTTCTATATATAGGGGTGCTCACTTGTAAATCTTTCACTCCCACCCCTATTCTTTTCCCAGCCGCCACTCTCCCTGCCTTCTTCTCCTCCCACGCGCAGCTTCGTTTTCCTCTGATTCATGGCACACGGCAGCCAGCAGGCATGGCGCCTCCACCTCCCAGCGCCCCTCCTCCCCAACGCCGGCGCTCCCTGTCTTCTTCTCCCACGCACACAGCCAGCCTCCATGGCGCAGGGAGCTCGACTCCCTTCCTCTCCATGGCGCCCAAGCCCTTCTTCCTCAATCCGGCGCCCAGGCCTGCTCCCTCCCCTGCCCTTCGTCGCCCCTGGGAGCGAGCTCCACCTCCCCTGGTTTGGACGCCGCGCAGAGCTTCTCCATGGCCGGCGCCGTGCAGCAGCTCCCTGCGTCCTCTCTCCCATGGCGTGACACCCCTGCTTCTCTCTCTCTACCGAGCGTCCCCACTGCAATTTTTCCCAAGCTATCTTCCTCCATTCCCCCAAGCAGCAGCTCCCTGGATCCATGGCGTCGGTGAGCTCGAGCAGTCAAGCTCCCAGCCATGGCGTCCAGAAGATCCTCCAGCCGAGCCCCAAGCAGCGCCCCTCCCTGCTCCATTTTTTTTCCTTTTGCTCTCGGCCACTGGCAGCCATGGCGCTTGCCTTTGCTCCCTACGCGACACGCTCTGCTCGCCATGGCTGGAGATCCGCGGTCGAGCCTCTCCCATCCATGGGGCAGCGGCTCCTCCCTCGGCACCTCCCCCCTTGAGCAGCAACCACGACAACGTCGCGCTCTGGCGGCTCCCTATTTTGCACAGTCCAGTGGACAGCACCACCCCTCCCTCCACTTTGGCTAAAGCATGCCGACCCTATACAGCGCAGCTCCTCGCAGCCGAGATTTCCCCCACAACCCCGCAACATTGGCGCTTCGCGGGTGTTCGATGTAATGCCCGAGTGAAGCTCTATGTCATGAACGGCAGTGGAGTCACTGTCACCGTGACCTCGCCTTTGTGCGTGGCTCGCATTGCTCCACGTCATCGTCGAGTCCCCTTGCAAGCTTGCGGTTTACCCAAAACCCTGTTTGCGTGCGAGTGGAGAACCTCGATGAAGTAAGTAATGAAGAGTAAGCTGTCCCTTTTATTTTCTAACTAATATTAGGCGATATCTTGTAATGCGTTGAATGTTGGTAAAGTCTATTATTCATATGTAGTGCCGTGAACGCGTGTGCGAATCGGGGAAATAACTGAGTTATGTTGATTGGATGTGATGTGTAAATTTAAAAATAGTAGGTTTGTGTGTAGGGTGTACTATTGCACATGTATGTCGATGTATTGTAATAGTGATTACGTTAGAGTCATTGAAGTATTTTGAATGCATGCCAAATATGGTTGCATTCGAAATAGGGGAAGAGTCATGTTGTGCGATGAAAAGGCTACATTGATTTTATAGGTTGTACGAAAATCGTTCTATTAAGTGTATACGTCGAGTGTGTTAAAAAGATCCTATGTAGGCAGAATGTAGTGTAATGGTTAGGCGAAGAGTGTTATAATAAACAAGTGTGAGGCGTGCAATTAAGTCGAGATTGAAGTGCAAATCCTATGCAATGTGATGGGATTCGTGATTATGTAGGAGTTATAATTGTTGATGTGACGAGTAGTTTAGAAAATGCTCGTTTGCGTAGAGGATGTATCGTTGAGACATGAGTGTCGAAGTTCATTTATATTAGTGGTCGCGCCACATTGATTGAAATGTCTCGGGTGCACGCCGCAATATGGTTGTATGCGAGACAGAGTAAAATAAAGTGTGCTCAACATAAATGGTTGGTCGTGGTAGGTAGAAATTGTCTCGGCTTAAGTAGAGAGGTGAGGGCATGCCGTAAGTAGTCATCACTCCCTCTATAATTAAGTCGAGCCTATATGTGTTAGGCGTTCCTCGAATTATGCTCCACATATAGTGTATAATTGTGCTCACGATTTTGAGTAGACACTTCCAATAAGTCAAGTAGGTTCGTAATGAAAGATGTGTGATGAAGTTAGTTGTTTTAGGATATTGTTGAAATGCTCCATTCATGTGATAGACCTGTGTGGATAATTTAAATCGAGTCGATGTGTGTGACGATGATATTCATGAATTAAGTAGATGTCCTAAAATTGTGTAATGAAGCTTAGGTTAAGTTGCAAGCGATGTGGAAATGTTTTGGTAAATATGTATGTGAATTGTGAACGAGTCATTCGATGTATTAGACATGTCGTGACGTGGTGGTATGAAAAATGGGTTAGGAATCGATCGGCTAAATACCCGGTTCGGTTAGAATTATTTTGTTACTTGGGATTGTGGGGGGAAGTGATGGTGTGACTATGTAGCCGTCACGTCATCTATTGTGCGACTATGCTTAAGTGTGCCTTGCTATAAGTTAGAATAAATCGAGTCCCTAGAACGCGACAATTTTAGAAGTAAATAGAAGCTGAATTTTGAGGATTGCTGTTTTGGACTGCATGCGCTGTTTTAGTTGTGCTGTATGTTTGGTGAACTAAATTATGTTTTCTGTAGATATGTGCTATAGAAAAGTTGTAGATAACATGATTATCTTGCTTGCACAAAAATTCGACAGCCATAAGCCTGATCGTTTAGGAGTTGTGTTTTTCGCAAGCCCAGCATCTGAATCTGTCGAATTTCTGGACAGATTTCAGAAATTGCAATGGTTGCTTAAGTTAATGTTAAAATAAGTTATTGGTGGCCACAAGAAAGTTGTAGATAACTTTATTATCTTGCTGGTGTTAAAATTTGACAGCCATAGGTCTGACAGTTTAGGAGTTACATATTTTACAAATTCAGTAACTGAATCTGCCCAAATTCTGTACAGATTTCAGAAACTGCATTGTTTGCCTAATGTAATGTTATAATCAGTCCTTGTCGATTATAAGGAAGTTGTAGATGTTTTTCTGATCTTGCTTGTGTTAAAATTTCATAACTACAGGCCTGATAGTTTAAGAGTTATGAATTTTACAAACTGCTTGCTGTGTTCTGTCCACTGACAGAACAGATTTCGAAAACTGTAATATTTGATTTAGTTAAACCTGGAATCACTTCTTGGTGATTATAAAAGTTATGTAGTGCTTTTGCTGAGCTTTCCAAAAAGTCTTAGATCACCCTTTTTGGTGGTCTGAAGCTTAAGTTATGAATGATTCAAATATAAAGACTAAATCTGTCCAGTTCTGGACAGCAAGGTCTTTTAGTGATGTTTACGCTTAGTTAAATATTGAATCACCCTAGGATGTTTATAAACAATTTGTAGAGCATTTAATTAGCTTTTCAAAAAGTCTAGGATCACTTTGTTTGGATGTCTGAATCTTCAGTTGTGAATTTTTGAAGTTGCTAGCCTGAATCTGTCCAAATCTGGACAGCGCTGTGGTATTAGCATGTTTTGACCTTGCTAAGTGCTGAATCATGTTGTGATGACAATACCAAAATTGTAGAGTACTTTCTAAGCTTTCCAGAAAGTCCTAGTTTACTGGTTTTGGGTTAATCTTTGAAAAGTTATGATTAAAACAAGTGACTGCTGTATTGCTGTCCAAAAATTCTGCTAGTGCGCTTTTGATTGTTTAGTTCACCCTTGTCGCTAAAAATATTTGGTTTGCTCTTAAGTAATGTAGGCTTGCCATGGTTAAGCTTGAGATAACATATGTGTCATGTTTTCATATGTTTCTTCCCTAGTTAATTGTGATGTAGTATTGTATTGCGTACATATCCGAAATGTTTGTCGTCTTTTTAGTGGTGTTAATGTTGTGCGCTCGACGATATGTAGTTAGCTAACGCTAGTGTGTATGGTTACTTGTGATGTCTCGTTACTTAGTGTTTAATTCGCTAGCCTTGTGCTGTTTCATTATATTCATACATATGCATCTGCATCTCATTTAGGACCGAGAGATGATTGATCGAGCCAGTGATGTGGTGGTAACAACAAGGTGCAGTTGGTGGACGTACTGAAGGATGGTGGACTTGACCAGTGGATGCTCGCCGAGCGAGTATCTCCCCCAGCAAACACTATCTAAGTGTCAAATTAAAGGCAAGCCCCGGTTTTATGCATAACCTGTTCTATATGATATTTTACTACACTTATTGTTTGTAGGCTTGTATTGTGCACTTAAGTGTAGGAGTTGATTTAAACCCTAGTTGCATGATCTCAGGAATCCTATTGAGATGAATACTAGTATGCTAGGTCGAGTAGCTGCTTTATTAATTAGGATCTCGGTAGAAGTCGAGTGATTTTTCTAGCACTCGCGCGAGGTCAGGAATTGGCTGTATCCACTTTCCTATCATATTGATGTTGGTTTGTGGGTAACAATCCATGGGGATTGGTTGTTCACGGGATAAAAAGTTGATTAAGGATTAAGGTGTGGTACCGTGAGTCAAGCGTTTGAACGTACTAAACATATGCCGAGAAATATGGTAAATCGGTAAGCCTAGTACCTGATTGAACCTGGCAGTGGACATACCCCCTCACGCGACCTGAGACCTAGTCTCCCATTCCGGTTATGGTGGGTACAAGTGCGGTCACTGCACGACGGCCAGTCGGGGTCAGTGGGGCATTGTACGCCAAGGCGGTGAGTCCTGATCTGCTGACGGGGAATCGATGGGGACGGTTGATGTGTGTGGGGACGGAGTGCCTCGCCACGTCGTGTGTTTAGGTTTACCTTGCAAGGATAAAAACTCGATTCGAATCGTCTGCTTCTCGCAGCTAATGAGACTGCTTGATCCATGCTGCTACATTGAGTAACAAGTGGAAATGAAGTGACTGGCAAAAGATGTTGATTGGTAAAAATGTTTGATACCATGTATGCTTAGCTAGGTACACATTTAGTCTAAAGGATTCTACTAAAACTTGAAAAGCTAAAACTTGTTTTTAGAAACTCAGCTAGTGCTTTTGGCAACCAAACCCCACAGCCAAACAGCTGCATGTCTAGAGGTAGAGGAGTATAGACTCCTCACACCGGGTAAGTCTAGCTGAGTATTAGTATACTCAGCCTTGCTTGTGGCACAATTTTTGCAGGTACTCCTTAGGTTGAATTGGTTGATGGTGTGACTTGGCCTCCATCCCTGCCACCGGGATAGACGGTCGAGTGGGTTATTGCTTCCGCAGGAGAGGACCAGGAGGAGTAGCGTGGCCAGGCTTCGCCATGTTGCTCGGTTCTTCTCCGTTAGTTATTTCCGCTGCACAAAAAATTTTGGTTATTATTTCTGAAACTCCGATAATGTAATCACTAATGATACTTATTAAATTTGTGGTATTATGTTTTATTGTATTTCTCTGTGCCTCACCTTCGTGTGAGCTAGTGGTATTCGATCCTGGATAAGTGGCCTCGTCGGACTAGATCCGAGGGACTGACGATTTATTCCTATTTAAGTGTGGTCTAGCCTTTAAGGCAGGACTTAGGCACTTAAGTTGGGATAATTCGGGCGGTTCCGCCACAGGCGGCTGTAAATCTAATGCCTTATTTATTATACAGAAAATTAGGTAAACAAGATGACGAACTTGTCAAAACCAACATGACCCTCAGCGGTGTTGAGGATAGTTCGATTAAAGCCAGGGGAGTCACGTCCGTTGAATTAACCATCGGGACTAAGACCCTTGCTGCTGCATTCTTCGTCGCTGATGTAGAAGGAAATTACAGTTTAATTCTAGGCAGAGATTGGATTCATGCCAATCAATGTATACCTTCTACATTACATCAAATGTTAATACAATGGGTAGGCGATGATATAGAACAAGTACATGCTGATGTATCGGCCTGCATCGCTGTGGCCGATGCTCCTGTACTCTGGACTTATGAGACTGCTACATGTCTCACAGGAGTAGATTTTTCTGATTATCAGTTCATAAGTATAGATAAGAAAGGTTTCATTCCGGTAATGCTAGAGCCGATGGAGAATCGGCTAAATCCTAAATAAAGTTTAAATGATAAATACACGCAAAGTTCATGAGTCTTTGATCATGGATAGTTCGGCTCTCAAAGCCGGATGGTCTGGTCTATCACAAAACAGTTCGGACTTTAAGACCGAACATCTACCGCAGCAAAAAGATAGTATTACGGATGATCCGGTCCCCGAGACCGGAAAGTCCGCCATCACACAAAGATCATCTGATGCCTCTGTGATCCAAACAGGCCCATTCTATGGTGTACAAAAAGTCTACAAATCCTAAGAGCCCCTTTGGCAGGGCTCTCCGAAGAGCATCTGTTGTGGCT
Organism: Zea luxurians; assembly: GCA_029449295.1. NCBI lineage: Eukaryota > Viridiplantae > Streptophyta > Magnoliopsida > Poales > Poaceae > Zea > Zea luxurians. Next base: position 80,920,052 of record JAOPSE010000011.1, read on the forward strand.
CTGGTTCTGCCAAGAGCTTTACCGAATACCAGTGAACAAAACAGCTCCAGCCAGGGAGCTAGCAGAAGCCCTGGAAAAAAAGAACTACACGCATGGAGCTGGAAATTATGGCTTCCAACAGCTCTGTTTGTTTATCTGCTTCACAATGCATAAATTTTGAAAGAAAGCAATTTTCTTCCAAAATATGTACTGATTTTAAATCCATTTTTTTGAATTTTTGAAAAAACCCCCAACATTCTCTCCTTTAAATTGGAACATTGGATTTTTTCTTTTGCTTGGAACATTTTTCTTTGTTTTCACACGAAGTGTGGTGCAATGTACCAGGACATTCTAGACATTATACACCTATTCATTCTAGACAATACAAGAAAAGTCATTCTGGCAAGCATTTTCCAAAGAGCTTCAGCTCCACCAGAGAAGGTTCTTCTATGAAGGAGCTAGAGCTGGAGCTGTTTTTGGAGGAATTGGAGCCCTGCCAAACGAGTCCTAAGTACTATTTTTGCTGTTAATTTTGTCATGCACAGGTTTCACGACTGGAAATCAGAGCAATCTGTTTCTGTTATTTCAGATAGGGTAGTATCAGAAAAAGGGCATAACATCTTTGGCTTGTTAAAGGACAGGACAGCAGGAGCCTTTTCATTCCTGGGGAACTCTTCACATTCTGAAGCCCTAAACAAATTAGGCCTAGGGGAGAAGTCAAAAACAAAAGTTCTTGATCCTCAAGGGCCATTTTTGCAGAGATGGAACAAGATATTTGTGATATCGTGTCTTTTTGCAGTTTTTGTGGACCCATTGTTCTTGTATGTCCCAGTAATTGATGGTGGCAACAACTGCCTGTACTTGGACAAGAAGTTAGAGACCACAGCAAGTATCCTGCGCTTTTTCACAGATATCTTCTATTTACTCCATATACTGTTTCAGTTCAGAACAGGCTTTATTGCTCCCTCTTCTAGAGTGTTCGGTCGGGGTGCCTTGGTTAAGGACACATTTGCAATAGCAAAGCGATATCTATCAACATTGTTCCTGGTGGATTTCTTAGCGGTTCTGCCCCTCCCTCAGGTACTTGATATGCCATCTACTCAGTGAACATTTCATAATGGAACTACTTCAATCTGATCACAACTGCTTGTCTTTTTGGAAAATATCCAGTCAAACTTTGAAACTTTGACCGCCAATAACTTTTATAATATTTAGTTTGAAATAACAAAAATAGTATTTGTATATATGCTTTAAAAATACTTAACAATGTCATGAATTTTTGCATTTTATGTATACACCCTCAGAAAATATTGTCAACAGTAAATATTGTAAACTGTCATCCAAAACACCAAGTACTTTTCTTGACTGAAGGAGTATCAAATGGCTTACAGTTGTTATGCAGTGTTTTGTATAAACATAATATATTAATACGCACACACTTCGGTTCTAGGTAATGCTTATACAAGAATGAAGGGCTATGGTAAATGTTAGCAATTTTAGGTTACTTTAGGGTGTGTTTGGTTGTAATGATAGAACAGGATGGGATAGGACGATCCCTTAAATAATGTTGTTTGGTTCAGGGTTAGGGGTTGGGACAGAACTATCTCAGTGTTGTTCTCAAAATTGGAAGGACGAGAGAGGACGTCCCTGTCCTGCCTGTCCCCAGATGTCCCGCAACCAAACGCATCCTCAATGAACTTCAATGCACCAAAGGCACATAAGACATGCATGCATAAGCCGTCGATGCAACTGTGCTACAAAATGGAAATATAGAATAGGTAATTGACATTATTGTCTTTGAATTAATGCATTTCATAATTGCAAGGTTACACACATTAAAAAGTGCTGAGCATTGGAATTAACATGAGGATCATGTTTTTTGTATGAGATTGAGAGGGAAGAGAAGAAATAATAGGTTGTGATGCAACTAATGGGAGCTGTGCTGTCTGTCCACGAGGTCTTTATTGTTTGACCTGGACTTTCCTGAATTAATTAGCTTGGCATGGTTTCCAGTTGCTGCAGCCATGGCATGCACCACCTTATGGTGGAAATCTGCTGCCTAGAAAATGGCATCAGTGAGGGACTTTCATCTTTTGAATTATATAAGCTATGGTATGTATAGCACACTCCATAATTATCATGCTGTGTAGTGATCTAATGCTTATAATACCCTTATACCCAGTTACATGGTATGAACAATGGTTTGAGCTCCTTGCAAACGTGCCTGAAAGCTAGATAAAATCATGGACATTCTGGTTGTTCCTTATCATGAACATTGTATGATCAATCCTTCGTTCTGCTAATGCCTGCTATCATGCTTTGCAGCCCACTTATTATTAGATTGAATTGATCTTTTATTTTCAGTTTAGATCTGTCCACTAAACTTGTAATTTCCTGTGATTTTTCATTATCAGGTGTTTGTGTTGGTGGTGCTGCCTAAGCTCCAAGGTCCTGAAGTTATGAAGGCAAAAATTGTACTGTTGGTTATTATTATTTGTCAATATGTGCCTCGACTGCTCCGAATAATACCACTTTACCTTCAAATCACGAGATCTGCTGGCATACTTACAGAGACAGCATGGGCTGGTGCTGCTTTCAACCTTATAATTTATATGCTTGCCAGTCATGTAAGCCCTCTAAATGAATTATTAAACATCGTCATCCTTGGTCTTCATTATATTGTAAAATCAAGAAAGGATGAACAATGTTATCCACGAGCACTAAATTGCTCTCCTGCTATAATCAGACAGGAGGATGAAAGTACCAATATACCCCTGCTCTTAATCTTTAAACTGGTTCCTGGTCCATATATTTGTAGTACCAGCCCACAATTCAAGTACCTTTTACTAGGTACCTTTCATTTTAACTATTGGATCTGGGTAGTGGGTAATGAATGGTTATTATAATTCCCAAGCACCATAAAGATCTCTTAAATGAGATGAACAACCTCTGGATAAACTGCATTTTTATACCCATGACTCAATGTCTGTGGTGAAGATATCACAAACTGATGTTGTAACTACTTACAGGGCTTTGGAGCTCTTTGGTACATTCTTTCCATCCAGCGAGAAGACACCTGTTGGAGACAAGCATGTATCAATCAGACTGGCTGTGATCCTACATCTTTGTACTGCGGGTATCATTCACTTGCAAATAATTCTTTCTTACAAAATGCGTGCCCAACAAATAGCACTGCCAATCCAGACCCTATATTTGGAATCTTTCTACCAGCTCTCCAAAATGTTTCACAATCGACGAGTTTCTTTGAAAAACTATTCTATTGCTTTTGGTGGGGGCTACAAAATCTAAGGTTTGCTAAGAAAAAAATACCTTCCAGTTTTCTTCCTTCCAACGCACATTTATATATTGTTTGTTGGTTTATTTATTGCAGTTCCCTTGGCCAGAACATGAAAACAAGCACTAATACATTGGAGAATCTGTTTGCTGTTTTTGTCTCGACATCGGGTTTGGTTCTATTTGCACTACTTATTGGTAATGTGCAGGTACAGACACTATTTTGGCACTGTTGATATTTTCTTGTAATGTATGTTGTTCAATTAAGTGGTAACTAATTAGTATTAATAAGGCCAACATATGGAAATGAATCTTTGGATGTGCAACTGCAGTTCTAATCTGTTATGCAAAAATCTTACTGCATAATTTTGATGCATGGTCATGTGATTGTAGTCAAATTAATTGGATAAACGTGAAAATATAACACACAATCCTCTTGCGAGTTCGAGAAAAAAACATGAAAATAGAACTGCCTATAGATTGAGCTCATTCATTTTAATATCACGCCATACTAGTAACAAATTTACAGGAACATTTTCTTTACATAATTCTCTGAAGTACAGTGCTCAAGTGTTCTGCACTAAATGCTTTTCCTTGATACACTGAAACTGAATTTGGAAAGGATCAGAAATCTTATTTTATTTATTTTTAAAGATAAGCTGTCGTTTATTACCTTCAATATTAATATTTTCCTCAAACAGTTAGCTTCATATATTATAGACCTGTATTCATAAATGTGGGGGTGGGGCCTATGCCCTGTACCAGGTCTGCAATAGTTACTAGTGCAGTTGACACAGCAATCATCCCTCTAACTAGAACTGGTTCTGGCAAAACTTGGTTGTTTTGTAAAATAAAATAGGCTAACATACATGTTTAAATCTTTATTTCTAAATGTATTGGTTAATCTTCTCATTGTAAGCCACAATTAATTAGCTATACTACTCCATTTCCTTTATTTATCATCTCTGGTTTACCAAAATTTATCCTGCAGCCTACCATGCCATACCTGAAGTTCAGCATGTTTGAGAAAAATAAAAGACAACAGCCTCATTATTTCAGTTCGAGGCAGGAACTATTAGTGTAACCATTAATTACTTGGTTACTAAATAGTCAGCTAAGCTTTGTGCGTGCCATATTATATAAGTTTTTTTTGGTTGGTGATTGCAGACCTATTTACAGTCAGCTTCTGTGCGTATCGAAGAAATGAGAGTGAAAAGGCGTGATACAGAGCAGTGGATGGCACATAGGCTACTCCCTGAGAATCTAAAGGATCGGATTATGCGCCACGAACAATATAGGTGGCAAGAAACAAGAGGGGTTGACGAAGAGGGCCTTCTTAAAAATCTTCCAAAGGATCTTAGAAGAGAGATAAAGAGACATCTTTGTTTGTCACTTCTCATGAAGGTGCTTCCCTGAACCTCTATCTGATTTGTCTTCTCCTTGCTCATCTTGTGGTGTATGTTTGATTGGTTATGGATGTAGTAACAACACTCAAGATAATATTTATCTGCAGCATCCATGCAGACTGGATATTTTGACTGATTGCCATGCGTCCATAAGCTGATGATGTATAGATGCCTAGCCTTATTTGCCAAGGACTACAAGTTCTTGAAGTAGTAGGTGTTTTAAATCATTGGGCTTGTTCGCTTTGCTCTCAATCTATGTGGATTGAGTGAGATTGAGTGGGTTTAAATCCCAAACAAGTCAAAATCTTTTATAATTTTTTTCAATCCCATCTAATCCACATGGGATAGGAATAACCGAACAAGACCTTAAATGGAAGCTCCTGGTTTCTTATGTTGTATGGTTCTGCTAACTGCTAAGCGAAGATTAGCAGGTGCCAGGTGTGGTTCTGTTCTGGACCAGGCAGGCTCTTATCTGGGCTTTAGTACAACTCCTGGTTTCTTATGTTTGATGGCTCTTATTTGTGTCAGCAGGCCAGAATGTTTAATTGCCCCCATGTATTGTTTTGGACAGGCCTAATGGTAGTTTGAACTGTGTATGTGAGGTGCTTGTTCATGCCTTATGCAGAAATAATACTGTTATCATTTGACCGTCTTCATCCACTCCAGAAGCACTCTGTCATGCTATATGGAGCTTGATTCAATTCTGATCGTGGAAGAGGAGGGAAAGCCCGATTAGATAATGTTCTTGGGTAATAGATATTGACAGAAGGAAATTCTGAGACTAGTTTCTTTGCTAGCCTATGCGGCATGGACGTTCACTTTCTCTTGAATCTCTGCAAAGCTAATTATACTTTGCCAACTTCCTTTTTAAAAGGAAATTAAGATATTCTAGAAGGCTGCATAGGCTAGCAATTTTTAAGGTCTTGCTACAGAGCCTTCTTCATGGGGTCCATCTCCTTTGAGCCATGGAAAAGGTTGTGGAAGACTTGGGCTCCCCCTAAATGCAAGTTTTTTCTTTGGTTAGCTATAAAGAATAAATGTTGGACTGTTGACAGGCTCCAAATGAGAGGATTGCAATACTCGGTGTGTTGTCCCCTATGTGATTAGGAGCAGGAAACAGTCCAGCATATCCTGTGCAGTCTGCACCTGCAGTTTTACTAGACAATTTTGGCATCTCATTTTGTTGTCCATCCGGCTTGGTGACCTCACTCCGTTTGTTGCTGAACAATCCTTTGCTGAGTGGGTGGGGGAAGGCTTCTAAAAAAGTGCAAAGGTGCAAGAGGAAGGGTTTCAATAGTGTCATAATTTTTGGGGCTTGGTGCTTATGGCTCACTCGTAATAAGGCTGTTTTTGATGGAGTGAGCCATTCCATTAGCTTGATTAAAAGGTTGTTTTTAGATGAATTGATCAGTTGAAATAAGGCAGGAGCAAAGCATTTAGACAGTCTGGGGCTTATTGTCACCTTAAATAGGGTCTAGTAGGGCCTGTCAGCCCTCCCCTTTGTTTCACCTTTCTTGGGTGCTGGAGAGGAGGCTTGGGTGTTTGGTCTTGGTTTTTATTTTTTGTTTTCTTTTCTGCCCTCAGGGCGTTGTATTTCGGTCCACTTTGGACCTTTCCTCTCTTAATATAATGATGCGCAGTTCTCTTGCGCGTTCGAGAAAAAAACATCTAAATGCCAATTCACTTCAAAATGTGTCTGAATTGCCATATGATGTGTTCCAGGAAATTCCTGACATGAGCTTTTGATTGCATGACCGTAGAAAGTTGAATGGCAGTTAATAACATTTGAAAGACTTCATTGAGCCGATAAATATCTGGATGGGATCTATACCTTTTATACTTGATTCAATATTATATCTTTCTCTTAATGTCATGTTTTAATGAACAGTTGCCGTAGCTTACTATGTTATTAGCATGGTTAACCTTTTGCTGCTGTTTGCAGGTTCCAATGTTTGAAAACATGGATGAACAGCTGTTGGATGCCATGTGTGATCGTCTAAAGCCTATGCTGTACACAGAAGGAAGCTGCATCATTCGCGAAGGTGATCCAGTGAATGAAATGCTCTTCATCATGAGAGGAACACTAGAGAGTACCACAACAAATGGTGGGCAAACTGGTTTCTTCAACTCTAATGTTCTAAAAGGTGGAGACTTCTGTGGTGAAGAGCTCCTCACGTGGGCCCTTGACCCCACTTCAGCTTCAAATCTTCCTGGCTCAACTAGGACAGTGAAGACGTTGTCTGAAGTCGAAGCTTTTGCTCTGAGGGCTGACGACTTGAAGTTTGTTGCCACACAATTTAGGAGGCTCCACAGCAAACAACTCCAGCATACCTTCCGGTTTTACTCACAGCAATGGAGGACCTGGGCTGCTTGCTTCATACAGGCAGCTTGGCACAGATACTGCAGGAAGAAGCTGGAAGAGGCTTTATATGAGAAGGAGAAGAGGTTACAAGCAGCAATTGTAAGTGATGGCACTACTTCGCTCAGTCTTGGTGCAGCGCTCTATGCTTCACGTTTTGCTGGCAACATGATGCGGATCTTACGGAGAAATGCCACCAGAAAGGCCCGTTTGCAGGAAAGAGTACCTGCAAGACTATTGCAAAAGCCAGCAGAACCCAACTTCTTCGCTGAAGATAGCTGAACTTGTACCCTGTAGCAAGCAGGGATTCATGGTCCAACCGGTGAAGTTTGTTCAGAAGTTAAGATTGGATGCTGTAGATAGACAGATCAGGTGCTCTAAAGCCGTCTGGTTTAAATTACGTAATTCGCGAAAAGGCCTGGTCCGAGTTAGATTCTCCGTTGAAATAAATTTGAAGCTGACGTTAAAAAAAAATCCGCTTTTGCTCCACGCTAAAGCAGTAAAGCCTGGCTTCCACAGTGGTCGGACTAGGGTGCTGAGATAAGGGTATTGAGATTTTTTAGATCTGTGTGAAAAGATTTTCTGTTAATGTAATACCTGAAGGCTATCTTATCCACTGTAGGTTATCTTTAAAAAATCACGTACATTTCGATTGTATACAGGTTTCATGTATTATAAACACTCGAATTTACCTCGTGCATTTGAAAAAAAAGAGAAGATGCTGTGAATATAATCGATCAATTGTTTGTTAATTTTGGATATGCTCACGTGTGGCGATTGATAGGAACGTGTTGAATTTCAAGCCCCGTGTAAATGCAGTAAATTTATTTCTTCGTAGCATATATTTTAGAGACCAGAGTGTTTGAACCGGCGGACGGTCCGCGCGTGCGCAGAACAGATTAGGGTTCCGAGTTTTGTGCTACAGTTGTTAGCTAGATTTGCGGAATTAGCTCGGAATTAGTTGTGTAAAGGGTCCAGCCCCCCTCCTCTATAAATAGAGAGGTCTACGGTCGATTTGTAATCAACAATCGAATCAATACAACTTCTATTTCGCATTTTATCTTAGAAGTAGTTCTAGTTTAGCCCTAGTTTAGCCTTTCAATCCCCAAATTCTCCACCTCTCCTCGACTCTACGTCGATAAGAGGAGTCTAGGTCGATCTACCCGAGCCTAGACGACTCCTAGGATCTCTCCTCCCTGACGGGGTCCCTCCCGGGAGCGAGATCCAGGCGCCGCTGGCGATCTTCCGCCGCCCCTGCGCACGCGCGGACCGTCCGGCCCTAGGGCGCGGACCGTCCGGCCGTCAGGCAGGGAACCCGAGCTCCTGCACCAGGTCGCGGACCGTCCGGCCCTGTGCCGCGGACCGTCCGCGCCTGACCAGAGAGCACCGCCGCCTCGCGCCAGGTCGTGGACCGTCCGGCCCTGGCCGCGGACCGTCCGCGCCTGACCAGAGAGCACCGCCGCTGGTTCTCTTGAGTAATTGGCGCCTCCAAAAAGGCGTCAACATACTTTTTGGCGACTCCGCTGGGGAAAGCAAATATAAACGCATCAAATCGGCCCTCAATGGCCGGTTCAAGAGATAGCTCTGATATTTCCCCAAGCAACATCATAGAGCCGACTTGAGAGACCTTGCCGGCTGACGAACAGCTCCAATTCGAGGAGCACAAGGAGCGTATGATCCAGGAGGCAAAAGCAAAATTCTTGGCCAACTTCAAAGTGGACAGGAACAACAAGGTCGTCCGACATCGGGCGACGGATCCGGCTTCGCTCCAACCCACGCCAGATATCCCCAATGTAAGTAATACCAACGAGCTACAATCTCTTAGAAATTATGTAGAAGAGCAACGTGAACAAATGCAGAACATCATAGGGGGTATGCAAAGCGATCTTAAGAGACTAGTACGTGCATTTGATAAATCTAGTATCGCAAATTTTCCTTCACACGAGGTTGAGTTAGGAGGTAACACGCGTAACACATCGGCTACAGGTTGTCACGACCAGTCACAACCCCTTTATGGGATGCCGATGGACACATACCCTGAGCAACCGCAAATCGGCAGCAAATCAGCCGATCTGCACATGCCCGGACCGTCCGCACGTGAGCGCGGACCGTCCGGACCAACAATAGTTGGGCCTATTTTTAATGAGTTACCTAGATATGCGCCCGAACTACCACACACAACACGGAATCTAAACTACCCAGTCGGACCGTCCGCGTACAACGACGGACGGTCCGCACATAATCACGGACGGTCCGGGCCAATGTCTGGACAATCCGCACATGACCTTTTTGAGGAGGATTGTTACCTGAATCCTCACCCGTCCCAGCAGCACTTCCCATCGCACTATACAATGCATCAACCCATTAGTTCGAGATCTAGAGCCCAGGAAAACTTTCCGGCCCCACCGAGAAGGTCGGAAAGGAACGATCAAACATATGAACCATATAGGGCAAGTGGCAATGCACCACGTAGTTCAAACCAATGGGGGGGAAAGACAATATGCTAATATCCAGCCAACCCCACCTATGTTTGATCAGAGAGCCGGTGGTCTCGCACCGGCTGCCATTGATATAGTAAGGGAAGAAATAGCCGGGGCGTTCCGAGATAAGCTCGGAGTAAGCATGGTCCCTAGGGGGCAATCATATCGGAAACCTTATGACAGCCGATTTGATCACCACCCATACCCACAGGGAACCAGGATACCCGAATTCGTAAAATTTTCGGGTGATCAAGGAAAAAACACACGTGAACATATAGTCCAATTTTTAGCACAATTAGGAGAGTTGGCCGACATAGAGGCATTTCACATACGTTTATTTTCATTATCTTTAACAGGAACTGCGTTTGCGTGGTACGCCACTTTACCTCCTAATTCCATTTCATCATGGGGGGATCTAGAACAAAAATTTCATGATCATTTTTTCTCTGGTGACTATGAGTTGGATTTGGTAGATTTAGTGTCATTACGACAAGCAAAAGATGAATCGGTTAATGATTACATCCGGAGATTCCGAGATACAAGAAACTGATGCTTCCAAATTCATTTAGCAGAGAAACAGTTAGCAGGATTAGCCTTTAATGGTCTACGATATTATTTAAAAGAAAGATTAGAAGGCATCCAATTTTTTACACTAGCACAGTTACACCAAAGAGCTTCAGCTTGTGAAAGCCGAAGCAAAGAAACTGCTAAAGCAATTCGTCATAACGTACATATAGTAGAGTGCGATCAAAGTAGCTCAGAGGACGAGTCAACAGAAGTATATGCTGCTGAAATGGTTTGGCCAAAGCAGGCCAAATCTTTGGCTTGTGCTTCCCTACAGCCAATTCAAAAGAAACGGCAGGAGAATGTAAAGTTTACGTTTAATGTTGGCAAGTGTGATAAAATATTTGATGAATTACTCAAAAATGGCAACATTAAAATAAATCACACTGTTCCATCTGCCGACGAGCTAAAACGTCGTGCATACTGCAAGTGGCATAACTCATTTTCTCATGCCACTAATGATTGTAATGTATTTCGGCGACAGATTCAATCGGCCATTAACGAGGGACGATTGAAATTTCAGAAAATGCAGGTGGATACAGAGCCTTTTCCGATGAACATGATTGACTTCGAGGGCAAGAAAGTCCTAGTTCGGCCAAACACAGCCGATAAAGACAAAGGCAAAGAGACAATCATCGACAATGCTAAAGAGGCCGATGGGGATCGTAAAGTTTCTTGCAGGAAAGTGGTAGCCGAGAAGACTCCCGATGGAGGGGAGACCCTAAAGGTGACCATCACAGCCTCCAGTACTGGGGGGCAAGCGCAGACAGGGAGACAGATGCAGGAACCCGTGCTGCGTATCCCAGACGGTCCGGCACGTAGGCGCGGACGGTCCGGGACCCCACCGGACGGTCCGGAGAGCTCCGGCGGACGGTCCAGCCGTACTCAGGACTCGCAACGGCCACATACTTTCAAACCACGACGACCAGAGATAGGTACGTGGAAAACAAATACTTTCAAGGCAGCTTGTCGGTTGGTTAAAGCTGGCCCAACTTTTGATCAATTATTGTCTAAATACGTAAAAAAGAAGGCCGGCCCCAGTGACCGGCCAGCAAAGCGACCCCGCTCACCCATTCATGAGCAGCGTCAGGTCAGGCCGATTGGACCACCCCACCAATCGGAAGAAATGAAAGGTCATACTGTACAAGTGAGAACTAACGTAGCTGCATGGACACCTCCACCTCCATATCCACCTATGCCATATCCATACACATATTTACCTCCGCCATATGTCCCAAATCAAATGTGGGGCATGCCACCATATCCATTTGGGATGCCACAGTACCCCGCCTAAGGGGCACCCCAAACATCTGTTTTTGACAGGTTGATGCCACCAGTACAAGACCGATTGAGCACTGCTCAATCCGGTCACCAGGCACAGACCTAACAGGATTGCCGGACTACTCGGCCTCCAAGGCCGACCAATCCGGCAGGGGGGAATATGCCTGTAGAAACTCAAAGAACAACAAAAAAGGACATCATCAAAATAGGCACTCAGATGTTGTCATACAGGGAGACAATAAAGGGCCGATGATTTTCGGTGAATCGGCCAACACAACCGAAAAGGATACGGCTACCATCAAAACAGCCGATCCAAAATACTCCATGCCTCGATGGTGCCCAGCGGGATTGACACGATCCCAAAAGAGAAAATTACAGCGCCTAAGAGCAAAGGAGAGCCAGGAGAAGAAGACGGAAAAGACATTTAATGACACACATCCACTATACCCGCCACCGCAAAAGAAATGGAGACCGAAGGCCGTTGAGAAAAAACAAACAGCCACAGAAATAGAAAGTCAATCTACACCAGGCGCGAACTGTCCGGCCCCTGCGCGCGGACCGTCCGCCGTTCACCAGGAAGTCTCTGGACAACCTACACTAGGCGCGGACCGTCCGGCCCCCGCACGCGGATCGTCCGCCGTTCACCAGGAAGCCTCCAACGACACGACAACATCAATGGAAGAGGACGACCTGCTGGGAGAAGACCTGGTCGACTACGAGGCTTCTCTAGAACGCCCAGGTATGGATGTAAATATTATTACATTTTCTGCCGATTGTACTATTATCGGCGACGATGAACCTGTTGTTGCCCAGTTTGATTTCGGTCCTAAAGAAGCCGCCTTTACTAAACCAAAGGAATCGGTAAATCATTTAAAGCCGCTCTTCATGCGCGGTCACATTGATGGAATACCGATTGCTAAGATGTTGGTAGATGGATGGGCGGCTGTAAATCTAATGCCTTATTTATTATACAGAAAATTAGGTAAACAAGATGACGAACTTGTCAAAACCAACATGACCCTCAGCGGTGTTGGGGATAGTTCGATTAAAGCCAGGGGAGTCACGTCCGTTGAATTAACCATCGGGACTAAGACCCTTGCTGCTGCATTCTTCGTCGCTGATGTAGAAGGAAATTACAGTTTAATTCTAGGCAGAGATTGGATTCATGCCAATCAATGTATACCTTCTACATTATATCAAATGTTAATACAATGGGTAGGCGATGATATAGAACAAGTACATGCTGATGTATCGGCCTGCATCGCTGTGGCCGATGCTCCTGTACTCTGGACTTATGAGACTGCTACATGTCTCACAGGAGTAGATTTTTCTGATTATCAGTTCATAAGTATAGATAAGAAAGGTTTCATTCCGGTAATGCTAGAGCCGATGGAGAATCGGCTAAATCCTAAATAAAGTTTAAATGATGAATACACGCAAAGTTCATGAGTCTTTGATCATGGACAGTTCGGCTCTCAAAGCCGGATGGTCTGGTCTATCACAAAACACTTCGGACTTTAAGACCGAACATCTACCGCAGCAAAAAGATAGTATTACGGATGATCCGGTCCCCGAGACCGGAAAGTCCACCATCACACAAAGATCATCTGATGCCTCTGTGGGGGACATGATAGGGGAATTCAGAGATCTTGATAAGCTAGGACAGGGGTTTACATCGGCCGATCCTTTATAGGAGATTGACATAGGAGATAGTAAAACTCCAAGGCCGATTTTTGTAAACAAGACCCTGGAGACCAATTCTAGAAATGAGATGATCGGTCTATTGAAGGAATATTCAGATTGTTTTGCTTGGAATTACACTGAAATGCCTGGACTAAGCCGAGAGATTGTCGAACATCGGCTGCCTATTAAGTCTGGTTTCAGACCTTTCAAGCAGAGAGCTAGAACATTTCGTCCAGATCTTCTCCCACGAATCAAGGACGAAATCCACCGGCTGCTAGAAGCTAATTTTATTAGACCTTGCAGATACGCAGAGTGGGTCTCCAATATTGTGCCGGTGGAGAAGAAGGAGTCGGGTAAGCTTAGAGTATGCATTGATTTTCGTAATTTAAATAGAGCAACTCCTAAAGACGAATATCCCATGCCCATAGCCGACACATTAATCAATAATGCATCAGGAAATAGAATTATTAGCTTCCTTGATGGTAATGCCGGATATAATCAGATTTTCATGGCCGAAGAAGATGCGTCTAAAACGGCCTTTATATGTCCAGGCTTCATTGGTTTATTTGAATGGGTTATCATGATATTCGGTCTTAAAAATACTGGTGCTACTTATCAGAGGGCTATGAATCTGATCTTCCATGAGTTGTTAGGAAACACTGTGGGAGTCTACATTGATGATATTATAGTCAAATCGGCTGAGTTTAGTTCTCATATAGCTGATTTGCGCAAAGCCTTTGATAAAATGCGTCGGTATAGTTTGAAAATGAACCCACGTAAATGTGCTTTTGGAGTGTCAGCTGGTAAGTTTTTAGGATTTGTCATCCATGAACATGGTATAGAAATAGACCCTGACCAAATCAAGTCTATTCGGAATGTGGGGCCTCCGACTTGTAAGGTCGAAGTGCAGAGGTTTCTCGGCAAGGTGAATTATTTACGAAGGTTTATTTCTAACCTAGCCGGGAAGATTGATGCCTTCACCCCTATCCTTCGGCTTAAGAATGATGCTGAATTCACTTGGGGGGCAGAGCAACAGGAAGCATTTGATCTCATTAAAAAATACTTGTCTTCGGCTCCCGTGTTAAAAGCACCACAAGTAGGAGCACCATTCAGATTATACATTGCAGCTGAAGATAAGGTTATTGGGGCTGTTCTGACACAAGAAGCTAAAGGAAAGGAGCATGTGGTGACATATCTAAGTCGGAGGTTGGTGGATGCTGAAACAAGGTACACTTTTATTGAAAGGTTATGCTTATGCTTGTTTTATGCATGCACAAAGTGTAGATGTTATTTACTGTCTAGTCATTGCACTGTTTCTGGTCAAGCCGATGTAATCAAATACATGTTGCATAACCCAATTATGAGTGGTAGAATTGGTAAGTGGGCTTATGCACTTATAGAATATGACTTGGCCTATGAACCATTGAAATCTATGAAAGGCCAGGTCGTAGCGGATTTTATTGTAGAACATCGGATTAATGATATCCATAAACTAGACGTGACATACCTCACTATTGCTCCTTGGACTTTATATTTTGATGGATCAGTTTGCAATGAAGGGCAAGGCATTGGCATCGTACTTGTTTCACCAAGTGATGTCTCCTTCGACTTCTCTAGCCGATTGAAAACTTATTGCACTAATAATCAAGCCGAATATGAGGCCCTCTTATTCGGTTTGGAACTCTTAAATTGTATGGGAGTAAAACATGTGAAGGCATTTGGTGATTCTCAGCTGGTTGTCCAACAGGTGTTAGAAGAATATCAGTGTTTTGATAGTACTTTAAATAGTTACCTTGAAAAATGTTGGAGCATAATCCATTCTTTTGACGAATTCAGTATTCGACATATCTCTAGAGTTGAGAATCATAGAGCTAACAATTTGGCACAAGATGCATCAGGTTATTGGATAAAGCGAGGGAGATTTCATAGCACTGAAAATCTGATAACCAGTGCAGGGCCAAATCAACAGACCGCGGACCGTCCGCGTGAAGGCGCCGGACCGTCCGAGGTTACCAGGAAGGTTCTCCTAGTCGATTCGGCTGATAATGAAGCCGATGCAAGTGATTGGAGAACGCCCATAACAAATTATTTACGAAATCCCAATGTCAGGACAGATAAAAATATTCGGCGTACAACTTTCAAGTATGTTTTGATGAGTGATGAACTCTACCACCGAACAGTCAATGACGTCCTGCTTAAGTGCTTGGGCCCAGATGATGCTATATTAGCCATGGCCGAAGTGCATGAAGGAATTTGTGGTACCCATCAATCGGCTCCAAAGATGAAATGGCTGTTGCGAAGGTCTGGTTTTTATTGGCCTAACATGATAGCTGATTGTTTCAAGTACTACAAGGGTTGCCAAGTGTGTCAAAAATTCGGTGATCTACAGTTGGTCCCTGCAGCTGAATTACATCCTATCATCAAGTCTTGGCCTTTCAGAGGATGGGGATTAGACTTTATTGGAGAAATTCATCCTTCATCATCAAAGGGGCATCAGTTCGTGTTAGTTGCCACTGACTACTTTACCAAATGGACTGAAGCCGTTGCTCTGAAAAACATGACACACAAGGAGGTAATTGAGTTCATAACTGAGCATATTATTCATAGATTCGGCATTCCCCAGACCTTGACTACAGATCAAGGGACTTCTTTTATGTCAAAGGAGGTACGTGAATTTGCTGAATTATACAGAATTAAGCTGCTTAATTCATCTCCATATTATGCTCAGGCCAATGGACAGGCCGAGTCTAGTAATAGGACATTGATTAATTTGATAAAAAAGAAGATATCTGATAATCCTAAATATTGGCATAAGATTTTGTCCGAAGATTTATGGGCTCATAGAATATCTAAACATAGTGCTACTAAAGTATCTCCTTTTGAGCTTGTCTATGGGCAGGAAGCAGTATTGCCTGTGGAAATAAGTTTGAATGCTGTCAGGTTCGCCAGACAAAATGATCTAACTGTCACTGATTATTATAATTCAATGATGGATAATATTGATGAGGTGACCGATAAGAGGGTGATAGCCTTGGGAGCAATAGAAAAAGACAAGATTATGGTAGCCAGGGCCTACAACAAGAAGGTCAAAGCAAAGTCATTTCAAGTAGGGGATCTGGTGTGGAAGACCATCTTGCCTCTAAGGAATAAAGATCGGAAGTTTGGAAAATGGTCGCCAAGCTGGGAGGGTCCTTATAAAGTAAAACAGGTAATGTCTGGTAACGCCTATTTGCTACAAACATTACAAGGCAAGGATTTACCAAAGGCTTTGAATGGGCGTTTCCTCAAACAGTACCATCCTAGTATGTGGCAAGATGCCTAAGAGAACCGATGTGATCACATCGAGTTAGTTGCTTTTGGTTCGCCCAGCTCCACCAAAAGGCAGGGGGGCATATGTTTGAACCAAAATAGAGCTGGCGGACGGTCCGGCCCTGAGGCCGGACGGTCCGCGGTCCGGACAGTCCGCGCCTGTGGGCCGGATGGTCCGCGCGTGCGCAGAACAGATTAGGGTTCCGAGTTTTGTGCTACGGTTGTTAGCTAGATTTGTGGAATTAGCTCGGAATTAGTTGTGTAAAGGGTCCAACCCCCCTCCTCTATAAATAGAGAGGTCTACGGCCGATTTGTAATCAACAATCGAATCAATACAACTTCTATTTCGCATTTTATCTTAGGAGTAGTTCTAGTTTAGCCCTAGTTTAGCCTTCCAATCCCCAAATTCTCCGCCTCTCCTCGACTCTACGTCGATAAGAGGAGTCTAGGTCAGTCTACCCGAGCCTAGACAACTCCTAGGATCTCTCCTCCCCGACGGGGTCCCTCCCGGGAGCGAGATCCAGGCGCCGCCGGCGATCTTCCGCCGCCCCTGCGCACGCGCGGACCGTCCGGCCCTAGGGCGCGGACCGTCCGGCCATTAGGCAGGGAACCCGAGCTCCTGCACCAGGTCGCGGACCGTCCGGCCCTGTGCCGCGGACGGTCCGCGCCTGACCAGAGAGCACCGCCGCCTCGCGCTAGGTCGCAGACCGTCTGGCCCTGGGCCGCGGACCGTCCGCGCCTGACCAGAGAGCACCGCCGCTGGTTCTCTTGAGTAATTGGCGCCTCCAAAAAGGCGTCAACACAGAGGTCCGATGGAATTAAAAAACATAATTTTAAAAATCTAATCTTGCCAAAAATGAGACCCATTCAAAGCATATTAAGTTCTTCAATTGGTCATTCAGAGCTACCAAAATTCACGTGTGGAACTAGATGCATTTTTCAATGTTATATATCTTATTGAACTAGAGAAACTAGATGTACTTTTAATGTTATATATCTTATCCTGGACCAACTATATGGTTGTTTGGTTCCTTTAGTGATGCGCCATGATGTTTCGATCTTTACGACGTAGGATCAATTATCAGATAACTAGCTTCGAAAAAGCCAAGATAACTTGCTGCAACCAGCGATAACTAGTGTAACCTGACAAATAAAACTCGAAGCTAACCACCGTCTTTAACTGACAACTTGAATCGAGGATTCGCCTAACCACACTCTCAAAGAATCAACCAACACAACCTACAATCAATCGAGGAGACCTCGAAGAGAGTAGGAGCACCAATTGGGAGCGGATGAAACATCGCTTCTGCAATCCCGCTAAGGAAATCATAAGAGCAAAGTGGTAGAGATCACTCTCAAGATTTGTTAGCACACAACTGAACAAAAGAGATTCTGTATTTAGATTATCAAAAAGGTGTCCGATTAGAGAGAGCATATGGGTATTTATACTAGCAACAACCCTGTTAGATAGGTGGAAACCCGAAATGAAGAAGCTAAGGCAGACTATGTGAATGGGTCTCCTCGAGATGACTTCAATTCCCATGTGGCTGTTGATCTTCTGCGCAATCTTCGATGTTTCGGCAACAACTCCACCTAGAGAAGTTCAAATGCTGTGCCGTTTGATGGGTTTGAAAGTTAATTGATAAGCTTTCACACCATATGTAGCATGTACCATGAAACCTTCTAGATTGGTACATTTTTGCATGGGAAGTTGGACCAACATTCTGTCACAATAGACTATGGACCTTCAGAGCAGCCTTCACAAATCTGAGTATATCTTGATATTAGAGTATCCTACATATATGGGACTACTTGCATTTGAAACTAGACTTAATAGGCTTTCCAAAATGTCCTCAGGTACCTTCATAGCTATTGGGAATCAAAAGTTATAATCATTTCTTGAACTGGTCCATTCTGGCATGGAACTGGTCCGTTTGTATTCCTCCATGACATCCTCCTTGTTATATATATATATATCTAAGAACAGTCAAAGTAGAACACTTAGGTAGTATATAATTCTCATTAACATTAAAATAAATTTCACAAAGTAGCGTGTGCACATCTTGCTGTAGCTTCTTAGCTCGGCTACGTGTAATTGATCCATCAAAGACTTGGGCTGGTGATGATGTTGGTTGTACTTGAGTTGATGCAGCTTGACTTTGGGGTTTGTAACATGTTGCTTAATGGCGTGGTCATACCATCCTCCTCCCCTTTTAAAGGAGTCATCCTCGACTCTGAAGTGTCTTTACTTGTAAATGCTAAGAGGTCAGCAACATTGAAGTGCCTTCAGAGCAGCATTATCATTGATCTTGGCAAGAACATAAAATGGACCATCCCCTCGCGGCATCAATTTGGATTTGCGCTGATCAGGAAAACGCTCCTTGCACAAGTGAATCCAAACCAAGTCCCCCGATTCAAATAACACTTTCTTCCTATGCTTGTTCATGCTTGTAGCCTTGCGGACTGCTTTGAGTTCAATTGATTCCTTGGTCTTCTCATGTATCTTTTTTTATATATGCAACACGCTTGGAAGCTTCCATATTGGTTCTTTCCTGTAATGGAAGGAGCAACAAATCTATTGGAGCAATAGGTTTGAAACCATATACAATTTCAATGGGGCATAAATTAGTTGTAGAATGTATTATCCTGTTACAAGCAAACTCCACGTCTGTCAAACATTCTTCCCAATCCTTCAAGTTCTTTTTTACCATTGTTCAGCAGCATTGACAATATACAATTCACCACTTCAGTTTGTCCATCAGTTTGAGGGTGGCATGTGGTCGAGAACTAAAGCTTAGTCCCAAGCTTTGCCCATAATGTTTTCCAAAAATAGCTCACAAACTTGACGTCATGGTCAGATACGATGGTCTTGAGCATTCCATATAGCCTCAAGATTTCTCTAAAAAACAAATTAGCAACATGTGAAGCATCGTTGCTCTTGTTGCATGGAATAAAATGAGCCATTTTTGAAAATCTGTCAACAACAACAAAAATAGAATCTTTTTTTAATTCTAGGCAGCACTAAAATAAAATCCATACTTATGTCTTCCCAAGGAATTTTAGGAGCGGGTAAAGGAGTGTATAAACCATGAGGGTTCAGTTTTGACTTAGCTTTGTGACAGGTGACGCAATGCTCCACAAATCTGATGACGTCTCTCCTCATCTTGGGCCAATATAAATGATCACATAGCAGTTTGTAAGTCTTCTTTTGTCCAAAATGACCTGTTAGACCTCCTCCATGTGACTCCTGCAATAAAAGCAATCTAACCGAAGAATTTGGAACACAAAGTTTGTTCGCTCTAAACAAAAATCCATCATGTATTTGATATTTTTTCCAACCTTTTCCATCTTTACAATCATTATATGGTTCTAAAAATTCAGGATCATTATTGTACATTTCTTTCAAATTTTTAAGACCTAAAACTTTTACCTCTAGTTGATTCAACAACACATTCTTTTGAGACAAAGCATTAGCGACCACATTGTCCTTACATTTCTTATATTTCACAATGTATGAAAATGTTTCGATGAACTCAACCCATTTGGCATGGTGACAGTGCAGTTTAGCTTACCCTTTCAAATACTTAAAAGCTTCATGATTGGAATGAATAACAAACTCTTTTGGCCATAAGTAGTGCTGCCATGTTTCAAGCACTCGGACCAAAGCATACAATTCTTTGTCATACACATAATAGTTCAATTGAGCACCTCCCAAATTTTCACTAACATATTCTATAGGTTTTCCTTGTTGCATTAAAACTCCTATCTGTCACACCCGATTTTGGAAGGCAAATCGAATGCGAACCATGTACGTGCCAGGATCAGAAACTCACGTACACAACAATTACATAATTGGATATCATAACACATTGCTCAAAGTAAACAGCGGAAAGATACTTTATTTACATCAAGATGCCCAAGACATCCACAGAGTCTAATACATAGCCATAGTCTTCAACATTCATATGAAAGTGCGAAAATACGTAACGTAGTAGATAAGGCCTACACAGGCAACTGACTGGGGGTTTGCCACTAAGAAAAACTAAAACTCGTCGTAGTCCTAGAACTCCTCAAAGTCCTCCATGTTGCCAGCATCTCCTCCTAAGCACTGAATACAGTGGGGACAACCTGGGGTGGGGGTGATTTGTAAAGCAAGAGTGAGTATACATCAACGTACTCAGCAAATGTCCCGTTTGGCTAAAGTGGACTAGCTGTATGTGGGGTTAAGGTTAAGCAGTTGCTTTTAGTTGGTCAAGCATTTATTACTATTAGTAGAGCCAAGTTTTAGTAATAAACCCAGTTATTACCCAAAAGTACTCCCTCCAAGAGGAAAAACCAGAGATCAGAATTATAACCAACATTATTAACCATCATCATAAAAGTAATCAAAGTTCTTCTAATCAAAGAGGATCCCAAGGCTGCTCTTAACCGTGAGATCGGATGATATACCCGTTTTTAACACTCTGCAGAGGTTGTACACTTTACCCACAAGTCGTGATCCCTTTCCAGCCTGGGTTGTACAGACCCGATCTTCACTACCAAGGTGAATGGCTAAGGATACACTACATAGCCTTTACAAAGACTCCCCTGGTGCATAGCTGCTCATTAAGTTTCGCCAGTCGTACAAACACAGTACACCTCCCCAAGGTGGGTTACTAACAAAACCAAATCGAATGAACCTCTGCACCCCCCTTGGTAGAGCGAGCACCACGCTTTAGCCCCCATTGATGGCCCTCAGGCAAAGCCAACTACACCCCCAGGTTCATCCAATTAATCAGCTAAGGGCGTCCCATTCCACCCTCATGGTTGCACTATTATCCCGGGTGATCACTCCACGAACAGGTCCTTACGGAGAGGTACTCAGGAAAATGGCCTGAGTCCCCTAGAGTATCACAATATCATCATCGGGATAACATCATCGTATCATACATGTTCACATCATGTTCATTGATTAAGTTGGAGCAATAGCATAAGCTAACCACGATAAACCCAAAAGGTAATCAAGGATAAGTAAATACAGACTAGTCAATCCTTATGTTTCAAATAAGGTAACCCGGGACAGTGAATTATAGAGTAAGTAGGACATAATAGGTCAGAGGACACTTGCCTTCACCAGGTTGTTGCTCAGGAAGATCTTCAGCAACACACTCAGGAACCACAGACTGCTCATTGTCTAAATAAAGCGATCATATATTCAATACATTTGGTAAATGACAATTAAACATCACATCAATCATGTACAAACATGGGAACATATCTCAAAAAGAAAAGTATAAACTCAAAAGGGAGTTTAAATTATAGGGTGAACTAATCTCATTTAATAGTTGATTATTCTTTAAGTGTTGTCTATCTCCATGGTTACATAATCTAATTTTTATTCATTTTAATGAGACATAAAAGTTACACCTGAGATAAATTCATGTGATACACATTATTAATCTCATAAGATTAAATATTCTTTAGCCACTAGGGTTTTCTTTTTATCTATTTTATTAAGTGAACAATTCAACACATACCCTAACCTATAGTCTAGGTATAAAATTAGAGTGTATAGACTGTGAATAAATATAATTTATTCGAACAAAGAATGTTCCTATGAACATTTTGCAATTTGAACCACTCAATTTGGAGTTCATATGAAAAAGATATGAAATAAACAAGTTTTGAAGTTTGAAATACAAAATTAAGTCCAAATATGTAATTATTTAAAAGGATAAGGGTCTGTTTGTAATAACTCAGGGGCCTGCGCGTACAGTCTAAGAACGACGGGTTCTATTTGCAGAAAACCGAGGGGGGTCTTAAGCAAATCAACCACCGTGAAAGGGTATCCAGGCTTCCCGGCCATCCATCCGATCGGGAACGGACGCCCGAGATTAGAAGCGGGCGCGCGGGATCGGACGCGAGGGCTGACCGGCGGGTCCCACGCGTCAGCGGCTCGGGCATCCCCGGTGCGGGACGCGAGCAAGGGGCCCACGGGTCAGCGACTCGGATAATCGAGAGGGGAAATGGCGGGGGCCTAACAGGCGGGGTCATGTAGATGTCGAGCCTGCTAGTCAACGATGGAGGGCACGCGCAGGCGCGCGCTGACGGACGGGGCCCTCCAGACAGTGACACAGAACGGGGGGGGGGGGAGGGGTAGGCGCTGTGCTGATGCGTGGGACCTAGGGTCCACCGGTCAGCGACCACACGAGGGGAACGAAGAAGTGGAAAGGGGGGAGATTGACGAGCGGGTCCTCCTTGTCAGGATCACCGTCTTCCTCAGTCGCGCGCACGGCGCGAGCGCCATGGCCGGAGCAAAGAAGGGACAGGGCGGTGGCAGCTGGCCGGGGGGTCTCGGTTCGACGGTGCAGTACCGATACCGGTGATCACCGGCGACTAATCGACAGGACAGAGAAAACGGGGGAGAGAGAAAAGGAGGTCCGGCGGGAAAATTCACCTTGGGTGGGGTGAGAACGATGGCGAGGTTGTGCCTGACGGTGGTAGAGCACGATCGGGGACGATGGCCGAGCTCTACCGGCGGTGGATTCAGGCGCAGGAGGCCTGGCGACGGGGAAGCTCCGGCGAGCTTGAAGAACGGGTGCGGCAG
Source organism: Zea luxurians (assembly GCA_029449295.1). Taxonomy (NCBI): domain Eukaryota; kingdom Viridiplantae; phylum Streptophyta; class Magnoliopsida; order Poales; family Poaceae; genus Zea; species Zea luxurians. Next base: position 80,942,993 of record JAOPSE010000011.1, read on the forward strand.
CTCGGTTGAGTGCGCAGGGGCAAAATGAGTGAGGCAGGGGGAGGTGGGGGCATGCGGGGACTTGAAGTGGGGGTCGAGATGCCAGTGTGGCGCTAGGAGGCGACGTGGGCGTGGCAATCTCGGCGTGCGTGTGCACGGTCCGCGTAGGCGAGCGGTTGAAGGAGGGGAGAGGGACTGGCAAACGGGGCGTGTGGAACAGCGACACAGACACGCGAGCACACGACAGGCCAGGGTGCCGACAAGGCGACCCCACTAGGCAGAAAGGGAGAAGGACAGTGAGCTAGCTGGGTGCGACACCAACAGGATGGGCCCACATGGCGGTGAGAGCGGGGAAGGCGGAAGGCGGGCGCAAGATCCACCGCTGATAGGCGGGCGCAAGATTCGCCACTGACAGGCGGGGCCGCCTGTCAGCGCGGGCGGGCGCGGTCGCACGCGCTACTGGGCCAGCTTGGGCTGACCTAGGCCGAATTAGAGTTTTCCTTTTTTCTAGAATTTCTAATTGCTTTTCTAACCAAGTTTCAAATTCAAACTAATTCAAACATGTGCAACAATTCAAAGAATATTTAAGCTCAGCATGATGCAACATTTCATGACTCATATTGTTTTGACAAAATAAATAATTAATCCCTCACTAATTAAGCTAAATCTACTCAAAAGGAAAAGAGAGAGAATCTAGAGAGAGATACAAGAGTAACACCTGAATTTGGTAGAAAGAAATTTTATACCCCCAAATTCAGGGTGTTACAGACCTATCCCCCTTAAAAAGAATCTCGCCTCGAGATTCAAGGTTGGCTAGAAAAGAGCTCAGGATACTTGGCTTTCAATTCATCCTCTCTTTTCCAGGTTGCTTCTTCCTTTGAGTGATGACCCCATTTGACTTTGCACATCCTGATGGTGCTTCTTCGAGTGACTCTGTCTACTGTCTCCAAAATCTGAGTCGGTTTCTCAATATATGTCAGATCTTCTTGAACTTCAAGGTCCTCTGTTGGCAATTGCTTTTCTGGCACTCTCAAGCATTTCTTTAGCTGAGACACATGGAACACATCGTGCACAACTGGCAGATTCTCTGGTAAACTGAGTTGATATGCCACTTCTCCATGCCTTGCTTGAATCTAGTATGGTCCGATGTATCGAGGTGCTAGCTTGCCTTTAACTCCGAATCTTTTGGTTCCTCTGATCGGTGACACCTTCAGGTAGACATAATCTCCCGCTTCAAAACTCAGTTCTCTTCTTCGGGTGTCAGCATAGCTTCGCTGTCTGGACTGCATTGTCTTCAGATTCTCTCGGACCATTCTGATGTTCTCTTCGGCTTCAAGCAAGATATCTAGACCGAACACCTGTCTTTCGCCGGGTTGGTCCCAATGCAATGGAGTTCTGCAATTTCTCCCATAAAGTGCTTCGAATGGTGACATCTTCAGACTAGCTTGATAGCTGTTGTTGTAAGAGAATTCTGCACACTGTAGCCTCTTGTCCCAACCTATCTTGTCTTGCAAAGCACAAGCCCTCAGCATGTCTTCAAGAATCTGGTTGGTTCTCTCTATTTGACCATCTGTTTGCGGGTGATAAGATGAGCTGAACTTCAAGTGTGTGCCCAAAGCTTCATGCAACTGCTGCCAAAAATGAGAGGTGAACTGAGTGCCTCTGTCTGATACTATCTTCTTTGGAACGCCATGCAAGAACACAATCCGAGACATGTATAATTCGGCCAACACTGCACTATTGTAGGTGGTCTTAACTGGTATGAAATGGGGCGCCTTTGTCAAACGGTCCACTACTACCCAGATGGAGTCATAACCAGTACGACTACGAGGCAAACCAACTATAAAGTCCATTCCAATTTCATCCCATTTCCACTGAGGAATCTGCAATGGCTACAACAAACCTATGAGCCTCTGATGTTCTGCTTTAATCCTCTGACAACTGTCGCATACAGCCACATACTCTGCTATCTCCCTTTTCATACTGTACCACCAGAATATTTTCTTTAGGTCTTGGTACATCTTCTCTCTACCTAGGTGTATAGAGTATGCTATCTCGTGAGCTTCCTTGAGAATCAGTTCCCGGATCGATTTGATGTTGGGAACACAGAGTCTATCCTTGAACCATACCACTCCTTCTGCATCCTCACGGAAATCCTTGCCTTTTCCATCTATGATCAGTTGCCGGATCTAGTTGATCTTCTCATCATCATTCTGACCCTTCCTGTTGTCTTGCTCTAGAGTGGGTTCCAACTCAATTGTCACTCCTTGAGTGTTGTTTAGAACTCCGAGACTCAGCCTGTCGAATTCCTTCACTAGCTCATACGACATCGGGTGAGCGGCCAACATATTGACTTGACTCTTTCTGCTCAGAGCATCTGCAACTACATTTGCTTTGCCTGGGTGATAATGAATCTCCAGTTCATAATCTTTGATCAACTCTAGCCATCTTTGCTGCCTCATGTTTAGCTTTGACTGAGTGAATATGTACTTGAGGATCTTGTGATCCGTGTAGATATCACACTTCTGCCTATATAAATAATGCTTCTAGGTCTTCAGCGCATAAACCACTGCTGCTAACTCCAGGTCATGAGTAGGATAATTCTTCTCATGAATCTTCAGCTGGTGGGACGAGTATGCCACTACTCTCCCTTCCTACATTAACACACATCTTAGTCCGGTGTACGAGGCATCACAATATACTGAGAATGGCTTGTGAACATCTGGCAGAATCAATACTGGTGTCGTTGTCAACTTCTCCTTCAATGTCTCAAAGGACTTTTGGCATGCTGGGGTCCACTTGAATTCAACCTTCTTTACCAACAAGGCTGTCATTGTCCTGGCAATCTTGGAGAAACCTTCAATGAAACGCCGATAGTAACCGACCATTCCAATGAAACTCTTGATTTCTCGGACATCTTTTGGTGCTTTCCAGTCTAGAATAGCTGCTACCTTCTTCAGATCCACAACCAATCCCTCTTGGTTTATAATGTGACCCAAGAATAGGACTTCGCTGATCCAAAACTCGCACTTGCTAAGATTGGCATATAACTGGCAATGTCGTAACCTCTGCAGTACTTTCCTCAAGTGTTCTTCATGCTCTTGCTCATTCTGGGAATATACAAGGATATCATCAATGAACACCACTACGAACTAGTCGAGGTAGTCCATGAACACACTGTTCATCAAGTACATGAAATAAGCTGGCACATTCGTCAAACCGAATGACATGACCGTGAACTCATATAGCCCATACTTGGTGATAAAGGCTGTCTTCGGTATGTCCGAAGGCCGGATTCTGAGCTGATGGTAACCTGACCTCAGATCTATCTTCGAGAACACACCGGCTCCTCTCAACTGATCGAATAAGTCTTCAACTCTAGGCAGGGGGTACTTATTCTTGATGGTGACTTCATTCAAGGATCTGTAGTCAATGCACATCCTCTTTAATCCATCCTTCTTCTCCACAAATAGCACTGAGGCTGCCCAAGGCGAGGTACTTGGTCTGATGTAGCCTTTCTCTAACAACTCATAAATCTGCTTCTTGAGTTCCACCAATTCTGGTCTAGACAGTCGATAGGCTCTCTTGGAAATAGGGGCGGTTCCAGGTATAAGCTCTATGGCAAATTCAACTTTCCTTTTAGGGGACATACCTGGTAACTCCTCGGGAAACATATCTGGGAATTCTGATACTACATTGATAGCTTCTAATGGTTCAATGTCCTCAATATGGGCGGTGACTTAGTGACAACTTCCTTTCCTTGGTCTAGACAAGACCAACTCCACTAACACTTCTTCTCCCGATAAGGACACTAACTTCGCCGTTCTCTTGTCACAGCTAAGACTAGCTTGATACTTGGTTAGCCAATTCATCCCTAGGATGACATCTATAGTCGCATCCTGGTTACCCATAACTATTAGATCAGCGAGGAACTCTACCCCCCTTATTTGAACTCTTGCACTAGGGCAAAATCTATCCGTTTGGGTTCTTCCACCAAATGAAATAACCCTCATAGGTGGATACATGGGTGCTACTGGTATATTGTGTGATTCTACCCATGATGCAGTCACAAAAGAATGCGTTGCTCTAGTATCAAATAACACATTTGCAGAATGGTACTCAACTAAGAACATACCTAGTGCCACTCCTAGGGTCTCCTGGACTGTGTCAGCTTCCAGGTGGTTCACCTTTCCGTACTGGACACGAGGCTGCCCACAGTTGTTACCTCCTTGCTGTGTTGCATTCTGCCTGACTAGGGCATTGGGAGCTGGCTACCACTGAGCTGCTTTCTTTGGGCAATGATTCGCTCAATGGCCTTGTTCCCCACAGTGGAAACATGCACGACCTCCTCCTTGTGCTGGAGCTGCTTGGTTGTTCTAGTTGGTTACTGGGACAGGAAGGCGAGGTGCCTGGTTGCTCTGACGCTGATACTGATTTCCTCCCTGCTGGTTGTTCTGACGGTACTGCTGCTGCTAAGGAAATTGCCTCTGGTACTGCTACTGCTGGTTCTAGCTCTGATGCTAGTGCTGGTGATCTTGCTTGAATTTCTGAGGTGGGTTGCTTGAATAGCGAGATGACTGCTACTCCCGACCTGAGATCGACCAAGCTTACGTTTCCTGTCCTCCATCTCCCGACACTTTCTTTTAGTCATGATTGCTCTGTCGATCAAATGCTGAAAGGTAGGGAAAGTGTGGTTCATCAGCTAGTAGTGGAAGGGATCAACTAATCCTCTCAGGAAATGGTACCGCCTCTTGGCATCTATATTGACATCTTCTGGCGTATAACGTGACAGCTGCAGATACTTGTCCCTGTGCTCACTGATAGACAGGGGACCTTGCTTCAAGACGAGAAACTCCTCCTTCCTCACTATCATCGGTCCCTCGGGCACATGGTAGCGATGGAACTTATCCCTGAATTCCTCCTAGGTGATGGCTTCAGGGTCAGCATGGGTGGTGAGGTAGGACTCTCACCAAGACTGGGCCACTCCCCTTAGCTATCGGGGACCATACAACACCTTCTCACGATCATTGCACTACGCAGTGTGAAACTGACGCTCCATAGTACACAACTAATCTTCAGTGTCCATGGGATCAACAGAATGGGCAAAGACAGGAGAGTGGCCCCTCATGAACTCTGCTCACTTATCTCCGGGCACTTGTGGCATCTGGACTTGCACCTGAGGCTGAGGTGGGGGTGGCTGCTGCTGTACCTGCTGCATCGCTGCTAAGGTCTAACCAATCGCTTGGACTGCTTGGGTCTGCATCAGGAACGTCTGCTCAATAGTCATTGGGGGTGGCAGTGGCAACTGCTGCTGAGCTGCATCTTCCTGGGGTGCCTGCTGCTCCTGCTGAGCACGCCTTGCACCTCTACGCCTGTTCTCAGACATCTGTAGAAAGCACACACAAATCAGATATGACTCTGCAGTCTTTTAGCATAAGAAAAGATGTATGGAAATCTTCATGGCACTGAACAAATGATCATCTTCACTAACAACCTCTCAGAAAGGAAAGTGGAAATAAAAGGATTACCCAACTAAATAACTGACTTTATTAATAACTACACCAAGTTGCAGGGGATACCCACACCTTGATGACAATCATTACAATGATCCAACTTCATTACATGTTCATCACGACAAGCATTCCAACATATGATAAGCAACCTAACTCTAACTAAGACTGACTAAGACTAAGATACTGAATTAATCATTATTACAGACTCCAACTCTGTCGATCTATGGATCCAAGTCTATCTAGGTCCTGCAGTCTGGGGTACCATACTCGAAGCGACCACGAGGCGGTGAACGGTAAGGGTGCTGAATCCCGACATGGGCGGGAGAACCACCATCCAAATATTGGCGTGCCATGCACTCAGCACGCAATTCCGCAACCTCTGCCCGAACCTTGCCCAACTCATCAAGGGTGTGGTCCAGCTCGGTGTTGAGCACGACGGCCAGGTTGACCATGCTGTTCAGCCTAGGATTGCCTTCACCAACTGGCGAGACAATCACACCTCCAGCACTGCTGGTCGAACGGCGAGGGTAGTACTTTAGGTTAAGGCCGTTAGCTACCCCGCTGAACAACGAGCAATACTGAGAAAGTGCACGTCGTGCTGCATCTTACATGGCTGCCTCGACAATATCCCTCTCAGTAATAGAATAGTGCTCTGAGAAGGCCTCTACACCCGGAGATCATTGTCCGGACGGCGCACCAAGCAAGTAGCCTCCCACTGGTCCGCGTATAACCCATGACGATGCTGGTAGACTACACAACGATACTCGATGGACCAAGTGTGTCGGTCGAAGGCCTGATGCAGCAAGGGGTCCAGACTGTCATGGAAGTGACACCCGTGAGCGGCGTCGCGAGTGATGGGTCTAGCGATCCATCCCTCAGGCTCCTGCTCCTCTGAGAGCTCCGTGCAGTGGCTCGAACTGCCACCAGCGTCGTCATTGTCTCCGTCTCTGTCAGGGTCTCCTCTAGTAGCCGGGATGCCCTGTGGTGGTGCAGGGGGCATCTCTGGCTAAGGTGCAGGGGAAGGCTGCCTCCTAGACTCCACCTCCTGCTGAGGCGAGGGGGAAAAGTCCTGCTGCTCCTGGTCCTGCTCCTGCTCCTGGCGTCGGTGCTCCCGCTCCTCGTGCAGGTGGTGATGCAGTCTCTCCAGGTGACTGGACTGACCTGGCACCATGCGACGCAGTGGACGCTCCGCCAGGCGAGAAGGCAAAAAGGGGATCACTGACTTACGTGTAGTGCATCTAATACGGGCCATCTACAAAAGACATCATAAACACAACAGTGAGAGTAGAACTATAAGACCAGAAAGTAACCAGAAAGAAAAGTGAGACAAAATTTTGTGAGATAAGTAAGTAACATAGAGTTGGTCAAGGTGACCAACTTTTGAAATGACTCTAAAGATCAAGGTAAGGGTAGGGGTCTATAGTCCTTAGAGCGACCATTCTAGTCTAGGTTAGCGGTCCTACAGTCAGTAAGGCTTTGATATCACTTATGTCACACTCGGTTTTGGAAGGCAAAATGAATGCGAACCATGTACATGCCAGGATCAGAAACTCACATACACATCGATTACATAATTGGACATCATCACACATTGCTCAAAGTAAATAGCGGAAAGGTACTTTATTTACATCAAGATGCCCAAGACATCCACAGAGTCTAATACATAGCCATAGTCTTCAACATTCATATGAAAGTGAGGAAATACGTAACGTAGTAGATAAGGCCTACACATACAGCTGACTGGGGGTTTACCACTAAGAAAAACTAGAACTCGTCATAGTCCTGGAACTCCTCAAAGTCCTCCATGCTACCAGCATCTCCTCCTGAGCACTGGATACAGTGGGGACAACCTGGGGTGGGGGTGGTTTGTAAAGAAAGAGTGTGTACACATCAACGTACTTAGCAAATGTCCCGTTTGGCTAAAGTGGACTAGCTGTATGTGGGGTTAAGGTTAAGCAGTTGCTTTTAGTTGGTCAAGCATTTATTACTATTAGTAGAGCCAAGTTTTAGTAATAAACCCATTTATTACCCAAAAGTACTCCCTCCAAGAGGAAATACCAGAGATCAGAATTATAACCAACATTATTAACCATCATCATAAAAGTAATCAAAGTTCTTCTAATCAAAGAGGATCCCAAGGCTGCTCTTAACCGTGAGCTCGGCTGATATACTAGTTTTTAACACTCTACAGAGGTTGTACACTTTACCCACAAGTCATGATCCCTTTCCAGCCTGGGTTGTACAGACCCGATCTTCACTACCGAGGTGAATGGCCAAGGATACACTACGTAGCCTTTACAAAGACTCCCCTGGTGCATAGCTGCTCGTTAGGTTTTGCCAATCATACAAACGCAGTACACCTCCCCAAGGTGGGTGACTAACAAAACCAAATCAAATGAACCTCTGCACCCCCCTTGGCAGAGCGAGCACCACGCCCAGCCCCCATTGACAGCCCTCAGGCAAAGCCAACTACACCCCCAAGTTCATCCAATTAATCAGCTAAGGGCGTCCTATTCCACCCTCATGGTTGCACTGTTTTCCTGGGTGGTCACTCCACGAATAGGTCCTTACGGAGAGGTACTTAGGAAAATGGCCCGAGTCCCCTAGAGTATCACAATATCATCATCAGGATAACATCATCGTATCATACATGTTCACATCATGTTCATTGATTAAGTTGGAGCAATAGCATAAGCTAACCATGATAAACCCAAAAGGTAATCAAGGATAAGTAAATACAGACTAGTCAATCCTTAGGTTAAATAAGGTATTTCGGGACAGTGAATTATAGAGTAAGTAGGACATAATAGGTCAGAGGACAATTGCCTTCATCAGGTTGTTGCTCACGAAGATCGTCAGCAACACACTCAGGAACCACAGAGTGCTCGTTGTCTAAATAAAGCGATCATACATTCAATACATTTGGTAAATGACAATTAAACATCACATCAATCATGTACAAACATGGGAACACATCTCAAAAAGAAGAGTATAAACTCAAAAGGGAGTTTAAATTATAGGGTGAACTAATCTCATTTAGTAGTTGATTATTCTTTAAGTGTTGTCTATCTCCATGGTTACATAATCTAATTTTTATTCATTTTAATGAGACATAAAAGTTACACCAGAGATAAATTCATGTGATACACATTATTAATCTCATAAGATTAAATATTCTTTAGCCACTAAGGTTTTCTTTTTATCTATTTTATTAAGTGAACAATTCAACACATACCCTAACCTATAGTCTAGGTATAAAATATTAGAGTGTACAGACTGTGAATAAATATAATTTATTCGAACAGAGAATGTTCCTATGAACATTTTGCAATTTGAACCACTCAATTTTGAGTTCGTATGAAAACGATATGAAATAAACAAGTTTTGATGTTTGAAATACAAAATTAAGTCCAAATCTGTAATTATTTAAAAGGATAAGGGTCTGTTTGTAATAACTCTGTGGCCTACGCGTAAAGTCTAAGGACGGTGGGTTCAATTCACAGAAAACCAAGGGGGTCTTAAGCAAATAGACCACAGCGAAAGGGTATCCGGGCTTCTCGTCCATCCGATCAGGAACCAATGCTCGAGATTAGAAGCGGGCGCGCGAGATCGGACGCGAGGGCTAACCGGCGGGTCCCACGCATCAACGGCCCGGGCATCCCCGATGCGGGACGCGAGCGTGGGCGCTCTCTAGCGGGCGGGGCCCACGGGTCGATGACTCAGACAATCAGAAGGGGGAAACGGTGGGGGGCCTGACAGGCGGGGTCACGGAGAGGTTGGGCCCGCTAGTCAGCGATGGAGGGCACACACAGGCACGACATCGCAGGCACGTGCTGACGGACGGGGCCCTCTAGGCGGCGACACAAACGGGGGAAAGGGGTAGGCGTTGTGCTGACGCGTGGGACCTAGGGTCCACCGGTCAGCGACCACGCGAGGGGAACGGAGAAGCAAAAAGGGGGGAGACTGACGGGCGAGTCCTCCTTGTTAGGACCGCCGTCTTCCTCGGTCGCGCGCACGGCGTGAGTGCCATGGCTTGAGCCGGCGACTCCACGCGGGTGAAGAAGGCACGGGGCAGTTGCAGTTGGCCGGGGGGTCTCGGTTCGACGGCGCGGTACCGATACCGGTGATGGCCGACGACTAATCGATGGGACAGAGAAAACAGGGGAGAGATAAAAGGAGGTCCGGCGGGGAAATTCACCTTGGGTGGGGCGAGAACGATGGCGAGGCTATGCCTGACGGTAGCGGAGCACGGTCAGGGACGGTGGCCAAGCTCTACCGGCGGCGGATTCGAGCACAGGAGGCCTGGCGATGGGGAAGCTCCAGCGAGCTTGAAGAACGGGTGCGCGCAGCTCGGGTGAGTGTGCAGGGGTGAAATGAGTGAGGCAGGGTTAGGTGGGGGTGTGTGGGGACTGGAAGAGGGGGTCGGGATGACGGTTTGGCGCTAGGAGGCGACATGGGCGCGACAATCTCGGCGTGCATGCGCGCGGTCTGCACAACCGAGCGATTGAAGGAGGGGAGAGGGACTAGCAAGCAGGGCCTGTGGAACAGCGACACAGATGCGCGAGCACACGACGGGCCAAGGCGCCGACAAGGCGACCCCACTGGGCAGAGAGGGAGAAGGCCAGCGAGCTAGTTGGGCGCGACGCCGACAGGATGGGCCCACATGGCGGTGAGAGCGGCGAAGGGGGAAGGCGGACGCGAGATCCGCTGCTGACAGGCGGGGGCCGCCTGTCAGCGCTGGCGGGCGCGGGCGCACGCGCTGCATGGCCGGCTTGGGCTGACCTGGGCCGAATTAGAGTTTTCCTTTTTCCTGGAATTTCTAATTGCTTTTCTATTTTATTTTCATTAGGGTTTCCAATTCGACTTCAAACCAAGTTTCAAATTCAAACTAATTCAAACATGTGCAACAATTCAAAGAATATTTAAGCTCAGCATGATGCAACATTTCATGACTCATAATGTTTTGACAAAAATAAATAATTAATCCCTCACTAATTAAGCTAAATCTACTAAAAAGGAAAAGAGAGAGAGAGAAGCTAGAGAGAGATACAAGAGTAACACCTGAATTTGGTAGATACTTAGAAAGAAATTTTATACCCCAAAAATTCAGGGTGTTACACTATCCCAATCCCACTAGCATCACATTCTACTTCAAAAGTTTTAGTGAAATTAGGAAGAATAAGTACAGATGCTTTAGTCAAACATTTCTTCAATTCTTGAAAAGCATTCTCTTGTGAGTTTCCCCATTTAAAATCAACACCTTTCTTTGTCAATTCTTTTGAAGGAGAAGAATGGTACTGAAATCTCTCACAAATCTTCTATAAAAACCAGTAAGGCCATGAAAACTTCTTACTTGACTTACATTCGTTGGAGTTGGCCAATCCTTGATTGCTTTCACCGTGGATTCATCCACTTCCATTCCTTTTCCCGAAACAACAAAGCCATGAAACACAACATGGTCTATGAAAAAACTACACTTCTCAAGATTAGCAAATAATTTCTCCTTGCTAAGCTCATCTAAGACTTGCCGAATGTGTTTCACATGCTCATCAAAAGATTTGTTGTAAATTAGGATATCATCAAAGTAGACAACAACAAATTTTCCAATGAAAGATCTCAAGACATGGTTCATTAATCTCATGAAAGTACTAGGAGCATTAGTCAAACCAAATGACATCACTAACCATTCATACAACCCAAATTTTGTTTTAAATGTAGTTTTCCATTAATCTCCAGTTTTCATTCTTATTTGATGGTTTCCACTTCTCAAATCAATTTTAGTAAAAATTGTGGAACCACTTAATTCATCAAGCATATCATCTAATCGTGGAATAGGATGGCAGTAGCGAAAGGTTATATTATTTATAGCTCTACAATCAACACACATCCTCCATGATCCATCTTTCTTAGGTACTAAAATCACTGGAACAACACAAGGGCTTAAACTTTCATGAATAAAACCTTTATCAAGAAGTTCTTGAACTTGCCTTTGTATTTCCTTAGTTTCTTTATGATTGGTTCATATGGTGGACGGTTAGGAAGTGCAGCCCCTAGATTGAGATCAATTTGATGCTCAATCCTATGAATTAGAGGTAGTCCAGCTGGTGTTTCTTGTGGAAACACATCTTAATAGTCCTGTAAAAGATCAACCACAACACTAGGAAGAGATGTTATGTCATTTGGAGAAATCAAAACATCTTTGCTCATAAGTACAAAGAGCACTTGATATAGGTTGTTCCTCACTTCTCTTAGCTCAGATTTTGTGGCTAGCATAACTAGATGTTCTCCCTCTTCTTTCTTTTTATCTCTTGAATTTGGCTTGTAGCACTCACTCACCGAATTATGGATGGCACTCAATTTATTTTGCTCTTATCCTCCTCTACTTGCTGCACTAATTTCAATTCTCTTTTGTAAGTGTTCAGCCATGATTTGTTGAGGGGTCATAGGCTTGAGTAAAAACTTTCTCCCTTTCAGATCTAGCATGTACTGATCTGTTGTTCTACAATGCCGATGTTGGGACTTGTTCTCAAATGCTATGAATTAAGAACAAGGCAACATACAAGAAAAATGTTAAATGTTAATGTCCTTTGTCCTTCGAAGCATTATTTCCCTTAGGATATAATGATCTTTGGATGAAGGTTATGAAGGACATACCTTCATAAATTTGACATATGAAATCAGAGGACGAAGGTTATGAAACATAAGACAACATAAATGATTACATAATAAATATTTATTGTCAAATAATCATGAATACATAAAAGTTAAATTAAATTACATTTGTACCTTAAGCTCGATTGAATACGAAGATACAAATGCGATGCGAAAATATGAATAGTACGGGGTACTGTTCACCTATTTATAGGCACAGGGCGCAGCCTATGTGAATTTACATTCATGTCCTCAACAAATGATTACAATCATTACACAGTCTATCATGGGCCGATTGGTCATCTCATCTTTAAGTCGGTGCCTTTTGAAATATACTACGAAACTCCCTGACTGGTAGCTTCAGCATTGTTCTTGTTCTGACCTTTCAAAGGTGCTTCATCTGACAGGACCTTCGGCGATGAAGTAGACCCCCAATAGTAGCCCCTTCACGGTGCCAGATTGTTTTTCGTAACGAGCTCGACCCGTGAAAAAACTTTTATGCTTCGGAATGCCGAAGGTCCGAAAACACCTTCCCTGAGCTCGTTACCGAGAAACGATTTAAATATTCCGAGTGTAAGGTGATCCCTCCATAAAGCGGGTACCCTCGATCTGGTGATTCGTCTCCTCACGTAGTATGGTCCACCGTTCAGTGGGTGTGGGCGGCTGTTCAGCGGGTGCAATCGTCCTGTCGATTTACCTTCCCACCTACAACACTATATATACAGACGGGTAGGTGTGAAGTTACCACAACATTTACTACTATTGTACTGTTGTGCTGCCAAAAAATTCGACCACAGCCGAAACTTATTCACCGTACTCCAAACCAAGGCTTCGTCACAAGAGGGAGCTTCGGCAAAGATAAAAATTATTCAACTTCGCCAAAACGCAAGAAATTCAATCATAAAATGGCTAGGGTCCGTTCAACAGCTAGGGTTACACGCGACGAAGAGGAGGCCGAAGCTGCTGGAACTGCCCCGAACTCCGAAGTAATGAGGCAGTCGGGACTGGTTATGCCAGAGGGTACTGCTGATAAAGGTGCACTTGCTACCGAAGCTGAGAGTCAGATATTGCAGAGAGTGAGGCTGACAAGGAAGATATAGATGATTATTCCGCCGTGCCATCTAAGCCCAGCCACTTGGATTTTGGAAAGTCGAATGTCTCCGAAGCTGATATGTCGATGATGATAAAACTAGGTTACTTCGGGGAAGCCGAGAAGAAGCTGGTTCGCTTTGGCAGGGAAGAGACAACCCTGAAGCTAGAAAACAATGAGGTGGTAGTCTTCAGAAGCTTCTTTAAAGCAGGATTAAGGTTTCCTCTGCATGGGATGATTGCAGACGTTTTGGAAAATTTCGAAGTTTATCTTCATCAGCTAACTCCTAACGCTATCGTTAGACTCAGCGTCTTTATCTGGGCTCTCCAAAGCCAAGGAGCAGAGCCGGTTGCCGAAGCCTTTTGCCGGGTACACGAATTTCACTATCAGACGAAGGCTAGAGAAGATGGACTGCACGAGAACTTCGGCTGCTATAATTTTGCTTATCGCAAAGTCATGAAGACACCGGTGGTTAGCTACCGCACTAAATGGCCGACCGGTTGGAAAACTGAATGGTTTTATGTTAAGATTGATGAGAAAAAGGAGAAGTTAGTTCAGAGCCCGCTAGAGCTAACCTTCGGGTTGACCAGGCCTCAGTGCAATATGACGCCGAGGACAGCATGCCCAGATGCTGTGAGTGATTTTAGAGTTATGTCTAAGCATATTGGTACTAGGGATCTAGTTCAGGAATATTTAGCCAATAAGGTATTCCCAACATTAAGGGAATGGGATATGTCGAAGCTTAAGGGAGAGAAGAAAAAGAATGAACTCGTTCGATTGCCTTATCATTTTAAGTTCAAGAAACACTTCAAAGAACCCTGCCAGGAATGGTTGGATACAATTGAAGTTATGTGCAATGAAATCTTGGGGAATTATACGAAAAAAGAAGATCAACTGATGACAGCAACCTTCGGCACCCGACCGAAACGAAGGCTAAACCGAGTAATGGACGCTTTGAAATTTGAATACCCAGACTATGAAAGGTTAAGCAAAGGTGCCGAAGGGCCAAAACGAAGAAGGGTTGTTAGTGTTGTACAAAGGCAAGCTGCCAGGATGAAAAAAGAGGATGAAAATTTAGCAAAAAAGAAAAAATCTAGTCCTGAGCCAAAGGTAGCTATGTCAAAGAAAAGAAAGGCTCCAGCTTCGAAGCCAAAGGCTGATTTAGAAGAAGCTCCCTCAACGCCTTCTGTCACTGACGCAGAAGAAATTTTAAAGGTAATGACTGAATCTCTACCTAATAAGATAAGTCCGCTGGGACCGGAACTTATGAAGCTTTTACAGAAGAAGAAGAAACCTTTGGTTGCCGAGAAGCCTGCTGAACCAAAAAAGCAAAGAATTATTACTGTCATTGAGGCTATTGAAGAAAGACCGCCACCGGCCTCAGCGCCAAAAACAGCAGCAGCCGAAGCTGCAGCAGCCGAAGCCACAGATTTGGAAACCACACTCGATGACATTGATGAAATGATTTTGAATATGGCTGAGGAAGAAACTGCTGCAGCTGCTGAGGAAACCCCAGCCACAGTGCCTGAAAAAGGGGGAAATGCCTGAAAAAGAGAAGGAGCCTGTCGAAGATACTTTGGAAGAGGAAAATTTCAACTTTCAAAACATAATTGGGCAAGAATTGTCAAAGGCTGAAAAAGAAGAACTGAAGGACTATGCCATATCGTGCGGGTATCAGCCAGGGGCACTGTTCTTCGGCGGTGTTGCCGAAGAGAGTTTAGGATGCCTTCGGGACTGAATTGGGGCGAAGGTTGTCAGCACTTTATCGAAAAGTGTTGGTTTCCCGAAGCTCGAAGCTGATCTCAGCAGATACCGGCGACAGCATATCGCTAGTAGCCTGTTTTATTCTAACTTTAAGGAAAAATTTTCTTACTTTATATTGTTTTGATATGAAGATGCTTTCTAATGAAGATTATTTTGTCAGAGCTTACTGCTAAGCAAGGCCTTGAGGATGCAACAAGAACTCGAGGACATGAAAAACGAAGTTATAATTGAGGGTTTAGAGAAGAAGATTAAAGATCACGAAGCTGCCCTAGAAAAGAAAGACTTCGTGCTTCAAACGATGGAAGGTTCACTGGTAGAAGCTCAAGCTGAGATCGCTAGATTAAACAGTGAACTTCCCCAACAGTCAAAAAACTTTGAGCAAGAAAAGAAAGATTTGAAAACAAAACTCGAAGCCGAGGCTGAAAAAAGTTAAATCTTCAGAAATCACTCAAAGATCTTCAGGAAAAATGCTTAGGCTTCGGCACCCGGTGCATTCAACGGCTGAAACAGGTCTTTAACTCAGTTGGGGCCAGCTCCGAAAAGTTTAAACCTTCAGTTGAAGACCTGCCGGGGACACTTGATCATATTGAAGGTGAAGTTGATGCTCTCGACGAAATTATAGTTGGACATGGTGACTTTTGTGCCCTGTTAGCTTCTCGAGGCACAGCTGTCGCTTTCATGAAGGCTGGCTGTACACATGGAAATATTGTAAACATACCAAACTTCAGCCTGTCACCGGCAGACTTGAACGACATCCCCGGCCTGGCTCGAAGCATTGGAAACAGATTCTTTACTCAAATCTGGGCAAAGGGCGGGCGAGACTTGGCTAGTGACGAAGCTTGAAGTCACCTTAAACTGGTAATAAACTCATACCTTGTGATTACCTTTTTCCTTGAAACTTAAATTTACCTTATAATGCTTTGATATGTACAGGATGACGAAGCCGTGGAGCATTGAGCCGAAGCCTAGCAGACAATCCGAAGCTTAGCAGATGATGATGAAGCTGAAAACCTAGCTGTGAAAAAACTCTAGAAAAACTCTTGTATCATCCTTTATAAAGAATATTATAATTTGAGAATCAGAATCTACTCTGTAAATTTGTCCATACCTTGTAATATATTTTTACCTTTCTGTCAATGTGTGAACTGCTTTGATGTGGATGAAACTTGTATTTTTTGAGCCGAAGGCGAAAAACACCTTCCCTTCTTTTCGTACGCAACAAAGCATTGATCTGCTTCCGAAGCCGTATTCTTGGAGACGAAGCAACTGTCTATCTGTATGATATGATGATGATGATCCTATGTATGCCTAAATGAATGTTTATGAATGCAATGTATGATGTAATGTATCGTGCAAGTGAATGCCCAGTCACACACATACGAAGCTTCATCCATAACCTTCATTCCCTAAGGAATGACTGAAATCTCTTTGCCGCTTATTTTTCGGTTGTACCGCTTATTTTTCGGTGTAAGTTCTGCATCCCCTTAGGAACGTCTTTTGAACTTCTTCGCCTTCTATTTCGGCGGTATTCGTGTTGACTTTTCGCGCTTTGCCTTATATTTTGGCAGTATTCGCGTTGACTTTTCGCGCTTCGCCTTATATTTCGGCGATATTTGGCTCTGCATTCCCTTAGGAACGACTTTTGAGCAGAAAACTTATGCTATGCTCCCTTAGGAACGACTTTTTGTAGCTTCATCGTGCTCTGCATCCCCTTAGGGACGACTTTCGAGCTTCTTGTTGGGGCGAAGGCGAAGACGCTACCCTTCGCTCGATGCCTTCGCCAGTCTCGCTGCACCAACGGAGACAAGACGACTGGCAGACTCCACCCTTCGTCCAATGTGCCGCAGGACGAAGGCTTCTGGCGAGGTTGCCCCATCCCGCGGTGTCGTCTAACACGAAGGCCCACGTGCAATCTGGCCCATTGTAACAGGCCCCGCGTGGCCACTGCGCATTACGAGCCTAATTTGTAAAGGCTTCTCTGTAATTACAGTCTATAACCCTGCTTTATGGGAATATTCTGAGGATAACCTGGGCGCCTGAGGGCACATGCGTACTTAACTCAAGACGCAGGGCACTCAAGCACCTATAAATACCCCCGCACAGTGCCCTTGAGAGGGGAAATTAAGAAAGCAATTGCCCTCTTGAGCTAAAACCTTGTCTGCATTACTTCTACTCCCCCGTTGGATCATCTTGCTCGGGAGAGCAAGTTCCAACATTTGGCGCCCACCGTGGGTGCTACGAAAAACCACCCGCGATGGCACCCAAGAAAGCTAGCTCGAAGGCAGCCCCATCCGTTGACGAAGCTGCGAAAGTAGCGCTGCTGGCTGAGAAAAAGGGCAAGGCCCTTGTCGACACCACCCACCAAGAAGCCTGCGAAGACAATGACGCACTCAGCAAGAGGCAGCGCAATGAACAACCCACACCTGAAGGCAGCCTCCGCACCTGCAACTCCGGAGGACAATAGCAGCATCCCCCAGACTTCGCTCCACCAGAGGGCACGGACGCCACCGAGGACGGCGAAGTCATCGGCGTTTCCGCAGAGGAACAACTACAGCTGCGTGCCTTGCGCATCAAGAACCGCAACCTCTAGAGGCAAAAAGAGATCCTCGAGGCCAAACGCCAACGCGTGTCTGCGCAAGCCAAAGTGCGCCAGATGATACGCGACGAAGAGCAAAAGGCTCAAGAGCTTGAGCAAGAGATCACCCTCATGCAGCGCGAAGGCCAGCTCGGTCTGCAACACGACCCATCCCTCCAACAACACGCGCAGATCAAAGACTTGTTCATCCCTCAGCGCGGACACACCATTCCGCATGCCGCAGCATTCTAAGGTGTCAACTATCTTGACGAGCGGAGTCCCCTGGCACCCCACCTGCAAGTATCACCATGGCCCGCCAACTTTAGGGCAGGGACCTATCCCAAGTACAACGGCAGCACTGACCCAGCACAGTATATCATGAGCTATCAGGTCACCGTTGCATCATCCGGAGGGGACGACGCCACGATGGCCAAGTCATTCATCATCGCCCTCGAAGGCCCGGCCCTCACCTGGTACACCAGGTTGCCCCCGCTGTCCATCGACTCCTGGAGAAGTCTTCGGGACAAATTCCTGCTCAACTTCCAAGGGTACCGCCCAGACACCGACGCCTTGACTGAACTTTCACTCTGCAAGCAGCTGGAACGAGAAACTCTGCAGGAGTACTACCGCAAGTTTCTCACTCTCAAGTCACAACTGCCTTCGGTTGATGACCAAATCGCCATTCACTACGCCATCAGTGGCCTTCAGGCTGGCGTCCTTTACAGCCACTGCATCAGAGATCCGCCCAGGAACCTACAGGAGCTGTATCAGCTATTCGAAAAATACACCAGATCCGAAGAGCTCCACCAGCACAAAGTCAAGTCTCAGAGGAAACCTAAAGACCCTCCACAGTCCAGCCGTACGTGGACGAGGCCTTCGCAGACAGACTCCGGTCGGGATGGCCACAATCAGCAGCATGTACACAACATCGCCAACCAGCACTCCGCTGGCGAGGCCCCTCGCTACCAGGAGTATCCCCCCAGGGCCGCGGAAACGGAACTCGTGGTCGGGCCGGGGACGTGCGCAGCAGCCATGCAGATTTTACTGCTTGTTCCACGGCGAAGACTGCGTGCACCCTACAAGAGACTGCCCAGAGACGAAGGCCACCAGAGACAGGATGGCACGGGCGCAACCAGCCGACAACCCCAGAGTTGTCGCGCACACATATCAACAACCCCCTCAGCCATACAACCACGGCCCCGCTCAGCATCCACCGCACCACGCATACCAACACCACCAGGAGGTACAAATCCTACCTCCCCCACCCCCACCTCCACACCCGCAATAGCAAAACATCCACCACCCCAACCATCCCCAAGCCCCAAAGCAAGAAGACTTCACCGATCAGCCGTATCGCGGAGTCATTCACATGATCACTAGGGGGTCCAACATCGACTTTGACACAAAGCGACAGAAGAAGGACCATTACCGCAGCATCAACCACGTCGCCGTCACCGGTCCAGTCGTGCAGACGAAGTGGTCCCATGTGCCATTGACCTTCGACGCCCGAGACGTCGATCTGCGCAGCGCACCCCACATCGACGCCATGGTTATCAACTGCAGCGTGGCAGGCTGGGACCTGCACAAAGTCTTAGTCGACAATGGCAGCCAGGCGGATATCATTTTCCTCCATGCCTTCGACCGCATGGGCATAAGCCACAGCTTGCTTAAGCCTTCGGACAACCCGCTGTATGGCTTCGGCGGCAAGGGCACCTTTCCTGTCAGCAAAATAGAGCTACCCCTCTCCTTCGGTGTAGCACCCAATGCACGAAGTGAGCAAGTCACGTTCGACATCGTCGACATGGTGTACCCGTATAACGCCATAATGGGTCGGGGCTCCATCAACAAGTTTGAGGCAGCCATTCATAGACTTTATCTGTGCATGAAGATCCCAGGTCCGCAAGGCGCCATCACAGTCTACGACAACCAGTAGGCCGCGCGCAACATAGAAAGAGACTTCGTTCCCGGACAAAGGAACGTACACTGCCTCACAGCCCAGCGCGAGGTCCTCGAGTCTGCTAGCCCAGCCGCCAAAGAACACGACAAAGCACAGCTGCAGAGCAACGACGGGACCAAGACTGTTCCCCTCGACCAGGCAACGCCCAAGAAAACTGTCACCATCAGCGAAGACCTCACTTCGCATGACGAGGAGAGACTCCTCTGCTGCCTATCCAAAAATAAAGACGTCTTCGCCTGGTCCGCCCTCGACCTGGTCGGAGTTAGTCGCTCCATCATCGAGCACAGCTTGGGAATCGACCCTTCGGTGAGGCCGAAGAAACAGCGGCTGCGTAAGATGTCTGATGAGAAGACAGAAGCTGCCAAGGCCGAGGTACATCGCCTGCTTGAGGTCAAATTCATCGAGCCAATCGCCTACCCTACATGGCTCACCAATGTAGTGATGGTGCAGAAGAAGAGCAGCAAATGGCGGATGTGCATCGATTTCACCAGTCTCAACAAGGCCTGCCCCAAGGACAACTTCCCGCTGCCTCGGATCGACAAAATCGTCGATAGTGCGGCCGGGTGCGAAGTCATGTCACTCCTTGATTGCTTCTCCGGCTACCATCAAATATATATGAAGGAGGAAGACAAGGCAAGCGCCAGTTTCATAACACCCATCGGCACGTATTGCTTCATCAGAATGCCGGAGGGACTCAAGAACGCCGGGTCCACATTCTCTCGGCTCACCAAAACGGTGCTCGAGAGCCAAGTCGGCAGAAACATATTTATGTATGTGGACGACATCGTCGTCGCCAGCAGAAGCAAGGAGGACCATCTGGCTGACCTCGCCGAAACGTTTGCGAACATGCGGGACGCACGACTTCGCCTAAACCCCAAAAAGTGCGTCTTCGGCGTTCGCCAGGGGAAAATATTGGGCTACCTGGTGTCGCATCGTGGGCTTGAAGCCAATCCAACCAAAATCCAAGCCATCATCAACATGACGCCACCGCAGTCAGCCAGAGACGTCCAACGACTGACAGGCAGATTGGCCGCCCTCAACAGATTCATCTCCAAATCCGTAGAGCGAAGCCTCCCTTTCCTCAAAACACTCCGTGGCGCAAAAGACTTTGCATGGGGACCAGAGCAGGCGGCGGCCTTCGCTTCATTAAAGCAGTACCTGTCAGAGTTGGCGATTCTTACAAGCCCCGACCCCTCGCTACCCCTGTTGCTCTACATCGTAGCCTCGCCGCATGCGGTCAGCGCAGCACTGGTTCAAGAGCAGAACAGAGAGGGCATGATCAGGCAATGTCCAGTTTATTACGTCTCCGAAGTACTCACGACATCAAAATGCAATATGACGGAACTGGAAAAAATCGCCTACGCAGTTGTTATGGCTTCGCGCAAATTGCGCCATTATTTTGAAGCATTCAGGGTCCGAGTCACCTTAGATAGGGGACTCAGCGAATTGTTTAGAAACCCGGAGGCATCAGTCCGGATTGCCAAATGGGCAGCCGAACTCTCCTGCTACCACATCACATTTGAACCCAGGACAGCCATCAAGTCACAAGTCTAGGCAGACTTCGTCGTCGACTGGACTGGGCCAATGACACAGCCGGACCCGCCCGCAGAGAAGGTGTGGATAATCCATTACGACGGCGCATGGTGCCATGCGGGGGCAGGCGCCGCTGCAGTCATTACTTCACCCACAGGGGTCAAGCACAGATATGCAGCACGCCTCAGCTTTGCTTTGGAGTCTGATAGATGCACCAACAATATAGCAGAATACGAAGCTGTCATTCTCGGCCTTCGCAAGCTAAGGGCACTTGGTGTCACCACCTGTATCATCAGAGCAGACTCCAAGGTAGTCGCCGGCCAAGTCGAGAAAGACTACGCAGCGAAGGACCCCGCGCTTATGCAGTACCTCGTGGCTATCCGCAGTCCCGAAAGACAATTCAAAGGTTTTACCTTGCAGCATGTGGACCGCGCCAAGAACGAAGAGGCCGATGCATTAGCCAAGGCAGCCGCCAGAGGCGAGGCCCTGCCCTCCGACGTATTCTACCATGTCATCGACACGCCAGCCGTCCGCAGGCCAGAGGGGCTCCAAATAACCAATGAAAGCGAGGGCCACCGCATAGTCAACCTCATCATGACCGAATATTGGTGGGCACCAATAACCCTATTCCTGCAGGGGTACTATCATCCAACCGATGTCAATGAGGCCAAGCGCCTCAAACATCGAAGCTGGGACTTCACACTAATCGAAGGTCAGCTTTACAAGAAGGGGGTCAGTCAACCCATGCTAAAATGTGTCACCGAGACCGAAGGCGTCCAAATCCTGCGCGAAGTCCACAGCAGGACTTGCGGCTCTCACGCAGGGCCTAGGGCCCTAGCCGCAAAGGTGATCCGTCAAGGTTTCTACTGGCTCGCCATGATCTGCGCCGCAAATCGGGTCACAAGGTCCTGCGAAGCCTGCCAGAAGTTTTCTCCACGCTCGGGAAGCCCTTCGCAGCTCACAAAGCTAATCGCCCACACGTGGCCTCTTCAGCACTGGGGCCTGGACATTATCGGGCCCCTACCCACGGCCTAGGGGAACCTCAAGTTCACCTTCGTCGCCGTTGAGTATTTTACCAAGTGGATCGAGGCGAGGGCTGTATCCACGATAACATCGAAGACTGCCCAGAAATTCTTTTGGCAAAACATTGTTTGCCGCTTCGAAGTCCCGTCTGAGCTCACAGTTGACAATGGCAAGCAATTTGATAGCCAAGATTTCAAGGATTTCTGCTTCTCTATTGGCACCAAGCTTGCCTTCGCCTCAGTGTACCACCCGCAATCCAACGGAGTCGTGGAACACGCCAATGGTAAAATTTTCACAACCATCAAGAAAATGCTCCTCGACGACAAGAAAGGCAAGTG
Source organism: Zea luxurians (assembly GCA_029449295.1). Lineage (NCBI taxonomy): Eukaryota > Viridiplantae > Streptophyta > Magnoliopsida > Poales > Poaceae > Zea > Zea luxurians. The sequence continues at coordinate 80,965,416 of JAOPSE010000011.1, forward strand.
GGCCGACCTGTTACCCGAAGCGGTCTGGGCGCTGAACACGACTGAGTGCAGGGTGACTGGGTTCACCCCTTTCTGCCTTCTATATGGATCGGAGGCCATGACCCCGCAAGAAATAAAACACGGGTCACCACGGACAGTCACGTCAGCCGTCCCCGACGTAGACGAGCCTACTTCGAAGGACCTTATCGACGGAGACCGCGTCTTCGCCCTACAGGCTCTAAACAAATACCAAGCTCAAACAAAAGCATGGCGCGACCACACAGTCATCCTGAGGGAATTCAGCGAAGGAGACCTCGTACTTGTCCGCACAACCCGGACAGAGTCACGGGGAAAGCTGGAACCAAAGTGGGAAGGACCATTTATCGTCAAGACAAAGTCGTCTCCCAGCGCGTACAGATTAACAACACAATCTGGCGAAGATCTGGAACATTCCTGGAACATAGACAACCTTCGCAAATTTTTTGTTTGACTACTTAGGGTCAACTCACCCTTGTAATTCCCCAAACAGTTTTATTCCGGCCCGCACTCTTTTCCTCCCAGGGGGTGAGGTTTTTAATGAGGCGGAGCCGTGTAATATATTAGCAAAAATCCCCCGCAAAAAATCACGTCGAAAACAGACCGCATTGACGGTCTTCGGCATTCGACCACAACGAAGTCACCGCGAGGGGCAGCGCTAGCTAACCTCGCGTGCGACACTCCGCAAAAGTCGCCTAAGGGTGCAGCCGGACTAGCACAACAAGTGCGCAAAATCGAAGTCTTCTTCGAAAGACTATCCGTGCAAAAGTCGCCCAAGGGTGCAGCCGGACTAGCACAACAAGTGCGCAAAATCGAAGTCTTCTCCGAAAGACTATCCGTGCAAAAGTCGCCCAAGGGTGCAGCCGGACTAGCACAACAAGTGCGCAAAATCGAAGTTTTCCTCAAAAGACTATCCGTGCAAAAGTCGTCTAAGGGTGTAGCCGGACTAGCACAACAAGTGCGCAAAATTGAAGTCTTCCTAAAAAGACTATCCGGGCAAAGACCGACTATAGGTGCAGCCGGACCGACATCATAAACGCGCTAGATCAAGTGCACAAGTCCCCCACGGACACGGCCGGATCAGCGAAGGCACACAACATCATCATCCAAATTATAGTTACATACGTACAGCGAGGGCATCACACCTTACATTGGTTCAACCTTTGGAATGATACCCATCTCCCTATAGTTAAACAACATTATCCTCAACTCCTCACCCTCAAAAAGACTTCGCAACTCCCCCTCACCTACACTCGCCCCAACCGGCGAGGACAACAATTCCCGCTTGCCAGCCCTGTCCACACGAAGACGAGCACCCTCCACCTCACTCACTCTACGCTTCGCCACCGCCCTTCGCCGCCTACGCCCAGCACTCGGACCAGGAAAAACTTCAGCATCCGTCACACACGGAGAAGCCTCTGCTGCAGCCACATCCAAGGCCGCAAAGTAATCCAAGTCCTCACCCGAAGACTCTTCCGTCCACACAACCGAACTCCCAGAATCATCAAACTCAAAAAACTTAGACACAGACTCATCTTATTCATTTCCAGCAACCACGGTCGAAGCCGCCACAAAATTAGTAGTAGCGGTTGCGTGCGCAGGCCCAAAATCCTGAACCGGCGCAGCAACCAAGGTTCAGTAACATAGACAAAATTCACTAACTCCCCCACACCCACTAAGCCACCTGCGAAGGCCCAGCCACCGCCACGGGATCCTCTACCGCTAGCTCCGCCTTCGGGGGATCTTCTGCCATCGGTGCAGGGGCTGGCAACGAGCCTTCACCAGACTCAGTAGACGCAGGTGCAGCGAAGGAGCCTTCACCGGTTTCCGGGGGCAGTGCCGGGTCGACCTCAGCCCCGGGCAGCACCGGGTTGACCTTCGCCTCGGGTCACGCGCCATTCAGATGCCCAAAGTCTTCAACATCCTCAGCACGCGCCATCTACAGCAACAGCACACTCATTCAGCAAACCCACGCATACCCACATTCAACAACGCGAAACAAAAGACAAACTTTACCTGCTCCCTCGCCCGGTCAGACCGCTCCCTAACCGCCTCTCGACCATAAGGACCCACATCCGATCGAAGAGTGCCCCCGCGGAGTCCTTCACCATAGGGTCTTCGACCTTAAAAATTTCGCGCTCAAAGTTTTCATCTGACTGATCGAAGACCTCATAGTGTTTGCACCCCTCGCGTGACAGCGCGTTCATGGCCCCCTAGCATGTGACGAGGGAGGCGTAGGACATGAAGCCCTGCACAATAGTCGGGAGCACCTATAGCTCCTCTTGCAACAATTCAAGGAAACAGAGGCTGGCCTCATGGTCGGGCACATCGAAATCTGCAGTCCGCGCACCCAGATTGCGGTATGCCTCCACGAGCTGCGCATGCGTCCGCACGACTTCTGAGCGCACCGAGGTCTCCGCCTTGTCCACGCGGCTCTGCAGGGCATTGAACCTCGCCTCCCATTCCTCGGCGCGTTGGCTGGCGAGGCTACCCTTTGCCAGCGCCGCCTTAGCCTCCGCTTGCGCAGCCTGCGCTTTGGCGATGGCCTGGCTAGCCTCCCTCCTCTCCTCCGCCAGCCGGCGTCGGAGGTCAGTCTTCTCAACCTCCAGGGCGGTCACCTTCTCCTCCAGCCTGCGGTTCTTGCTCTCCGCGGCCGACTTATCCCGGACAGCATCCGCGTGCTGCGCCCGAAGATTCTCGACTTCAGCCGCGACGTCCACAGTCAGGACGCCCGACGCAACACGATCGGCGAAGTCAGCCACCTGGCAAAAACACAAGTCAAACCCTCATGAGACAAACGCATGAACCAAAACACAGCAAACATCAAAGTCTAGCGCAACTTACTTGCTTCAGCTACTACGTCAGCTGCTGCGACAACTGCTGAGACACTTCCCTAAGTCGCTGGGACATGGTGCCCGCCACGTCCCTAGCGGTAGCGGCCGTCAGAATCTCGCCGCTCGTGCAAAAGGCGGCCCACGGGTCCTGCGTGGCCCCCTTCGCCTTTACCACCGCCGATGGCGAGGTGGCTGCCACCGAAGGCGGGACAACAACCAACTGTCCCTCGCCCGACCCTGCAACACGTCTCCAGTCAAAAAAAAACTTACCGCCTAGATAATCCTCGACACTGATATTTGTGCCGAAGTCAGCAACACGCTTCGCTCGCGACGGTCTGCCCGGGAGAGGCTTGGTTCCACCAGCGGCTGCAGCCTTCTCGCCTGTCGACTCTTTGCTGCCCCCGGGCGCAGCTGTTTTCACAGCCGGCACCAGCTTGCCACTGCCGGAGGCCGCAGCCTTCGCGCTTCCTCGCGCCCTCTTCGCCTCGCGCACGGGGTCGACCATCCTGACGACCGGCCAGCACTTCTGCGCAACATCTTGACGGTCCTTGTTCATCACTACCGACACAACAGCAGCAATATTCCGTCCATAAGGAAACACTCTCAAGTCACGAGCCATGCGAGACGTAAAGAAGTCTTTGCCAGCCGCGTGGGGGATAGGAATGTTCTTGGGCCATCGACCCCCGGTAACCTCCAGCATCCGCGCCGAAGACTCCCGGAGCTCGGGCGAAGACATCCTTCCCCCAAGGGCCACGCATGTCCCCATCAACTCCATAGCAAAACTATCGGAGACCCCCAGTTCCCCCACCGTAGTACCTAGCTTCCTTTTCTTAGTGGCTGGGGTGGCCTCCGGCGCGGGGTCTTCTTCAGCCACAGCCGCTGGTCTTTTCCCGCGGCGGTAGACAACGTCTTCCCCGGGATAACTGCCATACGGTAAACGATTCAACTCGAAGACCCTATTCAGGCGGTCGTTGGATCCGCGTATATCCCAGCTCCGCAAGGCCTCCGTCTTCGGCATGTAGCGCCCCACAATTCGCACCGCCCCATCCTCCGCTTCACGCACAACCTCGGCAAGATCCCGCCCTTACACATCCAAAGCAAAAAGCGGACTTCGTACTTTCCGCCCACCCAGGGAGGGCATCTCGCGAGGGCATACTTCGCCCAACGCCCATCCATGTACCAAGGGCCACACCCCATACCCTATAAACTCCTCAACTAGATCACGCCCACTACTCGTATGGGCAGCGATCCGAAGGGCCCTTTCATAGCTCATCATCCTCCGCTACTTCAAATGGCTGGTACGCCACATAATAATGAGAGCACATAATGGCTGCGGGGAGCCCTGGGCGGCCTTCGACTTCGGCCTCTGAAACATAGAACCAGTAATTCCACCAGTTGCCCCACTTATTTCGGGCACAGGGGACCAGCTCCACGACTTCCATCAAAGTCTTCCCGGACTTCGGCGTGAAAGTGCCCGATCCGAATTGCGCAATCTTATGTCCAATTTTTCTCTTCTGCCAGTGCAGATAGTATTGCTTGGCGAAGACTTCCACCAAAGGCTGATCGCCATACGATGTCGTTGCCCAGACGTACTTCGCCAACGCCACCACGATGTTCGGTGTTAGCTGGTAAACCTGGACTTCGAACTTCTGCAGAACCTCCGACACAAAATGATGTGCAGGCAGACGAAGGCCGACGATGAAAAATGCCTCAAAAACGACCAATTCGCCCTCGGGCTCGAGAACCTCCTCTGCCCCCGGGACACGCCCAACCCCACCGCCAAAATACCCCAACTGTTGCATATCTTGCACGCGGACCGATGACATCCGCGAAACACCAAATCCCACTGTATCACCCGGCCGTAACTCTGCCGCCACCACAGTGCCCGAGGTATCTTCGGACGACGCCTCGGCCGTCGGCGTGGTCGTAGCAGACGAGGAGGAAGACGGCATGGCTACATACCGTCGACGGCGTCGTGCGGTCTGCTTCACGCGGGCCAGATCTCCGACGAACAGGAGCAAGGAGGGCACATGAGAAAGCGAGCAGTTTGAAAAGGAGGTTAGGGTTTTCACGGCGCGCGGAAAGGTAAATTTCAACCTGCGCCGCCCCCACCCCCTTTTATACACAGGACGCGACGCTTGGGGAAACCCGCAATCCAACAGTACGACGTCAATCAACGGTCATGTCAAAAACCCCCGTGGAACCATTTCGAGCGAGGGCAGCGTCTCCACCATCTAGCGACGCCTTCGGCACCAGATGACTTAGTCGAACTGGTCCCTCGGAGGGCAAATGTTGGGGCGAAGGCGAAGACGCTACCCTTCGCTCGATGCCTTCGCCAGTCTCGCTACACCAACGGAGACAAGACGACTGGCAGACTCCACCCTTCGTCCAATGCGCCGCAGGACGAAGGCTTCTGGCGAGGTCGCCCCATCCCGCGGTGTCGTCCAACACAAAGGCCCACGTGCAATCTGGCCCATTGTAACAGGCCCCGCGTGGCCGCTGCGCATTACAGGCCTAATTTGTAAAGGCTTCTCTGTAATTACAGTCTGTAACCCTGCTTTATGGGAATATTCCGGGGATAACCTGGGCGCCTGAGGGCACATGCGTACTTAACTCAAGACGCTGGGCACTCAAGCACCTATAAATACCCCCGCATAGTGCCCTTGAGAGGGGAGATTAAGAAAGCAATTGCCCTCTTGAGCTAAAACCTTGTCTGCATTACTTCTACTCCTCCGTTGGATCATCTTGCTCGGGAGAGCAAGTTCCAACACTTCTCCCTGTGTTTTTTCTCTCTGCACTCGATGGTGCATGCTCAGATTTTACATTTACATATCTTGGGGGATTTTGCCCTCGTAGGGCTGAATTAAAAAGGAGAAATTACAAACTATGGCCCCATTAAAAACCTTTCTCCCCCTTCAGAAAGGAAAAGGGTGCCATAGGAAAAATGAAAACGATTACATCAATTTATACATAATATCGCTGAAGCTCATCCACATTCCAGGATCTAGGAATGTCGTTGCCGTCCATGTCCTTTAACCTGTAAAAACCATATCTTGACGAAGATACTACCAGAAAGGGTCCTTCCCACTTCAGCTGAAGCTTGTCTACTGTGTCAGGGTTGGGTACTCTCCGAAGTACCAAATGTCCTGGCTTAATGTCTTTCAATCGAACTTTTCTATCGCACCATTTTATTGTTTCGGCTTGATATTTGTTGATATTTTCCACAGCCTGAAGTCTGGTCCCTTCTATAGTATCTTTTGTCACAGAATAATTAGCTTTGTCTTCGGCCGAAGCTACTGTTCTTATTGACCCCGCTTTAGCCTCTTCGGGGGTTATGTCTTCATCACCGAATAATAACTTAAATGGTGTGAAACCTGTTGATCTTGACATAGTTGTATTGTGGCTCCACACCACTTTAACCAACTCATCTGGCCACTTTTCTCTAGGCTGATTGAATATTAACTTCATTATTCCTGTCATTTATAATACCATTTGCCCTTACAACTAGTCCGTTTGATTCTGGGTGCCTGACTGATGCAAAATGAATTTTTGTACCGATCTGATCGCAGAAATCTTTGAAAGTTTTAGCATCAAACTGCGTTCTATTGTCCACAGTTATGGCCTTCGGTACACCAAAGCGGCAAACTATATTCTGCCAGAAGAATTTTTGGACTGTAGCCGAAGTTATTGTAGCCAAAGGCTTCGCTTTGATCCATTTAGAAAAATATTCTATCGCCACCACAACATATCTCAAGTTGCCCTGTGCTGGTGGAAGTGGACCTAGCAGATCCAGGCCCCATATTTGCAACGGCTAGGTTGGTTGTATTAGCTGAGTCAAAGACGAAGGTTGCTTCTGATTTCTTGCACATTTTTGGCAATTTTCACATTTTTGAACCAGATCTGCTGCGTCCAAAGCTGCCTTCGGCCAATAGAACCCTTGTCGGAAAACCTTTCCCAGAAGAGGTCTGGGCCCAATATGAGATCCACACAATCCTACATGTATCTCCTTCATCAGTTCTATACCTTCAGTTCTGGATAATCACTTGAGAAGTGGGGAACAAACTCCATGTTTATATAATTCCCCTTCTATTATGACATATGGTCTTGTTCTTGCTTCCATTCTTTTGTTATAGACCTCATCATCCGAGAGATGATTACCTTGGAGGAAAGATATAATCTCAGTCCTCCAATCTTCACTATGGACAGGAGATATTGTGAGTACTGCTCTTTCGAGGAGTTCTACCGAAGGTGCTCTTATTGTCTCGAAAAACACTTCCGAAGGTAGAGGGAGCCCCTGTGCTGCTGACTTGGCCAGCAGACCAGCATGTTGATTTTCCCCTCTTGGAATATTCTTAACAGAAAATCCTTCGAAAGAAGCTTCAAGCCTTCGAACTGTGTCCAGGTATCTCTCAAGCTTCGGATCTCTTGCCTTGCAACTCTTGTCAACATGTCTAGAAATAACTTGAGAGTCGGTTTTGAGGACTGTCCTTCTTATTCCCATTGCCTTTAGCTTTCGAAGTCCCAAAAGTAATGCTTCGTATTCAGCAATATTATTTGTACAACTGAAATCAAGCCTTGTCGCATAGCATGTTCTGACTTTGGAAGGTGCAACTAAGATAGCAGCCGCACCTACACCAAAGGTTCCCCAGGAACCATCGCAGAACACTGTCCAGGCTTCGGCATCTTTATTTGCTTCTTCTTCTTGAGCCCCTAGCGTCCAATCAGCAATGAAGTCTGCTAACGCTTGGGACTGAATTGAGGATCTATGAACATAGTCAATAGTGAATTTGTTAAGCTCCGTGGCCCACTTTCCAATCCTTCCAGTAGCTTCTCTGTTCCTCATAACATCCTTTAGAGGCTGTGATGAAGGAACAATTATGTGATATGCCTGAAAATAGTGACGAAGTTTTCTGGAGGCCATTAACACAGCATACAACACCTTCTCCAATTCTGTATAGTTTTTCTTTAATAAACTTAGAACTTCGGAGACAAAGTATACTGGGGCTTGCTTTTTAGTTTGTCCTTCAAGCTTCTCCTGAACAAGCGCCGCACTCACTGTAGAGTACAAAGCTGCCACATACAATAGTAATGGTGCCCCTGGCGCTGGTGGAGTTAATGTTGTTAGATCAATCAAGTATTGCTTCAGCTCTTCGAAGGCCTTCTATTGAGCTGGGCCCCATTGAAAGACTTCGGCTGACTTTAGTATTTCAAAGAATGGCAAATTTCTTTTTGCTGATCTAGATATGAATATATTTAATGATGTCAGTCTTCCTGTCAGCCGTTGGGCCCCCCTTCTTTGTGCTTGGTGGTTCCATCCGATGGATAGCTTCGATCTTGCTTGGGTTAGCTTCAATCCCCTTCATTGAAACTAGACAGCCAAGGAACTTACCCTTCTTCACTCCAAAGACACATTTTTCTGGATTTAATGTCAGACCAGCTTGCCTGAAATTAGCAAATGTTTCTTGCAGATCAGTAATGTGTTTTTCTTGCTTTGTGCTTTTTACTATGATGTCATCAACGTATGTTATCATATTTCTGCCTATCTGAGAATGAAGGACCTTGGCTGTCATTCTGCTGAAGCTTCCTCCAGCATTCTTGAGCCCCTCAGGCATCCGAAGATAGCAATAGGTGCCACTGGGAGTTATGAAGCTAGTCTTCAGCTCATCCTCCTTCTTCATCCATATTTGATGATATCCTGAGTAGCAATCCAGAAGACTCATAAGCTCTGAAGAAGCTGCTGCATCTACAAGAGAGTCTATTCTTGGTAATGGAAATTCGTCCTTTGGATAGGCCTTGTTAAGATCTGTGAAGTCAATACACATTCTCCAATTGCCGTTGGACTTCTTCACCATGACAGTATTGGCTAGCCACTCTAGATATTTTACTTCTCTGATAACCCCAGCACTGAGAAGCCTTTTTACTTCATTTTGAGCACCTTCGGCTTTATCATCAGACATTTTCCGAAGCCTTTGCTTTCTTGGCCTGAAGGATGGGTCGACATTGAGTGAATGTTCAATGACGTCTCTGTTGACACCACAAAGATCATTGGCTGACCAAGCAAAAACATCTTTGTTGTTGAATAGAAACCTTATCAAAGTTTTCTCCTGCTCTTCAGATAGTTGAGACCCCAGCAGTACCTTCTGCTCTACTATGTCTTCACATAGAAGCATGGGTTTCGGCTAATCAGCCGAAGCAGCCTTCTCTCTTCTATACTTGTACTGTTCACAAGCTTCGACTTCATCTATATTGTGGATTGCTTTTGAATCTGTCCAATTTCCTTCGGCCTTTCTGGTAGCCTCTTGACTTCCATGAATAGCAATGGGCCCTTGTTCCGAAGGTATCTTCATGCATAGATATGCTGGGTGAAGTATTGCTTCGAAAGCATTGAGTGTCCCACGACCAATGATTGCATTGTAGGGGTATTCCATGTCAACAATGTCAAAGACAACATGTTCAGTCCTTGTATTGTGAACAAAGCCGAAGGTAACTGGCATTGTGATTTTACTAAGTGATACGATCTGCCTTCCTCCGAAGCCACATAGGGGATGTGTAGCATCGTGAATCTTATCTTCTGGCTCTTGCATTTGTCTGAAGGCCTTAGCAAATATAATATCCGCAGCACTGCCTGTATCAACCAGAACATTGTGGACCAGAAAACCCTTGATGACACAAGATATGACCATAGCATCATTGTGAGGATAATCCTTGAGCTGAAGGTCCTCCTGGGTGAAGATGATTGGGATGTGAGACCATTTTGACATGATGAAGGGTCCCTGTACCCCAACATGTTGCACCCTTCTCTGTGCTTCCTTCTTCTGCTTCTTGCTAGCCGACTCTGAACTTGAGCCGCCTGTTATCGGGAGCACAAGCTTCGTAGCCGAAGGTGCTTCATCTTGGTTGTTGAACGAAGCCATCAGCTCAACAGTGTAAGTGAGTTCACCGGAGGTGGGCGCCAATGTTGGGGACTTGTTCTCAAATGCTATGAATTAAGAACAAGGCAACATACAAGAAAAATGTTAAATGTTAATGTCCTTCGTCCTTCGAAGCATTATTTCCCTTAGGATATAATGATCTTCAGATGAAGGATATGAAGGACATACCTTCATAAATTTGACATATGAAATCAGAGGACGAAGGTTATCAAACATAAGACAACATAAATGATTACATAATAAATATTTATTGTCAAATAATCATGAATACATAAAAGTTAAATTAAATTACATTTGTACCTTGAGCTTGATTGAATACGAAGATACAAATGCGATGCGAAAACGTGAACAGTACGGGGGTACTGTTCACCTATTTATAGGCATAGGGCGCAGCCTTTGTGAATTTACATTCATGTCCTCTACAAATGATTACAATCACTACACAGTCTATCATGGGCCGATTGGTCATCTCATCTTTAAGTTAGTGCCTTTTGAAATATACTACGAAGCTCCCTGACTGGTAGCTTCGGCATTGTTCTTGTTCTGACCTTCCGAAGATGCTTCATCTGACAGGACCTTTGGTGACAAAGCAGACCCCCAACAGCCGAGAGTAATAGTCATATTGCCATGGTCTTCCCAGCAGCAAGTGACACACAAACATGTGTGCAACATCGCACTGCACGGTTTCAACATAGTCTCCAATCTTGAATGGAACTTTCACCTTATAACCAATCTTGATATCTCCCAATTCATTCAACCATTGGTCATGATATGGATAAGGGTGTTGCTACAACTTCAGACCAAGCTTTTCAACCATCTCACAACTTACAAGATTATGGCTGCTTCCTCCATCAATGATCACCTTCACTACTTTGTCTTGCACTTTTGCTCTCGTTTGAAAAAGATTATGTCGTTGTCCAATTTTAGCTTCTTTCATTTGAACACTCAAGATTTGTGTAACCACAAGAGCAGTACCATGCTCAAATTCACATCCAGTATGTTCCTCATCTTCATGAGTGTCATCTACATTTCCTGCTTCAGCTTCCTCTTCACTAGCTGATGTATATTCTCCATCATCATTTACAAGGACCACACGATTATTTGGACACTCCTTAATGACATGACCACGACCTTCACACTTGAAGCACTAAATACTACTACTCTTGGCTGTTGAACCCACTGATGTAGAAGTGGATGCTGCTAGTTTAGAACCCATGCTTGGAGCAACAGCATTCTTTCCACTAGAATTGCCTTGAATATTGGATCGCAAGCCTCCAGTTTGAACCTTTTGACACCGAGGGTGCAACAGTAAACCTTGAGATTGATTTGCTTTCTCCAGTCATAGTTCATGCACCATATGACAAGGGCTTGCTGCTCTTAGCATCTTGCTACTACTGGCGTTTAGCTTTGGTGGCTTGATGTAGCAAATCAATAAGACATTGGTATGACTGAAACTCAACAATGTGCTAAATGATGCGATGTAACCTAGCCATGAAACATGCAATAGTTTACTCTTTATCTTCATACACATTGGCTCTAATCATGGCCTTCTCCATCTCCTTATAATACTCCTCAACAGAGAAACTTTCTTGCCTCAAATTCTGCAATTTATTAAAAAGATCACGCCAATAGTGCTTCGGCACAAAACAAATTCTCATTTCTCGCTTTATCTCTTGCCAGCAATAGGATCCTCTCCATCTTCTTCACGATCATGAAGAAGTTTCTCCCACCGAATCAGAGCATATCCTTCAAACTCAAGAGATGTCATTGCAAGTTTTTTCTCCTCTAAATAATTATCTAGGCAGAAGATTTTTTCCACCTTCAACTCCCATATGAAATAATCTTCAGGATCAGATCTTCCATCAAATTTTGGCATGATAAACTTTAGTTTCTCAAATCTCTCTTCTTGGTTGACTCTTCTATGATGACGACGACTATAGCGATGTTGGGACTGATCCTCACCATCCCCAAATTCAGATTCTTCATTGTCATCATTTCTTTGATTCCGCCCTATTCCTCTACCACGTGCAGCACCTTGATTCCTTGTCCCATGTTCACTTGCTCTTCTAGAAGAATTTCCTTCACCTTCTTCCCCATGGGGTCAGCATGACCTCTGATTTCATCCATAAGTGTATGAAGATCTTGTGCCAACCGATCTTGGTTGTCTTCTATGCTTTGTTTGAGCTCATTGAATTGTATCATGGTGACACAATCTTCAATCTCAACGTTGGAACCCATCTTCCTACGAAATTAGTGGCGACAAGGCAACAAATATATATGATATATGAAGCTATATATGGAATCTCACAACCTCACCACTCTTACCAACGAAAGCTTTTATGAGGTCCCTGCGGGTTGCAATAAAAAATGTGTAGTGGTAACCAGAAAGCGATGGTTAAGAGAATACAAGACTAGAGTACCGATTATGATGGCTTATATGTGGAGCTTGGTGGGGAATACAAGGAATGCAATCTAAATCCTAGTTGTTGTAAAGTTAAATAACAATCCAACTAGAAGTTCACTGCCTAGTGCTGATCATAAGATACGAGTGGTGTAATTAGATCAAACACATGCACAAAGAAATTTCAGATTTGATGTAAACAAGGAGTATGATTGGAATGCAAGTGTTGCGATCAGACCGAACCAAAATTTTGCACCAAACGACAATAGAAAACTAGTTGAACAACTTGAAACTTTTAGCACTTGTGCACATAAACAAACTACCTTTCTCAACACTTTTTTGGTACTTTTCTTTCTTCTCCCTTTTTTGATCATTTTTATAGAACTAAACACAGAGATTAGATATGATATTGCACACTTTATAATAACTAACAAACAACTCAACCAGTAGCTATAGCTTAGATAAGATCAAAGTTAACATGAAGGAAATGATAAGGGTTTTTAGATTTTCCTTTTTATGGATATTTTCATATATATATATATAAGAGAGGCTCAAAGGAAACATAAAGAAGAGAGTGACCAGCAACTAAACGAAGACTCTAAGGACTAAAACTTAACAAAACTCACTAGAACAACAAATTGAAACAAAGGGCTATGGTAAAATATTTTATGGCTTTTTGGTGGATATGACAAACACAAAATAGATGTAGCTAAGGGTAAAGAATCCTACCGTGGCAACTAAGGCTTTGATGCAAAATGATGCGTCATGATGTTCCGATCTTCATGACATAGGATCAATCTTCAGATAACTAGCTTTGAAGAAGCCAAGATAACTTGCTGCAACTAGCGATAACTAGTGCAACCTGACAAATAAAACTCGAAGCCAACCACCGTCTTTAACTGGCAACCTGAATCGAGTATTCACCTAACCACACTCTCAAAGAACCAACCAACACAACCTAGAATCAATCGAGGAGACCTCGAAAGGAGTAGGAGCACCAATTGGGAGAGGATGAAGCTGCCACTTCTACAATCCCGCTAAGGAAATCACAAGAGGAAATGGGTAGAGATCACTCTTAAGATTTGTTAGCACACAGCTGAATAAAAGGAGTTATGTATTTAGATTATCAAAAAGGTGTTCGATTAGAGAGAGCCTAGGTGTATTTATACTAGCAACAACCCTTCTAGATAGGTGGAAACCCAAAATGAAGAAGCTAAGGCAGACTATGTGAATGGGTCTCCTCGAGATGACTTCGGTTCCTGCATGGCTGTTGGTCTTCTGCGTAGTATTCAGTGTTTTGGAAATAACTCCACCTAGGAAAGTTCAAATGACGTGCCGTTTGTTGAGTTTGAAAGTTAACTTGATAAGCTTTCACACCATGTGTAGTATGCACCATGAAACCTTCCAGATTGGTACAGTTTTGCATGGGAAGTTGGACCAACGTTCTAGTCACGATAGACTATGGACCTTCAAAGTAGCCTTCACAAATCTAACTATATCTCGAGATTAGAGTATCCTACATATATGAGACTACTTGCATTTGAAACTAGACTTGATAGGCTTTCCAAAATGTCCTCATGTATCTTCATAGCTACTAGGAATCAAAAGTTATAATCATTTCTTGAACTGGTCCGTTCTAGCACCGAACTGGTCCATTTGTATTCCTCCATAGCATCCTCCTTGTTATTTAGTGAGTAAATGAGACTAAAATGGAGGGACTAATTTTTAGTCTTTCAAACCAAACGGGGCATATCTCTTAAGTTATATGAACAATCATTTGAACTTTAGCTAGAACAATGACAGTTTTGGCCTATAAATCACAAGTGCTAGAATGCTAACTTCAACTTCCATTTTATTAATAACTACTTATGAGATCTTTTTTGGCACATACCCCTTAGCTCAAGTTTTGATCTGTTGGGGGCCTTCTTCTCCGCCGAAGGTCCTCTGAGCAGAAACACCTTTGGCAAGACGATATGCCAAAGCTATTATCAAGGAAGCTTCGACACAGTGACACGCTTGAGACGAAGGGCATCACCGACTTAAAGAGGAAAAGATCGCCTAGTCCCTGATATTTTGTGTCATGAATGATTAGTTGTCAAGGACACAAATGTAATTTTGTCCGGGCTGTGTTCTGTGCCTATAAATAGGTGAATAATACCCCCGTACTGTTCACGCTGACTTGTAATCGCTCGCACGCCACTCTTGGATTTATTGTTTTCTACCAAGCCAAAGGTACAAATGTAATTTGATATCATTAATATTTGTTCATGATTATTTAATGGGAATAATGATGATCTAATGATTTAAAATAATTATTCATGCTCTTCCTATGCCCCATATGCACTTATTTCCATTCTTACATATCGAAATGATGAAGGTATGTCCTTCATAACCTTCGTCTAAAGATCATTATATCCTAAGGGATATAATGCTTCGAAGGACGAAGGACCTTAACCATTAACATTTGTGTTGCCTTGTTCTTAATTCTGAAGCATTTGAGAACAAGTCCCCAACATTGGGGCAAGACGATATGCCGAAGCTATTATCAAGGAAGCTTCGGCACAGTGACGCGCTTGAGACGAAGGGCATCACCGACTTAAAGAGGAAAAGACCGCCTAGTCCCTGATATTTTGTGTCATGGGTATGATTAGTTGTCAAGGACACAAATGTAATTTTGTCTGGGCTGTGTCCTGTGCATATAAATAGGTGAACAGTACCCCCGTACAGCTACTATTCACGCTGACTTGTAATCGCTCGCACGCCACTCTTGGATTTATTGCTTTCTGCCAAGCCGAAGGTACAAATGTAATTTGATATCATTAATATTTGTTTATGATTATTTAATGGGAATAATGATGATCTAATGATTTAAAATAATTATTCATGCTCTTCCTATGCCCCATATGCACTTATTTCCATTCTTACATATCGAAATGATGAAGGTATGTCCTTCATAACCTTCATCTGAAGATCATTATATCCTAAGGGATATAATGCTTTGAAGGATGAAGGACCTTAACCATTAACATTTGTGTTGCCTTGTTCTTAATTCTGAAGCATTTGAGAACAAGTCCCCAACATTGGCGCCCACCTCCGGTGAACCCACTTCCACTGTTGAGACAATGGCTTCGTTCAACAACCAAGGTGTAGCACCTTCGACCACAAAGCTGGTGCTCCCAGTCACACGCGGTTCAAGCTCAGAGCCAGCTGACAAGAAGCAGAGAAAGGAAGCACAGAGGAGAGTACAACATGTCGGGGTACAGGGACCTTCATCAAATCCAAGTGGTCCCACATCCCAATCACCTTCTCCCAGGAAGATCTTCAGCTCAAAGATTATCCTCACAATGATGCTATGGTTATATCTTGTGTCATCAAGGGGTTTCTGGTCCACAATGTTCTAGTTGACACAGGCAGCGCAGCGGATATCATATTTGCAAAGGCCTTCAGGCAGATGCAAGAACCAGAGGACAAGATTCATGATGCTACACACCCTCTTTGTGGCTTCGAAGGAAGACAAATTGTGGCACTTGGCAAAATCACAATGTCAGTTACCTTCATCTATGTCCACAATACAAGAACTAAGCAAGTTGTTTTTGACATTGTCGACATGGAGTATCCATACAATGCAATCATTGGTCGAGGGACACTTAATGCCTTCGAAGCTATACTTCACACTACAAGAAACGCCTAAATTTTCGTGGGCCAAAAACCCACGAAAATAAGCCTAAACCGACGAAAATAGCCGCCGAAAATAAGTTCGACGAAAATATGCGGCTATTTTCGTCGGCACCGACGAAAATAACCTATTTTCGTCGGCTTTTCCAAAGCCGACGAAAATAGGCAGTCGACCATCAATTTTCGTCGGCCGGTGGTGGCCGACGAAAATACGTGCAGGCTATTTTCGTCGGCCTAGGTGGTGGCCGACGAAAATAGCCTAGGAACATATTTTCGTCGGCCACCACCGAGGCCGACGAAAATTGATGGTTCCCCCCCCCCCCAAAACAGATTTTTCTGCACCTATTAATAATTCACAGCAATATACACAATATATCACAATTCACATATACAGATTCACAAGACTAATACATAATTCACAAAACACATTCACATATACATAGATAGTCCATAGTCCATTCAAATAAGTCTAGAGTCTATAAGTCCATTGTCCATTCAAATACACAATTCACAAAACTCTAGTCCATAAGTCTAGAGTCCATAAGTCCATAAGCTACTCACTACTCACTACTCACTCCTCACTGATCACTCCGGCGGGCTGTGGGAGTTTTGGCCACTCCCTCCTCCGCCACCAGGAAGGTGGCCACTCCCTCCAGCACCATGGACGTTGACACCACCCTCCGATCCATGAGCATGTGACGCTGAACCCTGCAATTCATCAATCATTCAAATAAGGCTGTATTTTGCTATCACTATACATATACATTGCTGTGTTTGGTCAATATTTGCATAAAACTAAACATGGAACGTCACCTGTGATCCATGGTGAGTAGGAGGTTGTGCATGCATCCACGGGTACTGTTGTGGTGGCCACCCCAGCGGTGGTGGCACCCACCCCGTCGGTGGCGGTGCCATCCACGCTTGAAATGGCTGAGAGCCCGCCGGTGGCTGGGAGACTGGTGGCACCCATCCCGGGACTGGCTGCGATCCTTGGGGTGGATGCGTCCAAGTGCCTGGAGGTGCCTGCGTCCACCCAACACCGGTCCACTGTGGCTGCGACGCTGGAGCTTGTCCTGGCCACTGTCCCCATTCTTGTGCCTGCGAGCCATTTTTGATAATAAAGAAAGAGTTGCTATGGAATTGAAGTGTTCAGATAGTGTTACCTGGGGAGGGCGAAAAGCGGGCAAGTTCATATCAGGGCCGAGTCGAGTAGTCATTTCCTGCAAATGGATGCAACGTTAGAATCACAACATTATACTTTGAATTCAATGACGACACGTGATGAGATAGACGGATTACCTGAAAATAAGAAGCCATATATTGCGTCAGCTGTCCAACCTGCTCCTGCGCTGCTCGAGCCTGCTCCTGTGCTGCTCGAGCCTGCTCCTGTGCTGCCCGAGTCTCCTCCTCCAGCTTAGCCTCTCGAGCAGACCTGGAGGAGCGAGAACTCCCTCCCGAAGACGATGCCTTCCCTTGACCTATTGTCCTGTTATATTCCACAACGCCGGTGCCAAAGGCAAACCTGCATGATACACATAGTTGAGCCATTAAGTGGACACATTCTTGTTAATGAAATCGTCGAATCAAACACAAACACCTCACCTGCCATGCTTTCTACCCCCACCAATATGGTACAACGCCGAGGCATCTAAGTCTGAATGCATCCAGTCGAAGTCAGGCCCATGGCATTGAGTCATTTCCTCCCCATATGCATTCTGCAAAGAAAGTTGGAGTTAGACACAAAACATGCAATTTAATTCGTAAATACAAACTTGTTTACCATTTTCTCCCTTGCCGCCTCGCTGCATAGCACATCAGGGTTCGCCGGATCAGGGCCACGGTGACCACGGACGTAAACCTCCATAAAACTTGGAGCAACTCCACTTTCAGCTTCCTGCATGAAAAAGAAGAGTTAAACCATATAATTTTCATAGATGTAACATACAAGTTTGATTTATATACTTACCATGCGGCGTGCGGTACCAAGGTGTCCATCGGCGCCGTACCTGTGCCCCGGTCCTTCAGTGCCACGGTTGGCACGGTGCTTGTTGGACTCTGCAATCCACTCAGGCGACGCCCATCTCTTAGCCAACCACCTCCAGGCTTCCATGTCCTTCGACAGCCAATCCACAACGCTCTCCAGGTACTGCTCCTCTGTGAGGTAGATCTCATTGGCCCCTAATGCTTTGCTCATTTTCTGCCCCTTTATCTTCTTGTAGTAGTAGTTGACGGCCGCGATGTGAGCATTGTACATGGCATCCTTGATTATCTTATCAGCGCACTTCCGAAAGTGCCTCTTCACACGTGTCCACTGAGCCTGATCCTCCTCGATGTCATCCGGCAATTGGAACCTCCCCTACATATCAATGTACAATTTAAGTTAAAGTAAGATTAGGAGAAGCAATAATTCAATGAATTGCTTATATACGAAAGTAAACTCACCCAGAACTCGTCCCACACAGCCACCTGACAAGTCCTTCGTTTTTTTTTCCGAACTTCCCCCTCCGCTACTGCTTTCCCCTGACTCCCCTGGCTCGACATAGTCCTTTAGACCCCAGTCAGCCCACTGCATAGCCGCGAACCTCTCGCCATTCAGCTCCACCATGCCAGGGTAGTAGAAGCGACAGAGGCTACCCAACACCGCGTTCACCTTGGGACGTCTGCCTGTACCGTCCCAAGTCAAGTCTTCCCATGACCTACAAAAATTAATAAAACAAGTAAACTAGTGCAATCACGTTCACATTAAAAAATTAACACAACAGAAATAAGCCCCACCATTCTCCATGCGGCCGGATGAGCCTCCGCTCGGCAGGTCTCGGACCAAGCGCATTGCTCTTCTTATACCTAAGTATACAAGTAAATTCAATATGATGAAATGATTAGAAACTAATATCAATTAAACTAATATGCATAATAATACCTGAAGGACGTAGAACCATCTGACGCGTCGCCCGCGCTGCCTGCCCCCATTGGGTCAACCTCCTCATCCTGCTCACCCTCCTCATCCTGCTCACCCTCCTCATCCTGCACATGAGCATCCTGCTGAGGAGTCTCCTGCTCACCCTCCTCACCCTGCACTTCGTCTAGACAGTCGAGAAGTTGCTGCTGCCTCTGTCGGCTCTGTGAGGTGCCCTGAAAAAGCCCACTGCCCGAGCTGTCCTCGCTGGCCGCGCTGCCCCCACTCCTCCTCGATCTCCTATGCTTGAACATGTTCAACTGTAGATAAATTAATGTCAAACCACAGTATATGAAACAAATAATATGAAAATTAATAATGTGGAAATTGGAATACATAGCTTAATTGATTAACTAAAAGAAACGTACTAATCAAAAGTCATCTGCATCCGATGATGCTTCTTCGGCTCGTTGTTTATTCATACGCTCTTGATTTCGTTGGATCCTTACTGATCTTCTAACGACGACAGGTCGTTTGCGCTTTGACCTAGGTTCTTCAATTAAGTCGCTTGAATTGCAACAGAGATTTTCGAGTCCTTCTCCATTGGTCACATGGAATCGGTGAGCTATGTCTTGATTCGACGCCGCTTCTGGTTGAAAAACAGCATCATCGTTGTCCCTGCTCGTACTCACGTAGTCAGCACTCTCTGGAGCGACGACTTGTGGGTTGACTTTGATTGCAACCCACCAAGCCCTAAGGCTTGGGTGAGGATATGGCAGGTAGTACACCTGTTTTGCCTGATTTGCAAGGACAACATCGCTCATACTGCTCGGAATCCTAGAGCTATGCTTCACCTCGACATTACCATACTTGTCGACACGAGTCCCACTATGAGCATCAAACCAGTCGCACTCGAAAAACACGACTTTAAGTTCTTTGGGGCCATCGAAAATCAACTCTACAATGTTTTGAAGAACACCGTAATAGTCCACTACTTTGTCATCGTCAACATATGAACTTGCCAACACACCACTATTGGTGGTGGCTGCCAATGGTCGACTCTTCTCCAATTTCGCGGTTCGGAAGCGATATCCATTTACATCATAGCGAGTATAGTTTCGGACGGACACAGAGGTATGTGCCATTTGCTGCAAGTCCGGGTGCACAGAGTTTTTGGAAACCTATACAAGTAATTAGTATATGCATTATATCTTCCAAGTCCAAAATTCAAAGATTAAGTATGGACAATGAGAGAACGACAATTACTAACATAATTACGAAACCACTGCACGAAGTTTGGTCCACCTTTCAACCCATCACGTCGAAGATTTTCTAATTGGATGGCCGTAGGTTTACTAGTAGATTTCCAACATTCTTCATCAAACATGCTGGACATATTACAAACATGGAGATTACACACTATAGAAATTATGAGATGAGAAAATGGACGTAACTATGAGGAAAACTTACTCGAACGCCTCCTGTGTGCTGTCAATATTGCTATACATATATAGCATTAGCGTGTTCAAATCTGATGCTTCAATGTGACGTACACTCCCTTTTCCAACTGCTTTACCCGGATTCGCAAAAATTTGAAGGGTGCTTTGGGGTGATTCATTTTCGACATGAAGTCGCACTGAAGGCGCAAACACATTGTTGGCTCGAGCGAAATACCTGGTTGAGAATTGAGATATCTCCTTAAGGGCAAAAGCCTCCGCAATACACCCTTCGACTCTAGCCTTGTTCCGAACAGACGCCCTGAGCTTTTTCAACGCCCTTTCTATAGGATACATCCACCTGAATTGCACTGGTCCGCCTACCAAAGCTTCCCAAGGCAAATGCACAATTAGATGTTGCATCACATTGAAGAATCCTGGCGGGAAAACCTTTTCAAATTTACAAATAAGAATTGGAATTTCTTTCTCAAATTTCTGCATCAACCTCTTCGATACCGTCTTTGCGCATACTTCCCTATAGAAGTAACTCAACTCTGCAAATATGCTCCAAAGCTCATCCTTAAAATAGCCTCGAAACATCACGGGCATCAGCCTCTCCATAATAATATGGTAGTCATGGCTTTTCAAACCGATCAATTTACCGGTCTTCAGATTGACTGCCCGTTTCAGATTTGCCGCATACCGATCTGGAAATTTTAGATTCTTCAACCACTTAAATATTTCTTTCCTTTCATCCGGCTTGAGGCAGTAATCAGCTCGCGGCCTACTCTCATGCCCTTTATCGCTTACTTTCAACTCGAGCATCGGCCTCTTACAAATTTCAGCCATGTCTTTTCTTGCCTTCATATTATCTTTCGTTTTATCAGTCACATCGAAACATGTGCTTATGATGCTTTCAGCAACGTTACGCTCTTGGTGCATCAAGTCTATGTTGTGCGGCATGATCAAGGCTTTTGCATACGGAAGCTCCCATATTGATGAAATATGGGTCCAGTTATGGTCCTCCCCGTAGCCTTGGAACCTATCATTTTCTCCTTGCTTCAGACAAGCATGCCATGCCATTATCTGCGGTGCAGTTTGCCTCTTTGGTGGCCCATTTCTGATTTTGGCTCCACCTCTGAATGCAGTAAGCGAATTCCTAAAATCATGCTTGAATGGAGTCCAACGTCGATGAGCATCAAAGAATGACACTTTCCCACCATGCTTCAATCTGAATGCATCCGTATCATTCATACATATGGGACAGCACAACCGACCATGAACACACCATCCAGACCAATCTCCATACGCCAGCAGATCATGCACTGACCACAAATAAGCAGCGCGCATGGTAAACTCCTTTTCAGTATGGCTGTCATAAGCCTTCACACCTCTCCACAATTGTTTCAGCTCTTCAATTAAAGGGCGAACAAACATATTCAGCTTTGGCCCTGGATGCTCGGGGCCTGGGATGACTAGTGCAAGGAACATGAACTCTTCTTTATTGACCAACTCAGGAGGAAGATTATATGGCACAATGAAGACAGGCCAACACGAGTAAGGGCTTGCACTGGTATTGAAAGGTGTGAATCCGTCCATCGATAGACCAAGCCGTACACTCCTAGGGTCGTTTGCAAATTCGGGATCAAACTCGTCAAATGCCTTCCACGCATCACCGTCCGACGGATGGACCATTATGTCTGGATCAGTGACGAGACGTACACCATTCTTTGGCCACGTCATATGCAGAGCTATTTCCTTGTTGAGGAACAACCTTGAAAGCCGAGGAATGATGGGCAACCGACGAAGTTGCTTAGCTGCGACCTTCGTAACTACCAATTCACCCTCATCATTTGTCACCTCGACATATCTAGAAGCTTCGCAATGCTTACAACGGTCCAGCTTGTCATCCTCCTCAAAGAATAGCATGCAACTGTTGGGACACACGTCGATCTTCTCATATGTCATCCCAAGACCAGCCAACATCTTCTTTGCGAAGTACATATTCTTTGGCAACTTATGATTCTCCGGGAGAACCTCGCCCATCAGTTGGACGATGTCGTTGTAAGCACTGTTTGAAATGTTGTGCTTCGACTTTATCGCCATTAGTCTTGTGAGAGTCCCAAGAACTGACATCTGAGTGTGCTCGTGTAGTCTCTCTTCTCCTGCGGCGAGTAGCCGGAAGAATTCCTGAGCATCGCGTGGAAGCTGCCCCGGCTCCTCAGCGTTTATTTCAACATCCCTACCAAGATCATGCAACATGTCGTCCATCCTATCATGATCGTCATCAAGTTCCACCTCCGCGTCAACGTGTCTAATAGACTCTCCATGCCGGTACCATACAAGGTAGTTCGGCATAAACCCACTTTTGCAAAGGTGTTTCTCCATTTCTTCCTTCTTCTGAGGCCACTTGTTCTCGCAGCGATTGCAAGGACACTTCACTAGACGACCAGTTGCATCTTTGAAAGCGTGCTCAAGAAAAGCCTTTGTTACACCCATCCATGCATTCGAATGTGCCCCATCCTTTCTCCACCCGTCATACATCACCCTCCGATCACCGTCCATTTCAAAGGCTAAACAAAAGACAAAGAAAATCAACGATCGTTTGTGGCTTATTTAGGTGAACTCCCTATTAGGTAAAGGCCCTAAACCCACCCAAGAGTGTAGGCCGATGCTTGTGATTTGTGACGTGTAGCCTACGATTGCCGCAAAATTTCGGCAGCATAACCCCGCTGCTCTCCAAGCACACGCCTGAACATGGTGCGTTGGAGAACAACTGGGTTACACAACCGAAATTCCGCGTCAATCGTAAGGCACATGTCATAAATCACAAGCATCGGCCTACACTCTCAGGCTGTCCAAAATACGTGGACAATTCCGGAACGGCGAACCTCACAAGCCATTGTGACGTTCGCCGTTCCCGAACGGGTGACGCATACGGTTCGCTACGGTTAACGATTAAAACTGAGAATAATGTATACATGAGAAATTACGAAAACAATGTATACCTGAGAATAATGTACGAGTCTAGCTAACGGTGGAGAAGGTCAAGTCGGAAGAACACCTATATACAAAAAATATTATTGTCAATAAAAAATTCGGCAGCACCTCCCCTATAAAGTGATGTTTCTAAAACCTGCAAATAAACGACAACACGATGGTTGCCAACACAGAAAACTACACGATAGCTACATAATAAACAATATGCTGACCAGTATATGCTAAACAATATTTTCATCCACACTAATTCCGAAAAGCCATGATAGAGCATGTAACTAGTTAGCCTAATCAGAAAACACTAGCTACCTGTGAAAGCCGGATGTAGAACAATTATCAATCCCCACTAAATTTGCATCCAAACAGGACCACAGTAACACACCGAGCATCGACAGACACAAGCGCGACCAACTAAATTCCTGGTGGCATGGCAGAGAGGGAACGCAACGCAACGCAGACGCAGGTGGGCCAGAGTAAAACCTGAAAGGCTCACAAGAGAAAAGCTACAGCGACTCTGCGTCATTGGTGAGGGAAGTTCCGTACAGTCTCCTGCTGTCCTGCAGGCAGGAGTACATGCCGAGGACTGGTCCGAACAGTCAACACAAGATTTTTCCAACCCCGACACAGGGAGTTTGACCCACACGTTGAACCAACCAAACCCACCCCCCGCGCAAGAATCTTAAAAAAATCAGAAAATTAGGTGGTCAGAAGCTTGTAGATCAGCTGTTGTTTTTAGATAGCGGATCGATAAATCCGCGTACTAACCACCACCACTTCGTGAGCATCGTGCTCATCCTAAGACCTCATGGTTGACGACATGGTCTCAAAAAACCAAAACAGGAAATTCCCCCCACAACGACCTCCACACAAGTGAGGCATGATTGATGCGGTTGAATGTGCTGTACGAAGAACCTACGGGGATTGTGGACCAGTACGAGTTCTTGCAGGTTACACGCAAACCACCGTCACATGGCAAGGTCAAGGCACCCTGCACCCGAAGCGGCGCTAACACGAGCAAGCAGAGGTAACAGCAGAGGAGTTTGAACCTGAAGGTTGAAGCAAAGCAAGAGCGAAGACAGCAGCCTTTTCTGTCGTCACTCGCCAAACCGCACACGCTGACACGCCACAAGCCCCGAGCTAGTAGTACCAGCGCTGATGGGCCGCCCGATCGCCGGTGGAGGGGAGGGCGCGCAGCGGCGAGGGCGCGGCGCGGTGGCAGCGCGGCGGGGGCGCAGCGGCGAGGGCGCGAGGCGGGCGCGCGGCGCGGTGGAGGGGAGGGCGCGCGGCGGGCGCGCAGCGGCGAGGGCGCGGCGCGGTGGCGGCGCGGCGGGGGCGCAGCGGCGAGGGCGCGAGGCGGGCGCGCGGCGCGGTGGAGGGGAGGGCGACGAAAATAAGTGTACTAATTTATGCATCTAACTTATTTCTCAGTACACATATTACATCTCATATTTTTGGAAACAAATATTATAGCAGCTCCTCTGTAGGGTAATTTACTGCAATTCAAGCAGAGTTGCATCTAAAACTAGTACACTTGATGAAAAAAGGACACGAAGACAAATCAGTCGCCATGCACAGCAAGAGTCCCCTGGACATACAAGCGCTCTCCTTCGATATATGTGCGTGCTTCAGTTTTAGCAAATTGTCATTGTCAGGATCCACCTGGGAGGTGGGATCCAGGTGATCTAAAGAGGATTCGAGTTGACAGGGCAAGTGTGGATACAAACCAAACATTTCTACAACTTTGTTGGAGCTCACCGGAGATGACCGCCGGCGATGAACCTGGGAACGCAGGACACGCTCACGCGGAACACGCAGGCAAGGTTTTGGTGCTGCTAACGGCAGCGTTTTCTGTTGTGTGTATTGCATATTTAGAGGAAGACGATAAACAGGGCTGGGAACAAATAACAGCCCCACCACATGCGCGGCACGAACGCCACTAGCTCCGGCCATGCCATCCCCCATAGCCAACGTTCTAGCCGCGCCACGCGCTCTACCCTTCATGATCGCTGGATGTGTTGATCGAGTACCTGAAGACGTGCGCACTACCTCGCTAATCTCGGCTGACGCTCAAGTGCTGCATTACATTATTGACGACTGAACTGAAGAAACTCACCAGGTCGAATCGGAGAAGCAAAAAAGGGTGGAAGCTCACCAGATCGGAGACGTACGTACTGCTCCGCGTCTTCTTGCCATCTCCGTACCGGCTCTTCTTCCTCAGCGTCTTGTTCCGCGGTGAGAGAGGTGGCGACGGCGGTGGGTGAGGGCGGCGCAGAGGGGGGAGGTGTCGTGTTTTTTTTCCTTTCTATTTCTGCCCGTCAAAGCCGCTCTGTGGGCCTTCCAAAGGCCGGTGTGGCATTCCTCACACGGAGGCTGTGCAACCTGTGGTTGGGCCGGAAATCCCCGACGACTGCCTCACTGCGGCCGACGAAAATAAAGGACTTATTTTCGTCGGCCGGGCTGGGACCGACGAAAATAGACAGCATTTTCGTCGGTGTGGAGACCGACGAAAATAACTTTCGTATTTTCGTCGGCCTGCCGACGAAAATATAGCCTGGCCCACGAAAATAGGCCATATTTTCGTGGGTCACTAGGGCCGACGAAAATAACGTTGTATTTTCGTGGGCCGACCGACGAAAATAGCCCGGCCCACGAAAATTTATGTGTTTCCTGTAGTGTCATCCAGCATACTTATGCATGAAGATACCTTCGGAGCAAGGGCCCATTGCTGTCCATGGAAGTCAAGAAGCTGCCAGAAGGGCTGAAGGAGTTGGACAGACTCAAAGGCGATTCATAACATAGATGGAACCGAAGCTTGTCAACAATTTAAGCACAAAAGAGAGAAGGTTGCTTTAGCAGATCGGCCGAAGCCTATGCTATTATGTGAAGATATAGCAGATCAAATGGTGCTATTGGGATCTCAGTTATCTGATGAGCAAGAAAAGACTCTGCTAAGATTTTTGTTCAACAACAATGATGTCTTCGCTTGGACAATGATCTTTGTGGTGTTAACAGAGATGTTATTGAACATTCACTTAATGTAGATCCATCTTTTAGACCAAGGAAGCAAAGGCTTCGGAAGATGTCTGAGGATAAAGCTGAAGGTGCTCGCAACGAAGTGAAAAGACTTCTCAGTGCTGGTGTTATCAGAGAAGTAACATATCCAGAATGGCTAGCTAACATTGTTATGGTGAAGAAAGCCAATGGAAAATGGAGAATGTGTATTGATTTCACATATCTCAACAAGGCATGTCCAAAGGACGAGTTCCCATTACCAAGAATAGACTCCCTTGTAGATGCAGCAGCTTCTTCGGAGCTCGTGAGTCTATTGGATTACTATTCAGGCTATCATCAGATATGGATGAAGAAGGAAGATGAGCCAAAGACTAGCTTCATAACTCCTAGTGGCACCTATTGCTACCTTCGGATGCCTGAGGGGCTTAAAAATGCTGGAGGAAGCTTCAGCAGAATGACAGCCAAGGTCCTTCACTCTCAAATAGGCAGGAACGTGC
The DNA here is from genome assembly GCA_029449295.1 of Zea luxurians. Lineage (NCBI taxonomy): Eukaryota > Viridiplantae > Streptophyta > Magnoliopsida > Poales > Poaceae > Zea > Zea luxurians. The sequence goes on from JAOPSE010000011.1 coordinate 80,992,111, forward strand.
TAACCTATGTTGATGACATCATAGTAAAAAGCACGAAGCAAGAAAATCATATTGCTGACTTATAAGAGACGTTTGCCAATTTCAAGCAAGCTGGCCTTAAGTTAAATCTAGAAAAGTGTGTTTTTGGAGTGAAGAAGGGCAAGTTTCTTGGTTGTCTGGTATCAACAAAGGGAATCGAGGCCAACCCAAACAAGATCGAAGCTATCTTTCGGATGGAGCCGCCAAATTCAAAGAAGGGGGCTCAACGATTGGCAGGAAGGCTGGCATCGCTAAATAGATTCATATCAAGATCAGCAGAGAGGAACCTGCCATTCTTTGAAATTCTAAAGTCAGCTGAAGTTTTTCAGTGGGGTCTGGCTCAGCAAAAGGCTTTTGAAGAGCTAAAGCAATACTTGATAGACCTAACAACTCTAACTCCACCTTCGCCAGGGGCTCCGTTACTCCTGTATGTAGCAGCTTCTCACTCTGCAGTTAGTGCGGCACTTGTACAAGAGAAGCAAGATGGCCAAGTTAAAAGGCAAGCCCCGGTATACTTCGTCTCCGAAGTTCTAAGTTTATCAAAGAAAAATTATACAGAATTGGAGAAGATGTTGTATGCTGTATTAATGGCCTCCAGGAAGCTTCGACATTATTTTCAAGCATATCATATCATTGTTCCTTCATCACAGCCTTTGAAGGATATAATGAGGAACAGAGAAGCCACTGGAAGGATTGGAAAATGGGCTGCGGAGCTCAATGAATTCACTATTGACTACATACATAGATCTTCAATTCAGTCCCAAGCGTTAGCAGACTTCATTGCTGAATGGACACTAGGGGCTCAGGAAGAAGAAACAAATAAAGACGCCGAAGCCTGGACAGTATTCTATGACGGTTCTTGGGAAACCTTCGATGCAGGAGCGACTGCTGTTCTAGTAGCACCCTCTAAAGTTAGAACATGCTACGCAACAAGGCTTGACTTCAGTTGTACGAATAATATTGCTAAATACGAAGCTCTCCTGTTAGGGCTTTGGAAGTTAAAGGCAATGGGAATAAGAAGAGCAATCCTTAAAACTGACTCCCAAGTCATTTCTGGTCATGTAGACAAAAGCAGCAAGGCAAGAGATCCAAAGCTTGAAAAATATCTGGATACAGTTCGAAGGCTAGAGGCTTCTTTCGAAGGATTTTCTGTCAAGAATATTCCAAGAGGGGAAAATGAGCATGCAGACATTTTAGCCAAGTCAGCGACACATGGGCTCCCTCTACCTTCGGACATATTTTTTGATACAATAAAAGCACCTTCGGTTGAACTTATAGAGAGAGCAGTGCTCACAATATCTCCTGTACATAGTGAAGATTGGAGGACTGAAATTATATCTTTCCTCCAAGGTAATTGTCTTTTGGATGATGAAGCTTATAATAAGAGAATGGAAGCAAGAACAAGACCATATGTGATAATAGAAGGGGAATTATATAAGCTGGAGTCTGTTCTCCGCTCCTCAAGTGTTTATCCAGAACCGAAGGTATAGAGTTAATGAAGGAGATACACGCAGGTTTATGTGGCTCTCATATTGGGTCTAGGCCTTTGCTGGGGAAGGTTTTTAGACAAGGATTTTATTGGCCAAAGACAGCTTCGGATGCAGCATAGTTGGTTCAGAAGTGCGAAAATTGTCAAAAATGTGCAAGAGATTAGAAGCAACCTTCATCTCTCACCCAGCTAATACAGCCTACATGGCCATTGCAAAGATGGGGCCTAGATTTGTTAGGTCCACTCCCACCAGCACAAGATAACTTGAAATATGTTGTGGTGGTAGTAGAATATTTCTCCAAATGGATTGAAGCAAAACCCTGGCTACAATAACTTCGGCCACAGTCCAAAAATTCTTCTGGCAGAATATTGTTTGTCGCTTCAGCGTGCCGAAGGCAATAACTGTGGACAATGGAACACAATTTGATGCCGAAACATTCAAAGATTTCTGCGATCGAATTGGAACGAAGATTCATTTTGCATCAGTAAGGCACCCAGAATCAAATGGGCTGGTAGAAAGAGCAAATGACATTATAATGATAGGAATAATGAAGCTAATCTTCAAGCAGCCCAGAGGAAAGTGGCCAGATGAGTTGACTAAAGTGGTGTGGAGCCACAACACAACTATTTCAAGGTCAACAGGTTTTACACCCTTCAAGCTCCTATTCGGTGACAAAGCAATAACACCAAAGGAAGCAAAGGCAGGGTCAATAAGAACAACAGCTTCGGCAGAAGACGAAGCTGATTATCAAGTAACGAAAGATACTATAGAAGGGACCAGACTTCAAGCCATAGAACACATCAATAAATATCAGGCTAAAACAATAAGGTGGCAGGATAGAAAAGTTCGATTGAAGAACATTAAGCCAGGGCATCTTATACTTTGGAGAGTGGCCAATCCAGATACAGTGGGAAAATTACAACTGAAGTGGGAAGGTCCTTTTCTAGTAGTATCTTCGTCAAGACCCGGTTCTTATAGATTGAAGGATATGGACGGCAATGACATACCCAGATCTTGGAACGCGGGTGAGCTTCGGCGATACTATGTGTAATTTGATGTAATCTTTTTTCATTTTTCTATGGCACCCTTTTTGTCACACCCGGTTTTGAAGGTAAACCAAATGCGAACCATGTACGTGCCAGGATCAGAAATTCACGTACACAGCGATTGCATAAATGACTCATCATAGCACAATGCTTCGAAAACCAATAAAGAATAAGTAATAATATTAAAGACTAGAGTCATTTACATATATAAATCAAAGTACACAGAATCGAAACGTAGCCAACGTAAACAACCCACCACAGGCAGCTGACTGGGGGAGGTCGCTAGCCTAATCCTTGAACTCGTTGAAGTCCTGGAACTCCTGGAGATATGCCTCGACGCCTTCTTCTTTACCTGAGCATAGATTGCACCAAAGGCAACCTGGTGTTTTGTGAAAGCAAGGGTGAGTACACATCAACGTACTCAGCAAATGTCCCGTTTGGCTATAGTGTACTAGCTTTATGTGGAATTAAGTCAAGCAGTTGCTTTTAGTTGATCAGATTATTATTACTAGTAGAAAGCTAGGTTTTAGCGTTAACCCATGTTATTAACCCAAAGTACCCTTTCCAAACGGAAAGAATACCACTTACCATTACCATAGTCATAATCAAAACCATCATCCTCGTCACCACCTGTAAACCAACCATCTCTGATCAAGTATCTCTAATCAATGGAGCTCCCTTGGCCGCTCATAACCGCGAGCACGACTGATATATCAGTTTGATAACACTCTGCAGAGGTTGCGCACTTTACCCACAAGTCGTGATTCCCTTTCTGCCCGGAGAGAGCTACTACCCATTGACCACTACCTAGGTGGTCTAGCAGGGTATCACTACGTAGCCTTTACAAAGATTCCCTGAGGCTGTAGCCGCCCGTCAGGTTTCCCAAATGCACCGCACTCCTCCCCAAGGGGCGAACCAACCTTGGCAGAGCGAGCCGCATACACCGAGCCCCATTAACGGCACGACGACGAAGCGAACTACACCCCGATTCCTCTAATTATTCAGCTAAGGGTGTCCCATTCCACCCTCATGGTTGCACTGTTTTCCCGGGGTGGTGAGGCGGTCGCGGATGAGGACGGGAGCCAGCGCGGCAAGACGGTTCTGGCTCGGTCACGCTGCTGCGCTGGGCACTACCCACACCGTCGCGCCATGGAGGCCACCCGCAGGGCCCACTCGTCCACGCGCTACAGGGGCCTGCAGGGGGCAGGGCGCCGTGGCAGTGCTGTCGTGGCTGGCTGCCCGACCACCGTCGCCGCGAGTAGGGGCGAGATAACCGCAGGGTGTGGTTTGGGGAAGAAGAACAGGGTCCTCGCGGCGGCTGGGAGCATCCATGCTTGCATGCGGGGGGCTGCATGCTCGTGGCTGGGCGCTGGGCAAGCGGCATGTGCGCGCTGGGCTGAGGGCGCTGAAAGGGAAATGTGCCCTTGGGCCATTTCTAAGTATTTTGGTGATTTAGTGTCCAACACAAGTGCCTAAGTGTAAAAAGGTGGACAAAGTACAAATCAAGAATTAAGGTATGTTTCTCAGACTTAGTACATTGTTTTATGGACTAATGTTGTTGGGGGCTTGTTCTCAAATGCTAAGAATTAAGAACAAGGCAACATAGAAAATGTTAGGTGTTAAGGTCCTTCGTCCTCCATAACATTATATCCCTTCAGGATACAAAGAATTTCGGACGAAGGTTACGAAGAACGTACCTTCGTGAGCATAACAGTAAGGGACGAAGCATTCATATCATATAAATCATGAAGTATGAAATAAACATTTAAATATGATCATGGGATCATTCCCATCTTTATTATCATGAATGAATGAATGTAAATGACTTCAAATTACAAATGTACCTTTGGTCCTGGGGAAATAAAGGTACAGGTGTGATGCGAAGGCAAATGGCAGGTTCGCGTGAACAGTACAGAGGTACTGTTCATCTATTTATAGACACAGGTCACAGCCTGTGACAAATTACAATTATGCCCCTTACAAAAGTTTACAACATTGACTCAGACCTCTGTGGATAAAAAGGTCATTCTATCTCTATGTCGGTTTGTAACGCCGAAGCTCCATGAAAAGGAACCTTCGGCCATCTCCTGGGGACAACTTCAGCCGAAGCTGCTTCTTCGTATAAGACCTTCGGCGCACCGAAGCATGGCCCCAACAAATGTATTGTGTCTAAGTGCTGGAAACAGGAAAAATCCAATTGGAAATGTCTTGGCTCGAGCAGCCAAGAATCTGCTAAGTCTGGGAGCACCGGACTATCCGGTGGTGCACCGGACAGTGTCCGGTGGTGCACCGGACAGTGTCCGGTGCGCCAGGCTGGCTCGAGCGAAGTGGCCGCTCTCGGGAATTCATCGGCGACGTACGGCTAAAATTCACCGGACTGTCCGGTGTGCACCGGACTGTCCGGTGAGCCAACGGTCGGCCGGGCCAACGGTCGGCCGCGCAATCTGCGCGGGACACGTGGCCGAGCCAACGGCTAGAAGATGGCACCGGACTGTCCGGTGTGCACCGGACATGTCCGGTGCGCCAACGGCTCTCAGGCTGCCAACGGTCGGCTTCGCTATTTAAGGAAGGAAATCAGGCACCGGACAGTGTCCGGTGTGCACCGGACTGTCCGGTGCGCCAGTCGACAGAAGGCAAGATCAGCCTTCCAAGATTGCTCCCAACGGCTCCTAGCTGCCTTGGGGCTATAAAAGGGACCCCTAGGCGCATGGAGGAGTACACCAAGCATATCCTAATCATTTCTAAGCACCAAGACATCGATTTCGCGCGTTCTTTTCATTGTGATAGCATATAGAGCTCTAGTGGAGTTGTGAACTCATTGAGTTGTGTTGCGAGCTCTTGTTGCGACTTGTGTGCGTGTTGACACTCTGATTCTTGTGTCTTGTGTACGTTGCTAATCCCTCCCTTGCTCCGTGTTCTTTGTGAATTTCAAGTGTAAGGGCGAGAGGCTCCAAGTTGTGGAGATTCCTCGCAAACGGGATTGAGATAAAGCAAGCAAAACACCGTGGTATTCAAGTGGGTCTTTGGACCGCTTGAGAGGGGTTGATTGCAACCCTCGTCCGTTGGGACGCCACAACGTGGTGTAGGCAAGAGTTGGTCTTGGCCGAACCACGGGATAACCACCGTGCCATCTCTGTGATTGATCTTTGTTGGTTATTGTGTTTTGTTGAGGATTCCTCTATAGCCACTTGGCAATTATTGTGCTAAGAATTAACCAAGTTTTGTGGCTTAAGTTTTGAAGTGTTACAGGATCACCTATTCACCCCCCCCCCCCTCTAGGTGCTCTCAATTGGTATCAGAGCCGTTCTCTTCACAAAGGGACTAACCGCCCGAAGAGATGGATCCTAAGGGGAAGGGAATCGTGATCAACGACAAAGAGAAGGAATCCTTCGTCAACGAGCCGAAGGACGACAAGCCTACCGACTCCGGCTCGGGCCATAGACGGAAGGAAGGGAAGAAGAAGAAGACGAGGCGCATCAAGGAGATTGTCTATTACGACGACAGCGATGAGTCCACTTCTTCCCAAAAGGACGACGACCACAACGACTACGAGAGAAGGAAACCGGTTAATTCGAACTTTTCTTTTGACTACTCTCGTATTCCGCAAAGTTCAAATTCACATTTGCTCTACATTCCACTCGGCAAGCCCCCACACTTTGATGGGGAGGACTACGGATTTTGGAGCCACAAAATGCGTAGTCACCTATTCTCTCTCCATCCTAGTATATGGGAGATTGTGGAGAGTGGAATGCATTTTGATAGTTCGGATAGTCCCATGTTCATTAATGAACAAATTCATAAGAATGCACAAGCTACTACTGTTCTTCTAGCTTCTTTGTGCAGGGATGAATACCATAAAGTGAGCGGCTTGGATAACGCCAAGCAGATCTGGGACACCCTCAAGATTTCTCATGAGGGGAACGACGTCACCTTGCTCACCAAGATGGAGTTGGTGGAGGGCGAGCTCGGACGGTTCGCGATGATAAGGGGCGAGGAGCCGACACAAACATACAACCGGCTCAAGACCCTTATCAACAAAATAAGGAGCTACGGAAGCACGCGATGGACGGACCACGACGTCGTCCGACTGATGCTAAGGTCCTTTACCGTTCTTGATCCTCATTTGGTAAATAATATTCATGAGAATCCCAGGTACACCAAAATGTCGCCCGAAGAAGTCCTTGGAAAATTCGTTAGCGGGCGGATGATGATCAAGGAGGCGAGGTACGTGGACGACGCCTTGAATGGTCCGATCAACGAGCCGCAACCCCTTGCTCTCAAGGCAACAAGAAGCAAGGAGGCGCTACCTAGTAAGGTGGCACAAATTGAGGCAGCCGGACTTAATGATGAAGAGATGGCCCTCATCATCAAAAGATTCAAGACGACGCTTAAAGGTCGCAAGGGACAGCCAAGCAAGACCAAAGCCAAGGGGAAACGCTCATGCTTCAAATGCGGTAAGCTTGGTCATTTTATTGCTAACTGTCCCGACAATGATAGTGAACAGGACCAAGGGAGCAAGAGGGAGAAGAAGAAGGCATACAAGAAGGCAAAGGGCGAGGCACATCTAGGCAAGGAGTGGGATTCGGATTGCTCCTCCTCCGACTCCGACAATGAAGGACTCGCCACCACCGCCTTCAACAAGTCATCCCTCTTCCCAAACGAGCGTCACACTTGCCTCATGGCAAGAGAGAAGAAAGTAAGCACTCATACTAGTACTTATGCTTCTTCGAGTGAAGATGAGTCTAGTGATGATGATGAGATAGATTACTCATGCTTATTCAAAGGATTAGATAGAACCAAGGTAGACAAAATTAATGAATTAATTGATGCCTTGAATGACAAGAATATGCTTTTAGAAAAACAAGAGGATTTGTTGTATGAAGAACATGACAAATTTGTAGAAGCACAGAAATCTCTTGCTCTAGAAATTAAGAGGAATGAAATGCTCTCTGTTGGGGCCATGCTCCGTCACGCCGAAGGTCCCGTAGAAAGAAGCAGCTTCGGCGGAAGCTGTCCGCAGGAGATGACCGAAGGTTCCTCTTCATGAAGCTTCGGTATAACAAACCGACTTAAAGATAGAATGACCTTTCAATCCATAAAGGTCTGAGTCAATGTTGTAAACTTTTATGAGGGGCACAATTGTAATTCTTCATAGGCTGTGTCCTGTGTCTATAAATAAATGAACAGTACCCCCGTACTGTTCACGCTGACTGGTACACGCTCTTGCATCACGCTTGTATCTTTGTCTTTTGCCAAGCCGAAGGTACAAATGTAATTCAATATTGCTCTTATTCTTTCATGATTATATAATAAAAGACACATAATAATGTTATATGATTATTCACGTTATTCTCTCATGTTTCATATGCTTCTCCTTTTATCGGTATAAATTATAATGATGAAGGTATGTCCTTCATGACCTTCGTCTGAAGATCGTTATATCCTAAGGGAAATAACGCTTCGAAGGACGAAGAATATTTACCATTAACTTTTTTCTATGTTGCCTTGTTCTTAATTCGTAGCAGTTGAGAACAAGTCCCCAACATTGGCGCCCACCTCCGGTAAACTCACTCTTCCACTTTTTTGAGCTGATGGCTTCGTTCAACGATCAAGCTGGAGCTGCTTCGGTTCCGAAGCTGCTTCTTCCGATAATAGGCGGTTCATGTTCAGAGCCAGCCAACAAGAAGCAGAAGAAGGAAGCACAGAGAAGGGTACAGCATGTTGGGGTGCAAGGACCCTTCATCAAGTCGAGATGGTCTCACATTCCTATTACCTTCTCCCAAAAGGACCTTCAACTCAAGGATTACCCACACAACGATGCCATGGTTATCTCTTGTGTTATCAAAGGGTTTCTGGTCCACAATGTCTTGGTTGATACAGGCAGTGCAGCTGATATCATATTTGCTAAGGCCTTCAGGCAAATGCAAGAGCCAGAAGATAAGATTCATGATGCTACGCACCCTCTCTATGGCTTCGGAGGAAGGCAGATTGTAGCGCTGGGCAAGATCACCATGTCAGTGACCTTCGGGTTCATTAACAACACTAGAACTGAGCAAGTTGTGTTTGACATTGTTGACATGGAATACCCTTACAACGCAATTATTGGTCGTGGCACCCTCAATGCTTTCGAAGCAATCCTTCATCCTGCCTATCTTTGCATGAAGATACCTTCGGATCAAGGACCCATCGCTATTCATGGAAGTCAGGAAGCTGCCAGAAGGGCCGAAGGAAGTTGGACTGACTCCAAAGCAATCCATAACATAGATGGAGCTGAAGCTTGTGAACAGTACAAATTCAGAAGGGAGAAAGCAGCTTCAGCAGATCAGCCGAAGCCCATGCTCTTATGTGAGGACATAGCAGAGCAGAAGGTGCTGTTGGGCTCTCAATTATCCGAAGACCAGGAGAAAACCTTGATAAGGTTTTTGTTCAACAACAAAGATGTTTTTGCATGGTCAGCTAATGACCTCTGCGGAGTAAATCGGGATGTTATTGAACACTCGCTCAATGTTGACCCATCCTTCAGACCCAGAAAGCAGAGGCTTCGGAAAATGTCTGAAGATAAGGCCGAAGGTGCTCGTAATGAAGTAAAAAGACTCCTCAGTGCAGGAGTTATCAGAGAAGTAAAGTACCCAGAATGGCTAGCTAACACTGTTATGGTAAAGAAGGCCAACGGCAAGTGGAGAATGTGTATCGATTTTACAGATCTCAACAAGGCTTGTCCGAAGGACGAATTCCCATTGCCAAGGATAGACTCTTTAGTTGATGCAGCAGCTTCTTCAGAGCTCATGAGTCTGCTAGACTGTTACTCAGGCTATCACCAAATCTGGATGAAGAAGGAAGATGAGCCGAAGACTAGCTTCATAACCCCAAGTGGCACATATTGCTATCTTCGGATGCCTGAGGGGCTCAAAAACGCTGGAGGAAGTTTCAGCAGAATGACTGCGAAGGTCCTCCAGTCTCAGATAGGCAGAAATGTGCTAACTTATGTTGATGACATCATTGTAAAAAGCACGAAACAGGAAAATCATATTGCTGATTTACAGGAGACCTTCGCCAGTTTCAGACAAGCTGGCTTAAAGCTGAATCCAGGAAAATGTGTCTTCGGAGTAAAGAAGGGGAAATTTCTTGGATGCTTGGTTTCAACAAAGGGAATTGAAGCTAATCCAAGTAAAATTGAAGCTATACTTCGAATGGAGCCACCAACTACAAGAAAGGGGGCCCAAAGATTGACAGGGAGGCTGGCATCTCTCAATAGATTCATATCCAGATCAGCAGAAAGAAATTTACCATTCTTCGAAGTGCTGAAGTCAGCTGAAGTCTTTCAATGGGGACCAAGCCAACAAAAAGCCTTTGAAGAGCTGAAGCAATATTTGATAGATTTAACAACATTAACTCCACCAACGCCAGGGGCTCCTTTGTTGTTATACGTGGCAGCTTCGCACTCAGCAGTAAATGCAGCACTTGTCCAGGAGAAGCTCGATGGCCAAGTCAAGAAGCAGGTTCTAGTGTATTTTGTATCTGAAGTCTTTAGTGTATCAAAGAAAAACTATACAGAACTGGAGAAGGTGTTATATGCCGTTTTGATGGCATCCAGGAAGCTTCGGCATTATTTTCAAGCATACAATATTGTTGTTCCTTCTTCGCAGCCGTTGAAGGATATTATGAGAAATAGAGAAGCTACTGGACGGATTGGAAAATGGGCTGCAGAGCTCAATGAATTTTACATTGATTATGTGCATAGATCCTCGATCCAGTCTCAAGCGTTGGCAGATTTCATTGCCGATTGGACGCCAGGGGCTCAGGATGAAGAAACAAATAAAGATGCCGAAGTGTGGACAGTGTTTTGTGATGGCTCTTGGGGAACCTTCGGAGCAGGAGCAGCCGCTGTGTTGGTCTCACCATCCAAAGTTAAAACTTGTTATGCGGCAAGACTCGATTTTAGCTGTACAAACAATATTACTGAGTACGAAGCTCTGCTTTTGGGCCTTTGGAAATTAAAAGCAATGGGAATCAGAAGGGCCATCCTTAAAACCGATTCTCAGGTTGTTTCGGGTCATATCGACAAGAGTTGCAAGGCTAAAGATCCGAAGCTTGAAAAATATCTAGACACGGTCCGAAAAATCGAAGCTTCCTTCGAAGGATTTTCTGTCAAAAATATCCCTCGAGGACAAAATGAGCATGCTGATTTGCTAGCTAAGTCAGCAGCACAGGGGCTGCCTTTACCTTCGGATGTGTTTTTCGAAACAATAAAGGCACCTTCAGTGGAACTCCTTGAAAGAGCAGTCCTCAACATATCTCCTGTTTATAGCGAAGATTGGAGAACTGAGATCATCTCTTACCTTCAGGGTAAGTTCTTTTCAGATGACGAAGCTTATAACAGGAGGATAGAGGCAAGAGCTCGTCCATATGTCATGATAGAAGGGGAGTTGTACAAGCATGGAGTTTGCGCTCCGCTACTCAAGTGTTTATCTAGAACCGAAGGTATAGGGTTGATGAAAGAAATACATGCAGGCCTGTGTGGATCTCACATTGGATCTAGGCCGTTACTTGGAAAAGTTTTTCGCCAAGGGTTTTATTGGCTGAAGGCAGCTTCGGATGCAGCGGAATTAGTTCAAAAGTGCGAAGGCTGTCAGAAATGTGCAAGAGATGAAAAACAACCTTCGTCTTTAACACAGCTCATACAACCCATCTGGCCATTGCAAAGGTGGGGCCTTGACTTGTTAGGTCCATTACCACCGGCTCAAGGGAATTTAAGATATGTTATAGTGGCTGTGGAGTATTTTTCTAAATGGATTGAGGCAAATCCATTAGCCACAATAACTTCGGCGACTGTCCAAAAGTTTTTCTGGCAGAATATTGTTTGTCGTTTCGGGGTACCGAAGGCCATCACTGTAGACAATGGAACACAGTTCGACTCCGAAGCTTTCAGAAATTTCTGTGATCAAATTGGTACGAAGATCCATTTTGCATCAGTCAGGCATCCGGAGTCAAATGGGCTCGTTGAAAGAGCCAACGACATCATAATGACAGGAATAATGAAGTTAATCTTCAATCAACCCAGGGGAAAGTGGCCAGATCAGTTAACCAAAGTGGTGTGGAGCCACAATACAACAACATCAAGGTCTACAGGCTTTACTCCATTCAAGTTATTATTTGGTGACGAAGCAATAACTCCGGAAGAAGCTAAAACTGGATCAATAAGAGTAGTAGCTTCGACAGAATCAGGTCCTGAAGATGCTTGTTTTGTGGAAAAAGATGCTTTAGAAGGGATCAGGCTTCAAGCTGTGGAGAATATCAATAAATACCAAGCCAAAACAGTCAAATGGCGAGATAGAAAAGTTCGGCTAAAGAATATTGAGCCGGGACACTTGGTGCTTCGGAGAGTGGCCAACCCAGACACAGTGGGCAAGTTACAGTTGAAATGGGAGGGGCCTTTCTTAGTAGCATCTTCGTCAAGACCTGGTTCATACAGATTGAAGGACATGGACGGCAACGACATTCCAAGATCTTGGAATGCGGATGAGCTTCGGCGATATTATGTGTAACTTGATGTAACTTTTTTATGTTTTTTCTTTTTCATGGCACCCTTTTCCTTTCTAAAGGGGGAGAAAGGTTTTTAATGGGGCCATCATATGTAATTTCCTTTTTAGTTCTATAAGAGCAGAATCCCCCAAGGAATGTAAATGTAAAAGCTGAGAACGCACCATCGAGTGCCAAAAACTGAAAAAGCGAAGAAGCTCCAAAGTCGTTCCTAAGGGAATGCAGAGCTTACAGCGAAAAGTCAACGCTGATTCCGCCGAAAGTAAAAGGCGAAGAAGCTCCAAAGTCGTTCCTAAGGGAATGCAGAGCTTACAGCGAAAAGTCAACGCTGATTCCGCCGAAAGTAAAAGGCGAAGAAGCTCCAAAGTCGTTCCTAAGGGAATGCAGAGCTGATGTGTGATTGTTTCTAAGGAAATAATGGCTAAGGGTGGCTTCGGATATGTGTTTGGACATTCATTCGCACGTCACATTACATCATAGCATTTGCATTCATAAACATTCATTCAGGCATATATAGGATAATCATCATCATGGCATAAGTGGTTGTTTCGGCATAAGAGAAGAGATTCTTCGCGTACGAAAAAGAAAGGTTTCGGCAAAAAGAAGAAGCGGTCTTTTATGCTTCGTTGTGTACGAAAAAGAAAGGTTTCGGCAAAAAGAAGAAGCGGTCTTTTATGCTTCGTTGTGTACAAAAAAGGAAGGTTTCGGCAAAAAGAAGAAGCGGTCTTTTATGCTTCGTTGTGTACAAAAAGAAGGGAAGGTGTTTTTTCGCCTTCGGCTCAAAAAACTAATTTCGTCCACATCAAAGCGCCTCAATGGAAGGATAAGGATATATTACGAGGTATGAACAAAGTTCATTAAGAACAGTTTAGCTGTATTTACAAAAGTTATTACAAAAGTCTCTTGAGTTTTTTCTACAGTCTACTCCTACTGATCTTCACCGGGCTTCAGCTTCGGTGGCAGATTCTTTAAGCATCAGTTTCAGCTTCGTCATCCTACATGAATCAAGGTATTGTGAGTAAAAATCAAGTTTGAAGGAGAAGGTAAGCACAAGGTATGATTTCTTACTTGTTCAAGATGACTTCGAGCTTCGTCTCCAGCCTTTTCTCGCCCGCCTTTTGTCCATATCATTTTTATAAATCTGTTTGAAATGCTTCGGGCGAGGTCAGGAATATCGTCTAGAATTGATGGAGATAGAGTGAAATTGGGCCTGTTGACGATTTTTCCATGATCACAGCCAGCCTTCAGAAATGCTGCAGCAGTGCCCCGAGAAGCTACCCAGGCACAGAAGTCACCGTGCCCGGCTATAACTTCGTCAAGCTCATCAATTTCAGCTTCAATATGTTCGAAGGTTCTTGGCAAATTTTCAGCTGAAGGGGTGAACTTTCCACTGCTGGCTCCAACTGAATAAAAGATCTTTTTTAATTGTTGAATACATTTGTTGCTAAATTCCAAACATTTATCTTGAAGGCTTGCCAATAATTTTTTCAAAACTGAATTTTCTTGGACTTCGGCTTCAAGTTTCGCATTTAGTTCTTGCTTTTCTTGTTCAAACTGTTCAGATTGGCAGAGAAGCTTCGTATTCAATTCCGCTATTTTAGCTTCGGCTTCTGCCAATAAGCCTTCAGTTGCCTGAAGCTCAAAGTTCTTCTTTTCAATAGTAGCTAATTGCTCTTTTATTTTGCTCTCTAAATTTTCAATTATAACCTCGTGCTTTTTGTCTTCCAGATCTTGCTGCATTTTCAAAGCCTTGCTCAACAGCATACTCTGCACGTAAACAACCTTCGTTAAGACAGGTCTACATTATTGAAAACAATAAAAGTCAAGGGAATAGTAGTTCACCTTGAAATTGGAATAAAATAAACTACCAATGATATGTTGTCGTCGGTAGCGGCTAATGTCCATTTCCAGCTTCGGAAAACCGATACTCTTTGATAGAGTACCGATGACCTTAGCTCCAGTTTGATCCCGAATGCAGTCTAATTTTTCATCATCAATACCCCCGAAGAGGAGTGCTCCTGATTTATATCCGCAGGATTTGGCATACTCTTTAAGCTCTTCTATTTCGATTTTTGATAATTCTTCTCCAACTAAATTTTGGAACATGAAGGCTTCGTCCTCTGAAGCTTCGTCAACAGTTTCCTTTCCTTTCCCAGACACTGCGGCCATGGCCTCTTCGGCGGCAGCAGCAGCTTCTTCTGTGGCCATGTCTAGCAGTATTTTGTCGATATGTTCAATTGTGCTTTCCAAGTGCAAACCTTCAGGTGAGGTAGCTTCGGCAGCTGCGACCTCCGAAGGTGGGATTTCAATATTTGTCATTTCTTCAGCCGCTGGTATCTTTTGAGCTGAGGCTCTCGGTGGTGTCTTGTCAATGACTTCTGTCACTGCTATGATTCTTTGTCTCTTTGTTTTAGTTGTTTTCTTCGTTTTTTCGGGCTCCTTTTCCTTCTGAAAAAACTTTGTCAGTTGAGGCCCCAATGGACTTAGCTTCGCAGGCAGGGATTCAGTCATTACCTTTAAAATCTCTTCCACGTCAGTGGCAGAGCGTGATGCGGGAGTCTCCTCTTCGTCAGATACTTTTCGCTTCGGAGATGATATTTTCTTCTTCGGAATATTCTTCTTTTTTGGTGGCTCTTCCTCGTCTTCATTTAAAGCTTCGGCTCCCCTTTTCCTTTTCCGACCTTCGGCACCTTTATTCAGATTTTCGTAGTCAGGGTATTCAAAACCCAGGGTGTCCAGCACTCGATTCAGCCTTCGCTTCGGACGGGTGCCGAAGGCCGCAGTCATCAATTGATCTTCTTTTTTGGAGTAATTCCCAAGAATTTCATTGCACATTATTTCAACTGTGTCCAGCCATTCTTGGCAAGGCTTTTTAAAGTATTTCTTAAACTTGTAATAGTAAGGTAACCGCACAAGTTCCCCTTCTTTCTTCTCCCCCTCTAGCTTCGGCATTTCCCATTCTTTTAAAGTAGGAAAAACCCTGAAGGCCAAGAACTCTTGAACTAGGTCCCTAGTACTGATATGCTCTGAAATAATTTTAAACTCAGCCAGTGCAGCCCAAGTGGAACCTTCTAATGACATTTGGCATCGTGGTCTTGTTTCTCCGAAGATCAATTCAAGAGGGCTTTGTACCAGCTTCTCTTGGTTTTCGTCAACTTTCACATAAAACCATTCTGATTTCCAGCCTGCCGGCCATTTGCTTCGGTAACTGATTACAGGAAACTTTGTGGTTTTCCGATAGGCAAAATTGTAGCAACCAAAGTTATCATGTAATCCATCTTTTCTAGCCTTCGTCTGGTAATGCAGCTCATGAACTCGACAAAAGCTGTCGGCAAACGGCTCCACTGCCTGGCTTCGGAGGGCCCAGATATAAACACTAAGCCTGACGATAGCGTTAGGAGTCAACTGATGAAAGTAGATACCAAACTTCTTCAATACATCTGCAATAATCCTATGAAGGGGGAATCTCAACCCAGCCTTTAGAAAGCTCTTGAAAATGACTATTTCATCCTTCTCTGGCTTCGGGGTAGTTTCTTCCCCCCCGAAGCGAAGTAGCTTCTTCTGACTCTCACTGAAATAACCTGACTTTACCATCTTGGAGAGATCAGCCTTCGAAACGGTCGATTTTCCGAAGTCCAAGTGGTTGGGCTTACTGGGCATGGCAATGCGATAATCATCTTCGAGATCAGTTTCTTCAATGTTCTCTTCTTCTGCTTCGGCAGTTGCTTGTTCTGCTTCAACAGTGGGGGTTCCTTCCGAAGTTACCAGTCCGGATCGTTGCATTGCTTCGGAGATGGGAACAGTCTCCGAACCTTCAACTTCGCCCCCCTCACGCTCAACCCTAGCGGTAGACCGCACTCTGGCCATTTAATTTTGAGTTTGTGGAAATTGAATACTTTTTTCTTCCGAATTCTTTCCTTCTGACGAAGCAGACTTCAAGTTGGAGCTTCGTTCGATTCCGAGAGTCAAGCTTCGGCTATGGTTAAAAATTTTGGCAGCAAAACAGTGCAAATAGCAATGAATGCTGTGGTAACTTCACACCTAGCCGTCTGTTTATATAGTGCTGCAGGTAAGAAGGCGAAACGCCAGGATTTTTACACCAGGCGGATAGTCGCCTGCACTCGCTGCGCGGTGGACCGCAGAGACCAAACAGTAACTCTGCAAGGTGGGACTGCCACGCGCTCGGAAACTGAATCGTTTCTCGACAACGAGCTCAGGGAAGGTGTTTTTTGGACCTTCGGCTTCCCGAAGCTTAAGAAACTTTTTTCACGGATCAAGCTCGTTACGAAAAACGATCTAGCGCCGCGAAAGGGGCTACTGTTGGGGCCATGCTCCGTCACGCCGAAGGTCCCGTAGAAAGAAGCAGCTTCGGCGGAAGCTGTCCGCAGGAGATGACCGAAGGTTCCTCTTCATGAAGCTTCGGTATAACAAACCGACTTAAAGATAGAATGACCTTTCAATCCATAAAGGTCTGAGTCAATGTTGTAAACTTTTATGAGGGGCACAATTGTAATTCTTCACAGGCTGTGTCCTGTGTTTATAAATAAATGAACAGTACCCCCGTACTGTTCACGCTGACTGGTACACGCTCTTGCATCACGCTTGTATCTTTGTCTTTTGCCAAGCCGAAGGTACAAATGTAATTCAATATTGCTCTTATTCTTTCATGATTATATAATAAAAGACACATAATAATGTTATATGATTATTCACGTTATTCTCTCATGTTTCATATGCTTCTCCTTTTATCGGTATAAATTATAATGATGAAGGTATGTCCTTCATGACCTTCGTCTGAAGATCGTTATATCCTAAGGGAAATAACGCTTCGAAGGACGAAGAATATTTACCATTAACTTTTTTCTGTGTTGCCTTGTTCTTAATTCGTAGCAGTTGAGAACAAGTCCCCAACACTCTCTAGTGAATTATCTTCTTGTCATGAAACTATTGCTAAGTTAAAAAGTTTTAATGATGATTTAAATGCTAAACTAGAAGTAGCTAGTAAATCTAATTCTTGTGTAGAAATTGTTGAAACTTGTAATAGGTGTAAAGATTTTGACATTGATGCTTGTAGTGATCATTTAGTTTCAATTTCCAAATTAAATGATGAATTAGCTAGTCTTAATGCCCAACTTAAGACTAGCAAGAATGAATTTGACAAGCTAAAATTTGCAAGGGATGCCTACACGATTGGTAGACACCCCTCAATTAAGGATGGACTTGGCTACAAGAGGGAAGCCAAGAACTTGACAAGCGATAAGGCTCCCATCTCCGCCAAGGAGAAAGGGAAGGCCCCTATGGCTAGTAGTGTGCAAAAGAACCATGCCTTTATGTACTATGATAGAAGACAACCTAGAAATGCTTATAGGAGTTGTAATGTATATAATGCCTTTGATTCTCATGCCATGGTTGCTTCTAGTTCTTCTTATGTGCATGATAGAAATGTTGGTAGGAGAAATGTTATTCATAATATGCCTAGGAGAAATGTCGTTAATGTTCCTAGGAAAGTTAATGAACCTTCTACAATATATCATGCTTTAAATGCTTCTTTTGCTATTTGTAGAAAGGATAGGAAGATAGTTGCTAGAAAATTAGGGGCAAGATGCAAGGGAGACAAAACTTGCATTTGGGTCCCTAAGGATATTTGTGCTAACCTTGCAGGACCCAACATGAGTTGGGTACCTAAGACCCAAGCCTAAATTTGCCTTGCAGGTTTATGCATCCGGGGGTTCAAGCTGGATTATTGACAGCGGATGCACAAACCATATGACGGGGGAGAAGAAGATGTTCACCTCCTACGTCAAGAATAAAGATTCCCAAGATTCAATAATTTTCGGTGATGGGAATCAAGGCAAGGTAAAAGGGTTAGGTAAAATTGCAATCTCAAATGAGCACTCTATCTCTAATGTGTTTTTAGTAGAGTCTCTTGGATATTATTTGCTATCTGTCGTGTCAATTATGCAATATGGGATATAACTGTTTGTTTACAAATGTAGATGTGTCTGTCTTTAGAAGATGTGATGGTTCACTAGCTTTTAAGGGTGTACTAGACGGCAAGCTTTACTTAGTTGATTTTGCAAAAGAAGAGGCCGGTCTAGATGCATGCTTAATGGCTAAGACTTGCATGGGCTGGCTGTGGCATCGCCGCTTAGCACATGTGGGGATGAAGAACCTCCACAAGCTTCTAAAGGGAGAACACTTGATAGGTCTAACCAATGTTCATTTCGAAAAAGATAGACCTTGTGCAGCTTGTCAAGCAGGGAAACAGGTGGGAGGCTCTCATCACACCAAAAATGTGATGACAACATCAAGACCCCTGGAGCTGCTACATATGGACCTCTTCGGACCCGTCGCCTATCTGAGCATAGGAGGAAGTAAGTATGGTCTAGTTATCGTTGATGACTTTTCCCGCTTGACTTGGGTGTTCTTTTTGCAGGATAAGTCTGAAACCCAAGGGACCCTCAAGCGCTTCCTAAGGAGAGCTCAAAATGAGTTTGAGCTCAAGGTGAAGAAGATAAGGAGCGACAACGGGTCCGAATTCAAGAACCTTCAAGTGGAGGAGTTTCTTGAGGAGGAGGGGATCAAGCACGAGTTCTCCGCTCCCTACACACCTCAGCAAAATGGTGTGGTAGAGAGGAAGAACAGGACGCTCATAGATATGGCGAGGACTATGCTTGGAGAATTCAAGACCCCCGAGTGCTTTTGGTCGGAAGCCGTGAACACGGCTTGCCACGCCATCAACAGGGTCTACCTTCACCGCCTCCTCAAGAAGACGTCGTATGAGCTGCTAACCGGTAACAAACCTAATGTATCGTATTTTCGTGTTTTTGGGAGTAAATGCTACATTCTAGTGAAGAAGGGTAGGAATTCCAAATTTGCTCCCAAAGCCGTAGAAGGATTTTTATTAGGTTATGATTCAAATACAAAGGCGTATAGGGTCTTCAACAAATCATCGGGTTTGGTTGAAGTCTCTAGCGACGTTGTATTTGATGAGACTAATGGCTCTCCAAGAGAGCAAGTTGTTGATCTTGATGATGTAGATGAAGAAGACGTTCCAACGGCCGCAATACGCACCATGGCGATTGGAGATGTACGGCCTCAGGAACATTTGGAGCAAGATCAACCGTCTTCCTCAAGTATGGTGCACCCAAGATGACGAACAGGTACCTCAAGTGGAGGCACATGATCAAGGGGGAGCACAGGATGTTCAAGAGTAAGAAGCACCTCAGGCACCTCCAACCCAAGTTCGAGCGACAATTCAAAGGGATCATCCCGTCGACCAGATATTGGGTGATATTAGCAAGGGAGTAACTACTCGCTCAAGATTAGTTAATTTTTGTGAGCATTACTCTTTTGTCTCTTCTATTGAGCCTTTCAGGGTAGAAGAGGCCTTGCTAGATCCGGACTGGGTGTTGGCCATGCAGGAGGAACTCAACAACTTCACGCGCAACGAAGTTTGGACACTGGTGCCTCGTCCCAAGCAAAATGTTGTGGGAACCAAGTGGGTGTTCCGCAACAAACAGGACGAGCACGGGGTGGTGACGAGAAACAAGGCTCGACTTGTGGCAAAAGGTTATGCCCAAGTCGCAGGTTTGGACTTTGAGGAGACTTTTGCTCCTGTGGCTAGGCTAGAATCAATTCGTATCTTGCTAGCATATGCCGCTCACCATTCTTTCAGGTTGTACCAAATGGATGTGAAGAGCGCCTTCCTCAACGGGCCGATCAAGGAGGAGGTGTACGTGGAGCAGCCCCCTGGCTTCGAGGATGAACGGTACCCCGACCACGTGTGTAAGCTCTCTAAGGCGCTCTATGGACTTAAGCAAGCCCCAAGAGCATGGTATGAATGCCTTAGAGACTTTTTAATTGCTAATGCTTTCAAGGTTGGGAAAGCCGATCCAACTCTTTTTACTAAGACTTGCGATGGTGATCTTTTTGTGTGCCAAATTTATGTCGACGACATAATATTTGGTTCTACTAACCAAAAGTCTTGTGAAGAGTTTAGCAGGGTAATGACGCAGAAATTCGAGATGTCGATGATGGGCGAGTTGACCTACTTCCTTGGGTTCCAAGTGAAGCAACTCAAGGACGGCACCTTCATCTCCCAAACGAAGTACACACAAGATTTGCTAAAGAGGTTTGGGATGAAGGACGCCAAGCCCGCAAAGACGCCGATGGGAACCGACGGACACACCGACCTCAACAAAGGAGGTAAGTCCGTTGATCAAAAAGCATACCGGTCCATGATAGGTTCTTTGCTTTATTTATGTGCTAGTAGACCGGATATTATGCTTAGCGTATGCATGTGTGCTAGATTTCAATCCGATCCGAAGGAGTGTCACTTAGTGGCTGTGAAGCGAATTCTTCGATATTTAGTCGCTACACCTTGCTTCGGGATCTGGTATCCAAAGGGGTCTAACTTTGACTTGATTGGGTACTCAGATTCCGACTATGCTGGATGTAAGGTCGATAGGAAGAGTACATCGGGGACGTGCCAATTCTTAGGAAGGTCCCTGGTGTCATGGAACTCTAAGAAACAAACCTCTGTTGCCCTATCCACCGCTGAGGCCGAGTACGTTGCCGCAGGACAGTGTTGTGCGCAACTACTTTGGATGAGGCAAACCCTCAGGGACTTTGGCTACAATCTGAGCAAAGTTCCACTCCTATGTGATAATGAGAGTGCTATCCGAATAGCGGAAAATCCTGTTGAGCACAGCCGCACAAAGCACATTGACATCCGGCATCACTTTTTGAGAGACCACCAGCAAAAGGGAGATATCGAAGTGTTTCATGTTAGTACCGAGAACCAGCTAGCCGATATCTTTACCAAGCCTTTAGATGAGAAGACCTTTTGCAGGCTGCGTAGTGAGCTCAATATCTTAGATTCGTGGAACTTGGATTGAAATGTAGCATACATGTGTTTATGCTTTTGATTATGTTCATTCTGCATTTTGTTGCTTATTGTGGTGCTCAAGTTGTACAAACACTCCCTGGACCTCACAAGTCCTGTTTGCAAGTGATGCACATATTTAGGGGGAGCTGTGCTACAACTTGACCCTTTGTGGCTAACCATGTACTTGAGTTTGGCTGTTTTAGTCTCCAAGGAAAATTGAAAGGGAAAAGGTGGACTTGGACCATGCGAGACTTCCACTGCACTCCGATGAAAAGAGTAACTCTTCCAAGTTCATCGTTATACTCTTATTGCCTATTTGCTCTTAGTTGGAGATTTTGGTGAGGCAATGGGGTTAAAGGGCCAAGATTGATCCCGTTTTGGTGCTTGATGCCAAAGGGGGAGAAAATAAAGGCCAAAGCGATAAATGGATCAACTACCACTTGAGAGATTTTGAAAATAGTAGAATAGAGCTTTTGGTGTGTCAAAACTCTTTTGTTGTCTCTCTTGTCAAAAGTTGGCTTCTTGTGGGGAGAAGTATTGATTATGGGAAAAAGGGGGAGTTTTTGAAATCTTAAATCAATTTCTCTTAGAATGACTCTCTTTATGTCTTAACATGTGTGTTTGACTTAGAGATAGAAATTTGAGTTTGATTTGCAAAAACAAACCAAGTGGTGGCATAGAGTGATCCATATATGTCAAAATTGAATCAAAACAATTTTGAGTTCTTATTTGATTTGATTTTGTACTTGTTCTACTTGCTTTATGTTGTGTTGGCATAAATCACCTAAAAGGGGGAGATTGAAAGGGAAATGTGCCCTTGGGCCATTTCTAAGTATTTTGGTGATTTAGTGTCCAACACAAGTGCCTAAGTGTAAAAAGGTGGACAAAGTACAAATCAAGAATTAAGGTATGTTTCTCAGACTTAGTACATTGTTTTATGGACTAATGTATTGTGTCTAAGTGCTGGAAACAGGAAAAATCCAATTGGAAATGTCTTGGCTCGAGCAGCCAAGAATCTGCTGAGTCTGGGAGCACCGGACAGTGTCCGGTGGTGCACCGGACAGTGTCTGGTGCGCCAGGCTGGCTCGAGCGAAGTGGCCGCTCTCGGGAATTCATCGGCGACGTACGACTAAAATTCACCGGACTGTCCGGTGTGCACCGGACTGTCCGGTGAGCCAACGGTCGGCCGGGCCAACGGTCGGCCGCGCAATCTGCGCGGGACACGTGGCCGAGCCAACGGCTAGAAGATGGCACCGGACTGTCCGGTGTGCACCGGACATGTCCGGTGTGCCAACGGCTCTCAGGCTGCCAATGGTCGGCTTCACTATTTAAGGAAAGAAATCGGGCACCGGACAGTGTCCGGTGTGCACCGGACTGTCCGGTGCGCCAGTCGACAGAAGGCAAGATCAGCCTTCCAAGATTGCTCCCAACGGCTCCTAGCTGCCTTGGGGCTATAAAAGGGACCCCTAGGCGCATGGAGGACTACACCAAGCATATCCTAATCATTTCTAAGCACCAAGACATCGATTTCGCGCGTTCTTTTCATTGTGATAGCATATAGAGCTCTAGTGGAGTTGTGAACTCATTGAGTTGTGTTGCGAGTTCTTGTTGCGACTTGTGTGCGTGTTGACACTCTGATTCTTGTGTCTTGTGTACGTTGCTAATCCCTCCCTTGCTCCGTGTTCTTTGTGAATTTCAAGTGTAAGGGCGAGAGGCTCCAAGTTGTGGAGATTCCTCGCAAACGGGATTGAGATAAAGCAAGCAAAACACCGTGGTATTCAAGTGGGTCTTTGGACCGCTTGAGAGGGGTTGATTGCAACCCTCGTCCGTTGGGACGCCACAACGTGGAGTAGGCAAGAGTTGGTCTTGGCCGAACCACGGGATAACCACCGTGCCATCTCTGTGATTGATCTTTGTTGGTTATTGTGTTTTGTTGAGGATTCCTCTATAGCCACTTGGCAATTATTGTGCTAACAATTAACCAAGTTTTGTGGCTTAAGTTTTGAAGTGTTACAGGATCACCTATTCACCCCCCCCCCTCTAGGTGCTCTCAGGCGCGAGTGCCTGGCTGCTAGGCTGCGCGCGCAGCTGGCCGAGTGAGCGCGAGCTGGGCCAATTTGGCCTGGCGGCCTGGGCAGGGGCGCGCCTGCGTACTTGGCGGGCCGAGGAGGGGCGCGCCTGGTGGGCCGTGCGGAAAGTGCGTGCACGCACGCTGGATGGGCGGCTGCGGCCACGGGGAGCTGGGCCTGGGAGGGGAGGGGGCAGCTGGGCCGCGAGCTAGGCCTGGTTGATGGGAGAGCTAGGCCTTTTCCATTTCTTTCCTATTCTTTTCTTATCTTTTGTTCTTTTCTATTCTTTCCACCATTTCAAATCAATTTTCCTATTAAACGGATGCTCCACAAAATCACCCATCCAACGAAATAAAAGTATGCTCCGGCATGATACATCAATCGAAGCTTCCTTAGAATTTTATTTTACTAGGCTTACGCCTCTATACATAACAAAATAACTCTACAATATTTAGAAAAATGAAAAGAAAAGCAAGGAAAAGAGAGGGTAACACCTGAATTTAGTGAGTATTAGAGAAGAAATTTTATACCCCAAATTCAGGGTGTTACAAATCTAACCCCCTTAACAGAATCTCGTCCTCGAGATTCAAGAAGAGGCTAGCAAGAAAATGAGATTGGTTTTTTGGTTTTTCATAGCTTCTCCTGACTCAACTTTGACTCTGGCAACTTTAACTTGTGGCCTGGTTGCTTTGACCTTCAGATGCTTGAGACCGATCAATGCAATTCTTGAGGATCTCTTGGACCTGTGGGTTAGGACCCACACACGCTTCCGCTGCGCCACTCTAATCTTGTTGGCTGATGTTGATCGCATTGTCTTCATTAGGGTTAGCGGCTAACCCCCTTAACAGGAGCATTGATACACACTTGATCAAGATGTCGTCGACTCTGATCTTGACTGATTTGGAGGAGTTGGAGATTGCCAAATGGACAGGTGTAAGAGGAAAGAATAGCGAGAAAAGGTAAGTATAGACGGATTAGAGAGAGCAGGGGGAGAACCCAACTACTTAACTCTATGGCACTCACCTAGTAAACAGATTCCATTGCGGATCAAGGGCCACAACACATCAACACTCATTCCATAGAAGCAAATTAGTCATAGCAGAAGGACAAACATCATGAGCACACAACAACAAACATCTCATTGCTATACGTTAATGTTAAATAGATGGTGGTCTTTCCTTAAAAAGGGAAACTACTCTAAGGCCATCAAAAGGTAAGGGGAATAATAAGACATGGAGGGTAGGGGCATGAGCATAATAAAGGATGGAGCTAAAGCAAGGATTGGAATCGATAAGGGAGAAAATGCAACCAAGGGCAGGGTAGGTAAACACCATTCTCAAATCGAGATGGGAAAGAGGATAATCCAAAAGGTAGGCATAAGATAAGCATCATGGAAAGATCCAGTGATTACAAAGGTACAGAAGGTAGCAGGCAAAAGCGCACCAAAAGATCGAGTTAAGACAAGACTTGCAACAAGACAGAGGAATAGGGAATGAACAAGAGCGGGGAGGGGTAAGACAACACTCTTGAAATGAAATGGGAGGGGAGGCATTAAAATGCAAGTGCAAGATAGGCATCATGGTAAAGATCAAGGGATGATAAGGGTTAAGGTGATAATAGACAAACACAACCAAGGATGTATTTTAGACAAAACTTGCAAAGCGTCGAAGAAGGGGAAGCAATCAATGATGAAATAGAGGAGGCATTATCCCCAAACAGGGATGGAGAAGAGGAGGCTTCAAAGGGTAGGTTCAAGGTAATCGGAAAGGCAAGGGCATAGATATCACGACGGGTCTTAAAGGTAATAACAGACAAGGATGTAGGGGAGGAGGTAAATGGGCATAAGAACAAAAGATATGAGTACCACGAAGGATGGACTTAAGACCAGACCTGCAAATGGAGAAGGAGAGGGTACGTTCAAGGGCCAGATAGGTAAACTGCCACTCTCAAATTGGGGTGGAAGAGAGGAGATTTTTAAAGAGCAAGAATAAAGATAAGTATCAAGGCAAGATCGATGGATGAATAGGTAATGGTGAATAGCAAATAAAAACACTGCAAAGGATGGAATTAAGACCAAACTTGTAAGGCGACAAGAAGTGAAAAGAAATCAAGGGAGAGATTGGTAACTCACAGCTCTCAAACTGGGTTGAAATAAAGGGAAGGCTTTGAAAGGATAAGTTCAAGGTAAGCATTTAGGTAGAAGACAAAAATACCGCAAGTGTCAAAGATGATAACAAACAAGAGTATGAGAGAAAAGATGAAGATATTGAAGAGCCAGTGGTATGAGTACAACAAAGAATGGAGTTACGTCAAGGCTTGCAAGCGGCAAAGAAGAGGATACGACTAAGGGCCAGATAGGTAAATTACCACTCTCAAATTGAGGTGGAAAAGAGTAGGATTTAAAGGGTAGGTTCAAAATAAGCACCAAGGTGAAGATATAGATATTACAAGGGTTAAAGGCGATAACAGGCAAGGGTGTAAGAGATAAGAGGTGAAGGTGCACAAGAAACAAGGGTATGAGTACAATAAAGAATAGAGCTAAGGTAAGACTGGCACGTGACAAAGATGAGATTACGACCAAGGGTGGGATAAGTAGAACACCACTCTCGAATTGAGAGGGGAGAAGGGAGGTTTTAAGTGGCAGACATATGACAAGCATCAAGGTAGGATCACAAGGGTAAAGGCGATAGCTAACAAAACACATTAAACAATGAAGTTGAAAGTTCACAAGCAGCAAATAATAGGATACATCCAAAGAAAAAAATGGGTAAGTTACAACTTTCAAATTGAGAGGCACGAGAGAAGATTTTAGACGGCAGGTATAAGATAAGCAACAGGGTGAGATGTAGAGATGACAAAGGTAAAGATGATATCAATGAAAGCATGACAAAGGATAGAATTAGGGTAAGACTCGCGGAATGGCGAAGTAGAGGAAACAATCAAGGGTAAGATAGGTAGGGTTCCATCAAAAGAGTTGAAGTAAAAATCCATAACCGAAGGAAGTTACAAGGAAACAATGAGGTTACCACGGATGTGCAAAAATAAAATGACCGCTCATGGATCATTAAGAAACAATGGTGGTCAAGGACATGTTAACTGAAATGTTTTAAATAGACATTGGATATAAAGGTAAGCATATAAAAAGATGAGAGTATGTAAGGTTTCAAGGAGATGAGCATACCAATACCAAGAGACAAGAAATTGCCGAAAGATAGCGACTTAACAACAGAAAAGGAAAGGGTCTCAAAGACAGAAAGATCATGGACATATAAACTGAAATGTTTAAGTAGACGGTAGAAATTTAGAGGCAAGTATTTGAAACAAGAGTATTAAAGGGATACAAGCATGTCAATACCAAAGGACTAGAGTTCGCCAGATGGTAGCAATTTAATGACGAAAGAGAAAAGAATCCCAAAAAGACAAGAAGGTTATGGTAAGGGGGCATCTACAAAGATGTCGCAACCACAAGAGTGAGATCAGATCTAATAGATTGAAAGAAGTATAGACCATACTAGAATAAAATACTTTTGGCAAGGGGATATATAGGAGCACAACATAGAATTAGTTGAGGTGACCAATATTTTGAAGCAGCATCAAGGATGAGGTGAAGTAATAATCAATAAGTCCTTAAAACGACCAATGCTACTCTGGGCTAGCGATCCTACAGTCAGCACGGGCTTTGATACCACTTATGTCACACCCGGTTTTGAAGGTAAACCGAATGCGAACCATGTACGTGCCAGGATCAGAAATTCACGTACACAGCAATTACATAAATGACTCATCATAGCACAATGCTTCGAAAACCAATAAAGAATAAGTAATAATATTAAAGACTAGAGTCATTTACATATATAAATCTAAGTACACAGAATCGAAACGTAGCCAACGTAAACAACCCACTACAGGCAGCTGACTGGGGGAGGTCGCTAGCCTAATCCTCGAACTCGTCGAAGTCCTGGAACTCCTGGAGATATGCCTCGATGCCTTCTTCTTTACCTGAGCATAGATTGCACCAAAGGCAACCTGGTGTTTTGTGAAAGCAAGGGTGAGTACACATCAATGTACTCAGCAAATGTCCCGTTTGGCTATAGTGGACTAGCTTTATGTAGAGTTAAGTCAAGCAGTTGCTTTTAGTTGATCAGATTATTATTACAAGTAGAAAGCCAGGTTTTAGCGTTAACCCAAGTTATTAACCCAAAGTACCCTTTCCAAACGGAAAGAATACCACTTACCATTACCATAGTCATAATCAAAACCATCATCCTCGTCACCACCTGTAAACCAACCATCTCTGATCAAGTATCTCTAATCAATGGAGCTCCCTTGGCCGCTCATAACCGCGAGCACGACTGATATATCAGTTTGATAACACTCTGCAGAGGTTGTGCACTTTACCCACAAGTCGTGATTCCCTTTCTGCCCGGAGAGAGCTACTCCCCATTGACCACTACCTAGGTGTCCTAGCAGGGTATCACTATGTAGCCTTTACAAAGATTCCCTGAGGCTGTAGCCGCCCGTTAGGTTTCCTAAATGCACCGCACTCCTCCCCAAGGGGCGAACCAACCTTGGCAGAGCGAGCCACATACACCGAGCCCCATTAACGGCACGACGGCGAAGCGAACTACACCCCGGTTCCTCTAATTATTCAGCTAAGGGCGTCCCATTCCACCCTCATGGTTGCACTGTTTTCCCGGGCGGTCATCCAACGAACAGGTCCTTATAGAGAGGCACTCGAGAAACCGCTCGAGTCCCCTTAAATGCCACAAATATATCATCATATCCAGAATAAAATCATAGTATCATCATTGTATCTCATCATGTTCATTGATTAAATTAAAGCGCTAGCATGAAGCTAACTATAGTGACCCAAAAGGTAATCAAGGGCAAGGTAAATAGAAAGCTAGTCAATCCTTAGGTTGTTCATAGTATGCGGGACAGTGAATTATAAGTAGATAGGACATAATGGGTCAGAGGACACTTGCCTTTACCAAACAGATGCTCAGGGTCATCAACTTTACAGAACTCGAAGAACCAGGTCACTTGGTCGCCAACGCTTGATCGTCGATTCCTCGAAGCTCGAAAACGGATCGCAGTCTAATCGCAATGCGAAGAGAAGACAAACAGGCACAAGCAAGCAAACATGTATATGCATAAGAACGTTACACCATTCAAATAAAACATAATAAAATATGCAAAACAAAATAGAGCGTGTTACTACAGTCACGCGAGGAAAAAGAAACGCGACAGTCTGAGCTATGGTCGAGAGGTTATGACGTTTACGCTACGCTAGAAATAGTCAGGACATTTGATTCGATATTATCAAATACAAATTATAACTGCTATTTAGTTTGATTCAATTTGCTACACTAACAGCTGTCAAATAAATAAGTAATATAATTAGCACGAGAGATTCTAAGCAAGGTAAGTTTACGATGCGTGAAACAACATGCCAGCTTGTGAACGACACATGCGACATAGCGCGCGGACGACGCACGAAACAGCACGACAGTGTGCGAACGACGAGCGGACACACGTGCGAACAACACGCGCGACATGCGAACCAGACGCGTGGCAGAACGCGCGAAGGGAAGGCGACGACGCGCGAACAGTGCGCGAATAATATGCGACGACGCACTGACACACGCGACTTAGCGCGTAGACAATATGCGGCGATGCGCACGATCCGCACGCGCGACACGTGAAGACCACGTGTGGTGACGCGCGCAAAACAACACGCGCGATCCAGCACGCTATCGCGCGCGGAACAGCATGCGCGACATACGAGAAATACTTAAATAGATAACGCGCATACACTAAGCGAGTATTAATTAGAATATTAGTTCGATATAATTGTAATTACATGAGTTGACATTATCATATCAAATATAAATTAAAACTACTACTTAGATTTGACTAAATTACTATTTTAATAGTGAACGATTGAACCAATAATTAATTAACTGACCCGAGTAATCATAAGTGAACGATTTAATATCGTACGCGAACAACGCGTGATACGCACGAACGGCGCGCCACAACGTGTGCGAACAGCACGCGCGACACTCGCAAACGACACACGACGACGCGCGTGAAACAACACGAACAACACGCGAACAATGCGACGACGACGAGCGCCACACGTGTGAACAACGCGACATACGAGTACTGCTAAATGATGTCGTTCTTATATTAGCCACATATTAAATATAACATTTAAGTCGGCACAATCACGTTAACAGGTGTCTAATTAACGTAAGTGATCATAAGCGAAAACAATTTAATAACGCATGCGACGACGCGCGCGATCAGCATACGCGAAACATCTCGTGTGGCGCGCGCTATAGCACGCTAATTATGTGCAGACCGGACGTGCGGCGCGCGTGCACGAACATGTATGGACGATTACTACGCGCATGACAACGCGTGACTTGCGCGCAAGTCAGACGTGCTGCCGCAGCGCATATGGCATGACAGCGAGGGTGCGACGGGGCTGTGCGCAAGGGGTAGACAAAGGATAGACCGGGGTAGACGACATTCTCACCTTGGCGATGACGCGCAACAGAGCCTAGTGCAAACGACGATAACGTGCACCATGCAAGACTCGGGCGTGCAGACGATGAGCCGGCGCTGCGAGGCGGTCGCGGACGAGGACGGGAGCCGGCGCGGCAAGAAGGTTCTGGCTCGGTCACGCTGCTGCGCTGGGCACTACCCACACCGTCGCGCCATGGAGGCCACCCGCGGGGCCCACTCGTCCACGCGCTATAGGGGCCTGCCGGGGGTAGGGCGCCGTGGCAGCGCTGCCGCGGCTGGCTGCCCGACCGCCGTCGCCGCGAGCAGGGGCCATGCCGGCTGGGAAGAAGGGGAGCCACGCCTGGTGGGTGCGCGGCAAGGGAAATAGGCGAGATGAGAGAGGGATGGGGAAGTGGAATAAGGCAGTCGTGGCCTCGTGGGGCGAGATAACCGCAGGGTGTGGTTTGGGGAAGAAGAACAAGGTCCTCGCGGCGGCTGGGAGCATCCATGCTTGCGTGCGGGGGGCTGCATGCGCGCGGCTAGGCTGCAGGCGCGCTGCGGGCGAGCGTGGGCCAGCACCGCACGCTGGGCGCTGGGCAAGCGGCATGTGCGTGCTGGGCTGAGGGCGCGAGTGCCTGGCTACTGGGCTGCGCGCGCAGCTGGCCGAGTGAGCGCGAGCTGGGCCAATTTGGCCTGGCGGCCTGGGCAGGGGTGCGCCTGCACACTTGGCGGGCCGAGGAGGGGCACGCCTGGTGGGCCATGCGGGAAGCGCGCGCACGTGCGCTGGATGGGCGGCCGCGGCCGCGGGGAGCTGGGCTGGGGAGGGGAGGGGGCCAGCTGGGCCGCGAGCTAGGCCTGGTTGATGGGAGAGCTGGGCCTTTTCCATTTCTTTCCTATTCTTTTCTTATCTTTTGTTCTTTTCTATTCTTTCCACCATTTCAAATCAAATTTCCTATTAAACGGATGCTCCACAAAATCACCCATCCAACGAAATAAAAGTATGCTCCGATATGATACATCAATCAAAGCTTCCTTAGAATTTTATTTTACTAGGCTTACGCCTATATACATAACAAAATAACTCTACAATATTTAGAAAAATGAAAAGAAAAGCAAAGAAAAGAGAGGGTAACACCTGAATTTGGTGAGTATTAGAGAAGAAATTTTATACCCCAAATTCAGGGTGTTACACTTTTCCTTTCAAGAGGGGAGAAAGGTTTTTAATGAGGACATAGCATGTAACTAGGTATGTACCCGTGCGTTGCTACAGGAGTTAAAAATTAGTATAAAACATAAATACGAAACAACCATATATTCGTAGAAGCAGCTCTTTATGGTGGAGTACCATGATTTGTTCATGTTGTGCATGAATCCGGAAGCAGGTGCACACCACCATGTATGGCTTGTGCACCATCTTTTTCCTATGCAACGACGACACATCGTGGCTGCTAGCCATCGAGCTGACGCGACTGATGTCTCCGACGCAGCCGCAATGACATCGGGTGTTCACCTAGTCTACCGACAACCAAATATTGAAGATAATTGCGGCTATAATCTTTCAGACATGTCAGTATCCAAATTTATACACATGTACAACCGTATCCACATGTATCCATAAGAACGAAAGCTTGGAAGTTTACAACATTTGTAAAGACAGCCAGAACCTCCAATCTCTTGTAGCTGAAAGAAAGGAGGCAACTCATAAGTGAGTGTGAATTAGTGCACAGACGAACAGAAGTAGAGCCAGAAAGGCGATAGGGAATGAGGAGACTGACCCATAGGTGAAGGTTATCAAGCTTGGATTGGGATGCAGCCGTAGAGAACAATGAGATAGTTCACAAGACACATCCAAAGGTGAGATGGAAAACATTTGAGACTAAGCGTGCAAAATAAGGGCACCGGTGATCACTGCACTGAATTCCTCTTCCATTGAGCAGCATAAATGAAGCAGATAGACCGAGTAGTAGATAGTTTATAGGATGCATAATAGTAGCAGCATGCAAAAGTGCTTGCGGTGAATATATTGTGCTTTTGATTTTGTTTCAACATGACCTACATTATGATTCCAATCATCATTGAACTTCTCTATGCACTCCAACAACAGCAAAGTTTCCTGATATGTCCATCTGTCTCTATCAATGCCTGATCCATCTTTCATCCCATCCACCCTATGAAAATCTAAGCTTGAATGTGCTTAGTAACAATTTTTGCATTGTGGAAGCAATCTGAATGAAGATCAATATTTGCTTGCTCCACCAGTTAAAATAAGATAGCTTGTTAGTCTGATTTATATGCTTCTTGTCTTCTTGATAAAGATGGCTATTTTAAAATAAAACATTCCAGTAAACTGAACAAAGTACTTTGATCTAGAAGAAGCATTTGAAAAATACGCATTCATTTTCCTAACTCATGACCAATAATATTAAAAGCCCCCTAAGAAAATTAGGTACATACATGCAACAAAAATGGGGTCAACTAAACTCTTCAAACATGTTTTAAAAATGAAACATGAGCAACTTAACTTCACTCTTCGTTAAAAATTACAAAAATTATAATTTAGAAAAGAGGGAATAGTAACAAGAGTGAGAAATTACTTAGTCTAGAATGGCAGTCAAGTCCTTGGCAGAGGGGCTGGAGTTCCCAGCAAGGGCAGGAAGCAGGTACGCAACCAGCAACAAACTTCATGTGCAAACCACCATTCCAGTTAGTTCCCAACTTTTAGCTACATTGGACCCAACTCAACTATTAAATGAACCTGTTTGTTTCACCTTTACCCCCTGCTCCCCTCCCATGCTAAAAACAACAAAGACATTGAAGTTTGGAGACCCTTCAAAAACCAAAACTAGATTACCAAGAGAACCCAACCTAGAAGCTTTGATTAGGAGGACCTGTGTCGATGTCGTAGACCACCTAATATTCCTAACACTACATTACTTATGTCTTCCTCTAGGCCTATGTTTTTAGCTCTGTCTTAAATGTTATGAACCTATGTATTAAAAGGTTGCATTTGAGACAACATGTATTTGCTTGTTTGGATCCTGCTTCAATTAAGTCATTTTTATTGAAATATTTCTTTCTTATGTGCCACCCAAAAATCTAGAAATATGTTACTCCACCCCCCTAACAGCAAGAGCTAGATGTAAAACACAAGGCCAAGCCAACAAGGACCGTAGGAGTTGAAGTAGGATGATCAACCAAGCAATGAATGGAATTCAATATGTAGGATGGATGGATATGCCTACCTTGTGGAAGAGGGGGTGGCATAGAAAAGACAATGCATCTAAAAAAGTCAAAATGTCTTATAATTTGGAGTGCAGGGAATATTTCCTTAAAAACTTTCTATAGTAGGACACTTGATCTACATTAAGCTCTACCTATAGGCACACACCACAACTATACAACACATAGACCAGTTGTTGTTACTGATCGTTACCACAAATGAGGAACCAAATAAGAACCTTCTAATCGTACCACACATGCATTTAGCTAAGGAAATAGGTGGCTATGTAGAGTGATTTGAGCTGACTAAACTTCTAACATCCAAGCCTGTACTGGTTGGGATCGTAGGTAACACTGTTCCTGGTTTGAAAGAACAAAAGTGGTCCAAGCATGGCTGTAACTGCAAAACCAAGGCCCTGAAGCATCTAATAATTGCACCACTAAATTCATCTGAAGACTCAAGGTGAAAGCATAGCCCCAGAAGTCAACTATTTTAGCATTGCTACCATCTTGAGGAGGAAAAGGAAAAGAAGAGCAAGAGTTACACACAAAAACCACACTGTGTGCCTAATTCATTTCATACCGTCCTCAACTAGCCCTGAATCAACTGTTGGAACAAGTGCTATTTCAATTCATACTGTTATCAACTAACCCAAAATAAACTACTGAAACAAGTACTAATTAGTTCACTGCAGAGTCAAATTTTCGGTAAAGTAGCTAACTGGTAGACTGTAATTAAGGGATTCGATGATATGAGTACGGCAGAGCAGAATTAAGCGGGTGACCTGATTCACCGAGGCGAGGCTTCACTTGGTGAGGAGGACCTCAAGGCAGGTCAGGCCAACTTCAGCGAGGGCATCACTTATATCAATGCTCCTACAACACCCATTGCCCTGAAACACATCCTCCTCAGTGCCTTGTTGCGCCTGATGCAGCAGCAGTTCCTGATCCTAATCCCTTCACTCCCAGAACCTTCATGGCCTCTCCTCACTGGGCTTATACACGTTTTTATAAAAACCCCCTCGCTCCGAAAACTAAGTCTGAAATATATTTCACTATATATCGAATCAGGATGTAGGGCAAAAATCGGAATGAGCAAGATTATATAAAAGATATGACTTTCTTGCCTAGTTCCTAATAAATCCCCGCATCAATCAAGGATAAAAAGAGCCATACTATTTGTAGAATCCTTACTGCGGTAACAATGGATCATCAGCGTAATCGCGAAATAACGGATTGGACATACCATATAATTTATCCAGAAAGAATTTGCCTACCTTATTTTAGGGAAAAATTAGCAGCAACAACTTGTTTCCTACCATGAGATCCAAACAAGTGCATGCAGCCTCACCTTTTATTCCAAGAATATTTATAGCTCTCATGCCTATCTTCTGAGTTTTTTGGTAAATCTGTTTACAAAGAAAATAGATAGAACATGAAAAGTGCATAATCTGAACTGAAACTCCTTATATTTTGTTAAAAAGATACAATTGAACTCCACCGCTAAAAATAAAGGAAATATAAGTAGAGTATACTTGTAATATGATAGGAATCAGTATTAGAAAAAAATGTGTGACATTTGTAAATGTCTGTAGTATTTCCCTCACACTTGTTTAGTATGTTTAGCATCTGCAAGTTGAAAGGTCAGAACTCAAAACAGAAAGCAACACAAATTTAGATACCATTTCTCCAAGTAACATCTCACTACCTCATTTTTTCCTACGAGAGAATATCTGCATGTGCTTCTCAGGTTCCACAAGCTCTGCATAAAGTTGATCTGCAAGAACTTAAACAACATAAATGCATTTTCTTTCATTTAAATGTCAAAAGCCCGAGATTGATTATTCATGAAAAAAGTTGAGAGCACAATGTTGTCATTCCAATTCATACACAAACGGAAGGAAACAATGGAATTCTCTTTTGAATTCACTAAAAATCGTCGAGAATCTAGACTTTGTGACAAGTATACATACTTCCATAAGCATATAGTTTAAAAGCATTCATATTGGAAGGAGAAAATAGAAGGCTCCAACTAAGTATTTCTACAATGGCTAAACAGGACCCTCATGGGACCTTTAACAGGAGCATATTTTTCAAGATTCAATATTGTTTGCAGCAACTACACTACCACTTTACAACAAATAAATACAAATTTTGTTCAGCAATGGCATATGCATGAAACTAATATGTGCATACGCATGAAATCAGTACAGCCTTGAGAGCATAAGCCTGCCTGCCCTTCTGGCAACTAAATGAGCCATATACTGAGCAAAACATTTACTTCCACAGTGGTCGAATCATTGATTGCTGAGATTACAAACACATGATTTCCCCAGTAGCTTTCGACAACTTTCATGTATATACATAAGCCCGACTAACCACCCAAACAACCAACATTGAAAACAAGCATTGTTACCCTCTCCTGACATACAGTCTTGCTAGAAAGGTCCTAGCATCTGACATCTGCCTAACAAACTTTGTAAATCGATTCCAATTGTGAAATTCAAACAAGCTTTTGTTCATCCTAACATAGTTAAAGGAAAAGGATGTTCCTAAAGTACGACTTGAGTATAGCCTTGAGCTTCTTATGAC
This sequence comes from Zea luxurians, assembly GCA_029449295.1. Taxonomy (NCBI): domain Eukaryota; kingdom Viridiplantae; phylum Streptophyta; class Magnoliopsida; order Poales; family Poaceae; genus Zea; species Zea luxurians. The sequence continues at coordinate 81,027,488 of JAOPSE010000011.1, forward strand.
TTGATTCAGTGATGCATCATCTAGCCTTGTCATAGAATTCTCATCATTAAGAGGAAGGCCGCACATTTTAGCAGCACCCGCAAGCTGCCGGAGAGTACCTTCTAGGCTGCTCTCAGAATCTGTTCTTTCTGTGTCCCTCAGGTCAAAACAACTGCAGCACAATGCAGCTTTGTATTTGGCAAACATTTGAGCCAAAGGAAGATAGCCATCTCTTAGTAGTGTATTGTAGTAGCCAGCTGTCAGTTCAGATGGATGTGAACAAGTATAGTAGTGCCAATGTATGCCAGCAACCTTCCCCGAGATGGTCACACTAGTACCAGAGAAGATTGCATCAGCTATCATGCATAGCCTCTCTCCATGGAGAAGAAGCATTCCTGAATACCACTCAAGGAAAAAATGACCATAAGGTGTATCCCAATATCCTCCATCAAGCCTAAAAAAACTTTCTTCTTCAAGATTCTTCTGTGAACCATCTGTGCCAGTTGAACCATCATTACCCCATTCTTGTAACCCAAAAATTTGTGCATGAGCACTTAATGATGCTTGCATAAACTGTCAATAGAGCACATCTGTCAGTAGTTAAATTTTGTGATGGGCAAAAGGGCCTCTAGCTGAGTTGAGTTGGTTAGATGGTCTAAGTAGCACTTCTCAAGTTTTGAATTCAACTTCCCATGAGAGCAGAATTTAGGCTAAGATTAAAAAAATCTCGTCTGTCCTATTAGGATTTATGGGCTTGGCTCAATTAAGAAATTCAAATAAATCCCAGGAAAATCTCAAAAGCCCATACAAGTGGATGGATAGAGGATAGGTGGAACCAATAGCACCATATTGCTAGCTCTAGTGGAGTAGAGCTAGCTTAAATATGGAAGCCACACTCACTCACCAAGTCATGGATGAGAGGAGAGAGTGTGGAGAGCCACATGCGCGCTCGCTCGCCTCGCCTGGCCTGGCTGGGGCGAAGGGCGCGGGCGCACGACATGCGCGTGAATGGTCCGCCGAAATCCGGCCCCTCGCCTTGCGGGGGCGCGGCTACCTTTTGCTGTTCGAATTTTTTTGTTTCTTGGCTGTTACGTTTATCCTAACCGATCGCTATAAAATCTCAACTGATCGCGAGATTTTGGTGGGCGGATAAGACCAGGGGTCGCGGACTCGGCCCTATAAAAGGAGCCCAGCAGCCAGCCTCTAAATCATCCCAGTTCGCTTTCGTCTCTCTTCACAGCTGAGCCGCCTTCCAGTTCTCTTCATCCCGATCGCAGAGGTGCATCTGCGATTAGGAGAGCAGGTCTCCGGAACCCTTCGCCTTCTAGATCCTGCACCAGGAGAGGCCGAATAAGGTTTTTGGGAAGCGTCTTCACGCGACTGCTCGTGATCTTCTGACCTCGTCGACCCTGCTGATTTCGCTACTTCGACGTCGTCGACCCTGCTGATTCCGGCGCGCTCCATCTATCAGTATGTCTAATCAGTTCGCATCATCTGATTTGACTTTTTACTTCAGTGCTTGTGATTTTGTCATGATTTATATTCAGAATTTAATCTAGAATTTTTCTAATTATTCAACAATCCAAAAAACCTTATTGTAGACAATTTCCTAGTTTTTCTATGGCTGCTTTTGCCGATGCGCTGAAGCCAGAAAAGTTCAATGGTATGCACTTTAAGAGATGGCAAGTCAAGGCCACGCTCTGGCTGACTGCTATGAATGTCTTCCATGTTAGTAAAGGCAGACCTGAGGGTCCACTGACTCCTGAACAGGAGAAAGAGTACGACCATGCCAATACTATCTTTACAGGAGCCGTTCTTAGCGCCCTTGTTGACCGTCTGGTTGATGTGAATATTCAGTACACAGACGGGAAAGAGTTATGGGATGCACTTACTACCAAGTATGGTGCATCGGATGCTGGCAGTGACCTGTATATCATGGAGAGCTTTCATGATTATAAGATGGTTGATAATCGCTCTATTGTAGAGCAAGCTCATGAAATACATTGTATAGCCAAGGAGCTCGACCACCTTAAGATAGTCCTTCCTGACCGATTTGTGGCTGGGTGCATTATTGCAAAGTTGCCTTCTACATGGAGGAACTTCGCCACATCTCTGAAACATAAGAGACAGGAGATATCAGTTGAAAATCTGATAGCGTCTCTAGATGTTGAGGAGAAATCTCGGGCTAAGGACATGGGATCTAAAGGAGGTGAGGGCCACTCCAGCGCCAACATGGTTCAGAGGAACCACAACAAGGGCAAAGGAAAGCCAAAATCTAACAAGCCCAACAAAACTACCAACTTCAAGAAGAAGAAGAACAAGGCTGAACTGACATGTTTCGTATGTGGCGAAACGGGTCATTTTGCCAAGGATTGTCCCGATCGAGTGGATCGCCGTGGCAAAAAGGGCAATGTAAACACAGTGATCGCTAGCAATGAGGAAGACAAAGGGTATGGTAATCTACCTTTCATCTTCTCAGTATTTCAATCACCTAGTTGGTGGCTTGATACTGGTGCTAATGTTCATGTGTGTTCTGACATTAACTTGTTCTCTTCTTATCAAGGTGCCCGGGATTCTTCCGTCCTAATGGGGAATGGGTCACATGCTTCTGTTCATGGCACTGGCACGGTGGATCTGAAGTTTACTTCGGGAAAGATCGTGCAGCTGAAGAACGTGCATCATGTCCCTTCTATACACAAGAATCTCGTTAGCGGAACCCTTCTGTGTAGAGATGGGTTCAAGGTAGTTTTGGAGTCCAATAAATTAGTTGTGTCTAAGTCTGGACAATTTATTGGTAAAGGCTATGATTGCGGAGGCTTGTTCCGCTTTTCTCTGTTAGATTTTAATAATAAGTCTGTGAACCATATTTGCGCTAATGTTGATGATCTTGCGAGTATTTGGCATTCTCGTTTGTGTCATATTAATTTTGGCTCTATGTCTCGGCTTGCAACCATGAGTTTAATTCTGAATATCACCATAGTCAAAGGTTCTAAGTGCCATAGTTGTGTGCAGTCGAAGCAACCTCGAAAGCCTCACAAGGCTGCTGAGGAGAGACACCTAGCACCTCTAGAACTCATACATTCTGATCTTTGTGAGATGAATGGTGTGTTGACAAAGGGTGGTAAGAGATACTTCATGACATTGATTGATGATGCGTCTAGATTTTGCTATGTATACTTGCTAAAAACTAAAGATGAGGCTTTAGACTACTTTAAAATCTATAAGGCTGAAGTTGAAAACCAACTAGAGAGAAAGATCAAACGTCTTAGATCAGATCGTGGTGGCGAGTTCTTTCCCAAAGTCTTTGACGATTTCTGTGCAGAACATGGCATTATTCATGAGAGGACTCCTCCCTATTCACCCGAGTCAAACGGGATTGCTGAAAGGAAAAACCGTACGTTGACTGACCTTGTGAATGCCATGTTAGACACTTGTGGTTTATCTAAGGCATGGTGGGGGGAGGCAGTCCTGACTTCATGTCATGTTCTGAATAGAATTCCTATGGGCAAAGAAGAGAAAACCCCTTATGAGAAGTGGGTTGGGAGAAAACCATCACTTTCATACTTGCGCACTTGGGGGTGCATGGTGAAAGTCAATGTACCAATTAATAAAAAGCGCAAGCTTGGTCCAAGGACAGTGGATTGTGTCTTTCTTGGATATGCTTCGTGTAGCATAGCATATAGATTTTTAGTAGTTAAATCTGAAGTTCCTGATGTATATGTTGATACTATTATGGAATCACGTGATGCTACTTTCTTTGAACATATATTTCCAATGAAAGACATTCATAGCAATTCTAGATACTCTTCTGAGATAACTCCTGAACATAGTACACCTATTGAGAGTTTTGAACAGCCACATGAAATTGTCCTAGAGGAGGATGACAATGATGCTCCTAAAAGGAGCAAGAGACAAAGGGTTGAAAAATCCTTTGGTGATGATTTCATTATGTACCTTGTGGACGATACTCCTACTGCCATTGCAGAAGCATTTGCATCTCCAGATGCAGATGATTGGAAAGAAGCAGTTCATAATGAGATGGACTCCATTCTTTCAAATGGTACGTGGGAAGTCACTGATCGACCCTATGGATGCAAACCTGTGGGTTGTAAGTGGGTGTTTAAAAAGAAGCTCAAGCCTGATGGTACAATTGAAAAGTACAAGTCTAGGCTTGTGGCTAAAGGCTATACTCAGAAAGAAGGAGAAGACTTCTTTGATACTTACTCACCTGTTGCTAGAATGACCACTATTCGAGTACTACTTTCTTTGGCTGCCTCGTATGGTCTCCTTGTTCATCAGATGGATGTAAAGACAGCTTTTCTTAATGGAGAGCTGGACGAGGAAATCTATATGGAACAGCCTGATGGATTTGTAGTAAAGGGTCAAGAAAGCAAGGTGTGCAAGTTATTGAAATCTCTGTATGGTCTGAAGCAAGCACCAAAGCAGTGGCATGAGAAGTTTGACACGACTCTAACGTCTGCAGGCTTTGCCATTAATGAGGCAGACAAGTGTGTATATTATCGCTGTGGTGGGGGCGAAGGAGTTATATTGTGCTTATATGTTGATGATATATTGATATTTGGCACAAACATTGATGTGATCAATGAAGTCAAGTCTTTTCTATCAAAGAGTTTTGATATGAAAGATCTGGGAGAAGCTGATGTGATTCTAAACATCAAGCTGATTAAGGCAGATGGTGGGATTACTCTCTCGCAATCTCACTATGTTGAAAAGGTTTTGAAGCGATTTGGCTTCTCTAAGTGCAAACCTTCTCCAACACCTTATGATCCCAGTGTGACACTGCGAAAGAACAAGAGAATTGGTTTAGACCAATTGAGATACTCTCAGATTGTCGGTTCACTCATGTATCTTGCTGGTGCAACAAGGCCCGATATCTCGTTTGCTGTGAGCAAATTGAGCAGGTTCATGTCAAACCCCGGGACTGATCATTGGCATGCACTTAAGCGGGTTATGCGCTACCTGCAAGGTACAATGAGTTATGGAATTCACTATTCTGGTCAGCATGCAGTACTTGAAGGATATAGTGATTCGAACTGGATATCTGATGCAGACGAGCTTTATGCCACCAGTGGTTATGTCTTTACTATTGGTGGAGGTGCGATATCATGGAGGTCCTGCAAGCAGACCATTTTGACGAGGTCAACCATGGAAGCCGAGCTAGCTGCACTTGACACAACAACCGTTGAGGCAGAATGGTTGCGTGAACTCTTGATGGACTTGCTGGTGGTTGAGAAACCAATACCAACTATCCTTATGAACTATGACAATCAGACAGTGATTGCTAAAGTGACGAGTTCTAAGGATAATGGAAAGTCATCAAGACATGTCAAAAGACGATTGAAGTCTGTCAGAAAGTTGAGAAACTCCGGAGTTATAAGTGTGACTTATATTTCAATAGATAAAAATCTGGCAGATCCTTTTACCAAGGGACTACCACGTAATGTGATAGAAATTGCATCGAGAGAGATGGGTATGAGACCTGAATAAAGTTGCCATGGTGGAAACCCAGTCTATGTGATCGGAGATCCCGTGAATTAGGTCCTGGGAAGAACAAGCCATTGGTGAACTGAGGAGAGTAACCTTTGACCCTCTCTAAGTAAAGATGCAATACTCTCAAATGCTGTAAGACAGGTTGGCTTTGTGCCTTAATGTGTTCTGTTGACTTGTATTAGCAAAGATGTTGTCCTGCAGAACATTCTTTGAAAGAACACACCTATATAAGTTAGACTGTCTAACATCGCAGTCTATGAGATCTGGGTGATCTCTAGTAAACTCATGAAGAGACCTTGGAGTACGACGTATATGCTCCACCCTCGAAGGGGACTACTGGTAGCCAAGTACTGGTCATGACTTCATGTGAAACCCATTCACGCAAAACTTGCAATTCAAGGCATAGTCCATTGTCCAAGTTGTGAGTTGGTGTAGCTTGGAGTTCTAGGCGTAAGTTCAACTTAACAGTCTCTGCTAAAAAACTAGTATATTAAACAGTAGTGAACAGTGGCGAAAACTGCAGATGGGCATTTGAGATCTGGTGGGGGATTGTTAGGATTTATGGGCTTGGCCCAATTAAGAAATTCAAATAAATCCTAGGAAAATCTTAAAAGCCCATACAAGTGGATGGCTAGAGGATAGGTGGAACCAATAGCACCATATTGCTAGCTCTAGTGGAGTAGAGCTAGCTTAAATATGGAAGCCACACTCACTCACCAAGTCATGGATAAGAGGAGAGAGTGTGGAGAGCCACACGCGCGCGCGCTCGCTCGCCTCGCCTCGCCTGGCCAGGGCGGGGCGGGGCGAAGCGAAGGGCGCGGGCGCACGACATGCACGTGAATGGTCCGCCGAAATCCGGCCCCTCGCCTTGCGGGGGCGCGGCTACCTTTTGTCGTTCGATTTTTTGGTTTCTTGGCTGTTACGTTTATCCTAACCGATCGCTATAAAATCTCAACTGATCGCGAAATTTTGGTGGGCGGATAAGACCAGGGGTCGCGGACTCGGCCCTATAAAAGGAGCCCGGTAGCCAGCCTCCAAATCATCCCAGTTCGCTTTCGCCTCTCTTCACAGCTGAGCCGCCTTCCACTTCTCTTCATCCCGATCGCAGAGGTGCATCTGCGATTAGGAGAGCAGGTCTCCGGAACCCTTCGCCTTCTAGATCCTGCACCAGGAGAGGCCGAATAAGGTTTTTGGGAAGCGTCTTCACGCGACTGCTCGTGATCTTCTGACCTCGTCGACCCTGCTGATTTCGCTACTTCGATGTCGTCGACCCTGCTGATTCCGGCGCGCGCCATCTATCAGTATGTCTAATCAGTTCGCATCATCTGATTTGAATTTTTACTTCAGTGCTTGTGATTTTGTCATGATTTATATTCGGAATTTAATCTGGAATTTGTCTAATTATTCAACATGTCCTACGCTAAAGCATAGGTTTTGGCTCTGGTCATGGTCGTTCTCTCATGAGCTATGGTGTATTGGTGTCACAAAGTATTTTTCTTAATGCAATATCCGAGGGCTGTCTTACCCTGTAGGTCGAGTTTTTTAAAAATATTGTGATGCTAACATAGCATCAGATGCATGAATAGAAATCATTTCAGAAATGCAGACATTGTCCTTGCTGCATGGCCAAAACGACAATTTAGAACAGAACATACAAGTCGTTTCTACAAATGCAAATTCACATATAGAAGACTCAGCATAATTATAAACCCAAATGGTAGACAGCTAACCCATATTATTAGTACTAATTACAAGTTGAAGATACAAATAGACATTGCATATCGAATTGCACAAGTAGAGTAAACAACGTTGGGACTGACATGTCTCCCATAGTCCCACTCTACCAAAAACATTCCATTTTGTAGCGATTTTAGAGAAAGAATTTTATTTCTCATCATACCTTATCATAACATTGAAACTCTCCAAGTTCAGACGAACTGCCTGGCTGATTTAGCTTCTCAGTTGGGCATGATGGATACCTAAGCTCACCTCCTGGACCCATTCCAACTTGAACTTCCTGAGATACAATGTTATTAGAGATACATCCTTTGGTTGTTTAGAATTAATCTTATGTGTTTTAAAAACAGGGAGAATACAAACTGTTACTATGGCCCCAAGGTAATCTTTGAAAGTATTGCGGAAGCTTCTCATGAAGTTGAAGTAAGCTTGCATAGGTGATCTTCCTTTCAGAACAGGAAGAATATCACATCCCAGTGATATGTATTCTCTGTTTCTCTTCTGGTATCTATTGGTATATGACAGGTCCGGAACTTTATCCATCTCCTCAAGAACCCATTGTGGCAAAGGAATCCTGGAAAGGTAGTAAATTCCAACCATGAACAAAAAGAGATATGCTTTTAAACTATATTACAGTGAAGCAAATAAAAGTCAGGCACTACTTGTGTTAGTTAAAGGGTGAGGCCATAAAACAGCACACAACAATCAACATGCTCAAATTTCATACAGTACTTTTGTTTGTTAGAGGAACAATCTCGTGAACCAATGGTTGTTTGGGACGTGTGGCCTATGGTCGCCATCATCATTGATGTGGAGGTTGATTATGTGACTGCGTAGTGCATTGACGATGGCTCAAACAGAACTTGGTCTGGTTCTTGAACCCTTTCTTTGCAACCTCATTCGTTCTCCGAATTAGCGTATGTGGCCACGTGAGGTCATCCACCTTGAGGCGCATGGTGAGCACCTCACCTCACCTTTCTTCTACGGACACCAGAAGCCACACGGCTCTATTCCCCCTTGTGCACACTGCAAAAGTGGATATGAGAACGCAATGTAGAAGCACACTAAAGGACACAAACACAACATACCAAAAAAATCCCACCGGGCTGTTGGCCCCAACAGGGACGACCTTCCACCCGCCGTAGTTGCCAGCTGGGTCGCTCAAGTAGAGCTAGAAGTCGTGGTGCTTGTCCCACCTTGTGAATAAGGAGATCCCAAAGGGCGGAGGCCTCGGGACGTCAGTGGAGCGCGAGATTTGGAAGACCTTGGAGGTCACCATCTCACCAACGAGGACCATGCTGTAGGCCACCAGGATCCCGAGGGCTAACCTATTGTTGCTGATTGCCTCCATCGCGGTGGCCTAGAAGCGGCTTTGGGGAGGGAGGCGGGCGAAACGGTAGAGCACATCAGCATGGCACGCTTAGGCCACTGCGAAGCCGACGGTGGTCGACGCCTCCTCCTAGCGTAGCGGCATGACGTGGTCGACGGCGGCCTCGACGCCTTGTAAATAAGGAGATCCCGAAGGGGCAGAGGCCTCTAGTCGTCGGTGGAGCATGAGGTCTGGAGGAGCTTGGAGGTCATCTCGCCAACGAGGATGACATTGGCCACTAGAATCCCGAGGGTAGAGGAGGAGAGCGGAGGTGATGGGTTTAGCTAGATCTTGTGAGAGAATTTGTTGGGGTCGAGCGCATCGCGGGCGGTGGTAGGCGATTGGCGGCCAGGGTGGAGCACATCTTGGGCTACGGTTGCGATGCCAAGGCAGAAGGGAGAGAAAATCGAGGGACGGAGGAGCTTGGTGAAGGTGTTGGCAACAAGATGAACGATGCAGATAGGTGTGGGCAGCAAGATGGACGGTCCAGATCGACGGACGGCAGAATGGCAGGCTACCTTTACGGCCTTAATAAGTAGTAGAGATTTTTCATTCTTATTTAGCCCTATGAGGGCCAAATCCCCCAAAGATGTAATATGTAAAATCTGAGCCTGCACCATCGAGTGCAAAAAAGGAAAACAGGGAGAAGCTCAAAAGTCGTTCCTAAGGGAATGCAGAGCCAAAAGCATGACGAAGCTGCAAAAAGTCGTTCCTAAAGGAGCGCAGCATAAGTTTTCTGCTCAAAAGTCGTTCCTAAGGGAATGCAGAGTCAAAAGCATGATGAAGCTGCAAAAAGTCGTTCCTAAGGGAGCGCAGCGTAAGTTTTCTGCTCAAAAGTCATTCCAAAGGGAATGCAGAGCCAAATACCGCCGAAATACAAGGCGAAGAAGTTCAAAAGTCGTTTCTAAGGGGATGCGGACCTTATACCAACGAAATAGAAGGTGAAGAAGCTCAAAAGTCGTTCCTAAGGGGATGCAGAGGTTAAAGACTCAAAAGTCGTTCCTAAGGGGATGCAGAGTCTGGGTGTGGGTGTGTGCGTTCGTGACATTCATTTGCATATTACATTACATCATTCATTGCATTCATACACATTCATTTAGACATTTGTAGGATCATCATCATCATAACATGATACTTCAGTTTTGACAAAAATGCTTCGATGAGCATGAAGAAGCAAAAGATATGCTTCGTTGTGAACGAAAAGAAGGGAAGGTGTTTTTCGCCTTCGGCTCAAAAGATACAAGTTTTGTCCACAGCAAAGCAATTTACACATGGATGAAAAGGTAAAAATATATTACAAGGTATGGATAAGTGTACAAAAATTGTTTAGTTCTCGATTACAATTTCTTTTACAAACATAATGCAAAGTGCTTCTATGTTCTATACAGGCAAGTCTAAGGAGTAGCTTCGGCGGTCTTCGGAATATGCTTCAGGCTATTGATCTTCGGCACCATCATCCTACAAACAACAAAAGCCGTATAAGGTAAAAAGTAATTACAAGAAAAGGTAAACAGCAGGTACAAGTTTCATACCGGCTTAAGCAAGCTTCGTGCCTCGTCACCAGCCAATTCCCGACCACCCTTCGCCCAAATTTGTGTTATAAATCTGATCCCTATGCTTCGGGCTTCGCCGGGAATATCAATTAAATATGTTGAAGATAGGCTGAAGGTTGGTCTATTCACAATCTTCGCGTGCATACAACCAGCTTTTAGAAATGCTGCAGTTGTGTCGCGAGAAGCTAGCAGAGCACAAAAGTCACCGTGCCCCGCTATTACTTCATCAAGCGCTTTGACTTTGCCTTCAATGTGTTCGAAGGTGCTTGATATATTTTCGGCCGAAGGAGTAAACTTTTCAGCGTTGGCTCCAACTGAGTTAAAAACCTTTTTCAGTCGCTCTACGCAGCGGCTGCCAAAACCTAAACACATGTCCCGAAGCTCTTTTAAAGATTTCCGCAGCTTCTTGTTTTCGACAGTTTCAGCTTCGTACTTTGTCTGCAAGTTCTTCTTCTCTTGTTCAAAGCTTTCTAATTTTTGGAGAAGCTCCCCGTTTAATCTAGTATTTTCGGCTTGGGCTTCTACAAGGGAACCCTCCATTGCCTGAAGTAAGAAATCTTTCTTCTCAAGAGAGGCTTCGTACTCTTTGATTTTGTTTTCTAAACCCTTGATTATGATTTCGTTCTTTTTATCCTTGAGGTCTTGTTGCATTTGTAGTGCTTTGCTTAGCAGCATGCTCTGTACAAATAAACCTTCGTCAGCAAACACGCTCCATTAAAAATAAAAAAGTAAAATTTTGCTTCATCATAAAAATTTTTACCTTGAAGTTGGAATAAAACAAACTGCCGACAATATGCTGTCGTCGGTAGCTGCTAATATTAGCTTCGAGCTTCGGAAAACCGACACTCTTCGATAGAGTGCCGATCACCTTTGCCCCGGTACGGTCGCGAACGCATCCCAAGGCCTCTTCATCAATCCCACCAAAGAGCATGGCTCCTGGCTGGTAGCCACAGGAAATGCCATATTCCTGTAGCTCCTTCTTTTCGGCCTCAGATAGTTCTTGTCCAACCAGGTTTCGAAGGTCGAAACTTTTCTCCTCCGAAGCAGCATCGGCAATCTTCTTCCCTTCATCAGGCTTTGGGGCCAAGACCTTTCTAGTTGCAGCTGCTTCTTCCGCAGCCATACTCAATAGTAATTTATTAATTCCAGATAGTGTGCTCTCCAAGTTGGTAACTTCAGCAGCAGCTACAGCTTAGGCAGATAAGTTTGCTTCGGCAGCGACCTCGGCGCTTGTAGTAGGTGCTATTTTAGATGTCGAGGCCGATGGCGGCGTCCGCTCAATGGCTTCCATTACGGTACCAATCCTTCGCTTTTTCTACCCTTCCACCTTTTTTGGAGCCGAAGGCTCCTCTTTTTTTTGTAAAAGCTTCGTCAGTTCCGGTCCCAGGGGACTTAGCAGCTTGATAGGTAGAGATTCACTCATTACCTTTAGAATTTCTGCCACTTCGGAAGCAGGAGGTGTCAAGGGAGTCTCCTCTTCTACCTCAATCACCTTCGACTCTAGAGTTGCAGCTTTTCTTTTCTTTAAAGCAGTCACTTTCGGCTCAGGGTTGGATTATCTCTTCTTTAAAATTTTCTCATCTTCCTTTACCATTCTGGTAGCTTGTCTATTCGGAATGCTAATAATCCTTTTCCTTTTTGTCCCTTCGACACCCTTGTTGAGTTGCTCATAATCAAGGTATTCAAATTTTAGAGCGTCCATTACTCAGTTTAACCTTTGTTTTGGCCGGGTGCCGAAGGCTGCTGTCATTAATTGGTCTTTTTTTGGTATAGTTTCCCAAAATTTCATTACACATAGTTTCAATCATTTCCAGCCACTCTTGGCAAGGTTGCTTGAATTGTTTTTCAAATTTGAAGCGATAAGGTAATTGAACAAGTTCATATTTCTTCTTTGTTCCCTTCATCTTTGGCATCACCAAGCCACTTGACGTTGGGTACGTCTGGTTGGCTAGGTATTCCTGCACCAAGTCCCTAGTGCTAATTTGCTTAGCCACCACCCTAAATTCTACTTCGGCCAGCTGGCACGCTGACCCTAGCTGCATGTTGCACAGAGGCCTGGTCATTCTGAAGTTTAGGGACAGTGGACACATGACCATCGTCATTAGTTTCCCCCTTTTCTTCTCATCGGCCTTGATATAAAACAATTCACCTTTCCAGCCGATTGACCATTTGGTGCGATAACTGAGGACCGGAGCCTTCGTATCCTTGCGATACGCAAAATTGTAGCAGCCAAAATTTTCGTGCAAGCCGTCTGCCCTGGCCTTCGTCTGGTAGTGCAATTCATGCACTCGGCAGAATGCTTCGGCATCTGGGCTCATCCCTTGGCTTTGGAGGGCCCAAATGAAGACACTGAGCCTAACAATGGCATTAGGGGTCAGCTGATGAAGATATATCTCAAAATATTTCAGGACTTCCCCTATCATCTCATTCAGAGGAAGTCGTAGTCCTGCTCTGAAAAAACTCTTAAAAACTACTACTTCATCATCCTTCGGCGCTGGGGTGGTTTCTTCTCCGGCAAATCGGACAAGTTTCCTTTCAGCCTCCCCAAAGTAGCCCAGCTTCATCATCATGGGCATATCAGCTTCGGATACAGTAGATTTCCCAAAATCTAGATGACTGGGTTTGGTTGGGATCAAAATACTATAATCTTCTTCATCCTCTTCAATATCTTCTTCTTCAGCAACGGTCTATTCAGCTTCAGTAGCACGGGTGCCTTCCTTAGCAGTTCCCTCGGTTACAACTAGACCTGATTGTTTCATGACTTCGGAAATTGGTGCTGTCTCAATGACCTAGGTTTCTTCTCCCTCACGAGTCACCCTTGTAGTCGAACACACTCTAGCCATTTTTTATGGATTTTTCACTGTTTGACAAAGCTAACGTATTTTTTCAGTTTGACGAAGTCAGTTCATTTGACGAAGCTAATCCTTTTGACGAAGCTAATCTCAGATGACGAAGCGCTCGCTCGAGAGAGCAATGAAAAAGCTTCGGTTGTGGTTAAATTTTTTAATAGCACAACAGTGCGATAGCAATGAATGCTGTGGTAACTCCTCACCAACTCGTCTGTTTATATAGTGCTGCAGGTCGGAAGGTAAACCGCCAGATCACTCACGCCCGCTGAACGGTGGACCACTCGACGCTCGGAGGGCGAACCGCCAAATTGCCTGCATTCGCTGAATGGTGGACCACCTGACGCCTGGAGTATTTTAATCGTTTCTCGGCAACGAGCTTAGGGAAGGTGTTTTTTGGACCTTTGGCATTCCAAAACCTTCATGTTTTTCGCGGATCGAGCTCGTTACGAAAAACGATCTAGCACCGCGAAGGGGCTACTGTTGGATGCCTTCTTCTCCGCTGAAGGTCCTCTGAGCAGAAACACCTTCGGCAAGACGATATGCCAAAGCTATTATCAAGGAAGCTTCGGCACAGTGACGCGCTTGAGACAAAGGGCATCACCAACTTAAAGAGGAAAAGACCACCTAGTCCCTGATATTTTGTGTCATGAGTATGATTAGTTGTCAAGGACACAAATGTAATTTTGTCTGGGCTGTGTCCTGTGCCTATAAATAGGTGAACAGTACCCCCGTATTGTTCACGCTGACTTGTAATCGCTCACACACCACTCTTGGATTTATTGCTTTCTGCCAAGCCGAAGGTACAAATGTAATTTAATATCATTAATATTTGTTCATGATTATTTAATGGGAATAATGATGATCTAATGATTTAAAATAATTATTCATGCTCTTCCTATGCCCCATATGCACTTATTTCCATTCTTACATATCAAAATGATGAAGGTATGTCGTTCATAACCTTCGTCTGAAGATCATTATATCCTAAGGGATATAATGCTTCGAAGGACGAAGGACCTTAACCATTAACATTTGTGTTGCCTTGTTCTTAATTCCAAAGCATTTGAGAACAAGTCCCCAACATGATCAAACCAATCCATTGACACAAACGGTTCATGGCTGAAAAGTGAGTTGTTTGGGTCCAAGAGGATTGACGGGGAGAACTGCAGGTTTTCGGAGCCGAGATATCCATCCAAGTCACTATGGGCGTATTTGTCCAATTGACACATCTGAAGGAATCAATGTTGGACTTACCGGATCGTTAGCTATTCATGCGAGAATTGATCACTTGTGTGGATCTATAGAGAGTCTGTTTTAAGAAATATCCGAGAAAGCAAAAGATAAAAAGAGAGAGGTAGTTTATTTTTCACCAAATAGAGATGAATATTTTATGATAGCAGCAGGAAATTCTGTCCTTGAATAAGGGTATTCAGGAAGAACATGTTGTTCTAGCTAGATACCGTCAAGAATTCTTGACTATTGCATGGGAACAGATTCATGTTAGAAGTATTTTTCCTTTCCAATATTTTTCTAAACCAAACTAAAGTCAAACTTACTAGTGCTTATAAATTCTTATGGCTTTATACCTTTCATAGAAAGGAGATAAAATGAGAAATCTTTGCTATCCAATCTTTTTAGAATTTTTTCTAAGACTGTTTTATCAATTCATTTTTATTCCATTTCAACCCCTACTAAATTCGAACTTTCATCGAAATCGTCTCTATTAATATGTATGAAATACATATATGAAATATGTATGTGCAGTTCCCTAGAAATTCATGTGATTCAGTAAATAGAATATGGATTCCATGATTGCTAGATTGATCCATAGGGATTGATGAAGAGTGAGCTGATAATGGTCTGGTGCTCTAAAGTCGTCTGATTTAAATCAAGTAATTTGTAAAAAGGCCTGATCCGAGTTAGATTTTCTGTTGAAATAAATTTTAAGCTGACATTTAAAAAAAAATCATCTTATGTTCCATGCTAAAGCCTGGCCTCCATAGTGGTTATTTTCATATATCGATAATGGTGTCACTGTGTATGAGTCAAGGGTATCGAGATTTTTTTTGCATCTACGCGAAAAGATTTTCTTAATGTAATATCTAGAGGTGGTCGTATCCTCTATTAGTGTCAGTTTGGGAACCCTATTTTCCCAAGGAATTTTCATTTTCTTAAGGAAAATTAGTTCATTTTCCATTTGGAAAATAGAAATACTTTGAGAAAATGGAGTTCCCAAACTAGAACTAAGTTTTTTTAAACCACATAAATTTTGGTTGTATACAGGTTGTTGTTGAATAATTAAACATTTTCCATATTGGATTCTAAATATAAATCATGACCAACAATAAATAGTCTAGGTGCTTGTTCCACAATGAGTAACCTAACAGATTATCTAACAACATAACTATAAAAATACAACATACCTCTATCATAACAGATGAACTTAAGTACGAGGTCAAATCAGATGATGTATACTGATCATACATACTGATAGACGATGTGGGCCGAAGTAGCAGGGTCGACAGCGTTGAAGTAGCAAGGCCGACGACGTCGAAGCAACAAGGTCGAGGATGACGTCATTGATGAGCTCGATAAGAAGGGATGACGTCGTTGACGAGATCGACGAGAAGGTCGCGAGCACCCATGTGAAGTTGCTTCCCAAAAACCTTATTCACCCTCTCCCAGTGCAGGATCTCAAAGGCGACTGGTTCCAGAGACCTGCTCTTTCGATCACAGATGCACGTCGGCACTCGCGATGAAGAGAACTATGATGACAGTGCAGATGTGAGCAGAGACGAAAATCTAACTCAGGTTGGATTAAGATGGTTGTCTGGCAAGGGCTGGCATGCATCTTATATAGGGCCACGTCCACGAACCGATAAGCTCATGATTAGATCTGATCGTGATCCGATAAGATTGCTATCGGATAGCTATCTCCCTTGCCATACCCATACATGGTATTTTGTGATTTTCTTAGGATTTAATTGAATTTCTCAATAGGGTCAAGACCATAAATCCAACAACCCCCCACCAGATCTCAAATGCCTATCTATAGTTTGATACTATTCAATACTGTTCAATATACTAGTGTTTCAGCAGAGACTGTTAAGTTGAACTTTTGCCTAGAATTCCAAGCTACACCAATCCATAACTTTAACAATGGACAATGCCTTGGATTGCAAGTTTTGTGTGAATGAGTTTCACAGAAAGCCATAACTAGTACTTGGCTACCAGTAGCCCCCTTCTCGGGTGGAGCATATACATCGTACTCCAAGGTCTCTTCATGAGTTTACTAGAGATCACCTAGATCTCATAGGCTGCGACGTTAGACATTCTAAGTCATATAGGTGTGTTCTTTCAAGAATGTTCTGCAGGACAACATCTTCGCTAGTAAAAGCCAACAAAAACACATTAAGGCACAAAGCCAACCTGCCTTACAACATTTGAGAGTATTGCATGTTTACTTAGAGAGGGTCAAATTTTACTCTCCTTAGTTCATCAATGGCTTGTTCTTGCTAGAACCTAATCCACGAGATCTTAGATCACATTGATTGGGTTTCCACCATGGCAACTCATACAGGTCTCATACTCATTTCCCTCGATTCGATTTCTATCACATTACGTGGTAGTCCCTTTGTAAAAGGATCTGTCAAATTTTTATCTGTTGAAATATAAGTCACACCTATAACCCTAGAGTTTCTCAACTTTCTAATAGACTTCAATCGTCTTTTGACATATCTTGATGACTTCCCATTATCCTAAGAACTTGTCACTTTAGAAATCATTGTCTGATTGTCACAGTTCATAAGGATACCCGCCTACCCGGTATTGGTTTCTCAACCACCGATAAGTCCATCAAGAGTTCACGCAACCATTCTGCCTCAATGGTTGCTGTGTTAAGTGCAGCGAGCTCGACTTCCATGGTTGATCTCGTCAAGATGGTCTACTTGCATGACCTCCATGATACCGCACCTCCACTAACATATCCACTGGTCGCATAAAGCTCGTCTACATCAGATATCCAGTTCGAATCACTATATCCTTCAAGTACCGCATGCTGACCAGAATAGTGAATTCCATAGCTCATTGTACCGTGCAAGTAGCGCATAACCTGCTCAAGTGCATGCTAATGATCAGTCCCGGGGTTTGACAATGAACCTACTCAATTTGCTCATATCAAGCGAGATATCGGGCCTTGTTGCACTAGCAAGATACATGAGTGAACCGATGGTCAGAGAATATATTAATTTGTCTAAACGAATTCTCTTGTCTTTTCATAGTGTCACATTGGGATCATAAGGTGTTGGAGAAGGTTTGCAATCAGAGAAGCCAAATCGCTTCAAAACCTTTTCAACATAGTGAGATTGCGAGAGTAATCCTACCATCTGCCTTAATCAACTTGATGTTTAAAATCACATCATCTTCTCTGAGATCTTTCATTTCAAAATTCTTTGATAAAAAAGACTTGACTTCATTGATCACATCAATGTTTGTGTCAAATATCAATATATCATCAACATATAGGCACAATATAACTCCTTTGCCTCCACCATAGCGATAATACAAACACTTATATGCCTCATTAATGGCAAAGCCTACAGATGTTAGAGTCATGTCAAACTTCTCATGCCATTGCTTTGGTGCTTGCTTTAAGCCATACAAAGATTTCAATAACTTGCACACCTTGCTATCTTGACCCTTAACTACAAATCCATTAGGCTGTTCCATATAGATTTCCAAATCCAGCTCTCCATTAAGAAAAATTGTTTTCACATCCATCTGATGGACAAGAATACCATATGAGGCAGCCAAGGATAGTAGTACTCGAATAGTAGTCATTCTAGCAACAGGTGAGTAAGTATCGAAGAAGTCTTCTCCTTCTTTCTAAGCATAGCCTTTAGCCACAAGCCTAGCCTTGTACTTCTCGGTTGTACCAGCAGGCTTGACCTTCTTTTTAAACACCCACTTACAACCCACATGTTTATAGCCATAGGGCCGATTAGTGACCTCCCACGTACCATTTGAAAGAATTGAGTCCTTCTCATTATGAACTGCTTCTTTCCAATTATCTGCATCTAGAGATGCAAATGCTTCCATAATGATAGTAGGAGTGTCATCCATAAGGTACACAATGAAATCATCACCAAAGGATTTTTCAACCCTCTGCCTCTTGCTCCTTTTAGGAGCATCATTGTCATCCTCCTCTAGGACACTCTCATGTGGTTGTTCAAAATTCTCGACGGGTATATTATGTTCAGGAGTTACCTTAGAAGAATATCTAGAATTGCTATGAATGTCTTTCATTGGAAATATGTGTTCAAAGAAAGTAGCATCATAAGATTCCATAATAGTATCTACATACACATTAGGAACTTCAAATTTAACTAGTAAAAATCTATAAGCTATGCTATATGAAGTATAACCTAAAAAGATACTATTCACTCTCCTTAGTCCAACCTTGCGCTTTTTATTAATTGGTACATTGACGTTTTCCATGCACCCCCATGTACACAAGTATGAAAGTGATGGTTTTCTCCCAACCCACTTCTTGTCACACCTAGATTTAGGGGGCCAAACCCGGGCGCGGCTCACATGTGTGCTAGGATCAAGTCTCACACATACGATGACTCATAGTACAGAAACAAATGTCACAACTTTAATATATAATGGAGTCCTATACAAAATAGTTAAATAATTACATCATACGAAGACAAAGATCCAGCAACCATAGTTGACTGGAAGACGACGACCTAGATCACTCACGAACTCATCACAACATCCTTCATGTGCCTCATCCTATGGTACCTATTCTTGACCTAGGGGGATGTGAGTACAGCAAGGGTGATCACACATATGTTCATCGCTCAACAAGTTGTGGAGAATAATGTGCATGAAGTCACCAAAGGTGGTAGCTCATGTGAAGTGTAAGGCTTACCAAAGGAGATGGTTAAAGCTGAGCATTGCTTTTAGAGTTGGTCAAAGTATTTTTAGCAACTATGTATAAGTCTACCAACCCAATTAATTAAGAGACCACAATTAATAATAACACACACAATGCAATGCATATGACCGATTAAGTTTAAATTCATAAGTTAATCATGTGAGTGTCCAAGCCGCTCATGACCGTGAGCACGACTGATATACCAGTTTTACACTGCACAGGTTGCACATCTTTACCCACAAGTCATGTTACCCATTTGCCACGGGGTTATGCGGACCCCATACACCTCTACCGAGAAAGTGAGGCAGGGTAGCTGTCAGCGTTCCGAGACCGGGGGGTCCCTGAGCCGACGAGTGAATGTCGCCGCGTGCCCCAGCCCAGATGGGTCGAGCGAGAGGGCAAGCGCGAAGGGGGGAGAGCGAGGCGGCCGGAGACCGACGTGAGAGAGGTGGGAATCCCGCGGCCTTCGTGTTCGTCCCGCGCCCAGGTCGGGTGCGCTTGCAGTAGGGGGTTACAAGCGTCCACGCGGGAGAGGGAGCGAGCGGCCTCCAGCGAGCGCCTGTCTCGTCCTCGTCCCCGCGCGGCCAACCCTCTCTAAGAGGGCCCTGGTCCTCCCTTTTATAGGCGCAAGGAGAGGATCCAGGTGTACAATGGGGGGTGTAGCAGAGTGCTACGTGTCTAGCGGAGGAGAGCTAGCGCCCTAAGTACATGCCGTTGTGGCAGCCAAAGAGATTTTGGCACCCAGCTGGTGTGATGTCGTGGCCGTCGGAGGAGCGATGGAGCCTGGCGGAGGGATAGCTGTCAGAGCGGTTGAATCCTTGCTGACGTCCTCTTGCTTCCGTAAGGGGGCTGAGAGCCGCCGTCGTCACAGAGTATGCAGGGCGCCATCATTGCCTATCTGGCGGAGCGAGCCAGATGGGACGCCGGTCTTGTTCCCTGCGGCCCGAGTCAGCTCGGGGTAGGGTGATGATGGCGCCTCCTGTTGACGTGGCTGGTCTGCGCCCTAGGTTGGGCGATGTGGAAGCTCCTCCGAAGCCAAGGTCGAGTCTGTCTTCCGTGGCCGAGGTCGGGTCCGAGCCCCAGGTTCGGCGAGGCGGAGATCGCCGGCTGGTGCCGGGGCGGAGTCCGAGCCCTGGGGTCGGGCGAAGCGGAGTTCGTCGTCTTCTGGGGCCGAGCCCAAGTCCGAGCCCTGGGTCGGGTGAGGCGGAGATCGTCGTCTTCTGGGGCCGAGCCCAAGTCCGAGCCCTAGGTCGGGCGAGGCGGAGATCGTCGTCTTCTGGGATTTAGCCCGAGTCCGAGCCCTGGGTCGGGCGGAGTTCGCCGTCTTCTGGGTCTTAGCCCGAGTCCGAGCCCTGGGTCGGGCGGAGTTCGCCGTCTTCCGGGACTTAGCCCGAGTCCGAGCCCTGGGTCGGGCGGAGCGGAGTTCGCCGTCTTCCGGGACTTAGCCCGAGTCCGAGCCCTGGGGTCGGGCGAAGCGGAGCTTCCTATGGTGCCTTCGGCAGGGCCTGACTGCCTGTCAGTCTCACTCTGTCAAGTGGCACCGCAGTCGGAGTGGCGCAGGCGGCGCTGTCCTTCTGTCAGGCCGGTCAGTGGAGCGGCGAAGTGACGGCGGTCACTTCGGCTCTGCCGGCTGGGGGGCGCGCGTCAGGATAAAGGTGTCAGGCCAACTTTGCATTAAATGCTCCTGCGATTTGGTCGGTCAGTGCGGTGATTTGGTCAGGGTTGCTTCTTGGCGAAGGCAGGGCCTTGGGCGAGCCGGAAATATGTTCGCCGCTGAAGGGGGGCCTCGGGCGAGACGGAAATCCTCCGGGGGTCGGCTGCCCTTGTCCGAGGCTAGGCTTGGGCGAGGCGTGATCGAGTCCCTCAAATGGACTGATCCCTGACTTAATCGCACCCATCAGGCCTTTGCAGCTTTGTGCTGATAGGGGTTACCAGCTGAGAATTAGGAGCCTTGAGGGTACCCCTAATTACGGTCCCCGACAGTAGCCCCCGAGCCTCGAAGGGAGTGTTTGCACTCGCTTGGAGGCTTTCGTCGCACTTTTTTGCAAGGGGACCAACCTTTCTCGGTTGCGTTTTGTTCCGGTGGGTGCGCGCGAGCGCACCCGCCGGGTGTAGCCCCCGAGGCCTCGGAGGAGTGGTTTCACTGCTTCGAGGTCTTAATGCCTCACGTAATGCTTTGGATGGTCTGGTCGTTCCCTCATGCGAGCTGGCCGTAGCCCAGGTGTATGGTCGGGTCCCAAGTTCTCGGGCTGGTATGTTAACGCTGTCAACGGTTCGGCCGGAGCCGGGTTTGCGAGAGCAGCCCCCGAGCCTCTGCACAGAGCGAGAGGGCGGTTAGGGACAGACTTGGCTTTTTTACATACGCCCCTGCGTCGCCTTTCCGCAAGGAGGAGGGGGGAAAGCGCCATGTTGCCCTCGATGGGCGCCGAACATGGTGTCTCCGATGAGCTGCAAGCGGGTAATCCGAGTGGACGTCCGTGCCCCGTTCGTTAGGGGTCGGCTAGGGGCCCAGAGGCACGCCCAAAAGTACCTGCGGGTGATCTGCCGGACCCGGTCCCCTGGCGACGGGGTCCGAGGGCTCGATGCCTCCCTCTGATGGGATTCCGTTACAAGATCGTTCCCGCTGGTCTCGGAAATGTCCTAGGGTACCTCGGGAGCGCAGCCCGAGCCTTGGTTATGTATCGAACGTACCCATGGTCATCCCTCGCTCGGTGTCTGAGGCGGCTGTGAACCCTTCGGGGACCAGCCTTCGAACCCCTGATCAGTAATGGGCGTGGAGCCCGAGTAGCCTGAGGCGGCCGTGGAACCCTTTCGAGGGGCCGGCCTTCGAACCTCTGACCAGTGGTGGGTGTAGGGCCCACGCGATCTGAGGCGGCTGTCGAACCCTTCCGGGGGGCCAGCCTTCGAACCTCTGATCAGTAGGGGGCTCGAAGCCTGGTTCCTTCTCGGGGAAGGATCCTTTTCGGGGTATCCCCCTTTCCCGGTCCCTGTTGCAAGAGAGAGAAAGAGGGAAAAAGGAAAAGGATACAAAATCGAACGACGCGGCGTACCTTTTTTGACGCGGTCATTATGGCGAAGGCGAAGCGTCGCCCGCTTCTCCTGCCAGAGGCGTCGCCTGTCCCGCCGCGGAGTTAATGCGACGGGGCGAGTGGTTGGCGGGGCGGCCGTTGTGCGTGCACGAGCCGTTCGAGGAACGGATCACGGGCGCGTTGTCTTCACGCCGTGAGAGAGGGTTCTCTCGCTGCCCCCGGACGGGACGTGAGCTTGGTTGATGACGTGACCGCTGCTCCTGCCTGCCTACCACCGCCATTACTGCCGGCCCATTCTTGGCCGCATTGACCGTCACGCCAGGCTGGCGCCGCTGGGTCGTGCACTGGGCCGCCTCAAGTCGCGGCGTTGGTTCCGCAGTCGAGGAGGCGCGGTGGTGGCGCAAGTGGCGGTGCAGTTGCATGCACGAAGCATTCGGCACGCCGGTTGCATGACGCGTGGGCCTGGGCCTCCATGCCGGGCGTGTTGGGAATCGAAGAAGTGCGCCCACTTGGCGCGGTTGCATGCCGCCTGCATGGCTGCCCACCCTTTCGCCCGCTGGTCTGGGCAAAAGTGGAGGGTCGCTTGTAACCGCTGGGCGGTTGTACGCACCGCGCGTGGCGGTTTGGCTTCTTCTGCTCTGAGTTGGCTTGTATGACGCGTGGGACGCAGCCCCCGCGCCGTAGGGGAGGACCTTGGAGTGTGTTGGAGAAGACTCAGTCCATGACGGCTAGGGACGCAAGTAGGGAGAGCCGCCTTTAAAAGGAGGGTGACCCCTTGGAAGGCGACCATGTCTTCGCGCTCCCTTATGCATCGCGTCTTTCCGCCTTCCAAGCCCCCGGATGGGGGATATCCGCCGTCTTTTCGCCTCGTCGTTGGAGGAATCACAACTCCGCGGGAGTTGGTACCTTTCAGCCATCGTTCGGCTTCAAGGATTTTCATCATGCAGCCCAGCTGCACCCCCCCCCCCCCCCGCCGGCGGTCACCCAAGACGGTGACCACCAGCTTGATGGTGGGGAGAAGCGGACCGGGCTGCTGCCTCCGCCCCGCCCTTAGCTTCAAGGATCTTCATCACCCTTGCTAGGGCGGAGGGTGAGGCGAGTCGGGGGGCCGCCTCCGCGTGGGTCGGTAACCCTTTTCTTCCCCCGGCGTCTGGGGGAGAAAGGCATCTCCCAGCTCCGCGGAGGCTTCCCCCAGGCATGCCAGGGTAGGCGGACCGCCGCTGCTCAGCCAGGGTGCAGCATTCCGTCCTTCGTCCGGACGATGGTTGCGCCGCGTGCGGGCCGGCCATGTCCAGGCCTTCCTCGCGCCGACAGCCGCATCGGTGGGTCGCCCAGCACGTCATGTGCCGCGAGGGCGGCGCTCATGTTCTGGGCGGCTCCGGCGAGGGCGAGGACCTGCCGGTGCGCTTTGAGGTGTCTGGCGCCCGCTGGCACGGTGCTGAGGTGGTGGCAGCCGGAGAAGGCTTCTCTGTCAATGAGATTGCCAACTCCGGCCGCACCCCTGGGCCTCCGTCTTCCGGCCTGAATGGCTAGTTCTCGTCCTCGGTGAACGAGAGCCCCCGTGCTGTAGCGCCTGCCCGGAAGCCGCTGCCGAAGCTGCTTCGCCGCCCGGGGCGGAGGTAATCGTTGCTGCTGCCGGAACGGGCGACGGCGAGCCACCCGTCGGCCTTCTGTTGCTCCGCAGGCCCCCCAATCGCGTGGGGTTGCTCGTACCTGCGGAGGTGGAACCGGAGTTCCGTTTGTGATGGCACTTTGAATGCCAGTGTTTTTGTTCATTGTGGCTGTCGGGGCCTGAACATGTATGTATTTTTGGCACGGAGCCGTGTCTTTTCCTCATTTTCGAGCACTAAGACTCGCCTGTTGGTTGTCCGAACCGCTTCACCAAGCGTGAGTCGTCCCGTGTAAAGGTGACAAGTGAGGTATCCGTATCCCGGAGGCGTAGGAGTCCCTCGGCTCGGTCGGCCTTGTTGTCCGAGGCTTCTCTAGCTTAATTAAAGGAACCCCTCGGCCGCTCTTCGATGAGCCGAGGCCAGGGGTAGCGGCGTCAACATGAACAGAGGCAGAGTTGGCTCGAAAAGAAAACCTGGTTGGCCGGAGCCTGGCTGGGTCGTCCGTTAGCGGGACCGACGCCGGAATTGACCAGCCGAGGCCTCGGGTCGGGCTGACGTCCTTGGAGGACAGCTGGCCGAGGCCCCGGGGTGACCGGCCGAGCCGCCTGCTCGGGCCGGATTCCCGAGAAGACCCTAGCAGCGATGGCCCGGGCGTGGCGATGACGTCGTCCTTCAGAGTGGAGACCTTCGGACCGCGTCACCGTCCGAGGCTAGGTCGGACCTCAGCCGAAGGTGTTGTCGATGCCGAGGGTGCTGCTGCTCCCTTCCAGCGTTAAGACCCGAGCCTGCAGGATCAGATTGTCTTGTAGCGTGTGTTCCCTGTGGCCGCCGAGGCCAAAACACACCCTCGCCGTGTTGTAAAGTCGCGTCTCCTTTCCTCTTGTTTCGAGTATCTGGACCTTTTTGTTGGTAACAGAAAATGTTTGTGCGAGCGAGAGTTGCTTCTTGCGGAAGGTGATGAGTGAGGTATCCGTATCCCGGAGGCGTAGGAGTCCCTCGGCTCGGTCGGCCTTGCCGCTTACGCGCACTCTTACCCGTCCATGGGGCTCTGTCACCGACGCAGTCGAGAAGGCTCGAAGGATCGCATCGGCAGAAAAGATCTTTTTTCGAGGAAAATTTCGACGCAGAGGGGGTTCCCCCCCTTTTAGCCCCCGAGAGAGGGTCGGGCTTTGCCGAGGCGAGGCCGACCCTTCCTTGACGACTAAACTTTTGCTGGGCGCGAGGTATATGAACAACTTGAAAACATCTTAAGGGTAGAAGCGACGTAGTTGTTGGATGTTCCAAGCGTTGCCGTAGACCTCGCCTTGACTGTTGGCCAGCTTGTACGTTCCGGGCTTCAGAACTTTGGCGATGACGAACGGCCCCTCCTAGGGGGGCGTGAGCTTGTGCCGCCCTCGGGCGTCTTGTCGCAGCCGAAGCACCAGGTCGCCCACCTGGAAGTCTCGGGACCGGACCCCTCGGGCGTGGTAGCGTCGCAGGGACTGCTGGTACCGCGCCGAGTGTAGTAAGGCCTTGTCCCGAGCCTCCTCCAGCTGGTCCAGCGAGTCTTCTCGGCTTGCTTGGTTGCTTTGGTCGGTGTAGGCCCTTGTCCTCGGGGAACCGTATTCTAAGTCTGTGGGCAAGATGGCCTCGGCCCCGTAGACTAGGAAGAACGGCGTGAAGCCCGTGGCTCGGCTCGGCGTTGTCCTCAGACTCCAGACCACCGAGGGGAGTTCCTTCATCCATCGCTTGCCGAACTTGTTGAGGTCGTTGTAGATCCGAGGCTTGAGCCCTTGTAGAATCATGCCGTTGGCACGCTCTACTTGCCCATTTGACATGGGGTGAGCCACGGCGGCCCAGTCCACCTGGATGTGGTGGTCCTCGCAGAAGTCCAGGAACTTTCTGCCGGTGAACTGGGTGCCGTTGTCGGTGATGATGGAGTTCGGGACCCCGAAGCGATGGATGTTGTTGGTGAAGAACGCCACCGCCTGCTCGGACCTGATGCTGTTCAGGGGTCGGACCTCGATCCACTTGGAGAATTTGTCGATGGCGACCAGCATGTGCGTGTAGCCCCTGGGTGCCTTCTGCAAGGGGCCGACGAGATCCAGACCCCACACAGCAAAAGGCCAGGTGATGGGTATCGTCTGCAGAGCCTGAGCGAGCAGGTGGGTCTGCCTTGTGTAGAACTGACACCCTTCGCAGGTGCGGACAATTCTAGTGGCGTCGGCCACCGCCGTCGGCCAGTAGAAGCCTTGCCGGAAAGCATTCCCGACAAGGGCTCGAGGCGCTGCGTGATGGCCGCAAGCCCCCGAGTGTATCTCTCGCAGGAGTTTCTGACCTTCAGCGATGGAGATGCATCTCTGGAGGATGCCGGAGGGGCTGTGGTGGTAGAGCTTCTTCTCATCACCCAGCAAGACGAACGACTTGACGCGCCGCGCCACCCGCCGAGCCTCGGCTCGGTCGAGGGGTAGCTCTCCTCGGTGGAGATATTGCAGGTACGTGGTCTGCCAGTTTTGATCAGGCGTGACCCCGCTTTGCTCCCCCTCGACGTGCAGCGTCTCGCCCTCGGGGGCCGAGGGTACCTCGGGTTGAACCGAGGATACCTCGGGCTGAGCCGAGGGTGCCTCGGAATGATCCGAGGGTACCTCGGGCTGGGCCGAGGGTGCCTCAGGCTCGGGTGTGTTGTCTATCTTGACGGAGGGTTGATGCAGATCCCGGGAGAAGACGTCCGGGGGAACCGTCGTTCGCCCCGACACTATTTTAGCCAGCTCGTCTGCAGTCTCGTTGTAGCGAGCGAGCGATGTGGTTGAGCTCGAGCCCGTAGAACTTGTCTTCCAGGCGCCGAACCTCATCATAGTAGGCCTCCATCTTCGGGTCGCGGCAGTGGGAGTTCTTCATGACTTGGTCGATGACGAGCTGCGAGTCACCGCGAGCGTCGAGGCGTCGGACCCCTAGATCGATGGCGATCCACAACCCATTGACCAGAGCTTCGTACTCAACCACATTGTTGGATGCCGGGAAATGGAGGCGTAGCACGTAGCGTAGGTGCTTCCCGAGGGGCGAGATGAAGAGTAGGCCTGCGCCGGCTCCTGTCTT
Source organism: Zea luxurians (assembly GCA_029449295.1). Classification (NCBI taxonomy): domain Eukaryota; kingdom Viridiplantae; phylum Streptophyta; class Magnoliopsida; order Poales; family Poaceae; genus Zea; species Zea luxurians. The sequence continues at coordinate 81,054,141 of JAOPSE010000011.1, forward strand.
CATCAGCGACCCGTCGAAGAACATGGTCCAGAGCTCTGGTTGGATCGGAGCCGTCGGTAGCTGGGTGACGACCCATTCAGCTACGAAGTCCGCCAAGACCTGGGACTTGATGGCCTTCCGAGGAGCGAACGAGATTGTCTCGCCCATGATTTCCACTGCCCACTTTGCAATCCTACCCGAGGCCTCTCGGCACTGGATGATCTCCCCCAGGGGGAAGGATGACACCACAGTTACCGGATGAGACTCGAAGTAGTGTCGCAGCTTCCGCCGCGTTAGGATCACCGCGTACAGCAGCTTCTAAACTTGTGGGTAGCGGATCTTGGTTTCGGACAGTACCTCGCTGACGAAGTAGACTGGCCTCTGAACGGGCAATGCATGCCCCTCTTCTTGCCTCTCGACCACAATCGCGGCGCTAACCACCTGAGTGTCGCGGCGACGTAGACCAGGAGGGCTTCTCCGGCAGCTGGGGGCACCAAGATAGGCGCCTTTGTGAGGAGCGCCTTCAGGTTCCCGAGGGCTTCCTCGGCCTCAGGGGTCCAAGTGAAGCACTCGGCCTTCCTTAAGAGGCGGTACAGAGGTAGACCTCTTTCGCCGAGGCGTGAGATGAAACGGCTCAGAGCCGCGAGGCATCCCATGACCCTCTGTACGCCTTTCAAGTCCTTGATGGGCCCCACGCTGGTGATGGCTGCGATCTTCTCCGGGTTGGCTTCGATGCCCCGCTCGGAGACGATGAATCCCAAGAGCATGCCTCGGGGTACCCGAAAACACACTTTTCGGGATTGAGCTTGACGCTTTTCGCCTCTTTGATGAACCCCTGCCGCCATTAGCTTGTGGATCTCCTTGCCTATGGCTCTGCGCTTCTCCTCGTCGAATCGACGCAATGGCTGCTTCACGGGTCGGGCTCCAGCTCGGATGTCCAGCGAGTGCTCGGCGACATCCCTCGGTATGCCAGGCATGTCCGAGGGACTCCACGCGAAGACGTTGGCGTTCGCGCAGAGAAAGTCGACGAGCACTGCTTCCTATTTGGGATCGAGCCCGGAGCCGATCCGGATCTGCTTGGAGGCGTCGCCGCTGGGGTCGAGGGGGACGGACTTAACCGTCTCCGCTGGCTCAAAGTTGCCAGCATGACGCTTCACGTCTGGCACCTCCTTAGAGAGGCTCTCCAGGTCGGCGATGAGGGCCTCGGACTCGGCGAGGGCCTCGGCATACTCCACGCACTCCACGTCGCATTCGAACGCGTGTTTGTACGTGGGGCCGACGGTGATGATCCCGTTGGGGCCCGGCATCTTGAGCTTCAGGTAGGTGTAGTTGGGGACGGCCATGAACTTCGCGTAGCATGGCCTCCCCAGTACCGCATGGTAGGTTCCTTGGAACCCAACCACCTCGAACGTCAGGGACTCCCTTCGGAAGTTGGAGGGTGTTCCGAAGCAGACGGGAAGGTCGAGCCGTCAGAGGGGCTGGACGCGCTTCCCAGGAATGATCCCATGGAAGGGCGCAGCGCCTGCCCGGATGGAGGACAGTTCGACACGCAGGAGCCCGAGGGTGTCGGCGTAGATGATGTTGAGGCTGCTGCCTCCGTCCATGAAGACCTTGGTGAGCCTGACGTCGCCGATGACAGGGTCGTCCCCGGGCTCGGCACATGGTCGGGGTGATCGTCTCGGTCGAAGGTGATGGGCTTGTCGGACCAGTCTAGATAGACTGGCGCCGCCACCTTCACTGAGCAGACCTCCTGGCGCTCTTGCTTGCGGTGCCGAGCCGAGGCGTTCGCCGCTTGCCCACCATAGATCATGAAGCAGTCGCGGACCTCGGGGAACTCTCCTGCCTAGTGATCTTCCTTCTTGTCGTCGCCGCGGGCCTTGCCACCCTCCGCGGGTGGCCCGGTCCTGTGGAAGTGGCGCCGAAGCATGACGCACTCCTCAAGGGTGTGCTTGACGGGCCCCTGGTGATAGGGGCACGGCTCCTTGAGCATCTTGTCGAAGAGGTTGGCACCTCCGGGGGGCTTCCGAGGGTTCTTGTACTCGGCGGCGGCGACAAGGTCAGCGTCGGCGGCGTCGCGTTTCACTTGCGACTTCTTCTTGCCCTTCTTCTTGGCGCCGCGCTGAGTTGACACCTCGGGAGTATCTTCCGATGGGCGGCCCTGGGGCTGCTTGTCCTTTCGGAAGATAACCTCGACCGCCTCCTGGCCGGAGGCGAACTTGGTGGCGATGTCCATCAGCTCGCTCGCCCTGGTGGGGGTCTTGTGACCCAGCTTGCTCACCAGGTCGCGGTAGGTGGTGCCAGCGTGGAACGCGCCGATGACATCCGAGTCGGTGATGTTGGGCAGCTCGGTGCGCTGCTTCGAGAATCGCCGGATGTAGTCTCGGAGAGACTCTCCCGGCTGCTGTTGGCAGCTTCGGAGGTCCCAGGAATTCCCGGGGCGCATGTACGTGCCCTGGAAATTGCCGGCAAAAGCTTGGACTAGGTCGTCCCAGTTGGAGATCTACCCCGGAGGCAGGTGCTCCAACCAGGCGCGAGCGGTGTCGGAGAGGAACAGGGGGAGGTTGCGGATGATGAGGTTGTCATCGTCCGTTCCACCCAGTTGGCAGGCCAGACGGTAGTCCGCGAGCCACAGTTCCGGTCTCGTCTCCCCTGAGTACTTTGTGATAGTAGTCGGGGGTCGGAACCGGGTCTAGAACGGCGCCCGTCGGATGGCTCGGCTGAAGGCTTGCGGACCGGGTGGTTCGGGCGAGGGACTCCGATCCTCCCCACTGTCGTAGCGTCCCCCACGCCTAGGGTGATAGCCTCGGCGCACCCTCTCATCGAGGTGGGCCCGACGGTCGCGGTGATGGTGCTCGTTGCCGAGGCGACCCGGGGCCGCAGGCGCGGTGTTGCGCGTGCGCCCGGTGTAGACCGAGGCTTCCCGCATGAATCAGGAAGTCGCGGCATGAGGTTCCGAGGGGTACCCCTGCCTTCGGGAGGCGGAGCTCTCGGCCCGTCGGACCGTGGCGCCTTCCAGGAGATTCTTGAGCTCTCCCTAGATTCGCCGCCCCTCGGTGGTTGATGGCTCCGGCATCGCGCGAAGAAGCATTGCTGCTGCCGCCAGGTTCTGGCCGACCCCACTGGATGCGGGTGGTGGCCTGACCCTGACGTCGTCGGTGATGCGGTGCTGGAAGCCCTGGGGTAGATGACGTATTTCTCCGGCCGGAGGTTGGCCCGCCCATGCCTGCTCGACGTCCCGACGGATCGGCTCAAGCGCTCCTACTCCCTCGTCGAGCCTGGCCTGCACCCCGCGGATTTGCTCGAGCTGTGGGTCATGGCCCCCCGCCCGAACGGGGACCACAGCTAGCTCCCGTGGGATGTCAACGCGAGGCACCGGCCTAGGGAGGTCACCGTCCTCCGACATGCCGAGATGGTTGCCTTCGGAGGGACCCCCTAGATCTACGTGGAAGCATTCGCGACTTGGGCCGCAGTCCTCGTCGCCGGGGCTACGGCTGCCGTCGGAACAGTCGGAAAGGCAGTAGTCGCATGCGGTCATGAAGTCCCGCATGGCACTGCGGTTGCCAAGTCCAGAGAAATCCCAACAGATGCTGGGCTCGTCGTCTTCCTCGGACCCAGAGGGCCCGTAGGTCGAGACGTCTGTCAGTCGGTCCCAAGGTGACCGCATACGAAACCCCAGAGGGTTTGGACTCGCCTCTACAAGAGCGCCCGCCAAAGCGGGGCCGCTAGGCGGGTCGAGGCTGAATCCGAAAGACGTGGGATGGGAATCGGTCGGTACCTTTTGGTCGATGGGCGGCGATGAGGTCACGTCGGGGACTGACTGCGCCGTCGTCTCAGGTACGAGGGTGACGTCCAGCAAGCTTTTCGCGAGCGTGCTGGCGTCGTCCGCTTGCTCGGGATTGGCGTGTCGCGGGGGGACGGCGCTCGCCTTCGTCTCAAACGCGAGGTCGACGCCCGGTGCGCCCCCCGTTGGGGCGCTGGGGCCGTCGACTCGCTCGACAGCCGACGAGGCGCTGTCTCCCGCTTGGCCTTGGTTGCCCCGCCTCCTCCTTCGTCGGCGGGGGAGAGGACGGGGTGAGCTCGAAGGTTGTTCTTCCACCATGCGGGGAAGACGTCGCCGATTCCGCCGCCGGCGGGCGGGTTGTCGGCCGCCACTGTCTTTGTCGCACGGCGGTGGAAGGAGTATAACGTCGTAGCTGCCGTCGAGGGACATGAACTCAAGACTCCCGAAACGGAGCACCGTCCCGGGTTGGAGAGGTTGCTGGAGACTGCCCATCTGGAGCTTGACGGGAAGCTGTTCGTCAACACGCAGCAGGCCCCTACCTGGCGCGCCAACTGTCGGCGTTCCGAGACCGGGGGGTCCCTGAGCCGACGAGTGAATGTCGCCGCGTGCCCCAGCCCAGATGGGTCGAGCGCGAGGGTGAGCGTGAAGGGGGGAGAGCGAGGCGGCCTGAGACCGGGGTGAGAGAGGTGGGAATCCCGCGGCCTTCGTGTTCGTCCCGCGCCCAGGTCGGGTGCGCTTGCAGTAGGGGGTTACAAGCGTCCACGCGGGAGAGGGAGCGAGCGGCCTCCAGCGAGCGCCTGTCTCGTCCTCGTCCCCGCGCGGCCAACCCTCTCTAAGAGGGCCCTGGTCCTCCCTTTTATAGGCGCAAGGAGAGGATCCAGGTGTACAATGGGGGGTGTAGCAGAGTGCTACGTGTCTAGCGGAGGAGAGCTAGCGCCCTAAGTACATGCCGTTGTGGCAGCCGGAGAGATTTTGGCACCCAGCTGGTGTGATGTCGTGGCCGTCGGAGGAGCGATGGAGCCTGGCGGAGGGATAGCTGTCAGAGCGGTTGAATCCTTGCTGACGTCCTCTTGCTTCCGTAAGGGGGCTGAGAGCCGCCGTCGTCACAGAGTATGCAGGGCGCCATCATTGCCTATCTGGCGGAGCGAGCCAGATGGGACGCCGGTCTTGTTCCCTGCGGCCCGAGTCAGCTCGGGGTAGGGTGATGATGGCGCCTCCTGTTGACATGGCTGGTCTGCGCCCTAGGTTGGGCGATGTGGAAGCTCCTCCGAAGCCGAGGTCGAGTCTGTCTTCCGTGGCCGAGGTCGGGTCCGAGCCCCAGGTTCGGGCGAGGCGGAGATCGCCGGCTGGTGCCGGGGCGGAGTCCGAGCCCTGGGGTCGGGCGAAGCGGAGTTCGTCGTCTTCTGGGGCCGAGCCCAAGTCCGAGCCCTGGGTCGGGTGAGGCGGAGATCGTCGTCTTCTGGGGCCGAGCCCAAGTCCGAGCCCTGGGTCGGGCGAGGCGGAGATCGTCGTCTTCTGGGATTTAGCCCGAGTCCGAGCCCTGGGTCGGGCGGAGTTCGCCGTCTTCTGGGTCTTAGCCCGAGTCCGAGCCCTGGGTCGGGCGGAGTTCGCCGTCTTCCGGGACTTAGCCCGAGTCCGAGCCCTGGGTCGGGCGGAGCGGAGTTCGCCGTCTTCCGGGACTTAGCCCGAGTCCGAGCCCTGGGGTCGGGCGAAGCGGAGCTTCCTATGGTGCCTTCGGCAGGGCCTGACTGCCTGTCAGTCTCACTCTGTCAAGTGGCACCGCAGTCGGAGTGGCGCAGGCGGCGCTGTCCTTCTGTCAGGCCGGTCAGTGGAGCGGCGAAGTGACAGCGGTCACTTCAGCTCTGCCGGCTGGGGGGCGCGCGTCAGGATAAAGGTGTCAGGCCAACTTTGCATTAAATGCTCCTGCGATTTGGTCGGTCGGTGCGGCGATTTGGTCAGGGTTGCTTCTTGGCGAAGGCAGGGCCTTGGGCGAGCCGGAAATATGTTCGCCGCTGAAAGGGGGCCTCGGGCGAGACGGAAATCCTCCGGGGTCGGCTGCCCTTGTCCGAGGCTAGGCTCGGGCGAGGCGTGATCGAGTCCCTCGAATGGACTGATCCCTGACTTAATCGCACCCATCAGGCCTTTGCAGCTTTGTGCTGATGGGGGTTACCAGCTGAGAATTAGGAGCCTTGAGGGTACCCCTAATTACGGTCCCTGACAGTAGCACTACGAGGCCTTTACAAAGTTCCACTAGCTTCAGAAAATCCGCTACGGTTTCTGAGAAGGGCAATATAGGAATCCCTCGTCCGAAAAGCCATCACAGCATGATCGACCCGAGAACCTCTCTATACGTAGGTCCTCTACCACCCTTGCCCCTTTCGGGTAAGGTAGTCCTCCACTAGCTTTCCTAATTAATCAGCCAAGAGCGTCCCATTCCACCCTTGTGGTAGCACTGTTTTCCCGGGTGGTTCTCCATGTTCCAATTAACATGGTGATCTTATCATGAACAATAATTAAAACAACAACATAATTAGAACATGATCATAATATAACTTGAGATCCTAGGTAGCGCTGCTATGAGATCGTAGGTTCAAGAACCACTAAATTTGGAGTTACGATTATGAAGTTATGATTTTATGAAGATTTAGGTGTTAGATATAAAAAATTAAGTGCATAATTTTAACCATAGGTTTCATAGTAATACAAGGTTACCAGATGAAAAACAATATTAATATAAGATTAATGCAACTGGAATGGATCACTTTAGAGTTAAAATGAATAAATTATGAATTAAACAAGATTATATAATTATTTATATACTAAAAACCATTTTCTATATTAATTTACTTAATTTATTTAATCATTTGATTGCGTGCATAAATTCTAGAAAACTCGGGGTTCTGTTTATAATTATGAGGACTCAATTGCAATTACTTTCTAACTGGGTTGTATGGCAGGTTGATTCAGGAAAAAGATAAGGTCTCTTTTACCAAATAGCACGACCGAAGGGGTATGGGTTGACTCTGGCTATTGGATTTCGAATCGACGATCCAGATTAGATTGCCCTTTATCCGAACTGGTAAGAACCCGTGGCCGTCTGATCTGATTCCGATGGCCTGGATTAGATCTCATCCCGCTAACACACCCGAGCCAAACGATTAAATTCTACGGACCAGATTTTTTGTGGCGAACGGATACGCAAGATCTAATACTAGTCGTGCACCTTCGATCCAACGATTGCGGGATTCGACCAATCTGCACCATCCGCACTGCATCCCACGGCCCAGCGCTTGTCTCCCTCCTCCAGACCCCAGCAGCGGCGGTGCCAAGCACCCCCACGACGGCGCTATGGATGCCCAGCCCGAGTGCCCCATAATACGTTAACCTAGGTACTTCCAGGCGGAAAACCATGCAGAGGCAAGGGCGAGTCAACTGGTAGGAGTCTTACCAGCCCCGACGACAGGTTGATACCGGGCCACGGCGAGCTATGGTTCCACCACTCCGCGCGAGAAATTCTTGCACTTCTGCCCTTCCCCACTCGAAGTCGCACCAACACGCCTGATCCCTGGATGATTCTGATTCCCTGGGACCGCACCTCGAGGTTTAATGGTGACCGGGACCGGTTCGCGGGATCGGGCCGGCGGCGAACCTCCCCTACACTCCCACTTTTCTCTCTGTTGGCTTCCGTGATGGATTTTAGGTGATGATGGTGGAGCAACCGGGGCTATATAGGCGCGCGGGTACCAGGGAGAGCGATCTGCGGATCTCGGTGCTAGCCGGTGAGGCCCACGCGATGAGCCACGCGACATGCACGCGAGCTGTTACACGCAGGTGCCTGGAAGACATACAGTAGCCCGAGAGACCCTGACGCTTGGGCCCAAATCGTCAGAGCCACAGGGGAGACAGCCACGAGGGCGCGGAGCGGCTGGCCTTCGGGCCCCCGTGTCGGCTGAGGGCGGTCAGGTGAAGCGCGCGCCAGCCACAGAGCCACTGCCCATGCGGGTCCACCTGTCAGAACCAGAGAGCGCGTGTGGGCTGAGATGGGCTGGATTGCGCGCACGAGGGAAACAGGGGGATGGGCCGAATTCCAGTCGCACAGCCCAATACGGGCGATTTCCCTTTTTCTTATTCTTTTCTATTATTTTCTTTTCTATTTTTCCAAATTCAAGGATTCAAATAAATTTAAGTTTCTCGTTTGAACTTCAAATTCCCAAATATCAAACACAACCCTAATGAGAACATAACTTCTACTATTTGCATTAATATTAGTTTTCTTTCTATAGTGTATATTCTTTTCCTTCCCTTCTCTTTTCTTTTCTCCTACCATTTTCAAATTCCAATTTTCAAACTTAAACTTGTCACATAAATTTGAATATAAATGCAAAAATACAAGAACCCAGCATGGAATACATATTTATGTATTTATTTATTTGTTATTTGACCAATATAATCCCATTAATTGAATATGCACAAAGAAAAGAAAACCAAATAATATCCAAAGGTTCCATAATCCCAAAAGACCCACTTTTAAATTTATTTATTTATTTATTTTATTATTTTTCCCTTATACAAATTTTGGGCTTTACAACCCCTTAAAATAATCTCGTCCTCGAGATTAATAAGAAAAAGGATGTATCTCAAACTTGTCTCAAAACATATGCAAAATCAAGAATCTTATAATGATGCATAACTTGTTATTAAAATATAGGTTCAAATAGACTATATTATTATTCCAAAAATAGTGAAATACTAGCTACTACCTAAGGTATTATTTAGGTCTTCCAAATACTACTCCCTAAATATCTCTACTACCTATTAAGCCTGTAAAGGTACCCTGCCGTTCTGCCGTTAGACGATCTCAGCCAAACGTTCTACTGTTCTATAATCTAATCCGCACGATCACGCACCATCGTCCCCTCTCACCAACCAGCCCCGCAGACAGCTCACGCCATCACTTGAAAGGCCGAAACCATCGCTCCTCCCCCCGAATCCAGAGCGGACCATGCGCCCAGGCTCTCCTCCACTGCGTCGCCGCCACCCGCCTCGAGGTTTGCCGGAGCGGGCCATGCGCCCGGGATCTCCTCCGCTGCATCGCCACCACCCGGTCCTGGAGCACGGCACCACGTCGCCCCACAGGGCGTCGTAGCTGATGTACCTCCACCTCGTGGTCGCCTCCCACAGCAGCCGCCGGTGCACCTCCGAGTCCATCTCCAGCTCCGCCGCCTCCATGCCGACGCAGTGGCCTCCTCTCCCGTGCAGGACGAGCAGCAGCAGGAGGAGTGGCGCTGCAGCCCACGCCCTTGGGAGCAATATCGGCTTGGTGGTTGCCGGCATTGTGTTGTGAGAGACTGGCTGAGTGAGATCTCTCTCTAGCTCTTTCTTTTCTTTTCTTGTTCAGAGTGCCATGGCGCTTCTCTCTCTGCACTGGATCTTTGTTGTTTCTTGATGGAGGGAACAGGGAAGCACTGCACTGAGATCTATCCGAGTTTTAGTGGAGGAGGCCGCAGGGGAGGGTGAAGCTTAAATGCGGTGCCGGACAGCCAGTTGTTGACAGTAGCAGCTGCGTCCTGCTGAGCGAGCGAGGGAATATCTGAAAGTTCCCTTTGGCCCGGTAACAGGATCTGGATATCGTCTAGAGGGGGGTGAATAGGCGAATAAAAATTATCACTTTAAAACTTAAATCTTACTCTACTCGAAGATAGGATCACAGTGGAGTGAAGAACCCTTCGAGTAGGTTGCAGCGGAATTGAAGTTCCTGTCTTAAGAATATCCTGCACTTCAAGGAAAGCTGGTACCACAAGTAAGCAGTGAAGTGCAGATATAAAAGCGAGTAAGACAGAGAGTCAGAATACAATACGGAACAGAGCACATAGACGCAAGGATTTATCCCGAGGTTCGGCCAAGCCTGAAATGCTTGCCTAGTCCTCGTTGGAGTTAGCCACACCTGGGCTTGGAGTCTGTTTCAACTCCTTCCTCCGTTTGCTCAGATCTGTCAGTATGACAGATAGAGCCTTTCACTATGTTGAGTTGGGTTACAACAAAACCGCGGCTGCTTACAAACTTCTTGACAGCACCCCGGCAGAGTAACGATATGCTCAAGACCTTGCTTTAGCTCTTAGCAGCTCTTCTCCACTCTCTAAAGGCTTATAACTTTACCTTCTACACAAGAGGGAGAGTGAGAATTGATCAGAGTGATGTCTACACTTGTTGGCTGCACTTCATCTCTTGTGGAAGCGCCTAGGAGTCCCTTTTATAGGCCCAAGGGGCCTAGGAGCCGTTGGAATCCCATTTGGAAGGCAATACTTGCTTTCTGTCGGTTGGCGCACCGGACTGTCTGGTGCACCACCGGACACTGTTCGGTGCCCGATTTCCTTCCAAAAGTGGTGCAGTCGACCGTTGTAGTTTTGGAGCCGTTGGCGCACCAGACATTGTCCGGTGCGCATCGGACAGTCCGGTGCCCCCATCTGACCGTTGGCTCGGCCACGCGTTACGCGCGGATTGCGCGGCCGACCATTGGCCCAGCCGACCGTTGGCTCACCGGACAGTCCGGTGAATTATAGCCGTACGTCGCCAGATTTCTTCCGAGAGTGGCGACTTCGCCGCAGCCGACTCACCAGACAGTCCGATGATTTATAGCCATACGCCGCCGGCTTCTCCCGAGAGCGGCCTGTTCACCAGAGTTCAGCCTGGCGCACCGGACACTGTCCGGTGCACCACCGGACAGTCTGGTGTGCCAGACTGAGCTGAAATTGACTGCTCATAGCCAACACCATTCCTTTTCTTTTCTTTCTGTTTCCAGCACTTAGACAAACCATGTTAGTACACAAAAACCAATGTACTAAGTCTAGCAACATACCTTCTCTTGGATCTTCACCTTTCTATCATTTGACATGCTTAAGATTGATGTTGGACTCATAAATCATCAAGTCAGCTTAACTTGATCTACACTGACATTTCTGAGCTCCAACATCCTGTAAAGGTCACATAGAATATCTCCAAACATAGGAACAACCCAAACTAAAGGTCAGAGTGCACTTAGCTCTTTAGGGCTGCTTCCAGGTCTGTGTTTAACATTTGTTCTCATTCTAGTGACCTTGATATCCTTCTTAGAGCTTGGTCTTGAGCCTTATGACTTACACCATATAACTATAGACATTTCCTCATTGGTTGTAAGTCACATCCTTATGTAGTGATCCTTGATGTGCCGTAGCTGTTCTCAACTCGATCACCCTTGACTTTGCAAGCCTTCTTCTTCACCCTTGGCTTTGGGTTCCTCAGCCTCTTTGACCTTCTCCCGTGCACTTGGTACCTCGAAGCTCTTCTTGCCTCCATCCTTGGTTGATCAGTTGTCTTTGGGCTACGCACCTGAGTATCACTTTTGCAATATCCATCTTACTTGTGATGTCCATTATGTATCCATAATCCAGTTCTTGGACCATCACATTTGTTCACTTGTGTTGAACCTTGTTAGCTTTACATTAAGCACCTGTTCAACACTTAGTACACTTGTTAGTCCTTTAATTGAGTTGTCATCCAAACACCAAAACTCACAAGAGAGCTTTCAATCTCCCCCTTTTTGGTGATTGATGGCAACACAATTAAAGCTTACATAAGAATGAAACTTAAAGCACAAATTTTGAGTTCTTAAGATTGTAGAATGCTCCCCCTAAATATGTGCTTACATTAAAATCTTAGCTTTGGCCTTAAATGCCAAAATGCACATACTTAGGCTAAATCGAAGCATTGCTACACCTTAGCACCTGTGGGATTCATTGTGTCAAGGATCAAACCATGATGCGTATAACACACAAATGCACAGAATCAGAGTTAAACACCATTCACTTGAGTGGATATATCACAGGAATATCAACCTACCACTATTCATCATTAAGATACCAATTTAAACTAAGATACCCATTTAAAGCAATCTTAAGGCACCGTTAGTCTTAATGCACCATTACTATTAAGGCACCATTAACCACATGAATATCTATTACAGAATAATCACTATAGATGCCAATAAATTCATAGCAGCGGAAACACTAGTCCATATGATGCAACACATATAATACTGCAAAGGCATATGATAAGAATTATCAATAACACAATAACACAACTAACACATTATCCCTTAGGATAAGCTTTCCTCTCAGGATGAGATAAGCTTTAATGCACAAATTCTCCCCCTTTGACATCAAACACCAAAACCATATTCAAGCAAGAACATAGAATGATGTCAAGGGACAGTAGGGTATTGAGTAGGTAAACACACATTAACAATACTCCCCCTTACTCATTCAACAAATGCACCACAAGCATTTGGAGGAAAGTTAAGGTACATATACGCAAAAGATCAATACTTCCTTTGTACCTTTGCCCGGATGTGGTGTACTTCCTCTCATGAAAGTATTAGTCTCTTGGGAGCTTCTCCACACTTGTGCCTGATCCTTTATCCTAACCTTTTCTTGTTGCTAAGACACCAAGCTTAGAGCAAGTAATAGTATTATGGCACAAGATGAAGCTTCTATTCTAGTGATTACCAAAAGATGTCAATTGAAGCAAACTATCACGGCTACCAATTGAAAGATACCAATTGCAAGATCATTTATTATCATAGCTCCAGGATATTTAAGGATAAGCATCTAGTATCACCAAATTTTATAGAGCATGAGCAATCTAAAAATATGCAATTACTCACGACTTAAGATACCAATTCCTTGACTTACAGAGGTATCCCAGTCCTGATTGCTCCATTTCTTGCTCATCTTCTCTTTTCCACCTTGAGACTACACAAGATCGCTCAAGATACAATTAGTCTCAAAAGACGCAAGTTATGTGTGCTCCCCCTACACTTGTGCATCAAGTATTTGAATAACTTGCACTTTGCACATTCTAGCTTTCTTAGAACTAGAGGGGATCACAACATATCTTGGTCAAGGAATACTCTCAATTTCATCACAAAGAGATAACAATTGAATACCAAATTAAGGGTTGATTTAATACAACAATGCATGCCTCAAGAAGTATAACATTTACACGCAACCTAGACATGCTTCATACTTGACTATCATTGCACCACATATACCAATTGAAAAACAACACGATCATGTTTATAAAGCGCAATGTCTAAGCACGTCATAATTAAGAAGGTTCTTTAGGTACACCAGAAGAAACAACATTTTAAAGTAAGGAGCACCTAAGCCAAGATACTACCAATTCAGCGGCAAGACCATAGCTGTGATCACAATCAATGGAACTTCAAGATATTCAATGAAATTGCATAGTTCCATTCTCCATACCTTTGCCTTTTCCTGAATTGCCATGAGAGCATCAGTTGTCACTAATTGAGGGCTCCTTTTGCTCATGCACCTTAGCTCAAAAGGGTGCATTAGAGGCACAACATGGAGTTGGTATTCACACAATACCAGACTAGAGTAATCATGTGAACATAAACTAAACAATATGTCATATTTGCACACAGGTTAATCATTAAAACCATATAGCATAACTCACAATGAGATACAGGTTTATTCACGAACACAAAAAGAGTTAATCATGGTGGATATATCTAATGAAACTACGCATTAAATGATTCAAGAGACATAACCTCTAAAGCACACAATCATGATTAAGCAAGCATGGTTACGATCTTGGTGATTATTAATCATTGATTGAAAGGTACTCAACATAGGTAATCAACAAAGCATAACTGCTCCAAGGACAGGTAGCACATCAATCAGACTTAAGAGCAGTACTGATTATCACAAAGTACTTAAGATACAAGGGTACCATCCTATGGATCGCAAGTTGCAGAATCTCATTAAGGTCCTCTGCTTGAATCACCAATAATGATTAAGGACCTATTCAACTTTTCACTTGAGATGAACATGGGATTAGTGTCTCACAATAATTCAACCTTGGGTTAATGAATAAACACCAAAACAATTAACAGCTTAAGCATAGAGTTTGAGATAACCGTCTTAAGCTCTCCCATGGTCTCCAGTTCATCTCAAGGCACCTGCATGGTCTAGTTATCACAGTTTGGTACCCATCTCGGGATGGGTCCATATTGATCATCCAAAAAAGCCTTTGGTACCCAAATAGCATGTGTGCTAGTCCTAGGTGGTCTCATGATTGATCTAGCACAAGAGTATGATTTGGGTCTCCTAAGCGAATAAGATTGAGACAAATTTACTTGCTTAGGAACCTCACCTTTATTACATACCTTGGATAGATGACCCTGCTCACCACACTTGTAGCAGAAGCATCGCTCAACCTGACATGACGCTTGCTGTTTGTCATTTTCCTTGGTGAGAGTCATCTTGGAGAATGCACATGCTTGGTTCATCAATAGCGGACATGAAGTGATCATGTGGTCCTTGTTGTTGCATCCAAAACATCTCCTTATCCCTTCGTCCTTGTCTTTGTATGGACAAGATGCGATGAGGTGGCCTAATGCCTTGCACTTGAAGCATCTCTGTTTTCCTCTTCTCTTGTTACTTTTAGATGACATAGAGACATGGTCAGTGCAAACAACATGATTAATTAAATCTTTACCTTTTTTCAAGCTCATGTTGATTTCTTCATCTCTAGGAACATCCTTCTTATGGAGCTTAACACTTGTTGCAGTTTTTCCTTTCTCAAGCTTCTTCACCACGCGCCCGTGGATATCTTGAGAAAGTTGAGCAATGTGTCTTCTCCTTAGTTGTCTTTGCTTCTTGTTCCCACACAATTTCTTTTGTGACCCTAAAACTTGTTGTTCAATCAATGATTGGCGTTCTTTTGAGCAACAGGGGTTAGCACATGGTGATATACAATTCAAATGCGCACACGTGCAAGAATGAGGTTCACATGAATTTAAGTTCGCAATTATAACCTCATGAGCAACATTAAGCATGATATGTCCATCCAAGAGATTATCATGAGAATAAGACAATGAATCATATTTTTCAGTGAGAGCTAGTTTATCATGACTTAGCAATTCTACTTGCCTCTCAAGCATGGCATTTTTCATTCTAAGTTGAGCAACACAAGATAAAGCATCATCATTACTACTTTGCTCAATTAAAATTGAATCATACCGTTGGACCAAGACATCATGAGAGCACCTTAGCTCCTCATGTTCTTTGGTCATCTTCTCCAGGCTATTGTTTGTTTTGATGAGAGTTTCCTCTAGCCTGAGAAGCATCTCGCCTTGTTCCTTGTTCCTTCTCAACAGCTTAATCAAGAGCGCTTTGTCTTCTTTGTTGAGATGGGTGTAGAAACGGCGAATCTCCTCTTCTTCCACATCGTCGGTCTCATTTTCCCTGTCATTACTATTAGTGGAAGCAAAACTGGAAAATGTACCTTGTGATGATGTAGACTCCTCATCCTCCCCCTCATCATTGCTTTTGTCTCCATCATCATTGTTGGCAATAAAACATTTATTACTAGTGGAAGATAAACCTGTTGATGAGGTGGATTCATCGTTTGGTTGCCATCGTTCTTGTTCTTCTCCCTTGGACAAGTTAGTATCACCAGCAATAGAGGGAGCAGAGGTAGTGCATATGGACTTAAAAAATTTCAACTTAAGTTTAGTCCATAGATCATGAGCATCAGCAAATAAGTCACTATCACTACTCATGATGGCAAAATAGGCACCTCTAGAAGGAGAATCAACTAAGATGTTGCAGGCATGGTGATTTAGAGATAGACATCTTAGTTCATCATCAGAAGGATTTTTACTAACATTAGAGGGAAAAATACTTCTACTAAAGACCTGTCTCAAATCAGGATCAACACTCATGAAAGCATTATAAATAGAGACAGACCAAGACTTGTAATTAGAACCATTGCCTAAAAGAAGTTCTACAGTTACCTCTTGTGATGACATCGTCATCTCCGGACGGCTAAGCCCACACTGGAGAGGCCTAGCTCCGATACCAATTGAAAGTTCCCTTTGGCCCGGGAACAGGATCTGGATGTCGCCTAGTGGGGGGGGGGTGAATAGGCGAATAAAAATTATCACTTTAAAACTTAAATCTTACTCTACTCGAAGATAGGATCGCAGTGGAGTGAAGAACCCTTCGAGTAGGTTGCAGCGGAATTGAAGTTCCTGTCTTAAGAATATCCTGCACTTCAAGGAAAGCTGGTACCACAAGTAAGTAGTGAAGTGCAGATATAAAAGCGAGTAAGACAGAGAGTCAGAATACAATACGGAACATAGCACACAGACGCAAGGATTTATCCCGAGGTTCGGCCAAGCCTGAAATGCTTGCCTAGTCCTCGTTGGAGTTAGCCACACCTGGGCTTGGAGTCTGTTTCAACTCCTTCCTCCGTTTGCTCATATCTGTCAGTATGACAGATAGAGCCTTTCACTATGTTGAGTTGGGTTACAACAAAACCACGGCTGCTTACAAACTTCTTGACAGCACCTCGGCAGAGTAACGATACGCTCAAGACCTTGCTTTAGCTCTTAGCAGCTCTTCTCCACTCTCTAAAGGCTTATAACTTTGCCTTCTACACAAACTAGAGAGTTACACACAAAAGGGAGAGTGAGAATTGATCAGAGTGATGTCTACACTTGTTGGCTACACTTCATCTCTTGTGGAAGCGCCTAGGAGTCCCTTTTATAGGCCCAAGGGGCATAGGAGCCGTTGGAATCCCATTTGGAAGGCAATACTTGCTTTCTGTCGGGTGGCGCACCGGACAGTCCGGTGCACCACCGGACACTGTCCGGTGCCCGATTTCCTTCCAAAAGTGGCGCAGTCGACCGTTGCAGTTTTGGAGCCGTTGGCGCACCGGACAGTCCGGTGCCCCCATCTGACCGTTGGCTCGGCCACGCGTCACGCGCGGATTGCGCGGCCGACCGTTGGCCCAGCCGACCGTTGGCTCACCGGACAGTCCGGTGCACCACCGGACAGTCCAGTGAATTATAACCGTACGTCGCCAGACTTCTCCCGAGAGCGGCGACTTCGCCGCAGCCGACTCATCGGACATTGTCCGGTGTACCACCGTACAGTCCGGTGATTTATAGTCGTACGCCGCCGGCTTCTCCCGAGAGCGGCCTGTTCACCAGAGTTCAGCCTGGCGCACCGGACACTGTCCGGTGCACCACCGGCCAGTCCGGTGTGCCAGACTGAGCTGAAATTGACTGCTCATAGCCAACACCATTCCTTTTCTTTTCTTCTTCTTTTCTTTCTGTTTCCAGCACTTAGACAAACCATGTTAGTACACAAAAACCAATGTACTAAGTCTAGCAACATACCTTCTCTTGGATTTTCACCTTTCTATCATTTGACATGCTTAAGATTGATGTTGGACTCATAAATCATCAAGTCAGCTTAACTTGATCTACACTGACATTTCTGAGCTCCAACATCCTGCAAAGGTCACATAGAATATCTCTAAACATAGGAACAACCCAAACTAAAGGTCAGAGTGCACTTAGCTCTTTTGGGCTGCTTCCAGGTCTGTGTTTAACATTTGTTCTCGTTCTAGTGACCTTGATCTCCTTCTTAGAGCTTGGTCTTGGGCCTTATGACTTACACCACAGAACTATAGACATTTCCTCATTGGTTGTAAGTCACGTCCTTATGTAGTGATCCTTGATGTGCCATAGCTGTTCTCAACTCGATCACCCTTGACTTTGCAAGCCTTCTTCTTCACCCTTGGCTTTGGGTTCCTCAGCCTCTTTGACCTTCTCCCGTGCACTTGGTACCTCGAAGCTCTTCTTGCCTCCATCCTTGGCTTGATCAGTTGTCTTCGGGCTACGCACCTGAGTATCACTTTTGCAATATCCATCTTACTTGTGATGTCCATTATGTATCCATAATCCAGTTCTTGGACCATCACATTTGTTCACTTGTGTTGAACCCTGTTAGCTTTACATTAAGCACATGTTCAACACTTAGTACACTTGTTAGTCCTTTAATTGAGTTGTCATCCAAACACCAAAACTCACAAGAGAGCTTTCAATATCTCAAATGGGGAGAGGATGAGGTTTCCTTCAAATGTTACTTTTACCACGACCGAATGGTTTGTACTAACTGGGACTTTTCTGAAATTGTTTTCTTATCGAAAGTTCAGAGAAGCGGCAATTCCTCAGGTGTCGTGCCATCATGGGGTTTTGGCAGCTCATGTGGTCACGATGCCTGCCTGGCACAAGCTTTGGATATCATGTCACTAGACAGTGCCCTTAGTATGGACAGGAATGGAGGAGTCCGTCCAAGTTGTTTTCTCCTCTGTCCCACCGTTCCAAAGCAACTTATCTCGTTTCTTGATGACTTAAATCATTTTAAATTTAAGTAAGTTTATTTTAAAAATAATGTTAATGGTACCTAATAATAGGGTTCTGTTTGGCTGCATGAATAAGCAGCAGCTGCCCTTCTACTGCTGCTACTGATCTGAGAGAGAAGAGAAGCACACTTGCAGCAACGGCA
This sequence comes from Zea luxurians, assembly GCA_029449295.1. Classification (NCBI taxonomy): domain Eukaryota; kingdom Viridiplantae; phylum Streptophyta; class Magnoliopsida; order Poales; family Poaceae; genus Zea; species Zea luxurians. The sequence goes on from JAOPSE010000011.1 coordinate 81,072,321, forward strand.
GTTTCTTTCTACAAGGGATACAACATCAACTTACTCATCCTATCTTTGTCAGGTGCCATGCGAGGGTGAAATGGGATCTGCAAGCCTACATGGGCTCTGATTGTTCTTTCCTTCCTTTTTCAATTACATCTGTCGGTGTTTCGAAACCCGGGGGGTCCCTGGACCGACGAGTGAATTGTCGCCGCGTGCCCCAGCCCAGATGGGTCGACGCGAGGCGGAACGAGAAGGGGGGAAAGGAAGCAGCCGGAGGGAGGCAGGCGTGAGAGAGTGGATCCCGCGGCCTTCGTGTTAGCCCCGCGCCTGAGTCGGGTGCGCTTGCAATAGGGGGATACAAGCGTCCATGCGGGAGTGGGAGCGAGCGGCCTTGCGCGAGCGCCGTCCCGTCCTTCTCCACGCGGGCCAACCAACCCTCTATAAGAGGGCCCTGGTCCTCCCTTTTATAGGCGTAAGGAGAGGATCCAAGTGTACAATGGGGGGTGTAGCAGAGTGCTACGTGTCTAGCGGAGGAGAGCTAGCGCCCTAAGTACATGCCGTCGTGGCAGCCGGAGAGGTTTTGGCACCCGGTTCGTGTGGTGTCGTGGCCGTCGGAGGAGCGCTGGAGCCTGGCGGAAGGACAGCTGTCGGGGCTATCGAGTCCTTGCTGACGTCCTCTTGCTTCCGTAAGGGGGCCGAGAGCCGCCGTCGTCACAGAGCGTGCGGGGCGCCATCATTGCCTATCTGGCGGAGCGAGCAAGATGGGACGCCGGTCTTGTTCCCCGTAGCCTGAGTCAGCTCGAGGTAGGGTAATGATGGCGCTTCCTATTGACGTGGTCGGTCTGTACCCTAGGCCGGGGGAGGTGGAGGCTCCTTCGAGGTTGAGGTCGTGGTCGAGCCCCCGGGTCGGGCGAGGCGGAGTTCGTCGTCTTCCGGGGTTGAGCCCATGTCCGAGCCCCGGGGTCGGGCGAGGCGGAGTTCGCCGTCTTCTGGGGCTGAGCCCGAGTCCGAGCCATGGGGTCGGGCGAGGCAGAGTTCGCCGTCTTCCGGGGCTGAGCCCGAGTCCGAGCCCTGGGTCGGGCGGCGCGGAGTTCGCCATCTTCCGGTGCTGAGCCCGAGTCCGAGCCTTGGGTCGGGCAGAGCGGAGTTCGCCGTCTTCCGGGGCTAAGCCAGAGTCCGAGCCCTGGGTCGGGCGGAGCGGAGTTCGCCGTCTTCCGGGGCTAAGCCCGAGTCCGAGCCCTAGGTCGGGCGGAGCGGAGTTCGCCGTCTTCCGGGGCTGAGCCCGAGTCCGAGCCATAGGTCGGGCGGAGCGGAGTTCACCGTCTTCCGGGGCTAAGCCTGAGTCCGAGCCCTGGGGTCGGGCGAAGCGGAGTTCACTGTCTTCCGGGGCTGAGCCTGAGTCCGAGCCCTGGGGTTGGGCGAGGCGGAGTTTCCTATGACTCTCGAGGCCGGCCTTGGCTACTGTCAGCCTCACTCTGTCGGGTGGCTCAGCAGTCAGAGCGGCGCAGGCGGCGCTGTCCTCTTGTCAGACCGGTCAGTAGAGCGGCGAAGTGACTGCGGTCACTTCGGCTCTGTCGACTGGAGGGTGTGCGTCAGGATAAAGGTGTCAGGCCACCTTTGCGTTAAATGCCCCTGCGATTTGGTCGGTCGACGTGGCAATGTGGCCATGGTTGCTTCCCGGTGAAGACTGGGCCTCGGGCGAGCCGATAGTGTGCCCGTTGCTGGAGGGGGGGGGGGGTCCTCGGGCGAGACGTAGGTTCTCCAGGGTCGGCTTCCCTTGCCCGAGGCTAGGCTCGAGCGAGGCACGATCGTGTCCCTTGAATGGACCGATCCTTTACTTAATCGCACCCACCAGGCCTTTGCAGCTTTGTGCTGATGGGGGTTACCAGCTGAGATTTAGGGGTCTTGAGGGTACCCCTAATTATGGTCCCCGACAGTAGCCCCCGAGCCTCCAAGGGAGTACTAATACTCGCTTGGAGGCTTTTGCCGCACTTTTTTGCAAGGGGACCAGCTTTTTCCGGTTGCATTCTGTTCCGGCGGGTGCGCGCAAGCGCACCCGCCGGGTGTAGCCCCCGAGGCCTTGGAGGAGTAGTTTTACTCCTTCAAGGTCTTAGTGCGTTTCGCAACACTTCGGCTGGTCTAGTTGTTCCCTCATGCGAGCTGGCCGTAGCCCGAGTGCACGGTCGGGTCCCAAGTTCTCGGCCTGGTATGTTGACGCTGCCAACGGTTTGGTCGGAGCCGGGTTTGCGAGAGTAGCCCCCGAGCCTCTGCACAGGGCGAGAGGACGGTCAAGGACAGACTCGTCTTTTTTACATACGCCCCTGCGTCGCCTTTCCGCAAGGAGGAGGGAGGGAAAGCGCCATGTTGTCCTCGGAGGGCGCCGAACATGGTGTTTCCGGTGAGCTGCTGGCGGGTAATCCGAGCGGACGCCGTGCCCCATTTGCTAGGGGTCGGCTAGAGGCCCGGAGGCGCGCTCCAAAAGTACCTACGGGTGATCTGCCAGACCCGGTCCCCTTTGACGGGGTCCGAGGGCTTGATGCCTCCCTCTGATGGGATTCCGTTACAAGATCGCTCCCACTGGTCTCGGAAATGTCCTAGGGTACCTCAGGAGCATAGCCCGAGCCTTGGTTATGTATCGAACGTACCCAGGGTCATCCCTCGCTCTGTGTCTGAGGCGACTGTGAACCCTTCGAGGGCCATCCTACGAACCCCTGATCAGTAATGGGCGCGGAGCCCGAGTGGCCTGAGGCGGCCGTTGAACCCTTCGAGGGGCCGGCCATCGAACCTCTGACCAGCAGTGGGCGCAGAACCCAATCGATCTGAGGCAGCTGTTGAACCCCCCCGAGGGGCCAGCCTTCGAACCTCTGATCAGTAGGGAGGCTCGGAGCCTGTTTCCTTCACGGAGAAGGGTCCTTTTCGGGGTAGCCCCCTTTCCCGGTCCCTGTTGTAAGAGAGAGAAAGAGGAAAAGGAAAAGGATGTGAAGTCGAATGGCGTGGCGTACCTCTTTCGACGCGGTTATTATGGCGAAGGCGAAGCGTCGCTTGCTTCTCCCGCCTGAGGCGCCGCCTATCCCGCCGCGGAGTTAATGCGACGGGACGAGTGGTTCACGGGGCGGTCGTTGCGCGTGCGCGCGCCGTTCGAGGAACGGTTCACGGGCGCACTGTCTTCACGCCGTGAGAGAGGGCTCCCCCGCTGCCCCTGGATGGGACGTGAGCTTGGCTGACGACGTGACCGCTGCTTATGCCCGCCTGTCACCGCCATTACTGCCGGCCCAATTTTGGCCGCATTTGACCGTCGCGCTTGGCTGGCACTGCAGGGTTGCCTCGAGTCACGGTATTGACTCCACAGTCGAGGGGGCGCAGTAGTGGCGCGAGTGGCGGTGCAGTTGCTCGCACGTAGCAACCGGCATGTCGGTTGCATGACGCGTGGGCCTGGACCTTCGTGCTGGGCGTGTTGGAGTCGAAGGGGCGTGCCCACTTGGCACGGTTGCATGCCACCTGCATGGCTGTCCGCCCTCTCGCCCGCTGGTCTGGGCGAAAGTGGAGGAGTGCTTGTAACCGCCGGGTGGTTGCATGCACCGCGCGTGTGGCGGGTTGGCTTCTTCTCCCCTGGACCGGCTTGCATGACGCATGGGACCTAGCCCCCGCGCCATGGGGGGGGGGGGAGAATCTCGGAGCGTGTTGGAGAAGACTCAACCCGCAACGGTTGAGGGCGCAAGTGGGGAGAGTCGCCTTTAAAGGGGGGGGGGGGGGCGACCCCCTTGGAGGGCAACCATGACTTCGCGCTCCCTTCATGCATCGTGCCTTTCCACCTTCCGAGCCCCCCAGATGGGGGACGCCCGCAATTCTTTCGCCTTGTCGTCGGAGGAACGCAACTTCGTGGAAGTTGGTACCTTTCAGCCATCGTTCGGCTTCAAGGATTCTCATCATGCAGCCCGGCTGCATCCCCTCGCTGGTGGTCACCCAAGACGGTGACCTCCAGCTTGATGGCGGGGAGAAGCGAGCCGGGCTGCGGCCTCTGCCCCTCCCTCAGCTTCAAGGATGTTCATCATCAGTGCTGGGGAGGGGAGTGTGCCGTTCGTCGGTCTTCTGTTGCTCCGCAGGCCCCCCCAGTCGCGTGGGGTTGTTCGTACCTGTGGAGGTGGAACCGGAGTTCCGTTTGTAAAGGCACCTTAAGTGTCGGTGTTTTGTTCAATGTGGCTGTCGGGGCCTGAACATGCACATATTTTCGGCGCGGAGCCGTGATTTTTCTTCATTTCGAGCACTAAGACTCGCCTGTCGACTATCTGAACCGCTTTACCGAGCGTGAGTTGCCTCGTGCAAAGGTGACGAGTGAGGTATCCGTATCCCGGAGGAGTAGGAGTCCCTCGGCTCGGTCGGCCTTGCTGTCCGAGGCCCCTCTTGCTTAGTTAAAGGAACCTCTCGGCCGCCCTTCGATGAGCCGAAGCCGGAGGTAGCGGTGTCAGCACAGACGGAGGCAGAGTTGGCTTCGAAAAGGAGGTGTAGTTGGCCAGAGCCTGGCCGGGTCGTCCACTGGCGGGACCGACGCCGGAGTTGAGCTGCCGAGGCCACAAGCCGAGCTGATGTCTTTAGGGGACAGCTGGCCGAGGCCTCGGGGTGGCTGGCCGAGCCGCCTACTCGGGCCGGATTCTCGAAGAAGACCCTAGCGGCGATGGCCCGGGTGTGGTGCTGATGTCGTCCTTCAGAGTGGGGGCCCTCCGACTGCGTCGCCGTCCGAGGCTAAGTCAGACCCCGTCGAAGGTGTAGTTGATGCCGAGGGTGCTGCTGCCCCCTTCGGCTGTCGACGTCCGAGCCTGCAGGATCAGGTTGTCTTGTAGTGTGTGCATGTTTTCTGCGGCCGCCGAGGCCTAAACACACCGTCGTCATGTTGTAAAGCTGCGTTTCTTTTCCTCTTGTTTCGAGTATCCGGACTCATTTGTCGGTAACAGAATTGCTTGTGCGGGCGAGAGTTGCTTTTCACGGAAGGCGATGAGTGAGGTATCCGTATCCCAGAGGCGTAGGAATCCCTCGGCTCGGTTAGCCTTGCCGCTTATGCGCGCTCTTACTCGTCCATAGGGTCCTGTTACCGACGCAGTCGAGAAGGCCCGAAAAATCATTTCGGCAGAGGAGCTCTCGAGCATGAAGACTTGTTCGGTCCGCGGAGTCACTTATCCGAACGCGAGTTACTTATCGTAGAAGGTGATGAGTGAGGTATCCGTATCCCGGAGGCGTAGGAGTCCCTCGGCTCGGTCAGCCTTGGCTGCTTACGTGTACTCCGTCGTTTTCAGGATCCACTTTTGAAGTAGTCGAAGAGCACGAAAAGCATTCTGGCAGAAAAGATTTTTTTTTCGAGGAAAATTTCGACGCAGAGGGGGTTCCCCCCTTTTAGCCCTCGAGGGAGGGTCGGGCTTTGCCGAGGCAAGGCTGACCCTTCCTTGATGACTAAACTTTGCGGGGAAGCGAGGTATATGAACAACTTGAAAACATCTTAAGGGTAGAAGCGACGTAGCTGTTGGATGTTCCAAGCGTTGCTGTAGACCTCGCCTTGACTGTTGGCCAGCTTGTACGTTCCGGGCTTCAGAACTTTGGCGATGACAAACAGCCCTTCCCAGGGAGGCGTGAGTTTGTGCCGCCCTCGGGTGTCTTGTCGCAGCCGAAGCACCAGGTCGCCCACCTAGAGGTCTCGGGACTGAACCCCTCGGGCGTGGTAGTGTCGCAGGGACTGCTGGTACCGCGCCGAGTGTAGTAAGGCCACGTCCCGAGCCTCCTCCAGCTGGTCTAGTGAGTCTTCTCGGTTGGCTCGGTTGCTTTGGTCGGTGTAGGCCCTCGCCCTCGGGGAACCGTATTCCAAGTCTGTGGGCAAGATGGCCTCGGCCCCATAGACTAGAAAGAACGGTGTGAAGCCCATGGCTCGGCTCGGCGTTGTTCTCAGACTCCAGACCACCGAGGGGAGTTCCTTCATCCACCACTTGCCGAACTTGTTGAGGTCGTTGTAGATCCGAGGCTTGAGTCCTTGCAGGATCATACCGTTAGCTCGCTCCACTTGCCCATTCGTCATGGGGTGAGCCACGACAGCCCAGTCCACCCGGATGTGGTGATCCTCGCAGAAGTCCAGGAACTTTCTGCCGGTGAACTGGGTGCCGTTGTCGGTGATGATGGAGTTCTAGACCCCAAAACGATGGATGATGTTGGTGAAGAACGCCACCGCCTGTTCGGACCTGATGCTGTTTAGGGGTCGGACCTCGATCCACTTGGAGAATTTGTCGATGGCGACCAACAGGTGCGTGTAGCCCCCGGGTGCCTTCTGCAAGGGGCCAACGAGGTCCAGACCCCACACAGCAAACGGCCAGGTGATGGGTATGGTCTGCAGAGCCTGAGCGGGCAGGTGGGTCTGCCTCGCGTAGAACTGACACCCTTCGCAGGTGCGGACAATTCTAGTAGCGTCGGCCACCACCGTCGGCCAGTAGAATCCTTGTCGGAAGGCGTTTCCAACGAGGGTTCGAGGTGCTGCGTGATGGCCGCAAGCCCCCGAGTGTATCTCTTGCAAGAGCTCCTGGCCTTCGGCGATGGAAATGCATCGCTGGAGGATGCCTGAGGGGCTGCGGTGGTAGAGCTCCTTCCCATCTCCCAGCAAGACGAAAGACTTGGCGCGCCGCGCCAACCGCCGAGCTTCGGCTTGGTCGAGGGGCAGCTCCCCTCGGTGGACATATTGCAGGTACGGGGTCTGCAAGCTTTGATTAGGCGTGACCTCGCTCGGTTCCCCCTCGACGCGCAGTGTCTCACCCTCGGGGGCCGAGGGTACCTCGGACTGGGCCGAGGGTACCTCGGACTCAGCCGAGGATACCTCGGACTCAGCCGAAGGTGCCTCGGGCTCGGGCGTGTCCTCGGTCTTGACGGAGGGTTGATGCAGGTCTCGGGAGAATACGTCTGGGGGAACTGTTGTTCGTCCCGAGGCTATTTTAGCCAGCTCATCCGCAGTCTCGTTGTAGTGTCGGGCGATGTGGTTGAGCTCGAGCCCGTAGAACTTGTCTTCCAGGCGCCGAACCTCATCGCAGTAGGCTTCCATCTTTGGGTCGCTGCGGTTGGAGTTCTTCATGACTTGGTCGATGACGAGCTGCGAGTCACCGCGAGCGTCAAGGCGTCGGATCCCTAGCTCGATGGCGATTCGCAACCCGTTTACCAGAGCCTCGTACTCAGCCACGTTGTTGGACGTCGGGAAATGGAGGCGTAGCACGTAGCGTAGGTGCTTTCCGAGGGGCGAGACGAAGAGGAGGCCTACGCCGGCCCCCGTCTTCATCAGCGACCCATCGAAAAACATGGTCCAGAGCTCCGGTTGGATCGGAGCCGTCGGGAGCTGGGTGTCGGCCCATTCAGCCACGAAGTCCGCCAAGACCTGGGACTTGATGGCCTTCCGAGGGGCGAACGAGATCGTCTCGCCCATGATCTCCACCGCCCACTTTGCAATCCTACCCGAGGCCTCTCGGGACTGGATGATCTCTCCTAGGGGGAAGGATGACACCACAGTCACCGGATGAGACTCGAAGTAGTGTTGCAACTTCCGCCGTGTCAGGATCACCACGTACAGCAGCTTCTGGATTTGTGGGTAGCGGATCTTGGTCTCAGACAGTACCTCACTGATGAAGTAGACTGGCCTCTGGACGGGCAATGCATGCCCTTCTTCTCGTCTCTCAACCACGATCGCGGCGCTAACCACCTGGGTGGTTGCGGCGACGTAGATCAAGAGGGCTTCTCCGGCAGCGGGGGGCACCAAGATGGGCGCGTTTGTGAGGAGCGCCTTCAGGTTCCCGAGGGCTTCCTCGGCCTCGGGGGTCCAAGCGAAGCACTTGGCCTTCCTTAAGAGGCGGTACAGAGGCAGACCTCTTTCGTCGAGGCGGGAGATGAAGCGGCTCAGAGCCGCGAGACATCCCATGACCCTCTGTACGCCTTTCAAGTCCTTGATTGGCCCCATGCTGGTGATGGCTGCAATCTTCTCCGGGTTGGCTTCGATGCCCCGCTCGGAGACGATGAACCCCAAGAGCATGCCTCGGGGGACCCCGAAGACACACTTTTCGGGATTAAGCTTCACGCCTTTCGCCTTGAGACATCGGAACATCGCTTCAAGGTCGGAAAGGAGGTCGGAGGCCTTCCTCGTCTTGACTACGATGTCATCGACGTAGGCCTCGACCGTTCGGCCGATGTGTTCGCCAAACACATGGTTCATGCATCGCTGGTACGTTGCCCCCGCATTCCTCAAACCAAACGGCATTGTAACATAGCAGTACATGCCGAAGGGTGTGATGAATGAAGTCGCGAGCTGGTCGGACTCTTTCATCCTGATCTGGTGATACCCTGAGTAGGCATCGAGGAAAGACAGGGTTTCGCACCCAGCAGTGGAATCCACGATCTTATCGATGCGAGGTAGAGGGTAGGGAACCTTCGGACATGCTTTGTTTAGACCAGTGTAGTCTACACACATCCGCCATTTCCCCCCTTTCTTTCTCACAAGCACAGGGTTGGCAAGCCATTCGGGATGGAATACCTCTTTGATGAACCCTGCCGCCAGTAGCTTGTGGATCTCCTCGCCTATGGCTCTGCGCTTTTCTTCGTCGAATCGGCGCAGAGGTTGCTTCACGGGTCAGGCCCCAGCTTGGATATCCAGAGAGTGCTCGGCGACTTCCCTCGGTATGCCGGGCATGTCCGAGGGACTCCACACGAAAACGTCGGCGTTTGCGCGGAGAAAGTCGACGAGCACTGCTTCATATTTGGGGTCGAGCTCGGAACCGATCCGGATCTGCTTGGAGGCGTCGTTGCAGGGGTCGAGAGGGACGTACTTGACCGTCTCCGCTGGTTCGAAGTTGCCGGCATGGCGCTTCATGTCGGGCGCCTCCCTAGAGAGGCTCTCCAGGTCAGCGATGAGGGCCTCGGCGTACTCCACGCACTCCACATCGCATTCGTATGCGTGTCGGTATGTGGGCCCGACGGTGATGACCCCGTTGGGGCCCGGCATCTTGAGCTTGAGGTAGGTGTAGTTGGGGATGGCCATGAACTTGGCGTAGCATGGCCTCCCCAGCACTGCGTGGTAGGTTCCTCGAAACCCGACCACTTCGAACGTGAGGGTCTCCTTTCGAAAGTTTGAGGGCGTCCCGAAGCAGACGGGTAGGTCGAGTTGTCCGAGGGGTTGAACGCGCTTCCCGGTGACAATCCCGTGGAAAGGCGCAGCGCCCGTCCGGACCGAGGATAGATCGATCCGCAGGAGCCCGAGGGTCTCGGCGTAGATGATGTTGAGGCTGCTGCCTCCGTCCATGAGGACCTTGGTGAGCCTGACGTTGCCGATGATGGGGTCAACAACGAGTGGGTATCTCCCCGGGCTCGGCACGTAGTCTGGATGGTCGGCCTGGTCGAAGGTGATAGGCTTGTCGGACCAGTCTAGGTAGACTGGCGCCGCCACCTTTACCGAGCAGACCTCCCGACGCTCTTGCTTGCGGTGCCGAGCCGAGGTGTTCACCACTTGCCCGCCATAGATCATGAAGCAGTCGCGGACCTCGGGGAACCCTCCTGCCTTGTGATCTTCCTTCTTTGCGTCGTCGAGGGCCTTGCCACCCTCTGCGGGTGGCCCGGCCTTGTGGAAGTGTCGTCGAAGCATGGCACACTCCTCAAGGGTGTGCTTGACGGGCCCCTGATGATAGGGGCACGGCTCCTTGAGCATCTTGTCGAAGAGGTTGGCACCTCCGGGAGGCTTCCGAGGGTTCCTGTACTCGGCGGCGGCGACAAGGTCCGCGTCGGCGGCGTCGCGTTTCGCTTGCGACTTCTTCTTGCCCTTCTTCTTGGCGTCGCGCTGAGTTGATGCCTCGGGAGCATCTTCCGGTGGGCGGCCCTGGGGCTGCTTGTCCTTCCGGAAAATGGCCTCAACCGCTTCCTGGCTAGAGGCGAACTTGGTGGCGATGTCCATCAGCTCGCTCGCCCTGGTGGGGGTCTTGCGACCCAGCTTGCTCACCAGGTCGCGGCAGGTGGTGCCGGCGAGGAACGTGCCGATGACATCTGAATCGGTGACGTTGGGCAGCTCTGTGCGCTGCTTCGAGAATCGCTGGATGTAGTCCCGGAGAGGCTCTCCCGGCTGCTGGCGGCAGCTTCGGAGATCCCAGGAGTTCCCAGGGCGCATGTACGTGCCCTGGAAATTGCCGGCGAAGGCTTGGACCAGGTCGTCCCAGTTGGAGATCTGCCCCGGGGGCAGGTGCTCCAGCCAGGCTCGAGCGGTGTCGGAGAGGAACAGGGGGAGGTTGCGGATGATGAGGTTGTCATCGTCCGTTCCACCCAGTTGGCAGGCCAGCCGATAGTCCGCGAGCCACAGTTCCGGTCTCGTCTCCCCCGAGTACTTTGTGATAGTAGTCGGGGTTCGGAACCGGGTCGGGAACGGTGCCCGTCGTATGGCGCGGCTGAAAGCCTGCGGACCGGGTGGTTCGGGCGAAGGACTCCGATCCTCCCCGCTGTTGTAGCGTCCCCCACGCCTGGGGTGGTAGCCTCAGCGCGCCCTTTCGATCGACGGTCGGTGACGAGGTCGCGTCTGGGACTGACTGCACCGTTGTCTCAGGTACGAGGGTGACGCCCAGCAAGTCCTTCATGAGCATGCTGGCGTCGTGCGTTTGCTTGAGATTGGCGTGTTGCAGAGAGGCAGCGCTCGTCTTCGTCTCAGACACGAGATCGATGCCCGACGCGCCCTCCGTTGGGGCGCCGGCGCCGTCGACTCGCTTGACAGCCAATGAGGTGCCGCTTCCCACTTGGCCTTGGTTGCCCCGTCTCCTCCTCCGTCGACGGAGGAGGGGACGGGACAAGCCCGAGTGTCGTCCTTCCACCACGTGGGGAAGGCGTCGTTGATTTCCCCGCCGGCGAGCGGGTTGTCGACCGCCATTGTCGCTGTCGTGCGGCGGGGGAAGGAGTATCATGTCGTAGCTGCCGTCGAGGGACATGGACTCAAGATTCCCGAAACGGAGCACCGTCCCGGGCTGGAAAGGTTGCTGGAGACTTCCCATCTGGAGCTTGACGGGAAGCTGTTCGTCAACACGTAGCAGGCCCCTACCTGGCGCGCCAACTGTTGGTGTTTCGAAACCCGGGGGGTCCCTGGACCGACGAGTGAATTGTCGCCGCGTGCCCCAGCCCAGATGGGTCGACGCGAGGCAGAACGCGAAGGGGGAAAGGAAGCAGCCGGAGGGAGGCAGGCGTGAGAGAGTGGATCCCGCGGCCTTCGTGTTAGCCCCACGCCTGAGTCGGGTGCGCTTGCAGTAGGGGGATACAAGCGTCCACGCGGGAGTGGGAGCGAGCGGCCTTGCGCGAGCGCCGTCCCGTCCTTCTCCGCGCGGGCCAACCAACCCTCTGTAAGAGGGCCCTGGTCCTCCCTTTTATAGGCGTAAGGAGAGGATCCAGGTGTACAATGGGGGGTGTAGCAGAGTGCTACGTGTCTAGCGGAGGAGAGCTAGCGCCCTAAGTACATGCCATCATGGCAGCCGGAGAGGTTTTGGCACCCGGTTCGTGTGGTGTCGTGGCCGTCGGAGGAGCGCTGGAGCCTGGCGGAAGGACAGCTGTCGGGGCTGTCGAGTCCTTGCTGACGTCCTCTTGCTTCCGTAAGGGGGCCGAGAGCCGCCGTCGTCACAGAGCGTGCGGGGCGCCATCATTGCCTATCTGGCAGAGCGAGCCAGATGGGACACCGGTCTTGTTCCATGTAGCCTGAGTCAGCTCAGGGTAGGGTAATGATGGCGCTTCCTGTTGACGTGGTCGGTCTGTACCCTAGGCTGGGCGAGGTGGAGGCTCCTCCGAGGTTGAGGTCGAGGTCGAGCCCCCGGGTCGGGCGAGGCGGAATTCGTCATCTTCCGGGGTTGAGCCCATGTCCGAGCCCTGGGGTCGGGCGAGGCGGAGTTCGCCGTCTTCCGGGGCTGAGCCCGAGTCCGAGCCCTGGGTCGGGTGGAGCGAAGTTCGCCGTCTTCCGGGGCTGAGCCCGAGTCCGAGCCCTGGGGTCGGGCGAAGCGGAGTTCGCCGTCTTCCGGGGCTGAGCCTGAGTCCGAGCCCTGGGGTCAGGCGAGGCGGAGTTTCCTATGACGCCCGAGGCCGGCCTTGGCTGCTGTCAGCCTCACTCTGTCGGGTGGCTCAGCAGTCGGAGCGGCGCAGGCGGCGCTGTCCTCTTGTCAGACCGGTCAGTAGAGCGTCGAAGTGACTGCGGTCACTTCGGCTCTGTCGACTGGAGGGCGTGCATCAGGATAAAGGTGTCAGGCCACCTTTGTGTTAAATGCCCCTGCGATTTGGTCGGTCGGCGTGGCGATGTGGCCAAGGTTGCTTCCCGGTGAAGACTGGGCCTCAGGCGAGCCGATAGTGTGCCCGTTGCTGGAGGGGGGTCCTCGGGCGAGACGTAGGTTCTCCAGGGTCAGCTTCCCTTGCCCGAGGCTAGGCTCGGGCGAGGCACGATCGTGTCCCTTGAATGGACCGATCCTTGACTTAATCGCACCCATCAGGCCTTTGCAGCTTTGTGCTGATGGGGGTTACCAGCTGAGATTTAGGGGTCTTGAGGGTACCCCTAATTATGGTCCCCGACAACATCGGTTTGATTCAATCTCAGTACCTAGAAATGAATTTGCGAAACTGATGAGCCATCATGTGGTTTTTCCTACCTGTCGTGACATGGTCTCTGCAGAATCTGACATTCCTATTTACAGTACATGTACTTACTGATCGACTCTGATTCAGATGCTTGATATTTTTAACGCTGACAAAATTTACCAGGTCTCGTGAATCCTTCTAAGCTCCTGGCTAGCATTGACGAACAGATAGCGAAAGCCAGAGAGGAGCCATCCAGGAGAGAAATCATGGAGAAGATAAAAAATGGTTGCTGGCTTGCGAGGAAGAAAATGGCTGGAGGAGTACAATATGGTAGGTATAAAATGTGGGTTTGGATACATCGAACAAAAGTGGAAGACAGATAAAGACCAGGCAAACTATATTGAATGGGAGAGGATAAAGCATATCAACAAATGAGATGTGATTATTTTAATTTGCAATTTGTTTACATAATAAATTAGATACGAAATTGTTTGTCATATATTCTTATATGTTGTGTTGTACAAATCATACTTTAGTTTTACATTTTACTTTTATATATGCTTACACCTTTGCCATAATTTTTGCACCATGAATGGTTGTTCTTTGACACTCCAAGAAGAACATTCGAGAGTGGTAACCAGAAGCAAAGGTCATTGTTAGATTACACTGGTCATGGGTGGTATGAATCATGGGAGCAGGTAATGAAAGATCTTGTAGGTTTGAATAGGTCCTATTACATGGACTCACAACCATCAAGCAGCCATGAGCGGCATCATTTTGAGTGTGAGCAAGGTCGTCCAGTGCCCAACGCAATTGGAGAGACAACACAGGGCCTCCAAATTTTTAGGGCCCCAATTTTTTAAGTTTTTTTAATATAAATGGTATAAAAAGGCAAAGATTTTTTATTGTTTTGTGAAATCTCGACTTTGAAATAGATAATATGAGAGGACAAGAATATGAGAATAGATCAAATATGAAAGGATACATTTTATATTGTTTTATCTCTATATACTATAGGTCTCCGGGCCTATTTTTATGTTTTGCACCGGGGCCCAAAAAACTTAGAGATGGCCCTCAGTGTGAGATCAATGCTTCTGATGCCCTCGCCTTGTACCATCTTGAGTACAGGCCCTATAGCTTGAAAAGGAGCGCCAAGTCAAAATTGTCCATTAGTCCACTTAATGATATCCAACAGCAAGTGGACAAGCTGACTGCAGATAGTCCTATGGAGAACAAACGGACTGCTAGGAGCAAGCCAAAGGCTAACCAGAAGGATACCAGTGCAAATATTCATCAGCATGTTAACGCCCACAATCAAGTTAATGCTCCAAATGCTTATCAAGCAACATCGCAGGTGAACCAAATGACACTTATGAATCGAAGCGTTGTTTATGGACCTCATCTCCCACATTCCAAAGATGTCATCTATGGACCTCATCTTCCACATGGATAATCAACTGAAGGAGCGACTTCTTTTGGAACACAAGTGACTATCAATATACATGAAAGTTGCTAACAAAAACTATCACATTTTTCTCTAAGATCAGTTCAAATTAAAGTGCTCTTATTCTGTGTTTAAGCGACTTATTTTTGTATATTGCGGAATGTCTGAAGCTTATGCTCATTGTTGGATCTGCTGCTGCTGAATAATGTTGCCATGCATGTGGTTCATATCACTTTTTATCTGCATTTTTACTACAAGCATCCTATAAATGAGATGGAGTGGTGTTGGAATTGATGATTGATGGAGGAATGAGCAGTTTCGGGTCATTGGAGGTGTGTCCTCGCACCTCTTTGCTGTGTTGCAGGGACATCTCAAGGTCATAGCTGGTGTGGATAAAAGCATCAATGTGACATCAAAGTGTGGAGATGATGAGTTCTCAGAGCTATATACATTCAAATGGACTACCTTATTGATACCTCCTACCACCTCGCTTCTATTGAACTTCATTGGTGTTGTTGTTGGCATTTTGGGTGATTGCATTACCTCCCGAGGAACTGAGGTCGTTCTCAATTTATTTGGTAGTGTTGACTTGATCCTTGGTGGCAACCCCTGGTAAAGGGCATCTCTTGAATTTGCTAAACATATAAAAGCAAGTTAGATTATTTCTTATGCCTTAAAATAGTACCTTATGAGTTGTGAACAATGTTGTAAGTCATTTACACAATTCTTGCCATTCTTATGTTTGGTTAATTATCTTTGTTTTTTGATGACATCCAATCTTGCCATTACGTACATAATATATGTCTAAATAGTTTGAGCCATTTTCAGGATTAGTCTTTGTGCCATTACATAAATAATATACATGCCTAAATACAATGTGCCATTTTCAGGACTGGTATTTGAGTTGCAGCAGAGCATTGTCACTAGGAACGCCATGATACACGAGTACGCGTGCGACAACGCGGAGGCGCAGGAGTGGGCATTGGAGCTATTTAGTGCGATGCAGGCGGAAGGGTTGGCGCAATAGAGTGAGATTATGTTGCCCATGTTGTGCTGTGTTGGGCTGGCTCCAGGGCGAGACTGGCTGGTGGAGCTTTTTAACGCGATGCAGGCGGAAGGTTAGCACATTTTCGGAGCATGGTAACATCTGTTGGCCATTTTGGTGCTCCACTACCTTGGTCGTATATTAAGGCTAGCCTCATTTTTTAAGCACATACCAATGAGATGGATACAATTTTGTAGCATAGTTGTTTTATCCTGATGTTATCTTTCTCCATCCTGATCTTATCCATTTTATTTGCAATAGTGTGTCCATGACTAATAGCTGAAGTTGTTGCTGAAATGATAACAGATAAACAGTTAGTTAGCAAAGTTTGTGCAAATGTGATTCAACCTAGAGTGCAAGTAATGATGATGCGAATGCCAAAACCATCGATCTTACATTTCCAGTTAATTGTTTTTGCAGTTTGCTCGGAAGGTGATAGCATGTGCATATGGACTATACGCGATGGATTGGATAGGTAAGAATCACTACACTAGGTTTTATATAATATGTAAGTTTGGAGTGTACAAGTTTGATCAGATATAAAGTTAGTTCAATGGCTACCACCTACCTATCATCATTTGTACCCGCAATGAAAATCTTAATCCCAGCTTAAACTTCCATATGTATATTTCACTGTTAATTCAAAGTACCCATTGTGATATAAATATGCAATCTCTCCCCTGCTATATATTAACTGATTACGTTCCTCTTGCTGTAGGGGTTATAGTAGTTTTATCATCACATATGGAAATACAAGATGACTGCACACACTAATCAAACCCACACCTTAATTCATTAATATAAACACATTTTGAAAAGATACAGTCCAGATGGTTATCTAACCAGAATTAGGATGAAGATGGTGTTTCTAAATCTCATAAGCAATCACCAGCAATAATAGTACACAATTATATAGATTCCCAGAAGAGATTTACTGTAGAATTATATGAATGCCATGGATAGATCCACGGATAAATGAATCAGTGGTTTTCTGCAAAAGCAATGTCATGAGGTAGTTACCTTTGTAGAAGTACCGTTATACAAATGATAATCCTATAGCTTTAGCTTTACCGGTACTTGGTCTTTTTGGTTAGTAATACTGTCACACATTTTCAAGAAAAAGAATCGAAGTTGTGATCAATCCATGGCATTTGTCAATTTGACACAATTGCTTATCTCTAGGCCAAGAGTGATGTTACACGACGTTTTAGATATGGTAGGAGGTCGACAGCCTATTCAAGCATCGTAGGAAGGCGACGATAAGCAGCAGTGGTGGCTGCTAGAAAGAGCCCCACATGGCCACATCCAATTCTAAGATCGAGTCTTACTTGTAGTTCACCACGGATAACGATTAGCCTCTGTTTTAACAGTGACTATTAGTTTATTACCATGAACTGC
Organism: Zea luxurians; assembly: GCA_029449295.1. Taxonomy (NCBI): domain Eukaryota; kingdom Viridiplantae; phylum Streptophyta; class Magnoliopsida; order Poales; family Poaceae; genus Zea; species Zea luxurians. The sequence continues at coordinate 81,088,763 of JAOPSE010000011.1, forward strand.
TAGATGAATCAATTCTGATAAGTGTTGGAGCACAAGAGTGGAATTCAAGTGTACACATTGTACTTCAAAATGGCGAACAATCTATATGACATCATTTTAACAAGGTTCGTTGGGTGCTGCAAAGTTCAGGGATATGCAAAGTGGTGACAAAGATGCTATTTGGTTGATGCAAGTGTGTTCTCTATTTGTTAGTATTTTGCTTACTATTGGATTTGTCTGTGAAAGTAGTTATTAGAGATATGAATATAGATTGGATGTCTTGGTTGTTGCGCTTCTCCAGTTGAGAAATTTCTTGCTCTATTGTCACATTCTTGGATGTATGGATATGCAAGGATCTGTAGCATTCCTTGCTCTATTGTCTGCTTGAATGTTAGTATCTTCTATTTATTTGAACTGTAGGATCTTTTTTGTGTCATTTTGTTCTACCCGGTAACATAATACATCTTTTATTATCTTATGCCTCCTTTGTAATGCATTGTGTTTTGATCCTTTCATTGCCTCATTTCACTACCAAGAGATCCTCAAAGTTTGTTTGCATGATTTATATTGAACATTGATCTTAATATGTATTTTGTCAGTGCTATTTTATTTTACATGCTGAATTTACCATTATTTCCTATCATTATTGCACATTGTGCTATCCTTATTGCTTGTACCAAAGCAGACAATAGTGGTTCCTTTCATGGGTTCTATATTTGTTTTTCCAGAGTGGTAAGCCATGATATTTCTAACGCTTCTATGCTCTGCTTGTTCCAGTGATCCAGAACTCATTTGACTGACAGACGGTGCCAGCAAAGGTGTTATGCAAATGCTGAACACCAACACTAGAAAATAAGGATGGGGAAATAATTGTTCTTTAAAAAGATGGAATGGCAGAGTAAGATATGCTAAAGGGAAAACATGATGTGGCTAAAAGAAATAGCCCTTTGGACTTTGTAATGCAAAACTTTATTTCACAAACAATCATTTCCTTGTTGAACATATGTTGTTTGAGATTTTGGTTTAGTGCATTATTTATAGGTTGAGAATTTAAGGTAGCAAGAAAATTGATATTATTCATAAATATCATATCTCTACTCCTATTACTAAGGGGCAAAGGAGGGCGTGCATAGGGGCAAGGCCATGCCCTTGTCCCGGTGCCCCCTCGCCCCCGTCCTCCTGATTGTTGTCCCCGCCCACTCGTCCCCCAGAAACCTCGTCGTTGCCCTCACCTATGACCTTTGCGTCGTCAATTCCACCTGTTTGACTCGGGCGCTCGGCCTTTCCATTCCGTTCCCATCATTCTTCTTGTACACGACCGATTGCAACCCTTGCCCTTGTCTCCCCACACCACTGAAAATGCCTCGCCTCCGCAGCCGCCACCCACGACTACCTGTCCTCCCCGCACCACCTCGGGCACGCGCTGATCGACGATGTGGTGGAGCATATTAGACCTGCTCCTCAGGCTCCTCTCAGTGTGCGGCAGGGTCTAGCCCACCTCACTGGCCCCTCGTCCCGCGACCTTCTCTGAGGACAACTCTGAGGGCCACGACGACTTGCTCTAGGGGCACGACCCCACGCGCTGCCACACCAAGATGTCGCCATCGCCTAGGCCAACTAGGTGCATATGGACCTTTTCTCATAACAATATAACATACATTTTTACATAAGTTAGCATGGTATTATATGTTCTCGTTGCAACGCATGAGCACTCACCTAGTATATATATATACTCTAATCTTGTTTCTCGTTGCCTTATTCATTAGCTTCTTCACCTTCAACGGGCACCTCTTCCTGATTGTCGGGTTCTCTAGGTTCAGTTTCTGCTTCCACATGGTTGACTTGACCCCGATTGACGGATAAGGCTTGAATCTTGCCTACTAAGGCCTGACCTTGCTTCATCGGAGCTAGAGTGGTATAGGCAGCCCTATTGGGGCAGTAGTTGGCATAATGTCCATCCTGTCCACATTTGAAGCATGACCTATTTGTGGATGCATTAGGAGCAATAGGTCCTACCGGGGTGTTTGCTTGAGGAGTAGCTTGGGTCTGTTGAGTCTGTTTCCTAGAACTGCCACGAGCTGGTTTGCCTTGAGGTGCAGCATAACGGGGACGAGTAATACTTCCAGCTTGTCCCTGGTTAGTAGCCCTTCTCTTTGCTCCTAGCTCAACTCTCTTGTGCTCCAGAGCGATAGCCTTGTCTAGCAGTCTCTGGAAGGATGGGAATATGTGCGACATCAGTTGGTATTGAAGTGGCCTGATCAAACCCTCCAGAAATAGCTCCTGCTTTTTCTCGTCATCATCAACTTCCCTAGGAGCGTATCGAGATAGCTGGATGGATTTGCCCGTGTATTCGCTTATCGACATCCCTCCCTTTTTGAGGGATAGGAACTCCTTATTCTTAATCTTCATGAGACCAGCAGGAATATGGTAGTTCATGAAGCGAGTGGAGTATTCTGCCCAGGTAATGGTGTTAGCAGTAGCATGTGCTGCACAGTATGCATCCCACCAATCTACAGCGGGGCCAGTAAGGTGACTCGATGCATATAACACTTTCTCCTTGTCGGAGCACTAAGCTATATTGAGCATCTTTTCCACAATCTTCAGCCAATCGTTAGCTTGTAGTGGGTCTGAGGAGTTAGAGAATGTAGATGGCTTATGACTCATAAACTCCCGGTGTTTATCCCTGGGCGGAGCTAGTGGCAGTGGAGGTGGTAGTTGATGTCGTTCCTGCCATTCTTGACACATTTCTTGACGTTCTTGCCGCATTTCCTATCGTTTTTGATGGATCTGTGCTTGCATTTCTACCATTGTGTTGGCCATTTACTGTAGTAGTTGCATTTGAGCAGCACCCACGTCATCGACAAGCGGGAGATTTAGAGGAGGATTAATTTCTGGTTCCGGATTAGCTATAGCCCTTCTTCGACAAATTCATGCGGGTAGATCAACACCTCCTCCCCTCCTGGTATTAACCATCTGGGTTAGAGACATATGGTAAGATAGTTTTGCAAGGGAAATAATTTAGTAGGTAGAACAGATAGCCTAGTATTTGGGTTATAAACTGAAGGATCAAAATTTTGGTTGGCGGTGTTGTGCCTAGATTGGCCTAACTATGATTATAAGATGAATCTCCACGGATAAGATAGAATATGCTAAGATAAGATAGATATGGGATACTAGATACATTTTAATGGGGTATAATCTAGCTTGGCTAGTTATCTTATAAACATTTTTATGCCTATATGTATATGCAGATGCAATTGTGGACATTACTCCAAAACTCATCATATTCAATCAAAGAACCAAATCAAACAGGTAGAATAAACATTCAAGTGTATAGATACCTACAAAAATAGTTTTGTTTTTGTTCCTAGGATTAGGTCTCCTATTCCTAAAGGTCACTTTAGGTACAAGATTTCAAAGTGTGAAATCCAATTTTGTCTTTAGAAGTGAAAAGGTAAGAATAATCAGAGTAAAGCAGAAATAGATGAGAAAAGATTAAGGTGAGTTTAGAAAGAATCAGAGTAACAAAGATAAGTAGGTAAGGGTTATCTAGTTCTATCTAGGTTTCGTCCTACAGTCAACATTCCTCTGATACCACTTCTATCACACCCGGATTTAGGGGGCCAAACCCCGGCGCGACTCACATGTGTGCTAGGATCAAGTCTCACACATATGATGACTCATGGCACAGAAACAAATGTCACAACTTTAATATATAATGGAATTCTGTACAAAATAGTTAAATAATTACATCATACGAAGACAACGATCCAGCAACCATAGTTGACTGGGAGACGACGGCCTAGACCACTCACGAATTCATCACAACATCCTTCATGTGCCTCATCCTGTCGTACCTGTTCTTGACCTGGGGGGGATGTGAGTATAGCAAGAGTGAGCACACATACGTTCATCGCTCAACAAGTTGTGGAGAATAATGTGTATGAACTCACCAAAGGTGGGAGCTCATGTCAAGTGTAAGGCTTACCAAAGGAAATGGTTAAAGCTGAGCATTGCTTTTAGAGTTGGTCAAAGTTTTTTAGCAGTTACTAAGTATAAGTAGATACCAACCCAATTAAATAAGAGATCATAATTAATAATAACACCCACAATGCAATGTATATGACCGATTAAGTTTAATTCCATAAGTTAATCATGTGAGTGTCCGAGCCGCTCATGACTGTGAGCACGACTGATATACCAGTTTTACACTCTGCAGAGGTTACGCATCTTTACCCACAAGTCTTGTTACCCATTTGCCATGGGGTTGTACGGACCCCATACACCTCTACCGAGGAAGCGATACAGGGTAGCACTACAAGGCCTTTACAAAGTTCCACTAGCTTCAGAAAACCCACTATGGTTTTTGAGAAGGGCAATATAGGAATCCCTCATCCGAAAAGCCATCACAACATGATCAACTCAAGAACCTCCCTATACGTAGCTCCTCTACCGCCCTTGCCCCTTTCAGGTAAGGTAGTGCTCCACTAGCTTTCCTAATTAGTCAGCCAAGGGCGTCCCATTCCACCATTGTGGTAGCACTATTTTCTCGGGTGGTTCTCCATGTTCCATTAACACGATGAACTTATCATGAACAATAATTAAAACAACAACATAATTGGAACATGATCATAATATAACATTAATTTCCCAAAACCAGGTAGAGTAGTAGCAAATCTACCCAATAGTTCTTTTGTTTGCAAGGTGTGGGATAAACAATGCTAGGGAAACCTATTGGGTCTCATCAAATTAACCTGAGCATGTCACAGTGATTAACATGAACATTATTAGGTAAAGAAAAGTGATCAAGGGCACAACTTGCCTTAGACTTGAGATTCCTAGGTACCAAGTTGGTCTTTAGATTCTCGTGACCTCACCTCTATTTGTAGCAATACATACAAATAGACAAGAAGTACATAAAAATAACAGTACACCAAACATGAGAACAAATAGCGTAAGATTATTCTACACGTTGCTACGAGGTCGAGGGTTCAAGGATCACTAATATCATAGTTACGGTTGGAAAGTTGTCATGTTTAGAAGATTTATGTGATTACATATTAAACTATGTTATCTCGACTAGTATAAACCATGTGGGTAAATGTACTCTAAGTAAATCACAAATTTAACTTTAATCTAAGTTATAGCTTGATTAGATTTAAATTATAATTATAGACATACTAGGTGAGTGCCCGTGCGTTGCAACGGAACCGTATAATAACATAATAACTTATGTACATATAGGTATGTGCTTGTGCATTGCCACGAGACGGGAAAGTGTAGTGAGCGATGTCTAGACTATAAATATATATTTTTGTTTATTTCTAAATACTAAGTTATGTGTAGTCTAGTAGTTAGCCCCAAATTTCTGGAGCAGAGGGGTGTGATTTCGAGTGCTCGTTCTGCACTATTTCTTATAGAGATAGGTATGTACCCGTACTTTGCCATGGAAGTTAAAAATCAATAAAAAAATATAGATACAGAACAACAAATATTATTATGATATATAAAATTACTCCATCATAAAAAATATAGGATGCATCATTGAGAACATTAGTACACTTCAACATTTCCAAATGAACCTAAGAAACTCCTATCTTTGCAAAAAAATGTCTATTTCTTCCTGAAAAGTGTGAAATTTTTTATATAACAAAACGATGGTGCCATCCATTGGTAGGTTCCAGTTTCAACAGTCATCTACCCCGCTGACTTCAATGTCGCGGCACACCGAAGTCTGCGATCTTTACAACCTATTTCCAAAAGTAGATCTATAAAAGTTAATAGCTTGACAGATCAGATGAATGCAATAGAAAAAACAAACATTTACCAAGCTCTCTTGTGTGCCTGTTAAAACCAATATCTGTAAACAAAAACACAAGGCAAATGGCTCTCGATAAACAATAGCGCCGACGTTATTTGCTTATTAGAGGTCTCCACCAGATCTCTTGTATTCTTTACTATCCTTTACCTCTATCCCTTAAATAGAAAAAATGTACCAGGTACAACAGATCTCCTAACACACCTACTGTTTCTATATTCTTTAGGAGATCTCCTATATACACCACCATCTCTATTGGATAAAGGGTATGTCTAGGGGTGACAATGAGCTCTAAATTTTACACTATAAAATATAAGGATCCAATCAGGTAACGATCGAGCCCTATTTATATTCATTTTTGTACTAAAAACAATTTAGAGCCCTAGCAATTTGTGAAGAAACATTTGGATCATGATCCATTACCACCCCTAGGTATGCCTTTCTATCTCCTAAATCTGGATGAGGTTTTGGTAATCCACTCGAGCAAAGGTCTCTCGAATCCTATACTTGATTTTACGAACTCACTTAGGGGATATGTAATTTGTATGATCAATTATCTATGTTTCATGATCAATTCTATATGCAGAAGACACTGCTGGCTTACATCTTGAGTGCTCGCATGTGCAGTTATGCGCTTATGACCACTTCAAGCTGAGCAGACAGGCTATGGAGCTCTTTCACTAATCAGATGGCCTTTAAAATGGGTCCTCAACGATTTACTGAGTACCTTTGTGATCGTAATGCACATATTAGTAAATGACAAAAAGGTACATACAATAGACACACATCCAGTAACAATGTAATAATAAGCCCTAATAAGCTCATCTTATTGTCAGTTGATGATAGCATGATTAAAGCCCCTGTTGGCTAAAATGTTTCTCATCCTAAAATGCTTTCTAGAATCATGGTTGATCTCAGAGGCATACTTATCACCATGTGGCCATGTGGGGATAGAAAAAAACTGTTTAAATGTGGCTAGAAGACATGAAAAAAATAAATAAGATACACATTCTTTGTAACGATGGGAGACAATTTTGTTGTAGTTCAAGGAGAACTCAACATCTAGCTATAAATCCAATTTCTAAATGTCCAGATACTAACAATGGAAGGGTCAAAGGCATTCGAAATCTAGCCGATGTTAGGACCAAAATCTTTGCACAGTTCAGCATGGATGGTCTGGTTGTTTTCAGCAATTCCATAAACCTCCATACAGTGTGATACATGAACGTCCATGGCACTTTCGATACTCAATCGATGCCCGTTAGAGGACTGTCCGACAAGCACTCCAACCTTCATTGTGTTGTACTTGAACAACCGCGCGCATTCTTTGCCCAACAAACTGTTCAAATTCTTTGCATCGACAAGTGCTTTAGGGCTTGATGTGTCCATCTCTGTAGAGTGAGGATTCAGAATTTCATATCATTCAATCCAATTCAGTACTACCATCTACCAAACAGTGAAGCACATAAACTACACACATCGCTTGAGAAGATCTTCAAACTCCAGTATAGAAAAAAATATTAGCAACAAGGAATAGCATTGCATCATAAGAATCAACAAGACAACACAAGATAGCAGTACAATACCTGACTGGCGAATCATGGGCCGGTAGAGGGCGCTGGCATGACTGATGCCACGAGGAGAGAACCTAGCGATTGCAGCCATCTCCCATCCTATCCCTTTGCACCTCTACCGGAGAACAACCAGACCATTTCTACTGAGGCAGGAGGGATTTTGTAGGTGTTCCACCAGAAGTGTATGTCGGTGATGACGAGGTTCGGCGCGTGCTCGCGGATGAGACTCTCCTGCCCTGGCCGCATCAACTTCTCGTCCGTGGCGACGGCATCGATGCGCCACGCGTCGGCAGCGGCCTTGACCGTGGAGTGGTTCTCCACTCCTGGTGGAAGGCCGTCCACGGAGGGGAACGGGTAGGTGGCCACCTTGACCGTGGCCAGATGACTGGCGCCACGCCGGGAGAGAGCTGACTGCACAACCAAGGCGTTTGCCGGAGTGACTGCAACTGTGGCCTCCACGTCGTCAGGCCTGGCCAGGACGAGGTGAAAGGCGAGGTCCGTGAAGGGGGCGATGTGGCTGGTAGCGAAGAAGGGCATGAGCAGGATGCACATCTTCTTTATCGGCATAGCTGTCTCTGTGGACATTTCTTGCTGTCTGCTGGTTTGGTCGAGGATTTGCAGTGGCGTCGAACGTAGCCTCGCAATTGTCGGCCTCAACGCCGGCGAGCGCGGAGGCAGTAGCGGGCGAGCAGATGCGCAGGGGGAGGGGAAGCGAGTGGGGGCGTAGTCGAGGGCATGCAGGGAGGTTGCAGCAGAGGAGGCGGAGCTCGACCTCGCTGAGGAAGCTAGAACGACGGGAGCGTGGAGGAGGATCTCTGACGCGGCCTTCTTGTTGTGCCTTCCGTGGCCACCGCGAGCGGGGGGGGGGGGGGGGGGGGGGGGGAACGACGGCGTGGAAACTCGGGGAATGGGCGTAGATGGTGAGCCGGCGTGAGGGTGAGGCAGGGCCTTGCGCAGAGGGGGAGGGGGGGCAGGGGGAGATAGTGCGCGTGGACTGTGAGACATGGCGTAGGTTGTTGGCGCACGCGGATCCGTCGTGGCATGCCGGCGTGAGGGGAGTCGGGGCCGTGCGCGGAGGGGGCGAGGATGGTGGGGAAGAACGAGAATGGCGGGTTACTCGGCCTTCCATGACGAGGTCGGGGGGAGCGCGAATGGGGGCAAGCCGGCAAGGACGGGCCTTCCATGACGAGGTCTGTGGGCGTGCGGTGATTTTCGCGAGATTGACGGGATTGATGAGGGCAGTGGCGGGGGCACGCTTCACCATCATCTGCTCTCTATGGAAAGCATCGAGTGGGGATTGCGCGGTCGCGAGGAGAGCCAGGGCCTGAGCGTGGGCGAGGAGAGTCGGGCGGAGTCGTGGTGAAGCATGGTGGACGCTCTCGTTACGTTTTTATAGAGTAGTAGTAGATTAACTTTGATTAGTGAGATAAATCTACTACTCATAGGATGAACAAAATTCTAATTATAAAAGTATGTGATATGACACAATTAAGGCTACTACTGTGTAGGAAATTTTATCACAAAACTATCACAACTTGAACGGGTCGACTCGGAGTTAAAATGAGAGAGTTATGAATTTTCTAAGATTCAAGGATTATTTTTACACTAACAATCATTTTCTCCATTTATTTTATACATTTACAGACTCTCGCTCTAATTTATAAAAAGTTTAGGGTCCATAGTGTGACGGAACCTCTGAAGGTATTAGGCCCACCTACAGTTGTCCTTGTCCTAAGGACCTTGGATAACCCTGTAGATGCACATAATCACTCGACAAGTTCGGTAACTGTATCCTCATCATTTTGCTCAAGAGCACTTCACCCGCCACGCAGATATTACATCACATCAGAGGAAAGAATAAGCGGAAACAAATTATAATAACTTAATTTACATTCATTCAATATATAGAGAGTGTCGGGTACCATAATTAGGGGTACCCCCAACACTCCTAATCACGGCTGGTAAACACCATCAGACCAACTGACGGGCGCGGTTCAAATCAAGGCTTCGTCTACCCAAGGGACGCGACCTCACCCGAGCCCAGCCTCGGGCTGGAGCAGTAGTCCCAGACAAGTTCACGCCTCGCCCGAGGGCCTCCTCAGGCAGCGGGCACCTCCTCGGCTCTCCCAAAGCCCGGCTCGGGCAGGCTTCATTTTGAAGCAACCTTGGCCGGACCGCCTCACCAAAAGACCGCTTCGTAGGCGCATTTAATGCAGGGGACGCCTGACGCCATATCCTGACACACGTGCCTCAGTCGGCCAGGCCGAAGTGACCGCAGTCACTTTGCCCCTCTCTTTTAGTGTCCGATATGACAGGAAAACAGCGCCGCTCGCCCCGCTCCGACTGTCGTGCCAACCACCCAGGCGAAGACTGACAACAAGTCACGATCAACCACCGAGTTCAGCCTCGAGTGCAACAGGAAGCTCTGCCTCGCCCGACCTCAGGCTCTGGCCTCGGGAGGAGGTCTCCGCCTCGCCCGACCCCCGGACTCGGCCTCGACCTCAGGCTCCGGCCTTGGGAGGAGGTCTCCGCCTCGCCCGACCCTTGGACTCGGCCTCAACCTCGGTCTCGGGAGGAATCGTGTCCTCACCCGACCCCGGCCTCGGCCTCAAGAGAAGTCTCCGCCTCGCCCGACCTTGGGCTTGGACCAACCGCGCCAACAGGGGATACAACATTACCCTATCCCTAGCCAGCTCAGGCTACAAGGAACAAGACCGGCGTCCCATCTGGCTTACCCCGGCGACGGGTAATGATGGTGTCGCGCGTGCAACCATGACGCCGGTGGCTCTCAGCCCCTTACGGCAGCAAGGAGACGTCAGCAGGATCCTTGCCGCACTGCTAGCTGTGCTCCTACAGGACTCAGGCGCTTCTCTGACGGCCACGCTACCACGTGTACAGGGCTCAAGCTCTCCCCCGACAGCCACGATGGCATGTACACGCGGCTAGAACATCTCTCTGCCGGACACGTTAGCGCATAGCTACACCCCCCATTGTACGTCTGGACCCTCTCCTTACGTTTATAAAAGGGAGGTCCATGGCCATCCGGGAGGGGGGTTCGCGCGAGGGAAGGAGCGGACGAACAGGCTCCCACTCTCTACCTCACTCTCCCCCACGCGACGCGCTTGTAACCCCTACTACAAGAGGCACCCCTGGTGCAGGATAATACAAGGCTTCCCCCACCTCTTGTGTTCCATCCCGCGCCAACCCATCTGGGCAGGGGCATGCAGCGATTTCACTCGTCGGTCCAGGGACCCCCCGGGTCTGAAATGTCGACAGAGAGAGTATTATTAATATTACAAACCAGGGTACTATGAGTGCATAAGGTATTTGTTGGGGACTTGTTCTCAAATGCTAAGAGTTAAGAACAAGGCAACATAAAAAGTGTTAAATGTTAAAGTCCTTCGCCCTTCGAAACATTATGCCCCTTCAGGACATAATGATTTTAGGACGAAGGTCATAAGGGACATACCTTCGTAAATATAACAAGTAATGCCGAAGGATTCATATGAGACACGAAATATAATGTAAACAGCATAAAATCATTTCTATTTTATTAACATGGAAAAATAGAAATGATTTCAAATTACAAGTGTACCTTCGGTCCTGAGAGAAGGTAAAGAATAGAAGCGTGACGCAAAAGCAAATGCCAAGTCAGCGTGAACAGTACGGGAGTACTGTTCATCTATTTATAGACGCGGGACGCAGCCCACGTAAAATTACATCCACGTCCTTTACATTTGTTAATGACTTATGGAAATCTATCAAGGCCCACGTAGTCTTTTCATCTTTAAGTCGGTTCCCCTTTCCACTATCGCGACGAAGCTTCCCTGCGCACAGCTTCGGCTGTGCACCATCCTTCGTAGTTGGTAATCAGCTCGTCCTTCGTCTGGTTCAGGCTTCGTCCTGACCGTGCTTTATGTTCATAATTCTGAGTCCGAAGATACCTGTTCACATAATCCACTTGGAAAACATTGTCAAATCATGTTTTTGAGGACCTTCGGAGGACGAAGGCCCCCAACAGTAGCCCCTCGCAATATTAATTTGTTAATAATAAATTCAGATTGCGATATGGACGAAGGCCTTGAGCCGAAGGTCCGAAAAAACACCTTCCCTTTGCTAGAATAGCAACATTCACTGACAAGCGGGGTCTTTCAATTTTCAACGCCCTGGGCGTATAAATAAGATCATTCCGCCAACTCATTTGGTACGCACACTTGCCATCTGCTTCGGTCCACCAAATTTTTAGCTCTTGTGCATTAAGATTGGTGACCTTTTTGATTTCAAAGCTTCGGCCCGGAAAACAATTTTTTAGCATTTCCGAAGATGTCTGAAGGCAAGAAGATCCCTGTGGAGACGAAGCTGAGTCTCGAGGAAGAGAAGAATCTGGGGTTCCTGATTGCAATGGCAGAGACCAATACAGAGAAAATCACCAAGGAGATTCTCGAAGGTTTGTCCGAAGATACTGATGACAGCGACAGCTATGATGTAGAAAGTGGTGGAGAAGAGGCCGAAGATCGACCATGGTGGCCAAGTCACACGGTTTTCGGGAAAACCATCATCAAGCAGAGTCATATTGATAATATGAGGGGGCGGTATTTCCGAGATATATCTATTGTGAGGTCTGATGCTGGAGAAAAGACTTCCCCCACCCCCGAAGAAGATGAGGTCGTTATCTTCCGAAGCTTTCTCAAAGCAGGGCTTCGATTTCCCCTGAGCAACTTTGTTGTTGAGGTACTGAAAACATTTCAAGTCTATCTGCATCAAATTACTCCCGAAGCCATCATAAGAATGGGGGTGTTTGTGTGGGCTGCGAGAAGCCAAGGTTTGGAACCAAACGCTAAAAGCTTCTGCAACATTCACGAGTTATTATACGAGACGAAACCCTGGGGAAAAGAGCAATATCACAACAATTTTGGGTGTTACAGCTTCGGCGCCCGCTCCGGGTCAAGCTGCCCTGTGCCGACCTTTCGGAAGAGGTGGCCCGGAGCCTGGATGACTGAATGGTTTTATGTGAAGAATGACTTATCAGCGCAAGAAAATGTCAAGAGTATTATTATGTGCCCCATCTGGCAACGCTTCGGACTTCGAAGGCCGAAGGTTGAAATGGACGAAGCAGCCGAGGAGTGCCAAAGAGCCTTCGGCGTAGTCTGCTCTTTCATTGGAACAAGGGACTTGGTCCAAGAGCACATTGCCTTCAGGGTATGGCCACTTGCAGAAAAGTGGGAAATGCCGAAGGAGACCATTAAAGAGTCCGACGAAGGCGGACTAGTTAGACTAAAATACACATTCAAGTATGCAGATAAATTTGTTGAACCTGATGATGACTGGTTGAAAAGTATTGAGACATTAAGTGACGAACTGCTTGGCACATATTCGAAGGCTGAGAACACTGCATTATCAGCAGCCTTCGGAGGCCAAAAGAAGAAAAGGCTCAACCGTGTGTTTGACGCAGTCGGGTTCATCTACCCTGACTATCATTATCCGGTATTGAGTCGCAAAAGGAAAAATGCTTCTCCTGCAACAGAGGCTACCACAAGTGCCACTAGTGAACCAGCACCTCAAAGGAAAAAGATGAAGGTGCTCACCCATCGGACACGTTTTATTGAGCCGGCCACAGTGCCCGAATTTATTGGTGAAATTTCTTTGGCATCTGAAGCTACCGAACCAGCTTCAGTGCCGAAGATGGAAGAAAAGATTGAAGCGCCTTCAGCGGAAAAATCAGAGAAACCGAAGGTTGACGAGCCAAAAATGTCTGAAATCTTAAGTCCTTCGGTAAATGTCGAAGCAACAAAAAACCAAAAGGGGCCATCGGTGACCCCAAAAAGGAAAAGAATGGTAAACGTACTAGATGTCTTGGAGACAATTAAGTCTTCAAGCACAACTCCGAAAAAGAGTGTTGAAGTTGCTGAAGCTTCTACTGAAGCTTCGACGCAACAAGCTGAAGCTGAAGCTGGGCCTTCAGAGCCCTACAAGGAGCAACCTTTGGAAGCCGAAGCAATAAAAATATCAGAACCAGTTTTAGTTGAAGAAATTGACACTGCCATCCCCGAAGCTCCCTCCAGCGTATACGATTACATTATACGACACGCTTCGGGGAAGAAACTATCTGCAGAAGAAACTTATGAAGCCAACCATTATGCGAAAGAGCTAAAATATCCGAAGGGGGCAGTAATATTCAATGGGACAAATGAAGATGACTTCCTATACTGCCTACCTGATAATAAAGAACTATCTGTCTGCCGAGAGATGGCCAGGAGTATAGGCTTCCCGAAGCTCGAAGCTGGATTAAGCGCCATGACGAAAGAGGATCTCGCAGACAGTCTTGCATACAATAGCCTAAAGGTTTGGGAATTAGACTTTTCGAAAAAATCTTTACAATACGTAATTCATTCCTTTATTCTTATATAGACTCTCTTTTTTATAGGGCTTGATTCTGAGCAACGCATTAAGAGCCCAAAAAAGCGCCGAAGATGAAAGCTATGACATTGCGTTTAACAATTTACGCTCCGAAGTTATCAAACTAAGAAACGAAGCTTTGGAAAAGGATAAGATTCTGCTTACATTAGTGGATAAAGTAAAGAAAGACGAAGCTGCTTCAAAAACCCAGGCCGAAGCTCAAAAGCGTGAAATTAAAGATCTTCAGAAACAGCTGGCTAGAGCTAAAGAGGAACGTGTGCTTGAGGAAACAAAACGAGAACTCAGTGATCATATGGTCAACAGATTGGAGTTAAGAGTTAAAGAGCTTCGTGCATCTCAGAGGAAATGTTATATTAAATCTGTAGAATGCGTGAAAAAGATAAAATCAAGCTTCGCCAGCGTTGGCGCCTTTTCTAGCGAAGAGAACTTTTCAAGAGGCAATCCCGAAGGTCCACTGGACTGGATTAGTCACGAAGCAGAAGCCTTCGAAGAAATTCTGAGCAGCCGCGGTGATATCTGCGCTTTTTCAGGCGCCAGGGGAGTTGCCGCTGTTTTGGAGAAAAAAAGTTGTGATCATATAAAATCCTTAGCTCAATCCGAAGCTGCCCTGTCCCCTGAAGACATCAAAGATCCCTCAACCGAAGCAAGCATGGTTGGCGGTAAATTCTTTACTGATATCTGGGACAATGGCGGCCGAGAAATGGCGCAAGAAATAATTCAAAGAAGCGAAAAAGGCATCCACGATGCTAGGAAAGTGGCCGAAGCTGCCGAAAAAAGTACAGAGCCCGAAAGGCAATTAGGTATTAATTAGTCGTTCTTATTGTGTTGTAATTTTTATTTCAAACTTTGCTCACAGTTTGTAATAGTAATGAAGAAATGTTCTCTTCCCTCAGAAGCTGTTGGATCGACTGCCGACCCCCGCACAAAAGGGGATGATGAAATTAAAGAAATGGCCGAAGCTATCATGGACAAAGTTGTTGATCAACTTCTAAATGAAGCCGCCGAAGCAGTATTAAGAGAAGACTAGATGCTATTTAGAAAAAACATTTAAATTGTGATCTATGTAACATTTTGTACATTTGAGTGTAATATACAAGTTTCTTTTCATTATTCAATTCTTTACGATGCATGAAACTCTACATACATACCTTTTTGAGCCTTCGGCGAAAAAAACACCTTCCCTTCTTTTCATGCTTCGTGAAGAAAACATGCTCCGTTAAAACTGCTCTGATAAATCACATCCATGCTTCGTGAAAGCATTCTCTGAAGCTAAACAATTTTGATATTGCTCTGATGAAGCTCATCCATGCTTCGTGAAAACATTCTCCGAAGCTAAACATTTTTGATATTGCTCTGATGAAGCTCATCCATGCTTCGTAAAAACAGCCTCCGAAGCTAAACAATTTTGATATTGCTCTCTCAAAGCATCCTTTCGAAGGTTGATACTGTGTACCCTTCTCTTGCAAAATGCAATATGATGTATGATGTTTATGCTATGCAAGATGATGTGATGATGTTATGTTATGCAAATGTCATTTGTTCCGAAGATACACTCACATTCCTGCAATAAAACACACAATCTTTTTAAATCAGCGTTGACTTTTCGCTGTAAGCCTCCCTTAGGAGCTTCTTCGCCTTTTACTTCAGCGGAATCAGCGTTTATTTTTTGCTGCAAGCCTCCCTTAGGAGCTTCTTCGCCTTTTACTTTCGGCGGTATTCGCGTTGACTTTTCGCGCTTCGCCTTTTACTTAGGCGGTATCAGCGTTGACTTTTCGCTGTAAGCTCTGCATTCCTTTAGGAACGACTTTTGAGCAGAAAACTTACACTGCGCTCCCTTTGGAACGGCTTTTTGTGACTTCATGAACTTACTCTGCGTTCCTTAGAACGACTTTCATTTACTCCGAAGGATTTTTAATACTTCGAAGGTCCTTCTTGTTAACACAAAAACTTCATCAACTTAAGCCTGTGGAGAAAATAGATTTTCCTCGTGGGAAACAGCGAAATTATTACATGGAAACTATCAATGTTTTTTGCTACAGAGAATAGAACTAAATGGAAAAGACTGCTATCAAAGGTAGGATATGTGTCAATAAATGTGCTTCGACTCTAGCACAGTGCTGTTGACTGTGCGAGCTTCGGATTGTTCTCTGAAGTCCCTTTGATGTGGAGCATATTGACTCCCTTCTGGCTGTTGACCCTGTTGCAATGGAGGTGGAGGCGGGGGCTGTTGCCAGGAAGCTTGAGGTTGACTTGCCGAAGCTACAGAAGCTGCAGGGTGGTTGTCTATGTATTGTGGGATGTAAGGCGGATGATACGAAGCAGTATGCATGACCTGCTTCGGCTGAACTTGTTGAGATGCAGCTTCGGCTATCTCCTTTTGCTTCTGGATTGTAATATGGCACGTCCTGGTGGTATGGCCCTTGCTTTCTCCACAGAACAAGCAAAACAATTTCCTTGGTTGGTCTCCGAATCTTCCGCCGAAGCCCCTGGCGCCTCTGCCTCTCGGAGCTGGTGGCCGGAAGAAAGCTTGTTGTTGCCCCGAAGCCTGTGAGGAGCACTGCGGTCTGCTCTGCTGACTCCCCTTATCATCATTCTGAGTGGAGCTGTGGATGGACCGGACATGCCTCGGGTAGTATCTTCCTCCGAAGCCCCTGGTCATTTCAGAAAATCTGAAGGCCTCCTCCCTTCTTTGGCGAAAGTCATTGTCAGCACGAATGTACTCATCCATCTTTTGGAACAGTTTCTCCAGGGTCTGAGGCGGCTTTCTAGCAAAGTATTGAGCTGCAGGCCCAGGACGAAGCCCCTTGATCATAGCTTCGATAACAATTTCATTGGGCACCGTTGGTGCCTGCGCCCTCAAACGTAAGAACCTTCGGACATACGCCTGAAGATATTCTTCATGATCCTGAATGCACTGGAACAAGGCTTGAGCTGTGACCGGCTTCGTCTGAAATCCTTGAAAGCTGGTCAGTAACATATCCTTCAGCTTTTTCCATGAAGTGATCGTTCCTGGCCGAAGAGAGGAATACCAGGTCTGAGCAACATTTCTGACGGCCATGACGAAAGACTTCGCCATGACTGCAGCATTGCCCCCATACGAAGACACTGTTGCTTCGTAGCTCATCAAGAACTGCTTCGGGTCTGAGTGCCCGTCGAACATGGGAAGCTGGGGTGGCTTATAGGATGGAGGCCAAGGTGTAGCCTGCAGCTCAGCGGACAAAGGAGAAGCATCATCGAAAACAAAATTTCCTTGATGGAAATTATCATACCAGTCATCTTCGTTGACGAAGCCCTCCTGATGAAGGTCTTTCTGCTGAGGCCTTCTGTTTTGCTCATCATGGGTGAGATGGCGGACTTCCTCAGAGGCTTCGTCTATCTGCCGCTGTAACTCAGCTAGCCGGGCCATCTTCTCCTTCTTCCTCTGCACCTGTTGATGTAGCATCTCCATATCCCTGATTTCTTGGTCTAGCTCTTCCTCCTGAAGCGTCGGGCTAACGGCCTTTCTCTTCTGGCTTCGGGCCTCCCGAAGAGAGACGGTCTCCTGGTTGTGGTCCAGCGGTTGCAGTGCTGAAGCCCCAATCGCTGAAGCTTTCTTCGGCGCCATAGCGAAGGTCTATAGCTTCCGAAGATGTTCAAAAAAGCTCGAAGTGGAAGTGAGTTCACCCCACGGTGGGCGCCAATGTTGGGGACTTGTTCTCAAATGCTAAGAGTTAAGAACAAGGCAACATAAAAAGTGTTAAATGTTAAAGTCCTTCGCCCTTCGAAACATTATGCCCCTTCAGGACATAATGATTTTAGGACGAAGGTCATAAGGGACATACCTTCGTAAATATAACAAGTAATGCCGAAGGATTCATATGAGACACGAAATATAATGTAAACAGCATAAAATCATTTCTATTTTATTAACATGGAAAAATAGAAATGATTTCAAATTACAAGTGTACCTTCGGTCCTGAGAGAAGGTAAAGAATAGAAGCGTGACGCAAAAGCAAATGCCAAGTCAGCGTGAACAGTACGGGAGTACTGTTCATCTATTTATAGACGCGGGACGCAGCCCACGTAAAATTACATCCACGTCCTTTACATTTGTTAATGACTTATGGAAATCTATCAAGGCCCACGTAGTCTTTTCATCTTTAAGTCGGTTCCCCTTTCCACTATCGCGACGAAGCTTCCCTGCGCACAGCTTCGGCTGTGCACCATCCTTCGTAGTTGGTAATCAGCTCGTCCTTCGTCTAGTTCAGGCTTCGTCCTGACCGTGCTTTATGTTCATAATTCTGAGTCCGAAGATACCTGTTCACATAATCCACTTGGAAAACATTGTCAAATCATGTTTTTGAGGACCTTCGGAGGACGAAGGCCCCCAACAGTATTATTATTACAGACCAGGGAGGCAGAACACCCTCCCGCACAAAAGTTTATTTTTTTAAAGTGGGAGGCCAATATCCTCCCGCGACTTCACTGCTGCAGCTCTTCTTTGGGTACCACCTTTGAACAAAAAAAGCAAAAGTCTGCTGTTTCCTCACCTACAACAACATGGGTTCAAAAACCCTGAGTACAGAGTGTACTTTCGCAAGTCTTACCCGACAAATGAAAAGACTCTCAAGGATATGCTGGCTTGAGGGAGTCAAGGTAAAGGTATTCAAGAATCAAAGACTCTGTTTGCATAAATGCTTACTAACAATTAATGGATCCTTAAAAGTCCAGTTTTATTATCAGAGTAAGTTATTACATGAGACTAGAGTTCTTTCTACCCTAGTTCAAGCACTTGGCCTACACTAGCCATCTTTTCATCATCCCTTTAGTCTACTGGATTGCTACGTGTAAGTCAGTGACCAAGTCTTCATGTCCGAGAAGTAACGGCGCTCCGAATCAATTAATACTCAGCTGAGGATCTCCAATCACACGACATATGTAGCACTTAACCCTTGCATATGTCAACTCGCCACCGGGTTTCTTAAGACCAGACCGGGTTCACGCTAACCGAGAGCACAGATACACCACCGTCCAGCCTCTTGCCACGGAGGGTACACGCTACTCTCGCCATCTCTTCACTCCCATTGCTTGTTGGCCTTTCTGGTATTAGTCTGCCCGAGGCAAAGCTTACCCATGACGAGGCATGTGACTAGTTAAAGGGTCTTCGGTCAGTAGGCCCACATCGATACGGCCCTTAAGAGACTCAAACGGAGACACTACACCGAGACTTCCTTCTCGTGCACGTCACCTGCCTGGTCTTATCTTTATTATTTCCAATCCCAAATTTTGGTACCTGGCAGAGGTACATCCTTTCCGATGTTGAACCCATCATGGCCATGATGGATCCACCATCAAGTTTTATTTTTGAAAACATCCCATTCCACATGAAGCATCATCTTTGTTTGAAAAACAAAACATTTTTTGTTATCTAAAGCATAGCTAAGCATCAGAAAACCTTTTAACAAAACAGGTAATTAAGGAATGGTAATCAATTTCAAGGTAGGAAATGCAGCAATTGTGTAGCACTCAACTCCTATCACCTAATGCATCATTTCAAGTGATAAAGGATTTTAAAACAACAAGGAAGGGGTAAATGCACCGGGGCTTGCCTTGTGTTGTAGGGGATTCAGGATCTGTTCCACAGATATCAAAATAAAAACAGTTCCCGGTAGGTGGAGTCTCAGTTGGTGGTGCAGTCTCTTCTTCTTCAACAACTACTTCTACCTCGTTTTCTATACATAACCATACATATACATGAATGCTCATGTGATGCTTATGAATATGCAATCATAATAGAGATACTTCAAGTTGTATCTTGAATACAATTCCTTCACAGTACATCTAAGTTACTAAAGTCTTCTATGTTAATCACCTTGGTAGGGGTAGGTAGTTTTATTCTAAGAAACTAGGGTTTTGGGGTTTTGGGATCAAACAATGTCCAAAACAGGTCAAACTTCACCCATGGGTTTTGATTACCAGCTTAAACTTACCCAAAAAGTTTTGTGATTTTTGAAGTTACCAAATAATTTCTAAAATTCCAAAAGCCTAAGTTTAGGCATTCTTAAATACTAAATAATTTTTGGCTTGGACTAAAAATTGTGGAACTATTTTTATTAAATACTAGGGGAATTTAAGAGTCTAGTAAAATTGGTTTCATATATTTATCAATTTTCTAGAATTTTTTATAAATTCCCTAATCTATCAGCAAAAAGAAAAAGAGAAACCATGAATAGCGTTGGGCTCAATTCAGCCCAAGTCGGCCCGTAGACGGGAGAACCACGCGCGCGCCCATGCCGCGATGGTGGATTTGCACAGAGGCCCCTGGCCATTTGAATAACTGGTAAAGAGTCCTTAGCACTATTCCTTGGTGTCACTGACATTTGCACCGAGGCCCCTCCCTTTTCCTTTTCTTCACAAGATCAGGTCCTCGATGGTGGGCGACGGCGCGCATGCTCCGGTGAACTCGTACCGGCCAGGATACTCAATGACCGGCACTCTAGCGTGGCTGACACCTAATTCCACCCTCGGCGACACTAATCCCTCAACCAATTGCAAAGTTCTAGCTCAAAATCTCTCTGTCCACGGTGATGGCGCAAACCGAGGACAACCCAAGGTGTTCCCGGTGATCTAACGTGGTCTAGTTCAATTGGCTGGGCCGACAAGCACCCATAGCACACAAGGGTGCTGAAACAAGGGTAAGGAGGGTATGAATGGACCTGGAGTCGGCGGTCCATGGTGCGGCGTTTACGGTGGCACGGAAACCCGATTTGGGGGAAGAGAGAAATTGGGAGGTTATGGTGGCTAATCGGAGGCAAGGGTGGGTGCTCTGGCTTCGTGACGACCTAACAGAACTAGCGGCACCTTCAATTATAGTGCTCGAGAGCGGTGGCGACGAATTTTGAGAAGTTGTGCTGGCAGCCAGAGAGAGGAGAAATGCACTGACATGAACTACCGTGGCGGTCACTGGGTAATGTGCTACAGCGATCACTGGGTAATCACCACGACTCGAGACAACGTGGTACGACATCCTAGGGCGTGGCACAACCGAGTGAACGGTGGCAGCCACAGCGACGATCGTTCGGCCACATCGCAGCGCAAGTGGGCATGCCGATAGGGCAGCCACAGTACTCCAACTTCATCCCTGGCACAAGATCTTTTACCCTGAGTCGTTATCCGTGCGCCCTTGGGCACAAATAATAGCGCCGACGAGGATCGCGGCGCGGGATCACCGGCGATAGGATACACTGCACCTGATCATCTTCAGTTACTATACCATCGAAACCGTTCATCAGAGCGCCTGACAGAGCAACTTTAGAGATGTTTTTCATAAATTTTTGTGTGGCAACTCCCTAATCCATCTTTAACAAGTTAATCTCCAATATATCAGCTCCAATTTTACCACAGGAACTTGGGTCATTTGCTCACTCGATTAGGCTTGAATCAACTTCAAAGTTTCTCAGAACTCACTGTCAGCCATATTTCAGTCTTCTGACTCGACTGGCAGCCAAACTTTCTGCCCATTTTTCGCCACATTTTGTATAGCATCAAGGCTCAATCACTTAAGCAAAGTTATACCCCTATCATAGCTCTACAAATTTGATATGTTGACCTAGGGCAAAATCCTTGTAGGTTTAGAGATATAGAGCTCCAAAGTTGACCCCATTCAACTGAAATTCAGACTTAACCATATAAAATTCATGGGGTTCTTTTGCAAGTAGGTCCAAATTCCTCCACATCACTGGGGAATCCTTCAATATGAAAGTTACTTGGTTTGTGATGCTTTATCACTTTGCTATTTGCACTTTGGTCCAGAAGTGCCTAGAATTTACATTTAACCCCTAGGGTTCCTAATTAGGGTTTTCGAGGGTTTTTCTTTAGGGTTTAGGCACATTAGGGTTTTTGTGCCACTAAAGTCCATCAACTTTGATATCTTGTGAACATTTCTAATGTCTTCTGAGATTTTTGGCTCATTTTGGCTTCACTCTCATCCATAAGCCCTAATTTAGAGTTAAGTACCCCACCCTAGGGTTAATCACACATCAGGTCACCTCATCACAACTTGTTTGAAAATTTTATCTAGTGAATGCATTCTAGGTGTGACAAAGAACATGAAATGTCAATGCACATGATGTTATGCTCAAGTTTTAGTGCCAGTAACACCAGGGGTGTTACATCCTTCCCCCCATAAAAGAATCTCGTCCCGAGATTTAAGGTCCTAGGGTAAGTAATGGAAAAGGAAACATGTCACATCTTTATTTCCTTCTTTGTCTTACAGAGCAGGGGGTGGTATATGGTTTATTCCAACTTTTCAATCAAATGTACATATCTTACAGGTTACATGAAGCTAAAAACCTAGGAAAATTCTTTTCTAAAAAGTCTTGAGTGTCCCAGGTAGCTTCATCTTCAGTATGATGGTTCCATTGTACCTTATAGAATTTAAGAGTCCTTTTTTGGGTGACCCTGTCCTTCTAATCCAAAATTCGAATAGGATGCTTTGAATAAGTCAAATCTGGTTCCAAGACAACATCCATCACATCAATGGTTCGATCAGGAACCCGAAGTCACTTCTTCAATTGAGATACATGGAACACATTATGTACGGTAGACAATGTTTCTGGCAGTTGAAGTCGGTATGCCACTGGTCCGCATCGTTCAAGAATAAGAAATGGGCCTACATACTGGGGGTGCCAGTTTCCCTTTTACCTCGAAACGGTTTACACCCTTCATTGGTGATACCTTCAAGTATACAAGATCGTTAACTTGAAAGACCAAAGGTTGACGTTGCTTATCCACCCAATTCTTTTGCCGAGCTTGTGCCTCTTTCAAGTTGTGTATGATCCGGTGGACTTTGTCTTCCGTCTCTTTAACCATGTCGGGCCTGAAAAACCATCTTTCTCCAGGTTCTGACAAATTTAAGGGTGTCCGACATCGTTGCCCGTATAATGCTTTGAATGGTGCCATCTTAATACTTTCTTGATAGCTATTATTATACGAAAACTCTGCCAATGGCAAACATTCATCCCATTTTTGTGGAAATTCTAGGACACATGCTCGCAACATGTCTTCAAGTACTTGATTTATTCTCTCAGTTTGTCCACTTGTTTGAGGATGATAGGCCGAACTATGGAGCAACTTAGTACCCAAGGATTTATGCAGTTCACTCCAAAATTTGGATACAAATTGTGGTCCACGGTCCGACACTATTGTTTTTGGAACCCCGTGCAAACTGAGAATACAAGCATTGTATAACTAGGCATAGACAGCAACTGGGTGATTTGTCTTGATGGGCAAAAAATGGGCTATTTTGGTAAGACGATCAACTATAACCTAGATAGAATCAAATCCTTTTGTTGTCCTTGGCAACCCCACAATGAAATCCATGCTAATATCCTCCCATTTCCAGGTTGGGATAGGTAAGGATTGTAGTGGTCCAGCGGTCTTCATATGTATTGCTTTGACACGTCTGCAGGTGTCACATCTTGCCACATAGCGTGCAATCTCAATCTTCATTTTTGTCCACCAATAGTGTTGCTATAAGTCTTGATACATCTTAGTACTTCCAGGATGAATAGAATATCGACTAAGATGGGCTTCATCCAAAATTTGTTGGCAGACTTTAGCATCTTTAGACACAACTATGCGATCATTGAACCATACTATTCCTTGATCATCTTTTCTGAAGCAAATAGCTTTGTCGGCTTCTATTTTCTCATGAATGTGCTTCATACCCTTGTCGATTCTTTGGGCAACAATAATTCTCTATAGAAGAACTGACTCAAGCTTTAATTGGGTCAAAGTTCCATATTGTATCATTCCCAGGTTCAACTTTTCCATTTCTTGACATAGTGTGGTGTTAGGGGTCCTTACTGCAAGACAATGACAAGGAACTTTGTGACTCAATGCATCTGCCACCACATTGGCTTTTCCTGGGTGATAGTGGATTTCTAAATCATAATCTTTAATCAGCTCAAGCCATCTTCTCTGCCTCATGTTCAATTCTGACTGGGTAAAAATATATTTCAGACTTTTATGATCCGTATATATATGACATATATTCCACAGCAGATAATGATGCCATATCTTGAGGGCATGAACAACTATAGCTAATTCCAAGTCATGAATTGGATAATGCTCCTCATGCCGACGTAGTTGTCTTGAAGCATAAGCTATGACTTGGCCCACTTGCATTAGGACACATTCGAGTCCACTACCTGATGTGTCACAATACACATCAAAAGGTTTTCCACTGTCCGGTTGAGCCAATACCAGAGCAGTGGTCAATAACACCTTCAGCTGCTCGAAGGCTTCATTGCATTTTGAGGACCAGTCAAACTTGGTATCATTCTTCAACAAACCTATAATAGGTTTAACAATCTTGGAGAAATCTGGAATAAACCAGTGGTAATATCTAGCTAGTCCAAGGAAGCTTCGAACTTGATGTACTGTAGTTGGCGGTTTCCATTCTAGAATATCCTTGACCTTGTTGGGATCGACCGCAATTCCTTTTGCATATAATATATGTCCCAGAAACTGGATTTCCTCCAACCAGAACGCACATTTACTAAACTTAGCATACAATTGGTGCTCCCTTAAGCGCATTAACACGATTCGTAAGTGCTTAGCATGCTCCTCTTCATTTTTGGAATAAACCAGGATGTCATCAATGAAGACCACCACAAATTTATCCAACTCAGGAATAAATACCGAATTCATTAAGTATGTGAAGTGGGCTGGAGCATTTGTCAATCCGAAAGACATAACCAAATATTCAAATAATCCATACCGCGTGGTGAATGTGGTCTTGGGTATATCTTTGGGTCGAATACGGATCTGATGGTAACCTGGCCTAAGGTCAATCTTAGAGAATACCCGAGCTCTAGTAAGTTGATCGAATAAGATATCGATCCGGGGAAGAGGGTACTTGTTCTTGATAGTAACCTCATTAAGGGGTCGGTAGTCCACACACATTCGAAGCGTTTGATCCTTCTTCTTAACGAAAATTGCGGGACACCCCCAAGGTGATGAACTAGACCTAATGAACCCCTTCTCAAGTAAGTCTTGGAGTTGAGTCTTGAGTTCTTCCAATTCATTAGGTGGCATTCGGTACGATCTTCTAGAAATAGGAGCCGTACCGGGCTTTAGTTCAATCACAAACTCTACATCCCTTTTCGGAGGCAACCTAGGTAAATCTTCAGGGAAGACATCCGGGAATTCACATACCACTGGAATATCCTAGATTTCTTGTATGATAGCTTCGTAGACTCGTCTAGATGGTTTGGCTGGGACAGCTACAGGGATGGACAGCTGAATCTCTTCATGGCCATGGTTCAATTTGATAGTCCTTAAGTCTGTATTGATAATGGCCTTATGCTGGGCTAACCAATTCATGACCAGGATTACATCTACGTCTTGCCCTTTTAAGACAATCATGTTGGTAGGAAATTCCCGTCCGGACAACATTACTGGTATGTGGAAGGCTACTTCTTTAGTAAATATCCGTCCCCCAGGTGAATGGATAATAATTCCTTCCCTTGATTCAGTGCAAGGAATTGAATGCTTTTCCACAAAGTTCTTGCTTATGAAAGTGTGTGATGCACCAGAATCAAAGAGAATAACCGCTGGGTAATTGGCAACAAGATACGTACCCATCATTACCGGCTCGCCCTCCGGTGTTGTAGCCACTTGGGTACAATAAATCCGTCTAGTTTTCTTGAAGTTCTTGCCCGTTGACGTATTAGCCGTATTCCCCTTTCCTTGGTTGGAGTTCCTAGAGTTCTATTGGAATTTGGTTTTATTTTGCTTCGGGTATGGGCAGTCCTTGATGAAGTGTCCGGACTTTCCACAGTTGAAGCAACCAGTGGAAGAACTAGGGAGAGCAGGGAAACGAGTACCAGGGGCACTTAGCTGATTGGTAGGAGCGGTGGGCAGTAGTGGGACGAATAAAGACAGGCTGCTTAAAGGGATATGAAGGTGGGTGAGACAAAGAGCGATTTTGATTAAAAGGTCAGATAACTAACCTTGTTCTCTTTTCTGGTCCTTGACTTGACCTTTCACCTCCAAACCCCTTGGATTTCCCATGTCCTGCATTTTTGGCTTCGACTGCCAGTGCAGTACTGACAGCTCTACTATAAGTAAGGTCCAAGCAAGTTGACATTTTTTGCTAAAGCCAGTCATTAAGTCCCCTCATAAAATAATTCTTTTTCTTCAGATCTGTGTTTACTTGGTCGATGGCATACTGGGATAGATGATTGAATTTGTTGAGATACTGCATTACAGTATCTCCCCCTTGCTTTAACCGGATGAACTCTTCTAGTTTCATATGGAGCACTCCCTCAAAAACATAATGCTCTCGGAATACTAACTTGAACTCCTCCCAGGTGATTTGATGTTCGGTCGGTTGAACTGCTACAAAATTTGCCCACCAAGTACTGGCAGACCCTCTTAATTGTTGTGCAGCAAATAATGGCTTCTGCGTCTCTGTGCAGTGAATTAATCCAAACTTTTGTTCCATAACTCTTACCCACTCATCGGCTTCTAGAGGTTCTTCTGCTTTAATAAAGAGCGGGGGTTGAGTCTCTAAGAATTCCAGATAAGTAGTTTCCTGTGGTCCTTGAGGAGGATCCCTGCCTCCATACTGTTGGAACTGATTACCTGCCATCTCGCGCAAGAAGTGCGTATTATCCGCAGTGGCATTGACCAAGCCAGCGATAGCCTCGGCCAAAGTTGGTAGTACTGGTGGCGGGTTAGGAGTATCTTCCCGACCACGGGAAGTCCCCACACCATCATGTGTGCGAGTCCGTGATGGCATCTGAGGCAAAGAAACATTTGGAAAAAATATAACATGCCAGCATACACCATCATATTACATTACCAAAATGTAATAATTACACAGACTCCAGCGTACAACTTGACTTAGTACTTATTTTACATAAGTATAACATCTAAACTATATTATTCTAGTTTTCGTCATCCTTTGTTGCTTCATTTCCTGCTGCAGGAGACTGTTCGTCAGCTAGGTTCATGGAAGGAGGGGGCCTAAAAAGGTCCAACTCCCCATCAGGTCCTTCACTTGCTGTCCCCGATGGTCCAGTTCCAATTGCAACAGCGTCGGAAAGCACGTCCGGGTGCAGTCGAGCATACAGTATATGTACTTCCTCATGTAAAGTATCACAGTACACTTGCAGTCTGTCGAGGGCCGCACTAAGCTTTGCCACACGAGCTCGAGATTTTGCTTCGCGGTCCCAAGCGATCGAACGCGAGTTGACGACCCAATCAATGGCTGAATCCCGTTCTGAGATCTCAAAATGCAAGCGGCTGACGTCAGCTGACAATTCAGCTATACGCTGGCTGTCCTGTGCCCAAGCCCTATTCCGGTGGCGTAGCTCTGTCCGAAGTTGTTCCACCTTGGCTTCTAGGTTTCCAATTGGGTCGTTGGAGCCACTACTACTCCCTTCATGTCTGGGGGCTAGCTGATGGCGAGGCACGCCAAAAGGTCCAGTAGATTTGCGTGCTATTTTCCTTGTACGTGCCATATCTCCATAAGAGAGGAAGATTTATTAGTATATTTTTAACATGATGCATGAATATTCTAATAATTAGGAAATCAATTCTCATTGGTCCCCAACTTCCTATATATTGCACTCTGTTACCCAACTATACAAGATAAGAGATTATGAGAAAGTGGTAAGATAAGAATGAAAGAATATTTCTAGGTAAGTGTTTGAAAATTCTTTTGAAGTACTATGTAATATCTGAAGAGATGGGTTTCGCTCCAATACCAGCTGTGACGGAAACTCTCAAGGTATTAGGCCCACCTACAGTTGTCCTTGTCCTAAGGACCTTGGATAACCCTGTAGATGCACATAATCACTCGACAAGTTCGGTAATTGTATCCTCATCATTTTGCCCAAGAGCGCTTCACCCATCACGCAGATATTACATCACATCGGAGGAAAGAAAAAGCGAAAGAAAATTATAATAACTTAATT
Source organism: Zea luxurians (assembly GCA_029449295.1). NCBI lineage: Eukaryota > Viridiplantae > Streptophyta > Magnoliopsida > Poales > Poaceae > Zea > Zea luxurians. The sequence goes on from JAOPSE010000011.1 coordinate 81,116,518, forward strand.
TACATTCATTCAATATATAGAGAGAGTATTATTAATATTACAAACTAGGGTACTATGAGTGCATAAGATATTATTATTACAGACCCAGGAGGCAGAACACCCTCCCGCACAAAAGCTTATTTTTTTAAAGTGGGAGGCCAACATCCTCCCATGACTTCACTGCTGGGCTCTTCTTTAGGTACCACCTTTGAACAAAAATAGCAAAAATCTATTGTTTCCTCACCTACAACAGCATGGGTTCGAAAACCCTGAGTATGGAGTGTACTTTCGTAAGTCTTACCCGACAAATGAAAAGACTCTCAACGATATGCTGGCTTGAGGGAGTCAAGGTAAAGCTATTCAAGAATCAAAGACTTTGTTTGCATAAATGCTTACTAACAATGGATCCTTAAAAGTCCAGTTTTATTATTAGATTAAGTTATTACCTGAGACTAGAGTTCTTTCTACCCTAGTTCAAGCACTTGGCCTACACTAGCCATCTTTTCATCATCCCTTTAGTCTACTGGATTGCTACGTGTAAGTCAGTGACCAAGTATTCATGTCCGAGAAGTAACGACGATCTGAATTGATTAATACTCAGCTGAGGATCTCCAATCACATGACATATGTAGCACTTAACCCTTGCATATGTCAACTCACCACCGGGTTTCTTAAGACCAGACAGGGTTCACGCCAACCGAGAGCACAGATACACCACCGTCTAGCCTCTTGCCACGAAGGGTACACGCTACTCTCGCCATCTCTCCACTCCCATTGCGTGTTGGCATTCCTGGTATTAGTTTGCCCGAGGCAAACTTACCCATGACGAGGCATGTGACCAGTTAAAGGGTCCTCGGTCAGCAGGCCCACATCGATACATCCCTTAAGCGACTCAGACAGAGACACTACACCGAGACTTCCTTCTCGTGCAAGTCACCCGCTCGGTCTTATCTTTATTATTTCCAATCCCAAATTTTGGTACCTGGCAGAGGTACATCCTTTCCAATGTTGAACCCATCACGGCCATGATGGATCCACCATCAAGTTTTATTTTTGAATACATCCCATTCCACATGAAGCATCATCTTTGTTTGAAAAACAAAACATTTTTTGTTATCTAAAGCATAGCTAAGCATCAGAAAACCTTTTAACAAAACAGACAATCAAGGAATGGTAATCAATTTCAAGGTAGGAAATGCAGCAATTGTGTAGCACTCAACTCCTATCACCTAATGCATCATTTCAAGTGATAAAGAATTTAAAACAACAAGGAAGGGGTAAATGCACTGGGGCTTGCCTTGTGTTGTAGGGGATTCGGGATCTGTTCCCAGATATCAAAATAAAAACAGTTCCTGGTAGGTGGAGTCTCAGTTGGTGGTGCAGTCTCTTCTTCTTCAACAACTACTTCTTCCTTGTTTTCCATACATAACCATACATATACATGAATGCTCATGTGATGCTTATGAATACACAATCATAATAGAGATACTTCAAGTTGTATCTTGAATACAACTTTCCTTCACGGTACATCTAAGTTACTAAAGTCTTCTAAGTTAATCACCTTGGTAGGGGTAGGTAGTTTTATTCTAAGAAACTAGGGTTTTGGGCTTTTGGGATCAAACAATGTCCAAAATAGGTTAAACTTCACCCATGGGTTCTGATTACCAACTTAAACTTACCCAAAAAGTTTTGTGAATTTTGAAGTTACCAAATAATTTCTAAAATTCCAAAAGTCTAAGTTTAGGCCTTCTTAAATACTAAATAATTCTTGGCTTGGACTAAAAATCATGGAACTATTTTTATTAAATACTAGGAGAATTTAGGAATCTAGTAAAATTGGTTTCATATTTTTATCAATTTTCTAGAATTTTCTATAAATTCCATAATCTGTCAGCAAAAAGAAAAATAGAAACCATGAATAGTGTTGGGCTCAATTCAGCTCAAGTCGGCCCGTAGACGAGAGAACCACGCGCGCCCCCGCGCCGCGCTAGTGGATTTGCGCAGAGGCCCCTGGCCATTTGAATAACCGGTAAAGAGTCCTTAGCACTATTCCTCGGTGTCACTGACATTTGCACCGAGGCCCCTCCCTTTTCCTTTTCTTCACAAGATCAGGTCCCCGATGGTGGGAGACGGCGCGCACGCTCCGGCGATCTCGTACCGGCCAGGATACTCAATGGCCGGCGCTCTAGCATGGCTGACACCTAATTCCACCCTCGATGACACTAATCCCTCAACCAATTGCCAAGTTCTAGCTCAAAATCTCTCTGTCCACGGTGATGGCACAAACCGAGGACAATCCAAGGTGTTCCCAGTGATCTAACATGGTCTAGTTCAATTGGCTGGGCCGACAAGAACCCATAGCACACAAGGGTGCTGAAACGAGGGTAAGGAGGGTATGAACGGACTTGGAGACGACGATGCACGGTGCGGCGTTTACGGTGGCGCGGAAACCCGATTTGGGGGAAGAGAGAAATTGGGAGGCTATGGTGGTTAATCGAAGGCAAGGGCGGGTGCTCTGGCTTCGTGACGACCTAATGGAACTAGCGGCACCTTCAATTTATATTGCTCAAGAGCGGTGGCGGTGAATTTTGAGAAGTTGTGCTAGCAGCTGGAGAGAGGATAAATGCACTGACGCGAACTACCGTGGCGGTCATTGGGTAATGTGCTACGACGGTCACTGGGTAATCACCACGACTCGCGACGATGTGGTAAGACATCCTAGGGTGTGGCGCGACCGAGTGAACAGCGGCAGCCACGGCGACGGTCCTCCGGCCACGTCGCAGCGCAAGTGGGCACGCCGATAGGGCGGCCACAGTACTCGAACTTCATCCCTGGCACAAGATCTTTTACCCTGAGTCATTATCCGCACGCCCTTGGGCACAAATCATAGTGTCGGCGAGGATCGCGACGCGGGATCACCGGCGGCAGGATACACTGCACCCAATCATCTTCAGTTACTGTACCATCGAAACCGTTCATCAGAGCGCCTGACAGAGCAACTTCAGAGATGTTTTTCATAAATTTTTGTGTGGCAACTCCCTAATCTGACTTTAACAAAGTTAATCTCCAATACATCAGCTCCAATTTTACCATAGGAACTTGGGTCATTTGCTCACTCGATTAGGCTTAAATCAACTTCAAAGTTTCTCAGAACTCACTGTCAGCCATATGTCAGTCTTCTGACTCGATTGACAGCCAAACTTTCTGTCCATTTTTCTCCACATTTTGTATAGCATCAAGGCTCAATCACTTAAGTTAAGTTATACCCCTATCATAGCTCTACAAATTTGATGTGTTGACCTAGGGCAAAATCCTTATAGGTTTAGAGATATAGAGCTCCAAAGTTGACCCCATTCTACTGAAATTCAGACTTAACCATATAATATTCATGGGGTTCTTTTGCAAATAGGTCCAAATTCCTCCACATCACTTAGGAATCCTTCAATATGAAAGTTACTTGGTTTGTGATGCTTTATCACTTTGCTATTTTCACTTTGGTCCAAAAGTGCCTAGAATTTACATTTAACCCCCCATAGGGTTCCTAATTAGGGTTTTTTTTAGGGTTTGGGCATATTAGGGTTTTTGTGCCACTAAAGTCCATCAACTTTGATATCTTGTAAAAATTTCTAATGTCTTCTGAGATTTTTGGCTCATTTTGGCTTTAGTCTCATACATAAGCTCTAATTCAGGGTTAAGTACCCCACCCTAGGGTTATTCACACATTAGGTCACCTCATCACAACTTGTTTGAAATTTTTATCTAGTGAATGCATTCTACGTGTGACAAACAACAAGAAATGTCAATGCACATGATGTTATGCTCAAGTTTTAGTGCCAATAACACCAAGGGTGTTACACATAGCATATGAATCTTGACCTAACTATGATGGTTTTATAACTGAGATGGATGGCGAGTTTATTCCTAAGAAACTCGGTGACTCTTTTGAAGTTTTACCATGCCGAAGGGGTGCCGTTGAATTCTGGCCATTCGATCTAACTCTAATGGTCCAGATTGGATCGGGACATATCCGAACCGGTAAACAAAGTTGGCCGTTCGATTTCGTATCTATGATTAAATGACCGCCTGCGCCACGATCTAAACCTGATCCGATCATTTGCCGATCTGTGGCTCAGATTTAAAACGCGAAATGGTACACGTGTCCTAATCTACGCCGTCCAAACCCAAATGAATGGTCATCAGACCGCAGTGCGCCCATGGCCAACGCGACGACGCCACAGCCGGACAACCCACCCCCCGCACAAGGGTTCTAAACTTTGATCCTAATGGCGCTACACATTGCAGGGATGATGGTGATCAATTAGACGGGGACTCACCAATGGTGACGACGGGAAGCAAGCCGACCATGTTGGGGTCTGGATCCAGGGCGATGACGGTCATCGGCTAGCAATTCCAAGAGCTCCGCTTCGGCGCACAGTAGGAGAACTTCATGGCTGGAGCGTACACATGGCGAGGTCCGACGATGCTACCCATATGAGTACCAAGGGCTAGACGATGGTCAACGTGGTGCTAAGATTTTCCCCTCTCTTCCTCTCAGCTACTGATTGCCCATGGCGGCTTAGGCATGTGTTTGTCGTTCTCAGCGGCATCTGGAAGGTGGGAGTCTTGGTCTTTATACCTGCAAGGACCTGGGCCAGTAGCGGCCAAGGAGAGGGAGGCGGACTTGGAGTTTGTTGCGTGATTATGGAGATCCTGTGATGGCTCTAGTTTGTTACGATGCACCCGCGTCTATTATGGTCTCGAGTGGAAGAAGCTGCTGGGTGCTGGGTCCCACCGGCCAGTGGCTTCGAGCGTGCACCCGTGAGCCAGTGTGAAGCACACTAGGACTAGGCATATAACCCGAGCCCGAAGCTCGTTACCCAAAATACCCGTACCCGTACCCGTTTAGCCTGAGACCCGTTACCCGAACAGCTACAACGGGTAATGAAACTGAATACCCGAACTAAGTTCGGGCTTAATCGGGTATTAACCCGCGGTACCTGAAGTACCCATTCTACCCGAAATTAGCCAGCACGCGTCTGGCCAAAGCGCTAGCCGCTAGCCCAATAGCGGCACAGCCCATGGGCCATGGCCCAGTTGATAGCCTACTACGCAACCCTGGCTCCCTGACCGTGAGCCCCTAATCCCTATCCAGCACTCCGGCTATCCCAGGCGGCAGGCGCAGCCGGCCAGGCGGCTGCAGGCGCACCACGGCACCGTGCAGTCAGGCTTGCGCACCAACCAGTCCTCCCACTCCTAGGCAGCAGGGCGGCAGGCGCAGGCGCGCAGCCACCAGCCGGCCAGGCGGGCCAGCCAGTCCCAACCTCCCTGGCGGCCAGCCGCGCGACACACCAGCCACGCATCCAATTACCGTCAAGGCGTCAAGCCTCCACAGCTCGTTAATCTCAGGTCCCAGCCTTGCTACCTTGGAGCTACAGACCTTGTGAAGTTGTGAAGTGCTGAAGTGTGAGGATATGAGCGCCTAAGCAGTGAGCCACAACCAGTGCCCGAGCAGGCCTACAGCTGCTGGTTGCTGTAATGTTGTTTGTGATTTTGTTTATGACTTTGGTGATAAAGTACTGAAGTGTGAACTGTGAAGTACTAAAGTGCGAGTCAGTGTGATCCTACAGCCGAGCAGACCATGTGTTTTTTGTAATCTCTACTAACTATTAAGGGGCTAGTGTAGACTGCCCCTGCCTCGAGCAGCCCGCACGACCGCCTCACGACGCGAATCCCCTCCCGCAACGCCCGCGGCGAATCCCGCCGCGCGAACCGCCCGGCGCCCGCCCCCGCCGCGAATCCCCTCCCACAACCCAGCCTCCCTCCCCGTGCGCATCGCCGCACTCAATGCCGCCATCCTCATCCGGAGGTAGCTCTGCCCCCTTCCTCCACAGCCGCGCGAGGATTTCTCCCCACTCGCCAGCCTTCACAATCTCCCAACGCCAACCACCTCCCCTTTCCTCGCAAGCCCTTCTCCCAAATCCGCCGCCACCCCCATCCTCAGCCTGCCGCCCCTTGCCCGTGCACCCTGGCCCTACTCGCCGCGTGGTCCCCGCCTCGGCACGTCAAGGAGGTCATCGGCGGAGCGAGATGTGGAGTGCAGCGTGGCAAGGTCGGAAGTGGATGGGGACTTGCCAAGGGATTCCGCCGCTTGCTGATCGATCTGAAACACGAGAAGTGAAGAGTCAGAAGAGCTGCAGGACTCAGGAGGGGATGGGGCACATCGCAGCGAGTGACGAAGAGAGCGCTGCCTCGCCTGGTGGAGGAGGGTCTCGGCTGCTTTGAGCTTGGAGGAGATCCACCCTGCCATGGCGCTGTGAACGGAGGCGCCGCGGGGCGAGAGGATTGGAGCGCCGCGCTAACAGGCGACTAGATCTAGACATCTCCCTCTCCCAAGATCAAGATCAGCTCGAACGAGGAAACCTGCGCGAGCTACAGCAACAACAGCCTTGCTCCTCATCTCCGAGCACATTGCCGGACCCGCTCCACCACCACCACCTCTCACTCCCGGTCCCTCCCTCTCGCCGCGCCCTGACACCAACACCATGCCACCGCCATCACCGTGTCCATGCAGATCTCGTGCCTCGACGTCGTTAATCTCTCCAACATCTACTTCCTGAGACAGCTCGGTGTGAGCAATATCAGTAGCGTGTAGCTGGCCGAGGTCCGGCCACCTGCTGTCGTTGCCGCCAATAAGGAGGGTCGCACGCGTACGAAGCGTACCCTCGAGGTTGTCGACCACCTGTTCCTGTCCTGCCTATACGGCGTCGCCGAGGGGGACCATTAGTAATGCTGCATTGACCAACAATAACACAATCACTAGGAGCAATTGGAGTGGAGTAGCATTGCAGCAGCGTCCCCTGCCCGTGACCCGCATGGCAATTGGCATGTTCAGAAGCTGAATGTGTTGCAGTTGCATGCGTGTGGAAATTCACATCCCCTTTATTCTGAGTTTATTTTGAATTTTTTTAAAGTTCCTTCTGCTGAATATTCAGTAGTACTCTGCTAAATACAACCATGTTTTTCATATACCTTGCCGCAGGGATCTTCATATAGTTTGGTGCCTTTTTTATATACCAACCTGGACAAAAGATGAAGTGTTCCTATTTTAACTAATAATGTTGTTTTTCAAGTAGGAGTTTGCACGTGATATGAAAAGGATCATGTTTTAATAACATTTTATTGGTGTATTTGTTGTGGCAATTCTACAGGAGTACAAAATTAAAGTGAGAAACTCTACTCATGTGGAGTAGAGTCCCTAAAATGGAGGTGACTATGGTTTCAAAACAAAATGGAATTTGGATGTAATGACCACTGACCAATCAATGTAGAAATAGATTTTATGGTAAGTTCTCGAGCTCCTTACGGTCTAATAAGATGGAACTATACATATAGAATTTGTGTCTCAATGATCCATCTTTAAATTCAGAATACACGTGAATACAACGTAGGTGCACATCTTCATGCGCATCGAGCTTCATTTTGTTACCAATATATACACACTTAAGTTTACACAATTCAGGTGCCATGTCTCATGTTCATGCAGATATATGTCGATAGACATTGAATTTTGAGGTCTGCTTATTTAAATTTTGTGGTCTACTTATTTAAATTTTTTATTTTATAACAATTGCAGACAATATGCTCAAAGATCTCGCGTCTGGAAGCTCCAGTATATTGCATAGTTTGAGAGAAGAGTTCAGTCCTTACAGGTAATCATTTTGTTCTAAATGACCTATATTAATTGTTTCTTGCACGAGTTAGGAACCTTGAACATCCAAGAAAATTCTTACATTTTATGCTTGCCGATAGAGGAAATAGAAGTAACTGGCAGAGGCAAGCAGGTAATGACGCTACACACCTTCCTCTCAGTCTGATAATAGCAAAATTGATGCTAATTAAGCTACTGATACAGTGATGTATAATTCGTAACAGTTTAGTTTGTCTATTGGTTCATAATTCAACATGGTATGATAACTCTTACCAACGTTCTCATGAAACGCCAGGTTCTACCGCTAAGCATATAATGAACTGTTCTTAGGTTTAATTACTGAGTGGGAGCCTGAATCATCTACTAATACTCCTTGGTTCGAGGGTAATGCAAATTAAAGTAATGCCATGACCTTGGGCTCTTCTAGCATCCATGATCCCAATCTGGTATGAAATGATAAATACAGTATATAATATGCCAACCAGATTGGGAATTCGTTTTTTTAATGTAGTAGTATAAGCATATGCCAACCAGAGCAAATGGACTTTAGTGATGTCGCCTGCTGAAGCAAACAACAGAACCCATCTTTTAAATATAAGTTAGTGTGGGTGAAATGTAGGCACTGACCTTGATTGATGCACAGAATGCTAATAGTTGAAGGCAATCTGACTTGGTCATGTTATTTCTATTTGTAGAATGTTCAAGCTGGGGGTTGGATTTTACAGCATTGGGCTACAGTTCTTTTATGTAGTTTTCATTTTTTGGGGGCCATAGTGACTTGAGGACGGCATACACATCCGTAGTAAAGGGTACAATCGAGCAAGTTAGAATGATGCTATTGGGAAGTTCACAATGAAAATCCAAATAATAGTACCGCTGCAATAATCTCTTCTCCTGAGGCTGTCCTGCTTTGCTGCTTAAAACCGTATTCAGTTATTGTTCTAAAAAATGATTCATACCTGCTGAAAACCGTTCTCACTCTATCTAATTCCTTCTATTTTTTCTTTTTTCTAAATGAACCCTCACCCAGCATTCACCATACGCAGTTTATTTTAGCAGTTGATATACTATATCAAACTAAGAACCATGTGAGGATAGTTCTCTATCATAGCAACCTCTAGCATCGTAGGGATCTATTTTCCATTTTTAACAATCAGGTTAATAATTTGAGCTTGGGTGCCTTAAATGCTCACTATTTTTCATATGGGGTGATGTGCATCAAGCGGACAGTCTGGCAAGATTGACAAATCATTGTGCTTTCTTCCCCGGTAAGAATTGCATCTTGACATATCAGCTTCAAAGCAGATGCTGACCGAAAGAATTAGCATTCTTTTTTGGGATGTTTAGAAGTCCTATCATGTGATCTGTTCAAAAGGGAGTCTTAAAAAGAAACAGTTCCAAAACCTCAAATAATATACATATAGATATCAAAAGGTTGTATAATGTTGTTGCCTTGTTTGCTGAGTGGTTCTATTGATTAATTAAAGCTCTAGCATATTGTTAAGGTTTTGACCTGAGTTTGTTCCATGATTTTAGTGGAATGACTCAATTTCTTATTGATGGGATAACAAGTAGCTGCTGATCAAATCGAACCCTGGCGAAGTTGTGAAGAAGCCTGGTGAGGAATCCGATTCATTGTGTTCAGGGCTGCTTGCGGTTTGAATTTGACAGTATTTGTGTTTGTGCCAGTGATCAGTCGACTAAACTACCACCTGAACCGGTTGCATTGCATAGACTCTTTCGAGTTTAACAAGTAGGGGTTGGTAGTTCGTCAGGGGCGTTTAGCTATTGCCAATGGGGGATTTGGCTGCATTTTGTTACCTTTTGGTATATGTACTGATTATATTATTTATTGGTCTATAAGACCACTGGGGTACTAAACTATATTGCTGATTGTTAAGATGAGATCTGTGATGATTTTTGCCAAGTGAGCACCTAATTTTTTTTATGCAATCAATTTCAGGTGTGTGTAGACAACCTATTTTTTAGTTGATATAGATGGTGTTGATTTGTTAGTTAAAGCTATTGTCTTTGATGGTCACACTTTTATTGGAAATCTGCAATTCCTTTTATGTTGTAACAAAATTTATTATCTAAAAATGTTGTTGGTGTCTTGGTGGTACCGTGTCAGTTGTCAACATTCCAATTCCATTCTCATGGCTTTGATTCTGACGTATGATTATGATTATTTTAAATTTGTGCAGATTCGTTCAAGGCAATCAACGATGAAGGCATGCCCATGTGTCAGAGGCCCTTCATGAAGGGCAAGTTGTACATCCACTTCTCGGTGGAGTTCCCGGACTCATTGAGCCCTGGAGCAGTGGAATGCCCTGGAGGATGTTCTCCCGCCCAAGCCAGTATCACACACTACCGGAATCCGAGGCTTTGCCGAGTGTTGGCCTCTTTGCCGAGTGCCTTTTGTCGAGCACTCGGCAAAGAAGTCTTTGCCGAGCGCCGCGCTCGGTAAAGCTAGGCACTCGGCAAACCGTGCTTTGCCGAGGGCTGAACACTCGGCACAGAACGACACTCGGCAAAGACAACTTTGCCGAGTGTTAAACACTCGGCAAAGGGGGCTCTCGGCAAATGGCCGTCAGCGGCCGTCCAAAAGCTGACGGCCATCAGTCTTTGCCGAGTGCCAGCCGTTGGCTCTCGGCAAAGAGGTTCTGTACCGAGTGCCACATAGTAGGCACTCGGCAAAGCATACTTTGCCGAGTGTCATCTCTGGACACTCGGCAAAGTATATTTTTATTTTTTTTATTTTGTCTATCAAAATTTTTGTGGTATGTTCCTACACTATGTAGACCTACATGTATCATTTGTGGACAATTTTAACAGAGTTTTCAATCGTTAGTAGATTTAGTTCGTTTATTTGAATTTCTTCGGAAAATTTAGATTTGAACTGTAGGTCACTCGAAACTTGGAAAACCGTGCATGCAAAAATGATATTCATGTTACTTAGCATAAGTTACGACCGATTCCAGGAGCGGACCGGAAACTTCGAGCAACATGCTCACTAAACATGGCCGTGAACTTGCCATACACATGTTTAAAAATTGTATAAAACACAAACAAAGTCAGAAAATCCTGAAACTTGTCCACATGTCATGATATCATATGTACAGGCTGCGATAAAAAATTGAAAAAATTTCGAGAAAACTATGACGTGCTATGTGTACAAACCTAAGAGATCCACATTGAAACTCTATGATTTCATGTGTAGTTCTCATAGGTTTCTACACATAGTGTCTCACAACTTTGTCCAAACATTCTCAATTTTTTATCACAACCTGTACATATGATATCATGACACGTGGCCAAGTTTCATGATTTTCTGACTTTGTTTGTGTTTTATACAATTTTTAAACATGTGGATGGCAAGTTCATGACCATATTTAGTGAGCATGTTGCTCGAAGTTTCCAGTCCGCTCATGGAATCGGTCGTAACTTGTGCTAAATAGGACAGATATCATTTTAGCATGCACGATTTCCCAAGTTTCGAGTGACCTGCAGTTCAAATATGAATTTTCCGAAGAAATTCAAATAAACGAACTAAATCTAATAGTTATAAAAAACACTTTTATAATTGTACCAAAATGGTACTTGTAGGTCTACATAGTGTAGGAACACACAACAAAAAGTTTGGTTGCCAAAAATAAAAAAAATAAAATATACTTTGCCGAGTGCTGGCCAGTTAGCACTCGGCAAAGACGGCGTTGCCGAGTGCCTGTCCTTGAGCACTCGGCAAAGTTTGTACAACACATCTTTGCCGAGTGCTCTACAGCTAGCACTCGGCAAAGGCGTCTTTGCCGAGTGCCCGCGATCCGGCACTCGGCAAAGGCGTCTTTGCCGAGTGCCCGCGATCCCGCACTCGGCAAAGTTTATTTTAAAATTTTTAAAAAATCTTTGCCGAGTGCCGGATCGCGGGCACTCAGCAAAGAAGGTGAATAAACCGCCCGCGCGCGGCCGGCTCTCTTCTTCCTTCACCTTTCCTTCTCCTTTCCTTCTCTCCTTTCCTTCTCCTCACCGGCTCGCCCCACGCCCGCCGCCCGCCCCACGCTCCGCCACGCCCGCCGCCCGCCCCACGCTCCGGCTCGCCGCCGGCGCCGCCCCACGCTCCGGCTCGCCGTCGGCGCAGCCCCACGCGCCCGCCCGCCGCTCTAATACGCTCGTCCACCGAACCACGTCCACCGAATCACCCACTTCTCCGTGGCCAGCCTCTTTGGAAAGGTAATACGCTCGATCTAATCATGTTTCATAACTCATGTATGATAGTGATGCTCATGGTGCTGCTTGTCTGAACGCTACCGTATATCGTGGCTAGAACGTCGTCGAATCTGTCTAGAACGTCGCCACGGACTATCTTCGCGTGGATTGGTTAAACTGTGCTCTTTCTGGGTAAGTTTATGTGGGCAGCGTGTGTTAGAAAGGTCACTGAGACTCGCCATAACCATGGATTAAAAGCTACGATGCCCTAGACCCAGGTTCAAACCCGCCGGAGCTCGGCTCTCCGCCTCCGCCCTGGTCAGAGAGGCTCTAGGTTGTTTAGGATCGATTAACCTAAGGGAAATAGCAAGTTAGTATTGGGGATCACGTCCGGATGCTTAGTTTCGTCGGAGAGGGATCTCATCAGCGAGTTCATGCGGTGGATGGCCGGAGCTTGTCAGGGTTGGATCGTGGACCGGCGTTTGTAAATAGATTGAAAACGGGGTGTCTCGGTGCACATGTCAGCGACACAAATGAATAGGGCGTCGGACCCCTGTGTGGTTAGCTGATTCAGTGAGGGGGTTTCTGTAAACATTCCAGGCACGGGGGTCCACCGCCACTGCACGTTCTCGGTTCTCGGGGGTCCACCGCCACTGCACGTTCTCGGGAAACTGCCGCCCGTCACATGCATCTGGATGGCCACCATTGCTCGTGCATCGGGGTGGGACGACAAAAATTGAACCCTAGCAGCCTGGGGGTGCTTTTGTAGATGTCTAGGACCTGGTGGGACTAAACCGGATGGCACCGTTGGGCCAGAGCTTTTCCTAGCTATTGGAAGCCCAGATCTCGTAATATATAAACTATATTATATATATATATATATATATATATATATATATATATATATATATAGGTTGTTGGTAATGGAAGCCTAGGGCTTCCGATAGGCATGGAAAGCCCCAGCCAGGGTAGTGGTCACGCGCATGGTCAGGTTGGGCCAGTGGGGCACGTTTATGCATGTGTAAACATGTGTAACCTCTACTATGACTTGTACTCTTCGCAGCGCTCTATGTCCCAAGAGGCCATGGGGACTTAGACTCATGATCATCTTAGGAAACTTAAGGGTCCTAGGGGCTTGAGCTGCTCATAAATATCCTAGGGGGAAAGGGGCCTCAAGGACTTTGATTATCTAAGCCTAGGACATCTAGGGCACTATGGACACTAGTTCTTATAGCAAAATAGGGCTCACTGGATGTCAGGTCTCTTCATCTAGGGCACTATGGACACTAGTTCTTATAGCTAAATAGGGCTCACTGGATGTCAGGTCTCTTCATCTAGGGCACTATGGACACTAGTTCTTATAGCAAAATAGGGCTCACTGGATGTCAGGTCTCTTAGTGGTTCTTTGAGACTTAGTGGTGTGGCATTTCCTTTGGGTGCCTCAATATCGACGTGCCGGTGATGTGAATTTTGTAGGTTACATGCTTACATTTGTAATTTAATTTGTAAAAGTCAGACTTGGAATCGAGTGCCGGTGATGTGAATTTTTTGTTGACAGGCATGTATTTTTTGCAGAGGTCTTCCTAGCCGCTGCGGGTCTGCCTGCACCGCGTCGCGTCGCCACTGCACCGACCCGCCACAGCCCCACTAGCCTGACTCCACCGCCACCCTAGGTATAACCTCTATTTCCGCATCATGGTCGTAGATCACGTAACCCAGTTAGGCGTCTCCCGTTCGAAAGAGATACGGTGTAGATATGCAGATCTTTGCATATCTACAAATGTATCAGTTTCGAATTGTCCACGTTTTTTGGACAGCCCGCGGTTGCGTAGATGATGTTAGTTTCCATGCTCTACTCCGGTCCGAGAAAGAGTTTTGGCGTCACCTCCCTGTTGTTCTCCGGATAGTACACTCTCCCTGCCAGGACGTGTATCCGGAGAACAGCGGGGAGGTGCTGCCGAAATTGTATCTCGGATCGGAGTAGAGCATGGAAACTAACTCCATCTACGCAACCGCGGGTGGGATTAGGACCTATCCTCACCTATTAGAAGGTAGGAACGTAGTGTACATGCATTACATGTCTATATTAAACTATACTCGGTTATATATGTTAGAGGATGGAGGACCGTGAGTGGATGTACACGGGCCGCGTTCGACGTAATGATGTCACCCCAGAATGGATTAGGAAGACCGATGCTTTCGTGGAACGGGCATATGACGAAGCTGCTAAAGGAGCTAGCCTAGTCCCTTGTCCGTGCAGCAAATGTGACAACCGGAAAAGAAAACCAAAGAAGGCCATGGTAGAACATATTTGGAAGAATGGATTTACGCCGGACTATACTCGGTGGATCTTCCATGGTGAAGCGCATCGCACGAGAGAGGAGGTGGTGAGACAACGCGTCGAGGATTACGATGCTGATGCCGGGGTAGCAGACATGTTGAACGACTATCACGAGGCACAGTTCGCCGAAGGACGTACGGAGGACGAGCCAGAGGCGACCGCAAAGGCATTCTACGACATGTTTGACGCGGCACAGAAACCCCTTCACGGCAAGACAAAGGTTTCTCAACTGGATGCCATTGGGCGTATAATGGCGTTCAAGTCGCAGTATAGCATGAGTCGAGATGCCTTCGATGGTTTGTTGACAGTTATTGGCAGCCTGCTTCCGGAGGATCACGTTCTGCCAAAGAGCATGTACGAGGCACAGAAACTCCTTCGTGCACTCAAGATGACGTATGAGCAGATACATGCTTGTCCGAAGGGCTGCGTCCTATTTAGGAAAGAACACACTGAGGCAAAGTACTATCCGAAGTGTAAATCGTCTAGGTTCATGGAGGTAGACTCTGGTGATGGACAGAAGAGGCAGCTCGACATCCCTGTGACAATCCTACGCCACCTTCCGTTCATACCGAGGATCCAGCGTCTATACATGACAGAGGAATCCGCGAAACAGATGACATGGCACAAAAAAGGCAAACGATACAATCCTGACAAGATGGTTCACGCATCCGATGGTGAAGCATGGACCCACTTTGATGCCATTCACCATGAGAAAGCCAAAGAGGCTCGACATGTTCGTGTTGCGCTGGCCACAGATGGGTTCAATCCCTATGGAATGACCGCTGCCCCATACACATGTTGGCCCGTGTTCGTTATCCCCATCAATCTCCCCCCCGGCGTATGCTTTCAAAGACAGAACATATTCGTGTCGTTGATAATTCCTGGACACCCGGGGAATAAAATGGGCGTGTACATGGAGCCTTTGATTGATGAATTGGTCCGTGCTTGGGAGGAAGGGGTATGGACGTACGACCGAGCTACGAAGACAAACTTCAAAATGCATGTTTGGTACCAGTACTCCATGCATGACTTTCCGGCGTATGGGCTATTTTGCGCCTGGTGTGTTCACGGTAAGTTCCCATGCCAGTTTGCAAGGAAGCTCTTAGGTTCATTTGGTTGAAGAAGGGTGGCAAATATTCGTCATTCGATAAACATCGACAATTTCTCCCTCCTGACCATGCATTCCGACTAGACATCAAGAACTTTACGAAAGGTGTCATGGTGACAGACCGCCCACCTGCAATGATGACTGGTGCCGAAGTTCGCGAACAGATAGATGGTCTCGTGGCCAACCCAGAAGGTGGTTTTGTGGGATATGGTGAGCAACATATGTGGACACATAAGTCGGGCTTGACTCGACTCCCCTATTATGATGACCTGCTCCTTCCACACAACATTGACGTGATGCACACTGAAAAGAATGTCGCCGAGGCACTTTGGGCAACAATTATGGAGATTCCTGATAAGTCAAAGGATAACGTAAAGGCAAGAGTGGATCTGGCAGAGTTATGTGATAGACCAAACCAAGAGATGAAGCCGCCTAGTGGTGGTAAGACATGGAGAAGGCCTAAGGCCGATTTCGTCCTGAGCAGGGCCCAGAGGAAGGAAGTACTATAGTGGATCAAGATGTTAATGTTCCCTGATGGGTATGCAGCTAACCTTAGTAGGGGGGTGAACTTATCTACTCTGCGAGTCTTAGGGATGAAGAGTCATGACTTCCACATATGGATTGAACGAATTCTTCCGGCGATGGTTCGAGGCTATGTCCCTGAGCATGTCTGGCTAGCGTTTGCAGAGTTGAGCTATTTCTTCCGCCAGCTTTGTGCAAAAGAGTTAGCTCGGACCATGATTGCAGACTTGGAAAGGATTGCACCCGTGTTACTGTGTAAGCTGGAGAAGATCTTTCCACCCAGCTTCTTCAATCCGATGCAGCATTTGATTATTCATCTCCCGTATGAGGCACGAATGGGGGGGGCCCGTGTAGGGACGTTGGTGCTATCCAATCGAGAGATGTCTAAAGAGTATCCGAAAGAAATGTAGAAATAAATGCAAAATCGAGGCTTCCATTGCAGAGGCATACATACTGGAGGAGGTGTCAAACTTCACAACAACTTACTATGGTGACAAACTGTCGAGCGTGCATAATCCACCCCCTCGTTACAATGATGGCGGCAATGAATCGAACCTCAGCATTTTTCGAGGGCAACTCGGAAGCGCGAGTGGTTCGACCACCAAGACCCTGAGACATGAAGAGTGGCGCCATATCATGCTATATGTATTGACCAACCTTGAAGAGGTGACGCCATACATGGAGCAATTTCTTCATGAATTCTGGCGTCGATCAAGGGACCCAACTCCACAGGAATATGATACCCTTCTTAGAAAGGGTGCGGGAAATGGATTGCCCGATTTCATTTCCTGGTTTAAACATAAGGTACGTGCTTAGTTTGTTATTCCAAGTTGCTCTTACGTGCGAATAATATAACAATCTAGCGTGTTTGAACTTGCAGGGCCAAAGAGAGCCGTCTATGAGTGCCGAGTTGAGACAAGTAGCCAATGGCTTTGCCTATAGGGTCAGGAAATTTTCTGGGTACGACGTCAATGGATACCGTTTTCGCACAACAAGCTACGACCAAAGTCGGCCCAATCGAAAAACCACGTGTTCTGGAGTCTTTACGCCCGGGCTTGACGAGGTCGAGTATTATGGAAGAATTGAAGAAATATATGAACTCAATTTTTATGGTTCCAAACCTCTTACTCCAGTGATATTCAAATGTCATTGGTTTGACCCTGAAGTTACGAGACGGACACATTCTAATCTTGGGATAGTCGAAATTCGACAGGATTCCACCTTAACAGGAGACGATGTCTATATTGTGGCCCAACAGGCCACACAAGTGTATTATCTTCCATATGCGTGCCAAACGAAACAACATCTTAAGGGTTGGGATGTTGTGTATAAGGTATCACCGCACGCTAAATTACCTGTTCCAAACGATGAAGATTATAACTTAGACCCGGACACATATGACGGAGAGTTCTTCCAAGAAGATGGGCTCGAAGGGCAATTTGAGATAGACTTAACCGAAGCGATCGGAATGGAAGTAGATATTGAAATGGTTGTTGATGACGAGGATGATGAGGTGCAAAATGAGAATGACTTAGAAATACTTGAAGGCAATGCCAATGACGAAATTGCGCCTTTAGATGATGTTGACTATGAAATGGTTGATAGTGATGATGACACTTATGATCCGGCTAACCCGGACACATATGAAGATTATTTTTAATCGATGTAATGCTATATTTCATTTATTTTGCATATGTTTCTAAATACATATTTTTTATCTGTGCTTAATTGTTTACTCTTAATTGCAGGTTGTTGGACAAAGATGGTGGGCGGTGGGACGAGGACGAGGAGGGGGAGGGGGAGGGGGAGGAGGAGCACCCGTAGGACGGAGGAGGAGGCGCAGCAGGACGATGCCGTACAGCAGCAGGTGGAGCAGCAAGCCGCTGTCGATGCGGCACAGCAGGACGACGACGATGCGGCGCAGCAGGACGACGACGACGACGACGCCGCTCAGCAGGACGTCTCAGGTTCTGGCTCCTCAGGTTCGAGGAGTATCTACCTGCGAGGTCCCGCGAGCCTACCTAAGCGACCCATACTTCGTGACAGACGTCCGCTGATACGACCCGATGGAGAGAGGTAGGTAACTTTAGATGTTGTTGCTGCTTTTTCATATTATATGTTCAAATTAATAATAGAAACTAATACTTCATCTTAATCACTTGGACAGGTCTTGGATGGTTTTAGAGACTGCAGGGGGTCACGGCCGCAACCCCAATGGCATCCTCGGCCTTCTATGCCGGGAACACTTCCCTGGACTTGTCGAGTACGCCGGAGTGACGAGCCCAGCATACACCTTCGACCACTACGCCGTCGCCCCCGATGCAGTAGATCGGGACGGCAGACAATTCAACAACAAGGCGGAGCGGGTCAAGCAAGAGCTGTGGGTAAGTCTTCCTCGCACTATATTGTTTAATAAGTCGCATTTGTTGCATATTCTTGAAATAATGTATGGATACATCGTCTTTGTATGTAGGATTTCTTCAGGTGCGATGCTGGATACGAGGCCAGGGCGGATGTGGTGTCTACGACGTGCTGTAAGAAGCTCGTCGTGGACATGCACTACGAGGCGCGCATCCAGGCCATCGTCACTTACCACGGCTCCGTCCTTGGGGAGAAGGTGAACAAGAAGGACGCCCGAACCATGTCATTGACTGCAGACTAGTACTTGCAGGTAAATACAAAACTTTATTATTGGTACTAAATATGCTTATTCTTATCTTCTGATATGCGGTGTACTTATATTTTTTTAGATGATTCCTCATTGGTGCGCCGCGCATCCTGAGTGCTGGGAGAAGATGGTGCAGAGGTGGTGCTCGGCTGAGTGGGACGAGGCGCACAACGCTAGCCGGGAACGGCGTTTGCTGATGCAAGGTCCCTCCCACCATCAAGGCAGCCGCAGCCTGGGCAAATACGCGGAAGCATGGGTACGCGCTCTTTTTTATTTAGGTATATAACTTTCGATTAGACATGATTTCTAACCATATCGTTGGTTTTCTCGCAGTCGGCGGCACATGGTGGCGCGCCTTGCTCCACGTTCTCGGCATATGCCATGGCCCACAAGAGGAAGGCGACGTCTGACGTCACCTACAACCCGGATGACGGGCCCGAGGCGTACACCAACCCCGCCATCCACAGCCGACTCAGTGAGTACACCGCCATGGCCAAGGAGGTCCATGGGCCAGATTACGATCCGAGGACCGAGGACATCGACGGAGATGTCCTCATGAGGGTCGGAGGAGGCAAGAGGCATGGGCGGTACTGGATTGCCGACGGGGCAATCGACTCGTCCTCCACTCCCACTCTCTCTTAGGTGCGAGCAAGGAGCACGAGCGCGAGCCCAGCCATACGACCTCGGCAGGACACCTCACAGCATCGTATCCAGCAACTCCAGGTTATTCCTTATCTATTCATCGTTCATTGATTTTTATATATCTTCTCTTTGCATTATCGTAACATTAGGGCGAAATATTACAGACTCAGCTAGATGATGAGAGGAGGCAACGTGAGGAGCTGGAGAAGAGGATGGCAGAGATGCTCGCGTACATGCAGAGCCTTGGCGCCGCACAGGGTCATGCTCCACCACCTCCGTTGTTCCCTACAGCTGACCCTACAGAGTTCACTACTCCTGTGAGTATCAAAATTTTAGTACTGCATGATATATATTCATATGTTCTCACACATACAATCTGTTCTCTATGCAGGGTCAATCGGCGGCGTCGAACAACCCTCATGCTTCGTCCAGCCCTTCGCCGAACCAGTCCAGATGCCCACCTCGTTGATGATCTGTTTTGTGATGATCCAGACTTACCTTTATGAGTGTTGGTGATGTTAGTTAGACTTTGTCTTGTGAGATACTTGGTGATGTCAGTGATGATGCAGACTTGTATCTGTTTTGTGATGATCCTGACTTTAGTGAGACTTGTGATCTGTTTTCTGAGACTTTAGTGAGACTTTGTGATATATATGGTGTTGATGATAAATGTGTTCATTCTGTGATGTGCTTGATATATAATGTGATGTGAATGATATATATCTTTTGTTTGTTTGGATGGAACAACAAAAGCAAATAAAAAAGGGACATCCTGGTCACTTTGCCGAGTGTAACACTCGGCAAAGGGTTGCTTTGCCGAGTGCTATGACCATGGCACTCGGCAAAGAAGGAAACCTGGGAACCGGTAAAGCCATCTTTGCCGAGTGCTGACAGTGGCACTCGGCAAAGAAGGAAACCTGGGAACCGGCAAAGACATCTTTGCCGAGTGCTTTCGCCAAGGCACTCGGCAAAGATACTGGCAAAGGGGCCCACTGGAGGGTTCTTTGCCGAGTGCCAGTGCACCAGACACTCGGCAAAGAAACCTCCTTTGCCGAGTGCCTACTAGAGCTCTCGGCACAGGGACTGGCTGTGGGGTCCACTGGACCAGTCTTTGCCGAGTGTCGCCGTAGGCACTCGGCAAAGGATCCGTCACCTTCACTTGGCGCCGTGACGGTGACTTTTCTTTGCCGAGTGCCAAATGGCACTCGGCAAAGACTTTGCCGAGTGCCCGACAAAAAGTACTCGGCAAAGATGCTGTTGCCGATGTACAGTTCGCCGAGCTTTCTTTGCCGAGTGTTACACTTGGCAAAGCCTTTGCCGAGTGTAAAATAGCCTTTGCCGTGTGTTTAGAACACACGGCAAAGAAGCTGATTCCGGTAGTGACAGTACACTGACATGGAGCTGGACGAGTGCGAGGAGACAATGCCCTACGACGTGAACATCGAAGAGGAGATGCGGAGGCGGCAGCAGCAGCACCAGGAGGCCTACGACGAGGATGATGATGTGCCAGGCGGTGGGCAGAGGGTGCAGTGCGCCCAGTAGTAG
Organism: Zea luxurians; assembly: GCA_029449295.1. Lineage (NCBI taxonomy): Eukaryota > Viridiplantae > Streptophyta > Magnoliopsida > Poales > Poaceae > Zea > Zea luxurians. The sequence continues at coordinate 81,137,234 of JAOPSE010000011.1, forward strand.
GCAGCTTACGTCAAATTTGCTGTTTCGCTTTGGGCGACTATTGAGTTTACCCGCTTGTATTGGTCTGATGATACTTCGGTTACAAGAGTGCAGTATTACTAAGGATTAGTTCCTATATAATGACACATTGACACTAACATTATTATGCATTTTAATGTATCCGTAGCAACGCACAGGCATAGACCTAGTAATAGCTGATAAGTCTTGTGTATGATTTATAATAGCAGGTACCCGAACTTTACCCAAACCCAAACCCGAATTTGTGGGTACCCAAAATTACGGGTACCCGAAATTTCGGGTACGAATACGGGTTCAACTATTGAAAACCCAAAATATAAAAAACCCGAAAAGCCCGACCCAAAATTTTGGGTAAACCCGAACACCCAGTCCTAAAGCACACAACCGGGACCCGCCTAGAAGCGATTGCAAAGAAAGGATGGGAAATAGGGGCCGCGCGGTTTTGGTCTACATGGTGTCGAGATGGGCCGGCGTGGTCTTGGTCGGAGTGGGCCAAGTTCTAGGGATTTAGGCCTAGGCGCCAAGTGGAGACTTCCATTATTTATTTATTTATTTCTGTTTTTATTTTCTTCCCTAAATTTCAAACTCTAGTATTTGAATTCAAACTTGTTCGTGAGTTCACACACAGATTAAATGCCCAAATAAAGTACTAGTATGAAGAATTATAAGTATTCATATATATATATATATATATATTTCTTTGTAATGTATATTATTTTCCATTTCTATTTCATTCTCTTTTCTTATTTCTCTTTCTATTTTCAAGTTCTATTTTTCAAACTTAAACTTGTCTAAAAAATTTGAATACAGATGCAAAAATACATGAACCCAGCATGGAATGCACATTTTTGTATTTATTTATTTTTTGTTTGACTACCTTAATTCCATTAATTGAATATGCATAAAGAAAAGGAGATCAAGAAATCCCCAAAACACTAGCATATAAGTACATTTATTTATTTATCCTATTATTTTTATACCGATTTTTGGCTTTACACGCAGGGAGAGAGGAAGGAGGAGGACCATCGAAGTGGAACTGGAGCCATAATAGCTGCCATGCTTCTGCTAGGGTTCGTGGGGAGGCGGCCGACCTTGTGAAGGTATTCGGAAAGTCGCCGAGCATGAGGACGACTCAGAGCCATGGCGATTGCTCACCGGAGTTTGTGAGCCACTGCTCGTTGTGGAGAGATCCACTGCCACCGTAATCTCCGGTAATTATGCTCCCATTAAGTTCGTCGTAGGTTGCGCATGCTTTAGCACCTAGGTTGTAGTTGGGGGAATGTAATACCAAAATAATTGGATTTATAAAATGTATAAGAATTGGGAATAATAAAATATTTATTTGATTACTTGTGTTGTTTTCCTCATTTTTGCATACTCAAATCATAGGGTCACATTGACTACAAACAATTATATTAAATAAAGGCAATAATGCATCATGTTGGAGTTTATTCGTTTGTGCATTTAATAATAATAGTAGTAATGAAAATATATTAATGCTGAAAATGAGGCTTAACCTAATTGGAAATCTAAAGTGCAAAACAGGGATTTGAATTCAGTTTGAATATTTGAACTCAATTTGAATATTTGGAAAAATAAAACAAAAGAAAAAGAAAAAGGTAACACCTCGTGCTGGGCCCAAACTCATGTCAGGCCCATTCCCTGTCCACCGTCGGCCTGGCTGGGCCTGTGCGCCGACATGTGGGGCCCAGCGTCAGCCTCACCCGACGCGACGCACGCCCTTGTGACTCACTGACCCGTGGGCCCAGCACCACAGGCACTCCGGATGGCTTCGTTCGCTCACGGCATTCGCGCTGGCCGTCTGACTTCTTGGGCCCACTTGACTAGTGCCTCCGGTGGGCGCGTTATGCTACTGATCTGCGGGACCATGTTGTCGGGTCTGTCATCCACGCGAAGATCACAACCAACGCACTGGGCACCGCCGTAGAATCTGGTGGATCCAGTTGGCCTAACCGCCTCCGTGAGCTTGGCTGCACGTTGCGCTGGCTATAAAGGGTCACACCGCCGCACTCCTCGCGACTCAACCAACGGGTAGCCAAATTCCTCGTCGTCATAGACTAAGGGAGAGGGAAGGAAGATCCTGCCACCGTGGACGAACTCACCCCGGGCCGCAGACCTCCAATCGATAGCTTTGGGGAAACCGTTGGGAACTTGGGGCGCTCTGGGGGCTTGCCATCGGGCTTGGGTGTAAGCACGGGAGCCCCAATTCTTCACCAGAGTAACCGCACCGCCGCAAGTCCGCACCTCACCGCGGGTGGTGCGCCCTTCTACTCATCCTTCGTTAAGGTATCTCCTATACAGTCCTCCATTGCGTTCTCTTTATTTTGGACCCATTATATGCATGCTCCTGTGTCTCACGGGTATTCTGGCGTACGCCGGCCATGGCGCCACCGTGCGGCCAATGGCGCCCCCGCACTCGGTCGGTATAACACCACAGGTGTTACTGTACGTAAACCGTGAATATGGACTTAAGCACGGGATGTCGATGAGGATAGTAATCTCAATATCCTAATCATTTTCGCCTATCACGATTTTAATATTGCATATGTCTCTGTCTATCTAGACTCTTCCTAAAGTTTTCACGAAGTTCGGAACATATTTGTTCCGAAAATTATCGAGTCCTATAATTATTTAAAATTCATCAACTGTGCAAATACGAATTTAGAAAGTGAGTTCAGTCCTCCGATTTTGTCCCAAACAAGATTTATTAGAAGTCGACGACTAAAGTTTTTGGATTTAAAATTAATCGATTAAGGTAAATTGGAAACGTCACCTAATTAATCCGCTCTTGTTCGCGCGATCTCTACGAACTCTGTAGCGATAATATTATGGGTGGACTGTTTAGAATAAATCAAACTTGAACTAAATGAAATCCGAGATAATTAGAGCCGACATCGAGTATTCGTAATTAATTTGTTTCCCTGTTGAGACTGTGGATGAATTACCGAGTTCCACATCAAATCAAATTAAGAGCGGTCTAAAATATTGTAGCCAATATTTTTTTTAGTTTGACCCATTTGCATCTCGTAAAAAAAACCCAGTCCTAAAAACAAGCTACATAGCTGAATCTGTTATTGTTTTCTTTAAAATATTTTAAGAAAATCCAATTTCTCTTCATCCACCGCTGTTCTCTTCCCTTATCCTTCCATGTCGTCTTCTCCCTAGAAAAATCCTAGCCATTCTTATCTTCTTCACATGATGGGTCCCTGGAACACTCACGCACTCTCCTTCCTGTCCCTCACGTCAGCTTCAATCCTAGTGTTAATCCTTCCTCATGCTGGCTGCTAGCAAGTGCCGCTTGTCCCTTCCCTTGAAGGAGCTCTCCTGTTGCACATCGTTTCACTACCTTTCGCCGAGCTCCTAATCCCTGGAGCGCGTGTCCAGTTTGACACCGTGTTCAGGCTTTGCTCACCGTCGCCTATGGCTGCCTCCTGCCTCTGATCCGCGGCACCGTCGTGGGCTCGCCCCAGGCTTGTAGTCATCGGTTGTCATAGACCTACCCCTCTGCACGGCGGCGCCCTCTCCCGCAGCTCACCCCATCCGCCGCACCCGGTGCTGCTCCACCAAGCCTCGCCGGGGTGTTCTTCATGGCACGCCTCTACTCCTCTGCTCGCCGTGAAGGTCTATCTGCTCCAACTCGTGCCCCTATCTACTTTCTCGACCTCATCGACGTTATCTTCTCCAGCAGCTCGCCGACGACCGCCGGTGCCTTCTTCTGGTTCAGTCAAGCCGTTGTATGGCACCTCATCCGTGCTTGTCCATGGCGCCTGACCATGTGGCTCCTAACCTCGCTTGGCCTTAGGCCTCCGCGGCGTCCTCAGCTCATTCCCGGCACCGCCATGTAGCGCTACTGGCAGAGCTCTTCTGCATCGTCCACTCCACTACGACATCGAGCCTCCCTGCTACCCACGACTGTCACGCTAGCCATTATGGCGTCGCTATTTCCTGCTGGACCGCGACATCGTCGAGCTCCAGTGCTTAGCGTCAAAGTCGCTGCACCGTTATCGCTCTGGCTTCCTTTGTCCTCGCGCGGGGTGTGGCAGTCGTGTTCACATCCGAGGCATCAACGTCTGCATCCCCGACATCGTCGTCGTTTTAGCAGCTTTGTCGCACCTTGCGTTTGCACCGGAAGACGAAAGGGAAGCGCCAGTGCAACGCTCGTCAAGTATCAGTGATATGTGCAAGCCGGACATCGTCATCGATTTCATGGTTTCAAGTTAGAATTAGCCTTGGTGAGCTGATTTATTATTTTTGTTAGCGGGTTTGATGAATGGCTTGGCTAGGTGTGTTAGTCGTGATGATCTAGTGACTATATTAGTGTTGTTCAAACACATCGTTTCATGCAGTGAGGTGATTGAGAAGTGGTCACGTTAGGTGTTGAAATCTAGATTTTAGATACAGATTTATGCAAAGAATATTAGTATATATATATATGCGATATGATTGTGTTTGTTGTTGGGGCAAAGGCGAACACGCCTACCCCTCGCTCGTTGACATCTACATCAACTTTCCGCAGGCCGAAGGCTGTGCCAGCAGGCCCCATCGGCCTGGCCGTGAACGACGTCTGTGGCCAAGGACTGAGCGCCCCCTTCGCTCTGACAAGCCGAGGTGAAGACCCCCGACAACTTCAAGGACCGGGTGACCGAGGCCGCGAAGACTACAAGGCTTAGTCCCCCTCAGCGCGAGAAGGGGCCCACGTGCAATTCGGCCCATGTCATAGGGCCCCGCCCGTGGATGCCATGAGGGTAGAGCGGGTCGGGCCATGTTTGTAATAAAGTATTCTGTAATGACACACTGTAACCCCCTATGAGGGAATATTCCGGGGATAAACTGGGTAATTGAGGGCCTAGTTGTCCTTGACAAGGTCGGGCGGTCCCTCAGTTACCTATAAATACCCCTGTACTAGGCCAAAGCGGGGGACGAAAAGAGAAAACACTATTGCCTTGACACCTTGTGTTTAGAGGCATCACATTACTCCGACCTCCCCCTTATTGGATTCTACTATCCTTGGACAGGCAGGTTCCAACATTTGGTGCCCACCGTTCGTGCGACGAGAAAGCATCCCGTGATGGCCCCCAAGAGAGCAAGCTCGAAGGCCGCCGCTTCCATCGACGATGCAGCAAAGGCAGTGCTCTTGGCAAAGAAGAAAGGCAAAGCCCTCGCAGACAACACTCTCCATGAGGCATTCAAAGACGACACCATCAACAGTAAGAGGCAGCGCTAGGAGAATCCCACCCCCGACGGCACTGTACGCACTTGCAGTTTCGAGGGCGCTCCGTGAGCACCTCCTCCATGCTTCGCTCCTCTAGAAGGTGAAGACACCATAGAAGATGGCGAGATCATAGGCATCTCGACCGAAGACCAGCTCAAGCTGTGAGCCCTACACATCAAGAACAACCACCTACAAAAGCAAAAAGAGATACTTGAAGCCAAGCGCCAACGAGTCACAATGCAAGCCAAAGTGCGACATATGATATTAGATGAGGAGCAAAAGGCTCGGGAGCTAGAACAAGATATCACACTTATACAAGGTGAAGGCCCGTACAACCTGCAACATGGCCCCTCGTGGCCCCGGTGGCCTTCCAGCAAAACATGCAAGGCAGAGACCCATTTCACCCACATCGCAACCCCATCATCCCCTAGCTGTCGCTTTCGAGGGAATCAACTACCTCGATGAGCGAAGTCCGCTGGCTCTGCAGCTCCAAGCGTCACCATGGCCAGCCAACTTTAGGGCCGACACTTACCCCAAATACAACGGCAGCACCGACCCGTCCCAGTACATCATGAGCTACCAAGTCACCGTTGCATCATCCGGAGGGGAGGACGCCACCATTGGCCAAATCTTTTGTCATCGCACTCGAAGGCCCAACCTTAACCTGGTATACCAGGTTGCCGCCACTTTCTATCGAGTCGTGGAAAGGACTTCGTGACAAGTTCCTACTGAATTTTGTAACACCTGGGTTTTAAGGGACAAAGCCAGGTGCATCTCATACATGCGCTGTTGGGGGCCTTCGTCTTCCAAAGGTCCTCAAAAACATGATTAACAATGTTTCCTAAGCATAGTATATGTATAGGAACTTTCAGACTCGGGATGAAGCTGTGCACAATATGGAAAGCAGGATCGAAACAAAGGTTGAGCTAACGACGAAGCTGCGCGCAGGGAAGCTTTGGCTCAATAGCAGAAAGAGGAACCGACTTAAGGAGGAAAAGGCTATTTGGTCCTCGAAAGATTGTTATCAAGTCAATAGTGAATATGAAGGGCATGAATGTAATTTTACACAGGCTACGTCCTGTGCCTATAAATAGATGAACAGTACTCCCGTACTGTCCACGCTGACTTGTATTCTCTTGTGCGTCGCGCTTGTACCTTTGCCTTCAATCAAGCCGAAGGTACAAATGTAATTTGATATTGTTCTTATTCCTTCCTGATTATATAAAAGAAAGATATATTATGATATCATGTAATTATCCATGTTATTATGTTTTATATGCTTCGTCTTTCATTGATTCATGTAGCAATGATGAAGCTACGTCCTTCATAACCTTCGTCCGAAGATCGTTATATCCTTAGGGAAATAATGCTTCGAAGGACGAAGGACATTAAACATTAATCTATTTTTGTGTTGCCTTGTTCTTAATTCATAGCATTTAAGAGCAAGTCACCAACATTGGCGCCCACCTCCGGTGTACTCACTTCCATGACCTTCGGCAAAGCACTGACCTTCATTATGCCGCCGAAAAAGACAACAGCACCAGGGGCTGCTGCACTGCAGCCACTGGACACAAACCAGGAAACTCTCTCTCCGAGAGGCTCGAAGTCATAAGAGAAAGGCCACCAGTCCAACATTCCAGGAGGAGGAGTTGGACCAAGAGATCAGGGACATGGAAATCATCCATCAACAAGTACAAAGGAAAAAAGAGAAGATGGCTCGGCTGGCCGATCTTCAAAGGAAGATCAATGAAGCTACCGAGGAAGTGCGTCATCTTACTCAAGATGACCAAGACCGAAGGCCTCAATATAGGGAGCTTCGTCAAGAGGGCTTATTCAACGAAGATGGATGGTATGATGATTCTAATCATGATACCTTTATTTTTGATGATGCTTCTCCCTTGGCAGCAGAACTGCAGGCTATCCCATGGCCACAATCCTACAAGCCACCCCAGCTACCCATGTACGATGGGCACTCGGACCCAAAGCAATTTTTGATGAGCTATGAGGCAACAGTATCCTCATACGGAGGCAATGCAGCTGTCATGGCAAAGTCCTTCGTCATGGTAGTCCGGAATGTAGCCCAGACATGGTATTCTTCTCTTCGGCCAGGGACAATCACGTCGTGGCAGAAGTTCAAGGATATGCTGGTTACCAGTTTCCAAGGCTCTCAAACGAAGCCAGTCACAGCTTAGGCTTTGTTCCAATGCATGCAAGACCATGAGGAATACCTTCAGGCATATGTCTGAAGGTTCTTGCGGTTGAGGGCACAAGCGCCCACAGTGCCCAATGAAATTGTCATTGAGGCCATGATCAAGGGTCTTCGGCCAGGACCTATGGCTCAATACTTCGCCAGGAAACCCCCACAATCTTTGGAGAAGCTGCTTCAGAAGATGGATGAGTATATCCGGGCTAACAACGACTTCCGCCAAAGAAGGGAGGAAGCTTACAGATTCTCTAAGATGACTAGGGGCTTCGAAGGAAGAATCCACCCCAGGCATGTCAGATCAATCAACAGCTCTAGTCAGAATGACGATAAAGAAGCCAGCTTCAGAGGCTTTAGTACACCTCACAGTCTTTGGGGCAGCAGAAAAGCTCCTTTAGGCCACCAGCTCCAAGGGGCAGAGGCGCCAGGGGTTTCGGAGGAAGATATGGGGATTAGCCTAGGAAAGTCTATTGCCTATTCTGTGGTGAGGACAAGGGCCATACTACAAGAATGTGCCAAATCACTATCCAGAAGCAAAAGGAGATCGCAGAAGCCGAAGCTCGGCAGAACCAACCGAAGCAGGTCTTACACACTGCTTCGTGCCACTCTCCCTACATTCCAGAGTATGTGGGCAATCATCCTGCAGCCTCTGTTGCTTCGGCTAGCCATTCTCAGGCTTCTTGGCCTCAGCTTCCACTGCCACCACCACTGCAACCTACAAATTCCCGAAGCCAACAGCCAGAAGGGCGCCAACACTCTCAACAGCAACGTGAATTTAGGGAGGAATTCAAAGCTCGCACAGTCAATAGTACTGTGCCAGAATCAAAGCACATTTATTGAGCAATATCCTCCCTCTGAAATACTTTTATGTTCTATGTCATTTTGTTTTTTAGTAACGAATAAACAATGTAAATCTAGTTTTAAGTTCTTGTAATAATTTTTGCTTCTATCAAGATGGAATATATCTTCTTCACAGACTTACGAAACTAAAAATTGCCGAAGCTACAAAAAGCCATTCCTAAGGGAGCGCAGCGTAAGTTTTGCCGAAGCTACAAAAAAGTCGTTCCTAAGGGAGCGCAGTGTAAGTTTTCTGCTCAAAAGTCGTTCCAAAGGGAATACAGAGCCAAATATCGCTGAAATATAAGGCGAAGAAGTTCAAAAGTCGTTCCTAAGGGGATGCAGAACTTATACCGCTGAAATAGAAGACGAAGAAGTTCAAAAGACGTTCCTAAGGGGATGCAGAACTTACACCGAAAAATAAACGGTGAAGCCAAAATATAAACGACAAAGAGATTCCAGTCATTCCTAAGGGAATGCAGAGATTGTGTGTTCCAGTGTGGGAGTGTGAGTATGTGTCCTCGGCATCATTATCATTTTGCATCATATCATCACATCATTTCGCATAGCATCACATCATACATCAAATTGCATCGATAACACAAGAATGGAATACGGAGCCGATTTTCATAAGATATTGTCAAAGTTATACGAAGTAAGCTTCGAATTACAGCCTCATCAGCCTACATGTAAAAGAGGGATCTCTTTTTGCGAAGCAAGGATATCTTTATTTTCGCGAATCACAGATCTTCTTTCTTCACGAAGCATGAAAAGAAGGGAAGGTGTTTTTTTTGCCGAAGGCTCAAAAACGGTATGTATGAAAGTTTCATGCATCGTAAAGAAATAAATTACAATAATTTACATATTTAATCCAAAGTTACACACGTTAAATATTACAGCTTCGTTACAATAAAAGCATAATGTCTATTCCAGTGTCTTGCATTGACCATTTAAAAATGTTTTCAAGTGCTAATCTTCTTTCAGGACCTTCTCTGCAATTTCATTTAGCAACTTATTGACGACTTCGTCAACAATAGATTTAGCCATATTAATGATCTCCAGTGCTTCCTTCGTTTCTGGATCGGCCAGGGGATCGAATGGTTCTGGTGGCAGAGATAATTCAGCTGAAGTGGGAAAAAATTAATTAGTCCGAAGCCACAGAAACATGTGTCGAAGATGAACATTAAAAGATATTACCTATACGTCTTTCACGCTCTACAGTTTCCTCAGCTTGTCTTGCTTCTATCCGGGCGTCATGGGTGTCTTTTTCACTTTTCTTTATAATTTCATGAGCATCTCTTGGCCACCATTGACCCAGATATCATTATAGAATTTTCTGCCCATTAAAGTCACTTCAGCTGAAGGGTTCTTCGTGTCATCTGTGGAGAAGGCAGCTTCAGATTGGGCCATGGTCTTGATGTGATCACATCCCGCCTTCTCCAGTATAGCCAAAATCCCCCGCGCACCGGAAAATGCACAGACATCCCCGCGATCACTCAAGATTTCTTCGAAGGTATCGGCCTCCCCACTTATCCATTCAATAACACCTTTAGGGTCGCCTCGTATGAAGTTTTGTTCGGTAGAATAGGCACCCACATTGGCGAAACTACCTTTTATTTTCTTCACGCACTCCAAGGATTTTCCAAAGCATCTTTCCTTGGATGTGCGAAGTTCTTCAACATTTTTCTATAAATGATTTTTCCAATATTCGCTGATATCTCGGCTAGCTTCTGCGAGTGCACATTATTCTTTAGCTTCTGCCAGCTGTTTCCGAAGGTTTTTAATTTCAGCCTTTTGGATTTCGGCCTAAGCCTTGAAATTAGGTTCATCTTCTTTCACTTTGTTTACCATTGAAATTAAAATCTTGTATTTTTTAAGACCTTCGTTTCTTAATTCGATAACCTCTAAACGAAGGTTGTTCAAAGCCATCGTATAGCATTCATCTTCAATATCTTTCTGCGCCCTAAGCGCATTGCTAAGAATTAAGCCCTACAAGAGAGGGACAAAATTGAGTAAAGCACAAAAAATATTTCATTTTTAAATACAAAATTAACTTTTATACCTTTATACTATTGTATGCTAGGCTGTCAGTGTAACACCCCAGGTGTTACTCAGGGTGTCCACCCAGGGCTACACCATTTAAACCTACCATCACATGTGGGTTAGTTTGAGCAAAGTACCTCAAACTTAGAATTCAAGGTCCTAAGCAAGTGCAACCCATCTTGGATATCATACCCTAACTTATCATGCACATCTAAAGGGGAGAATTGCCCAAAACCCTTAAGCAAACCCCTTTGGACAATGGGAACCCTAGATGTAAGTATGACCAAAAGGTCATGAAAACCTTATGATCATGGCTTGGGCCAAATATAAAAGTTGTAGTACACTTAATAACCTACAAATGATAGTAAGAAAGTAACAGCAAAAAGATTTCAGAAAAGCCCCAAAAGGGTCAGCAAAGGTTTGAGCACAAAAGAAAAATCAGAAATTGCCTAAGTCCAAAAACTAACCTTTGGCCAAAGATCAGACATGTTCACCCTCATTCAAACTTCAAAACACTTTGACCCAATTGACAAAGTGGCGCCAAATTAACCCTAGAATGCCCTGGAAAAAGTTGACACCTACCCTAAGACGTTTGACATGACTTGGCACCATTTTTGTCTCAGTTTGGACATCTCTGACATAGCCGACTTCCCACCCCCATATCTCTCTAACTCGACCACATCTACCCTTGTAACTCACATGAACTAGGTATCTCTAGGTGCAGGGAAGAGATCTCTCACAGGCTCTAGGGCAAGATTCGTACGTTTTGGCCGCTCAGCAGAGGGAAGAACACGGGCAGAAGCAAAGAGCCACGTGTTCGACGCGCTCTGAGCTCGCCAGAGCACGCCCACGCGCGCCCCCGCGTGCCCCGCGTCGCGCCAAATACCAGCTAGCGCCATGGCCCACGCCCGCGCCTATAAAGCCCCTAGGGACTTCGACCGTACCCCTCCGCACGCGCTCGACCTCACCGGAGCCCAAACCCATCGGCGTTTGTCCATGCACGGCGTGTCCGCGGCCGCCCGATCCCCCTGCCACCGTAGACCGGCCAACAGAACCCTTCCCAACCCCATCCGACCCTCGGAGAAGACTGAGCACACCTCGGTGAAGCTCCCCGAGCGAGGAATCAGAGTTTGCTTCGCCGGAGAGGCCAGTCCACGGTCACCGGACTCCACCCGACCGCCGGCGAGCATAGACCGGGTAATCCTCTGCTCCATTCCTCGATTCCTTGTGCACACAGCCTCCACGTCACCCCGTGAAGCTCACTGTGCCATTGGATTGAACTAGGTCACCGTGCTTTGGCCGGCACACCCGCCGCTGACGAGAGCACCCGCTTGCGCACGTGAACCGGGCGATTCCGACCACCCCCGCCGTCGAGCCGTACACCGTTGTGACCGCCAGGACCTCCCGGAGCCAACCCCGCCCCTCGCCGGACCTCTCTCGCCGCCGGTAAGCCGCTCCACCCTTTTTTTTCTGGCGGGTACTGTTTAAACCTAGGGAGGGACCGCGGGGGAGAAGAAGAGAAAGCTAGGGGGTTTTGCGCAATGTCAGTGACTCGGATGAATAGTAGCGCGAGGGTATAACTGAGAGAGTTAGTTTGGAAATAACCCGAGGACTTCGGTGCAAAGTGGTTTTCCAGGAAACCTTTAATTAAATCTGATTTAAAATTGAAATAGCACTTGAATAATTCATATCTTCTGTTTTATTCATCCAAATTGAGTCAAACCAATTTTGTCGGATCTTAAATAATATAAACTACTGAAGAAAAATATAAAACCCCTATGTGCTACAGAAAACTTTAGGGTTCTGAATTAAATACTGATTTGGCCAAAAGCTAAATAATAGGAAGAAAAATAGTTGCACTATTTAACTGAGGTTAAGAAAATTTGGAGAAGTATATGACCACCTACTGACCTATTTAAAAATGCTAAACCCCTCTGTACACCCCATTAAGGTAGAGTTTGCCATTTATTTTACATTATGCTTAAGGTTAAAGAAAATAGGAAAGGTGATTTAAATAAAGAACCAGGGAGCCCCCATATTTTTGTTAGTACTTATTCAGTGTAGTTTACTAGAAAAATTGATTATACCCTGGTTTAGTATAAAATAAATAGGATACCTTTTATTTTAAGAAAACAAGGAAAACTTAGAAAAACCCTACAAAAATAACCCCAAGGTGAAAACACCCCAACCTTTGGGATAGTTAATCTTTTGTTATGAAGAACATAGGAAAATATGAAATCTGCTGTTTGGCATTTTTCAAATAACAAGGTAGTGGAAAGTGCCTTTTTGGCATTAAACTTTGGAAAATCACAACTAAATAACCATCCCTTAGCTTTCTATGATTTTTGGCACAGAAGCTTATTATTACTGTTAGATGCCAACAAAAATAACCCTTAGGACAGAACCCACCCCTAGTTAAGAGTTGTAGTACAAAGTGGCCCATTTACACAACTTTTGTTATTTTTTTCTAAAGCATAGCCTTTTATTTTTGAACCTCAAATTCCTAGAACAGGCTATATTGACCAATGGCAAGCCACTGTAATTTTTATAGAATTTTTGGGAAAAAGTTAATTCACTGTTGTAGTTCAAACCTACACTAGAATTCATAAATAGAAAATAAAGAAAGGGAAAATGAATAATGGAAATTAGTGTCATCCTAAAACCCTTTGAAATTGTCCACTGAAATATACAAAGGAAATACCAATCCACTATGCTTATCCTTAACAAAACCTAAACCTAGAGTGATAAGCATAAACCACTAAAAGCCACATATGACCAATGAACCCTAAGTTGCCAACTAACTTAGTTTTTCTTCCTTTAGCATAATGTTATTAAATCCTGCATAATCATGACATACATATTCATTGCATTTCGATAGACTGTAACCTTGCTGACGGAGAGTACGTCCTCGTGCTGGAGCAAGGAGCTGCTCAGGAGGTAGCCCCAGATCCAGCACCAGAGCCTGCACCAGAGGATCTGCCTGCCACTGCTTTGGAAGGCAAGCCCCTGTTTTATGCATAACCTGTTAATTATGCTATTTTACTATACTTAATGATTGTAGGATTGCTTGTGCACTTAAGTGTAGGAGTTGAATGAAACCCTAGTTGCATGAACTCAGGATTCCTTTTTGTGATGGATACTAGTATGCTAGGTCGAGTAGTTGCTTATTTAATTAGGATCTCGGTAGAAGTCGAGTGATTTTTCTAGCACTCGCGCGAGGTCAGGAATTGGTTGTATCCACTTTCTTATCATAATGATGCTGGTTGGTGGACAACAATCCATGGGGATTGGTTGTCCACGGGATAAAAATTGGAATAAGGATTAAGGTGTGGTACCGTGAGTCAAGCGTTTGAACGTACTAAGCACATACTGAGAAATATGGTAAATCGGTAAGCCTAGTACCTGATTGAACCTGGCAGTGGACTTTACCCCTCACGCGACCTGAGACATGGTCTCCCATTCCGGTTATGGTGGGTACAAGTGCGGTCACTGCACGACGGCAGTCGGAGTCAGTGAGGCATTATACGCCAAGGCGGTGAGCCCTGATCTGCTGACGGGGAATCGATGGGGACGGTTGATGTGTGTGGGGACGGAGTGCCCCTACATGTCATGTGTTTAGGTTTACCTTGCAAGGTTTAAAAACTCGATTCGAATCGTCTGCTTCTCGCAGCTAATGAGACTGCTTGATCCATGCTGCTACATTGAGTAACAAGTGGAAATATGATGAGTTGATACAAGATGTTGATTGCTAAAAATGTTTGCCACTATGTATGAGTAGTTAGTATATATTTAGCCTTAAGAGAGTCACACTTAAACTTGACAAAGTTAAAACTTGATTTAGAAACTCAGCTAGTGCTTTTGGCAACCAAACCCCACAGCCAAACAGCTGCATGTCTAGAGGTAGAGGAGTAGACTCCTCACACCGGGTAAGTCTAGCTGAGTATTAGTATACTCAGCCTTGCTTGTGGCATAATTTTTACAGTTTCTTTGGAGGACATGGCTGCTGGAGTGACTTGGCCGTCCATCTTGCCACTGGGTTGGACTGTCAAGTGGGACCCCGCCTCGGCTGAGGAGGAGCATGAGGAGTGATGGGACAGGCTTCCCCATCCCTCCATTTATCTATCGTTAGTTTTATTCCGCTGCACTTCGAACAATGATGACTACTTTTGCAAAACTCCGATGGTGATGTAATAATTTAATACTCCTTAATGTATGGTTTTATGTTTTATTGTATTTGCTCTGTGACTCACCTTCGAGTGAGATTGTGGTACTTGATCCTGTCAGTGGCCTCGTCGGACTAGATCCGAGGGATTGACGGGTTATTCCCATTTAAGTGTGGTCTAGCCTCTAAGGCAGGACTTAGGCACTTAAGTCGGAATAATTCGAGCAGTTCTGCCACAGCTGGTATCGGAGCTTGTACCACCACAGAGGAATCAATAAAATATAAATACCATCCATTTCCGAAGTAAAACTTGATAGAAACAAAAGTTGGATAGATCGTAGGACGATCAGGATAGCCCTAGGACGTGAAGCCTTAGGATAATAGAGGGGTAGTTAGGTGGCTAAGTGATTAAGCCCTACAGGCTACTATAAGGGATGGGAGTTCTTCCCTATTTCCTTTACATTGATGTGAGGTCGTTCAGGACGAGCATGCATGCACTCTTAAATTAAAACAAATGGATAATTGGGTAAAGACTTTAATACAAAATGATGACCAACTAAGTACCCCAGTACCATTGTTATATTTAGAGAGAGGCTGAGTTGTGTTTCCTTTTTCTTTTTATAATTCTTTTTCTTTTACTTACGCTTAACCGTACACAGATGGCTTCACACAGATCCTCAGACGACGGGAACGCACTGTCCCACATTGACGGACTTGCATGAGAGGGCTTTCCCCGCATTTTGTGGGAGGTACTACAGGGGGCCGGGTACACGACACCTCCTTAGTACGCGGTGCAGCAGTTCGAGAAGCACCGAGTGCCCCGCTGTAGAGTGAGGATGACCTTGGAGCCTCATCCCCTGCAGCCAAGCTGGCGTTTGCTGGACTCTGAGTCCTTTGGATACCAGACTGAGGACACGATCGAGGCGATTGCTCTGCACGGGTTGACCACTTTCTGCGGATTCCATCCCTTGGAGTTGTCCACCCACCCCATTGGCTTGTTCCCCGCGGAGAGGGAGGACGACCCAATGTGGAAGGATCAGGTGGAGCATGCCAAGGACATCTGGACTATCTACCCGGGTCAGACTGCTCACTTGACAGTGCGGTGCATGAATGCCCTGTACTGTCTGCAAGTGATGCGTGGTGAGGCAATGTCCCATCTGATGGCATTGTTGGAGGCAACTAAGATCACCATGGACAACAGAGAGGAGCTTGTGGTTGATTTGTCCACTGAGATGGTGGAAAAGGACTTGCAGGTGGAGCAGCTGTCAAATGAGATCCAAGAGCTGGAGGAATTAGTGGGGACAAGGGAGAACACCATCGAGGTTCTCGAGGATCAGCTTATCAACACCCAGCAGCAGCTTGCCGAGGCTAATGAGCACCTGGATATGCATCACCAGGAGATCCAGGATATGGAGGCTAACGAGGACGTCGACATTGAGGGAGGAGAGGAGCCTGCCTCCAGCTTGGACACTGCTGGCTCAGGGAGACCACCTTCCCCCGAGTCGAGTGTTGCCTCGTTCGCTCACTAGGTATCAGGAGTAGGGATAGAAGTCGGAAATGATGGGACTCCTCGAAGCTAGCTTAGCTTTTGCACCCTTGGTGTACTAGGCTAGATAGAGTTGAGTCTATTGGGCCATTGATGTAATCATGATAAACTCTTTTGGAAGCATGGTTGATGGATGATGTTAGTCTTAATTTGGGAAGAAAAGTTTATGCCTTGTGAAATCCTTTATGTTTATGTCAGAATCTATCAATTCGCCTATTGACTCTTTCACCGTGATTAAACCTTAAACTTGAAGATGTGTTATTGAGAATATATGTGATTTTTCAGATGGCCAGGAGAGCGCGTCATGGTCAGAATGAGCGCATTCCTCCACCGCCGCCACCGCCTCCCACTCTGCAGGAGCTAATGGCTCAGCAGAATGAGATCTTGAGGCAGCTAGCTCAGCGCCAGCCACCACCTCAGCACTATGGTGGTGGAGATCATCAACGTCACCCCGCGGCAGCTACCTACCAGGAGTTCCTCAGTACCCAGCCACCATTGTTCACTAGGGCAGAGGACCCACTGGATGCGGATGTATGGTTGAGATTAGTGGAATCCAAATTCCTGCTACTCCATGGAGTTTGCTCAGAGGTCACTAAGGTCAGGTTCGCCACCCAGTAGATTCGCGGACCCGCAAGGACTTGGTGGGACCATTTTCTTGCTATGCAGCCAGATGACCGAGAGGTGGAATGGAGAGAGTTCAAGACAGCTTTCAGGGGGCACCATATACCAGCCGGAATTATGGATGGAAAGCTCAACGAGTTTCTGGCACTCACTCAGGGCAACAGGATAGTGTTGCAGTATGCTCAGGCTTTGAATGATCTATGCCAGTATGCCGGGTATCATGCAGATACGGACGAGAAGAAGAGAGACAGGTTCAGGAGGGGGCTCAGCACTAAGCTCCGTGACCGTCTCAACACCGTCAGGGCCAACAGCTACAATGAGTTGGTCAACATGGTCATCTCCTAGGAGGACTGTATCACAGCTCGTCAGGCAGAAAAGAAGAGGAAGACCCCTGTGTCAGGACCTTCAGCTCAGCCACAACATTTCAGGATTGTGTCTGACACTCAGAATAGGGGGCCTCAGCAGCAGCAAGGGCGATGGGTGATCCGACCACAGCAGCAGCAGCAGGCACCCAACCGTACCTAGTTTTTAGCTCAGAGGAACAATCAACAGCAGCAGCAGTATCGCCAGGCAAATGACAACAGGTGTTTCACATGCGGCAACACCGGACATTATGCCAAGAATTGCCCTAGGAACCAGCAGAGGCAGGGGCAGAATGTTAATCAGAATCAAGGCAAGAGACAGAAGGTGCAAGTGAGGCAGGGCAGGCTGAACTTTACCACCATGGCTGATATTCCAGAGGGAGCACCCGTCATGACTGGTATCTTTACAGTTTTGAATTATCCTGCTATTATTCTTTTTGATTCTGGTGCATCACATAGTTTTATTAGTGCCAAATTTAGTGCCAAGTGTCAATTGCCTTTTCATCACACCAATGGGGGTATCACAATTTCAACACCAGGAGGCAGGGTTGCCACCTATCAAGTCAACAGACATGTGCCCATAAGGTTTGGTAGTCTAATAATTAAAACCACCCTCCTCATTTTGGGTTTGGATAGCGTGGATATCATATTGGGAACTGACTGGTTAACCAGGCATCAGGCAGTTATTGACATTGCAGCTAGGGCCATTGAGGTGCACTCACCAACTTGTGGTGAAACCACACTATATTTGCCCGACCAAGGTTGTACCCGTTCCTGTGCCTTCGTTATGCTAGAATCCCCAGTGGAAAAGATCCCAGTGGTCTGTGACTACCCAGATGTTTTTCCGGATGAATTGCCAGGAATGCCACCTAATAGAGACATTGAGTTCGCCATTGAATTGCAACCCGGGACTGCTCCTATCTCCAAGAGACCCTATAGGATGCCTCCCGCAGAATTAGCAGAGCAGAAAAAGCAACTGCAAGAGTTGTTGGACAAGGGGTTCATTCGCCCAAGTACTTCACCTTGGGGATGTCCGGCTTTGTTTGTGAAGAAAAAGGATGAGAGTTTGAGAATGTGTGTTGATTACCGCCCTCTCAATGCGGTGACTATCAAGAACAAATACCCACTGCCCCGCATTGATGTTTTGTTCGATCAGTTAGTGGGAGCCAAAGTGTTCTCCAAGATAGACCTTCACTCGGGTTACCATCAGATCAAGATCCGTGCCAGCGATATTCCCAAGACGGCCTTCTCAACCAGATATGGGCTTTATGAGTTTTTGGTGATGTCTTTTGGGCTAACAAATGCCCCGGCTTATTTTATGTACCTAATGAACTCAGTATTCATGCCAGAGTTAGACAAGTTCGTGGTCATTTTCATTGATGATATTTTGGTCTATTCCAAGAATGAAGACGAACATACTGAGCATCTGCACACCGCGCTTCAGCGACTGCGCGATCATCGTCTTTATGCTAAGTTGTCTAAATGTGAATTCTGGCTGAAGGAAATTAAATTCTTGGGTCACACAATTTCTCGGGATGGGATATCTGTTGATCCTGAGAAGGTACGAGAGGTGATGGATTGGAAACCCCCGACTACAGTGAGGCAGATTCGGAGTTTTCTGGGATTGGCAGGGTATTATCGACGATTTATTCCGGATTTCTCCAGAATTGCCAAACCAATGACTGAACTATTAAAGAAGGGAGTCAAGTATAATTGGAGCCAAAAGTGCGAATATGCTTTTCATACACTGAGGCAGCATTTGACAACAGCCCCAGTGCTGGCTCAACCTGATAACACCAAGCCCTTTGAAGTTTATTGTGATGCTTCTAGTACGGGCCGGATTGGGATGTGTATTAATGCAAGATAATAGAGTAATTGCTTATGCCTCCCGAGCACTCAGACCCCATGAGCAAAACTACCCTACACATGATCTGGAGTTAGCAGCTGTGGTTCATGCTCTCAAGATATGGAGACACTACTTGATGGGAGCTCACTGTAACATTTACACTGATCACAATATTCTCAAATACATCTTCACTCAGGCAGATCTTAACATGAGGCAGAGGAGATGGTTAGAATTAATCAAGGACTATGATTTGGAGGTGCATTACCATCCCGGCAAGGCCAATGTGGTGGCAGATGCCTTGAGCAGAAAGGCCCAGTGCAATTGTATGAGCATGGATGCGAGAGTTACCACCCTGTGTGATGAATTGTGCAAGCTGAGCCTGGAAGTTGTTTCTTCAGGTGATTTAAACTATATCTCGGTGGAGCCCACATTACAAGAGCAAATAGTCAGGGCACAGATTGAAGATAAGGGTGTTCAGGTTATCAAAGACATGATCAAGCAGAAGGCAGAGAAATACAAGTGCTTCCGTCAGGACAGCAAGGGAATTCTATGGTTTGGAGATCGATTGGTTGTTCCCAAGGACCCTGAGCTCAGAAAGAAGATATTGGATGAAGCTCACCTTTCAAAATTCTCCATGCACCCGGGCAGCAACAAGATGTATCATGATCTCAGATCCTTTTACTGGTGGACCAGAATGAAGAGGGAGATTGCCAAGTACATATCCGAGTGTGACACCTGCCAAAGGATCAAAGCCAATCATTTGAAGGCAACAGGCCCTTTGCAACCCCTTCCCATACCAGCCTGGAAATGGGAGGAAATTTGCATGGACTTTATCGTGGGATTGCCCAATACCTCCCGGCACCATGATTCCATTTGGGTCATTGTGGACAGATTGACCAAGTCAGCTCATTTCTTGCCAGTACACACCACCCACAGGACGGAGAAGTATGCAGAGATCTACATTGACCAGATAGTTCGTTTGCATGGAATACCAAGGACTATAGTCTGAGACAGAGGAGCACCATTTGTGGCATGATTTTGGGAGCAATTGTAGGAATCACTTGGGACCCATGTAATACGAAGCTCAGCTTACCATCCTCAAACAGATTGCCAGATAGAAAGGGTAAATCAGATTTTGGAAGACATGTTAAGGGCATGTGTGCTACACTACGGAAAAGATTGGGACAAGTTGAAAGTCGCCTAGAGGGGGGTGAATAGGGCGAAACTGAAATTCTCAAAAATAATCACAACTACAAGCCGGGTTAGCGTTAGAAATATAATAGAGTCCGCGAGAGAGGGTGCAAAACAAATCGCAAGCGAATAATGAAGTGAGACACGCGGATTTGTTTTACCGAGGTTCGGTTCTCTCAAACCTACTCCCCGTTGAGGAGGCCACAAAGGCCGGGTCTCTTTCAACCCTTACCCTCTCTCAAACGGTCCCTCGGACCGAGTGAGCTTTCTCTTCTCAATCACTTGGAACACAAAGTTCCCACAAGGACCACCACAAGATTGGTGTCTCTTGCCTCAATTACAAGTGAGTTTGATCGCAAGAAAGAATCAAGAAAGAAGAAAGCAATCCAAGCGCAAGAGCTCGAAAGAACACAAACAAATCACTCTCACTAATCACTAGGGCGTTGTGTGGAGTTTGGAGAGGATTTGATCTCTTTGGTGTGTCTAGAATTGAATGCTAGAGCTCTGGTAAGTGGTTGGAAGTATGAAAACTTGGATGACTTGAATGTGGGGTGGTTGGGGGTATTTATAGCCCCAACCACCAAACTAGCCGTTTGGTGAGGCTGTCTGTTCGATGGTGCATCGGACAGTCCGGTGCATACCGGACATGTCCGGTGCGACAGCCACGTCACCAATGCCGTTGGGTTCCGACCGTTGGAGCTCTGACTTCTGGGCCCGCCTGGATGTCCGGTGGCGCACCGGACACGTACTGTAGGATGTCCGGTGTGCCAGCATGGGCGTGCCTGACCTCTGCGCGCGCAAGCGCGCATTTAATGCGTCGCAGGTAGCCGTTGGCGCCAGAAGTAGCCGTTGCCCCGCTGTTACACCGGACAGTCCGGTGTACACCGGACAGTCCGGTGAATTTTAGCGGAGCAGCTGAAATGAACTCCCGAGGCTGGCGAGTTCTGGAGGCCGCTCTTCCTTGGAGCACCGGACATGTCTGGTGTACACCGGACAGTCCGGTGAATTATAGCGGAGTTGCCTCTAGAATTTCCCGAAGGTGACGAGTTTGGAGTTGGAGTCCTCTGGTGCACCGGACTGTCCGGTGACAGTCCGGTGCGCCAGACCAGAGGTGCCTTCGGTTGTCCCTTGCTCCTTTGTTTGAACCCAATACTTGGTCTTTTTATTGGTTAAGTGTGAACCTTTGCCACCTGTATAACTTATACACTAGAGCAAACTAGTTAGTCCAATATTTGTGTTGGGCAATTCAACCACCAAAATTAATTAGGGACTAGGTGTAAGCCTAATTCCCTTTCAATCTCCCCCTTTTTGGTGATTGATGCCAACACAAACCAAAGCAAATATAAAAGTGCATAAATGAACTAGTTTGCATAATGTAAGTGTAAAGGTTGCTTGGAATTGAGCCAATAAAAGTTACTTACTAGATGTGCATGGATTGTTTCTTTATTTTTAACATTTTGGACCACGCTTGCACCACAAGTTTTATTTTTGCAAACTCTTTTGTAAATTCTTTTCAAAAGTCCTTTTGCAAGATAGTCAAAGGTAAATGAATAAGATTTGAGAAGCATTTTCAAGATTTGAAATTCTCTCACCTTGTTCCAAATGCTTTTCCTTTGACTAAACAAAACTCCCCCTCAAATAAATTCTCCTCTTAGTGTTCAAGAGGGTTTTAAGATATCAAGTTTTGAAAATACTACTTGCTCCCCCTTTAGAACACAAAGAGATACCAATTTGAAATTTTCAATTGAAAAACCATTAATTTTAAAATTAGGGTGGTGGTGCGGTCCTTTTGCTTTGGGCTCATACTTTCTCCCCCTTTGGCATGAATCGCCAAAAACGGATACTTTGAGTGAGATATAAGCCCTTTCCTAATTATTTTCTCCCCTTTGGCAAATGAAACATATGAGTGAAGATTATACCAAAGATGGAGAGTGATGCGGAGCGACGGCGAAGGATGAGTAGTAGAGTGGAGTGGAAGCCTTTGTCTTCGCCGAAGACTCCAATTCCCTTTCAATATACCTATGACTTGGTTTGAAATACACTTGAAAACACATTAGTCATAGCATATATATAAAAAAGATGTGATCAAAGGTATACTTAAGAGCTATGTGTGCAAATTACCAAAAGAAATTTCTAGAATCAAGAATATTGAGCTCATGCCTAAGTTTGGTAAAAGATTGTTCATCAAGTGGCTTGGTAAAGATATCGGCTAATTGATCTTTAGTGTTAATGTATGAAATCTCGATATCCCCCTTTTGTTGGTGATCCCGAAGAAAATGATACCGAATGGCTATGTGTTTAGTGCGGCTATGCTCAACGGGATTATCCGCCATGCGGATTGCACTCTCATTATCACATAGAAGAGGAACTTTGGTTAGTTTGTAAGCGTAGTCCCGTAGGGTTTGCCTCATCCAAAGCAATTGCGCGCAACAATGTCCTGCGGCAATGTACTCGGGTTCGGCGGTAGAAAGAGCGACCGAATTTTGCTTCTTTGAAGCCCAAGACACCAAGGATCTTCCTAAGAACTGGCAAGTCCCCGATGTGCTCTTTCTATTAATCTTACACCCCGCCCAATTGGCATCCGAATAACCAATCAAATCAAATGTGGATCCCCGAGGGTACCAAAGCCCAAACTTAGGAGTATAAGCCAAATATCTCAAGATTCGTTTTATGGCCGTAAGGTGGGATTCCTTAGGGTCGGATTGGAATCTTGCACACATGCAAACGGAAAGCATAATGTCCGGTCGAGATGCACATAAATAAAGCAATGAACCAATCATCGACCGGTATACCTTTTGATCCACGGACTTACCTCCCGTGTCGAGGTCGAGATGCCCATTTGTTCCCATGGGAGTCTTGATGGGCTTGGCATCCTTCATTCCAAACTTGGTTAGAATGTCTTGAGTGTACTTCGTTTGGCAAATGAAGGTGCCCTCTTGGAGTTGCTTGACTTGAAATCCTAGAAAATACTTCAACTCCCCCATCATAGACATCTCGAATTTCTGTGTCATAATCCTACTAAATTCTTCACATGTAGATTCGTTAGTAGACCCAAATATGATATCATCAACATAAATTTGGCATACGAACAAATCATTATCAAGAGTTTTAGTGAATAAAGTAGGATCGGCCTTGCCGACTTTGAAGCCATTAGCAATAAGGAAATCTCTAAGGCATTCATACCATGCTCTTGGGGCTTGCTTGAGCCCATAAAGCGCCTTAGAGAGCCTATAGACATGATTAGGATACTCACTGTCTTCAAAGCCGGGAGGTTGCTCAACATAGACCTCTTCCTTGATTGGTCCATTGAGGAAGGCACTCTTCACGTCCATTTGGTAAAGCTTGAAGCCATGGTAAGTAGCATAGGCCAATAATATGCGAATTGACTCAAGCCTAGCTACGGGTGCATAGGTTTCACCAAAATCCAAACCTTCGACTTGTGAATACCCCTTGGCCACGAGTCGAGCTTTGTTTCTTGTCACCACACCATGCTCGTCTTGCTTGTTGCGGAAGACCCACTTGGTTCCTACAACATTTTGGTTAGGACGTGGAACTAAATGCCATACCTCATTCCTAGTGAAATTGTTGAGCTCCTCTTGCATCGCCATCACCCAATCCGAATCTTGTAGTGCTTCCTCTACCCTGTGTGGCTCAATAGAGGAAACAAAAGAGTAATGCTCACAAAAATGTGCAACATGAGATCGAGTGGTTACCCCCTTATGAATGTCTCCGAGGATGGTGTCGACAGGGTGATCTCGTTGTATTGCTTGGTGGACTCTTGGGTGTGGCGGCCTTGGTTCTTCATCCTCCTGGTCTTCATCATTTGCATCTCCCCCTTGATCATTGCCGTCATCTTGAGGTGGCTCATCTCTAGGATCTTCTCCTTCATCAACTTGAGCCTCGTCCTCATTTTGGGTTGGTGGAGATGCTTGAGTGGAGGAGGATGGTTGATCTTGTGCATGTGGAGGCTCTTCGGATTCCTTAGGACACACATCCCCAATGGACATGTTCCTTAGCGCGATGCATGGAGCCTGTTCTTCACCTATCTCATCAAGATCAACTTGCTCTACTTGAGAGCCGTTAGTCTCATCAAACACAACGTCACAAGAAACTTCAACAAGTCCTGAGAACTTGTTAAAGACTCTATATGCCCTTATGTTTGAGTCATATCCTAGTAAAAAGCCTTCTACAGTTTTAGGAGCAAATTTAGATTTTCTACTTCTCTTAACAAGAATAAAGCATTTGCTACCAAAAACTCTAAAATATGAAATGTTTGGCTTTTTACCGGTTAGGATTTCATAGGATGTCTTCTTGAGGATTCGGTGTAGATATAACCGGTTGATGGCGTAGCAGGCGGTGTTGACCGCCTCGGCCCAAAACCAATCAGGTGTCTTGTACTCATCAAGCATGGTTCTTGCCATGTCCAATAGAGTTCGATTCTTCCTCTCCACCACACCATTTTGTTGTGGGGTGTAGGGAGAGGAGAACTCATGCTTGATGCCCTCCTCCTCAAGGAAGCCTTCAATCTGAGAGTTCTTGAACTCCGTTCCGTTGTCGCTTCTAATTTTCTTGATCCTTAAGCCGAACTCATTTTGAGCCCGTCTCAAGAATCCCTTTAAGGTCTCTTGGGTATGGGATTTTTCCTGTAAAAAGAACACCCAAGTGAAGCGAGAATAATCATCCACAATAACTAGACAGTACTTACTCCCGCCGATGCTTATGTAAGCGATCGGGCCGAATAAATCCATGTGTAGGAGCTCCAGTGGCCTGTCACTTGTCATGATGTTCTTGTGTGGATGATGAGTGCCAACTTGCTTCCCGGCTTGGCATGCGCTACAAACCCTGTCTTTCTCAAAATGAACATTTGTTAGTCCTAAAATGTGTTCTCCCTTTAGAAGCTTATGAAGATTCTTCATTCCAACATGGGCTAGTCGGCGGTGCCAGAGCCAACCCAAGTTAGTCTTAGCAATTAAGCAAGTGTCGAGTTCAGCTCTATCAAAATCTACCAAGTATAGCTGACCCTCTAACACTCCCTTAAATGCTATTGAATCATCACTTCTTCTAAAGACAGTGACACCTACATCAGTAAATAGACAGTTGTAGCCCATTTGACATAGTTGCGAAACGGAAAGCAAATTGTAATCTAAAGAATCTACAAGAAAAACATTGGAAATAGTATGGTCAGGTGATATAGCAATTTTACCCAATCCTTTGACCAAACCTTGATTTCCATCCCCGAATGTGATAGCTCGTTGGGGATCTTGGTTTTTCTCATATGAGGAGAACATCTTCTTCTCCCCTGTCATGTGGTTTGTGCACCCGCTGTCGAGTATCCAACTTGAGCCCCCGGATGCATAAACCTACAAAACAATTTTAGTTCTTGATTTTAGGTACCCAAACGGTTTTGGGTCCTTTGGCATTAGAAACAAGAACTTTGGGTACCCAAACACAAGTCTTGGAGCCCTTGTGTTTGCCCCCAACAAACTTGGCAACTACCTTGCCGGATTTGTTAGTCAAAACATAAGATGCATCAAAAGTCTTAAATGAAATACTATGATCATTCGATGCACTAGGAGTTTTCTTTCTAGGCAACTTAGCACGGGTTGGTTGCCTAGAGCTAGATGTCTCACCCTTATACATAAAAGCATGGTTAGGGCCAGAGTGAGACTTCCTAGAATGAATTTTCTTAATTTTGCTCTCGGGATAACCGGCAGGGTACAAAATGTAACCCTCGTTATCCTGAGGCATGGGAGCCTTGCCCTTAACAAAGTTAGATAAGTTTTTAGGAGGGGCATTAAATTTGACATTGTCTCCCCTTTGGAAGCCAATGCCATCCTTGATGCCAGGGTGTCTCCCATTATAGAGCATACTTCTAGCAGATTTAAACTTTTAATTTTCTAAGTTATGCTCGGCAATTTTAGCATCTAATATTGCTATATGATCATTTTGTTGTTTAATTAAAGCCATGTGATCATGAATAGCATTGATATTAACATCTCTACATCTAGTACAAATAGAAACATACTCAACGGTAGATGTAGAGGGTTTGCAAGATTTTAATTCTACAACCTTAGCATGTAATATATCATTCTCATTTCTAAGGTTAGAAATAGTAACATTGCAAACATCAAAATCTTTAGCCTTAGCAATTAATTTTTCATTTTCAGTCCTAAGGCTAGCAAGAGAGATGTTTAATTCTTCAATCTTAGCAACCAAATCATCATTATCATTTCTAAGATTGGGAATTGAAACATCACAAACATGAGAATCAACCTTAGCAATTAAACTAGCATTTTCATTTCTAAGGTTATCAATGGTCTCATGGCAAGTGCTTAGCTCACTAGACAATTTTTCACATTTTTCAACTTGTAGAGCATAAGCATTTTTAACCTTAACATGCTTTTTGTTTTCCTTAACATTTTTCAACTTGTAGAGCATAAGCATTTTCGACTTGTAAGTGGTTGGAAGTATGAAAACTTGGATGACTTGAATGTGGGGTGGTTGGGGGTATTTATAGCCCCAACCACCAAACTAGCCGTTTGGTGAGACTGTCTGTTCGATGGTGCACCGGACAGTCCGGTGCACACCGGACATGTCCGGTGCGACAGCCACGTCACCAATGCCGTTGGGTTCCGACCGTTGGAGCTCTGACTTCTGGGCCCGCCTGGATGTCCGGTGGCGCACCGGACACGTACTGTAGGATGTCCGGTGTGCCAGCATGGGCGTGCCTGACCTCTGCGCGCGCTGGCGCACATTTAATGCGTCGCAGGTAGCCGTTGGCGCCAGAAGTAGCCATTGCCCCGCTGTTACACCGGACAGTCCGGTGTACACCGGACAGTCCGGTGAATTTTAGCGGAGCAGCTGAAATGAACTCCCGAGGCTGGCGAGTTCCGGAGGCCGCTCTTCCTTGGAGCACCGGTCATGTCCGGTGTACACCGTACAGTCCGGTGAATTATAGCGGAGTTGCCTCTGGAATTTCCCGAAGGTGACGAGTTTGGAGTTGGAGTCCTCTGGTGCACCGGACATGTCCGGTGGCACACCGGACAGTCCGGTGCGCCAGACCAGAGGTGCCTTCGGTTGTCCCTTGCTCCTTTGTTTGAACCCAATACTTGGTCTTTTTATTGGCTAAGTGTGAACCTTTGCCACCTGTATAACTTATACACTAGAGCAAACTAGTTAGTCCAATATTTGTGTTGGGCAATTCAACCACCAAAATTAATTAGGGACTAGGTGTAAGCCATCAAGGTATTGGATCAGAAGGAGAGATCAACACGGGCAAGGTCGATTAGAATGTATAAGGTTCAGTGGAGTCACCATTCAGTAGAAGAAGCTACATGGGAGACTAAGGATTTTCTACGCTCTCGCTTCCCCGACTTTCTGCCCAAAGGAGTCGGTATGTAACCCAAAACCCCACCCCCACCTGCCCTTTGAATACAATTATAAGAAAAACTTAGATAACAAGAGTAGTCTAAGTTGTGGATTTAACTTAAAAAGGACTTCCTTCTGAAGTTGCAAAGAGAATGACATTCGAAGAGCAGTTAACAAGAGAAACTTGGGTAAAAGAAAAGGGTAGCACACCAGCACACCTTCACGCACCCCTCCAAGGGAATCTACCTAAATCTCGGGACGAGATTCCTTTACGGGGGGAGGGCTGTAACACCCCAGGTGTTACTCAGGGTGTCCACCCAGGGCTACACCATTTAAACCTACCATCACATGTGGGTTAGTTTGAGCAAAGTACCTCAAACTTAGAATTCAAGGTCCTAAGCAAGTGCAACCCATCTTGGATATCATACCCTAACTTATCATGCACATCTAAAGGGGAGAATTGCCCAAAACCCTTAAGCAAACCCCTTTGGACAATGGGAACCCTAGATGTAAGTATGACCAAAAGGTCATGAAAACCTTATGATCATGGCTTGGGCCAAATATAAAATTTGTAGTACACTTAATAACCTACAAATGATAGTAAGAAAGTAACCCCAAAAAGATTTCAGAAAAGCCCCAAAAGGGTCACCAAAGGTTTGAGCACAAAAGAAAAATGAGAAATTGCCTAAGTCCAAAAACTAACCTTTGGCCAAAGATCACACATGTTCACCCTCATTCAAACTTCAAAACACTTCGACCCAATTGACAAAGTGGCGCCAAATTAACCCTAGAATGCCCTGGAAAAAGTTGACACCTACCCTAAGACGTTTGACACGACTTGGCACCATTTTTGTCTCGGTTTGGACATCTCGGACATAGCCGACTTCCCACCCCCATATCTCTCTAACCCGACCACATCTACCCTTGGAACTCACATGAACTAGGTAGCTCTAGGTGCAGGGAAGAGATCTCTCATAGGCTCTAGGGCAAGATTCGTACGTTTTGGCCGCTCAGCAGTGGGAAGAACACGGGCAGAAGCAAAGAGCCACGTGTTCGACGCGCTCTGAGCTCGCCAGAGCACGCCCGCGCGCGGCCCCGCGTGCCCCGCGTCGCGCCAAAGACCAGCCGGCGCCATGGCCCGCGCCCGCGCCTATAAAGCCCCCAGGGACTTCGACCGTACCCCTCCGCACGAGCTCGACCTCACCGGAGCCCAAACCCACTGGTGTTTGTCCGTGCACGGCGTGTCCGCGGCCGCCCGATCCCCCTGCCACAGTAGACCGGCCAACGGAACCCTTCCCAACCCCGTCCGACCCTCGGAGAAGACTGAGCACACCTCGGTGAAGCTCCCCGAGTGAGGAATTGGAGTTTGCTTCGCCGGAGAGGCCAGTCCACGGTCACCGGACTCCACCCGACCGCCGGCGAGCGTAGACCGGGTAATCCTCTGCTCCATTCCTCGATTCCTTGTGCACACAGCCTCCACGTCACCTCGTGAAGCTCACTGTGCCATTGGATTGAACTAGGTCATCGTGGTTTGGCCGGCACACCCGCCGCCGACGAGAGCACCCGCCTGCGCACGTGGACGGGGCGATTCCGGCCACCCCCGCCGTCGAGCCGTACACCGTTGTGACTGCCAGGACCTCCCGGAGCCAACCCCACCCCTCGCCGGACCTCTCTCGCCGCCGGTAAGCCGCGCCACCCTTTTCTTTCTCGTGGGTATTGTTTAAACCTAGGGAGGGACCGCGGGGGAGAAGAAGAGAAAGCTAGGGGGTTTTGCGCAATGTCAGTGACTCGAATGAATAGTAGCGCGAGGGTATAACTGAGAGAGTTAGTTTGGAAATAACCCGAGGACTTCGGTGCAAAGTGGTTTTCCAGGAAACCTTTAATTAAATCTGATTTAAAATTGAAACAGCACTTGAATAATTCATATCTTCTGTTTTATTCATCCAAATTGAGTCAAACCAATTTTGTCAAATCTTAAATAATATAAACTACTGAAGAAAAATATAAAACCCCTATGTGCTACAGAAAACTTTAGGGTTCTGAATTAAATACTGATTTGGCCAAAAGCTAAATAATAGGAAGAAAAATAGTTGCACTATTTAATTCAGGTTAAGAAAATTTGGAGAAGTACATGACCACCTACTGACCTATTTAAAAATGCTAAACCCCTCTGTACACCCCATTAAGGTAGAGTTTGCCATTTATTTTACATTATGCTTAAGGTTAAAGAAAATAGGAAAGGTGATTTAAATAAAGAACCAGGGAGCCCCCATATTTTTGTTAGTACTTATTCAGTGTAGTTTACTAGAAAAATTGATTATACCCTAGTTTAGTATAAAATAAATAGGATACCTTTTATTTTAAGAAAACAAGGAAAACTTAGAAAAACCCTACAAAAATAACCCCAAGGTGAAAACACCCCAACCTTTGGGATAGTTAATCTTTTGTTATGAAGAACATAGAAAAAATATGAAATTTGCTGTTTGACATTTTTCAAATAACAAGGTAGTGGAAAGTGCCTTTTTGGCATTAAACTTTGGAAAATCACAACTAAATAACCATCCCTTAGCTTTCTGTGATTTTTGGCACAGAAGCTTATTATTACTGTTAGATGCCAACAAAAATAACCCTTAGGACAGAACCCACCCCTAGTTAAGAGTTGTAGTACAAAGTGGCCCATTTACACAACTTTTGTTATTTTTGTCTAAATCATAGACTTTTTATTTTTGAACCTCAAATTCCTAGAATAGGCTATATTGACCAATGGCAAGCCACTGTAATTTTTACAGAATTTTTGGGAAAAAGTTAATACACTGTTGTAGTTCAAACCTACACTAGAATTCATAAATAGAAAATAAAGAAAGGGAAAATGAATAATGGAAATTAGTGTCATCCTAAAACCCTTTGAAATTGTCCACTGAAATATATAAAGGAAATACCAATCCACTATGCTTATCCTTAACAAAACCTAAACCTAGAGTGATAAGCATAAACCACTAAAAGCCACATATGACCAATGAACCCTAAGTTGCCAACTAACTTAGTTTTTCTTCCTTTAGCATAATGTTATTAAATCCTGCATAATCATGACATACATATTCATTGCATTTCGATAGACTGTAACCTCGCTGACGGAGAGTACGTCCTCGTGCCGGAGCAAGGAGCTGCTCAGGAGGTAGCCACAGATCCAGCACCAGAGCCTGCACCAGAGGATCTGCCTGCCACTGCTTTGGAAGGCAAGCCCGGTTTTATGCATAACCTGTTATTTATGCTATTTTACTATACTTAAAGATTGTAGGATTGCTTGTGCACTTAAGTGTAGGAGTTGAATGAAACCCTAGTTGCATGAACTCAGGATTCCTTTTTGTGATGGATACTAGTATGCTAGGTCGAGTAGCTGCTTATTTAATTAGGATCTCGGTAGAAGTCGAGTGATTTTTCTAGCACTCGCGCGAGGTCAGGAATTGGTTGTATCCACTTTCTTATCATAATGATGCTGGTTGGTGGACAACAATCCATGGGGATTGGTTGTCCACGGGATAAAAATTGGAATAAGGATTAAGGTGTGGTACCGTGAGTCAAGCGTTTGAACATACTAAGCACATACCGAGAAATATGGTAAATCGGTAAGCCTAGTACCTGATTGAACTTGGCAGTGGACTTTACCCCTCACGCAACCTGAGACGTGGTCTCCCATTCTGGTTTTGGTGGGTACAAGTGCGGTCACTGCACGACGGCAGTCGGGGTCAGTGAGGCATTGTACGCCAAGGCAGTGAGCCCTGATCTGCTGACGGGGAATCAATGGGGACGGTTGATGTGTGTGGGGACGGAGTGCCCCTACATGTCGTGTGTTTAGGTTTACCTTGCAAGGTTTAAAAACTCGATTCGAATCGTCTGCTTCTCGCAGCTAATGAGACTGCTTGATCCATGCTGCTACATTGAGTAACAAGTGGAAATATGATGAGTTGATACAAGATGTTGATTGCTAAAAATGTTTGCCACTATGTATGAGTAGTTAGTACATATTTAGCCTTAAGAGAGTCACACTTAAACTTGACAAAGTTAAAACTTGATTTAGAAACTCAGCTAGTGCTTTTGGCAACCAAACCCCACAGCCAAACAGCTGCATGTCTAGAGGTAGAGGAGTAGACTCCTCACACCGGGTAAGTCTAGCTGAGTATTAGTATACTCAGCCTTGCTTGAGGCATAATTTTTACAGTTTCTTTGGAGGACATGGTTGCTGGAGTGACTTGGCCGTCCATCTTGCCACCGGGTTGGACTGTCAAGTGGGACCCCGCCTCGGCTGAGGAGGAGCATGAGGAGTGATGGGACTGGCTTCCCCATCCCTCCATTTATCTATCGTTAGTTTTATTCCACTGCACTTCGAACAATGATGACTACTTTTGCAAAACTCCGATGGTGATGTAATAATTTAATACTCCTTAATGTATGGTTTTATGCTTTATTGTATTTGCTCTGTGACTCACCTTCGAGTGAGATTGTGGTACTTGATCCTGTCAGTGGCCTCGTCGGACTAGATCCGAGGGATTGACGGGTTATTCCCATTTAAGTGTGGTCTAACCTGTAAGGCGGGACTTAGGCACTTAAGTCGGAATAATTCAGGCAGTTCCGCCACAGTCAGCAAGTTCGTTCTTCGATAAAATCGAAAGACCGTCTTCTAGCTTTGGGAATCCGATGCTTTTACCTATCTCCCAGCAAACGGATATTTCTTTGTTATCCGGGAGACAATACAAAAAGTCTTCTTCACCACTCCCATTAAACACTAGCACCCCCTTCGAATATTTCAATATTTGGGCATAGTGTTGTGCTTCTAACATCTCTTCTTGGGATAGTACCTTTCCCAAAGCATGACGAATAATGTAGTCAATACTTTTGTTTGAAGCTTCAAGAGTAGGATCTTCGATTTTTTCAGTTGCAATCCACTCTGTTGATTTTTCCTTGGGGTCAGCAGGCTCCATCTCGGTGGGCGCTGAAGGCCCAGCTTTGGTTTCAGCCTGAATTGTTGCAGTTTCGACTTCTGCCTGCTTAGTACCAGCTTTGGGTCGCGCTTTGGCAACTTCGGAAATTTTCCTTGAGGGATTGGGACTCAAGGTTTTTGTTGTTTCCAACACAACATCCAACACATTTTTCATCCTTCTCCTCTTAGGAGTTGCGGCGGAACCCTTTTACTGTAACACCTACTTGTAAATAGCTAGAAAAAAATATAATAAATACCAATAGAGAAAACATTTTCTCTTTTTGTGAGTTTGACCTCTATATATCATCACATGTGAACACTAAATTCAAAAAAAAAAACAAATAAGTAATAAAAGGATATACCATTAAAGTTTATGCATCATGCTGAGTTTTATTTGGATGTGCATTTGTGCTTAATAAAATAAATATACCATTAATAGCATCTCAAGGGATCCATAGAATTTAAAGTTTAACTTGAAAATAAAACCATGAAAATAGGGAAGAGAAAGGAATATTATTCAATACAAATAAAATTATCATTAAAATATCTGCACCACAGTTGATATGATCAAAATAAATAATTAACCAGTATATAAAGTGCCACAAAGTTTGAATTTGAATTGAAGTTTGAATTTGAAAAAAAAGAAATGAAACAGAAAATAAAAAGAAAAAGAGAAGAAACCTTACCTGGGCCGACTGTACCAAATTCGGCCCACCTGGAAAACCCTTCGCGCAGCCATCACCGCGCTCGGCCCAACGCCCTCGCGCGCCGACAGATGGGGCCCGCGTGTCAGTCTTTCGTCCACCGAGCGCACTACCGCCTGGCATGGGGGGGACCCATCGGTCAGTCTCGCCTCCCCGCACCCCCTCGCGCTCGCGTCGCTCCACGTCGCTGGCGGGTGGATCCCACTTGTCAGCCTTCTCTTCCTCGCAACGGAGCTCGCGAGATCTTCGCCGTGCAGACCGCGCCCACCTCGCGTGGGGAGCACTCCGGTGATCTCGGAGTCCGCGTAACTGTCGCGCTTCTACATGTAGTAAAGACCACGCCCCATCGCCTGGAACCCCTGACCGCTTTTTCGTCCCCCAGAGCGCAAAAGCACCGCCGCCAGGGTAGAACTTCACCCGCCGCGCGCCCAGGGTCGCTCGCCGTCGACTTGTTCCCCGTTTAGTGTGCGGGATTCATCTACGTGATCCCTTGGTGCCGGCGCAAGGGTCTCCTAGGCTTGTCTTCGTCTCAGGAGCATTGAATTGCTCGTCGGAGCAGGGGGCATCACCGTCGACCGCCCTCTACCGTGGACAGGTATCTCCGCGGCATAATTGGTGGTATGAGCTACCCCATCGCATTCACCATTCTCTGGGGATCGTGTAGACGCACACCATTTAGCTATAGGAGCCCTGGTGCCGCAAACCGATGTGCGCCGGTGGATGCGCCACCGCCGTGCTCGCCGTGGTTGCTCGGCTCGATCCAGGGGAGGAAGAAGGGGGGAGTCCGTTGGATTCCGATCCAGCGGCTAAAATTAGATCGGGTTTAAATTAGATGTGGTTCGTTCGATCTAAATGGACGGTCCAGATGGCTCTGTGCATACCCCTTTCGCACTGGGTAATCTGCACTGTAGATCGGTCGATGTGCGGATAGGAGTAGATTTCGGGTATTTAAAATCTGCACCGTAGATCTTCCATCTGATGGCGCGCGCTGCGTACCGCTTCGTGGTAAGTTAGATTTAATCTGCGCCCTAGAATTCTAATCGGACAGCCCACGTTAGCCCGTACCCCTTCACGGGTTCACTTTACAATTGAACCCCTCTGTTTAGGCGAATTAGAACCCGCCGTCCAGTGAGCGCTGTTCACTGTGTCTGGGCAATTTACCCCGGGGCCCCTGGCATTTCCAGAAATTGAGGCCCAGTCCATAGCTCTTAAAATTCAGTTATTTAATTATAGAAATTACTTTTTAATACAAAATAATTGCTAGAACTTTGATAATTCATAGAAAATACATATGAACTCCAAATTAATCCATTCCACTTTCTGAATTTTTGTAATTTTATTCTTTATCACCTAGAGCCTCTGTTATGTCATGAGAACAGTAAGAAATTTATTTATCACTTAATCCTATTTAAAGCACATAAAACCTTTGAAAATTCATAACTTAAATTCTACAACTCCAAAAATTACGATTCCTGTTCCTAGAATTTTATTTTATTATGTAGAATATCTCCGTGTATTTTGTTTACATGCTTGGTGTAATGTTAATTTTCCCTGTATCCTGTGCTTGTTTGTATTGTGGCGAGTAGAAGAGCCCGTTGCTGAGGATCCTGGTGAGCAGCAGGTGGAAGTAGCTGAGTAGGAGCTCATTGAAGGCAAGTTGTGCCCTTGACCACTTTTTACCCAATAATGTTCTTTAATATCACTTATCCATGCATAGGTTAATTTTGATGGGACCCAATAGGTCACCCTAGATTGTTTATCTCATTACCTTGTTTACCCCTGAATCACTTGGGTAGTTTGCTATTGCTTTACATGGTTTTGGGATAATCATTTATTACCTCTATGTTCCAATTCTTTTGTTATTCTATTTATGTTCATGTTGAGATCATTAATGTTAATTGGAACATAGAGCTTAACTTGAGAACCACGTGCCACCACAAGGGTTTAATGGGACGCCCTTGGCTGACTAATTAGGAAAGCTAGTGGAAGACTACCTTACCCGAAAGGGGCAAGGGCAGTAGGGGAGTGGTCAGTGTAGGGAGGTCCCTAGTTGATTTTGCTGCGATGGCGGTCAGCCAGGAACCCTGCATTGGAACTTCCTATAAACTGTAGCGGGTTTTCGGAAGCTAGTGGAACTTTGTAAAGGCCTCGTAGTGTTGCCCTGCCGCGCTTCCTAGGTAGAGGTGTATGGGATTCGCGACCCCTTGGCAGATGGGTAACATGACTTGTGGGTAAAGGGTACAACCTCTGCAGAGTGTAAAACTGGTATACTAGCCGTGCTCGCGGTCATGAGCAGCTCAGGACTCTCTGATGTTTAAATTATGGAACTTAAATTCAATTTGTCATTCGCATTGCATGGGTTTATTATTAATTTTTTTCTATTACTTTACTTATGGTTTGGTATTTACTTACACTTAGTAACTGCTAATAAAATTTTGACCAACTACTTAAAAGCAATGCTCAGCTTTAACCCCTGTCATTGATTAAGCCTTACACATCACATGAACTCACACCTTTGTGAGTTTATGTTCACTGGTTCCCCACAACTTGTTGAGCTATGATCATGTGTGAGCTCACCCTTGCTGTCTCACACCCCCCCACAGGAGAAGAGCAGGTGGTTCAGGAGGAGCCACAATGCGAGGAGTATGATCTGATCTAGGTGGCGTTTCTCAGTTGACATTGGCGCCGACGATCCTTAGTTCGTTTTACTTTTATCTTTTATTTTGTAATAAGTCTTCCGCTATGTAATAAATACTCTGATGTTTTATGACATTTATCTCTATACACTCTGTTATTATATATGTTGTCTTCTTGGCGCATGTATAAGATGCACCTGGCTTTGTTCCTTAAAGCCGGGTGTGACAGAAGTGGTATCAGAGGAAATGTTGACTGTAGGACGAAACCTAGATAGAAACGGACAAACCCTCTCCTACTTACCTTACTCTAATTCTTTCTATACTCATCTTGTCCTGATCCTGTCTCACCTTTTGCTATCATACCCTAATTACTCTTATCTTTTCTGCTCTAAGACAAGATGGATTTCACACCTTGGAATCCTACAACTATGATCTTTGTAAGAGATAGGAAACCTAAGACGAAATTAAAATTATTTTCTCTATTAAAAATGTTGGTTGACTGTTCTGATGATCAATGCTTGATTTGCTTCTTTGATTGATTGAAACATTATAGTTGGGCATCTTAGCATGTACCACTATAAGGTAATGTATTAGCTTTAGTGGGTGACACACTAATCTACTTAGCTAATAAAATTCCCCCAAAGTAACCTGATTTGTAATACCTGCCTGGTCTACTATTCTCTTACCATATGTATCTAACTCAGATGGTCAATACCAGGAGGGGTGGCGGAATTGATTTGCCTCCTAACCAACACGCTCGAAGGATATATAGACAACCTCAGCCACAACCTGCAGAGATGAATCCTCCTAATCCTCCACCAGGCGGAGTTGACCCACTGGTTGCTGCTCAGATGGCGGTGATGCAGCAAATGGCGGACACTATGGCTGATATGCGTGCCCAGATGCAGCAAGAACGCCAAGAGATGCGTCAGGAAAGAGAAGATATACGCCAGGAGTTGCGCCAGGAGAGAGATGAGATACGCCAGTAAAGGAGGGCACAACAACAGCAGCTGCAACAACAAATGCAATAGCAACAACAGCAGCAACAACAGCAACAAGTACCACTGCCTCCACCACCACCACCAGTTCCACCTCGTGATAAGCACCGGGAGTTCATGAGTCATAAGCCACCTACATTTGCAAGCTCACCTGATCCACTGGACGCGGATGATTGGCTGAAGTCCGTTGAAAAGATGCTGAATATTGCACAGTGCACGGACCGGGAGAAGGTTTTATATGCTTCTGGACGTCTGACAGGTCCTGCTGCTGACTGGTGGGATTCTTATACTGCTGCCCATGATGCTGTGGATACTATTACTTGGGCAGAGTTCAGTATGTGGCGGAACTGCCCGAATTATTCCAACTTAAGTGCCTAAGCCCTGCCTTAGAGGCTAGACCACACTTAAATGGGAATAACCCGTCAATCCCTCGGATCTAGTCCGACACGGCCACTGACAGGATTAAGTACCACAATCTCACTCGATGGTGAGTCACAGAGCAAATACAATAAAGCATAAAACCATACATGGAAGGGTGTTAATTATTACATCATCACCATCATCATCGGAGTTTTGCCAAAAGTAGTTATCATTGTTCGAGGTGCAGCGGAATAAAACTAACGATAATTAAACGAAGAGATGGGGAAGCCTGTCCCATCACTCCTCATGCTCCTCCTCAGCCGAGGCAGGGTCCCACTCGACGGTCCAACCCGGTGGCAGGGTGGATGGCCAAGTCACTCCAGCAACCATGTCCTCCAGAGAACCTGTAAAATTGTGCCACAAGCAAGGCTGAGTATACTAATACTCAGCTAGACTTACCCGGTGTGAGGAGTCTACTCCTCTACCTCTAGACATGCAGCTGTTTGGCCATGGGGTTTGGTTGCCAAAAGCACTAGCTAAGTTTCTAAATCAAGATTTTAACTTTGTCAAAGTTAAGTGTGACTCTCTTAAGGCTAAAAGTGTACTATCTATTCATACATAGTAGCAAGCATTTTTAGCAATCAACAGCTTGTATCATCTCACACAGTTCCACTTGTTACTCAATGTAGCAGCATGGATCAAGCAGTCTCATTAGCTGCGAGAAGCAGACGATTCGAATCGAGTTTTTAAACCTTGCAAGGTAAACCTAAACACACGACGTGGCGAGGCACTCCGACCCCACACACATCAACCGTCCCCATCGATTCCCTGGCAACAGATCAGGTCTCACCGCCTTGGCGTACAATGCCTCACTGACCCCGACTGGCCGTCGTGCAGTGACCGCACTTGTACCCACCATAACCGGAATGGGAGACAACGTCTCAGGTCGCGTGAGGGGGTATGTCTGCGGGCAGGTTCACTCAGGTACTAGGCTTACCGATTTACCATATTTCTCGGCATATGTTTAGTACGTTCAAACGCTTGACTCACGGTACCACACCTTAATCCTTAATCAACTTTTTATCCCGTGAACAACCAATCCCCATGGATCGTTGTCCACAAACCAACATCAATATGATAGGAAAGTGGATACAGCCAATTCCTGACCTCGCGCGAGTGCTAGAAAAATCACTCGACTTCTACCGAGATCCTAATTAGTAAAGCAGCTACTCGACCTAGCATACTAGTATTCATCTCAATAGGATTCCTGAGATCATGCAACTAGGGTTTCAAACAATTCCTACACCTAAGTGCACAATCAATCCTACAATCATTAAGTGAAGTAAAATAGCATAAATAACAGGTTATGCATAAAACCGGGGCTTGCCTTCCAAAGCAGTGGCAGGCAGGTCCTCTGGTGCAGGCTCTGGTGCTGGGTCTGGGGCAATCTCCTGGGCAGCTCCTTGCTCCGGCATGAGGATGTACTCTCCGTCGGCAAGATTACAGTCTATCGAATGCAATGAAAATGTATGTTATGATCATGCAAGATTTAAGATCATTAACTACAGAATTGAAGTCAAGAATTAACTTAGGGTTCCCTGGCTATGTGGGTCTCCTAGTGGTAAATATATGGACTCATTCCCTTTTAGGTTTAAGTTTTCTTTTTGGTATAACTTAGGGGATTTGCATTGCTTTTATAGATTTCAGTGGACAAATTTACAAAGGTCTTATGAGGACATTAATTTCCATTACTCAATTTCCTCTCCTTAGTGTTCATTTATGAATTCTAGTGGGGTTTGAACTACCAAGGTGAATTAACTATTTTCAATAATTCCACAAAAATTATAGTGGCTTGCCCTTGGTCAATAGGGCCTGTCTTAGGAATATGGGATTTAAAATAAAAAGGCTAGGCTGTATACAAAAATAACAAAAAGTGGGGCAATTAAGCCACTTTGCACTACAAGTCCTTTATTAAAGTGGATTCTGACCTAAGGGTTATTTTTGTTGGCCTCTAACAGTGATAATAAGCTCTTGTACCAAAAATGACAGGGAGCCACATGATGGTTAATTAATGGTGGATTTCTAAACTTTGGTGCAAAAAGGGTGATTAGAACTAACTTGTCATTTGAAAAATATCAAACAACAGATTTCAGATTTTTCTTAAGTTCTTATTATCAACACATTAGTTATCCTAAGGTTTGGGGAGGTTTCACCTTAGGGTTATTTTTGTAGGGTTTTTCTAAGTTATCCTTATTTTCTTCATTTAAAAAGTATCTTGCTTATCTTACACTACAACAGGGTATGATACATTTTTCCAGTGAACTACATTGACTAAGTATCTCAACAAAAATAGGGGTGCCCTCTGGTTCAGTATTTATGTCACTTTTCCTATTTTTCTTAACCTTAAGCATATTATGGAATAAGGGGTTAAAACTAATTTAATTTAGTGGATAGAGGGGTTTAACATTTTTAACTAGGTCAGTAGGTAGATGTAAACTTCTCCAAATTTTTCTAACTCTAGTTAAATAGTACAACCAGTTTTCTTGCTATTACTGAGCTTTTGGCCAAAACAAAAATTAAATCAGAACCTTATATTTTTCTCTAGTACTTACGGGGTTTTATATTTTTCTTAGACAGGTTACATTATTTAGAGTCTGGCAAAATTGGTTTGACCAAATTTGGGTAAACCAAACAGAAGTTATGGGTTTTTAAAGTTTCTGTTTGAATTTAAATCAGATTTTAATTAAGTTTCTCTGAAA
Source organism: Zea luxurians (assembly GCA_029449295.1). NCBI lineage: Eukaryota > Viridiplantae > Streptophyta > Magnoliopsida > Poales > Poaceae > Zea > Zea luxurians. The sequence goes on from JAOPSE010000011.1 coordinate 81,177,099, forward strand.
AAGCAGTTTGCGCCAAGGTCCCTGGGTTTAAACCGAATCAAACCTCGCAGATCTACCCTCGGGCCACTATTCACTTGAGTCTCTGACTTTTCACTTAACCCCCTGATTTTCTCTCCCTCTCACCCGCAGTCCTTCCCTCACTGAAACAGTAGCCGCGGGAAAGGAAAGGGTGGCGCGGCTTACCGGCGGCGAGGGAGGTCCGGCGAGGTGGTCAGCGATGTTCAGGAGGTCGCGACGGTCACGTCGATGTGCGGGTCGGCGCCAGAGGTGGTCGGAGCTCCCCTGGCCACGAACACAGGCGGCGGGGATCGTCGGCGACGCCTGCTCCGGCCAAACCACGGCGGTAGAGTTCCATTAAGGTGCACGAGGAGCTTCACGGGATGACACAGAGGCCATGCACGCAACGAATCGGGAAATGGTGAAGGGGTTTACCCGGTCCACGAGCGCCGGCGAGTTCTTGAACTCCGGTGAGCGCGATTTGGCTATTCCGGTGACGCGGGTCCTCGTGTCAAGCTTGAGCAAGTCTCACGGCCTCACCAGGAAGCTATCTGGGGGCTTGGATCGAACGGAGGAGGACGGGAGAGGGGTTGGCCACGGCGGTCGCTCTCGGGCGGCACTGGCGGGTCGCGGGGAGGTCGCCGGAGGCAAAGGCTGGCTCGGGCGAGTCCGGCGAGGTACGGAGGAGGTAATGGGGAAGGCAACCGAGCACTGGGGCGGGTTTTATAGCCGCGGCTCGGGTGTGGTCACGGGCGGCCGCGGGCGCGCGGGGGTTCGCGCACGGGCGTGCTCTGAGCGCGCCCCCGGATGCCAGCTCGCGCCGAACACGTGGAGGGTTGCTTCTGCCAAGGTTCAACGGCCGATTTGAGCGCCATGGCGTGCGTATCTTGGCAAAGTCACTATGTACGGTCACTTCTCTGCTCCAAATCCTACCCTTTTGCTGTGAGTTCCAAGTCGAGATATGGTCAGGGCAGGGAGATAGAGAGGGAAGAAGTTTGCTGTGTCAGCTGGGTCCAACCCGAGACAAAAGGGGTGTCAAGTCGTGTCTAGCGCCCTAGGGTAGGTGTCATCTCTTGCCAGGGTGTTCTAGGGTTAATTTGGCGCCATTTTGTTAATTGGGTCGACTGGTTTTGAAAAGGGGATCAAGGTGAACATGAGGGATCTTTGCTCAAGGGTTGGTTTTTGACTTAGGCAAAATCTGAATTCCTCCCTTGTGTTCAACCTTTGGTGATCTTTTTAGGACCTTTCTGAAAACTTTTTGGGGGTACATCCTTACTATTAATTGTAGGTTATTAAGTATATTACAACTTTTATATTTGGCCCAAACCATGATCATGATGTTTACATGATCTTTTGATCATGGCTTCAATTAGGGTTATTATTGCATATGGGGGTTTTGCTCTAGGGTTTTGGGAGATCCCTACTTAGATGTGTATTACAACCTAGGGCATGGTATCCAAGATAGTTTGCACTTGATTAGGACCCTGAATTCCAAGATTAAGGTACTCTACCCACAAATCCTTATGTAATCATGGGTAAAAAGGGGTAACCCTGGGGTGGACACCCTGAGTAACACCTAGGGTGTTACAGCCCTCCCCCTTAAAGGAATCTCGCCCCGAGATTTCAGGTAGAGTCCCTTGGAGGGATGCTTGAAAGTGTGCTGGTGCTACTTTCCCCTTAAATTCAAGTTTTACCTTTTTAACTGCTCTTCGAATGTCATCCTCTTTGCAACTTCAGAAGGAAGCCCTTCTTAAGTCAATTCCACAACTTAGACTATCCTTGCTATCTAAGTTTTTCTTATAATTGACTTCAAAGGGCAGGTGGGGGTGGGGGTTTTGGGTTACATACCGACTCCTTTGGGCAGAAAGTCGGGGAAGCGAGAGCGTAGAAAATCCTCCGTCTCCCATGTAGCTTCTTCTGCTGAATGGTGACTCCACTGAACCTTATACATTTTGATCGATCTTGCCCGAGTTGATCTTTCCTTCTGATCCAATACCTTGACGGGGTACTCTTGGTAGGACAAGTCTGGTTCTATCTCAATGTCTGGTTCTGGTAGCACTTCAGTGGGTAGACGAACATATTTCCGCAGCTGAGATACGTGGAACACATTGTGAACTGCTGACATATGGGGTGGCAATTCCAATTGGTAAGCTACCGGTCCACACATTTCCTTGATCTTATAGGGTCCAATGTAACGAGGGGCCAACTTGCCCTTGATCCCGAATCTCTGGACACCCTTGGTTGGTGATATCTTAAGATAGACATGATCTCCTACCTCAAACTGTAGAGGCTTCCGCCTCTGGTCATGATAACTCTTTTGCCTGGCCTGAGCAGCTTCCAAGTTCTTCCTGATAACTCTGACCTTTTCCTCTGCTTCAATTACCAAATCTGGCCCAAATATTTCCCTCTCTCCTGCTTGAGACCAATTTAGCGGGGTCCTACATCTTCTCCCATACAAAGCCTCAAAAGGCGCCATCTTCAGACTGGACTGATAACTGTTATTGTAAGAAAACTCTGCCAAAGAAAGACACTTGTCCCAGTCCCTTCCATAGTGTAGTGCACATGCTCGCAACATATCTTCCAAAATCTGATTTACCCTTTCTGTCTGACCATCTGTTTGAGGGTGATATGCTGAGCTTCGTATGACCTGGGTTCCAAGTGATTTCTGCAATTGCTCCCAAAATCGTGCCACAAAAGGTGCTCCTCGGTCAGAGACTATAGTCCTGGGTATCCCATGCAGACGAACTATCTGGTCGATGTAGATCTCCGCATACTTCTCCGCCCGGTGGGTGGTGTGCACTGGCAAGAAATGAGCAGTCTTGGTCAATCTGTCCACAATAACCCATATGGAATCATGGTGCCTGGAGGTATTGGGTAATCCCACTATGAAGTCCATGCAAACGTCCTCCCATTTCCAAGATGGTATGGGAAGGGGTTGCAAAGGGCCTGCTGCTTTCAAATGACTAGCCTTTACCCTCTGACAAGTGTCACACTCCGAGATGTACTTGGCAATTTCCCTCTTCATCCTGGTCCACCAATAAAGAGATCTGAGATCATGGTACATCTTGTTGCTACCAGGGTGCATGGAAAATTTGGAAAGGTGAGCTTCATCCAATATCTTCCTTCTGAGCTCTGGGTTCTTGGGAACCACCAGTCGATCTTCAAACCATAAAATTCCCTTGCTGTCCTGACGGAAACACTTGTATTTCTCGGCCTTTTGCTTGATCATATCCTTGATGACCTGAACACCCTTATCCCCAAACTGTGCCTGAGCTATTTGCTCTTGCAATGTGGGCTCCACTGCGATATATCTCAATTCACCGGAAGGAACAACTTCCAGATTCAGCTTGCACAACTCATCACACAAGGTGGTAACTCCCACATCCATGCTCATGCAATTACATTGGGCCTTTCTGCTCAAGGCATCTGCCACGACATTGGCCTTGCCAGGATGGTAATGCACCTCCAAATCATAGTCCTTGATTAATTCCAACCATCTTCTCTGCCTCATGTTCAGATCTGCCTGAGTGAAAATGTACTTGAGGCTCTTGTGATCGGTGTAAATGTTACAGTGAGCTCCCATCAAGTAGTGTCTCCATATCTTGAGGGCATGCACTACTGCTGCCAACTCCAGATCATGTGTCGGGTAGTTCTGCTCATGGGGCCTGAGTGCTCGGGAAGCATAAGCAATCACTCTGTTCTCTTGCATCAAGACACACCCCAACCCGGTACCAGAAGCATCACAAAAAACTTCAAATGGCTTGGTATTGTCGGGTTGGGCTAGCACTGGGGCTGTTGTTAATTGTTGCCTCAAGGTATGAAAAGCATCTTCACACTTTTGGCTCCACTCAAATTTGACTCCCTTCTTCAGTAGCTCAGTCATTGGCTTGGCAATTCTGGAGAAATCCGGAATAAATCGTCGGTAGTACCCTGCTAATCCCAGAAAACTCCTAATCTGCTTTACCGTAGTCGGGGGTTTCCAGTCCAACACCTCTTGCACTTTCTCAGGGTCGACTGATATCCCCTCCTGAGAGATCGTGTGACCCAAGAATTTTATTTCCTTTAGCTAGAATTCACACTTAGACAATTTAGCGTACAACTGATGGTCACGAAGTCTCTGAAGCACAATATGCAGATGTTTAGTGTGCTCAGCTTCATTCTTGGAATAAACCAGAATGTCATCAATGAAAACGACCACAAACTTATCCAACTCTGGCATAAACACTGAGTTCATCAAGTACATGAAATAAGCCAGGGCATTGGTCAGCCCAAAAGACATCACCAAAAACTCATACAGCCCATATCTGGTAGAGAAGGCCGTCTTGGGAATATCACTGGCACGGATCTTGATCTGATGATAGCCTGAGCAAAGGTCTATCTTGGAGAATACTTTGGCTCCTACCAACTGATCAAACAGAACATCAATGCGGGGTAACGGGTACTTGTTCTTGATAGTCACCGCATTGAGAGGACGGTAGTCAACACACATCCTCAAACTCTCATCCTTCTTCTTCACAAATAAGGCGGGACATCCCCATGGTGAAGTACTGGGACGAATAAACCCCTTATCCAACAATTCTTGCAATTGCTTCTTCAATTCTGCCAATTCCGCGGGAGGCATCCTATAAGGTCTTTTAGAGATAGGAGCAGTCCCGGGTTGCAACTCAATGGCAAACTCAATGCCTCTATCAGGTGGCATTCCTGGCAATTCATCCGGAAAAACATCGGGGTAGTCACAGACTACTGGGATCTTCCTTACTGGGGATTTTGCCATAACAAAGGCACAAGACCGGGTACCACCCTGGTTGGGTAAATACAAAACAGTCTCGCCATAAGCAGGGGAATGAATTTCAATGGCTCTGGCTGCAATGTCCAATATTGCCTGATGTTTGGTCAACCAATCAGTTCCCAAGATGATATCCACACTATCCAGTCCCAAGATAAGAAGGTCAGTTTTAATTATCAAACTACCAAACTTTAGAGGCACCTTCATGCTGATTTGATTAGTGGCAATCCTGCCTCCTGGGGTTGAAATGGTAATAGCCCCGTTGGTGTGGTGAAAAGGCAACTGGCACTTGACACTAAATTTGGCACTGACAAAACTATGCGAAGCACCAGAATCAAAAAGAACAATAGCAGGAAAATTTAAAACTGTAAAGATACCAGTCATGACGGGTGCTCCCTCTGGAATATCAGCCATTGTAGTGAAGTTCAGCTTGCCCTGCCTCACTTGCACTTTCTGCCTCTTCCCTTGGTTCTGATTAACATTCTGCCCCTGCCTCTGCTGATTCTTGGGGCAATTCTTGGCATAGTGTCCAGTGCTGCCACAAGTGAAACACCTGTTATCATTGGCCTGACGGTACTGCTGCTGCTGATTGTTCCTCTGAGCTGGAAACTGGGCGCGGTTGGGTGTCTGCTGCTGCTGCTGCTGCGGCGGCCTGATCACCCATCTCCCTTGCTGCTGCTGAGGTCCCCTATTCTGCGCGTCAGACACAATCCTGAAACGCTGTGGCTGAGCTGAGGGTCCTGCCACAGGGGTCTTCCTCTTCTTCTCCGCCTGTCGAGCCAAGATGTAGTCCTCCTGGGAGATAGCCATGTTGACCAACTCATTGTAACTGTTGGCCCTGACGGTGTTGAGTCGATCACGGAGCTTGGTGCTGAGCCCCCTTCTGAACCTGTCTCGCTTCTTTTCATCCGTATCAGCATGATATCCAGCATACTGACACAAATCATTGAAGGCCTGGGCATATTGCAACACTGTCCTGCTGCCCTGAGTGAGTGCCAGAAACTCATTGAGTTTCCGGTCCATGATGCCAGCTGGAATATGATGCCCTCTGAAAGCGGCCTTGAACTCCCTCCACTCCACCTCTCTACCATCTGGCTGCATAGCAAGAAAATGGTCCCACCAAGTCCTCGCGGGTCCGCGAAGCTGCTGGGTGGCGAACCTGACCTTGGTGACCTCTGAGCAAGCCCCATGGAGCAGTGGGAATTTGGATTCCACCACCCTCAACCACACATCTGCATCAAGTGGGTCCTCCGCCCTGGTAAACAGTGGTGGCTGAGTACTAAGGAACTCCTGGTAGGTAGCAGCGACAGGGTGACGCTGATGGTCTCCACCATAATGCTGAGGTGGTGGCTGACGCTGAGCTAGCTGTCTCAGGATCTCATTCTGCTGGGCCATGAGCTCCTGCAGAGTGGGAGGCGGTGGCGGTGGGGGAACGTGCTCATTCTGACCACGGCGCGCTCTCCCAGCCATCTGAAAAATCACATGGTTGCTCAATAACACATCTCCAAACTTAAGGTTCAAACACGGTAGGGGAGTTAAAGCAATTTGATAAAACAAAACGAAAACATGATCCTTCCGTCCAAATGTAAACTGCCATTAATCATCCCTGAACCTCCAAAAGAGTTTTAACATTATTACATCAATGATCCAAAAGACTCAACTCTACCTAGCCTAGTACCCTAAGGGTGCAAAAGCTAAGCTAGCGGCGAGGAGTCCAACCATCATCAGCCTCTAGGATTTGCCTGGCATCTAGTGAGCGAACGAGGCAACGCTGGACTCGGGGGAAGGTGGTCTCCCTGAGCCAGCGGTGTCTACACTGGAGGCAGGCTCATCTCCTCCCTCGATGTCAACGTCCTCGTCAGCCTCCTCATCATGGATCTCTTGGTGATGCATGTCCAGGTGCGCATTAGCTTCTGCTAGCTGCTGCTGGGTGTTGAGGAGCTGATCCTCGAGAACCTCGATGGTATTCTCCCTAGTGCCCACTAGCTCCTCCAACTCATGAATCTCGTCAGTCAGCTGCTCCACTTGCAAATCTTTTTCCACCAGCTCCTGGGATAAATCCACCACGAGCTCCTCCCTGTTGTCCAGGGTGATCTTGGTGGCCTCCAGTAGTGCCATCAAATGAGACATGGCCTCCCCACGCATCACTTGCAGACGATACAGGGCGTTCATGCATCGTACCGACAAGTGAGCGGTGTGGCCTGGGTCGAGAGCCCAGATGTCCTTGGCATGCTCCACCCGATCCCTCCACATCGGGTCGTCCTCCTTTTCCGCGGGGAACAACCCCATGGGGTGGGTAGCCAGCTCCAAGGGATGGAATCCGCAGAAGGTAGTCAGTCCATGCAGAGCGATTGCCTCGATTGTGTCCTCCGCTCGGTACCCGAAAGACTCAGAGTCCAAGGAGCGCCAACCTGGCTGCAGGGGATGAGGCTCCAAAGTCATCCTCACCCTACAGCGAGGCACCCGGTGCTTCTCGAACTGCTGCACCGCGTACTGAGGGGGTGTCAAGTATCCGGCCCCCTGAAGTACCTCCCACAAGATGCGGGGAAAACCCTCTCGTGCAAGTCCGTCAATGTGGGTCAGTGCATTTCCATCCTCGGAGGATCCATGGGAAGTCATCTGTGCACGGTTAAGCGTAAGTAAAGAAAAAGAATTACAAAAAGAACAAGGAAAATAAAACTCAGCCTGTACCTAACAAGAAAAAGGCATTGGAGACCTAGTTGGCGGTTATCTCATTTTTAAGTCCTTTTACTTAGCTATCCACTTGTTTAATTACGAATGCATGCATGCACGTCCTGAACGACCTCTCCAGAAGATAAAAAGGAATAGGGAAGAACTCCCATCCTTTAAAAGTGGCCTGTAGGGCCTAGTTAATTAGCCACCTAGCTACCCTTCTACCATCCTAAGGCTTCACGTCCTAGGTCTATCCTGCTCATCCTACGATCTATCCAACATTGTTTCTATCAAATTTTACTTTAGAAAAGGGATGGCATTTATGGTTTATTGATTCCTCTGTGGTGGTACAAGCTCCGATACCAGCTGTGGCGGAACTGCCCGAATTATTCCAACTTAAGTGCCTAAGCCCTGCCTTAGAGGCTAGACCACACTTAAATGGGAATAACCCGTCAATCCCTCGGATCTAGTCCGACACGGCCACTGACAGGATCAAGTACCACAATCTCACTCGATGGTGAGTCACAGAGCAAATACAATAAAGCATAAAACCATACATGGAAGGGTGTTAATTATTACATCATCACCATCATCATCGGAGTTTTGCCAAAAGTAGTTATCATTGTTCGAGGTGCAGCGGAATAAAACTAACGATAATTAAACGGAGAGATGGGGAAGCATGTCCCATCACTCCTCATGCTCCTCCTCAGCCGAGGCAGGGTCCCACTCGACGGTCCAACCCGGTGGCAGGGTGGATGGCCAAGTCACTCCAGCAACCATGTCCTCCAGAGAACCTGTAAAATTGTGCCACAAGCAAGGCTGAGTATACTAATACTCAGCTAGACTTACCCGGTGTGAGGAGTCTACTCCTCTACCTCTAGACATGCAGCTGTTTGGCCGTGGGGTTTGGTTGCCAAAAGCACTAGCTAAGTTTCTAAATCAAGATTTTAACTTTGTCAAAGTTAAGTGTGACTCTCTTAAGGCTAAAAGTGTACTATCTATTCATACATAGTAGCAAGCATTTTTAGCAATCAACAGCTTGTATCATCTCACACAGTTCCACTTGTTACTCAATGTAGCAGCATGGATCAAGCAGTCTCATTAGCTGCGAGAAGCAGACGATTTGAATCGAGTTTTTAAACCTTGCAAGGTAAACCTAAACACACGACGTGGCGAGGCACTCCGACCCCACACACATCAACCGTCCCCATCGATTCCCTGGCAACAGATCAGGTCTCACCGCCTTGGCGTACAATGCCTCACTGACCCCGACTGGCCGTCGTGCAGTGACCGCACTTGTACCCACCATAACCGGAATGGGAGACTACGTCTCAGGTCGCGTGAGGGGGTATGTCTGCGGGCAGGTTCACTCAGGTACTAGGCTTACCGATTTACCATATTTCTCGGCATATGTTTAGTACGTTCAAACGCTTGACTCACGGTACCACACCTTAATCCTTAATCAACTTTTTATCCCGTGAACAACCAATCCCCATGGATCGTTGTGCACAAACCAACATCAATATGATAGGAAGGTGGATACAGCCAATTCCTGACCTCGCGCGAGTGCTAGAAAAATCACTCGACTTCTACCGAGATCCTAATTAGTAAAGCAGCTACTCGACCTAGCATACTAGTATTCATCTCAATAGGATTCCTGAGATCATGCAACTAGGGTTTCAAACAATTCCTACACCTAAGTGCACAATCAATCCTACAATCATTAAGTGAAGTAAAATAGCATAAATAACAGGTTATGCATAAAACCGGGGCTTGCCTTCCAAAGCAGTGGCAGGCAGGTCCTCTGGTGCAGGCTCTGGTGCTGGGTCTGGGGCAATCTCCTGGGCAGCTCCTTGCTCCGGCACGAGGATGTACTCTCCGTCGGCAAGATTACAGTCTATCGAATGCAATGAAAATGTATGTTATGATCATGCAAGATTTAAGATCATTAACTACAGAATTGAAGTCAAGAATTAACTTAGGGTTCCCTGGCTATGTGGGTCTCCTAGTGGTAAATATATGGACTCATTCCCTTTTAGGTTTAAGTTTTCTTTTTGGTATAACTTAGGGGATTTGCATTGCTTTTATAGCTTTCAGTGGACAAATTTACAAAGGTCTTATGAGGACATTAATTTCCATTACTCAATTTCCTCTCCTTAGTGTTCATTTATGAATTCTAGTGGGGTTTGAACTACCAAGGTGAATTAACTATTTTCAATAATTCCACAAAAATTACAGTGGCTTGCCCTTGGTCAATAGGGCCTGTCTTAGGAATATGGGATTTAAAATAAAAAGGCTAGGCTGTATACAAAAATAACAAAAAGTGGGGCAATTAAGCCACTTTGCACTACAAGTCCTTTATTAAAGTGGATTCTGACCTAAGGGTTATTTTTGTTGGCCTCTAACAGTGATAATAAGCTCTTGTACCAAAAATGACAGGGAGCCACATGATGGTTAATTAATGGTGGATTTCTAAACTTTGGTGCAAAAAGGGTGATTAGAACTAACTTGTCATTTGAAAAATATCAAACAACAGATTTCAGATTTTTCTTAAGTTCTTATTATCAACACATTAGTTATCCTAAGGTTTGGGGAGGTTTCACCTTAGGGTTATTTTTGTAAGGTTTTTCTAAGTTATCCTTATTTTCTTCATTTAAAAAGTATCTTGCTTATCTTACACTACAACAGGGTATGATACATTTTTCCAGTGAACTACATTGACTAAGTATCTCAACAAAAATAGGGGTGCCCTCTGGTTCAGTATTTATGTCACTTTTCCTATTTTTCTTAACCTTAAGCATATTATGGAATAAGGGGTTAAAACTAATTTAATTTAGTGGACAGAGGGGTTTAACATTTTTAACTAGGTCAGTAGGTAGATGTAAACTTCTCCAAATTTTTCTAACCCTAGTTAAATAGTACAACCATTTTTCTTGCTATTACTGAGCTTTTGGCCAAAACAAAAATTAAATCAGAACCTTATATTTTTCTCTAGTACTTACGGGGTTTTATATTTTTCTTAGACAGGTTACATTATTTAGAGTCTGGCAAAATTGGTTTGACCAAATTTGGGTAAACCAAACAGAAGTTATGGGTTTTTAAAGTTTCTGTTTGAATTTAAATCAGATTTTAATTAAGTTTCTCTGAAAAAGCAGTTTGCACCAAGGTCCCTGGGTTTAAACCGAATCAAACCTCGCAGATCTACCCTCGGGCCACTATTCACTTGAGTCTCTGACTTTTCACTTAACCCCCTGACTTTCTCTCCCTCTCACCCGCAGTCCTTCCCTCACTGAAACAGTAGCCGCGGGAAAGGAAAGGGTGGCGCGGCTTACCGGCGGCGAGGGAGGTCCGGCGAGGTGGTCAGCGATGTTCAGGAGGTCGCGACGGTCACGTCGATGTGCGGGTCGGCGCCAGAGGTGGTCGGAGCTCCCCTGGCCACGAACACAGGCGGCGGGGATCGTCGGCGACGCCTGCTCCGGCCAAACCACGGCGGTAGAGTTCCATTAAGGTGCACGAGGAGCTTCACGGGATGACACAGAGGCCATGCGCGCAACGAATCGGGAAATGGTGAAGGGGTTTACCCGGTCCACGAGCGCCGGCGAGTTCTTGAACTCCGGTGAGCGCGATTTGGCTATTCCGGTGACGCGGGTCCTCGTGTCAAGCTTGAGCAAGTCTCACGGCCTCACCAGGAAGCTATCTGGGGGCTTGGATCGAACGGAGGAGGATGGGAGAGGGGTTGGCCACGGCGGTCGCTCTCGGGCGGCACTGGCGGGTCGCGGGGAGGTCGCCGGAGGCAAAGGCTGGCTCGGGCGAGTCCGGCGAGGTACGGAGGAGGTAATGGGGAAGGCAACCGAGCACTGGGGCGGGTTTTATAGCCGCGGCTCGGGCGTGGTCACGGGCGGCCGCGGGCGCGCGGGGGTTCGCGCACGGGCGTGCTCTGAGCGCGCCCCCGGATGCCAGCTCGCGCCGAACACGTGGAGGGTTGCTTCTGCCAAGGTTCAACGGCCGATTTGAGCGCCATGGCGTGCGTATCTTGGCAAAGTCACTATGTACGGTCACTTCTCTGCTCCAAATCCTACCCTTTTGCTGTGAGTTCCAAGTCGAGATATGGTCAGGGCAGGGAGATAGAGAGGGAAGAAGTTTGCTGTGTCAGCTGGGTCCAACCCGAGACAAAAGGGGTGTCAAGTCGTGTCTAGCGCCCTAGGGTAGGTGTCATCTCTTGCCAGGGTGTTCTAGGGTTAATTTGGCGCCATTTTGTTAATTGGGTCGACTGGTTTTGAAAAGGGGATCAAGGTGAACATGAGGGATCTTTGCTCAAGGGTTGGTTTTTGACTTAGGCAAAATCTGAATTCCTCCCTTGTGTTCAACCTTTGGTGATCTTTTTAGGACCTTTCTGAAAACTTTTTGGGGGTACATCCTTACTATTAATTGTAGGTTATTAAGTATATTACAACTTTTATATTTGGCCCAAACCATGATCATGATGTTTACATGATCTTTTGATCATGGATTCAATTAGGGTTATTATTGCATATGGGGGTTTTGCTCTAGGGTTTTGGGAGATCCCTACTTAGATGTGTATTACAAGCTAGGGCATGGTATCCAAGATAGTTTGCACTTGATTAGGACCCTGAATTCCAAGATTAAGGTACTCTACCCACAAATCCTTATGTAATCATGGGTAAAAAGGGGTAACCCTGGGGTGGACACCCTGAGTAACACCTAGGGTGTTACACAGTACACAGTTCAGAAACTACCATATTCCAGCTGGTATGATAAAGATCAAGAAGAAGGAATTTCTGTCGCTGAAGCAAGGAAGTATGTCAGTCAGCGAGTACCGCGACAAGTTTATTCAGTTATCCAGATATGCCCCTGAAGAAGTTGCTGAAGACGAGAGGAAGCAGGAGCATTTCATTGAAGGACTTAATGGACCACTGCAGTATGCTCTAGTGGCACACACATTTCCGTCATTTCAGAGGCTGCTTGATAAGGCCCTGGCTATTGAACACAAGCGTGTTCAGCTGGGAGATTTGAAGAGAAAGGCAATATCTCAAGGACAAGGAAGCAGCAGTGTTCATCCTCGCTACAGTTCACCACAGGGTACACCAACTCGACCCGGAGGACAGCGCCCAGTTCAGCAATCACCACTGAGGACTCCACCTCCTCGACAGGCTACCCCCACTGGCACCCCGACGAAGTTTTCAGGACAGAGTCCAGGCACCACATGTTTCAAGTGTGGGAAGACTGGTCATTACGCAAATGTCTGCCCACAGAGGATTGCTACTACTCCAGTTCAGAACAGGCAGCAAACTCCAGGATCTGGCAAGGGATATTCTATTGCCAAGGTTAATCAAGTCAGCGTTGATGCTACCCCGGATGGTGGGGACCTCGTAATTGGTATGTTTTATGTTAATGCAATTCCTGCAACCATATTATTTGATTCTGGTGCTACACATTCATTCATGTCTGCTAGATATGCCAACGCAAATGAAATACCACTGCTAAATATGAGAAAACCCATGATAGTAATTACACCTAAAGGGCCTGTTGAGGCGAATCAAATGACACGTAGATTGACATTGACCATTATGGGTAGAGAATTTGGAGCTACTGCTATAATATTGGAGTCAAGCAGTATAGATTTGATCCTTGGTATGTCATGGCTAAGAAAGGCAAATGCCGTTATAGCATGTGGTAGAGGTACCGTAGAACTCACTACCACTAAAGGAGAAAGGTTTCAAGTTAATATTGCAGTAACCTCCTCATCCATGCGTACAATGTTCTTTATACCTGAGGAGTTTGTTGGTGACAACATCCGGGTGGTTAGAGATTTTTCGGATGTCTTTCCAGAGGAGTTACCAGGGATGCCACCTGATGGAGAAGTTGAGTTTGTTATTGATCTCTTACCTGGAACCGCCCCTATTTCTAAATGGCCATATAGGATGTCCGTAGAGGAGTTGAAGGAACTTAAGAAGCAGTTAACTGAGTTACAAGAGGCTGGGTACATTCGTCCGAGTTCCTCACCTTGGGGAGCGCCGGTCTTGTTTGTACAGAAGAAGGATGGATCGCAGCGGATGTGTGTGGATTATAGATCTCTTAATGATGTTACGGTGAAGAACAAGTATTCGTTGCCCCGTATTGAGGATTTATTTGATCAGATGAGAGGTGCTAGAGTATTCTCGAAGATTGATCTCCGATCAGGTTACCATCAGATGAGGATTAGACCATCGGATATTCCCAAGACGGCTTTCTCGACTCGATATGGATTATATGAGTTTACTGTTATGTCGTTTGGATTAACCAATGCACCAGCTTATTTTATGAACTTAATGAACAAGGTGTTTATGGAGTATTTGGACAGATTCGTTGTAGTATTCATCGACGATATTCTCATTTATTCTCAGAGTGATAATGATCATGAGGAACATCTGAGGTTGGTGTTACAGAAGCTTCGAGATAACCAGCTATATGCCAAGTTCAGCAAGTGCGAGTTTTGGATTGACAAGGTACCATTCCTTGGACATATTATTTCTAATGGAGGAATAGCAGTGGATCCTGCTAAGGTTAAGGAGATAATGGAGTGGAGAGTACCCACTACAGTTACTGAGATTCAGAGTTTCTTGGGATTAGCAGGCTATTATCGGAGATTTATTGAAGGATTTTCTAAGATTGCTAAGCCTATGACTTCGCTTTTGGAGAAAGGAAAAGAATTTAAGTGGGACGAGAAGTGTCATGACAGCTTTGATCTATTGAAGAAGAGGTTGATGTCGCCACCAGTTTTGGTTATGCCAGACTTACAAAAAGGATTTGATATCTATTGTGATGCATGTGGCCAAGGCTTAGGATGTGTGCTCATGCAAGAAGTACATGTGATTGCTTATGCTTCTCGTCAGTTACGGAAACATGAATTGAACTACCCCACTCATGACTTGGAATTGGCAGCCGTTGTGCATGCACTTAAGATTTGGAGACATTACATTATGGGAACCAAGTGTCAAGTATATACGGATCATAAGAGTCTAAAGTATATATTCACTCAGAAGGATCTCAACCTTAGGCAACGCCGTTGGTTGGAGCTTATTAAGGATTATGATTTGGAGATTCACTATCACCCGGGCAAGGCAAATTTGGTTGCAGATGCCTTGAGTCGCAAGGAGCTTGTTCATTTAGCTATTGTTGCCCAGCTACCCGATGAGATTGTTGAGGATTTCAGTAGACTTAACCTGGGGATAGTTGCTCATACTGAAGGAGTTACTATTGATGTGGAACCTACTTTGGAGCAAGAGATCCGCAAAGGACAGATTGGTGATGCTAAAATAAAAGAGATTAAGGATCTGATTACTGAAGGTCGAGTTCCGGAATTTACGGAAGATGAGCAAGGCACTGTATGGTTCAAGGACAGGATGTGTGTTCCTGATATTGAGAGCCTTCGAGAGACTATATTGAAAGAGGCCCATGACTCGGATTATTCTATTCATCCTGGTAGTACTAAGATGTATCAGGATTTGAAACGGAGATATTGGTGGTATGGATTGAAGAGAGATGTAGCTGCACATGTGGCTATGTGCGATGTATGTCAAAGAGTTAAGGCTGAACACCAGAGGCCAGCTGGACTATTGCATCCACTAAAGATACCCGAGTGGAAATGGGAAGAGATTGGTATGGATTTCATTACTGGATTGCCTCGCACCCAGAAAGGATATGATGCTATATGGGTGATTGTGCATAGATTGACTAAAGTGGCTCACTTTATTCCTGTGAAGACTACTTATAAAGGTTCTCAGTTAGCAGAGTTATATATGGCTCGGATTGTGTGTTTACATGGAGTACCGAAGAAGATCGTGTCTGATCGAGGTTCATAGTTTACCTCAAGATTTTGGAGAAGCTTTCATGAGAATATGAGTACAAAGTTGAATTTTAGTACGGCTTATCACCCTCAGACCGATGGACAGACTGAAAGGACTAATCAAGTATTGGAAGATATGTTGAGAGCATGTGCCCTTCAGCATGGAGGAAGTTGGGATAAGAGTCTGCCTTATGCTGAGTTCTCGTATAATAATAGTTACTAGGCCAGTCTGAAGATGTCACCTTTTGAAGCTTTATATGGGAGGAAGTGCAGGACTCCTCTATATTGGGATCAGACTGGAGAGAGACAGTTCTTTGGGCCTGAATTGATTCAAGAAGCAGAAGAACAAGTCCGTATAATTCGAGAGAATTTGAGAGTGGCTCAAACCAGGCAAAAGAGTTATGCTGATAATAGAAGGAGGCCACTGGAATTTGAAGAAGGAGATTATGAGTACCTCAAGGTGTCACCACTTCGTGGAATGAGGAGATTCAAAGTTAAGGGCAAATTGTCCCCTCGCTATATTGGACCATTCTTGATCTTTAGAAGAGTTGGGGAGATGGCATACCAACTCGAGTTACCGGATAGTCTGTCGGATGTGCATAACGTGTTCCACGTATCTCAACTAAAGAAGTGTCTCCGTGTCCCTGAAGGACAGTTACCAATGGAAGAGCTCAGAGTTCAGGGTGATTTGACTTACACGGAATACCCGATCAAGATTTTGGATACTTTGACTCGAGTTACGAGAAATAAGGTGATAAAGATGTGTAAAGTGCAATGGAGTCACCACGGTGAAGATGAAGCAACGTGGGAGAGAGAAGAAGAGCTTCGCATAGATTTTCCCCATCTTTTCCCTCGTTCTTCCTAAATCTCGAGGACGAGATTATTTTTAAGGGGGGTAGGATTTGTAACTGTCACACCCGGCCTTAAGGAACAAAGCCAGGTGCATCTCATACATGCGCCAAGAAGACAACATATATAATAACAGAGTGTATAGAGATAAATGTCACAATAATCAGAGTATTTATTACATAGCGGAAGACTTATTACAAAATAAAAGAATAAACATAAAATGAACTAAGGATCGTTGGCACCAATGTCAACTGAGAAACGCCACCTAGATCAGATCATACTCCTCGCCTTGTGGCTCCTCCTGAACCACCTGCTCTTCTCCTGTGGGGGGGTGTGAGACAGCAAGGGTGAGCTCACACATGATCATAGCTCAACAAGTTGTGGGGAACCAGTGGACATAAACTCACAAAGGTGTGAGTTCATGTGATGTGTAAGGCTAATCAATGATAGGGGTTAGAGCTGAGCATTGCTTTTAAGTAGTTGGTCAAAATTTTATTAGCAATTACTAAGTGTAAGTAAATACCAAACCATAAGTAAAGTAATAGAACAAATTTAATAATAAACCCATGCAATGCAAATGACAAGATTGAATTTAAGTTCCATAATTTAAACATCAGAGAGTCCTGAGCTGCTCATGACCGTGAGCTCGGCTAGTATACCAGTGTTACACTCTGCAGAGGTTGTACCCTTTACCCACAAGTCATGTTACCCATCTGCCAAGGGGTCGCGAATCCCATACACCTCTACCTAGGAAGCGCGGCAGGGCAACACTACGAGGCCTTTACAAAGTTCCACTAGCTTCCGAAAACCCGCTACAGTTTATAGGAAGTTCCAATGCAGGGTTCTTGCCTGACCGCCATCGCAGCAAAATCAAACAAGGACCTCCCTACACTGACCACTCCCCTACTGCCCTTGCCCCTTTCGGGTAAGGTAGTCTTCCACTAGCTTTCCTAATTAGTCAGCCAAGGGCGTCCCATTAAACCCTTGTGGTGGCACGTGGTTCTCAAGTTAAGCTCTATGTTCCAATTAACATTAATGATCTCAACATGAACATAAATAGAATAACAAAAGAATTGGAACATAGAGGTAATAAATGATTATCCCAAAACCATGTACAGCAATAGCAAACTACCCAAGTGATTCAGGGGTAAACAAGGTAATGAGATAAACAATCTAGGGTGACCTATTGGGTCCCATCAAAATTAACCTATGCATGGATAAGTGATATTAAAGAACATTATTAGGTAAAAAGTGGTCAAGGGCACAACTTGCCTTCAATGAGCTCCTGCTCAGCTACTTCAACCTGCTGCACTCCAGGATCCTCAGCAACGGGTTCTTCTACTCGCCACAATACAAACAAGCACAATGTATATAGAGAAATTAACATTACACCAAACATATAAACAAAATACATAGTAATAATCTACTCATTAAAATAAAATCCTAGGAACAGGAATCATAATTTTGGAGTTATAGATTTTTAAGTTATGCCTTTTCTAAGGTTTTATGTGTTTTAAATAAGATTAAGTGATAAATAAATTTCTTACTGTTTTCATGACATAACAGAGACTCTAAGTGATAAAGAATAAAATTACAAAAATTTAGAAAGTGGAATGGATTATTTTGGAGCCCATATGAATATTCTATGAATTATACAAGTTCTAGGGTTTATTTTTATATTAAAAATCTAATTTCTAATTCATTTAATCACTTTAATACAGCACTGGACTGGGCCTCAATTAATGGGAAACGCAGGGGGCTGTTTAACAAATAACCCGAGACTCAGAGCACTGTTGCTCTGGACGGCGGGTTGTTTTCACGGAAACATGAGGTCTCTTTTGCAAAAGATACCCGCGAAGGGGTACGGTACAATCTGGGCCGTCCGATTACAAACCGATGGTTCAGATTAGAAGCCACCCACCCACGAAACGGTATTCGACAGCGATCGGAGGATTCAGATCCGACGGCGTTGATTTTAAATAAATGAGATCCCTTCGGATCCGCCCGATCCCGAATCCATGGTCCAGATTAGATCACGCGAAGGGATACGCTCTGATCTAATCGGAACCGTTCGAGCGCCATCCGACGGTTCCCAGACCCAATCCCCAACCCAGGCTGTTCCGACGGCGGCGCCCGCGACGGACGCGGCGGCACATCGCCGGAGGAACTCGATTCCTCCCCTATGGTGCACCGCCCCTACTTCTGATACCCGTAGAACAAAATTGGCACGATGGCGAACTTGGGATGGGGGTCCATACCGACAGTTGAAGGTTGAACGTCCCTGACCACGGCGCGGCGCGGATCCAGGCGGAGCTTGCCACGCCGATGAGCAATTGCGCGGTCACGGCGACGTCGATGGCGAAACTGGTGACGGTCGAAGCTCCTAGAGTGCGCGGCGCAGCGGCCGGATGCCCCACGGTGCCCAATCGCCCGCGATTCCCGAGCTTGGCGGTGGGTGTTGTCTGTGCGGAACCCGGCGGCGCGGATGGAGACGCCACCGCGTGAATGACAGGACGATTAGCGACTCCAGGGACGACGGGCTTAGATATAGACGCCGTGGACCCGGAAACCCTCGCCCGATCGTGAACGCGCGCGACAAAATCGGAGTTCCGCTGCGACGTAACGCGATTTTACCGGAGGTCGGGGATGACTTGCGGGGCCCACGCGGCAGAGGTCTCGTGCGAGGTGGGTGCGACTGGCAATAGGGCCCAGCGTGTCGGTGAGAGCTTGTCCGAGGCGTTTTGATCCGGGGGCTGGCGAAGTGGGGTCGGGATGTCAGCGTAGGAAGGCGGGAAGTGTTGTTGGGCTGCGCTGTGAAGGATCCTTAGGTGGGCCGAAATGTGGGGATTCCAGCCCAGGTGGGTTTTATTCTTTTTTTCTTTTATTTTCTGTTTTCTTCTTTCTTTTGATTTTCTCTTCCTTTCTTATTCTAATTAAGATTCAAATTTGAATTTATTTGTGTAAAGTTCGAACTTAGTTCAACTGTACCATTTTAAAATACTAATATGAACCTGATTTGATTAATTCATGTATTTATTGTATTCTATTTAGCACTTTCTCCTTCTTTTCTTTATTCAAGAATTTCTCTTAGATTCTAAATTCCCCTTTTTGGGCTTTAATATTTTTATTGTCACATTATTTTTTTTATGGACACAAAATGCACACAAATAAGATCCAGCATGATGCACAAGTCATTTATGTGTTTCTTTGTTCAAATTATCAAATTTTTAACTAGTGTTGATCACATGTGATGACTAGTAGAGGCCATAAACTATTGAGATTATATCAATCCCTCACTTTTGAGTATTACAAATCCTACCCCCCTTAAAAATAATCTCGTCCTCGAGATTTAAGAAGAACTAGAGAAAAGGTGGGGAAATTCTATGCGAAGCTCTTCTTCTCTTTCCCAGGTTGCTTCATCTTCACCATGGTGACTCCATTGTACTTTACACATCTTTATCACCTTATTTCTTGTGACTCGAGTCAATGTATCCAAAATCTTGATCGGGTACTCCGTGTAAGTCAAATCACCCTGAACACTGAGCTCTTCCATCGGTAACTGTTCCTCGGGAACACGGAGACACTTCTTAAGTTGAGACACGTGGAACACATTATGCACATCAGATAGACTAGCAGGTAACTCAAGTTGGTATGCCATCTCTCCAATTCTCCTAAAGATCAAGAATGGTCCAATATAGCGAGGGGACAATTTGCCCTTAACTTTAAATCTTCTCATTCCACGAAGTGGTGACACCTTGAGATACACATAATCTCCTTCTTCAAATTCCAGTGGTCTTCTTCTATTATCAGCATAGCTCTTTTGCCTGGTTTGAGCTACCCTCAAATTCTCTCGAATTATACGGACTTGTTCTTCTGCCTCTTGAATCAGTTCAGGCCCAAAGAACTGTCTCTCTCCAGTCTGATCCCAATATAGAGGAGTCCTGCACTTCCTCCCATATAAAGCTTCAAAAGGTGACATCTTCAGACTGGCCTGGTAACTATTATTATACGAGAACTCAGCATAAGGCAGACTCTTATCCCAACTTCCTCCATGCTGAAGGGCACATGCTCTCAACATATCTTCCAATACTTGGTTAGTCCTTTCAGTCTGTCCATCAGTCTGAGGGTGATAAGCCGTACTGAAATTCAACTTCGTACTCATATTCTCATGAAAGCTTCTCCAAAATCTTGAGGTAAACTGCGAACCTCGATCAGACACAATCTTCTTTGGTACCCCATGTAAACACACAATCCGTGCCATATATAACTCTGCTAGCTGAGAACCTTTATAAGTAGTCTTTACAGGAATAAAGTGAGCCACTTTAGTCAATCTATCCACAATCACCCATATAGCATCATATCCTTTCTGGGTGCGAGGCAATCCAGTAATGAAATCCATACCAATCTCTTCCCATTTCCACTCGGGTATCTTCAGTGGATGTAACAATCCAGCTGGCCTCTGGTGTTCAGCCTTAACTCTTTGACATACATCGCACATAGCCACATGTGCAGCCACATCTCTTTTCAATCCATACCACCAATACTTCCGTTTCAAATCCTGATACATCTTGGTACTACCAGGATGAATAGAATAATCCGAATCATGGGCCTCCTTTAAAATAGTCTCTCGAAGGCTTTTAATATCAGGAACACACATCCTGTCCTTGAACCATACAGTGCCCTGCTCATCTTCCGTGAATTCCGGAACTCGACCTTCAGTAATCAGATCCTTAATCTCTTTTATTTTAGCATCACCAATTTGTCCTTTGTGGATCTCTTGCTCCAAAGTAGGTTCCACATCAATAGTAACTCCCTCAGTATGAGCAACTATCCCCAGGTTAAGTCTCCTGAAGTCCTCAACAATCTCATCGGGTAGCTGGGCAACAATAGCTGAATGAACATGCTCTTTGCGACTCAAGGCATCTGCAACCAAATTTGCCTTGCCCGGGTGATAGTGAATCTCCAAATCATAATCCTTAATAAGCTCCAACCAACGGCGTTGCCTAAGGTTGAGATCCTTCTGAGTGAATATATACTTCAAACTCTTATGATCTGTGTACACTTGGCACTTGGTCCCCATGATATAATGTCTCCAAATCTTAAGTGCATGCACAACGGCTGCCAACTCCAAATCATGAGTAGGGTAGTTCAATTCATGTTTCCGCAACTGACGAGAAGCATATGCAATCACATGACCTTCCTGCATGAGCACACATCCTAAGCCTTGGCCACATGCATCACAATAGATATCAAATCCTTTCTGTAGGTCTGGCATAACCAATACTGGTGGCGACATCAATCTTTTCTTCAATTGATCAAAGCTGTCTTGACACTTCTCGTCCCACTTAAATTCTTTTCCTTTCTCCAAAAGCAAAGTCATAGGTTTGGCAATCTTAGAGAATCCTTCAATAAATCTCCGATAATATCCTGCTAATCCTAAGAAACTCCGAATCTCGGTAACTGTAGTGGGTACTCTCCACTCCATTATCTCCTTAACCTTAGCAGGATCCACTGCTATTCCTCCATTAGAAATAATATGTCCAAGGAATGGTACCTTGTCAATCCAAAACTCGCACTTGCTGAACTTGGCATATAGCTGGTTATCTCGAAGCTTCTGTAGCACCAACCTCAGATTTCCTCGTGATCACTATCACTCCTGGAATAGATAAGAATATCGTCGATGAATACCACGACGAATCTGTCCAAATACTCCATAAACACCTTGTTCATTAAGTTCATAAAATAAGCTGGTGCATTGGTTAATCCAAACGACATAACAGTAAACTCATATAATCCATATCGAGTCGAGAAAGCCGTCTTGGGAATATCCGATGGTCTAATCCTCATCTGATGGTAACCCGATCGGAGATCAATCTTCGAAAATACTCTTGCACCTCTCATCTGATCAAATAAATCTTCAATACGGGGCAACGGATACTTGTTCTTCACTGTAACATCATTAAGGGATCTATAATCCACACACTTCCGCTGCGATCCATCCTTCTTCTGTACAAACAAGACCGGTGCTCCCCAAGGTGAGGAACTCGGACGAATGTACCCAGCATCTTGTAACTCAGTTAACTGCTTCTTAAGTTCCTTCAACTCCTCTACGGACATCCTATATGGCCGTTTAGAAATAGGGGCGGTTCCAGGTAAGAGATCAATAACAAACTCAACTTCTCTATCAGGTGGCATCCCTGGTAACTCCTCTGGAAAGACATCCGGGAAATCTCTAACCACCCGGATGTTGTCACCAACAAACTCCTCAGGTATAAAGAACATTGCACGCATGGGTGAGGAGGTTACTGCAATATTAACTTGAAACCTTTCTCCTTTAGTGGTAGTGAGTTCTACGGTACCTCTACCACATGCTATAACGGCCTTTGCCTTTCTTAGCCATGACATACCAAGGATCAAATCTATACCGCTTGACTCCAATATTATAGCAGTAGCTCCAAATTCTCTACCCATAATGGTTAATGTCAATCTACGTGTCATTTGATTTGCCTCAACAGGCCCTTTAGGTGTAATTACTATCATGGGTTTTCTCATATTTAGCAGTGGTATTTCATTTGTGTTGGCATATCTAGCAGACATGAATGAATGTGTAGCACCAGAATCAAATAATATGGTTGCAGGAATTGCATTAACATAAAACATACCAATTACGAGGTCCCCTCCATCCGGAGTGGCATCAACGCTGACTTGATTAACCTTGGCAATAGAATATCCCTTGCCAGAACTTGGAGTTTGCTGCCTGTTCTGAACTGGAGTAGCAGTAATCCTCTGTGGGCAGACATTTGCATAGTGACCAGCCTTCCCACACTTGAAACACGTAGTGCCTGGACTCTGTCCTGAAAACTTCGTCGGGGTGCTAGTGAGAGTAGCCTGTCGAGGAGGTGGAGTCCTCAGTGGTGATTGCTGAACTGGGCGTGGTCCTCCTGGTCGAGTCGGTGTACCCTGTGGTGAACTGTAGCGAGGACGAACACTGCTGCTTCCTTGTCCTTGAGATATTGCCTTTCTCTTCAAATCTCCCAGCTGAACACGCTTGTGTTCAATAGCCAGGGCCTTATCAAGCAGCCTCTGAAATGATGGAAATGTGTGTGCCACTAGAGCATACTGCAGTGGTCCATTAAGTCCTTCAATAAAATGCTCCTGCTTCCTCTCGTCTTCAGCAACTTCTTCAGGGGCATATCTGGATAACTGAATAAACTTGTCGCGGTACTCGCTGACTGACATACTTCCTTGCTTCAGCGATAGAAATTCCTTCTTCTTGATCTTTATCATACCAGCTGGAATATGGTAGTTTCTGAACTGTGTACTGAATTCTGCCCAGGTAATAGTATCAGCAGCATCATGGGCAGCAGTATAAGAATCCCACCAGTCAGCAGCAGGACCTGTCAGACGTCCAGAAGCATAAAGAACTTTCTCCCGGTCCGTGCACTGTGCAATATTCAGCATCTTCTCAACGGACTTCAGCCAATCATCCGCGTCCAGTGGATCAGGTGAGCTTGCAAATGTAGGTGGCTTATGGCTCATGAACTCCCGGT
Source organism: Zea luxurians (assembly GCA_029449295.1). Lineage (NCBI taxonomy): Eukaryota > Viridiplantae > Streptophyta > Magnoliopsida > Poales > Poaceae > Zea > Zea luxurians. Next base: position 81,200,800 of record JAOPSE010000011.1, read on the forward strand.
GCTTATCACGAGGTGGAACTGGTGGTGGTGGTGGAGGCAGTGGCACTTGTTGCTGCTGTTGCTGCTGTTGTTGCTATTGCATTTGTTGTTGCAGCTGCTGTTGTTGTGCCCTCCTTTCCTGGCGTATCTCATCTCGCTCCTGGCGCAACTCCTGTCGTATATCTTCTCTTTCCTGACGCATTTCCTGGCGTTCTTGCTGCATCTGAGCACGCATATCAGCCATAGTGTCTGCCATTTGCTGTATCACCGCCATCTGAGCAGCAACCAGTGGGTCAACTCTGCCTGGTGGAGGATTAGGAGGATTCATCTCTGCAGGTTGTGGCTGAGGTTGTCTATATATCCTCCGAGTGTGTTGGTTAGGAGGCAAGTCAATTCCACCACCCCGCCTGGTATTGACCATCTGAGTTAGATACATATGGTAAGAAAATAGTAGACAAGGCAGGTATTTACAAATCAGGTTACTTTGGGGAATTTTATTAGCTAAGCAGATTAATATTTTACCTATCCTAGCTAATTCAATACCTTATGGTGGTACATACTAAGATGTCCATAGTTCAATCAATCAAAGAAGCAAATCAGGCATTTAGCATCAGCACAATCAAACAACATTTTTTTTAAATAGAGAAAATAGTTCTAATTTTGTCTTAGGTTCCCTATCTCTTAGAAAGATCATAGTCATAGGATTCCAAGGTGTGAAATCCATCTTGTCTTAGAGTAGAAAAGATAAGAATGATCAGAGTAGAATAGCAAAAAGGTGAGATAAGATCAAGATGAGATGAGTATAGAATCAGTCAGAGTAAGGTAAGTAGGAAAGGGTTTGTCCATCTCTATCTAGGTCTCGTCCTACAGTCAACATTTCCTCTGATACCACTTCTGTCACACCCGGCCTTAAGGAACAAAGCCAGGTGCATCTCATACATGCACCAAGAAGACAACATATATAATAACAGAGTGTATAGAGATAAATGTCACAATAATCAGATTATTTATTACATAGCGGAAGACTTATTACAAAATAAAAGAATAAACATAAAATGAACTAAGGATCGTTGGCACCAATGTCAACTGAGAAACGCCACCTAGATCAGATCATACTCCTCGCCTTGTGGCTCCTCCTGAACCACCTGCTCTTCTCCTGTGGGGGGGGTGTGAGACAGCAAGGGTGAGCTCACACATGATCATAGCTCAACAAGTTGTGGGGAACCAGTGGACATAAACTCACAAAGGTGTGAGTTCATGTGATGTGTAAGGCTAATCAATGATAGGGGTTAGAGCTGAGCATTGCTTTTAAGTAGTTGGTCAAAATTTTATTAGCAATTACTAAGTGTAAGTAAATACCAAACCATAAGTAAAGTAATAGAACAAATTTAATAATAAACCCATGCAATGCAAATGACAAGATTGAATTTAAGTTCCATAATTAAACATCAGAGAGTCCTGAGCTGCTCATGACCGTGAGCTTGGCTAGTATACCAGTTTTACACTCTGTAGAGGTTGTAGCCACAAGTCATGTTACCCATCTGCCAAGGGGTCGCGAATCCCATACACCTCTACCTAGAAAGCGCGGCAGGGCAACACTACGAGGCCTTTACAAAGTTCCACTAGCTTCCGAAAACCCGCTACAGTTTATAGGAAGTTCCAATGCAGGGTTCTTGCCTGACCGCCATCGCAGCAAAATCAAACAAGGACCTCCCTACACTGACCACTCCCCTACTGCCCTTGCCCCTTTCGGGTAAGGTAGTCTTCCACTAGCTTTCCTAATTAGTCAGCCAAGGGCGTCCCATTAAACCCTTGTGGTGGCACGTGGTTCTCAAGTTAAGCTCTATGTTCCAATTAACATTAATGATCTCAACATGAACATAAATAGAATAACAAAAGAATTGGAACATAGAGGTAATAAATGATTATCCCAAAACCATGTACAGCAATAGCAAACTATCCAAGTGATTCAGGGGTAAACAAGGTAATGAGATAAACAATCTAGGGTGACCTATTGGGTCCCATCAAAATTAACCTATGCATGGATAAGTGATATTAAAGAACATTATTAGGTAAAAAGTGGTCAAGGGCACAACTTGCCTTCAATGAGCTCCTGCTCAGCTACTTCAACCTGCTGCACTCCAGGATCCTCAGCAACGGGTTCTTCTACTCGCCACAATACAAACAAGCACAATGTATATAGAGAAATTAACATTACACCAAACATATAAACAAAATACATAGTAATAATCTACTCATTAAAATAAAATCCTAGGAACAGGAATCATAATTTTGGAGTTCTAGATTTTTAAGTTATGCATTTTCTAAGGTTTTATGTGTTTTAAATAAGATTAAGTGATAAATAAATTTCTTACTGTTTTCATGACATAACAGAGACTCTAAGTGATAAAGAATAAAATTACAAAAATTTAGAAAGTGGAATGGATTATTTTGGAGCCCATATGAATATTCTATGAATTATACAAGTTCTAGGGTTTATTTTTATATTAAAAATCTAATTTCTAATTCATTTAATCACTTTAATACAGCACTGGACTGGGCCTCAATTAATGGGAAACGCAGGGGGGCTGTTTAACAAATAACCCGAGACTCAGAGCACTGTTGCTCTAGACGGCGGGTTGTTTTCACGGAAACAGGAGGTCTCTTTTGCAAAAGATACCCGCGAAGGGGTACGGTGCAATCTGGGCCGTCCGATTACAAACCGATGGTTCAGATTAGAAGCCACCCACCCACGAAACGGTATTCGACAGCGATCGGAGGATTCAGATCCGACGACGTTGATTTTAAATAAATGAGATCCCTTCGGATCCGCCCGATCCCGAATCCATGGTCCAGATTGGATCACGCGAAGGGATACGCTCTGATCTAATCGGAACCGTCCGAGCGCCATCCGACGGTTCCCAGACCCAATCCCCAACCCAGGCTGTTCCGACGGCGGCGCCCGCGACGGACGCGGCGGCACATCGCCGGAGGAACTCGATTCCTCCCCTATGGTGCACCGCCCCTACTTCTAATACCCGCAGAACAAAATTGGCACGATGGCGAACTTGGGATGGGGGTCCATACCGACAGTTGAAGGTTGAACGTCCCTGACCACGGCGCGGCGCGGATCCAGGCGGAGCTTGCCACGCCGATGAGCAATTGCGCGGTCACGGCGACGTCGATGGCGAAACTGGTGACGGTCGAAGCTCCTAGAGTGCGCGGCGCAGCGGCCGGATGCCCCATGGTGCCCAATCGCCCGCGATTCCCGAGCTTGGCGGTGGGTGTTGTCTGTGCGGAACCCGGCGGCGCGGATGGAGACGCCACCGCGTGAATGACAGGACGATTAGCGACTCCAGGGACGACAGGCTTAGATATAGACGCCGTGGACCCCGAAACCCTCGCCCGATCGTGAACGCGCGCGACAAAATCGGAGTTCTGCTGCGACGTAACGCGATTTTACCGGAGGTCGGGGATGACTTGCGGGGCCCACGCGGCAGAGGTCTCGTGCGAGGTGGGTGCGACTGGCAATAGGGCCCAGCGTGTCGGTGAGAGCTTGTCCGAGGCGTTTTGATCCGGGGGGCTGGCGAAGTGGGGTCGGGATGTCAGCGTAGGAAGGCGGGAAGTGCTGTTGGGCTGCGCTGTGAAGGATCCTTAGGTGGGCCGAAATGTGGGGATTCCAGCCCAGGTGGGTTTTATTCTTTTTTTCTTTTATTTTCTGTTTTCTTCTTTCTTTTGATTTTCTCTTCCTTTCTTATTCTAATTAAGATTCAAATTTGAATTTATTTGTGTAAAGTTCGAACTTAGTTCAACTGTACCATTTTAAAATACTAATATGAACCTGATTTGATTAATTCATGTATTTATTGTATTCTATTTAGCACTTTCTCCTTCTTTTCTTTATTCAAGAATTTCTCTTAGATTCTAAATTCCCCTTTTTGGGCTTTAATATTTTTATTGTCACATTATTTTTTTTATGGACACAAAATGCACACAAATAAGATCCAGCATGATGCACAAGTCATTTATGTGTTTCTTTGTTCAAATTATCAAATTTTTAACTAGTGTTGATCACATGTGATGACTAGTAGAGGCCACAAACTATTGAGATTATATTAATCCCTCACTTTTGAGTATTACAAATCCTACCCCCCTTAAAAATAATCTCGTCCTCGAGATTTAAGAAGAACTAGAGAAAAGGTGGGGAAATTCTATGCGAAGCTCTTCTTCTCTTTCCCAGGTTGCTTCATCTTCACCATGGTGACTCCATTGTACTTTACACATCTTTATCACCTTATTTCTTGTGACTCGAGTCAATGTATCCAAAATCTTGATCGGGTACTCCGTGTAAGTCAAATCACCCTGAACACTGAGCTCTTCCATCGGTAACTGTTCCTCGGGAACACGGAGACACTTCTTAAGTTGAGACACGTGGAACACATTATGCACATCAGATAGACTAGCAGGTAACTCAAGTTGGTATGCCATCTCTCCAATTCTCCTAAAGATCAAGAATGGTCCAATATAGCGAGGGGACAATTTGCCCTTAACTTTAAATCTTCTCATTCCACGAAGTGGTGACACCTTGAGATACACATAATCTCCTTCTTCAAATTCCAGTGGTCTTCTTCTATTATCAGCATAGCTCTTTTGCCTGGTTTGAGCTACCCTCAAATTCTCTCGAATTATACGGACTTGTTCTTCTACCTCTTGAATCAGTTCAGGCCCAAAGAACTGTCTCTCTCCAGTCTGATCCCAATATAGAGGAGTCCTGCACTTCCTCCCATATAAAGCTTCAAAAGGTGACATCTTCAGACTGGCCTGGTAACTATTATTATACGAGAACTCAGCATAAGGCAGACTCTTATCCCAACTTCCTCCATGCTGAAGGGCACATGCTCTCAACATATCTTCCAATACTTGGTTAGTCCTTTCAGTCTGTCCATCAGTCTGAGGGTGATAAGCCGTACTGAAATTCAACTTCGTACTCATATTCTCATGAAAGCTTCTCCAAAATCTTGAGGTAAACTGCGAACCTCGATCAGGCACGATCTTCTTTGGTACCCCATGTAAACACACAATCCGTGCCATATATAACTCTGCTAGCTGAGAACCTTTATAAGTAGTCTTTACAGGAATAAAGTGAGCCACTTTAGTCAATCTATCCACAATCACCCATATAGCATCATATCCTTTCTGGGTGCGAGGCAATCCAGTAATGAAATCCATACCAATCTCTTCCCATTTCCACTCGGGTATCTTCAGTGGATGTAACAATCCAGCTGGCCTCTGGTGTTCAGCCTTAACTCTTTGACATACATCGCACATAGCCACATGTGCAGCCACATCTCTTTTCAATCCATACCACCAATACTTCCGTTTCAAATCCTGATACATCTTGGTACTACCAGGATGAATAGAATAATCCGAATCATGGGCCTCCTTTAAAATAGTCTCTCGAAGGCTTTTAATATCAGGAACACACATCCTGTCCTTGAACCATACAGTGCCCTGCTCATCTTCCATGAATTCCGGAACTCGACCTTCAGTAATCAGATCCTTAATCTCTTTTATTTTAGCATCACCAATTTGTCCTTTGCGGATCTCTTGCTCCAAAGTAGGTTCCACATCAATAGTAACTCCCTCAGTATGAGCAACTATCCCTAGGTTAAGTCTCCTGAAGTCCTCAACAATCTCATCGGGTAGCTGGGCAACAATAGCTGAATGAACATGCTCTTTGCGACTCAAGGCATCTGCAACCAAATTTGCCTTGCCCAGGTGATAGTGAATCTCCAAATCATAATCCTTAATAAGCTCCAACCAACGGCGTTGCCTAAGGTTGAGATCCTTCTGAGTGAATATATACTTCAAACTCTTATGATCCGTGTACACTTGGCACTTGGTCCCCATGATATAATGTCTCCAAATCTTAAGTGCATGCACAACGGCTGCCAACTCCAAATCATGAGTAGGGTAGTTCAATTCATGTTTCCGCAACTGACGAGAAGCATATGCAATCACATGACCTTCCTGCATGAGCACACATCCTAAGCCTTGGCCACATGCATCACAATAGATATCAAATCCTTTCTGTAGGTCTGGCATAACCAATACTGGTGGCGACATCAATCTTTTCTTCAATTGATCAAAGCTGTCTTGACACTTCTCGTCCCACTTAAATTCTTTTCCTTTCTCCAAAAGCGAAGTCATAGGTTTGGCAATCTTAGAGAATCCTTCAATAAATCTCCGATAATATCCTGCTAATCCTAAGAAACTCCGAATCTCGGTAACTGTAGTGGGTACTCTCCACTCCATTATCTCCTTAACCTTAGCAGGATCCACTGCTATTCCTCCATTAGAAATAATATGTCCAAGGAATGGTACCTTGTCAATCCAAAACTCGCACTTGCTGAACTTGGCATATAGCTGGTTATCTCGAAGCTTCTGTATCACCAACCTCAGATGTTCCTCGTGATCACTATCACTCCTGGAATAGATAAGAATATCGTCGATGAATACCACGACGAATCTGTCCAAATACTCCATAAACACCTTGTTCATTAAGTTCATAAAATAAGCTGGTGCATTGGTTAATCCAAACGACATAACAGTAAACTCATATAATCCATATCGAGTCGAGAAAGCTGTCTTGGGAATATCCGATGGTCTAATCCTCATCTGATGGTAACCCGATCGGAGATCAATCTTCGAAAATACTCTTGCACCTCTCATCTGATCAAATAAATCTTCAATACGGGGCAACGGATACTTGTTCTTCACTGTAACATCATTAAGGGATCTATAATCCACACACATCCGCTGCGATCCATCCTTCTTCTGTACAAACAAGACCGGTGCTCCCCAAGGTGAGGAACTCGGACGAATGTACCCAGCATCTTGTAACTCAGTTAACTGCTTCTTAAGTTCCTTCAACTCCTCTACGGACATCCTATATGGCCGTTTAGAAATAGGGGCGGTTCCAGGTAAGAGATCAATAACAAACTCAACTTCTCTATCAGGTGGCATCCCTGGTAACTCCTCTGGAAAGACATCCGGGAAATCTCTAACCACCCGGATGTTGTCACCAACAAACTCCTCAGGTATAAAGAACATTGCACGCATGGGTGAGGAGGTTACTGCAATATTAACTTGAAACCTTTCTCCTTTAGTGGTAGTGAGTTCTACGGTACCTCTACCACATGCTATAACGGCCTTTGCCTTTCTTAGCCATGACATACCAAGGATCAAATCTATACCGCTTGACTCCAATATTATAGCAGTAGCTCCAAATTCTCTACCCATAATGGTTAATGTCAATCTACGTGTCATTTGATTCGCCTCAACAGGCCCTTTAGGTGTAATTACTATCATGGGTTTTCTCATATTTAGCAGTGGTATTTCATTTGTGTTGGCATATCTAGCAGACATGAATGAATGTGTAGCACCAGAATCAAATAATATGGTTGCAGGAATTGCATTAACATAAAACATACCAATTACGAGGTCCCCTCCATCCGGAGTGGCATCAACGCTGACTTGATTAACCTTGGCAATAGAATATCCCTTGCCAGAACTTGGAGTTTGCTGCCTGTTCTGAACTGGAGTAGCAGTAATCCTCTGTGGGCAGACATTTGCATAGTGACCAGCCTTCCCACACTTGAAACACGTAGTGCCTGGACTCTGTCCTGAAAACTTCGTCGGGGTGCTAGTGGGAGTAGCCTGTCGAGGAGGTGGAGTCCTCAGTGGTGATTGCTGAACTGGGCGTGGTCCTCCTGGTCGAGTCGGTGTACCCTGTGGTGAACTGTAGCGAGGACGAACACTGCTGCTTCCTTGTCCTTGAGATATTGCCTTTCTCTTCAAATCTCCCAGCTGAACACGCTTGTGTTCAATAGCCAGGGCCTTATCAAGCAGCCTCTGAAATGATGGAAATGTGTGTGCCACTAGAGCATACTGCAGTGGTCCATTAAGTCCTTCAATAAAATGCTCCTGCTTCCTCTCGTCTTCAGCAACTTCTTCAGGGGCATATCTGGATAACTGAATAAACTTGTCGCGGTACTCACTGACTGACATACTTCCTTGCTTCAGCGACAGAAATTCCTTCTTCTTGATCTTTATCATACCAGCTGGAATATGGTAGTTTCTGAACTGTGTACTGAATTCTGCCCAGGTAATAGTATCAGCAGCATCATGGGCAGCAGTATAAGAATCCCACCAGTCAGCAGCAGGACCTGTCAGACGTCCAGAAGCATAAAGAACTTTCTCCCGGTCCGTGCACTGTGCAATATTCAGCATCTTCTCAACAGACTTCAGCCAATCATCCACGTCCAGTGGATCAAGTGAGCTTGCAAATGTAGGTGGCTTATGGCTCATGAACTCCCGGTGCTTATCACGAGGTGGAACTGGTGGTGGTGGTGGAGGCAGTGGCACTTGTTGCTGCTGTTGCTGCTGTTGTTGCTGTTGCATTTGTTGTTGCAGCTGCTGTTGTTGTGCCCTCCTTTCCTGGCGTATCTCATCTCGCTCCTGGCGCAACTCCTGTCGTAGTCTCTTTCCTGACGCATTTCCTGGCGTTCTTGCTGCATCTGAGCACGCATATCAGCCATAGTGTCTGCCATTTGCTGCATCACCGCCATCTGAGCAGCAACCAGTGGGTCAACTCCGCCTAGTGGAGGATTAGGAGGATTCATCTCTGCAGGTTGTGGCTGAGGTTGTCTATATATCCTCCGAGTGTGTTGGTTAGGAGGCAAGTCAATTCCACCACCCCGCCTGGTATTGATCATCTGAGTTAGATACATATGGTAAGAAAATAGTAGACAAGGCAGGTATTTACAAATCAGGTTACTTTGGGGAATTTTATTAGCTAAGCAGATTAATATTTTACCTATCCTAGCTAATTCAATACCTTATGGTGGTACATACTAAGATGTCCATAGTTCAATCAATCAAAGAAGCAAATCAGGCATTTAGCATCAGCACAATCAAACAACATTTTTTTTAAATAGAGAAAATAGTTCTAATTTTGTCTTAGGTTCCCTATCTCTTAGAAAGATCATAGTCATAGGATTCCAAGGTGTGAAATCCATCTTGTCTTAGAGTAGAAAAGATAAGAATGATCAGAGTAGAATAGCAAAAAGGTGAGACAAGATCAAGATGAGATGAGTATAGAATGAGTCAGAGTAAGGTAAGTAGGAAAGGGTTTGTCCATCTCTATCTAGGTCTCGTCCTACAGTCAACATTTCCTCTGATACCACTTCTGTCACACCCGGCCTTAAGGAACAAAGCCAGGTGCATCTCATACATGCACCCAGAAGACAACATATATAATAACAGAGTGTATAGAGATAAATGTCACAATAATCAGAGTATTTATTACATAGCGGAAGACTTATTACAAAATAAAAGAATAAACATAAAAGGAACTAAGGATCGTTGGCACCAATGTCAACTGAGAAATGCCACCTAGATCAGATCATACTCCTCGCCTTGTGGCTCCTCCTGATCCACCTGCTCTTCTCCTGTGGGGGGGGGGTGTGAGACAGCAAGGGTGAGCTCACACATGATCATAGCTCAACAAGTTGTGGGGAACCAGTGGACATAAACTCACAAAGGTGTGAGTTCATGTGATGTGTAAGGCTAATCAATGATAGGGGTTAGAGCTGAGCATTGCTTTTAAGTAGTTGGTCAAAATTTTATTAGCAATTACTAAGTGTAAGTAAATACCAAACCATAAGTAAAGTAATAGAACAAATTTAATAATAAACCCATGCAATGCAAATGACAAGATTGAATTTAAGTTCCATAATTTAAACATCAGAGAGTCCTGAGCTGCTCATGACCGTGAGCTCGGCTAGTATACCAGTTTTACACTCTGCAGAGGTTGTACCCTTTACCCACAAGTCATGTTACCCATCTGCCAAGGGGTCGCGAATCCCATACACCTCTACCTAGGAAGCGCGGCAGGGCAACACTACGAGGCCTTTACAAAGTTCCACTAGCTTCCGAAAACCCGCTACAGTTTATAGGAAGTTCCAATGCAGGGTTCTTGCCTGACCGCCATTGCAGCAAAATCAAACAAGGACCTCCCTACACTGACCACTCCCCTACTGCCCTTGCCCCTTTCGGGTAAGGTAGTCTTCCACTAGCTTTCCTAATTAGTCAGCCAAGGGCGTCCCATTAAACCCTTGTGGTGGCACGTGGTTCTCAAGTTAAGCTCTATGTTCCAATTAACATTAATGATCTCAACATGAACATAAATAGAATAACAAAAGAATTGGAACATAGAGGTAATAAATGATTATCCCAAAACCATGTACAGCAATAGCAAACTACCCAAGTGATTCAGGGGTAAACAAGGTAATGAGATAAACAATCTAGGGTGACCTATTGGGTCCCATCAAAATTAACCTATGCATGGATAAGTGATATTAAAGAACATTATTAGGTAAAAAGTGGTCAAGGGCACAACTTGCCTTCAATGAGCTCCTGCTCAGCTACTTCAACCTGCTGCACTCCAGGATCCTCAGCAACAGGTTCTTCTACTCGCCACAATACAAACAAGCACAATGTATATAGAGAAATTAACATTACACCAAACATATAAACAAAATACATAGTAATAATCTACTCATTAAAATAAAATCCTAGGAACAGGAATCATAATTTTGGAGTTATAGATTTTTAAGTTATGCCTTTTCTAAGGTTTTATGTGTTTTAAATAAGATTAAGTGATAAATAAATTTCTTACTGTTTTCATGACATAACAGAGACTCTAAGTGATAAAGAATAAAATTACAAAAATTTAGAAAGTGGGATGGATTATTTTGGAGCCCATATGAATATTCTATGAATTATACAAGTTCTAGGGTTTATTTTTATATTAAAAATCTAATTTCTAATTCATTTAATCACTTTAATACAGCACTGGACTGGGCCTCAATTAATGGGAAACGCAGGGGGCTGTTTAACAAATAACCCGAGACTCAGAGCACTGTTGCTCTGGACGGCGGGTTGTTTTCACGGAAACAGGAGGTCTCTTTTGCAAAAGATACCCGCGAAGGGGTACGGTGCAATCTGGGCCGTCCGATTACAAACCGATGGTTCAGATTAGAAGCCACCCACCCACGAAACGGTATTCGACAGCGATCGGAGGATTCAGATCCGACGGCGTTGATTTTAAATAAATGAGATCCCTTCGGATCCGCCCGATCCCGAATCCATGGTCCAGATTGGATCACGCGAAGGGATACGCTTTGATCTAATCGGAACCGTCCGAGCGCCATCCGACGGTTCCCAGACCCAATCCCCAACCCAGGCTGTTCCGACGGCGGCGCCCGCGACGGACGCGGCGGCACATCGCCGGAGGAACTCGATTCCTCCCCTATGGTGCACCGCCCCTACTTCTGATACCCGCAGAACAAAATTGGCACGATGGCGAACTTGGGATGGGGGTCCATACCGACAGTTGAAGGTTGAACGTCCCTGACCACGGCGCGGCGCGGATCCAGGCGGAGCTTGCCACGCCGATGAGCAATTGCGCGGTCACGGCGACGTCGATGGCGAAACTAGTGACGGTCGAAGCTCCTAGAGTGCGCGGCGCAGCGGCCGGATGCCCCACGGTGCCCAATCGCCCGCGATTCCCGAGCTTGGCGGTGGGTGTTGTCTGTGCGGAACCCGGCGGCGCGGATGGAGACGCCACCGCGTGAATGACAGGACGATTAGCGACTCCAGGGACGATGGGCTTAGATATAGACGCCGTGGACCCGGAAACCCTCGCCCGATCGTGAACGCGCGCGACAAAATCGGAGTTCCGCTGCGACGTAACGCGATTTTACCGGAGGTCGGGGATGACTTGCGGGGCCCACGCGGCAGAGGTCTCGTGCGAGGTGGGTGCGACTGGCAATAGGGCCCAGCGTGTCGGTGAGAGCTTGTCCGAGGCGTTTTGATCCGGGGGCTGGCGAAGTGGGGTCGGGATGTCAGCGTAGGAAGGCGGGAAGTGCTGTTGGGCTGCGCTGTGAAGGATCCTTAGGTGGGCCGAAATGTGGGGATTCCAGCCCAGGTGGGTTTTATTCTTTTTTCTTTTATTTTCTGTTTTCTTCTTTCTTTTGATTTTCTCTTCCTTTCTTATTCTAATTAAGATTCAAATTTGAATTTATTTGTGTAAAGTTCGAACTTAGTTCAACTGTACCATTTTAAAATACTAATATGAACCTGATTTGATTAATTCATGTATTTATTGTATTCTATTTAGCACTTTCTCCTTCTTTTCTTTATTCAAGAATTTCTCTTAGATTCTAAATTCCCCTTTTTGGGCTTTAATATTTTTATTGTCACATTATTTTTTTTATGGACACAAAATGCACACAAATAAGATCCAGCATGATGCACAAGTCATTTATGTGTTTCTTTGTTCAAATTATCAAATTTTTAACTAGTGTTGATCACATGTGATGACTAGTAGAGGCCACAAACTATTGAGATTATATCAATCCCTCACTTTTGAGTATTACAAATCCTACCCCCCTTAAAAATAATCTCGTCCTCGAGATTTAAGAAGAACTAGAGAAAAGGTGGGGAAATTCTATGCGAAGCTCTTCTTCTCTTTCCCAGGTTGCTTCATCTTCACCATGGTGACTCCATTGTACTTTACACATCTTTATCACCTTATTTCTTGTGACTCGAGTCAATGTATCCAAAATCTTGATCGGGTACTCCGTGTAAGTCAAATCACCCTGAACACTGAGCTCTTCCATCGGTAACTGTTCCTCGGGAACACGGAGACACTTCTTAAGTTGAGACACGTGGAACACATTATGCACATCAGATAGACTAGCAGGTAACTCAAGTTGGTATGCCATCTCTCCAATTCTCCTAAAGATCAAGAATGGTCCAATATAGCGAGGGGACAATTTGCCCTTAACTTTAAATCTTCTCATTCCACGAAGTGGTGACACCTTGAGATACACATAATCTCCTTCTTCAAATTCCAGTGGTCTTCTTCTATTATCAGCATAGCTCTTTTGCCTGGTTTGAGCTACCCTCAAATTCTCTCGAATTATACGGACTTGTTCTTCTGCCTCTTGAATCAGTTCAGGCCCAAAGAACTGTCTCTCTCCAGTCTGATCCCAATATAGAGGAGTCCTGCACTTCCTCCCATATAAAGCTTCAAAAGGTGACATCTTCAGACTGGCCTGGTAACTATTATTATACGAGAACTCAGCATAAGGCAGACTCTTATCCCAACTTCCTCCATGCTGAAGGGCACATGCTCTCAACATATCTTCCAATACTTGGTTAGTCCTTTCAGTCTGTCCATCAGTCTGAGGGTGATAAGTCGTACTGAAATTCAACTTCGTACTCATATTCTCATGAAAGCTTCTCCAAAATCTTGAGGTAAACTGCGAACCTCGATCAGACACGATCTTCTTTGGTACCCCATGTAAACACACAATCCGTGCCATATATAACTCTGCTAGCTGAGAACCTTTATAAGTAGTCTTTACAGGAATAAAGTGAGCCACTTTAGTCAATCTATCCACAATCACCCATATAGCATCATATCCTTTCTGGGTGCGAGGCAATCCAGTAATGAAATCCATACCAATCTCTTCCCATTTCCACTCGGGTATCTTCAGTGGATGTAACAATCCAGCTGGCCTCTAGTGTTCAGCCTTAACTCTTTGACATACATCGCACATAGCCACATGTGCAGCCACATCTCTTTTCAATCCATACCACCAATACTTCCGTTTCAAATCCTGATACATCTTGGTACTACCAGGATGAATAGAATAATCCGAATCATGGGCCTCCTTTAAAATAGTCTCTCGAAGGCTTTTAATATCAGGAACACACATCCTGTCCTTGAACCATACAGTGCCCTGCTCATCTTCCATGAATTCCGGAACTCGACCTTCAGTAATCAGATCCTTAATCTCTTTTATTTTAGCATCACCAATTTGTCCTTTGCGGATCTCTTGCTCCAAAGTAGGTTCCACATCAATAGTAACTCCCTCAGTATGAGCAACTATCCCCAGGTTAAGTCTCCTGAAGTCCTCAACAATCTCATCGGGTAGCTGGGCAACAATAGCTGAATGAACATGCTCTTTGCGACTCAAGGCATCTGCAACCAAATTTGCCTTGCCCGGGTGATAGTGAATCTCCAAATCATAATCCTTAATAAGCTCCAACCAACGGCGTTGCCTAAGGTTAAGATCCTTCTGAGTGAATATATACTTCAAACTCTTATGATCCGTGTACACTTGGCACTTGGTCCCCATGATATAATGTCTCCAAATCTTAAGTGCATGCACAACGGCTGCCAACTCCAAATCATGAGTAGGGTAGTTCAATTCATGTTTCCGCAACTGACGAGAAGCATATGCAATCACATGACCTTCCTGCATGAGCACACATCCTAAGCCTTGGCCACATGCATCACAATAGATATCAAATCCTTTCTGTAGGTCTGGCATAACCAATACTGGTGGCGACATCAATCTTTTCTTCAATTGATCAAAGTTGTCTTGACACTTCTCGTCCCACTTAAATTCTTTTCCTTTCTCCAAAAGCGAAGTCATAGGTTTGGCAATCTTAGAGAATCCTTCAATAAATCTCCGATAATATCCTGCTAATCCTAAGAAACTCCGAATCTCGGTAACTGTAGTGGGTACTCTCCACTCCATTATCTCCTTAACCTTAGCAGGATCCACTGCTATTCCTCCATTAGAAATAATATGTCCAAGGAATGGTACCTTGTCAATCCAAAACTCGCACTTGCTGAACTTGGCATATAGCTGGTTATCTCGAAGCTTCTGTAGCACCAACCTCAGATGTTCCTCGTGATCACTATCACTCCTGGAATAGATAAGAATATCGTCGATGAATACCACGACGAATCTGTCCAAATACTCCATAAACACCTTGTTCATTAAGTTCATAAAATAAGCTGGTGCATTGGTTAATCCAAACGACATAACAGTAAACTCATATAATCCATATCGAGTCGAGAAAGCCGTCTTGGGAATATCCGATGGTCTAATCCTCATCTGATGGTAACTCGATCGGAGATCAATCTTCGAAAATACTCTTGCACCTCTCATCTGATCAAATAAATCTTCAATACGGGGCAACAGATACTTGTTCTTCACTGTAACATCATTAAGGGATCTATAATCCACACACATCCGCTGCGATCCATCCTTCTTCTGTACAAACAAGACCGGTGCTCCCCAAGGTGAGGAACTCGGACGAATGTACCTAGCATCTTGTAACTCAGTTAACTGCTTCTTAAGTTCCTTCAACTCCTCTACGGACATCCTATATGGCCGTTTAGAAATAGGGGCGGTTCCAGGTAAGAGATCAATAACAAACTCAACTTCTCTATCAGGTGGCATCCCTGGTAACTCCTCTGGAAAGACATCCGGGAAATCTCTAACCACCCGGATGTTGTCACCAACAAACTCCTCAGGTATAAAGAACATTGCACGCATGGGTGAGGAGGTTACTGCAATATTAACTTGAAACCTTTCTCCCTTAGTGGTAATGAGTTCTACGGTACCTCTACCACATGCTATAACGGCCTTTGCCTTTCTTAGCCATGACATACCAAGGATCAAATCTATACCGCTTGACTCCAATATTATAGCAGTAGCTCCAAATTCTCTACCCATAATGGTTAATGTCAATCTACGTGTCATTTGATTCGCCTCAACAGGCCCTTTAGGTGTAATTACTATCATGGGTTTTCTCATATTTAGCAGTGGTATTTCATTTGTGTTGGCATATCTAGCAGACATGAATGAATGTGTAGCACCAGAATCAAATAATATGGTTGCAGGAATTGCATTAACATAAAACATACCAATTACGAGGTCCCCTCCATCCGGAGTGGCATCAACGCTGACTTGATTAACCTTGGCAATAGAAAATCCCTTGCCAGAACTTGGAGTTTGCTGCCTATTCTGAACTGGAGTAGCAGTAATCCTCTGTGGGCAGACATTTGCCTAGTGACCAGCCTTCCCACACTTGAAACACGTAGTGCCTGGACTCTGTCCTGAAAACTTCGTCGGGGTGCTAGTGGGAGTAGCCTGTCGAGGAGGTGGAGTCCTCAGTGGTGATTGCTGAACTGGGCGTGGTCCTCCTGGTCGAGTCGGTGTACCCTGTGGTGAACTGTAGCGAGGACGAACACTGCTGCTTCCTTGTCCTTGAGATATTGCCTTTTTCTTCAAATCTCCCAGCTGAACACGCTTGTGTTCAATAGCCAGGGCCTTATCAAGCAGCCTCTGAAATGATGGAAATGTGTGTGCCACTAGAGCATACTGCAGTGGTCCATTAAGTCCTTCAATAAAATGCTCCTGCTTCCTCTCGTCTTCAGCAACTTCTTCAGGGGCATATCTGGATAACTGAATAAACTTGTCGCGGTACTCACTGACTGACATACTTCCTTGCTTCAGCGACAGAAATTCCTTCTTCTTGATCTTTATCATACCAGCTGGAATATGGTAGTTTCTGAACTGTGTACTGAATTCTGCCCAGGTAATAGTATCAGCAGCATCATGGGCAGCAGTATAAGAATCCCACCAGTCAGCAGCAGGACCTGTCAGACGTCCAGAAGCATAAAGAACTTTCTCCCGGTCCGTGCACTGTGCAATATTCAGCATCTTCTCAATGGACTTCAGCCAATCATCCGCGTCCAGTGGATCAAGTGAGCTTGCAAATGTAGGTGGCTTATGGCTCATGAACTCCCGGTGCTTATCACGAGGTGGAACTGGTGGTGGTGGTGGAGGCAGTGGCACTTGTTGCTGCTGTTGTTGCTGTTGCATTTGTTGTTGCAGCTGCTGTTGTTGTGCCCTCCTTTCCTGGCGTATCTCATCTCGCTCCTGGCGCAACTCCTGTCGTATATCTTCTCTTTCCTGACGCATTTCCTGGTGTTCTTGCTGCATCTGAGCACGCATATCAGCCATAGTGTCTGCCATTTGCTGCATCACCGCCATCTGAGCAGCAACCAGTGGGTCAACTCCGCCTAGTGGAGGATTAGGAGGATTCATCTCTGCAGGTTGTGGCTGAGGTTGTCTATATATCCTCCGAGTGTGTTGGTTAGGAGGCAAGTCAATTCCACCACCCCGCCTGGTATTGACCATCTGAGTTAGATACATATGGTTAGAAAATAGTAGACAAGGCAGGTATTTACAAATCAGGTTACTTTGGGGAATTTTATTAGCTAAGCAGATTAATATTTTACCTATCCTAGCTAATTCAATACCTTATGGTGGTACATACTAAGATGTCCATAGTTCAATCAATCAAAGAAGCAAATCAGGCATTTAGCATCAGCACAATCAAACAACATTTTTTTTAAATAGAGAAAATAGTTCTAATTTTGTCTTAGGTTCCCTATCTCTTAGAAAGATCATAGTCATAGGATTCCAAGGTGTGAAATCCATCTTGTCTTAGAGTAGAAAAGATAAGAATGATCAAAGTAGAATAGCAAAAAGGTGAGACAAGATCAAGATGAGATGAGTATAGAATGAGTCAGAGTAAGGTAAGTAGGAAAGGGTTTGTCCATCTCTATCTAGGTCTCGTCCTACAGTCAACATTTCCTCTGATACCACTTCTGTCACACCCGGCCTTAAGGAACAAAGCCAGGTGCATCTCATACATGCACCAAGAAGACAACATATATAATAACAGAGTGTATAGAGATAAATGTCACAATAATCAGAGTATTTATTACATAGCGGAAGACTTATTACAAAATAAAAGAATAAACATAAAATGAACTAAGGATCGTTGGCACCAATGTCAACTGAGAAACGCCACCTAGATCAGATCATACTCCTCGCCTTGTGGCTCCTCCTGAACCACCTGCTCTTCTCCTATGGGGGGGGTGTGAGACAGCAAGGGTGAGCTCACACATGATCATAGCTCAACAAGTTGTGGGGAACCAGTGGACATAAACTCACAAAGGTGTGAGTTCATGTGATGTGTAAGGCTAATCAATGATAGGGGTTAGAGCTGAGCATTGCTTTTAAGTAGTTGGTCAAAATTTTATTAGCAATTACTAAGTGTAAGTAAATACCAAACCATAAGTAAAGTAATAGAACAAATTTAATAATAAACCCATGCAATGCAAATGACAAGATTGAATTTAAGTTCCATAATTTAAACATCAGAGAGTCCTGAGCTGCTCATGACCGTGAGCTCGGCTAGTATACCAGTTTTACACTCTGCAGAGGTTGTACCCTTTACCCACAAGTCATGTTACCCATCTGCCAAGGGGTCGCGAATCCCATACACCTCTACCTAGGAAGCGCGGCAGGGCAACACTACGAGGCCTTTACAAAGTTCCACTAGCTTCCGAAACCCCGCTACAGTTTATAGGAAGTTCCAATGCAGGGTTCTTGCCTGACCGCCATCGCAGCAAAATCAAACAAGGACCTCCCTACACTGACCACTCCCCTACTGCCCTTGCCCCTTTCGGGTAAGGTAGTCTTCCACTAGCTTTCCTAATTAGTCAGCCAAGGGCATCACATTAAACCCTTGTGGTGGCACGTGGTTCTCAAGTTAAGCTCTATGTTCCAATTAACATTAATGATCTCAACATGAACATAAATAGAATAACAAAAGAATTGGAACATAGAGGTAATAAATGATTATCCCAAAACCATGTACAGCAATAGCAATCTACCCAAGTGATTCAGGGGTAAACAAGGTAATGAGATAAACAATCTAGGGTGACCTATTGGGTCCCATCAAAATTAACCTATGCATGGATAAGTGATATTAAAGAACATTATTAGGTAAAAAGTGGTCAAGGGCACAACTTGCCTTCAATGAGCTCCTGCTCAGCTACTTCAACCTGCTGCACTCCAGGATCCTCAGCAACGGGTTCTTCTACTCGCCACAATACAAACAAGCACAATGTATATAGAGAAATTAACATTACACCAAACATATAAACAAAATACATAGTAATAATCTACTCATTAAAATAAAATCCTAGGAACAGGAATCATAATTTTGGAGTTATAGATTTTTAAGTTATGCCTTTTCTAAGGTTTTATGTGTTTTAAATAAGATTAAGTGATAAATAAATTTCTTACTGTTTTCATGACATAACAGAGACTCTAAGTGATAAAGAATAAAATTACAAAAATTTAGAAAGTGGAATGGATTATTTTGGAGCCCATATGAATATTCTATGAATTATACAAGTTCTAGGGTTTATTTTTATATTAAAAATCTAATTTCTAATTCATTTAATCACTTTAATACAGCACTGGACTGGGCCTCAATTAATGGGAAACGCAGGGGGCTGTTTAACAAATAACCCGAGACTTAGAGCACTGTTGCTCTGGACGGCGGGTTGTTTTCACGGAAACAGGAGGTCTCTTTTGCAAAAGATACCCGCGAAGGGGTACGGTGCAATCTGGGTCCGTCCGATTACAAACCGATGGTTCAGATTAGAAGCCACCCACCCACGAAACGGTATTCGACAGCGATCGGAGGATTCAGATCCGACGGCGTTGATTTTAAATAAATGAGATCCCTTCGGATCCGCCCGATCCCGAATCCATGGTCCAGATTGGATCACGCGAAGGGATACACTCTGATCTAATCGGAACCGTCCGAGCGCCATCCGACGGTTCCCAGACCCAATCCCCAACCCAGGCTGTTCCGACGGCGGCGCCCGCGACGGACGCGGCGGCACATCGCCGGAGGAACTCGATTCCTCCCCTATGGTGCACCGCCCCTACTTCTGATACCCGCAGAACAAAATTGGCACGATGGCGAACTTGGGATGGGGGTCCATACCGACAGTTGAAGGTTGAACGTCCCTGACCACGGCGCGGCGTGGATCCAGGCGGAGCTTGCCACGCCGATGAGCAATTGCGCGGTCACGGCGACGTCGATGGCGAAACTGGTGACGGTCGAAGCTCCTAGAGTGCGAGGCGCAGCGGCCGGATGCCCCACGGTGCCCAATCGCCCGCAATTCCCGAGCTTGGCGGTGGGTGTTGTCTGTGCGGAACCCGGCGGCGCGGATGGAGACGCCACCGCGTGAATGACAGGACGATTAGCGACTCCAGGGACGACGGGCTTAGATATAGACGCCGTGGACCCGGAAACCCTCGCCCGATCGTGAACGCGCGCGACAAAATCGGAGTTCCGCTGCGACGTAACGCGATTTTACCGGAGGTCGGGGATGACTTGCGGGGCCCACGCGGCAGAGGTCT
Organism: Zea luxurians; assembly: GCA_029449295.1. Classification (NCBI taxonomy): domain Eukaryota; kingdom Viridiplantae; phylum Streptophyta; class Magnoliopsida; order Poales; family Poaceae; genus Zea; species Zea luxurians. The sequence continues at coordinate 81,221,007 of JAOPSE010000011.1, forward strand.
CGTGCGAGGTGGGTGCGACTGGCAATAGGGCCCAGCGTGTCGGTGAGAGCTTGTCCTAGGCGTTTTGATCCGGGGAGCTGGCGAAGTGGGGTCGGGATGTCAGCGTAGGAAGGCGGGAAGTGCTGTTGGGCTGCGCTGTGAAGGATCCTTAGGTGGGCCGAAATGTGGGGATTCCAGCCCAGGTGGGTTTTATTCTTTTTTTCTTTTATTTTCTGTTTTCTTCTTTCTTTTGATTTTCTCTTCCTTTCTTATTCTAATTAAGATTCAAATTTGAATTTATTTGTGTAAAGTTCAAACTTAGTTCAACTGTACCATTTTAAAATACTAATATGAACCTGATTTGATTAATTCATGTATTTATTGTATTCTATTTAGCACTTTCTCCTTCTTTTCTTTATTCAAGAATTTCTCTTAGATTCTAAATTCCCCTTTTTGGGCTTTAATATTTTTATTGTCACATTATTTTTTTTATGGACACAAAATGCACACAAATAAGATCCAGCATGATGCACAAGTCATTTATGTGTTTCTTTGTTCAAATTATCAAATTTTTAACTAGTGTTGATCACATGTGATGACTAGTAGAGGCCACAAACTATTGGGATTATATCAATCCCTCACTTTTGAGTATTACAGTAACACCTACTTGTAAATAGCTAGAAAAAAAATATAATAAATACCAATAGAGAAAACATTTTCTCTTTTTGTGAGTTTGACCTCTATATATCATCACATGTGAACACTAAATTCAAAAAAAAAACAAATAAGTAATAAAAGGATATACCATTAAAGTTTATGCATCATGCTGAGTTTTATTTGGATGTGCATTTGTGCTTAATAAAATAAATATACCATTAATAGCATCTCAAGGGATCCATAGAATTTAAAGTTTAACTTGAAAATAAAACCATGAAAATAGGGAAGAGAAAGGAATATTATTCAATACAAATAAAATTATCATTAAAATATCTGCACCACAGTTGATATGATCAAAATAAATAATTAACCAGTATATAAAGTGCCACAAAGTTTGAATTTGAATTGAAGTTTGAATTTGAAAAAAGAAAAGAAATGAAACAGAAAATAAAAAGAAAAAGAGAAGAAACCTTACCTGGGTCGACTGTACCAAATTCGGCCCACCTGGAAAACCCTTCGCGCAGCCATCACCGCGCTCGGCCCAACGCCCTCGCGCGCCGACAGATGGGGCCCGCGTGTCAGTCTTTCGTCCACCGAGCGCACTACCGCCTGGCATGGGGGGGACCCATCGGTCAGTCTCGCCTCCCCGCACCCCCTCGCGCTCGCGTCGCTCCACGTCGCTGGCGGGTGGATCCCACTTGTCAGCCTTCTCTTCCTCGCAATGGAGCTCGCGAGATCTTCGCCGCGCAGACCGCGCCCACCTCACATGGGGAGCACTCCGGTGATCTCGGAGTCCGCGTAACTGTCGCGCTTCTACATGTAGTAAAGACCACGCCCCATCGCCTGGAACCCCTGACCGCTTTTTCGTCCCCCAGAGCGCAAAAGCACCGCCGCCAGGGTAGAACTTCACCCGCCGCGCGCCCAGGGTCGCTCGCCGTCGACTTGTTCCCCGTTTAGTGTGCGGGATTCATCTACGTGATCCCTTGGTGCCGGCGCAAGGGTCTCCTAGGCTTGTCTTCGTCTCAGGAGCATTGAATTGCTCGTCGGAGCAGGGGGCATCACCGTCGACCGCCCTCTACCGTGGACAGGTATCTCCGCGGCATAATTGGTGGTATGAGCTACCCCATCGCATTCACCATTCTCTGGGGATCGTGTAGACGCACACCATTTAGCTATAGGAGCCCTGGTGCCGCAAACCGATGTGCGCCGGTGGATGCGCCACCGCCGTGCTCGCCGTGGTTGCTCGGCTCGATCCAGGGGAGGAAGAAGGGGGGAGTCCGTTGGATTCCGATCCAGCGGCTAAAATTAGATCGGGTTTAAATTAGATGTGGTTCGTTCGATCTAAATGGACGGTCCAGATGGCTCTGCGCATACCCCTTTTGCACTGGGTAATCTGCACCGTAGATCGGTCGATGTGCGGATAGGAGTAGATTTCGGGTATTTAAAATCTGCACCGTAGATCTTCCATCTGATGGCGCGCGTTGCGTACCGCTTCGTGGTAAGTTAGATTTAATCTGTGCCCTAGAATTCTAATCGGACAGCCCACGTTAGCCCGTACCCCTTCACGGGTTCACTTTACAATTGAACCCCTCTGTTTAGGCGAATTAGAACCCGCCGTCCAGTGAGCGCTGTTCACTGTGTCTGGGCAATTTACCCCGGGGCCCTTGGCATTTCCAGAAATTGAGGCCCAGTCCATAGCTCTTTAAATTCAGTTATTTAATTATAGAAATTACTTTTTAATACAAAATAATTGCTAGAACTTTGATAATTCATAGAAAATACATATGAACTCCAAATTAATCCATTCCACTTTCTGAATTTTTGTAATTTTATTCTTTATCACCTAGAGCCTCTGTTATGTCATGAGAACAGTAAGAAATTTATTTATCACTTAATCCTATTTAAAGCACATAAAACCTTTGAAAATTCATAACTTAAATTCTATAACTCCAAAATTACGATTCCTGTTCCTAGAATTTTATTTTATTATGTAGAATATCTCTGTGTATTTTGTTTACATGCTTGGTGTAATGTTAATTTTCCCTGTATCCTGTGCTTGTTTGTATTGTGGCGAGTAGAAGAGCCCGTTGCTGAGGATCCTGGTGAGCAGCAGGTGGAAGTAGCTGAGCAGGAGCTCATTGAAGGCAAGTTGTGCCCTTGACCACTTTTTACCCAATAATGTTCTTTAATATCACTTATCCATGCATAGGTTAATTTTGATGGGACCCAATAGGTCACCCTAGATTGTTTATCTCATTACCTTGTTTACCCCTGAATCACTTGGGTAGTTTGCTATTGCTGTACATGGTTTTGGGATAATCATTTATTACCTCTATGTTCCAATTCTTTTGTTATTCTATTTATGTTCATGTTGAGATCATTAATGTTAATTGGAACATAGAGCTTAACTTGAGAACCACGTGCCACCACAAGGGTTTAATGGGACGCCCTTGGCTGACTAATTAGGAAAGCTAGTGGAAGACTACCTTACCCGAAAGGGGCAAGGGCAGTAGGGGAGTGGTCAGTGTAGGGAGGTCCCTGGTTGATTTTGCTGCGATGGCGGTCAGCCAGGAACCCTGCATTGGAACTTCCTATAAACTGTAGCGGGTTTTCGGAAGCTAGTGGAACTTTGTAAAGGCCTCGTAGTGTTGCCCTGCCGCGCTTCCTAGGTAGAGGTGTATGGGATTCGCGACCCCTTGGCAGATGGGTAACATGACTTGTGAGGAAGGGTACAACCTCTGCAGAGTGTAAAACTGGTATACTAGCCGTGCTCGCGGTCATGAGCAGCTCAGGACTCTTTGATGTTTAAATTATGGAACTTAAATTCAATTTGTCATTCGCATTGCATGGGTTTATTATTAATTTTGTTCTATTACTTTACTTATGGTTTGGTATTTACTTACACTTAGTAACTGCTAATAAAATTTTGACCAACTACTTAAAAGCAATGCTCAGCTTTAACCCCTGTCATTGATTAAGCCTTACACATCACATGAACTCACACCTTTGTGAGTTTATGTTCACTGGTTCCCCACAACTTGTTGAGCTATGATCATGTGTGAGCTCACCCTTGCTGTCTCACACCCCCCCCACAGGAGAAGAGCAGGTGGTTCAGGAGGAGCCACAATGCGAGGAGTATGATCTGATCTAGGTGGCGTTTCTCAGTTGACATTGGCGCCGACGATCCTTAGTTCGTTTTACTTTTATCTTTTATTTTGTAATAAGTCTTCCGCTATGTAATAAATACTCTGATGTTTTATGACATTTATCTCTATACACTCTGTTATTATATATGTTGTCTTCTTGGCGCATGTATAAGATGCACTTGGCTTTGTTCCTTAAAGCCGGGTGTGACATTTACACCTTCGGCAAAGACGCCTCTATTGGAGGGCTCAAAATCTCTGACATTTTCGTTATTTCTTCAATTTTAGGCCCTTCAGCCTTATTAGCCTTCATCTCAACTAGCTATACTGAAGGTAACTTCGGTATTACAGCTGGCTCTTCAGTGCTCTGTGCAGATGGAACAGTTTCTTTTGTTTCGGCAACTGAAGTGGCCCTTTCGCCAAATTCAGGTATCGCGGCCGGTTAATTGTAACGCGGCTGGTGAGTCAGAACCTTCAGCTTCTTGCCTTTCGGCTCAGCTATGATTGCTGAAGCAGCAACTTTTCCTAAAGTAGCAATCTTTCTTTTTACCCCTTGCCCTCGCAGCGGGTAACAATAGTCAGGGTATACGAAGCCAATAGCATCGAATACCCTGTTCAATCTTTTCTTACTCCGACCCCTAAAGGCTACGGACAATGCATTGTCCTTGGTCTTGGAATACGTCCCGAGTAACTCGTTGCTAGTAGTTTCAATGCACTTCAGCTAGTCATCATTTGGTTCATCAAACTTATCCCCAAACCTGAAGGTATACTTCAGTCGAACCAAACCACCTTCGCTAGAGTCAATGATGGTTCCTTCGGCATTTCCCAACTTTCCACAAGCGGCCATACCCTGAAGGCTATATGTTCTTAAATTAAATCCCTTGTGCCAATGAAGGAGCAAACAGCTGAACGGCTTTTGACATGCTTTGACTGCGTCATCAATTTCAACCTTCGGCCTTCGAAGACCGAAGAGGGACTAGATGGGGTGCATGATGATTTCTTTTATTTCTTCTCTCGTCTTCAGATCATTCTTCACATAAAACCACTCTTCCATCCAGGCCCTAGGCCATCTCTTCCGAAATGTTGGCACTGGGTGGCTTGCGTTGGGACGAGCAACGAATCCATAACAACCAAAGTTGTTGTGGTACTACTCTTTACCAATGGCCTTCGTCTCATATAAAAGTTCGTGCATGTTGCAGAAGCATTTTGCGCTTGGCTCCAGCCCTTGACTCCTCACTGCCCAGACAAAAAGCCCCATCCTTAGTATAGCTTCGGGGGTGATCTGGTGAAGGAAGATCTGGTAGACCTTCAGCACTTTAACTACAAATTTGCTCAAAGGAAACCGGAGACCAGCATTGAAAAAGCTTCGGAAAATAACAACTTCATTTTCCTTGGGGGCAGGGGCGGTGTTGTCTCTGCCAACTCTCAGGATAGACATGTCTCGAAAGTACCTTCCTTCATGTTGTCAAGATGACTCTGTTAATCGTCGATTTTCTGAAGACTGTATGGCTTGGCCGCCAGGGTCGATCTTCAGAATCTTTGTCTCCACTTTCCACATCATAGCTATCGCTGTCACCAGTACCTTCAGATAAACCTTCCAATATCTCTTTAGTAATCTTCTCTGTGTTTGTCTTTGCCATCGATTCAATAAATCCAGCAATATAAGGATCCATAGCCTTCTTCTCTTCAAACACCTTCGTCTCTAAAGTCAGCTTTGTCTCCGTAACAACCTTCTTTTCCTTGGTCATTTTTCCTCAGACATGGTGAAAACACGACTTTAAACTGAAGCTCAAGAAGCTTGAAAATCTAGCGAGAGTTAGTAAGCAAGAGCTAAAAGTTTGAGAAAATAATCCAAATGGCAGAAACAGTGTATCAAATGATGCTGGTGTGAGTTCATATTTATACGCCTAGCACGCTGCAACTTGGAGGGCCCCGTCTGTCATTGATTATTGCTATTCTAGCAAAGGGAAGGTGTTTTTTTGGACCTTCAGCTTAAGGCCTTCGTTCATGTCGCAGTCTAAATTCGTTATTATAACAAATTAATACTACGAGGGGCTACTGTTGGGGGCCTTCGTCTTCCGAAGGTCCTCAAAAACATGATTAACAATGTTTCCCAAGCATAGTATATGTACAGGAACCTTCGGACTCGGGATGAAGCTATGCACAATATGGAAAGCAGGATCGAAATGAAGGTTGAGCTAACGCCGAAGCTGCGCGCAGGGAAGCTTCGGCTCAATAGCAGAAAGAGGAACCGACTTAAGGAGGAAAAGGCTATTTGGTCCTCGAAAGATTGTTATTAAGTCAATAGTGAATATGAAGGGCATGAATGTAATTTTACACAGGCTGCGTCCTATACCTATAAATAGATGAACAGTACTCCCGTACTGTCCATGCTGACTTGTATTCTCTTGTGCGTCGCGCTTGTGCCTTTGCCTTCAATCAAGCCGAAGGTACAAATGTAATTTAATATTGTTCTTATTCCTTCCCGATTATATAAAAGAAAGATATATTATGATATCATGTGATTATCCATGTTATTATGTTTTATATTCTTCGTCTTTTATTGATTGATGTAGCAATGATGAAGGTACATCCTTCATAACCTTCTTCCAAAGATCGTTATATCCTCAGGGAAATAATGCTTCGAAGAACGAAGGGCATTAAACATTAATCTATTTTTGTGTTGCCTTGTTCTTAATTCATAGCATTTAAGAGCAAGTCACCAACATGCGCCAAAGAAGACAACATATATAATAACAGAGTGTATAGAGATAAATGTCATAATATAATCAGAGTACTTATTACATAGCGGAAGTCTTACAAAATAAAAGATAAATATAAAAGGATCTAAAATCTATCCTTGGCGCCAGAAAGTCAACTGGGAGACACCACCTAGATCGAAACGAACTCCTCGATATGTGGCTCCTCTTGAACCACCTGATCTTCTCCTGTAGGGGGGTGTGAGACAGCAAGGGTGAGCTCACACAAGTTCATCACTCAACAAGTTGTGGGGAATAATGTGCATGAACTCACCAAAGGTGGGAGTTCATGTGGTGTGTAAGGCTGATCAACAATAGGGGTTAAAGCTGAGCACTACTTTTAAAGTTGGTCAAAATTTTATTAGCAATTACTAAGTATAAGTAAATACCAAACTATAATGATAAATAAACAAAATTGATAACAAACCCCATGCAATGCAAATGACAAATTGAATTTAGTTCAATAATTTAATCATGCGAGAGTCCTGAGCTGCTCTTGACCGTGAGCTCGGCTAGTATACCAGTTTTACACTCTGCAGAGGTTGTACCCTTTACCCACAAGTCGTGTTTCCCATGTCACCAGGGTTTGCAAGGCCCTTAGACACTACCGAGGTGAATAGCTAGGGATCCACTACGAGGCCTTTACAAAGTTCCACTAGCTTCCAAAAACCGGCTACAGTTTATGGGAAGAGCACTTGCAAGAATCCCTCGTCTGACCGCCATCGCAGCAAAATCAACCCGAGAACCTCCTTGCATGCAACTCCCCTACTGCCCTTGCCTCTTTCGGGTAAGGTAGTCTTCCACTAGCTTTCCTAATTAGTTAGCCAAGGGGTCCCATTCCTCCCTTATGGTGGCACGTGTTTCTCAAGTTAAGCTCCATGTTCCAATTAAAAAGGTATAATGATCTTGACATGAACAGAAATAACATAACAGAATAATTGGAACATGGATATAATGAAATATTAACCCAAAACCATATAAAGCTGTAGCAGAACTACCCAAGTGATTCAGGGGTAAATAGGATAAATATACTAGGGTGACCTCTTGGGTCCCATCAAAATTAAACCTATGCATTGAATAGTGATAATAAAGAATATTATTGGGTAACAAAAGTGGATCAATGGCACAACTTGCCTGGCACTTGCGAATCCAGGTACCAGGATGATTCTTCCGATCCTCGTGACCTCACTGCTAGTCGTAGCAATACAAACAAACATGGTATAGATAAAATTAACATCACACCAAACATAAGTACAAACTGAATAATAATAATCTACTCGTCGTAACGAGATTGTGGGTTCGAGAACCACTACGATCGGAGTTACGATTAAGGAGTTATGATTTTATAGAAGATCTGCGTGATTAAACTATTAAACTATACTATAAATTGATTAGTATACATCATATGAGAGAATATCTTATTAACTCAACTTTAAACTAAGTCATTATTTGATTAAAGATTATCTAGTTAAATTATAACCATAAAACTAGAATACTATATTAACATTAAAGAAGTTAATCCAATAGACCTAGATTAACCCAATTATAAAAGTATGGGATAGCATATAATAAATGTTGCTATTGTGTAGTAGATGTTTATACAAAACTAACGCAACTGGAACGAGTCAAATCAGATTTAAAACAGAGGAGTTATGAATTTCCTAAGGTTTTATGTATTTGATATAAGATTAATTAGGATATAAATTTTAATGTGACATTCATGTCAAAACAGTAGTACTAAATTATAAACAATCATATTACAAAATTATAGAAAATGAAATGGGTCAATTTGGACAAAGTATGAATTTTCTATGAATTATACAAGTGTTACAATTATTTTTATACTCAAAATCAATTTCTAAATCTCTTTTTTATGTTTTCTTTAATTCCTAGACTAGGCGCATAAAATCCAGAGAGTACATGTGCTATGGCGCAATTTGCACAAGACTCAGGCAACCACGGGACGGACTGCGGGTTGATTTGGTGTAACAGCGAGGGTTCTTTAGTAAAATGGGCGCGGCGGAGGGGAAACACTTGATCTGAGCCGTCAGATCAAAACAGACGACCCATATTAGATCCCCGACGAATGAACTGGTACACAATTGGACCCCTTGGATCCGAAATCTACGATCGGAGGTAGCCCTACGCCTTCCTCAAATCTGAGCCCACCAGCACAGATCTAACAGTCCAGATCGCGCTCTGCTGAAACGACACGCGCACCCTGAATCCACCGTACGATCGAGATCCAACGACCAGATCTACTGACGAATTGGTACACTATTACGACCATCGGATTAGAGAGCCATGGCCCCAGGCTCCGCCACCTCCTCCGCATACCTAAGCACGACGGCGCCCGCACAGACAGCGGCGCCATCACCGGCGTCAAATTACTAACGCACCATCGTCCCTATGCTTTCCCAATTCGGCGCTACTAGTCGCAGATGTGGATAAGAAGGCTCAGAGGGGTTTCTCACCGGCGATTGGGCGGCGGTTAGATCTGGCGACATCGTGGGGCGGCTCCGTGGCGACGCATGGTCTCCGGTGGCAAATTATCGGTGTTCCGGTGATTCCCCAATCCTTCAACCACTGCCATAGGCTTCGCGACGGTCCGGTGAAGCCCCAAAGCCAACATCCACGCATCAGGCGCCCCAGCAGACAATGGTCCACGACGGCAGCCCCTAGCATCTCTCTGCGCACCTCTCAGTTCGTGGCATCGACGATTGTGCGCTAATCGGGGTAATGAGGAGCGGGAGCCAGGTCTTATACCTAGGGAACGGAACAGCCGAGACGGGTGCGCACGCCCACAATCCGCGCAGGCCGGCGAGATACGTGGCCTCTGTTGCGGCAGTGCGGAGACGAGGTCGGGGAAACAGCAGACAACATGGGGCCATGGTCAGTGAAACACAGAGTGCAGCGCGGCTGACGTGCAGAGTAAAGGGAAGTGGGCCACGCGTGCACAGGAGAGTCTGACGAGGGGGGCCCACTGTCAGCCCAAAGGTGCTCTCAACCCGCACGGATGCGGAAAGTAACGCACCCAAGAGGGAGCCGCTGATCAATAGGGCCCACATGGCAGGGGGCGTTCGCGGGCGGGGATCGCTGGGCCGCGAGTGGGAGAAAAGAGTTGGGTCGCGAAAGAGATGGGCCCAAATAGAGAAGCATTTTCTTTTTCTTTTTTTTTTCTGATTTCTATTTCAAATTCTTATTTCAAATCCCCTTTAAACCAAGTTTGAATTCTAAAATTCAAATTTATGCATAAGCAAAACCCAACATGATTCACAATTTCTACATAGTATTACTTTATTTATTTTATTACTATTTTAATTTGGTAATGTTTTCAACATGAAGTACAACACATTATTTCAATATATTATTATTATGGGTGAGTACTCAAAATAAAAATTCTCCCTTTGTTTTGATAGGAACATTTTTTAATGTCTAATCTTTATTATGATTTATTTTAACTACTGTTATTTTATTATGATCATTTACCTATAAAAGGGGTGAATTATAACGTCTAATTATTTATCAAGGGTACTTTGCTCAGATTTCTTCTACTAATTCGAAGTTCAGAATTTGGGTGTTACAAATTTCCAAGGATACCGGCCAAACACAGATGCACTGGCCAAGTTATCACTCTGCAAGCAGCAAGAGAAGGAAACCCTTTGTGAATACTACAAAAAATTCCTCACGCTCAAGTCGCAATTGCCCTCAGTTGACGATCACATAGCAATTCATTATGCCATCAGCGGTCTTCGGGCTGGCGTTTTGTACAGTCATTGTATTAGGGATCCGCCCAGGCACCTGCAAAGCTTTACCAATTATTCGAAAAATATGCTAGGTCCGAGGAGCTACATCAGCGCAAGATCAAATCCTAGAGGAAGCCCAAGGACCCTCCACAGTCCAGCAGAACTTGGGTTAGGCCGGTGCAATCTAACTCTGGCAGGGACAATCGCAACCAGCAACAAGTGCACACCATAGCCAACCAACACCCCACTAGAGAGACTGCTCGCCGCCAGGAATACGCCTCTCAAAACCACGACAATAACACAAGAGGAAGGGGTAGGGGATGAGCCCAGCAGCCACGAAGATTCTACTGCATGTTCCACGGCGAAGACTGCGCACACCCCACCAGGGACTGCCCGGAGACCAAGGCCACCAAGGACAGAATGGCTAGAGCCGAACCAGCCGACAACCAACGAGTCGTTGGGCACACATACCACCCCAAACAATACCACCAACAACCATACCACAACGAACAAATCCAACATCAACCCAATCAAGTATACCATCACCATCAAGAGGTGTAGGTTCTCCCCCACCACCACCACCACCACACCACCCACATCCCCTGCATAACAACCCCCACCACCTGCACCCAAACAAGAAGACTTCGCCGATCAACCTTATCGTGGCAAAAAAGGACCACTATCGCAGTGTCAACCACGTCGCTCTCACCGGCCCAGTGGTACAAACGAAGTGGTCCCATGTACCACTCACTTTCGATGCCAGGGATGTTGACTTGCGTAGTGCACCACATGCAGATGCCATGGTAATCAATTGCATGGTAGCAGGCTAGGATTTGCACAAAGTATTGGTCGACAATGGTAGTCAGGCCGATATCATCTTCCTACACGCCTTCGATCGCATGGGAATTAGTCATAGCCTCCTCAAGCCCGCAGACAACCCTTTGTACAGGTTCGGCGGCAAAGGCACGTTCCCTGTTGGCAAAATAGAGCTACCATTGTCATTCGGCACGACGCCCAACGCGCGAAGTGAGCAAGTCACCTTCGACATAGTCGACATGGTCTACCCGTACAACGCCATAATGGGGCGCGGTTCGATCAACAAGTTTGAAGCAGCCATTCATGGGCTTTATCTCTGCATGAAAATCCCAAGCCCACAGGGCGTCATCACAGTCTACAGAGACCAGTAGACAGCATGGAACATCGAGAGAGACTTCATCCTAGGGCAGCGCAGTGTTCACTGCCTAACAACAGAGTGTGAAGGCAGTAGTAGTCAGCGCTCGGCCAAAGACAAAAGGATCAACGCCCAGCTATAGAGCAACGACGGGACGAAGATAGCACCCCTCGATCCCGCAATCCCAAAACAAGCAGTCATGATCAGCAAAGACCTACACCACACGACGAGGGAAGGCTTCTTTCTTGTCTTAGCCGTAACAAGGATGTCTTCGCCTGGTCCGCCCTCGACCTAGTGGCGGTTAGCCGTGCCATCATCGAACACAGTTTGGGCATCGACCCCTCGGTGCGCCCAAAAAAGCCACGGCTATGGAAAATGTCTGATGAAAAAACAAAGGCAGCCAAGGCCGAAGTGCATCGCCTGGAAGCCAAATTCATCGAACCAATTGCCTACCCAACATGGCTCGCCAACGTCGTGAGGTGTAGAAGAAGAGCGAAAAATGGTGCATGTGCATCGATTTCACAAGCCTTAACAAAGCATGCCCCAAAGACAACTTCCGCCTACCACAAATCGACAAAATTGTCGATAGTGCAGTAGGCTGCGAAGTCATGTCTCTCCTTGATTGCTTCTCGGGATATCACTAGATCTATAAGAAAGAGGAAGACAAGGCTAGCACTAGCTTCATCACCCCCTTCGGCACGTACTGTTTCGTACGGGTGCCCGAGGGACTCAAGAACATCGGTTCAACTTTTTCTTGCCTCACCAAGAAGGTCCTTGACAACCAAGTAGATCACAATATCTTCACTTATGTGGACGACATCGTTGTGGTGAGTAAAAGAAAGGAGGACCACATGTCTGACCTCGTGGAGACATTCGCCAACATGCACGAAGCACGACTCCGATTGAACCCAGAGAAGTGTATCTTTGGGGTACGTCAAGGAAAAATACTCGACTACTTAGTATCACACCGAGGAATCAAAGCCAACCCAACCAAAATCCAAGCAATCATGGACATGGCACCGCCGCAATCCACCAAGGACATCTAGCGGCTAGCAGGAAGACTAGCGGCCCTGAACAGATTCATCTCCAAATCCGCCAAGCGAAGTATGCCATTCCTCAAAACATTGGGAGGCGCGAAAGACTTCGTCTAGGGCCTAGAACAAGCAGTGGCCTTCGAGTCACTCAAACAACATCTGTCTGACCTGGCGACCCTGACAAGTCTAGACCCAGCACTTCCCCTCCTCCTTTACATTTCGGCCTCGCACAACGTAGTCAGCGCAGCGCTAGTCCAAGAAAAGGAAAGGGACGGCAAAACTCAGCAATGCCCGGTATACTATGTCTCTGAAGTCCTCATGAGTTCCGAATGCAACATGACGGAACTTGAAAAAATCTCATACGCAACCATCATGGCTTTGCGCAAGCTACAACACTACTTCGAGGCATTCAAAATACAAGTCACTTTAGACAGGGGCCTTGGGGAATTGTTCAAAAATCCGGAAGCATCCACAAGAATAGCAAAGTGGGCAGCGGAACTCTCAGAATACAACATCACTTTCGAGCCTAGAACAACAATCAAGTCACAAGTCCTGGCAGACTTCATTGTAGACTGGACAGGACCTGTGGGGCCACAACAGGAGCACACAGAAACAGTCTGGACTATCCACTGCGATGGCGCATGGTGTCACGCAGGAGCAGGCGCTGCGGCGATCATCACATCACCCGCCAGAGTCAAATACAGATACGCCACATGCCTTAGTTTTGCTCTAGAGTCCGATAGATGCACAAACAACATAGCTAAGTACGAAGCGGTCATCCTAGGACTTCGCAAGCTGCAAGCCCTCAGCGTCACTACATGCATCATTAAAATGGATTCTAAGGTCGTCGCCGGCCAAATCGAAAAAGAATACTCAGCCAAAGAGCTCGTACTGATGCAGTACCTCGCCGCCATTCGCGGCCTCGAGAAATAATTCAAGGGTTTCACTCTACAACACGTTGAGAGAAACAAGAATGAAGAGGCTGATACATTAGCTAAAGCAGTAGCCAAAGGTGAAGCCCTGCCCTCCGATGTGTTCTATCACGTCATCGGCACACCAGTCGTTCAAAATCTTAAAGGCTGCTATTAAGTGCCACGCAAACGCGATTACAAATCAAAGCCATCTCGTAATAAGCACAGCATACAACACGCCATCAACAATAAAAAATATATATATGACAAACAAAGGGCTCAACGGCAATATCACACAATAATACAAATCACGGCTGTTACCCCTCACAACTCTATTGCGAAGAGGGGGAGGGCAGCGTTTTCACTCACAGTCGCAACAAGAGCAGTGAGGGCAGCAAAAATGTTAAATAGGCTTCGCCTTCGGAATAAGACCCGCCTCTCGGAAATTAAACAACAACATCCTTAGCTCTTCCCCCTCAAACAGGCCCTGCAAGTCCCCTTCCCCAATGCACGTTTTGGATGTCGAGGAAAATAGCTCATGCTGCCCACCCTGATCTAGTCGAAGACGGGACCGCTCCATACCCATTCGGCGACGTTTTCCACTTCGTGACGTCTCCAGTGCTCTGTTTCAACACAACCACTCTTCGCCTCCGGGGGTCTTTAGCCCTCGCTTCGGCCGAGGTGGCCATCGCTTCGCACCCAGCAGGTCGCAGCAGAGTCTCCGACGTGGCCAAATCCAACACAGCGAAGTAATCTAAGTCGTCCTCAGAAGATTCCTCAACCCACGAAAAAGGACTCCCAAATTTATCCCCATCCGAGGACCACAACCCAAGTTCAGATCTCTCAAACACATTTCCATTAAAAGGTGTTGCATTTGCGGCCGTCAAAACATTAGTATCAACATCATCGGGGTTTGCTTACGCAGGCCCAGATGTCAAAACCTGTGCAGCAACCGACCTTCAGTATCACAAAAAGAAACACCTAAAACCCAAAATCCCTAACGCATCCCTTCCACCTGCACCGGAGCAGACGCCGTCGTAGGGTCTTCGCCGGAACCAGCTTGAGGCGCCGAGTGCCCTTCAACTCTCGCCTCCTCTGCGCCACCCATCCGAGCCATCGAGCTCTCAAGACCGGCGAGGTCCTCGACTTCTTCTTCATTCGTCATCTGCGAAGGCAACAAAACAATTCAAAAAATAATAATAATAAATAATGAATAAATAATAAAGACAAAAATACCTGCGCCAGTGCTCGATCAGCCCTCTCCTGGACAGTGCCACGATCGTGAGGACCCCACATCCTATCGTAAAGCGCCCTAGCGGACCGCTTCAACACATCGTCTTCGACCTGGAAAATTTCGCGATCAAAGTCCTCGGTCGCCCGGTCGAAGACTTTAGAGTGCCTACATTCCTCGTGGGACAAGGCATTCGCCTTCCCCTCGTAGGTGACAAGTGATGCATAGGACATGAGGCCCGTTGTGATGGATGGGAGTGATTCCAGCTCCTCCTGCAGCCACTCGAGAAAGCGAAGACCCACCTCCCCCCAGATCTATCAAAAGGGGTGGTTTGTGCAACGAGCTCGTGGTACACATCCACGAACAGCGTGTGCGCCCGCTCAACGCTGGCGCGGATGGAGGCCTCCGTCTTCTCAGTATAGCTGAGCAGGCTTTTCAGCTCCGACTCCACGTCGGCGACGCGCTTGAGGGCAAGACCAGCCTCAGCACACGCGGCGTCAGCTTCTGCGCGGGCAGCCTGGGCCTCCATGCAAGCTTTTTCCGTGCCCTCCTTTTCCTCCACAAGTCGGTGGCTGAGGTCTTCCTTTTATTTTTCTGCCGCTGAAAGCTTCTCAAGCAAATTGCGACTTTTATTCTCCGCCACTGACTTGTCCCTCACTACCTCTGTGTGTTGCGTCCGGAGGCGCTCAATCCTTCCCTGAAGCAATACATTCCGCAAAGGCGGCCGCCTATCACCAAGACATTTTCAAAAACATAAACATGAAAATGACATAGCCACAAGCACTAATCACACTCACATATTACAGATGCTGTGCGACCGAGGCGGCCACGCCCGTCGCAGCGACAGCAGAGGTGATGTTGCCGCCGGCGCAGAACATAGCCCATGGATCCTCCGAGGCCTCCGCGTCACCCTTCGTCCCGGTCGACGTGGCAACCGGGCCGGCCGACGGCGCCGCCGGCATAACAGCCAGCCGTCCAGACTCCGCTCCTACACCACAGTCAAGTCAGAAACATAGACCCCGTTAAAAAACAAAACAAACTCTCACCAGCAGGAGGCAACCCCGTCTGGGCGTCGAACATGGTGACCCCGCTCACCAAGTAGTCATCCATAGAAAGCTCCATGGAGACTCCTTCGGCCCTCGCCACTGTCGTCTCCATAGTGCACAGTGACGAGGGGGGCCTTCGCCCACTGGTAGGCGTGGAGGGCGGGGGCATACCAACGTCTAAGGCAATAGGCTTTGCGCTGGGCCACGCCACCTTCACCTCTCGCCTCGGGTCCGCCAACCTGACATGGGCCCAGCATTTCTTTCGCTGAGCATCCTGGCGATGCTTCTCCATCACTGCCGATACAACAGCACCAACATTCCTTTTGTAAGGAAAATCTTCATGTCACGAGCTAATCAAGACGTAAAAACATCTTCGCCAGCCGCCTGGGGTATAAGAACATTCCTAGGCTAGCGACCCCCGGTAACCTTCAGCATTCGCGCAGAAGTTTCCCAGAGCTCAGGCAAAGACATCGTTTCCTCGGGAGCTGCGCATGTCTCTAGCAAATCCCCAACAAAATGATCAGAAGCCCTCAGCCCCAAATCCTCGGCTGTTGTGCCTACCCTCAACCCCAAATCCTCAACTGTTGTGCCTAATTTTCTTTTCCTAGCTGCCGCACCCGGAACCTTGTCCTGTGAGGGGCCTTCGTCGGCCAATGGCCTCGCCTGCTTCCCCCGGCGGACAGCAGTGTCAGCATAGTCTCCCTCCAGGTAACCACCATATGGCAAATGGTTCAGCTCAAAAACGTGGTTCAACCTAGCGTTGGAACCGTGAATATCCTAACTCCTCAAAGTCTCATTCTTTGGCACATACTTCCCAACAATCTTCATGGCCTCGGCCTCGACTTCACGCACAAACATGGCCGTGTCTCGATCGCAAAGATCCATGACAAAGATAGGACTTCACACCAGCTGGCCGCAGTGTAGGCATCCAATGGGGGGTAACCTCACCCAATGTCCAACCATGCGCCAGGGGGCCACACCCCGTAGGAAATGAATTCCTCGACCAGGTCGCATCCGCTACTTAGGCGGGTCGCATATCGAAGGGCCCCTTTGTCTTTGTCCTCTTCTGCCACCTCAAAGTGTGGAAACACCACATAACAATGTGAGCACAGAATGGCAGGGGGCAAACTTAGCAAGCCTTCGACATCCCTGGGAGCTACATAAAACCAAAAGTCCCACCAATTGCCCCACTTATTCCTAGCATAGGGAACTATATCGACAACTTCAGTCGAAGTCTTCTCAGTCCTTGGTGTGAAGGTGCACGATCCAAATTGGGCTATCTTATCACCTATTTTTCTCTTCTACCAGTGCAGACAATAATTTTTAGCGAAGACTTCCATGGACGGCTGCCCACCGTATAAGGAGATGACCTAGACGTACTTCCCAAGCGCAACCACTACATTCGGTGTCAACTGATGGACTTGCACCTCGAACTTCTGCAACACCTCCACTACAAACCGATGCGTCAGGAGGCAAAGACCAGTAGCGAAAAAAGGCTTCAAAAACTATCAATTCCGCCTCTAGCTTGGGGACCTCTTCCGCCCCTAGGGCCCGCCCGACACTATTCCCAAAATAGCCCAGCCGCTGCATCTCCAGCACGCGACCCAAAAAAATCCTCGAGATCTCGAACTCAACGGTATGGACGGGCTGCAGTTCAACCACCGCCAAATCACTCAATGTCTCCTCGGACGACGGTGTGGCCGACAACGCGCTCGCAGCAGATGAAGAAGAAGACATTGGCACGTACCATCGGTGGTGGCATGCGGTTTGCTTGATACAGGCCAGATCTCCGGCGCAAAAGGAGCAAGGAGGGCAAGCGAGCAGTTGTCAAAGCTAGGGTTTTTTCCAGCGCAAACTCAGGCAGGCAAAAGCCTCGGTCGAGGTCGGGTTTTTATAGGCGCGGAGCGACGCCTCCGAAAACCCGCAATCCCACAGTAACACGTCCAATCAATGGTCACATTTTAAAAACCCTCGGGGGACCATTTTGAGCGAGGGCAGCGTTTTCACCATCTCATAGCAGTCTTCGGCACCAGCTGACTTGGTCGAACTGGCCCCTCGGAGGGCAAATGTTGGGGTGAAGGCGAACATGCCTACCCCTCGCTCGTCGACCTCTACATAACCTTTCCGCGGGCCGAAGGCCACGCCAGCAGGCCCCACCGGCCTGGCCATGGATGACGTCCGCGGCCAAGGACCGAGCACCCCCTTCGCTCTGACAAGCCGAGGTGAAGACCCCCCAGGTGACTTGAAGGATCGGGTGACCGAGGCTACAAATACTACAAGGCTTAGTCCCCCTCAGCGAAGGGGCCCATGTGCAATTCGGCCCATGTCGTAGGGCCCCGCCCGCGGATGCCATGCGGGCAGAGTGGGTCGGGCCGCGTTTGTAATAAAGTATTCTGTAATGACACACTGTAACCCCCCTATGAGGGAAAATTCCGGGGATAAACTGGGTAATTGAGGGCCTAAGGTCGGGCCGTCCCTCGGTTATCTATAAATACCCCCGTACCATGCCAAAGGGGGACGAAAAGAAAAAACACTGTTGCCTTGACACCCTGTGTTTAGAGGCATTACATTACTCCCACCTCCCCCTTATTGGATTCTGCTGTCCCTAGTTAGGCAGGTTCCAACATTCGTGTTTGTGAAATAGTCATGTCGTGTGAAGCTTAGTGTTAAAGATTTAAGTTTTACAAGGAGTATTTTGGATAGATGAATATGTCATGTGTTGCTAGGACAAGTAAATTAGTAACACAAAGAATAAATTTAGCATTTAAATCATTCTGCCATTTAGTGTTGTTAGTAGTGATTTTTGATAAATCTTGTTTGCATAGTGAAGTCGATGATTTGCTCTGATAATCATTAAATCTGATGTTTAGAAATCGATTATGTGTCAGATGAATGTTGTTTGCCACTCCGAGTAGTGGGGAGCAAATAGCATCATCTGGTGATCGTCAATTTTGTGTTCTGAATGTTTTGGTGGTAGGCATTTTCAGAATTTCTTGTGTCAAATGATAGTTGTTTAAAGAAGTCAATGCTTTGCTTTAGTAGTCGTATTCTATATTGGGTGATCGGTTAAATCCCATAGATGAATATCGATCGTTTAGATTAATAATCGTGAATAGCTATTTATCGTGGCCCAAATCAGTTGAAGATAAGTAGCATCGGTTGGTCCGCTTTAGTTAAAAATACAAAAGCTACTTAGTGATCATTATCCATTAGAGTATTAGGCATTTAGATTTAGAATTGTGGACATGAAAACTCTATGTTGTTTGATAAGGCTCTATTTGTTAGAATAAGTGGTGTGGTGCTTGATTTAGTTGATGTGCTATGCCTAATAATCTAGATTAGTAGTTCTAAAATCAAGTTAAAGTATTTCTATTCGTCACCTTAAGTTATAGGTATCCATGGTTGTTACGTCTAAGTATTGCTAGCCTTAAGTGTTATGCTTTAGCTAAGTAAAGCATAGATCTTGTGATAAACTATTGCTTCGTGATGTTGATTTAGCTCCGGATGAGATAGAGAAGCGAGATTATAGTGTTTAGTCATTTATCGATGTCTAGTGTTTACTTATGGGTGTTGTTTTGCGCCTTGCCATTAAGTGTTTAGTTTTCTACTATGTGGCATTATTTATCTTGTGCTATTCCTGCTCATATTCAATCATGTGCATCATGTGTTTCATTAGGTGCGCTAGTTGATCACGTGATGCGGAAGACGAGCTGAGTCGACCAAAAGATGCTATTAAGCGTGGGCTTCTTCGCAAGGCGATGCTGATGGACGAACTTAAGGATGGATGACCCGAACAAGTGTCAGACCAAAAGTTGATCGCCAAGTGGACGTCATCTAACAAACACTAACCTAGTGTTATTCCAGGCAAGCCCTAGTGCATTTGCCACCTCCTTCTGTTTTAAAAACTTTTATCACTTATATGCTGCATTAGGTGATAGGAGTTGTGTGAATAAACAATTGATGCATCACCTTTCCTTGAAATTCAATTACTATTCCTTGATACCTATTTTATAAAAAGAACTGATAACGCTTATCCCTGCTTAGAAACTGAAAATCATTTGTTTTAAAAAAAGAATGGTGTGGAACACTGTTATGGGATTTTTGTTTCAAAAATCAAAGCAAACTTATGGTGATGATCCCCTTCGGCTGGAGTGGGTTCATCATTCAGAAAAGAGTACCCCTGTCGGGTACTAAAAATGGGGAAAATGGTTTAAATAAATCTAGACCAGACGTTGAGCAGGAAAGGTCGCCCGTCTGTGTCGTTTAAGGACCACATGATTGTTGGCCTACTGATCTAGGACCCTTTAACTGGCCACATGTCTCATTATGGGTAAGCTTAGCCTCGGCCAGACCGATACCAGAATAGCTCGCACGCACTAGGAGTGGAGAGATGGCAGGAGTAACGTGTGCTCACCTGGCAAGTGGCTGGATGGTGGGGTATTGTGCTCTCGGGTCGCGTGAACCCGTTCTGGTCTTGAGAAACCCGGTGGTGAGTTGACATATGCAAGGGTTAAGTGATACATATGTCATGTGGTTGGAGATCCCCAGCTGGGTATTAATCGATTCGGATCACCGAACTTCTCGGATATGAAGACTGGATCTTCGACCCTCATCATAGATAACAAGTGAAAGTAAAGCTACTAAAATGAAGCTAGTGTAGGACAAGTGAATGCTCTAGATTAGGCAAATCTAGATTCAGGGTACTTAACTTGTGAAGAAAAATTTGGGCATAAGGATCCACTACTAGTAAGCTTTTCTGCAAAAATGAGTCTTTGAAACTTGATGAGGCTTACCTTGTATCCTTTTAAAACCAGCATACCCTTGAGAGTCTTTTCTTTAGTCGGGTAAGTCTTGCTGAGTAATTGTGTACTCATGGTTTTATTCCTTGTTGTTTTTCAGGTTATAATTCTGTAAAGTTGTGAATGGTGCTAAGTGTCGGTTGGCTTGGCCTTCTTATATAAGTATATCCCATCTTTAGCTTCTTTATTGAGGATTGTCACTTAAGCTAGCATGTATTATAAAACTTATAAATGTTTTATACATTCAAATTGTAATCTTTTTGAATCAATTTCTTTTGTAATCAACTCCGATGATATATATTGTAATCTTGTTATAACTTGTAAATGTTGTAACTTGTAACCATTTTGTAATAAAGAATTTCCACTGCAAATGTTGGTGTGTGATTTGTGTTCACTTAATCCTGCAATCTTGGCGGTAAGTGGTTTATCCAGGGTCCTTGGGACACTCGAACAGATCCTGTTAAGTTGTTTGGTGCACATGCATAGTCGTCTGAGGTCTTTGAGACAAGGACATGTGCATGTGGGCCCAATAACTTGGGAGGTTCTGCCACAGCTAGTATCGGAGCAGGATTAAGTATAATACGGTCACATACGCATTTTAAAACAAAGTTTTAGTTTTAGAAACTTATTTTCAACTAAACACATTGTTTGGTTTTGAAAAACAGATTTGAAAAACTATAATGCTAGCGACATCCTCTATTAAGCCCTAAAACTAAGGACTATCAGGTGGCTTAGATCAAAACACTAACCCAACCAACCGGGGGGATATTGCATACATGTGTAATGTTATTTTTGAGGCCATTCAGTTTTGAATGGATCGATGCTCAGGTAAGGTGAGATGTGAGAGCATGACCGAACAAACGTCGGTCTACGGGAGTGCTTAAATGTAGCGCTTGACTATATACATGTTCTACATATGTATATATGAAAGCTGCGATGTGGAGTATTTACTTTTCTGGGATTCAGTACCCCATGTGTGTGTATGGGTATACATGCATGGGAATACTGATAAGTGTAATGTACTTGCAACGACACACCTACTTTAGGTAAGAAGGTGAGTTACCATAATGGGCTACCCTATGGTTAAAGTGAGGCAATGGCACCTATGCGTCGCTCGACGCTTAATGAGGAGCTGGCCTCCATATAGAAATATATGGAGTATAAACTGTCATGTTTGAATTGCATCATGGGAAAACTGGACTGTGATGGAATTTTCTGCAGGTACACTAACTTCGAACTAGTATGTGTAGCTGACGATTAGCAATGTACTGAGAGAGACGTAGGTTTGCCACCGAGATAGAACGCTATTTCCACATTAGATTTGCAAAAATTTGTGAAGACGCATAGGATGAGCATGCATCCTGATTGTTGCATCGTGTTTGTCAACTGTGCACCGAAATGCTTCTCTCACCTTTATTCCAATACTTGGTGATTGTAGATAATGTGGTGTCTTAGAGATACATGTTTAGATGGCTTCTAGCTTTTCTTAATTTGACCATTAGTGCAAATTATGTTTGCTCTTGTGCTTGATGTGCCGATAAAATGTTGATGACTTGTGTACCTAAACCCAAAACTAGGCCATGTTCTCATTTAGTGAACCATGACCCAAATTTGTATTAATCTCTCGATTATTCATCCTATGTGTCATCTTGTGTGAAGCTTATCCTTTTCAAAAGATATTTGGAATGTTCTCAATTAAACCAGGTTGTATCCTCATGATCTCCATCTTTGAAATAATAGGAGGTTTAAACCATAACTTTGTCATTTCTCCAAAACTTCCTCCAAATCTCTTAGCATGGATGAATTTGAATTTTCTGTTATCACTGCATGACCAAACTTATGCAAATGAATGCTTAGAGAACCTTTTTGTTGGATGTAAAATGCACGCAAACTTAGACTAAGGATCTCGAGTCTGTATTCTTGACAATTAGTTTGTAACTCTTTTATGGTCCTATTTCCAACCAAAACCATGCCTTTATTTAGTTGGTGCAAGCTGATATCTCTACTCCACTTTGCCTCTTCTTGAGGATCACATCGTTGCTTTACCAACCTAACCTAGAAAAGCCAAGTCTGATCACTTTCTTGAATTTGATGCCTTTGTTTTTCTCATATGTCTCGAAGGCTTATCACCTTAATCTTATGATTTTTCCCTTGTATATCTAGTCTCATGCAAATCATTAACCTTGTGATCTCTACTATGGGCATACAACTATGCTTGGACCGAAGTAACAGTCTCCCATCGTACTCCTTTCATCAACCAATTTTGGTTGTGGCCATGTCTTGTTCATTTCATTGGGCCATGATCTATTTGGCTCTCTACTTGTAACCATTCTTATAGGTGGAGTCTCTTTTGTATATTGTCATCCTTGCTCAGATTACCGATGTCATGTGAGATTTCTTATCGCTTAAGTTTGGTAATGGTGTTATGACTAAAATTGATGGTGCCACGATGAAACCGAGGGCCTCTTGTGGATGCATACACAAGGTTGTGCTGCTTGGCATGCGCTGGCATCTTGGTTAGTAGTCATAATCCATTATGAGACTATCAATATGTCATCTCTACACAATCTGTTTTTACTAAGTTGGATTCATTGTTGGTGATGTTCGGCAATGGTGTCATGGTTATGGACTTGTGGTGCCGCAGCGGGACTGAGAGCCTCCTGTGAATGCGCACATGGGATTTTGCTGCTTATTGCATGCTTGTATTGAGGTATCTAGTTATGATCCATTATGGAACTACCCTAATATGTTATCTTCCGTAGATCTTTTCCTTGAAACGATTTCAGTGTTGTTTGTCGAAGTGATCAAGCAACATCTGTCATCTCTGTTGGATCAAAAGAGTAAATCACCATGATGTGTTCTTTAACAATTTCACTACCAATTTAGAAGTCTCCATAAAAAAATCAGAACCCACCTATGTCCAATCGTGTGATAAAAATCACCCCTTTCATGTGTGGTCTCTTTTCTCTTTACTTTGGTGGTGACTGCACACATACAAGTTCCCTTCACATCCTTTGTGTAAAAATGAAGCCCTAAAGCTTTTTAGTGTTGAAAGGCAGCAGATTAGTTCTCAAATTGGAGATTGTTTTACATGCTGAAATACAGGAGTTTGTTCATTTGCTTCCTTATTGGATTCATAGATCTTTTACGCATGTTAGTTTGTCTCGCGTGGAAGAGATGGATGAACAACCTGATCAAATGTATCTTTATCCAAATACACGACCTCCTACTAGCAAATGTGAACTCTCAACCACTGGTTTGCCAATGGGTAATGAGAAGATTCACTCAGTGTCAAATGTAGTTCAATTAGTTAGTTTTACTAACTTATAACTGCATTGTAAACAAAGGTTGAGTTTGGAGATCGTTCTGTTCAGATATCTAAACTCACGTAAGTTCAACTCATTCTAAGGAAGTACTTGCAAGAATCGAGTTAAATCAACTGGTACCCACCTAATAATCACTCTAGTCATGCCTCGATCGCCTCACATGTGATTTTCTAACATGTGTGATCAAGTCGAGCCATGCTTATCACATGATAAAGTAGATTTGTCGTGAAGTCACCATCTATGGATCCCTTCATTGATGTTTTATTGGATTTCTATCATCTTCCTTGGACTTGAATTCCCTGGCTAATCACGAGTCAACTGTGATGTTGTTCGACATTCACATCTGTCTCATGTGCCATGGATTTCCAATGCCGACTTATTAACAAACCTCTTTGTGTCTTACCAAAAAGGTTGCATCCAATTCGGCCTAGACAATTGCTATCCACCTGTCCACTGTTCTCTCAACAGACTCATGTTGTCGGAAGAAGAAAACTTCACACATGGAACCTTATGCGCCCTTCTGGCAAACACCATCTCTCATTGTTGACATCTCTACTTAGCAGGAAAGTGATACATGTTATATCCACTAGAGAAACAACATCCTGAGATACTCGCCTTTTCTTGGAACTGCCTTATGTTATCGCTGATATGGACAGGAGTTACATGCTTCTTTACTCTTAAAAGTCTTTCATTCTGAATCCCGGGATGAGATTCTTTTAAGGGGGGAGGGCTGTAACACCCCAGGTGTTACTGTACATAAACCGCGAATATGGACTTAAGCACGGGATGTCGATGAGGATAGTAATCTCAATATCTTGATCATTTTCGCCTAGCACGATTTTAATATTGCATATGTCTCTATCTATCTAGACTCTTCCTAAAGTTTTCACGAAGTTCGGAACATATTTGTTCCAAAAATTAGCGAGTCCTGTGATTATTTAAAATTCATCAACTCTGCAAATACGAATTTAGAAAGTTAGTTCAGTCCTCCGATTTTGTCCCAAACAAGATTTATTAGAAGTCGACAACTAAAGTTTTTGGATTTAAAATTAATCGATTAAGGCGAATTGGAAACGTCACCTAATTATTTCGCTCTTGTTTGCGCGAGCTCTATGAACTTTGTAGCGATAATATTAAGGGTGGACTGTTTAGAATAAATCAAACTTGAACTAAATGAAACCAGAACAACAATTAGCTGATTCACTTTCATATTTTAAAAAATCCGAGAGAATTAGAGCAGACATCGTGTATTCATAATTAATTTGTTTTCCTATTCAGACTGTGGATGAATTACTGAGTTCCACATCAAATCAAATAAGCGCAGTCTAAAATATTGTAGCCAATAATTTTTATAGTTTGACCCATTTGCATCTCGTAAAAACCCCAGTCCTAAAAGCAAGTTACATAGCTGAATCTGTTATTGTTTTCTTTAAAATTTTAAAAAAAATCCAATTTCTCTTCATTCACCGCTGTTCTCTTCCCTTGTCCTCCCATGCCACTCTTCTCCATAGAAAAATCCCACCCATTCTTATCTTCTACACGTGATGGGTCTCTGGAACACTCACGCACTCTCCTTCCTGTCCCTCACGTCAGCTTCAATCCTAGTGTTAATCCTTCCTCATGCTGGCTGCTAGCAAGTGCCGCTCGTTCCTGCCCTTGATGGAGCTCTCCTGTTGCACATCGTTTCCCTACCTTCCGCCGAGCTCCGAATCCCTGGAGTGCGTGTCCAGTTTGACACCGTGCTCAGGCTCTGCTCACCGTCGCCTATGGCTGCCTCCTCTGCCTCTGATCCGCTGCGCCATCATGGGCTCGCCCCAGCCCTATAGCCGTCGGTTGTCGTAGACCTGCCCCTCTGCACGTCGGCGCCCTCTCCTGCAGCTCATCCCGTCCGCCACGCCCGGTGCTCCTCCACCAAACCTCGTCGAGGTGCTCTTCATGGCACGCCTCTGCTCCTCTGCTCACCGTGAAGCTCTATCTGCTCCAGCTCGTGCCCCTGTCTACTTGCTCGACCTCATCGGCATTATCTTCTCCAGCAGCTCGCCGACGACCGCTGGTGCCTTCTTCTGGTTTAGCCATGCCGTTGTCTGGCACATTGTCCGCACTTGTCCATGGTGCATGACCATGTGGCTCCTGACCTCGCTCGGCCTTAGGCCACCGCGGTGTCCTCAGCTCGTTCCCGGCACCGCCGTGTAGCGAGCTCTTCTTCATCGTCCACTCCACTATGATGTCGAGCCTCCCTGCTGCCCACGAATGTCACGCTAGCCATCGTGGCGTCGCTATTTCCTACTGCGCCGTGACATCGTTGAGTTCCAGTGCTTAGCGTCGAAGTCGCTGCACCGTTGTCGCTCTGGCTTCCTTTGTCCTCGCGCGGGGTGTGGCAGTCGTGTTCACATCCGAGGCATCAACGTCTGCATCCTCGGCATCATCATCGTTTCAGCAGCTTAGTCGCACCTTGCGTTCGCACCGGAAGACGAAAGGGAAGCGCCAGTGCAACGCTCGTCAAATATCAGTGATATGCGCAAGCCAGACAGCGTCGTCGATTTCATGGTTTCAAGTCGGAATTAGCCTTGGTGAGCTGATTTATTATTTTTGTTAGCTGGTTTGATGAATGGCTTGGCTAGGTGTGTTAGTCGTGATGATCTTGTGACTAAATTAGTGTTGTTCAAACACATTGTTTCATGTAGTGAGGTGATTGTGAAGAGGTCGCGTTAGGTGTTGAAGTCTAGATTTTAGATACAGATTTATGCGAAGAATATTAGTATATATATGCGATATGATTGTGTTCGTGTTTGTGAAATAGTCGCGTAGTGTGAAGCTTAGTGTTAAAGATTTAAATTTTACAAGGAGTATTTTGGATAGAAGAATATGTCATGTGTTACTAGGACAAGTAAATTAGTAACACAAAGAATAAATTTAGCATTTAAATCGTTCTGCCATTTAGTGTTGTCAGTAGTGATTTTTGATAAATCTTGTTTGCATAGAGAAATCGATGATTGGCTTTGATAATCATTATATCTGATGTTTAGAAATTGATTATGTGTCAGATGAATGTTGTTTGCCACTCCGAGTAGTGGGGAGCAAATAGCACCATCTGGTGATCGTCAATTTCGTGTTCTAAATGTTTTGGTGGTAGGCATTTTCCGAATTTCTTGTGTCAATTGATAGTTGTTTAAAGAAGTCGATGCTTTGCTTTAGTAGTCGTATATATTGGGTGATCGGTTAAATCCCATACATGAATATCGATCGTTTAGATTAATAATCGTGAATAGCTATTTATTGTAGTCCAAATCAGTTGAAGATAAGTAGCATCTGTTGGTCCGTTTTAGTTAAAAATCCAAAAGCTACTTAGTGATCATTATCCATTAGAGTATTAGGAATTTAGATTTAGAATTATGGACATGAAAACTCTATGTTGTTTGATAAGGCTCTACTTGTTAGAATAAGTGGTGTGGTGCTTGATTTAGTTGATGTGCTATGCCTAATAATCTAGATTAGTAGTTCTAAAATCTAGTTAAAGTATTTCTATTCGTCACCTTAAGTTATAGGTATCCATGGTTGTTACGTCTAAGTATTGCTAGCCTTCAGTGTTATGCTTTAGCTAAGTAAAGCATAGATCTTGTGATATACTATTGCTTCGTGATGTTGAGTTAGCTCTGGATGAGATAGAGCAGCGAGATTATGGTGTTTAGTCATTTATCAATGTCTAGCATTTACTTATGGGTGTTGTTTTGCCCCTCGCCATTAAGTGTTTAGTTTTCTACTGTGTGGCATTATTTATCTTGTGCTATTCCTGCTCATATTCAATCATATGCATCATGCATTTTATTAGGTGCGCTAGTTGATCACGTGATGCGGAAGACGAGCTGAGTCGACCAAAAGATGTTGTTAAGCGTGGGCTTCTTCGCAAAGTGATGCTGATGGACGAACTTAAGGATGGATGACCCGAACAAGTGTCAGACCAAAAGTTGATCACCAAGTGGACGTCATCTAACAAACACTAACCTAGTGTTATTCTAGGCAAGCCATGGTGCATTTGCTACCTCCTTCTGTTTTAAAAACTTTTATCACTTATATGTTGCATTAGGTGATAGGAGTTGTGCGAATAAACAATTGATGCATCACCTTTCCTTGAAATTCAATTAATATTCCTTGATACCTATTTTATAAAAAGAACTGATAACGCTTATCCCTGCTTAGAAACTGAAAATCGTTTGTTTTAAAAAAAGAATGATGTGGAACACTGTTATGGGCTTTTTGTTTCAAAAATCAAAGCAAACTTATGGTGA
Organism: Zea luxurians; assembly: GCA_029449295.1. Taxonomy (NCBI): domain Eukaryota; kingdom Viridiplantae; phylum Streptophyta; class Magnoliopsida; order Poales; family Poaceae; genus Zea; species Zea luxurians. Next base: position 81,249,095 of record JAOPSE010000011.1, read on the forward strand.
TGATTCCCCTTCGGCCGGAGTGGGTTCATCATTTAGAAAAGAGTACACCTGTCGGGTACCAAAAATGGGAAAATGGTTTAAATAAATCTAGACCAGACGTTGAGCAGGAAAGTTCACCCGTCTATGTCATTTAAGGACCGCATGATTGTTGGCCTGCTGATCTAGGACCCTTTAACTGGCCACATACCTCGTCATGGGTAAGCTTAGCCTCGGCCGGACCAATACCAGAATAGCTCGCACGCACTAGGAGTAGAGAGATGGAGGGATAACGTGTGCCCACCTGGCAAATGGCTGGATGGTGGGGTACTGTGCTCTCGGGTCGCGTGAACCCATTCTGGTCTTGAGAAACCCGATGGTGAGTTGACATATGCAAGGGTTAAGTGCTATATATGTCGTGTGGTTGGAGTTCCCCAGCTGGGTATTAATCGATTCGGATCGCCGAACTTTTCAGATATGAAGACTGGATCTTCGACCCTCATCGTAGATAACAAGTGAAACTAAAGCTACTAAAATGAAGCTAGTGTAGGACAAGTGACTGCTCTAGATTAGGCAAATCTAGATTCCGAAAAAGTACTTAACTTGTGAAGTATAATTTTGGCATAAGGATCCACTACTAGTAAGCTTTTCTGCAAAAATGAGTCTTTGAAACTTGATGAGCCTTACCTTGGATCCTTTTAAAACCAGCATACCCTTGAGAGTCTTTTCTTTAGTCGGGTAAGTCTTGCTGAGTAATTGCGTACTTAGTGTTTTATTCCCTATTGTTTTTCAAGTTATAATTTTGTTCTGTTGTGAAATGGTGCTAAGTGCCGTGGGCTCGGCCTTCTTATATACGTATATCCCATCTTTAGCTTCTTTATTGCGGATTGTCACTTAAGCTAGCATGTATTTTAAAACTTATAAATGTTTTATACATTCAAATTGTAATCTTTTTGAATCAATTTCTTTTGTAATCAACTCTGATGATATATTGTAATCTTGTTATAACTTGTAAATGTTGTAACTTGTAACCATTTTGTAATAAAGAATTTCTGCTACAAATGTTGGTGTGTGATTTGTATTTACTTAATCTTGCGATCTTGGCGGTAAGTGGTTTATTCGGGGTCCTTGGGACACTCGAACAGATCCTGTTAAGTTGTTTGGTGCACATGCATAGCCGTCTGAGGTCTTTGAGACAAGGACAGGTGCATGTGGACCCAATAACATGGGAGGTTCTACCACAGTCAGTGTGTGGAATGGCGTGACGTGCGCCATTGATTCTGGCGCGGACGACTGAGATTTGCGCCACCGAAACAATTCGGCAAGGGCGATCTAGGACCGTCCGATCGCAATCGGACGAGCCAGGGGTGATCGCAGGGGTATTAAATCACAGCTGTATATGTTGAATCCAACACGTAAGTCGTCGTACCAGTTCATGAGATTCTAGATCTAATCTGGTGTGTAGAATTTAGATCTGGTAGCCAGAAGTGAAGTTCTTCAGCCGTGCTGCTTTGTAAATGAGCCCCTGAAGTTTGTAGAAATCAACCCGCGGTCCCGTCCCAGGTAAATTAACTACAGTCAGGTCCTGGTTTTTTATAAGTCAAAACCTGGACTTCCCCATTTTTATGGCCGCAGTCCAATCTGGATCTCTGGTTTAATAAATTAAAATCAGAAAATAATTTTTAGTATGAAAATAATTCCAAAAACTTGTTTAAATCATAGTAAATCCATTTTAACTTCTTTTTGACCCATTCCACTTGTATTAATTTTGTATTAATATTGTTTATCATCTGGTAACCCTATTTTGTCATAAAACATAGAATAAATTTATGCACTTAGTTATTTCTATATCAACCACTTAAAACATTGGAAAATCATATCTCTTTAACTGTAACTTAGAATTTAGTGATTCTCGAGCCTACGATGTCGTTACGATGCATAGAATATTATCATGCATTATATTCTTCTGTTTGATGTGATGTTAATTTCTCTTGTACCATGTTTGTTTGTATTGTTGCGAGTAGACGAGCAAGCAACTGAGGACCCCGGTACTCAACAGGTGGACAATACTGAGCAGGAGCTTGTTGAAGGCAAGTTGTGCCCTTGACCACTTTTATTTACCCAATAATGTTCTCTATAATCACTTTGGCATGTTTAGGCTTAATTTTGATGGGACCCAATAGGTCACCCTAGTCTGCTTTACCTTATACCTTGATCACCAGTGAACTTTTTGGTAGTCCTGCTATTGCTATATGTGGTTTTGGATGTTAAGATTAATTTGACACATGATTATTCTTTATTATTACTGTTGATTATTTATTGTTCATGATAAGATTATGTGTTAATTGGAACATGGAGAACCACCCAGAAAAACAGTGATTAGGAAAGCTAGGGAGAGACTACATTACCTGAAAGGGGCAAGCAGGGAGGCATCGCTGCAGAGTATAGGGAGGTTCTCGGGTCGAACTGTCTGTTTAGCTTTCTGGACGGGGGATTACTATGCTTCCTTCTTCTAGAATCCATAGCGGGTTTTCTTGAACTAGTGGAACTTTGGAAAGGCCTTGTAGTGCTACCCTGCCTTGTCTCTATGGGCGACGGATATCTCCCGGGTCCACTAGAAGGCAAAAACCCTTGCGTAGGGCCACAAACCAGTCACCCCACAAGGTCGTCTCATCGTGGGCAGGGCAAAGACCACAATTGAAATGGGCCGACCCAAGAAGGTAGTGGGCTCGTGCTCGGATCGTCTGCATATTATGCTTAATCTTAAGGAATGTCACACCCGGGCTTTAAGGGACAAAGTCGGGTGCATCTCATACATGCGCCAAGAAGACAACATATATAATAACAGAGTGTATAGAGATAAATGTCACAATAACATCAGAGTAGTTATTACATAGCGGAAGTCTTATTACAAAATAAAAGGTAAATATAAAACGAACTAAGGATCATCCTTGGCGCCAATGTTAACTGGGAAATGCCACCTAGATCAGATCAAACTCCTCGCTTTGTGGCTCCTCCTGAACCACCTGTTCTTCTCCTATGGGGGGTTGTGAGACAGCAAGGGTGAGCTCACACATGATCATAGCTCAACAAGTTGTGTGGAAACCAGTGGACATTAACTCACCAAATGTGGGAGCTCATGTGATGTGTAAAGCTAATCAACAACAGGGGTTAAAGCTGAGCATTGCTTTTAATTAGTTGGTCAAAATTTTATTAGCAGTTACTAGATGTAAGTAAATTCCAAACCTTAATAAAAGTAATAGAACAAATTAGTAAATAATCCCATGCATATGCAAATGACAAAATTGAATTTAAGTTACATAGATTAATCATGCGAGAGTCCTGAGCTGCTCTTGACCGTGAGCTCGGCTAGTATACTAGTTTTACACTCTGCAGAGGTTGTACCCTTTACCCACAAGTCATGTTACCCATCTGCCAAGGGATCGTGACTCCCATACACCTCTACCTAGGAAGCGATGCAGGGCAACACTACGAGGCCTTTACAAAGTTCCACTAGCTTCCGAAAACCCGCTACAGTTTATAGGAAGAGCACTTGCAATAATCCCCTGTCTGACCGCCATCGCAGCAAAATCAACCCGAGAACCTCCTTGCATGCAACTCCCCTACTGCCCATGCCCGTTCGGGTAAGGTAGTCTTCCACTAGCTTTCCTAATTAGTTAGCCAAGGAGTCCCATTTCTCCCTTATGGTGGCACATGTTTCTCAAGTTAAGCTTCATGTTCCAATTAACATTAATGATCTTGACATGAACATAAATAGAATAACAAAAGAATTAGAACATGGATATAATGAAAGATTATCCCAAAACCATGTAAAGCAATAGCAAAACTACCCATGTGATTCAGGGATAACAAGGTAAAGAGATGAACAGTCTAGGGTGACCTATTGGGTCCCATCAAAATTAAACCTATGCATGAATAAGTGATATTAAAGAACATTATTGGGTAAAAAGTGGATCAAGGGCACAACTTGCCTTCAATGAGCTCCTGCTCAGCTACTTCTATCTGCTGGTCACCAGGATTCTCAGTCACAGGCTCTTCTACTCGCCACAATACAAACAAGCACAGTATATAGAGAGGATTAACATCACACCAAACATGTAAACAAAATATATAATAATAATCTACACATTAAAATAAAATCCTAGGAATAAGAATCATAATTTTTGGAGTTATAGATTTTAAGATATGAATTTTGAAAGGTTTTATGTGCTTAACATAGGATTAAGTGGGAAATTAATTTTCTTACTGTTTTCATGACAAAACAGAGACTCCAAGTGATAGAGAATAATATTACAAAATTTTAGAAACTGGGATGGATTAATTTGGACCAAGCATGGATTTTCTATGAATTTATCAAGTTCTAGTAATTATTTTCATATTAAAAATCCATTTTCTAAATCATTTATTCGATTTAAATGGGCTCTGGAGTGGGCGCAACAATACTGATGAAGGTAGGGGCCTCAGGGTAAAAATTTTTAAGACACAGAGAGCAGTCCAGTGGACCGCGGGTTGATTCCCATCATTCGCGGGGTTTCTTTAGCAAAAGAGCATGGCCAAAGGGTATCGTGCGCGCCCGATCGCCCGATCACCAATCGACCGCCAGGATTAGATGCATCCTCGGCCGAATCGGTACGTAACGCTGATCATCGGATCCGAGATTGACGGCTCTGCAACTTCCATACCCGACCACGTCCGATTAGATCGGACGATCCACGTCTAACCCTCGCAACAACTCAATCTGTACGATCACAGCCGTTCAGACTTCCTCCAACGACCGAGATGTTTACTTCTACCTTCTAATCACGGACGTTGGTTATCCTATCGACGGCGCAGAAGCCATCCGCAACCTCAGCGAACAAACACGGTGGCGTGCACTGGTTCCGCGACGGCGCCATGGCTGGGTATTGCCAATCGGTGCCAGCGTGCTCTATTCTTTGATCTAAGCCCCGCTACGCAACAAAGAGAATAATCGGGACAAACTAATTAGGTACTCACCGACGGTGGTGGCGGAGGTGGAGTCGCCCTGGAGTCGTGCGTCCCCCGCGGTGGTCCTCCACCTTCGACGAGAAATTCCCGCACTATGGAACGCCCTGGCTTCACCCCGAGGGCACGGACAACTTCCACGCGTCCAGGTGATTCTTCCAGACGGTGCGCTGATGATAGGGCGTCGGCACAGATGGAATTTCTCCGGTGGCAGCCCCCCTTCTTCGTGAAGGCGCACGGTGGCGAGTCCTAATGGGCTCTGGGCGTGGTGAATGCGGGTCAACAGCAGGCGCGGCAGGGACGTTCGCACATATAGCCGAGGTGGGGCGGTGGCTGCGTGGTCAGCTGGCTCCGGCGGAGATCATGGGTGGTCACCGAGGTGGCCACGGCATGCTCGCGCGTTCGTTATGGCGAGAGAGAGAGAGATAGTCGAGCAGACAAGCTGGTCCCGCACGTCAGCGACCGGTTCAACCACACGCGCGCGGGGGAATTTATGAAGGCGGTCCCACCAGTCAGCTGCGCAATGACGCGGCACGCGCGCAAAGACCGACGACCGGGTCCCACCCGTCGGCACCTAGAATCTGACTGGGCCACGCAGTGGAGAAGAAGAATGGGCTGGATGAGGGAGATTAAGCCTAGGCGTAGTTTTTCTAATTTCTCTTTTTATTTTCTTTATTCTTTTCTCCTTTTTTATTTCCTTATTGTTCTTTATTTCCACATTCAATTTGAATTCAAACTTAAATTCAAAACTTGTGGCTCATTATTCACAACTCATATTTGTGTAGTTTAGAAGTACCAAATTTGGAGATATTTATAGATATATATTATTTATATTTTTTATATCCTTTCTCTTTTCTAAATTCTAGAAGCTCCTTTTATTTTCTAAATTCTATTTTGGGAATTTAATATATTTCTTCTTCAAATTATTTTATGTTTACACAAAATGCACACAAAATAAAATCTAGCATGATGCATAATTTGGTGGCATACATTCTTATTAATTATTTGTTTTCAAGTGAAGTGTTCACATGTGATGATAAATGGAGAAATCACCTATAAAGGAAAAGAAATTCTCCTTTTATTTCTTTTACAAAATGGGTATTACAAATCCTGCTCCCCCTTAACAAGAATCTCGTCCTCGAGATTTTAGAAGGTCTATGGAAGAGATGGGGAAAATCTATGTGAAGCTCTTCTTCTCTTTCCCATTTTGCTTCATCTTCTCCATGGTGACTCCATTGTACTTTGCACATCTTTGTCACCCTATTTCTTGTAACCCGAGTCAATGTATCAAAAATCTTGATAGGATACTCCGTGCAAGTCAAATCACCCTGAACACTGAGCTCTTCCATCGGTAACTGTTCCTCAGGGACACAGAGACACTTCTTAAGTTGAGACACATGAAATACATTATGCACATCAGGTAGATTAGCAGGTAGCTCGAGTTGGTATGCCATCTCTCCAACTCGCCTAAAGATCATGAATGGTCCAATGAAGCGAGGAGCCAATTTGCCTTTGACTTTAAACCTCCTCATTCCACGAAGTGGTGACACCTTGAGGTATACATGATCTCCTTCCTCAAATTCCAGTGGTCTTCTTCTATCATCAGCATAGCTCTTTTGCCTGGTTTGAGCTACCCTCAAATTCTCTCGAATTATATGGACTTGTTCTTCTGCTTCTTGAATTAGTTCAGGCCCAAAGAACTGTCTTTCTCTAGTCTAATCCCAATATAGAGGAGTCCTGCACTTCCTGCCATACAAAGCCTCGAATGGTGACATCTTAAGACTGGCCTTATAACTATTATTATATGAGAATTCAGCATATGGTAAACTTTTATCCCAACTTCCTCCATGCTAAAGGGCACAAGCTCTCAACATATCTTCTAATACTTGATTAGTCCTTTCAGTCTGTCCATCAGTCTGAGGGTGATAGGTCGTGCTAAAGTTCAACTTTGTGTTCATATTCTCATGAAAGCTTCTTCAGAATCTTGAGGTAAACTGTGAGCCTCGGTCAGACACGATCTTCTTTGGTACTCCATGTAAACACACAATTCGAGCCATATATAACTCTATCAGTTGAGAACCTTTATAAGTAGTCTTGATAGGAATGAAATGAGCTACTTTAGTCAATCTATTCACAATCACCCATATAGCATCATATCCTTTCTGGGTGCGAGGCAATCTAGTAATGAAATCCATACCAATCTCTTCCCACTTCCACTCGGGTATCTTCAGTGGATTTAGTAGTCCAGCTGGCCTCTGGTGTTCAGCCTTAACTCTTTGACACATATCACACATAGCCACATGTGCAGCCACATCTCTCTTCAATCCATACCACCAATACTTCTGCTTCAAATCCTGATACATCTTGGTACTACCAGGATGAATAGAATAATCCGAGTCATGGGCCTCCTTTAAAATAGTCTCACGAAGGCTTTCAATATCAGGAACACATATCCTGTCCTTGAACCATATGGTGCCTTGCTCATCTTCCGTGAATTCCGGACCTCGACCATTAGTAATCAGATCCCTAATCTCTTGTATTTTAGCATCACCAATCTGTGCTTTGCGGATTTCTTGTTCCAAAGTAGGTTCCACATTAATAGTAACTCCTTCAGTGTGAGCAACTATCCCTAGGTTAAGTCTCCTGAAATCCTCAACAATCTCATAGGGTAGCTGTGCAACGATAGCTGAATGAACATGCTCCTTTCGACTTAAGGCATCTGCAACCAAGTTTGCCTTGCCCGGGTGATAGTGAATCTCCAAGTCATAATCCTTAATAAGCTCCAACCAATGGCGTTGCCTAAGGTTGAGATCCTTCTGAGTGAGTATATACTTCAAACTCTTATGATCTGTGTACACTTGGCACTTGGTTCCCATGATATAATGTCTCCAAATCTTAAGCGCATGCACAGCGGCTGCCAGTTCTAAGTCATGAGTGGGGTAGTTCAATTCATGTTTCTGTAATTGACGAGACACGTAGGCGATCACATGTCCTTCTTGCATGAGCACACATCCCAAGCCTTGGCCACATGCATCATAATAAATGTCAAATCCCTTCTGTAGATCTAGCATAACCAACACTGGTGGTGTTGGGGCCATGCTCCGTCACGCCGAAGGTCCCGTAGAAAGAAGCAGCTTCGGCGGAAGCTGTCCGCAGGAGATGACCGAAGGTTCCTCTTCATGAAGCTTCGGTATAACAAACCGACTTAAAGATAGAATGACCTTTCAATCCATAAAGGTCTGAGTCAATGTTGTAAACTTTTATGAGGGGCACAATTGTAATTCTTCACAGGCTGTGTCCTGTGTCTATAAATAGATGAACAATACCCCCGTACTGGGACACGCTCTTGCATCACGCTTGTATCTTTGTCTTTCGCCAAGCCGAAGGTACAAATGTAATTCAATATTGCTCTTATTCTTTCATGATTATATAATAAAAGACATGTAATAATGTTATATGATTATTGACGTTATTCTCTCATGTTTCATATGCTTCTCCTTTTATCGGTATAAATTATAATGATGAAGGTATGTCCTTCATGACCTTCGTCTGAAGATCGTTATATCCTAAGGGAAATAACACTTCGGAGGACGAAGAATATTTACCATTAACTTTTTTTTGTGTTGCCTTGTTCTTAATTCGTAGCAGTTGAGAACAAGTCCCCAACATTGGCGTCCACCTCCGGTGAACTCACTTCCACTTTTTTGAGCTGATGGCTTCGTTCAACGATCAAGCTGGAGCTGCTTCGGCTCCGAAACTGCTGTTCCCGATAACAGGCGGTTCATGTTCAGAGCCAGCCAACAAGAAGCAGAAGAAGGAAGCACAGAGAAGGGTACAACATGTTGGAGTGCAAGGACCCTTCATCAAGTCGAGGTGGTCTCACATTCCTATTACCTTCTCCCAAGAGGACCTTCAACTCAAGGATTACCCACACAACGATGCCATGGTTATCTCTTGTGTTATCAAAGGATTTCTGGTTCACAATGTCTTGGTTGATACAGGCAGTGCAGCTGATATCATATTTGCTAAGGCCTTCAGGCAAATGCAACAGCCAGAAGATAAGATTCATGATGCTACGCACCCCCTCTGTGGCTTCGGAGGAAGACAGATTGTAGCGCTGGGCAAGATCACCATGTCAGTGACCTTCGGGTTCATCAACAACACTAGAACTGAGCAAGTTGTGTTTGACATTGTTGACATGGAATACCCTTACAATGCAATTATTGGACGTGGTACCCTCAATGCTTTCGAAGCAATTCTTCATCCTGCCTATCTTTGCATGAAGATACCTTCGGATCAAGGACCCATCGCTATTCATGGAAGTCAGGAAGCTGCCAGAAGGGCCGAAGGAAGCTGGACTGACTCAAAAGCAATCCATAACATAGATGGAGCTGAAGCTTGTGAACAGTACAAATTCAGAAGGGAGAAAGCAGCTTCAGCAGATTAGCCGAAGCCCATGCTCTTATGTGAGGACATAGCAGAGCAGAAGGTGTTGTTGGGCTCTCAATTATCCGAAGACCAGGAGAAAACCTTGATAAGGTTTTTGTTCAACAACAAAGATGTTTTTGTATGGTCAGCTAATGACCTCTGCGGAGTAAATCGGGATGTTATTGAACACTCGCTCAATGTTGACCCATCCTTCAGACCCAGAAAGCAGAGGCTTCGGAAAATGTCTGATGATAAGGCCGAAGGTGCTCGTAATGAAGTAAAAAGACTCCTCAGTGCAGGAGTTATCAGAGAAGTAAAGTACCCAGAATGGCTAGCTAACACTGTTATGGTAAGGAAGGCCAACGGCAAGTGGAGAATGTGTATCGATTTTACAGATCTCAACAAGGCTTGTCCGAAGGACGAATTCCCATTGCCAAGGATAGACTCTTTAGTTGATGCAGCAGCTTCTTCAGAGCTCATGAGTCTGCTAGACTGTTACTCAGGCTATCACCAAATCTGGATGAAGAAGGAAGATGAGCCGAAGACTAGTTTCATAACCCCAAGTGGCACATATTGCTATCTTCGGATGCCTGAGGGGCTCAAAAACGCTGGAGGAAGTTTCAGCAGAATGATTGCGAAGGTCCTCCAGTCTCAGATAGGCAGAAATGTGCTAACTTATGTTGATGACATCATTGTAAAAAGCACGAAACAGGAAAATCATATTGCTGATTTGCAGGAGACCTTCGCCAGTTTCAGACAAGCTGGCTTAAAGCTGAATCTAGAAAAATGTGTCTTCGGGGTAAAGAAGGGGAAATTTCTTGGATGCTTGGTTTCAACAAAGGGAATTGAAGCTAATCCAAGTAAAATTGAAGCTATACTTCGAATGGAGCCACCAACTACAAGAAAGGGGGCCCAAAGATTGGCAGGGAGGCTGGCATCTCTTAATAGATTCATATCCAGATCAGCAGAAAGAAATTTACCATTCTTCGAAGTGCTGAAGTCAGCTGAAGTCTTTCAATGGGGACCAAGTCAACAAAAAGCCTTTGAAGAGCTGAAGCAATATTTGATAGATTTAACAACATTAACTCCACCAACGCCAGGGGCTCCTTTGTTGTTATACGTGGCAGCTTCGCACTAAGCAGTAAGTGCAGCACTTGTCCAGGAGAAGCTCGATGGCTAAGTCAAGAAGCAGGTTCCAGTGTATTTTGTATCTGAAGTCCTTAGTGTGTCAAAGAAAAACTATACAGAACTGGAGAAGGTATTATATGCCGTTTTGATGGCATCCAGGAAGCTTCGGCATTATTTTCAAGCATACAATATGTTGTTCCTTCTTCGCAGCCGTTGAAGGATATTATGAGAAATAGAGAAGCTACTGGACGGATTGGAAAATGGGCTGCAGAGCTCAATGAATTTTGCATTGATTATGTGCATAGATCCTCGATCCAGTCTCAAGCGTTGGCAGATTTCATTGCCGATTGGACGCCAGGGGCTCAGGATGAAGAAACAAATAAGGATGCCGAAGTGTGGACAGTGTTTTGTGATGGCTCTTGGGGAACCTTCGGAGCAGGAGCAGCCGCTGTGTTGGTCTCACCATCCAAAGTTAAAACTTGTTATGCGGCAAGACTTGATTTTAGCTGTACAAACAATATTACTGAGTACGAAGCTCTGCTTTTGGGCCTTCGGAAATTAAAAGCAATGGGAATCAGAAGGGCCATCCTTAAAACTGATTCTCAGGTTGTTTCGGGTCATATCGACAAGAGTTGCAAGGCTAAAGATCCGAAGCTTGAAAAATATCTAGACACGGTCCGAAGAATCGAAGCTTCCTTCGAAGGATTTTCTGTCAAAAATATCCCTCGAGGACAAAATGAACATGCTGATTTGCTAGCTAAGTCAGCAGCACAGGGGCTGCCTTTACCTTCGGACGTGTTTTTCGAAACAATAAAGGCACCTTCAGTAGAACTCCTTGAAAGAGCAGTCCTCAACATATCTCCTGTTTATAGCGAAGATTGGAGAACTGAGATCATCTCTTACCTTCAGGGTAAGTTCCTTTCAGATGACGAAGCTTATAACAGGAGGATAGAGGCAAGAGCTCGTCCATATGTCATGATAGAAGGGGAGTTGTACAAGCATGGAGTTTGCGCTCCGCTACTCAAGTGTTTATCTAGAACCGAAGGTATAGAGTTGATGAAAGAAATACATGCAGGCCTGTGTGGATCTCACATTGGATCTAGGCCATTACTTGGAAAAGTTTTTCGCCAAGGGTTTTATTGGCCGAAGGCAGCTTCGGATGCAGCGGAATTAGTTCAAAAGTGCGAAGGCTGTCAGAAATGTGCAAGAGATCAGAAACAACCTTCGTCTTTAACACAGCTCATACAACCCATCTGGCCATTGCAAAGGTGGGGCCTTGACTTGTTAGGTCCATTACCACCGGCTCAAGGGAATTTAAGATATGTTATAGTGGTTGTGGAGTATTTTTCTAAATGGATTGAGGCAAAGCCACTAGCCACAATAACTTCGGCCACTGTCCAAAAGTTTTTCTGGCAGAATATTGTTTGTCGTTTCGGGGTACCGAAGGCCATCACTGTAGATAATGGAACACAATTCGACTCCGAAGCTTTCAGAAATTTCTGTGATCAAATTGGTACGAAGATCCATTTTGCATCAGTCAGGCACCCGGAGTCAAATGGGCTCATTGAAAGAGCCAACGACATTATAATGACAGGAATAATGAAGTTAATCTTCAATCAACCCAGGGGAAAGTGGCCAGATCAGTTAACTAAAGTGGTGTGGAGCCACAATACAACAACATCAAGGTCTACAGGCTTTACTCCATTCAAGTTATTATTCGGTGACGAAGCAATAACTCCGGAAGAAGCTAAAACTGGATCAATAAGAGTAGTAGCTTCGACAGAATCAGGTCCTGAAGATGCTTGTTTTGTGGAAAAAGATGCTTTAGAAGGGATCAGGCTTCAAGCTGTGGAGAATATCAATAAATACCAAGCCGAAACAGTCAAATGGCGAGATAGAAAAGTTCGGCTAAAGAATATTGAGCCGGGACACTTGGTGCTTCGAAGAGTGGCCAACCCAGACACAGTGGGCAAGTTACAGTTGAAATGGGAGGGACCTTTCTTAGTAGCATCTTCATCAAGACCTGGTTCATACAGATTGAAGGACATGGACGGCAACGACATTCCAAGATCTTGGAATGCGGATGAGCTTCGGCGATATTATGTGTAACTTGATGTAACTTTTTTATGTTTTTTCTTTTTCATGGCACCCTTTTCCTTTCTAAAGGGGGAGAAAGGTTTTTAATGGGGCCATCATATGTAATTTCCTTTTTAGTTCTATAAGAGCAAAATCCCCCAAGGAATGTAAATGTAAAAGCTGAGAACGCACCATCGAGTGCCGAAAGTAAAAGGCGAAGAAGCTCCAAAGTCGTTCCTAAGGGAATGCAGAGCTTACAGCGAAAAGTCAACGCTGATTCCGCCGAAAGTAAAAGGCGAAGAAGCTCCAAAGTCGTTCCTAAGGGAATGCAGAGCTTACAGCGAAAAGTCAACGCTGATTCCGCCGAAAGTAAAAGGCGAAGAAGCTCCAAAGTCGTTCCTAAGGGAATGCAGAGCTGATGTGTGATTGATTCTAAGGAAATAATGGCTAAGGGTATGGCTTCGGATATGTGTTTGGACATTCATTCGCACATCACATTACATCATAGCATTTGCATTCATAAACATTCATTCAGGCATATATAGGATAATCATCATCATGGCATAAGTGGTTGTTTCGGCATAAGAGAAGAGCTTCTTCGCGTACAAAAAAGAAAGGCTTCGGCAAAAAGAAGAAGCGGTCTTTTATGCTTCGTTGTGTACAAAAAAGAAAGGTTTCGGCAAAAAGAAGAAACGGTCTTTTATGCTTCGTTGTGTACAAAAAAGAAAGGTTTCGGAAAAAGAAGAAGCGGTCTTTTATGCTTCGTTGTGTACGAAAAGAAGGGAAGGTGTTTTTTCGCCTTTGGCTCAAAATACTAATTTCGTGCACATCAAAGCGCCTCAATGGAAGGGTAAGAATATATTACAAGGTATGAACAAAGTTCATTAAGAACAGTTTAGCTGTATTTACAAAAGTTATTACAAAAGTCTCTTGAGTTTTTTCTACAGTCTACTCCTACTGATCTTCACCGGGCTTCAACTTCGGCGGCATATTCTTTAAGCATCAGTTTCAGCTTCGTCATCCTACATGAATCAAGGTATTGTGAGTAAAAATCAAGTTTGAAGGAGAAGGTAAGCACAAGGTATGATTTCTTACTGGTTCAAGATGACTTCGAGCTTCGTCTCCAGCCTTTTCTCGCCCGCCTTTTGTCCATATCATTTTTATAAATCTGTTTGAAATGCTTCGGGCGAGGTCAGGAATATCGTCTAGAATTGATGGAGATAGAGTGAAATTGGGCCTGTTGACGATTTTTCCATGATCACAGCCAGCCTTCAGAAATGCTGCAGCAGTGCCCCGAGAAGCTACCCAGGCACAGAAGTCATCGTGCCCGGCTATAACTTCGTCAAGCTCATCAATTTCAGCTTCAATATGTTCGAAGGTTTTTGACAAATTTTCAGCTGAAGGGGTGAACTTTCCACTGCTGGCTCCAACTGAATAAAAGATCTTTTTTAATTGTTGAATACAGTTGTTACTAAATTCCAAACATTTGTCTTGAAGGCTTGTCAATGATTTTTTCAAATCTGAGTTTTTTTGGACTTCGGCCTCAAATTTTGAATTAAGCTCTTGCTTCTCTTGTTCAAATTGTTTTGATTGGCAGAGAAGCTTCGTATTCAATTCTGCTACTTTAGCTTCAGTTTCTGCCAATAAGCCTTCAGTTGTTTGGAGTTCGAAGTCTTTCTTTTCAATAGTAGCTGATTGCTCTTTTATTTTGCTCTCTAAATTTTCAATTATAACTTCGTGTTTCTTATCCTCTAAATCTTGCTGCATTTTCAAAGCTTTGCTCAGTAGCATGCTCTGCACATAAACAACCTTCGTTAAAAACATTTTCATTATTAAAAATAATAAAAGTCAAGGGAATAGTAGTTCACCTTGAAATTGGAATAAAATAAGCTACCAACGATATGTTGTCGTCGGTAGCGGCTAATATCCATTTCCAGCTTCGGAAAACTGATACTCTTTGATAGAGTACCGATGACCTTAGCTCCAGTTTGATCCCGAATGCAGTCTAATTTTTCATCGTCAATACCCCCAAAGAGGAGTGCTCCTGGTTTGTATCCGCAGGATTTGGCATACTCTTTAAGTTCTTCTATCTCGGTTTTTGACAATTCTTCTCCAACCAAGTTTTGGAACATGAAGGCTTCGTCCTCTGAAGCTTCGTCAACAGTTTCCTTTCCTTTCCCAGACACTGCGGCCATGGCCTCTTCGGCGGCAGCAGCAGCTTCTTCTGTGGCCATGTCTAGCAGTATTTTGTCGATATGTTCAATTGTGCTTTCCAAGTGCAAACCTTCAGGTGAGGTAGCTTCGGCAGCTGCGACCTCCGAAGATGGGATTTCAATATTTGTTATTTCTTCAGCCGCTGGTATCTTTTGAGCTGAAGCTCTCGGTGGTGTCTTGTCAATGACTTCTGTCACTGCTATGATTCTTTGTCTCTTTGTTTTAGTTGTTTTCTTCGTTTTTTCGGGCTCCTTTTCCTTCTGAAAAAACTTTGTCAGTTGAGGCCCCAATGGACTTAGCTTCGCAGGCAGAGATTCAGTCATTACCTTTAAAATCTCTTCCACGTCAGTGGCAGAGCGTGATGCGGGAGTCTCCTCTTCATCAGATACTTTTCGCTTCGGAGATGATATTTTCTTCTTCGGAATATTCTTCTTTTTTGGCGGTTCTTCCTCATCTTCATTTAAAGCTTCGGCTCCCCTTTTCCTTTTCCGACCTTCGGCACCTTTGTTCAGATTTTCGTAGTCAGGGTATTCAAAACCCAGGGCGTCCAGCACTCGATTCAGCCTTCGCTTCGGACGGGTGCCGAAGGCCGCAGTCATCAATTGATCTTCTTTTTTGGAGTAATTCCCAAGAATTTCATTGCAAATTATTTCAACTGTGTCCAGCCATTCTTGGCAAGGCTTTTTAAAGTATTTCTTAAACTTGTAATAGTAAGATAACCGCACAAGTTCCCCTTCTTTCTTCTCCCCCTCTAGCTTCGGCATTTCCCATTCTTTTAAAGTAGGAAAAACCCTGAAGGCCAAGAACTCTTGAACTAGGTCCCTAGTACTGATATGCTCTGAAATAATTTTAAACTCAGCCAGTGCAGCCCAAGTGGAACCTTCTAATGATATTTGGCATCGTGGTCTTGTTTCTCCGAAGATCAATTCAAGAGGGCTTTGTACCAGCTTCTCTTGGTCTTCGTCAACTTTCACATAAAACCATTCTGATTTCCAGCCTGCCGGCCATTTGCTTCGGTAACTGGTTACAGGAAACTTTGTGGTTTTTCGATAGGCAAAATTGTAGCAATCAAAGTTATCATGTAATCCATCTTTTCTAGCCTTCGTCTGGTAATGCAGCTCATGAACTCGACAAAAGCTGTCGGCAAACGGCTCCACCGCCTGGCTTCGGAGGGCCCAGATATAAACACTAAGCCTAACGATAGCGTTAGGAGTCAACTGATGAAAGTATATACCAAACCTCTTCAATACATCTGCAATAATCCTATGAAGGGGGAATCCCAACCCAGCCTTTAGAAAGCTCTTGAAAATGACTATTTCATCCTTTTCTAGCTTCGGGGTAGTTTCTTCCCCCCCGAAGCGAAGTAGCTTCTTCTGACTCTCACTGAAATAACCTGACTTTACCATCTTGGAGAGATCAGCCTTCGAAACGGTCGACTTTCCGAAGTCCAAGTGGCTGGGCTTACTGGGCATGGCAATGTGATAATCATCTTCGGGATCAGTTTCTTCAATGTTTTCTTCTTCTGCTTCGGCAGTTGCTTGTTCTGCTTCAACAGTGGGGGTTCCTTCCGAAGTTACCAGTCCGGATCGTTGCATTGCTTCGGAGATGGGAACAGTCTCTGAACCTTCAACTTCGCCCCCCTCACGCTCAACCCTAGCGGTAGACCGCACTCTGGCCATTTAATTCTGAGTTTGTGGAAATTGAATACTTTTTTTCTTCCGAAGTCTTTCTTTCTGACGAAGCAGACTTCAAGTTGGAGCTTCGTTCGATTCCGAGAGTCAAGCTTCGGCTATGGTTAAAAATTTTGGCAGCAAAACAGTGCAAATAGCAATGAATGCTGTGGTAACTTCACACCTACCCGTCTGTTTATATAGTGCTGCAGGTAAGAAGGCGAGACGCCAGGATTTTTACACCAGGCGGATAGTCGCCTGCACTCGCTGCGCGGTGGACCGCAGAGACCAAACAGTAACTCTGCAAGGTGGGACTGCCACGCGCTTGGAAACTGAATCGTTTCTCGACAACAAGCTCAGGGAAGGTGTTTTTTGGACCTTCGGCTTCCCGAAGCTTAAGAAACTTTTTTCACGGATCAAGCTCGTTACGAAAAACGATCTAGCGCCGCGAAAGGGGCTACTGTTGGGGCCATGCTCCGTCACGCCGAAGGTCCCGTAGAAAGAAGCAGCTTCGGCGGAAGCTGTCCACAGGAGATGACCGAAGGTTCCTCTTCATGAAGCTTCGGTATAACAAACCGACTTAAAGATAGAATGACCTTTCAATCCATAAAGGTCTGAGTCAATGTTGTAAACTTTTATGAGGGGCACAATTGTAATTCTTCACAGGCTGTGTCCTGTGTCTATAAATAGATGAACAGTACCCCCGTACTGGGACACGCTCTTGCATCACGCTTGTATCTTTGTCTTTCGCCAAGCCGAAGGTACAAATGTAATTCAATATTGCTCTTATTCTTTCATGATTATATAATAAAAGACATGTAATAATGTTATATGATTATTCACGTTATTCTCTCATGTTTCATATGCTTCTCCTTTTATCGGTATAAATTATTATGATGAAGGTATGTCCTTCATGACCTTCGTCTGAAGATCGTTATATCCTGAGGGAAATAACACTTTGGAGGACGAAGAATATTTACCATTAACTTTTTTTTGTGTTGCCTTGTTCTTAATTCGTAGCAGTTGAGAACAAGTCCCCAACAGGTGGTGACATCAATCTCTTCTTTAATGGATCAAAGATGTCTTGGCACTTCTTGTCCCACTTAAATTCTCTTCCCTTCTCCAGAAGCGAGGTCATAGGCTTGGCAATCTTAGAAAATCCTTCAATAAATCTCCGATAATATCCTACAAGTCCCAGGAAACTTTGGACCTCAGTAACTATAGTGGGTATGCTCCACGCCATAATCTCCTTGACTTTAGCAGGATCCACTGATATCCCTCCATTAGAAATGATATGTCCAAGGAATGGCACCTTATCAATCCAAAACTCGCATTTACTGTACTTGGCATAGAGTTGATTATCTCATAGCTTCTGTAGCACCAATCTCAGATGTTCCTCATGATTGCTATCACTGTTGGAATAAATAAGAATATCGTCGATGAATACCACGACGAATCTATCCAAATACTCCATTAACACCTTATTCATCAAATTCATAAAATAAGTTGGTGCATTAGTTAATCCAAACAACATAATCGTGAACTCATATAATCCATATCGGGTCGAGAAAGCTGTCTTGGGAATATCCGATGGCCTAACTTTCATTTGGTGATAACCAGATCGGAGATCAATCTTCGAGAATACCCTAGCACCTCTCATCTGATCAAATAAATCCTCAGTGCGGGGTAACGAATAATTGTTCTTCACCGTAACATCATTAAGAGATCTATAATCCACACACATTCTTTGTGATCCATCCTTCTTTGTACAAACAGAACCTGTGCTCCCCAAGGTGAGGAACTCAGACGAATGTACCCAGCCTCTTGTAACTCCATTAACTGCTTCTTAAGTTCCTTTAACTCTTCTACAGACATCCTATATGGTCGTTTAGATATAGGAGCAGTTCCAGGTAAGAGATCAATGACAAACTCAACTTCCCTATCTGGTGGCATCCCTAGTAACTCCTCTGGAAAGACATCTAGAAAATCCATAACCACACGGATGTTGTCACCAACAAACTCCTCAGCTATAAAGAACATCGCACGTCTAGAAGAGGTGGTTACTGCAATTTGAACTTGAAATCTTTCTCCTTTAAGGCTGGTGAGTTCTACCGTACCCCTACCACATGCTATAACGACCTTTGCCTTTCTTAACCATGACATACCAAGAATCAGATCTATACTGCTTGCCTCAAATATTATAGTGGTCGCTCCAAATTCTCTTCCCATAATTGTTAATGTCAATCTACGTGTCATATGATTTGCCTCAACAGGCCATTTAGGTGTAATTACTATAATTGGTTTTCTCATATTTAGCAGTGGTATCTCATTTGTGTTGGCATATCGAGCAGACATAAATGAATGTGTAGCACCAGAATCAAATAATATGGTTGCAGGAATTGCATTAACATAAAACATACCAAGTACGATGTCAGCACCATCAGGAGTAGCATCAATGCTGACTTGATTAACCCTGGCAATAGAGTATCCCTTGCCAGATCCTAGAGTCTGCTGCTTATTCTGAACTGGGGGTAGCCTGACGAGTCGGTGGGGTCCTCTGAGGTGATTGCTGAACTGGGTGCTGGCCTCCGCCAGTGCGAACTGGTGTACCCTGGGGTGAACTGTAGCGAGGATGTATACTGCTGCTTCCTTGTCCTTGGGATATAGCCTTCCTCTTCAAATCTCCTAGCTGAACACGCTTGTGTTCAATAGCTAGAGCCTTATCGAGCAGCCTCTGAAATGATGGAAATGTATGTGCCACAAGAGCATACTGCAGGGGTCCATTGAGTCCTTCAATAAAGTGCTCCTGCTTCCTCTCATCTTAGGCAACCTCATCCGGAGCATATCTGGAGAGTTGAATGAACTTGTCGCAATACTCGCTGACTGACATGCTTCCTTGTTTCAGTGATAGAAATTCTTTCTTCTTAATCTTCATCAGTCCAGCTGGTATATGATAGTTCCTAAACTGTGTAGAAAACTCTGCCCATGTGATAGTATCAGCAGCATCGTGGGCAGCAGTGTATGAATCCCACCAATCAGCAGTAGGACCTGTCAGACGACCAGAAGCATATAGAACCTTCTCCCGGTTAGAGCATTGGGAAATAATCAACATCTTCTCTACAGACTTCAGCCAATCATCTGCGTCCAGTGGATCAGGAGAGCTTGCAAATGTCGGTGGCTTATGACTCATAAACTCCCGGTGCTTGTCTCGAGGTGGAACTGGTAGTGGAGGTGGAGGTAGTGGTACTTGTTGCTGTTGTTGTTGCTGTTGCTGTTGTTGCTGCTGCGCCATTCTCTCCTGGCATATCTCCTCTCGCTCTTGGCGTAGTTCCCGACGTATCTCTTCTCGTTCCTGGCGCATCTCCTGGTGTTCTTGCTGCATCTGAGCATGCATATCTACCATAGTGTCTACCATTTGTTGCATCATCCTCATCTGAGCTGCAACCAGTGGGTCAACTCCTGCTGGTGGAGGTGGTGGAGGAGGATCCATCTCTGCTGGTTGTGGTTGGGGTTGTTTAAATACCCTCCGAGTGTGTCGATTGGGAGGTAAATCAATTCCACCACCCTTCCTGGTATTGACCATCTGAGTTAGAAATATATGGTAAGAGAGAATAGTAGACAAGGCAGGTAATTACGAATCATGTTACTTTGGGCATTTATTAGCTAAGCAGGTTAATGTTTTACCTACTAAGGCTAACTCAATACCTTATGGTGGTACATGCTAAGATGTCCATTTATAATATCTCAATCAATCAAAGAAGCAAATCAGACATTTATCATCAGAACAATCAACCAACATTTTTAAATAGAGAAAATAGTTTTAATTTTGTCTTAGGTTCCCTATCTCTTAAAAAAGATCATAGTTGTAGGATTCCAAGGTGTAAAATCCATCTTGTCTTAGAGTGGAAAAGATAAGAATAATTAGAGTGTGACAGCAAAAGGTGAGACAGCATCAAGGTAAGGTAAGTATAGAATGAATCAGAGTAAGGTAAGTAGGGAAGGGTTTTATCCATTTCTATCTAGGTTTTGTCCTACAGTCAACATTTCCTCTGATACCACTTCTGTCACACCCGGGCTTTAAGGGACAAAGCCGGGTGCATCTCATACATGCGCCAAGAAGACAACATATATAATAACAGAGTGTATAGAGATAAATGTCACAATAACATCAGAGTAGTTATTACATAGCGGAAGTCTTATTACAAAATAAAAGGTAAATATAAAACGAACTAAGGATCATCCTTGGCGCCAATGTCAACTGGGAAACTCCACCTAGATCAGATCAAACTCCTCGCTTTTTGGCTCCTCCTGAACCACCTGTTCTTCTCCTGTGGGAGGTGTGAGACAGCAAGGGTGAGCTCACACATGATCATAGCTCAACAAGTTGTGGGAAAACCAATGGATATGAACTCACCAAATGTGGGAGCTCATGTAATGTGTAAGGCTAATCAACAACAGGGGTTAAAGCTGAGCATTGCTTTTAATTAGTTGGTCAAAGTTTTATAAGCAGTTACTAGATGTAAGTAAATTCCAAATCTTAAGAAAATTAATAGAACAAATTAATAAATAATCTCATGCATATGCAAATGACAAAATTGAATTTAAGTTACATAGATTAATCATGTGAGAGTCCTGAGCTGCTCTTGATCGTGAGCTCGGCTAGTATACCAGTTTTACACTCTGTAGAGGTTGTACCCTTTACCCATAAGTCATGTTACCCATCTGCCAAGGGATCGCGACTCCCATACACCTCTACTTAGGAAGCGAGGCAGGGCAACACTATGAGGCCTTTATAAAGTTCCACTAGCTTCCGAAAACCCGCTACAGTTATGGGAAGAGGACTTGCAAGAATCCCCCGTCTGACCGCCATCGCAGCAAAATCAACCCGAGAACCTCGTTGCATGCAACTCCCCTACTGCCCTTGCCCCTTTCGGGTAAGGTAGTCTTCCACTAGCTTTCCTAATTAGTTAGCCAAGGGGTCCCGTTCCTCCCTTGTGGTGGCACATGTTTCTCAAGTTAAGCTCCATGTTCCAATTAACATTAATGATCTTGACATGAACATAAATAGAATAACAAAAGAATTGGAACATGGATATAATGAAAGATTATCCCAAAACCATGTAAAGCAATAGCAAAACTACCCATGTGATTGAGGGATAACAAGGTAAAGAGACAAACAGTCTAGGGTGACCTATTGGGTCCCATCAAAATTAAACCTATGCATGAATAAGTGATACTAAAGAACATTATTGGGTAAAAAGTGGATCAAGGGCACAACTTGCCTTCAATGAGCTCCTGCTCAACTACTTCTATCTGCTGGTCACCAGGATCCTCAGTCACAGGCTCTTCTACTCGCCACAATACAAACAAGCACAATATATAGAGAGAATTAACATCACAACAAACATGTAAACAAAATACATAATAATAATCTACACATTAAAATAAAATCCTAGGAAAAAGAATCATAATTTTTGGAGTTATAGATTTTAAGATATGAATTTTCAAAGGTTTTATGTGCTTAACATAGGATTAAGTGGGAAATTAATTTTCTTACTGTTTTCATGACAAAACAGAGACTCCAAGTGATAGAGAATAATATTACAAAATTTTAGAAACTAGGATGGGTTAATTTGGACCAAGTATGGATTTTCTATGAATTTATCAAGTTCTAGTAATTGTTTTCATATTAAAAATCCATTTTCCAAATCATTTATTCGATTTAAATGGGCTCTAGACTAGGCGCAACAATACTGATAAAGGCAGGGGCCTCGGGATAAAAATTTTTAAGACACAGAGAGCAGTCCAGTGGACCACGAGTTGATTCCCGTCATTCGCGGGGTTTCTTTAGAAAAAGTGCACGTCCGAACGGTATCGTGCGCTCCTGATCGCCCGATCACCAATCGACCACCAGGATTAGATGCATCCTCGACCGAATTGGTACGTAACGCTGATCATCGGATCCGAGATCGACGGCTCTGCAACTTCCTTACCCGACTGCGTCCGATTAGATCGGACGGTCCACGTCTAACCCTCACAACAACTCAATCTGTACGATCACAGCCGTTTAGACTTCCTCCAATGGATGAGATGTTTATTTCTACCTTCTAATCATGGACTTTGGTTATCCTATTGACGGCGCAGAAGCCATCCGCTACCTTAGCGAACAAACATGGAGGCGTGCACTGGTTCCACGGCGGCGCCATGGCCGGGTATTGCTAATCGGTGCCAGGATGCTCTATTCTTCGATCTAAGCCCCGCTACGCAATGAAGAGAACAATCGGGACAAACTAATTAGGTACTCACCGACGGTGGTGGCAGCAGTGGAGTCGCCCCCGGAGTCGTGCGTCCCCTGCGGTGGTCCTCTACCTTCGTCGAGAAATTCCCGCACTACGGAACGCCCCGGCTTCACCTCGAGGGCACGGACAACTTCCACGCGTCCACGTGATTCTTCCTGACGGTGCGCCGACGACAGGGCGTCGGCACAGATGGATTTTCTCCTGTGGCGCCCCCCTTCTTTGCAAAGGCGCACAGCGGCGAATTCTAATGGGCTCTGGGCGTGGTGAATGTGGGTCAACAGCAGGCGCGGCAGAGACGTTCGCACATATAGCCGAGGTGGGGCGGTGGCTGCTTGGTCAGCTGGCTCCGACGGAGATCACGGGTGGTCGCCGAGGTAGCCGCGGCATGCTCGTGCTTCTGTTATGGCGAGAGAGAGCCGAGCTGACAAGCTGGTCCCGCACGTCAGCGACCGGTTCAACCACACACGCGCGGGGGAATTTGCGAAGGAGGTCCCACCAGTCAGCTGCGCAATGACAACACATGCGCGCAGAGACCGACGACCGGGTCCCACCTGTCGGCACCTAGAATTTAACTAGGCCACGCGGTGGAGAAGAAGAATGGACCAGATCAGGGAGATTAGGCCCAGGTGCAGTTTTTCTAATTTCTCTTTTACTTTTCTTTATTCTTTTCTCCTTTTTTATTTCCTTATTGTTCTTTATTTCCACATTCAATTTGAATTCAAACTTAAATTCAAAACTTGTGGCTCATTATTCACAACTCATATTTGTGCAGTTTAGAAGTACCAAATTTGGAGATATTTATACATATATATTATTTATATTTTTTATATCCTTTCTCTTTTCTAAATTCTAGAACCTCCTTTTATTTTCTAAAATCTATTTTGGGAATTTAATATATTTCTTCTTCAAATTATTTTATGTTGCCACAAAATGCACACAAAATAAAATCCAGCATGAATAATTTGGTGGTATACATTCTTATTAATTATTTGTTTTCAATTGAAGTGTTCACATGTGATGATAAATAGAGAAATCACCTATAAAGGAAAAGAAATTCTCCTTTTATTTCTTTTACAAAATGGGTATTACAAGGAAGCTATCCGTCTTTCCCGTGCTCGACGCCCTTAAACGCCGGAGAAAGATCGAGATGAAGCCGTCAGGTTTTCCTTAAGATAAGCTAAGTTAGTTCGCTATTTGCTAGGAGATAGGCCGGAAGAGTGTGATCAGCGTGTGCGTAAGGAGTGCCCCCACGGTTGTATATATAAGGCCTAGGCGGGACCCCATCATTTTCATCTCATTAGCACCTCTCCATTCAGGAAACACCACTTGTAAACACATGACACATACAAAGCCACCTTAGGAAGTAGGGTATTACGCCTCTCAAAGTGGCCCGAAACTACAGAAAATCGTCTGACTCTCTCTCGTGCTTTAGGCACGAACCATCAAGCTACGGTCAACAGCACCGTCCTACCCAAAAGCACCACGAGATTACCCCTGGATGTGCGGTCGGACACTAGACACCGACAGTCTTCTCGGTAGAGATGAATGGGACTTCTAGACCCCTTGGCAAATGGGTAGCATGGCTTGTGGGTAAAGATGCGCAACCTCTGCAGAGTGTAAAACTGGTATATCAGTCGTGCTCACGGTCATGAGCAGCTCGGACACTCACATGATTAATTTATGGAAGTAAATTTAATTTGTCATTTGCATCGCATTGTGGCTTATTATTAATTTTGATCTACTATTACTTTGCGTTGGTATACACTTACATTTAGTAACTGCTAATAAAATTTGACCAACTTATTAAAAGCAATGCTCAGCTTTAACCTTTATTTGTTGATCAGCCTTACACTTCACATAAACTCCCATCTTTGGTGAGTTCATGCACATTATTCTCCACAACTTGGTGAGCTATGATCTTTTGTGAGCTCACCCTTGCAATATATAAACCCCCCAGGTGAAGAGCAGGTAGCCTAGGAGGAGGTCTACAACGAGGAGTACGAGCTAATCTAGGTGGCGTCTCCCAGTCAGCTTGATGGCGCCAAGGAATAATTATTAGTTCGCTTTATTTTTATCATTTATTTTTATAAGACACTTCCGCAATGTAATAATATTTGTGACATTTATCTCTATACACTTGGTCATTATATGTGTAGTTCTGCTTTGGCGCACATATGAGACGCACCCGGCTTTACCCCTTAAATCCGGGTGTGACAGGGAAGCCCAGGGACCAGGTCGGTGTATCACCGGCGGGGATCCACCGGAGTCACTGCGGGCGCCGCCACGTCCGACCGACATGGGAAGGGACATTGCTTGGCCATTGATGCATCCGTGGGCGGTCCAGATTAGATCAGAAATGATGGCATGTGAACCATAGATCGCGAAATAAACGGTGTGGATTAGAATGTGACTTACCCCTTCGGTGTATAAAATCCGGGCCGCACAGATGGAATCGGGTAGCTCAGATAACGTTCTGATTCGGCCATCTATTGTGAGCCCTTAGATTTGGATTTGATGGCTCAACCGCAATCACGTAGAGTCATTGTGTGTTTCACTAAAGAACCCTTGGAAATATAGGATTCAACCCGCGGGCCACTACTACACAAAGAACACTACAAATAGGTCCTGATTTTTAAAATTTAGAGGCTGAGATCTTGAGTAAGTGAACCTGGAGTCTAGAAATTCCAGTAAATTCATAAAATAAATATAGAAAATATTTTAAAGTGCAAAAACAAATTTCCAAAACTTCAAAAAATCATATCCTCTACACTTTAACTCTGATTTAGTCCATTCAAGTTATGTTATCTTCGTAGTAATATTGTCTACACCTTAGTAAACCTTACTTTACCATTTAGCATGTCTTCAACATTAAATATTGATTTGCCCCATGTTTACTAGATTAGTTTTTCTAATCAAAGCTAAATTGTTCCATCTATAATTTGATTAAAATATAATTTATAATCAAGATATAACTTAGATTAAATAGAATTAGTTATTTCTTTAATAGCTTTCTCACATGATTTGTAAAATCAACATAGAATTAGTTATTTCTTTAATAGCTTTCTCACATGATTTATAAAATCAACATAGAATATAGTTTTACTCACATGATTAATTTATGGAATTAAATTTAATTTGCCATTTGCATTGCATTGTGTGATTTATTATATTGTGATCAATTACTTAGTTGGGATGGTATCTACTTATGCTTAGTAACTGCTAATAAATTTTTGACCAACTTGTTAAAAGCAACACTCAACCTTAACCATTATTCTTGGTAAGCCTTACACTTCACATGAGCCCGCACCGTAAGTGAGCTCATGCACATTATTCCCCACAACTTGTTGAGCGATGAACGTATGTGAGCTCACCCTTGTTGTACTCACACCTAGGTCAAGAACAGGTACTGCAAGATGAGGAGCATGAAGGATGTCGCGATGAGTACGTGAGAGGTCTAGGCCATATCGTCTCCCAGTCAACCATGGTTGCGGAGGATTGTTGTTGTCATATGTTTAATTATTTAGTTATTTTATACAAGACTCCTATTAAGTAATAAAGATGTGACATTCATTTCTGTACCATGAGTCATCATATGTGTGAGACTTGATCCTAGCACACATTTGATTCGCGCCCGGGTTTGCCCTTAAATCTGGGTGTGACAAATTGTGCGTATGAGACGAGACAAACACAACCATGCCAACATCCTATGCCACACTGGTTTTCAAGATAGCACATTCTAGTCGTGGCACTAGTGCACCATAATGGTGCGTGCAAGGACAACAACCACCATGACCAATGACGACCTCCTACATCCACGACATACGAGTGACTTTGACTACCCACGACATACGAGTGACGATGCCATGTGACCGAGGATGGATGTTTACAACTTCAATAGTAACAATAGATAGGGTTTGGCTACCAAACCAACCCCCACAAAGCTTGTAACACCCTATCCCTTGGGCTATTAAAGGGAGAGGGGGCCCCTTATAAACGTGGACATAACACATCTAGAACCTGGCTCAACTATGGACTCAAGTCCTAGACTCCCTCACACTTAGCCATTGCCGATGTAGAGGAATACAATCAACAACGTAGAGGATGTAGGGTATTACCTCTGATGGCCTAAACCTGTCTAAATCTAGTGTCGCTTGTGCATCATACACTCTTCCATGATGGGCCCTCTATCATTAACACAGAGTTCACCAAGTCATCGTAGGGGGGTCTAGATTTATGGCGGTCACCTAAAACCTTGTCGAACCTAAAAGAGGATGCTCCATGTACCCTCACTAACAATTCACCGTCGGTTGGTGCACTAGGTAGGGCGGCAGGCATGCCATTGTAGCATCAACATGGTGACTTGTCAACCCACATTGGAGGGAGAGGAGCACAACGCCAATTCTAATGCTACTGTCCACTCTCCCAAACTACACCCTCGTCGTGCACGTGCTCATGCCTCCATGACCATCATCCATGGCGGCACTGTAGGAAACGGTGACGCTTAAGATGGGTGAGTTAGGACTTCTAAAAGCTATCTCTAAACTAGGACACAAATAAATCCTTAGAATAAAACCTATATATGGAAATAAGTGAACTAGAGTGTGCAAACTAGGTTTTGTCTAACTGTTGCTATCTTTATTGCAAAAGAAGTTTTGTAATTCGATTGGTAAGGTTTGGTTGTGACACATGTCACTAGAAACTATAACAGTCCTAGTGTTACGATAACTAAAATTTTGGCATGTCATCATGTGCACTTGTATCAACTTGTTTAATACACCTAGAATGCATTCACTAGGTCAAAAATCCAAAGTCTATGTGGTGGTTTGTATAAGGGATGGGTGAAACATTGTTTGAAAACATAGTTTGAAGCTAAGTGTGCGCAAGCATCTTCTAAACTAATGAAAGTTTGGCTAATAACTATATGCATAAGAGGTAGATGTTAATAAGTAGGGTAGCTTTGTGTTAGGGTGTGGATCAAAGTTGCTAAATCTCTTGAAGAAGATAATCACATTCAAACCCTTAATTTGGGACTCAATAGTGAAATTCAAGATCTATCATATTTTTCCAAGAGTCAAAATACCAAAGTTGCAGAGATTTAAAAACTAGGCAACTTTCATGTTTGGAGATTTTCAAGTTTTGTGGAAAGTTTCAAAGTAATTTGCAAATTTTAGATTTGGTCCAGTTTTGGAATTCTGAAAAACAATGGCATTGAGCTGAATTTGGACCTCTGCAACTTTTAATCCATGTTCTTTTAGCAGATAATCTTTAATCAAAGTTGGAGAGATATAGTTGGTAAGTAACGCTTGTTAAACATATTGACCCTAGAATCATTTGTAACTAGGAGAAAATGTTGCCTTATGTTGGGCTATCAGACTTTGGTTGTCTGAACATTGATTCTGTTAGCTGAAAATCTGAGTTCAGTGAGTTTTCACCAAGTTTGGAGCTCTGTTGTGCCAAATTAATGGAGTTTTGAGCGGAAGTTTCAATATCAAAGTGGAAGATCATATAATTGTTGACGCCTTTTCCGAGCGCCAAACACTCAACAAGAACCGGCAGCGGTGCTCTCTGGTCAGGCGCGAACGGTCCACGGCACAGGGCCAGACGGTCCGCGACCTAGCGTAGGGGCAAAGGTTCCCTGCCTAACAGCTGGACGGTCCGTGCCCTAGGGCCAGACGGTTCGCGCGTGCGCAGGGGCGGCGGAAGGTCGCCGGCGACGCCTAGATCTCGCTCCCGGGAGGGACCCCATCGGGGAGGAGAGATCCTAGGTGGTGTCTAGGCTCGGGTAGACCGACCTAGACTCCTCTAATCGACGTAGAGTCGAAGAGAGACGGAGAATTTAGGGATTGGAAGGCTAAACTAGGGCTAGACTAGAACTACTCCTAATGCATAAGGTAAAAACGAGTAATAGACTTGATTTGATCAATTGTTGGGGGTTCAATCGGCCGTAGCCCTTCATCTATATAAAGGGGGAGGTCTGGATCCGCTTCCAACTGATTTCCGAGTTAATCCCGTGGTTTTAGGTAACCAATCCCGCGAGAAACTAGGAACCCTAACTGATTCTGCGCACGCGCGGACCGTCCGCGCCACCACCGCGGACAGTCCGGACCGCGGACCATCCGGCCTCAGGGCCGGACCATCCGCGAGACACATTTGGTGTCCAACATATGCCCCCTGCCTTTTGGTGAAGGTTGACGAACCAAAAGCATATGAACTAAACCTGATGTAAGTCACCGGCTTTTCAATATTGAGATCATTTAATAAAGCATCAATGTATAACGGCCGTTTCAGATTTTATCTTTCTCGGCCATGACCGTTTGAGCACTGAACCAAAAGGAATAGAATGGAGGTGCCCCCCAGTATGGATAGACAAAGGGACTATACATGTACCATGGATTCATCATCGTACCATTCCATGTTTGAACAGGATAATATACCGACGATGAGTAAACGGGTGGAAAGTACCCTGGTCTCATAGGATGAATAGGCGATGCTTGTTGTGTCGCCTTTCAGGCCGTTTTGTTTACCCGTTTCGTTTTAGCAGGTGACCGAGGTTTCTTCGTTGACCGATCATGTAGAACGGTCTTCTCGCTAGTATTCTTGGAGAGCAACTGATCAACAGTAGAGTCAGCTTTGACCAGCCGGCCATTTGTGCTTCGCCGTTGTGTCTCCTTCCCTTTTAAGGTTTTGTGTAGAGGCTGACGTCTTTGGGCATAGGCGGACTATCCGGCAGAGTTAGCTGAACCGTCTATCTGAACACCGGACCGTCCGCACGTAGGTGCTAGATCGTTCGTGATGCTCAGGACATGCTGTCGTGTTTGACTCATTAATTGTGCCTGTCCCCCGGTGCCTCCGGACTTTTTAGCCTTATCGTCCGGAGCCTTTCGAACAATCTCCTTTTGTGATATATTTGACATGCAAGGATTGCCAATGATGATGTCTTTGCTTTTGCCTTTATCGGCCATTTCGGGCCGAACTAAGATCTTTTTGCATGCGACATCTATTGTATTAATAGGAAATGGATGTGTGTCCACTTGCATTTCCTGAAAAGCCAACCGGCCCTCATTTATGGCCGATTGTACCTGTCGACGAAAAACATTACAGTCATTGGTGGCATGAGAAAAAGAATTATGCCACTTACAATAAGCACGTCTATTTAATTCATCTATAGGAGGGATAGTATGAGTTAATTTAATGTTGCCATTTTTAAGTAGCTCATCAAATATCTTATCGCATTTGGCAACATTAAAGGTAAATTTAATCTCTTCTTGCCGATTCTTTTGAACCGGTTGTAAGGAAGAACATGCTGAAGATTTGGCCTTTGTTGGCCAAATAAACTCAGCGGTATATACATCTGCGGATTCATCATCTGAACTATCACGCTCTATTAGATGTATAGTACGGGCGGCCGATTTTGATGTCTCTTTAAATCGGCTTTCACAGGCTAAAGCCCGCTGATGTAGCTGGGCTATCGAAAAGAACTGGGTCCCATCTAATTTGTCTCTTAAGTAGGATAGCAACCCATTAAAAGCTAACCCTGCTAGCTCTTTGTCTGCGACATGGATCCGAAAGCATCGGTTTCTAGTGTCCCGGAACCTCCGGATATAATCATTAACCAATTCTTCGTGTCCTTGTTGAACTGAAGCTAAGTCAGCTAGTCCTAATTCATATTCTCCGGCAAAGAAATGTTCATGAAATTTACTTTCTAACTCATTCCAGGAATTAATGGAATTAGGAGGCAGGGCGGCGTACCATGCAAAAGCGGTACCAGTAAGGGATAAAGAAAATAACCGAACACGAAATGCTTCTCCATCGGCCAATTCGCCTAGGTGTGCTAGGAGCTGGCCTATGTGTTCATGTGTGCTTCTCCCATTCTCACCAGAAAACTTAGAAAATTCCGGTATCCTTGCCCCTTGTGGATATGGGACAGTGTCAAACCGGTGATTATACGGCTTTTGGTATGATTGCCCTACTCTGGCTACACTAACTCTGAACTTATCTCGAAATAGTTCAGTCATCTCTTCCCTAATTTTTTCCATTGCACCCGGTGGCAGACCACCGGATCCTGGGCTGTGGGGCTCATTTGGTCGGGCATTAGTATACCGACCTTCTTGCCGTGACCGATCGATAGCGTTGATCGGTATGTGATTTTATGGTGCGTTATAGTTTAAATATGCAGAGGGCGAAACATACTGCTGCTGTGGTGTGTAATAATTTGGTGCATGGTGTGCAACAACAGGTTCTGCATATGCGTATCCAGCTTGTCTGGTGGTAAATCCGAACTGATCGGTTGCGTTTGCCATTATCGGGACGCCATGTGGTAGTCCTGGTGCGGGCCCGGACTGTCCGGCAGGGAAAGCCGAACGGTCCGCGTAAGGGCCGGACGGTCCGGGTAGAAGCTCGGACGGTCCGACCACGTCCAGGGTCACCAATCTGCCAAGCAGGGACGACGGTGGTCCTAGGGCGGCCCCAGACTGTCCGGCAGAGCAAGCCAGACGGTCTGCATATGGGCCAGACGGTCCGGGCAGAAGCTCGGATGGTCCGACCGTGTTCAGGGGCGCCGATCTGCCAAGCAGGGATGGCGGTGGTGGTACTTGCCCTGTATATTTGTTCATCAGCATACCATATAATGGCTGGGGCTGCAAATCCCCATTTGTTGCCGATGTATTAGACATAGATATCCTGTTACTAGTCTCATATGATGGAAAACTAGGAGCAACAGACTTCTCCAGCGTACGCGTTAATTTTCTAATTGACTCTTCTAACCCTACAATCTGTTGTTTCATTTGATCCTGCTGCTGATCTACATAATATTTAACAGATTGGATATCGTCGGGTTTACTTACGTTGGGGACTTGAAGCGAGGACAGAAGAGATGCAACGTCAGTCTCTCCATGTTTGATAACCTTCTGGTGGCGATCCACCGTGTATTGCGACAAGAATTTCTCCTTTGCTTGGCGCATGTAGTCCTCGTATTGCTGTTGCTCATCGGCTGTTATATTTTCGACAGCCGTCTTCAGCATATTATCTGGGGAGATATCGGTGTGATCTTTAGAACCGGCCATTTGAGGGCCTGATTTTTAGTAGATCTAAACACCTGTCCCCAGTGGAGTCGCCAAAAAGTATGTTGACGCCTTTTCGGAGCGCCAAACACTCAACAAGAACCGGCGGTGGTGCTCTCTGGTCAGGCGCGGACGGTCCGCGACCTGGCGCAGGGGCAAAGGTTCCCTGTCTGACGGCCGGACGGTCCGCGCCCTTGGGCCGGACGGTCCGCGCCCTTGGGCCGGACGGTCCGCGCGTGTGCAGGGGCGGCGGAACGTCGCCGGCGGCTCCTAGATCTCGCTCCCGGGAGGGACCCCGACGGGGAGGAGAGATCCTATCTGGTGTCTAGGCTCGGGTAGACCGACCTAGACTCCTCTAATCGACGTAGAGTCGAAGAGAGACGGAGAATTTAGGGATTGGAAGGCTAAACTAGGGGCTAAACTAGAACTAGACTAGAACTACTCCTAATGCATAAGGTAAAAACGAGTAATAGACTTGATTTGATCGATTGTTGGGGGTTCAATCGGCCGTAGCCCTTCATCTATATAAAGGGGGAGGTCTGGATCCGCTTCCAACTGATTTCCGAGTTAATCTCGTGGTTTTAGGTAACCAATCCCGCGAGAAACTAGGAACCCTAAATGATTCTGCGTACGCGCGGACCGTCCGCGCCACCACCGCGGACAGTCCGGATCGCGGACCATTCGGCCTCAGGGCCGGACCGTCCGCGAGACACATTTGGTGTCCAACAATAATATTGAATAGCTTTGGTTAAGTGAGGTCGGTCTGATGTTGTGCAAAATCAATAGTAAATGTGTCCAAAGTATCCTGTCAGTTGAAGTTCAAACAATTCAAACTGCAGGCTGAGATTAGTGCTCGTGTATCGGTATGGATACCGGAGAAGTGCAAAAGATCAGTGATGAAAGGGATTTGGATTGAGCTATACGCTTATCTACCGTACCCACTTGCTCTGCGTCGTGTTTGAGCTGTCGCCACCGTGATCCTCGCCGCACTCCTTCCGTCGTCCATGCAATAACCTATGCCCTTGCCTGTCCTGGGTAAGATTGCAAGATCCTGTGTACGCTCATGCCATGTTGCTGACTAGGGAACACGGTAGCCACGTTGTGGAACTTCTCCATTCTCAGTGGAAGCCACGCCGTGCTCGGCCAAATTGGCCCCAACGGTTGCATCCCCCTATAATAAATTGAGTGGGACACCTTCTGTGCTTTCATTTTGCGCAATCTACAACCCATCCACTCGTCTGTTCGTCCACCATAGCCCTTGTTCACTGGAGTTCCCCTGAATCGGTCGCCGCCGCCGCCGCCGCCACGGAGAAGTTCACCGTGGCCAGGCCACGTCGGCTTGTTTCGTTCTGATTTAGCTCTTATTTTAGCTTCCCTACGGTCTCCAGATACTCATTGACTCTTCCATTTGAACTCTACCGCAGTGGTTGATTGGGAACGTTGTCTCGTTGCCGGAGTTCATCGTCGTAAGCCACCTCCGCGATGACTAACCAAATTGTTATCGCACCGGCTTAACCAATCCTTGTTCTTAGACCTTTTTGAGTCAGTGAAGCTTGCGTCGTCCACGATTTGAGCTCTCCACGTCGTAGACTTAGGAACACGGCGGTTAACTTTGGTTCTCACCGGTGCTCGTGGGAAGTGCTCTAGGTTTTAGCCCGAGCCAATTTTCTTGCACCTATATTAGCGATTAGGATCGAATTTGGTGTAAATGTGTTCTTTGGATCGTGTTGTGGCCTGTCACACTTGAACTGAGCTCGCCGGCGTGCTCACACCGCCGCTCGGTGGTCGGGGGCATGTTTTGTGAAGAATTAGAAAGGGGAGGACCTCGATGTGAATTATCAGTGACTCAGGTGAATAGCCTTGTGGATTCTTTATTAGTTATTTAAATCTTCAGGGGCCTGGATAAAAAATGGATATGCGGGCACGAGCCGCTGCAACTTGCCCGTGATCCGCTGTTTTTGGGCCGGATTCGGCGCAGTTACTGCTCGTAGTTTTCGTTTATTATTTATGTTGCGATTTGTAAAATCTAACATAACTGGTAGAAAATGCAAAAAAAAGAGAATAATTTTGTTGGATTCACAAAATTGTAAAGTTTCTGGTAAAATGATTTTAGGATTTCTACCTCAGGCAACAAATTTTAAGTGATTAAAAAGTGCTCTAAAATGCTTATGTGAATTTTAGTAATAAATATGGAGCTCTAACAATAATGAAACTTTTTAGGTAAGCTTAATATGATCAATTTAACCTCTGGTAAAAGTTTGAACCTGTTTGGAGGTTGTTTGAAACCTATTGTTGGCCAAAATAGAGTAAGTTTAATGTTACAGCAAGTGAAGTATTAAGTGCTAAGTAGAAAAAGGGAAATATACCTAATGGGCTTTAGGTTTTTTGAGTGAAGTTCAAATATGTTTAGCTCCCTGAAGATTCCTAGTTAGCAAAGATAGCTTGTGATGACCTTTAAATGTATAAGTTTCTAGTTGGTTTGTTGGCTTGCAACTATACCGTGAAGGAAAGTTGTATTCAAAAAGTTGTTTTGTTTTACTCTAAGCGAGTTTTCATTTTATGGCATAACATAAGCATTCGTGATCATAGCATGTAACACCCCTGGTGTTACTATAACTAAAACTTGAGCATGACATCATAAGCATTGGCAATGCATATGTTTGACACACATAGAGTGCATTCACTAGGCAAAAATTTTAAACAAGTTGTATTGCTCTAATGTTTTACAAATAGGACCCTGGTTAAAGGACTCAACCCTAAATAGTGATTAAAGGGGTAAAACTTAACCTAAGTTAATAAAACCTAAAGACTTTAGGGTAAAAGTCATAAAATGACTCCAAGAATAAAGTTGAATCCCACTTATACCCCTGGAATACCAGAAACCCTGATTGGAACCCTGGGAAACCCTAAAACCAAACCCTAGGGGCCTATGTGCAAAATTAGTCCACTTTTGGACTAAAGTGCAAAAATCAAGTCAAGTAAGTGTCTTAAGGTATTTGGGTCACTCATATGTGAATTTGCAAGCCAAACCCTGAGTTTTGGACTTATTTGCAAAAGAGCCCTATTTGAACTCTTTTGATTAAGTCTGAAATTCAGTGTATTGTGCCCATCTTTGTGACTTTGTAACTTACAAAGTATAGGGTTTTTGCCCTAGGTCACCACATCAAAGTTGAAGACCAATTATAGGAGAACAACTTTGCTAAAGAGTGTGAGCTTAGTTGTTATGAGAAATTTAGAGAAAAACCCAATCCAAAACTGGCTGTCAGGTAATCACTGGACTGAATCTGCAGTAACAGTGTGATGGGGTAAACTTTGAGCCCGATTTTGAATAGAATTTAGTAACTATTTTATGGTAAGCTCCATGGCAAAGTTGAAGATGGACTATAGGTCTGTAAACTTGATGCAGAGAATTGAATCGGTTACCACAGCAAATTTGGAGAAAATTCAAGTTGAACATCGACTGTCAGGCACTCTGAAAGGGCCTCTGATGGTACAGTAACCTGAGCAGATAAGATCGCCAGCAGGACCATCCTCACCGCCGACGACTCCCTCCGCCACGATTCGTGCTGTGGTCGCGGTGATTTGTGCCCAAGCTGATCCGGTAGCGTCCAAGCCACGTCGCCGTGGATAGGTCCGGCCGGTAAAATAATTCCGACCACCGTACTAGCTCGTCGCGGTGGAAACCGATAAGAACACCGGTGAACCGCCGTCTCCCGGCTTTGTGCCGCGTGGCTCTGCCCTTCCACCTCGTCGTCGTGACTCCTCACGGCTGTCTCATCGATGCCGGTAGACACGAAATCGCGAAGCCGATAACCTTCCTTATCTCCGGCCGCCACCGCGCCATCCAAAATTCACAGGCCACCGCCCCGGCGCCTATAAATTGAGTGTGCCCTTGGGTCCGTAAGATAGTCAAGTACCTCGACACCCAGTATTGTCTCCAATGGTTCACCGACGAGCTTGAATTTCGCGTTTCCCCCAAATCCACTCAAAACACCGCAAGAACCTAGCTCACCGTGGCCAGCTCGTTCTCGTAAGTCGCCATTCAATTCATGTATTGTTTTCGTGCCTCTGCATGCTTGCAAAGCTCATGGTGGCGCCCGTTTGCTCTGATCGACCATGGTTTGGCGGGAACGTGGGCTCCCGTGCTCGGTTTCCGCCGTGCACGTGGACAGGTCGTTCTCGGGGTGTTCGAGTCGAATTAGTGTGCGTTCCGAGGCCGTTGTAGATCCGTAAAGCTTCTCCGACAGTTAGCTTGAACGATCATCGCCGATCATGGCCGGTACAAACCTTGTCCGTGATGAACGAACAACGCGCCATGTTCAGGGGCAATCGCGGGGAAGAAATAGAAACCCGAGGGCATTTGTGCAATCTGTCAGTGACTTAACACAATAGTGAATGGACCTATTTCTGTCTAGCCGTTAAGCCGAGGACCTTGCTGCAAAGCTGCCAACGCGGGCGTGGGCGCGCCCCGGTTTCGGGTGCTGTTGGGCCTCCCAGTTGAAATCGGCCCAGTACTGTTCCTATTTTTCCTTTTTCTTTTTCAGCAGAACTTTGAAAAACTGTAGAAAATGGTAGAAAAATCCTAAAAATATGAGACCAATTTTCCTAGGCTTGTTATTTTCCATAGTATTTAATAAAAATAGTTTTATGATTTTTAGTTTGAACAGGGAATTTTAGGGTATTTAAAATAGCCTAAACCATTGATTCTGGATTTTTAGAAAATAAATAATTAGTCCAAAATTTCCCAAACTTTTTATGTGAGCTTTTCACATTAATTGGAAGCCATGGGTAGAGTTTGGTTTGATTTGAACATTGTTTGATAACTAGAACCCAAAACCACCCCCCCTGCTCCATGAACTACTTTACTGACTCCGGAAACCCTAGGTTCTCGGAGTACCGTGAAGGAAAGTTGTACTCAAGACTTAGATAATAAGTTTATATTATCTTTGCATCCTCATGAGCATCCCATGACATCCATTCTTATGCATGTATATGGTTATGTTAGAGCACGAAGAAGAAGAAGAAGTCTCTAAAGAAGGGATACCACCAACCTCTGATCCTCAATCAGACAACTGCTTGTATTTCGATATTTGTGGATCCGAGCAGGACACACCTGATAACAAAGGCAAGCCCCGGTGCATGCAACCCTTTCCCTTGTGTTTTTAAATCCTTTTCGCACACTTAAGTCTAGTGAAATGTGCATTAGGTTCATAGGAGTTACTTGGAACCCTTTGATGCATTGCTTTCCTTGATATCCATACCTTTATAGATACTTCTGTGAAGTATCAAAATTATGATTTACAAAAATGCTTAGCCTTGCTTAGATCTTGTGGATAGAAGTTATCCTCAGTCTAACCCGGGAGAGGATGGCTTCTACCTGCAAGAATATTTTCATTTGGAGCAATAGTGGGATCTTACTGCCAAGTTCCCTGTGATGCTCTTTCATCCTAAGGAACAGACACAATCCTAAGGATGGAAATACGTAAATTGAGACTTGGGGGTAGGAACAGGTGATGTTCTACCCAGGTTGGTTAAGGATTAACGCGTATGTAGGCGTGCTGACCGAGGACCCTTTAACTGGTCACATGCCTCGTCATGGGTAAGCCTTGCCTCGGGCAGACTAAGGCCGGAATAAGATAACACGAAATGGGAGTGGAGCGGTGGCGAGAGTAGCGTGTACCCTCCGTGGCAAGAGGCTGGACGGTGGTGTATCTGTGCTCTCGGTTTGCGTGAACCTGATCCGGTCTTAAGAACCCCGGTGGCGGGTTGACATATGCAAGGGTTAAGTGCTACATATGTCGTGTGATTGGAGATCCTCAGCTGAGTATAATCGATTCGGATCGCCGTACCTTCGCGGTTATGAAGACTTGGTCACTTCCCTGCAACCTAAAGTCAGGACGTGAACACTATGGATAAAAATGATGTTGTCTTGATGTGATGTGAAATTAGACTAGATGCAAATAGAGTCTATTAATACTTAATATGGCGTTAAAAGATTGAAAGTAAGGACTCACTTTAGTAAGCTACTTCCGCAAAAGTATAAGTTGATCTTTGGTAAAGCCTCTCCTTGATTCCTAATTATCCAGCATACCCTTGAGAGTCTTTTCCTTAGTCGGGTAAGACTTGCTGAGTAATTCCATACTCAGGGTTTATCCCTTTGTT
The DNA here is from genome assembly GCA_029449295.1 of Zea luxurians. Lineage (NCBI taxonomy): Eukaryota > Viridiplantae > Streptophyta > Magnoliopsida > Poales > Poaceae > Zea > Zea luxurians. The sequence goes on from JAOPSE010000011.1 coordinate 81,287,111, forward strand.
GTTTTTAGGTGGGGAAGTAGCAGACTTTTGCTGCTTCTGTGCCAAGGTGGTTCCCAACGAAGAAAAACAAGACTGAAGTGCGGGAGGACTCGGTCCTCCACCTAGGATCTTTTGTTTTTAGCTTCTCGGGAGAGGTTTGCGTCTCCCTTGGTTTGTATAATATTACTACTCTGCACTCACTTTTAGACTGGTCTGTAATAAAATAACTCAAGCTTGGTTTTGAAATAAATGTAAGTTTATGTAATTCGCTTCCGCATTTCTTTACCTCCGATGTTCTGTAATGTCTGCAACACGGGTGAAACGTTCCTGGTAAGGTCGGGAAAGATACCGAGCTTGTCAAGTAACTTAGGAACATCTACAGGGTGTCTGATGTCTGTTAGACAAGGACAACTGTAGGTGGGCCTGATTACTTGGGAGGTTCCGTCACAGCTGGTATCGGAGCGTAGCCCTTCTTTGCAGATATTATAAGGCATCTTCAAAAGATTTTCAAAAGTCTTACCTAAAGATCCTTTTCTCTTCTTACCTAAGTATTCTGAAGAGTTTATCTTAAAGACCAGATAGGAAGAGTGCATTGTATAGAAGGTTGAATCGACCAAGGTTGATTCTGTACTTACTCATGCATCATGCTAAGAATTATGCTAATAAATTTTCCCCCTTAGAATGATGCCGCCACGCACAAGGCTAACGGCACGTAAGTCAACGGGACCAATTGGAGTACCCCGGCATCAACTAGCCCCTCGACACGAAAGCAGTAGCAGCGGAAGTAATGACCCTATAGGAGACCTGGAAGCCGAAGTGAGTCGACTTCAAGCAACGCTGCGACACAGGACCAATACTTGGATTGCAGACGGAGATAGAATCAATGAACTAAGAAGGGACATCCGTCACCTGCAGGATCAGCTGGCTGATCGGGACTTAGCACTTGACTGGGCAGTACAGTCTCATATGTTGGCATGTGCTAAGGAAGCGAGGGCTCAGGCCCGAATTAAAGAACTTAGTTCAGCTGTCGACAACCTGCAGGTCTACTGCAATACGTTGCATGAGGAAGTCCATGTGCTATACTCACAATTACACCCTAGTGAGCCTGCACACTCTGCTGAGGCGGAAGCCGGACCCTCTCACGTTGCGGGACGCGCGCTGGGTGGGGAGTTAGACCTTTTTGAACCCCCCTCCTTCTTTGAGGTTGGTTGACGTCTGGACTCCCACACCTGACAATGAAGCCGCCAAAAGCAACGGAAAGCAGGACTAATGGTGTAATAAAAGTAGAGTAGTGTATTGTAGGGTGTACTGTTGTATAATAGGTTAAACTTTTGTAAAATGGGTAATGTATCCTGTTATGTAATATCGAGTCTGTATCATTACTCTTTATAGTAATGTAAAATGGAAGGTTTTCTTTGGCACATTATGTTTATTCAAATGTTTTTGCCTCAGATGCCGACCAGGACTCGCGGACAGGACGCAGCCGGAACATCTGGGGGTCGAGATGTCACCCCGAATCCACCTCCAGTTCCACCCACGCTAGCCGAGGCAATTGCTGCCTTGGTGAATGCTACCGCCGACAATACCCGCTTCCTGAGGGAAATGGCGGGTCAGCAGCAGTTCCAACAACAAGCAGGAAGAGGTTTTCAACAAGGTCCCCGTGAGACTACTTATCTGGACTTCTCCGAAACTCGTCCACCTCTATTCATCAAAGCAGAAGACCCGCTCGAAGCCGACGAATGGATACGGGTCATTGAACAGAAGTTTGGCCTTCTTCGTTGTTCGGAAACACAGAAGCCATTGTTTGCGGCACAGCAACTCCGAGGCCCTGCTAGTACTTGGTGGGGAAACTTTGTGGCTATCCAACCGGACAACCATCAAATTACATGGAACGAATTTAAAGCAGCCTTCCGCGAGCATTATATTCCTGAGGGAGTGCTGCACATGAAACAAGAAGAGTTCATGAAACTGAAGCAAGGGGGAGATACTGTTAATCAGTATCTCAACAAGTTCAATCACCTGTCACAATATGCAATTGATCAGGTGAATACCGATTTGAAGAAAAGGAACTGTTTTATGAGAGGTCTAAATGACCGGATGCAGCGAAAAATGGCTGCATGTATTGATCTCACCTATGGGAAGGCTGTCAGTACAGCCTTATCTGTGGAGGCAAAATGCGCAAATTCTGGGAAAAATAAGGGATTCAGTGGTGATAGGCCTAGTCAGGGCCCGGTAAAGAGGCAACGGTTTATTCTCCGGCCCTCTAACCAGAACCGTTCAAGTGCACCATCTTTCCCTTTCAAGCAGCCCATAATTATTCGTCCCAACAAAGCCCCTACTGCCCCAAGTCAGCCGGGTGCCCCAGGCACTCGATTCCCTGCTCTGCCAAGTTCTTCAACTGGATGTTTTAACTGTGGCAAATCTGGGCATTTTATTAAAGATTGCCCCTATCCTAGGCAAAATCAGGCCAATAATCAGCAAGGATCGGGGAATTCAGCTCCAGGCAAGGGAAGTACTTCGGGCAAGAATACCAAGAAGACGGGGCGAGTATATTACACTCAAGTGGCTACTACACCGGAGGGAGAGCCGGTGATGATGGGTACGTTTCCTGTGGCCAGTCACCCTGCAATTATTCTTTTTGATTCTGGTGCTTCGCATACCTTCATTAGCAAGACATTTGTGGAGCAACATCACATTGCATGTCATGAATCAAAAGAGGGATTTAAAATTCATTCACCTGGGGGACATATTTTTACTAGAGAAGTGGCCTATGAAGTGCCAGTAACTATGGCCGGACGGAACTTTCCTGCTAACATGATTGTTCTAAGAGGCCAGGATATAGATGTAATTTTGGGTATGAATTGGTTAACCCAACACAAGGCAATTCTCAACACTGAACTCAGAACCGTCAGGTTGAGCTATAATCAAGAAGAAATTCTTTTGTCTCTCCCCAAAACCAATCCAGCCAAAGCTTCTGGTAGAATATTTGAAGCCATTGTACCAGAGACCAAGAACATTCCGGTAGTATGTGAATTTCCAGATGTATTTCCGGAAGATTTGCCTGGACTACCCCCTGAAAGAGATGTAGAATTTGTAATTGAGTTAAAGCCCGGTACGGCTCCCATCTCTCGAAGATCGTACCGTATGCCCCCTAATGAGTTGGCGGAATTGAAGATACAATTACAAGATCTACTGAATAAGGGATTTATCCGGCCAAGCTCATCCCCATGGGGTTGTCCCGCCATCTTTGTGAAGAAGAAGGATCAAACCTTGCGCATGTGCGTGGACTATCGACCCCTGAATGAGGTCACCATTAAGAATAAGTACCCTCTTCCAAGGATCGACATCTTATTTGATCAACTGACTGGGGCGAGGGTATTTTCCAAAATTGATCTCAGGTCGGGCTATCATCAAATCCGTTTTCGGCCCGAGGATATACCGAAGACCGCATTTACTACGCGGTATGGATTGTTTGAATACTTGGTAATGTCTTTCGGGCTCACCAATGCTCCTGCCCACTTTACCTATTTGATGAACTCGGTGTTCATGCCCGAGTTGGACAAGTTCGTGGTGGTCTTCATCGACGATATTTTGATATACTCTAAAAATGAAGAGGAGCATGCTCAACATCTACGGATTGTATTGACGCGCCTGAGGGAACATCAGATGTATGCCAAGTTCAGCAAGTGCGCGTTCTGGCTGGAGGAAATTCAATTTTTGGGGCACGTATTGTCAGCTAAAGGAATTGCGGTAGATCCTAGCAAGGTCAAGGATATTCTGGAATGGAAACCCCCAACAACTGTCCACCAAGTCCGGAGTTTTCTTGGACTGGCTGGGTATTATCGCAGATTCATACCAGATTTTTCTAAGCTTGTAAAGCCAATCACAAGTTTATTGAAGAATGATGTTAAGTTCAATTGGTCTTCTAAATGTAATGAAGCCTTTGAGCAATTGAAGACATTATTAACCACTGCTCCGGTATTGGCTCAACCGGACATCACTAAGCCTTTTGATGTATATTGTGATGCGTCAGGCAGTGGACTCGGCTGTGTGCTGATGCAAGAGGGCCGAGTAATTGCGTATGCTTCAAGGCAGTTACGCCAACATGAAGAGCATTATCCAACACATGATCTAGAGCTAGCTGCTGTGGTTCATGCCCTGAAAATATGGCGTCACTATCTGCTGGGAAATATTTGTCATATATACACAGATCATAAAAGTTTGAAGTATATATTTACCCAGTCAGAGTTAAATATGAGGCAAAGACGATGGCTTGAGCTCATTAAAGACTATGAACTAGAGATCCATTATCACCTAGGCAAAGCCAATGTGGTGGCAGATGCATTGAGTCGTAAGACTTCCTGCCACTGTCTTATGGTAAAGACCTCCGAAAACACTTTATGTCAAGAAATGGAGAAGTTAAACCTGGGGATAATCCAGCAAGGGACTCTGAATCAACTAAAGCTTGAGTCAACCATTTTGCAAAGGATAATTGATGCTCAAAAGGACAATCTGGGTATGAAGCACATACGAGAGAAGATAAGGGCTGGAACAGCCAAATGTTTCAAGGAAGACGATCAAGGTGTGTTATGGTTTAACAACCGCATAGTTGTGCCAAAGAACGAAGAACTCCGCCAGCAAATTCTTGATGAAGCACATCTTAGTCGTTATTCTATTCATCCCGGAAGCACTAAGATGTACCAAGATTTAAAGCAACATTACTGGTGGATGAAGATGAAAATTGAAATTGCACGCTATGTGGCTAAGTGTGACACTTGCAGACGTGTCAAGGCCATACACATGAAAGCTGCCGGTCCATTGCAGTCATTACCAATACCAACATGGAAATGGGAAGACATAAGCATGGACTTCATTGTGGGATTGCCCAGGACCGTAAAAGGGTATGATTCTATTTGGGTTATCGTTGATCGACTCACAAAAATTGCCCACTTCTTACCCGTCAGGGCCAAATATACGGTATCCACTTATGCGGCATTATATATCAGCCGTATTCTCAGTTTGCATGGTATTCCAAAAGCCATAGTGTCGGATCGTGGACCTCAATTCGTATCCAAGTTTTGGGAAAAACTTCATAAATCCTTGGGTACTAAGTTACTCCACAGTTCGGCCTATCATCCTCAAACCAGTGGACAGACTGAGAGAGTGAATCAGATACTCGAGGATATGCTGCGGGCATGTGTTCTGGATTTCTCGCAAAAATGGGATGAATGTTTGCCCCTAGCGGAGTTTTCATATAATAACAGTTATCAAGAAAGTATCAAGATGGCACCTTTTGAAGCTTTATACGGACGACGGTGTCGAACTCCGCTAAATTGGTCTGAACCTGGAGAAAGATACTTCTTTAGGCCTGATATGGTGAAAGAGGTCGAAGAAAAGGTTCAGAAAATTATTCATAATATGAAGAAAGCTCAGACTCGACAAAAGAGTTATGCAGACCGACGACGACAACCCTTATGTTTTCTGGTAGACGACTATGTCTACTTGAAAGTTTCACCAATGAAGGGTGTATCGCGTTTCGGGGTTAAAGGGAAGCTTGCACCCAGATACATTGGTCCATTCCTGGTGCTTGAACAATGTGGACCAGTGGCGTACCGACTCCAACTACCCGAAACATTGTCTGTTGTGCATAACGTGTTTCACGTGTCACAATTGAAGAAGTGTCTTCGGGTTCCCGATCGAACCGTTGAAGTGACTGATGTTGTCCTGGAACCAGATTTAACATACTCGGAACATCCCATTCGAGTTCTGGATCAAAAGGACAGGGTTACCCGGAGAAAGACTCTCAAGTTTTATAAGATACAGTGGAACCAGCATTCTGAAGATGAGGCTACATGGGAAACCCAAGACTTTTTAGATAAAAATTTCCCAGGCTTTCTAGCCTCTTGTAAGTTGTAAAGTCTGTGTAGCTGTGTAATAAAGGAATGAACCCCCACACCACCCCTGCCTTGTACCAGAAATAAGGAAATAAAAATGTGACACATTTCCTTTTCCATTACTCACCCTAGGACTTTAAATCTCGGGACGAGATTCTTTTATGGGGGGAAGGATGTAACACCCCTGGTGTTACTATAACTAAAACTTGAGCATGACATCATAAGCATTGGCAATGCATATGTTTGACACACATAGAGTGCATTCACTAGGCAAAAATTTTAAACAAGTTGTATTGCTCTAATGTTTTACAAATAGGACCCTGGTTAAAGGACTCAACCCTAAATAGTGATTAAAGGGGTAAAACTTAACCTAAGTTAAGAAAACCTAAAGACTTTAGGGTAAAAGTCATAAAATGACTCCAAGAATAAAATTGAATCCCACTTATACCCCTGGAATACCAGAAACCCTGATTGGAACCCTGGGAAACCCTAAAACCAAACCCTAGGGGCCTATGTGCAAAATTAGTCCACTTTTGGACTAAAGTGCAAAAATCAAGTCAAGTAAGTGTCTTAAGGTATTTGGGTCACTCATATGTGAATTTGCAAGCCAAACCCTGAGTTTTGGACTTATTTGCAAAAGAGCCCTATTTGAACTCTTTTGATTAAGTCTGAAATTCAGTGTATTGTGCCCATCTTTGTGACTTTGTAACTTACAAAGTATAGGGTTTTTGCCCTAGGTCACCACATCAAAGTTGAAGACCAATTATAGGAGAACAACTTTGCTAAAGAGTGTGAGCTTAGTTGTTATGAGAAATTTAGAGAAAAACCCAATCCAAAACTGGCTGTCAGGTAATCACTGGACTGAATCTTCAGTAACAGTGTGATGGGGTAAACTTTGAGCCCGATTTTGAATAGAATTTAGTAACTATTTTATGGTAAGCTCCATGGCAAAGTTGAAGATGGACTATAGGTCTGTAAACTTGATGCAGAGAATTGAATCGGTTACCACAGCAAATTTGGAGAAAATTCAAGTTGAACATCGACTGTCAGGCACTCTGAAAGGGCCTCTGATGGTACAGTAACCTGAGCAGATAAGATCGCCAGCAGGACCATCCTCGCCGCCGACGACTCCCTCCGCCGCGATTCGTGCTGTGGTCGCGGTGATTTGTGCCCAAGCTGATCCGGTAGCGTCCAAGCCACGTCGCCGTGGATAGGTTCGGCCGGTAAAATAATTCCGACCACCGTACTAGCTCGTCGCGGTGGAAACCGATAAGAACACCGGTGAACCGCCGTCTCCCGGCTTTGTGCCGCGTGGCTCTGCCCTTCCACCTCGTCGTCGTGACTCCTCACGGCTGTCTCATCGATGCCGGTGAGCCCGCCACGGCGGTAGACACGAAATCGCGAAGCCGATAACCTTCCTTATCTCCGGCCGCCACCGCGCCATCCAAAATTCACAGGCCACCGCCCCGGCGCCTATAAATTGAGTGTGCCCTTGGGTCCGTAAGATAGTCAAGTACCTCGACACCCAGTATTGTCTCCAATGGTTCACCGACGAGCTTGAATTTCGCGTTTCCCCCAAATCCACTCAAAACACCGCAAGAACCTAGCTCACCGTGGCCAGCTCGTTCTGGTAAGTCGCCATTCAATTCATGTATTGTTTTTGTGCCTCTGCATGCTTGCAAAGCTCATGGTGGCGCCCGTTTGCTCTGATCGACCATGGTTTGGCGGGAACGTGTGCTCCCGTTGTAACACCCCAGGTGTTTATATTCCGCTCGACAACGAGTATGGATATAAGCACGTAATCAGTGGATAAAACAGATGCAAAATTTTAATTATCTTTGTCTATTGCGATTGTAATACCACATCTATTTCATCTGTCGCGAGTACGCATCGTTTTTATTTTTATTTATCCGGGCTCTTCTGAAATTTTCGTGCTGTTCGGAACATATTTGTTCTGAAAATCGATGCGTCCGGTGATTATTTAAAATTCATCGCTCGCGCGAATACGAAATTCGGAAGCTCGACTCACTCGGATGATTTTATCCCAGACAAATTAATTTGAACTCGACAACTAAGGTGTTCAGGGCAAAATAATATGTATCGCGTATTATCCGAGAAAAATCGTGCGCAAGGTTAAGATCCAACTTATCCGTCCGCACGCTGTTTGGGCGACGAAATCGCGTATGCCTTAGCGGATCTGGTTTCGGTTAATCACGCAGAGCAGATTAAAATACCAAAGCCGAACTCGTTGCGATTTGGTCTGTTTATATCGTGGCCGGAATAGTCATGAAAATTATCCAAACGAGATTCGGGCAGAACCGTCTAAGCTGTTATTCCTCTGAATTTCCATTTCGTGATTCGGAAAATAAAATACGTAGTCCGAAACTTATTTTAGACCACTTCGTTTAATCCCTCCAAATCCTAATACTAAAACTTGGATTTATTTATATCTATAATTCGTTCTCCTCGAAACAAATTAGATGAAAAGAGGAAAAACTACAATTTTCTTTCAAAAGCCTTAACACGTCGATTTTTTTATCAGTACTAGTCATGGCGTGGTACTTTCTCTGTGCCTCTCTTCACCGCGCGCAGGTTCCAGACCTTCTCCACGCAACGAGCCTTGGATTCTATCCGGTCCTTGATTTCTCTGAAGTCTGTCCCAGCGTCATCCGCAAGTTGTGGCCATCTTCCTTGGCATCCTTCTCATCGCTCTCTCTCTCTCTTTCTTTTGCTGATATTTTTTTTCTTACCGTGCGTGTCTGGCTTATCTCCTGCGCCGCTCAGCTCGTAAAAAAAATCTCGCGCCCAGCCGAGCGGCAAATCACGCGCGCGGGCTTCTCTCCAGCCGCCTTCTCAGAGTTTTGCCGCTGCCGCTGTTCTTTTTATATGTGCGCAGCTCGCCGGCGTTACCCCCTGCACCGCTTTGGCTTGCAAAAATCCTAGCTGCCGGTGCTTATCTCCTCAAGCCGCCGCCCTTGGATTCCTATAAATCTCGCCGGAGTTCTTCTGCTGCCCATCTTCTTCCTTCTGCGCGATTCTCTGGTGTCCAGTCGCCCAGCTCCCATGGCGCGTCGTACTCCTCTGCTTCCCTGACCGCCCTGCCCTGCCTTCCAGTGCCGCGTCCGGCTTCTTCCCCGCCGCGCGCAGCTTCTTCCCATGGCTGCTTGCGCAGCTGCGCCTCTCTCCTCCCAGGCCTCTCCCAGCGCGCGCGTCTGCTCTTCCAGCGCGTCCAGCCAGCGCCTGCGCGTCGCAGTTTCCTCTCTTGTGCTCTGCTCGCCGAGCTTGGTTTCTCCCTCGCCGGCGCGTGCCCAGCCGTGCTCCCTTGCTTACCTGCCGGCGCCCATTTTTTTGGCCGCGAGCAAGCTCCCGCGCACGCCTGGCTTGTTCATGCACTCGCCCCAGCTCGGCGTTCCCTTCCCCAGCTCCAATCTCCTCTGCCGAGCCCCTCCGTGGTCGCGTCCCGGCCAAGCTCCGGCTCGGATCGGTCTTCAGCTATCCCAGCGTGCGTCGAACTTCTACTCGGCATCCTGCTGGCCGAAGCTTCGGATTGCCGTGCCGATGGCCGAGCCCGGCTCGCGCCTTTCCTATCCTCTGTACGCACGCAGCTCCCTCGCTGTCCGCGCCATAAAATTCGCTTAGCCACGGTCCCGTCATATTGCGAAGCTCCCTGCCGTGCGCTTGCCAACTCGGATTTCGCCAGCTGCTGTTCTCTAACCCGTGTGCCGGTCGGCGTCGTGGAGTTTTAGTTTGATCGGCTCGTCAGTCACGCTCACCAGATATTCGATCGAGAACTTCAGCTGGAGGACGTCGTCATTCAAGCGACTACCAAATTGAAATGAGATGTGGTGAGCCGATTCGCTATTTTACTGTTAATTTTATGATCGTAAAATAAGACGCTTCATAGGCGTATAGGATAAAGTTAGAAATACCAGTGTTGCGAGGTGTGCTTCGAGGAATTTAGTGGTCGAATATATTTGAGCTAGTTCTATTTTGTTGAATATAGTATTTCAGTGACGCGTAGGTTAAATTTAGTATTTTAAAATGTCTAGACAATAATATTGTTAGTATTACTATTGACGAATTATAATTATTTGATAAAATTAAATTGGTTCTTGGGAAGCAAGGTGGTATAATTTATAAAGCGGGGGATGAATTTAGCATTTAACCAATTAGCTCAGAATTTAATTATTTAACTAATAAGTTGTGATTAGGCTAATTGTATTTCATGTGTAAAGTTGTGGTTCGTGATGTTTGCGTTAGATTCGATAAATCTAGAGAAGCGCAATTATTACGCTTAGTCGTACGCTGATAACTAGTGTTTCCGTATAAGATAGTTTAACGCCTCGCCGCTAGGTGTTTAAATCCGCTATCACGTAACACTATTTAGGTTTGTAATATTTCCGTCGATATGTATTCATGTGCATAATGCATTCCATTCAGGTACGCTAATTAATCGCGTGATGCGGAAGATAACCCAAGTCGACCCCAAGCGCGGACTAATCCGCAGGATGATGCTGATGGATGAACTGGAAGATGGATAATCTGAACGAGTGCCAAGCCAAAGGATGATCATCAAGTGCTCATCGCCTAACAAACACTAACCTAGTGTTACTCAGGCAAGCCCCGGTGCATGCAACCCCTTTCCTTGTGTTTAAAATACTTTTCGCACACTTTAAGTCTAGTGAAATGTGCATTAGGTTCATAGGAATTGCTTGAAACCCTTTGATGCATTGCTTTCCTTGATATCCATACCTTTATAGATACTTCTGTGAAGTATCAAAATTATGATTTACAAAAATGCTTAGCCTTGCTTAGATCTTGTGGATAGAGGTTGTCCTCAATTTAACCCGGGACAGGATGGCTTCTACCCGCAAGAATATTTTCATTTGGAGCAATGGTGGGATCTTACTGCAAAGTTCCCTGTGATGCTCTTTCATCCTAAGGAACAGACACAATCCTAAGGATGGAAATACGTAAATTGAGACTTGGGGGTAGGAACAGGTGATGTTCTACCCAGGTTGATTAAGGATTGGATGCGTATGTAGGCCTGCTGATCGAGGACCCTTTAACTGGTCACATGCCTCGTCATGGGTAAGCCTTGCCTCGGGCAGACTAAGGCCGGAATAAGATAACACGAAATGGGAGTGGAGCGGTGGCGAGAGTAGCGTGTACCCTCCGTGGCAAGAGGCTGGACGGTGGTGTATCTGTGCTCTCGGTTTGCGTGAACCTGATCCGGTCTTAAGAACCCCGGTGGCGGGTTGACATATGCAAGGGTTAAGTGCTACATATGTCGTGTGATTGGAGATCCTCAGCTGAGTATAATCGATTCGGATCGCCGTACCTTCGCGGTTATGAAGACTTGGTCACTGACCTACAACCTAAGTCTGGATGTGAACATTATGAATAAAAATGATGTTGTATTGATGAGATGGTGAAATTAGACCAGCTGCAAACAGAGTCTATTAATACTTAATTTGGTAATAAAATATTGAAAGTAAGGACTCACTTTAGTAAGCTATTTCTGCAAAAGTATCTAAGTTGATTCTTGCTAAAGCCTCTCCTTGATTCCCAATCCCAGCATACCCTTGAGAGTCTTTTCCTTAGTCGGGTAAGACTTGCTGAGTAATTCCATACTCAGGGTTTTATTCCCTGTTGTTTTTCAGGTTCTAACTTTGTGCTGCTTTTGATGGTGTTAAGTGCCGGTGGGCTCGACCTTCTTATATAAGTATAACCCTTCTATACTTCTTATTGAGGATGGTCACTTGAGCTAGCATATATTTTAAACTTATATTTTTGTAACCACTCCGATAAAATAATATAAAATTTTTGTAACTTGTAAAATTTGGTAGTAAGATTTCCGCTGCAAAAATGTTGTGTGTGTGATTTGTGTTACTTAATCCCGCGGTTCTGGTTGAAAGTGGTTTATCCGATGTCCTTGGGGCAATCGGACAGATCCTGTTAAGTTATCTGGTGCGCATGCATAGCTGTCTGAGGTCTTTGGGACAAGGACAGGTGCATGTGGGCCCAATAACTTGGAGGTTCTGCCACAGCTAGTATCGGAGCTGGATTAAGTATATACGGTCACATACGTATTTTCAAAACAAAAGTTTTGGTTTTGAAAAACCTATTTTCAACTAAACACATTGTTTGGCTTTGAAAAACAGTTTTGAAAAACTATAGTGCTAGCGACATCCTCTATTAAGCCCTATACTAAGGACTATTAGGTGGCTTATTTAAAAACCAATAACCCACAACCGGGGGTATTGCATACATGTGTATTGTTATTTTTAAGGCCATTCAGTCTTGAATGGATCGACGCTCAAGGTAAGGTGAGATGTGAGAGCATGACCGAACAACCGTCGGTCTAGGGGAGTGCTTAAATGTGGCGCCTGACTATATACATGTTCTACATATGTATATATGAAGGCTGCGATGTGGAGTAATTACTTTTTCGGGAATTCAGTACCCCATGGATGTGTATGGGTATACAGACATGGGAATACTGAGAAATGTAATGTACTTGTAACGACGCACCTACGCTCAGGTAAGAAGGTGAGTTACCATAATGAGTTGCCCTATGGTTAAAGTGTGGCAACGGCGCCTATGCGTGGCTCAGCGCTTAATGATGAGCTGGCCTCCATATAGAAATATATGGAGTATAAACTGTGATAAATTGTCATGTGTGACTTGCATCATTGGAAAATGGGCTGTAATGGAATTTTCTGCAGGTACACTAACCTCGAAAACGTATGTGTAGTTGACGACTAGCAAAATACCGTGAGAGTCGTAAGTATGCCACCGATATAGAACGTTACTGCCACATTATGTTGGCAAAATCAGAGAGGACGAATAAGACGAGCATGCATCCTGATTGTTGCATCATGTTTGTCACCTATACACCCAAGTTGCTTCTCTCATCCTTAATCTAGTAACCATTGATTGTAGATAATATGGTGTAATGCTGAATTATGAACTTCGATGAAATAGGTGTCCTCCATTCTTTAGGTAACCTATTCAGGTCTTATATGGTGTTTGCTCTCGTGCTTGATGTGCTGATAGAAGGTTGGTAGTTTGGTTGCTTAAACCCAAAATTAGGCCATGTTCTTATTTAGTGAACCATGACCCCAGAGTTGAATTCTCCGTTATCATTCCCTGACCAAACTTACACAAATAAATGCTTAGATAATTTATTTGTTGGACATAAAATGTACCCAAGCTTAAAACAAGAATCTCGAGTCATGTCTCCATCCTAAACCATGTCCTTGTTCGGTGGGTGCAAGCTGATGTACCTTATCCAGCCTGCCTGTTTTTATGGACCGCCATGTTACTTTGTCGACCTAACTTAGGAAAGATATGTTCGATCATTTTATTGAGTTTGATGCCTTTGGTTTCCTTATATCTATCAAAGGCATACCAACTTAATCCTATGATTGTTTTCCCTCTGTATCTAATCAAATAATAATCCTTGACCTTGTAATCTTTGCGATGGGCATAGAAATATGCTTGGGCTGAATTAACAGTCTCCCATCGTACTCCCTCCTCAATTTATTTTAGGTTATGGCCATGCCTTGTTCATTTCATCGGGCCATGATCTATTTGGTTCTCTGCTTGTAACCATTTTTATAGGTGGAGTAATTCTTTGTATATTGTCACCCTTACTCCATCCATTGGTGTTGCGCGGGATTTCTTATTGGTTACGTCTGATAATGGTGTTATGACTAAAACCAATGGTGCCGTGACGAGACCGAGGGCCTCCTGTGAATGTACACACATGGTTGTGCTGCTCGGCACGCGCTGGTATCACGGTTAGTAGTTGTAATCCACTATGAGACTATGCCAATACGTTATCTTGGCACAATCTATTTTTGCTACGTGAGATTCATTATTAGTGCCAGTTCGGTAATGGTGTCACGATTAATGACTTATGGTGCCGCAGCGAAACTGAGAGCCCCTTGTGAATGTGCACGCAAGGTTATGCTGCTTGGCGCATGCTGGTATCGAGGTCTCTAGTCATGATCCATTGTGGAACTACGCTGATATGTGATCTTCCGTGGACTTCTCCCTTGGAACAATTTTTATGTTGTTTGTCAAGTGATTAAGCAACATCTATCATCTCTGTTAGATCAAAACGGCATACCCCTTACTTGTGTGGTCTCTTTCCCCTTGACCTTGATAGTGACTGCACGCATAGAAGTTTCCTTTACATCCTTTGTGTAAAGGTGAAACCTTGGAGCTTTTTAGTGTCGAGAGACAACTGATTAGATCTCAAATTGGAGATTGATTTCCTCCTGCTGTTGAGATGCAGGAGTTTGTTCATTCGCTCTCTTATTTAACCCATATATTTCCAAACCAAGTCAGTTCATCTCGCATGAAGAAACGAATGAACAATTTGACCAAATAGATTTTTACCCACATACATAATCTCTTGTTAACAAAGAGAGCTCTCGACCGTTGGCTTACCGATGGTACTGAGAGGACTTGCTCAATGTCAAAAGTAGTTCAACAAGTTGGTTTTGACTAACTTGTAACTGCCCATTAAACAAAGGTTGAGTTTAGAGATCGTTTTATCGATTTGCCTAAACTCACTTTGGCACAAACCATCCTAAGAAAGTACTTACAAAAAGTCAAGTTAAGTCAACTAGTAACCACCAAATCGTCGCTCTAGTCGTGCCTCGATCGTCTCGCGTGTGCTTTTCCAGCATGAGTGATGGGGTTGAGCCGTGACTAGTGCTTGATAAAATGGATTGGTTGCAAAGCCAACATTAACGGATCTCTTCGTTGATATTTTACGAGTCTTTATCATTTCTCTTGGACTTGGATTTTCTAGCTAGCCACGGGTCAACTGTGATGTTGTTCGACATTCACACCCGTCTCGTGTGCTATGAGCTTACCATAACCACTTGTTGGTAAACCCCTTTCTATGTGTTTTACCCAAGATGGTGCATCTGATTCTGTTTGGGTGAAATGGAGTATTTTCCGCTCGCTCAACAAACTCAGATAGTACAGTGTCATCAGAACAGGCAAACTGCACACATGGAACCTTATGTGTTCTTCTGGCAGACAACGTCTTTATTGGTGGGCATTTATAAATTAGCCTAAGGCGATACATGTTATGTCCACTAGAGAAACAATATTCTGAAGCACTTGCCTTCGCCCAAGACTGCCTTATGGTTATCGCTGATATGAACATGGGTTACATGCTTCTCTACTATTAGAAGTCTTTCGTTCTGAATCTCGGGACGAGATTCTTTTAAGGGGGGAGGGCTGTAACACCCCAGGTGTTTATATTCCGCTCGACAACGAGTATGGATATAAGCATGTAATCAGTGGATAAAACAGATGCAAAATTTTAATTATCTTTGTCTATTGCGATTGTAATACCACATCTATTTCATCTGTCGCGAGTACGCATCGTTTTTATTTTTATTTATCCGGGCTCTTCTGAAATTTTCGTGCTGTTCGGAACATATTTGTTCTGAAAATCGATGCGTCCGGTGATTATTTAAAATTCATCGCTCGCGCGAATACGAAATTCGGAAGCTCGACTCACTCGGATGATTTTATCCCAGACAAATTAATTTGAACTCGACAACTAGGGTGTTCAGGGCAAAATAATATGTATCGCGTATTATCCGAGAAAAATCGTGCGCAAGGTTAAGATCCAACTTATCCGTCCGCACGCTGTTTGGGCGACGAAATCGCGTATGCCTTAGCGGATCTGGTTTCGGTTAATCACGCAGAGCAGATTAAAATACCGAAGCCGAACTCGTTGCGATTTGGTCTGTTTATATCGTGGCCGGAATAGTCATGAAAATTATCCAAACGAGATTCGGGCAGAACCGTCTAAGCTGTTATTCCTCTGAATTTCCATTTCGTGATTCGGAAAATAAAATACGTAGTCCGAAACTTATTTTAGACCAGTTCGTTTAATCCCTCCAAATCCTAATACTAAAACTTGGATTTATTTATATCTATAATTCGTTCTCCTCGAAACAAATTAGATGAAAAGAGGAAAAACTACAATTTTCTTTCAAAAGCCTTAACACGTCGATTTTTTTATCAGTACTAGTCATGGCGTGGTACTTTCTCTGTGCCTCTCTTCACCGCGCGCAGGTTCCAGACCTTCTCCACGCAACGAGCCTTGGATTCTATCCGGTCCTTGATTTCTCTGAAGTCTGTCCCAGCGTCATCCGCAAGTTGTGGCCATCTTCCTTGGCATCCTTCTCATCGCTCTCTCTCTCTCTTTCTTTTGCTGATATTTTTTTTCTTACCGTGCGTGTCTGGCTTATCTCCTGCGCCGCTCAGCTCGTAAAAAAAATCTCGCGCCCAGCCGAGCGGCAAATCACGCGCGCGGGCTTCTCTCCAGCCGCCTCCTCAGAGTTTTGCCGCTGCCGCTGTTCTTTTGATATGTGCGCAGCTCGCCGGCGTTACCCCCTGCACCGCTTCGGCTTGCAAAAATCCTAGCTGCCGGTGCTTATCTCCTCAAGTCGCCGCCCCTGGATTCCTATAAATCTCGCCGGAGTTCTTCTGCTGCCCATCTTCTTCCTTCTGCGCGATTCTCTGGTGTCCAGTCGCCCAGCTCCCATGGCGCGTCGTACTCCTCTGCTTCCCTGACCGCCCTGCCCTGCCTTCCAGTGCCGCGTCCGGCTTCTTCCCCGCCGCGCGCAGCTTCTTCCCATGGCTGCTTGCGCAGCTGCGCCTCTCTCCTCCCAGGCCTCTCCCAGCGCGCGCGTCTGCTCTTCCAACGCGTCCAGCCAGCGCCTGCGCGTCGCAGTTTCCTCTCCTGTGCTCTGCTCGCCGAGCTTGGTTTCTCCCTCGCCGGCGCGTGCCCAGCCGTGCTCCCTTGCTTACCTGCCGGCGCCCATTTTTTTGGCCGCGAGCAAGCTCCCGCGCACGCCTGGCTTGTTCATGCACTCGCCCCAGCTCGGCGTTCCCTTCCCCAGCTCCAATCTCCTCTGCCGAGCCCCTCCGTGGTCGCGTCCCGGCCAAGCTCCGGCTCGGATCGGTCTTCAGCTATCCCAGCGTGCGTCGAACTTCTACTCGGCCTCCTGCTGGCCGAAGCTTCGGATTGCCGTGCCGATGGCCGAGCCCGGCTCGCGCCTTTCCTATCCTCTGTACGCACGCAGCTCCCTCGCTGTCCGTGCCATAAAATTCGCTTAGCCACGGTCCCGTCATATTGCGAAGCTCCCTGCCGTGCGCTTGCCAACTCGGATTTCGCCAGCTGCTGTTCTCTAACCCGTGTGCCGGTCGGCGTCGTGGAGTTTTAGTTTGATCGGCTCGTCAGTCACGCTCACCAGATATTCGATCGAGAACTTCAGCTGGAGGACGTCGTCATTCAAGCGACTACCAAATTGAAATGAGATGTGGTGAGCCGATTCGCTATTTTATTGTTAATTTTATGATCGTAAAATAAGACGCTTCGTAGGCGTATAGGATAAAGTTAGAAATACCAGTGTTGCGAGGTGTGCTTCGAGGAATTTAGTGGTCGAATATATTTGAGCTAGTTCTATTTTGTTGAATATAGTATTTCGGTGACGCGTAGGTTAAATTTAGTATTTTAAAATGTCTAGACAATAATATTGTTAGTATTACTATTGACGAATTATAATTATTTGATAAAATTAAATTGGTTCTTGGGAAGCAAGGTGGTATAATTTATAAAGCGGGGGATGAATTTAGCATTTAACCATTTAGCTCAGAATTTAATTATTTAACTAATAAGTTGTGATTAGGCTAATTGTATTTCATGTGTAAAGTTGTGGTTCGTGATGTTTGCGTTAGATTCGATAAATCTAGAGAAGCGCAATTATTACGCTTAGTCGTACGCTGATAACTAGTGTTTCCGTATAAGATAGTTTAACGCCTCGCCGCTAGGTGTTTAAATCCGCTATCACGTAACACTATTTAGGTTTGTAATATTTTCGTCGATATGCATTCATGTGCATAATGCATTCCATTCAGGTACGCTAATTAATCGCGTGATGCGGAAGATAACCCAAGTCGACCCCAAGCGCGGACTAATCCGCAGGATGATGCTGATGGATGAACTGGAAGATGGATAATCTGAACGAGTGCCAAGCCAAAGGATGATCATCAAGTGCTCATCGCCTAACAAACACTAACCTAGTGTTACTCAGGCAAGCCCCGGTGCATGCAACCCCTTTCCTTGTGTTTAAAATACTTTTCGCACACTTTAAGTCTAGTGAAATGTGCATTAGGTTCATAGGAATTGCTTGAAACCCTTTGATGCATTGCTTTCCTTGATATCCATACCTTTATAGATACTTCTGTGAAGTATCAAAATTATGATTTACAAAAATGCTTAGCCTTGCTTAGATCTTGTGGATAGAGGTTGTCCTCAATTTAACCCGGGAGAGGATGGCTTCTACCCGCAAGAATATTTTCATTTGGAGCAATGGTGGGATCTTACTGCAAAGTTCCCTATGATGCTCTTTCATCCTAAGGAACAGACACAATCCTAAGGATGGAAATACGTAAATTGAGACTTGGGGGTAGGAACAGGTGATGTTCTACCCAGGTTGATTAAGGATTGGATGCGTATGTAGGCCTGCTGATCGAGGACCCTTTAACTGGTCACATGCCTCGTCATGGGTAAGCCTTGCCTCGGGCAGACTAAGGCCGGAATAAGATAACACGAAATGGGAGTGGAGCGGTGGCGAGAGTAGCGTGTACCCTCCGTGGCAAGAGGCTGGACGGTGGTGTATCTGTGCTCTCGGTTTGCGTGAACCTGATCCGGTCTTAAGAACCCCGGTGGCGGGTTGACATATGCAAGGGTTAAGTGCTACATATGTCGTGTGATTGGAGATCCTCAGCTGAGTATAATCGATTCGGGTCGCCGTACCTTCGCGGTTATGAAGACTTGGTCACTGACCTACAACCTAAGTCTGGATGTGAACATTATGAATAAAAATGATGTTGTATTGATGAGATGGTGAAATTAGTGAGAGCACCTAGAGGGGGGGGTGAATAGGTGATCCTGTAAAAACTTCAAACTTAAGCCACAAAAACTTGTTAAGTGTTAGCACGATTATTGCCAAGTGGCTAAGGTGAAGTCTCAACAAAACACAATACCACAAGAGATCAAGCACAGAGGTGACACAGTGGTTTATCCCGTGGTTCGGCCAAGCCAACGCTTGCCTACTCCACGTTGTGGCGTCCCAACGGACGAGGGTTGCAATCAACCCCTCTCAAGCGGTCCAAAGACCCACTTGAATACCACGGTGTTTTGTTTTGCTTTTCACTATCCCGTTTGCAAGGAATCTCCACAAATTGGAGTCTCTTGCCCTTACAAGTATATGATCACAAAGAAACACAGAGTAAGGGAGGAAAGCAACACACACAAATCCACAGCGAAACGCGCACACACACGGCCAAGAATCGAGCTCACAAGAGTATCACACAGTTCTCACTAGAACGGAGCTCGAAACACTTAGAATGACGAACAAATGCGCAAAGACTGAGTGTGGATGATCAAGTATGCTCAAAGGTTGCTTGTGTGTCTCCTCCATGCGCCTAGGGGCTCCTTTTATAGCCCCAAGGCAGCTAGGAGCCGTTGAGAGCAAATCCGGAAGGCCATCCTTGCCTTCTGTCGTCGGGGGCACCGGACAGTCCGGTGCACACCGGACACTGTCCGGTGCCCGATTTGTTTCCATAACTGGCGCTTCCGACCGTTGCAGACCGTTGGAGATCTGAGAGCCGTTGGCGCACCGGACATGTCCGGTGCACACCGGACAGTCCGGTGTCGTCTTCCGACCGTTGGCTCCGCCACGTGTCCCGCGCAGATTGCGCGGCCGACCGTTGGCCCGGCCGACCGTTGGCTCACCGGACAGTCCGGTGCACACCGGACAGTCCGGTGCACACCGGACAGTCCGGTGAATTTTAGCCGTACGCCGTCGGCCAATTTCCCGAGAGCGGCCAGTTCGAGCCGAGGCAGTCTGGCGCACCGGACACTGTCCGGTGCACACCGGACAGTCCGGTGCTCCAGACCGAGCTGGGTCTTGGCAGCACACAGCCAAGTCTTTTCTCCTCTTCTTTTTTTCTGTTTCTAACACTTAGACAAATATATTAGTACACAAAACCAATGTACTAAGGCTTAGAAACATACCTTTACTTCATGATTTGCACCTTGTTCATCCATGTACATAAATTCACAATTAAGCACATGTGTTGGCACTCAATCACCAAAACACTTAGAAATGGCCCAAGGGCACATTTCCCTTTCAATCTCCCCCTTTTTGGTGATTTATGCCAACACAACATAAAGCAACTAGAACAAGTGCAAACTCACTTCAAATAAAACTTAAATTTATTTTGAATCAATTTTGGCATATATGGATCATTCTTTGCCACCACTTGGTTTGTTTTTGCAAATCAAACTCAAATCTCTATCTCTAAGTTAAACACACATGTTGAAGCATAAAGAGAGTCATTCCAAAAGAGATTGATCAAAGATTTCAAAAACTCCCCCTTTTTCCCATAATCAATACTTCTCTCCACAAGAAACCATAAGAGAGACACAAGAGACAACAAAAGAGTTTTAACAAACCAAAAACTCTATTCTACTATTTTCAAAAACTCTCAAGTGGTAGCTGATCCATTTATCGCTTTGGCCTTTATTTTCTCCCCCTTTGGCATCAAGCACCAAAACCGGATCAATTTTGGCCCTTTAACCCCATTGCCTCACAAAAATCTTCACTTAAGAGCAAATGGCAATAAGAGTTAATGAGATGGACTTGGAATAAGTTACCCTCTCATCGGAGTGCAGTGGAAGTCTTGCATGGTCCAAGTCCACCATTTCCCTTTCAATTCTCCTTTGAGACTAAATCAAACAAACTCAAGCATATGGTTAGTCTCAAGGGATCAAGTTGTAACACATCTCCCCCTAAACATGTGCATCACTTTGCAACGGACTTGTGAGGTCCAGGGAGTGTTTGTACAACTTGAGCACCATAATAAGCAACAAGATGCAAAAAGGAACATGATCAAAAGCAGGAATACATGTATGCTATAATTCAATCCAAGTTCCGCGAATCTAAGACATTTAGCTCACTATGCAGCCTGCAAAAGGTCTTCTCATCTAAAGGCTTGGTAAAGATATCGGCTAGCTGGTTCTCGGTGCTAACATAAAACACTTCGATATCTCCCTTTTGCTGGTGGTCTCTCAAAAAGTGATGCCGGATGTCAATGTGCTTTGTGCGGCTGTGCTCAACAGGATTTTCCGCTATTCGGATAGCACTCTCATTGTCACATAGGAGTGGGACTTTGCTCAGATTGTAGCCAAAGTCCCTGAGGGTTTGCCTCATCCAAAGTAGTTGCGCACAACACTGTCCTGCGGCAACGTACTCGGCCTCAGCGGTGGATAGGGCAACGGATGTTTGTTTCTTAGAGTTCCATGACACCAGGGACCTTCCTAAGAATTGGCACGTCCCCGATGTACTCTTCCTATCGACCTTACATCCAGCATAGTCGGAATCTGAGTACCCAATCAAGTCAAAGTTAGACCCCTTTGGATACCAGATCCCGAAGCAAGGCGTAGCGACTAAATATCTAAGAATTCGCTTCACCGCCACCAAGTGACATTCCTTAGGATCGGATTGAAATCTAGCACACATGCATACGCTAAGCATAATATCAGGTCTACTAGCACATAAATAAAGTAAAGACCCTATCATTGACCGGTATGCTTTTTGATCAACGGACTTACCTCCTTTGTTGAGGTCGGTGTGTCCGTCGGTTCCCATCGGCGTCTTTGCGGGCTTGGCATCCTTCATCCCAAACCTCTTTAGCAGATCTTGCGTGTACTTCGTTTGGGAGATGAAGGTGCCGTCCTTGAGTTGCTTCACTTGGAACCCAAGGAAGTAGTTCAACTCGCCCATCATCGACATCTCGAATTTCTGCGTCATCACCCTGCTAAACTCTTCACAAGACTTTTGATTAGTAGAACCAAATATTATGTCATCGACATAAATTTGGCATACAAAAAGATCACCATCGCAAGTCTTAGTAAAAAGAGTTGGATCGGCTTTCCCAACCTTGAAAGCATTAGCAATTAAGAAATCTCTAAGGCATTCATACCATGCTCTTGGGGCTTGTTTAAGTCCATAGAGCGCCTTAGAGAGCTTACACACGTGGTCGGGGTACCGTTCATCCTCGAAGCCAGGGGGTTGCTCCACGTACACCTCCTCCTTTATTGTTCCGTTGAGGAAAGCGCTCTTCACATCCATTTGGTACAACCTGAAAGAATGGTGAGCGGCATATGCTAGCAAGATACGAATTGATTCTAGCCTAGCCACAGGAGCAAAAGTCTCCTCAAAGTCCAAACCTGCGACTTGGGCATAACCTTTTGCCACAAGTCGAGCCTTGTTCCTCGTCACCACCCCGTGCTCGTCCTGTTTGTTGCGGAACACCCACTTGGTTCCCACAACATTTTGCTTGGGACGAGGCACCAGTGTCCAAACTTCATTGCGCTTGAAGTTGTTAAGTTCCTCCTGCATGGCCAGCACCCAATCCGGATCTAGCAAGGCCTCCTCTACCCTGAAAGGCTCAATAGAGGAGACAAAAGAGTAATGTTCACAAAAATTAACTAGTCGAGACCGAGTAGTTACTCCCTTGCTAATGTCACCCAGAATTTGGTCGACGGGATGATCCCTTTGAATCATCGCTCGAACTTGGGTTGGAGGTGCCGGTTGCGCTTCTTCCTCCATCATATGATCATCTTGTGCTCCCCCTTGATCACACGCCTCCTTTTGATGAACCTGTTCATCGTCTTGAGTTGGGGGATGCACCGTCGTTGAGGAAGAAGGTTGATCTCGTTCATCTTGTTCCTGTGGCCGAATGTCTCCAATCGCCATGGTTCGTATAGCGGCCGTCGGAACATCTTCTTCATCTACATCATCACAATCAACAACTTGCTCTCTTGGAGAGCCATTAGTCTCATCAAATACAACGTCGCTAGAGACTTCAACCAAACCCGATGATTTGTTGAAGACTCTATACGCCTTTGTATTTGAATCATAACCTAATAAAAACCCTTCTACAGCTTTGGGAGCAAACTTAGAATTTCTACCCTTCTTCACTAGAATGTAGCACTTACTCCCAAAAACACGAAAGTAAGATACATTGGGTTTGTTACCGGTTAGTAGCTCATATGATGTCTTCTTGAGGAGGCGGTGAAGGTAGACCCTGTTGATGGCGTGGCAAGCCGTGTTCACGGCTTCCGACCAAAAGCACTCGGGGGTCTTGAACTCTCCAAGCATCGTCCTCGCCATATCGATTAGCGTCCTGTTCTTCCTCTCTACCACACCATTTTGCTGTGGTGTGTAGGGAGCGGAGAACTCGTGCTTGATCCCTTCCTCCTCAAGAAACTCCTCCACTTGAAGGTTCTTGAACTCGGACCCATTGTCGCTCCTTATCTTCTTCACCTTGAGCTCAAACTCATTTTGAGCTCTCCTGAGGAAGCGCTTGAGGGTCCCTTGAGTTTCAGACTTATCCTGCAAAAAGAACACCCAAGTGAAGCGGGAAAAGTCATCAACAATAACTAAACCATACTTACTTCCTCCTATGCTTAGATAGGCGACAGGTCCGAAGAGGTCCATATGCAGCAGCTCCAGAGGTCTTGACGTGGTCATCACATTCTTGCTGTGATGTGCTCCTCCCACTTGTTTACCTGCTTGACAAGCTGCACAAGGTCTATCTTTTTCGAAATAAACATTTGTTAGACCTATCACGTGCTCTCCCTTTAGAAGCTTGTGGAGGTTCTTCATCCCCACATGTGCTAAGCGGCGATGCCACAGCCAGCCCATGCAAGTCTTAGCCATTAAGCATGCATCTAGACCGGCCTCTTCTTTTGCAAAATCAACTAAGTAAAGCTTGCCGTCTAGTACACCCTTAAAAGCTAGTGAACCATCACATCTTCTAAAGACAGACACATCTACATTAGTAAAAAGGCAATTGTATCCCATGTTGCATAGTTGACTAACAGATAGCAAATTGTAACCAAGAGACTCAACTAAAAACACATTTGAAATTGAGTGCTCATTAGAAATTGCAATTTTACCTAACCCTTTTACCTTGCCTTGATTCCCATCACCGAATATAATTGAATCTTGGGAATCCTTATTTTTGACGTAGCAGGTGAACATCTTCTTCTCCCCCGTCATATGGTTTGTGCATCCGCTGTCGATAATCCAGCTTGAACCCCCGGATGCATAAACCTGCAAGGCAAATTTAGGCTTGGGTCTTAGGTACCCAACTCATGTTGGGTCCTGCAAGGTTAGCACAAATGTCCTTAGGGACCCAAATGCAAGTCCTGTCTCCCTTGCATTTTGCCCCTAACTTCCTAGCAACTATTTTCCTATCCTTTCTACAAATAGCAAAGGAAGTGTTCAAAGCACAATAAATTATAGAAGGTTCATTCACTACTTTCCTAGGAGCACGAATAACATTCTTTCTAGGCACATGAGCAATATTTCTCCTAGGCATATGTACAACATTTCTCCTACACATATCCCTATCATGCTTATAAGAAGAACTAGAAGCAAACATGGCATGAGAATCATAAACATGTGAATCAAAATCATTATAAGCATTTCTAGCATTTCTCCTATCATTATACATAAAGGCATGGTTCTTTTTCGCACTTCTAGCCATAGGGGCCTTCCCCTTCTCCTTGACGAAGATGGGAGCCTTATGGCTTGTTAAGTTCTTGGCTTCCCTCTTGAAGCCAAGCCCATCCTTAATTGAGGGATGTCTTCCAATTGTATAGGCATCCCTTGCAAATTTTAACTTGTCAAATTCACTTTTGCTAGTCTTAAGTTGTGCATTAAGACTAGCCAATTCATCACTTAGTTTGGAAATTGAAACTAAGTGTTCACTACAGGCATTAACATCAAAATCCTTACACCTAGTGCAAATTGTAACATTTTCAACACAGGAATTTGATTTACTAGCTACTTCTAGTTTAGCACTTAAATCATTATTAACACTTCTTAGGGTATCAATGGTTTCATGACAGGAAGATAATTCACTAGAAAGCACTTCATTTCTTTTAATTTCTAGAGCAAGAGAATTTTGTGCACTAACAAATTTATCATGCTCCTCATATAAAAGATCCTCTTGTTTTTCTAGTAATCTATTCTTATCATTCAAAGCATCAATCAACTCATTAATTTTATCTATCTTAGATCTGTCTAAGCCCTTGAACAAGCATGAATAATCTATGTCATCATCATCACTAGTCTCACTATCACTAGAAGAAGCATAAGTGAAGTCTTGAGTACTCACCTTCTTCTCCCTTGCCATAAGGCATGTGAGACGCTCGTTGGGGAAGAGGGAAGACTTGTTGAAGGCAGTAGCAGCGAGTCCTTCATTGTCGGAGTCGGAGGAGGAGCAATCCGAGTCCCACTCCTTTCCTAGATGCGCCTCGCCCTTTGCCTTCTTGTATTGCTTCTTCTTCTCTCTTTTGTTCCCCTTTTCCTGGTCACTTTCATTATCGGGACAGTTAGCGATAAAATGACCAAGCTTACCGCATTTGAAGCATGAGCGCTTCCCCTTTGTCTTGGTCTTGCTTGGCTGCCCCTTGCGACCATTTAGCGCCGTCTTGAATCTCTTGATGATGAGAGCCATCTCTTCATCATTGAGTCCGGCCGCCTCAATCTGTGCCACCTTGCTAGGTAGCACCTCCTTGCTTCGTGTTGCCTTGAGAGCAAGAGGTTGCGGCTCGTTGATCGGACCATTCAAGGCGTCGTCCACATACCTCGCCTCCTTGATCATCATTCGCCCGCTAACGAATTTCCCAAGAACTTCTTCGGGCGACATCTTGGTGTACCTGGGATTTTCACGTATATTGTTCACCAAATGAGGATCAAGAATGGTAAATGACCTGAGCATTAGGCGGACGACGTCGTGGTCCGTCCATCGTGTGCTCCCGTAGCTCCTTATCTTGTTGATAAGGGTCTTGAGCCGGTTGTATGTTTGCGTCGGCTCCTCGCCCCTTATCATAGCGAACCGTCCAAGCTCTCCCTTCACCAACTCCATCTTGGTGAGCAAGGTGACGTCGTTCCCCTCATGAGAAATCTTGAGGGTGTCCCAGATTTGCTTGGCGTTATCCAAGCCGCTCACTTTATGGTATTCATCCCTGCACAAGGAAGCTAGAAGAACAGTAGTAGCTTGTGCATTCTTATGAATTTGTTCATTAATAAACATGGGACTATCCGAACTATCAAAGTGCATTCCACTCTCTACAATCTCCCATATACTAGGATGGAGAGAGAATAGGTGACTACGCATTTTGTGGCTCCAAAATCCGTAGTCCTCTCCATCAAAGTGTGGGGGCTTGCCGAGTGGAATGGAGAGCAAATGAGAATGTGAACTTTGCGGAATACGAGAGTAATCAAAAGAAAAGTTCGAATTAACCGGTTTTCTTCTCTCGTAGTCGTTGTGGTCCTCGTCCTTTTGGGAAGAAGTAGACTCGTCGCTGTCGTAGTAGACGATCTCCTTGATGCGCCTTGTCTTCTTCTTCTTCCCTTCCTTTCGTCTTTGGCCCGAGCCGGAGTCGGTAGGCTTGTCGTCCTTCGGCTCGTTGACGAAGGTCTCCTTCTCTTTGTCGTTGATCACTATACCCTTCCCCTTAGGATCCATCTCTTCGGGCGGTTAGTCCCTTTGTGAAGAGAACGGCTCTGATACCAATTGAGAGCACCTAGAGGGGGGGGTGAATAGGTGATCCTGTAAAAACTTCAAACTTAAGCCACAAAAACTTGTTAAGTGTTAGCACGATTATTGCCAAGTGGCTAAGGTGAAGTCTCAACAAAACACAATACCACAAGAGATCAAGCACAGAGGTGACACAGTGGTTTATCCCGTGGTTCGGCCAAGCCAACGCTTGCCTACTCCACGTTGTGGCGTCCCAACGGACGAGGGTTGCAATCAACCCCTCTCAAGCGGTCCAAAGACCCACTTGAATACCACGGTGTTTTGTTTTGCTTTTCACTATCCCGTTTGCAAGGAATCTCCACAAATTGGAGTCTCTTGCCCTTACAAGTATATGATCACAAAGAAACACAGAGTAAGGGAGGAAAGCAACACACAAATCCACAGCGAAACGCGCACACACACGGCCAAGAATCGAGCTCACAAGAGTATCACACAGTTCTCACTAGAACGGAGCTCGAAACACTTAGAATGACGAACAAATGCGCAAAGACTGAGTGTGGATGATCAAGTATGCTCAAAGGTTGCTTGTGTGTCTCCTCCATGCGCCTAGGGGCTCCTTTTATAGCCCCAAGGCAGCTAGGAGCCGTTGAGAGCAAATCCGGAAGGCCATCCTTGCCTTCTGTCGTCGGGGGCACCGGACAGTCCGGTGCACACCGGACACTGTCCGGTGCCTGATTTGTTTCCATAACTGGCGCTTCCGACCGTTGCAGACCGTTGGAGATCTGAGAGCCGTTGGCGCACCGGACATGTCCGGTGCACACCGGACAGTCCGGTGTCGTCTTCCGACCGTTGGCTCCGCCACGTGTCCCGCGCAGATTGCGCGGCCGACCGTTGGCCCGGCCGACCGTTGGCTCACCGGACAGTCCGGTGCACACCGGACAGTCCGGTGAATTTTAGCCGTACGCCGTCGGCCAATTTCCCGAGAGCGGCCAGTTCGAGCCGAGGCAGTCTGGCGCACCGGACACTGTCCGGTGCACACCGGACAGTCCGGTGCTCCAGACCGAGCTGGGTCTTGGCAGCACACAGCCAAGTCTTTTCTCCTCTTATTTTTTTCTGTTTCTAACACTTAGACAAATATATTAGTACACAAAACCAATGTACTAAGGCTTAGAAACATACCTTTACTTCATGATTTGCACCTTGTTCATCCATGTACATAAATTCACAATTAAGCACATGTGTTGGCACTCAATCACCAAAATACTTAGAAATGGCCCAAGGGCACATTTCCCTTTCAATTAGACCAGCTGCAAACAGAGTCTATTAATACTTAATTTGGTAATAAAATATTGAAAGTAAGGACTCACTTTAGTAAGCTATTTCTGCAAAAGTATCTAAGTTGATTCTTGCTAAAGCCTCTCCTTGATTCCCAATCCCAGCATACCCTTGAGAGTCTTTTCCTTAGTCGGGTAAGACTTGCTGAGTAATTCCATACTCAGGGTTTTATTCCCTGTTGTTTTTCAGGTTCTAACTTTGTGCTGCTTTTGATGGTGTTAAGTGCCGGTGGGCTCGGCCTTCTTATATAAGTATAACCCTTCTATACTTCTTATTGAGGATGGTCACTTGAGCTAGCATATATTTTAAACTTATATTTTTGTAACCACTCCGATAAAATAATATAAAATTTTTGTAACTTGTAAAATTTGGTAGTAAGATTTCCGCTGCAAAAATGTTGTGTGTGTGATTTGTGTTACTTAATCCCGCGGTTCTGGTTGAAAGTGGTTTATCCGATGTCCTTGGGGCAATCGGACAGATCCTGTTAAGTTATCTGGTGCGCATGCATAGCTGTCTGAGGTCTTTGGGACAAGGACAGGTGCATGTGGGCCCAATAACTTGGAGGTTCTGCCACACCCGTGCTCGGTTTCCGCCGTGCACGTGGACAGGTCGTTCTCGGGGTGTTCGAGTCGAATTAGTGTGTGTTCCGAGGCCGTTGTAGATCCGTAAAGCTTCTCCGACAGTTAGCTTGAACGATCATCGCCGATCATGGCCGGTACAAACCTTGTCCGTGATGAACGAACAACGCGCCATGTTCAGGGGCAATCGCGGGGAAGAAATAGAAACCCGAGGGCATTTGTGCAATCTGTCAGTGACTTAACACAATAGTGAATGGACCTATTTCTGTCTAGCCGTTAAGCCGAGGACCTTGCTGCAAAGCTGCCAACGCGGGCGTGGGCGCGCCCCGGTTTCGGGTGCTGTTGGGCCTCCCAGTTGAAATCGGCCCAGTACTGTTCCTATTTTTCCTTTTTCTTTTTCAGCAGAACTTTGAAAAACTGTAGAAAATGGTAGGAAAATCCTAAAAATATGAGACCAATTTTCCTAGGCTTGTTATTTTCCATAGTATTTAATAAAAATAGTTTTATGATTTTTAGTTTGAACAGGGAATTTTAGGGTATTTAAAATAGCCTAAACCATTGATTCTGGATTTTTAGAAAATAAATAATTAGTCCAAAATTTCCCAAACTTTTTATGTGAGCTTTTCACATTAATTGGAAGCCATGGGTAGAGTTTGGTTTGATTTGAACATTGTTTGATAACTAGAACCCAAAACCACCCCCCCTGCTCCATGAACTCCTTTACTGACTCCGGAAACCCTAGGTTCTCGGAGTACCGTGAAGGAAAGTTGTACTCAAGACTTAGATAATAAGTTTATATTATCTTTGCATCCTCATGAGCATCCCATGACATCCATTCTTATGCATGTATATGGTTATGTTAGAGCACGAAGAAGAAGAAGAAGTCTCTGAAGAAGGGATACCACCAACCTCTGATCCTCAATCAGACAACTGCTTGTATTTCGATATTTGTGGATCCGAGCAGGACACACCTGATAACAAAGGCAAGCCCCGGTGCATGCAACCCTTTCCCTTGTGTTTTTAAATCCTTTTCGCACACTTAAGTCTAGTGAAATGTGCATTAGGTTCATAGGAGTTACTTGGAACCCTTTGATGCATTGCTTTCCTTGATATCCATACCTTTATAGATACTTCTGTGAAGTATCAAAATTATGATTTACAAAAATGCTTAGCCTTGCTTAGATCTTGTGGATAGAAGTTATCCTCAGTCTAACCCGGGAGAGGATGGCTTCTACCTGCAAGAATATTTTCATTTGGAGCAATAGTGGGATCTTACTGCCAAGTTCCCTATGATGCTCTTTCATCCTAAGGAACAGACACAATCCTAAGGATGGAAATACGTAAATTGAGACTTGGGGGTAGGAACAGGTGATGTTCTACCCAGGTTGGTTAAGGATTAACGCGTATGTAGGCGTGCTGACCGAGGACCCTTTAACTGGTCACATGCCTCGTCATGGGTAAGCCTTGCCTCGGGCAGACTAAGGCCGGAATAAGATAACACGAAATGGGAGTGGAGCGGTGGCGAGAGTAGCGTGTACCCTCCGTGGCAAGAGGCTGGACGGTGGTGTATCTGTGCTCTCGGTTTGCGTGAACCTGATCCGGTCTTAAGAACCCCGGTGGCGGGTTGACATATGCAAGGGTTAAGTGCTACATATGTCGTGTGATTGGAGATCCTCAGCTGAGTATAATCGATTCGGACCGCCGTACCTTCGCGGTTATGAAGACTTGGTCACTTCCCTGCAACCTAAAGTCAGGACGTGAACACTATGGATAAAAATGATGTTGTCTTGATGTGATGTGAAATTAGACTAGATGCAAATAGAGTCTATTAATACTTAATATGGCGTTAAAAGATTGAAAGTAAGGACTCACTTTAGTAAGCTACTTCCACAAAAGTATAAGTTGATCTTTGGTAAAGCCTCTCCTTGATTCCTAATTATCCAGCATACCCTTGAGAGTCTTTTCCTTAGTCGGGTAAGACTTGCTGAGTAATTCCATACTCAGGGTTTATCCCTTTGTTGTTTTTAGGTGGGGAAGTAGCAGACTTTTGCTGCTTCTGTGCCAAGGTGGTTCCCAACGAAGAAAAACAAGACTGAAGTGCGGGAGGACTCGGTCCTCCACCTAGGATCTTTTGTTTTTAGCTTCTCGGGAGAGGTTTGCGTCTCCCTTGGTTTGTATAATATTACTACTCTGCACTCACTTTTAGACTGGTCTGTAATAAAACAACTCAAGCTTGGTTTTGAAATAAATGTAAGTTTATGTAATTCGCTTCCGCATTTCTTTACCTCCGATGTTCTGTAATGTCTGCAAGACGGGTGAAACGTTCCTGGTAAGGTCGGGAAAGATACCGAGCTTGTCAAGTAACTTAGGAACATCTACAGGGTGTCTGATGTCTGTTAGACAAGGACAACTGTAGGTGGGCCTGATTACTTGGGAGGTTCCGTCACATAGCATTTCCTGTAGAGCCCCTAGAAGAAGATATTGAAGTTGAAGAATAGGAGTTTGTTCTAGAGCTGTCATCGAGTTGGTTATAAGGCTTCATGTGATATATTAGTTAAGGAACCTAAATATCCTCCACACCAAGGCAAGTCCCAGTGCATTCACCCCTTTCCTTGTGTTTATAAAATTTTATTACCTTATATGATGGATTAGGTGATAGGAGTTGTATAATAAAACAATTGCTGCATTACCTTCCTTGAAATGTTGATTACCATCTTTGATACCTGTTTTACAAAGTTTAGTAATGTTTACCCCTACTTGTAGATTAAGGATGAAAATGATTTTTGACCTCTAGCGCATGTTTTTACAAAGAAAATGAGCTTAGGATGATGTTGGAGACTTGTTCTCAAATACTAAGAGTTAAGAACAAGGCAACATAAAAAGTGTTAAGTGTTAGAGTCCTTCGTCCTTTGGAACATTATTCCCCTTCGGGAAATAATGAGTTTCGGACGAAGGTCACAAGAGACGTACCTTCGTAAATATAACAAGTAATGACGAAGGACTTATATGAAGCATAAAATATAATATAAACATCTTCATAGAATCATTTCTATTTTATTAACATGGAAAAATAGAAATGATTTCAAATTACAAATGTACCTTCGATCCTGAGAGAAGGTAAAAAGTGCAAGCGTGACGCAAAAAGCAAATGCCAAGTCAGCGTGAACAGTACGGGAGTACTGTTCATCTATTTATAGACGCGGGACGCAGCCCACGTAAAATTACATCCATGTCCATTACATTTGTTAATGACTTATGGAAATCTGTCAAGGCCCATGTAGTCTTTTCATCTTTAAGTCGGTTCCCCTCTCTGCTATCGCGACGAAGCTTCCCTGCGCACAGCTTCGGCTGTGCACCATCCTTCGTGGAGCTTGGTAATCAGCTCGTCCTTCGTCTGGTCCAGGCTTCGTCCTGACCGTACTTCATGTTCATAATTTTGAGTCCGAAGATACCTGTTCACATAATCCACTTGGAAAACATTGTCAAATCATGTTTTTGAGGACCTTCGGAGGACGAAGGCCCCCAACAGTAGCCCCTCGCAATATTAATTTGTTAATGATAAATTCAAATTGCGATATGGACGAAGGCCTTGAGCCGAAGGTCCGAAAAAACACCTTCCCTTTGCTAGAATAGCAACATTCACTGACAAGTGGGGTCTTTCAATTTTCAACGCCCTGGGGGTATAAATAAGATCATACCGCAAACTTATTTGGTACGCACACTTGCCATCTGCTTCGGCCCACTAAATTTTTAGCTCTTGTGCACTAAGATTTGCTGGTCTTTTTGATTTTAAAGCTTCGGCCTTGGAAACAGTTTTTTAGCGCTTCCGAAGATGTCTGAAGGTAAGAAGATCCCTGCTGAGACGAAGCTGAGTCTTGACGAAGAGAAGAACTTGGGGTTCCTTATAGCGATGGCGGAGACCAATACAGAGAAAATTACCAAGGAAATTCTTGAAGGTTTGTCCGAAGATACTGATGACAGCGACAGCTTTGATGTAGAAAGTGGTGGGGAAGAATCCGAAGATCGACCATGGCGACCAAGTCACACGGTTTTCGGGAAAACTACTATTAAGCAGAGCCATATTGATAATATGAGGGGGCGGTATTTTCGAGATATTTCTATTGTGAGAGTTGACGCTGGAGAAAAGACTTCTCCCACCCCGAAGAAGATGAGGTCGTAATCTTCCGAAGCTTTCTCAAGGCTGGGCTTCGATTCCCCCTAAGCAACTTTGTTGTTGAAGTCCTGAGGACATTTCAAGTCTACCTCCATCAAATTACTCCCGAAGCTATCTTAAGAATGGGGTTGTTTGTCTGGGCTGCAAGAAGCCAAGGTTTAGAACCAAATGCTAAAAGCTTTTGCAACATTCATGAGTTGTTATATGAGACGAAGCCCTGGGGGAAAGAACAATATCACAACAACTTCGGGTGCTACAGCTTCGGTGCCCGCTCCGGGTCGAGCCGCCCTGTGCCAACCTTTCGGAAGAGGTGGCCCGGAGCCTGGATGACTGAATGGTTCTATGTAAAGAATGACTTAACGGCACAAGAAGATGTCAAGAGTATCATTATGCGCCCCATCTGGCAACGCTTCGGACTTCGAAGGCCGAAGGTTGAAATGGATGAAGCAGCCGAGGAATGCCAAAGAGCCTTCGGCGTGGTCTGCTCTTTCATTGGGACAAGGGACTTGGTCCAAGAGCATATTGCCTTCAGGGTGTGGCCACTTGCAGGAAAGTGGGAAATGCCGAAGGAGACCATCAAAGAGTCCGACGAAGGCGGACTGGTCAGACTGAAATACACATTCAAATACGCAGATAAATTTGTTGAACCTGATGATAACTGGTTGAAAAGCATTGAAACATTGAGTGACGAACTGCTTGGGGCATACTCGAAGGCCGAGAACACTGCGTTATCAGCAGCCTTCGGAGGCCGAAAAAAGAAAAGGCTCAACCGGGTATTTGACGCAGTCGGGTTTGTCTACCCTGACTACCACTATCCGGTATTGAGTCGTAAAAGAAAAAATACTTCTACTGCGGCAGAAGCTACCACGAGTGCTACTAATGAGCCAGTGCCGCAAAGGAAAAAGATAAAGGTGCTCACTCACCGAGCGCGTTTTATTGAGCCGGCCACAGTGCTAGAATTTATTGGTGAAATCTCTTTGGCCTCTGAAGCTACAGAACCAGCTCCAGTGCCGAAGATGGGAGAAAAAACTGAAGCGCTTTCAGCAGAAAAAGCAGAGAAACCGAAGGTTGAAGAGCCAAAAATATCAGAAATCTTAAGTCCTTCGGTAAATGTCGAAACAATAAAAAATCAAAAGGGGCCGTCGGTGACCCCGAAAAGAAAAATAATGGTAAACGTGCTAGATGTTTTGGAGACAATTAAGTCTTCAAGCACAACCCCAAAGAAGACTATTGAAGTTGCTAAAGTGTCTACCGAAGCTGTAGCTGCTGAAGCTTCGAAGCAACAACCTGAAGCTGAGGCTGGGCCTTCAGAGCCCACCGAAGAACAATCTTTGAAAACAAAAATATCAGAACCAAATTTGGTTGAAGAAATTGACACTGCCGCCCCCGAAGCTCCTGCCAGCATACGCGATTACATCGTACGACATGCTTCGGGGAAGAAATTATCTGAAGAAGAGACTTACGAAGCCAACTACTATGCCAGAGAGCTAAAATATCCGAAGGGGGCAGTAGTGTTTAACGGGACAAATGAAGATGACTTCCTGTACTGCCTTCCTGATAATAAAGAACTGTCTGTCTGTCGAGAGATGGCTAGAAGTATGGGATTCCCGAAGCTCGAAGCTGGGTTATGCGCTATGACGAAGGAGGATCTCGCAGATAGTCTTGCATATAATAGCCTGAAGGTTTGGGAATTAGACTTTTGAAAAAATTTTACAATACGTAATTCATTCCTTTATTCTTATATGGATTCTTTTTTTTTGTATAGGGTTTAATCCTGAGCAACGCAT
The DNA here is from genome assembly GCA_029449295.1 of Zea luxurians. Taxonomy (NCBI): domain Eukaryota; kingdom Viridiplantae; phylum Streptophyta; class Magnoliopsida; order Poales; family Poaceae; genus Zea; species Zea luxurians. The sequence continues at coordinate 81,321,528 of JAOPSE010000011.1, forward strand.
TGAGAGCACAAAAGAGTGCCGAAGATGAGAGCTATGAAATTGCATTCAACAATTTACGATCGGAAGTTATAAAACTGAGAAACGAAGCTCTAGAAAAAGATAAAATTCTGGTTACACTAGTAGACAAGATAAAAAAGGACGAAGCTGCTGCAAAGATTCAGGCCGAAGCTCAGAAACGCGAAATTAAAGATCTTCAGAAACAATTGGCCCGGGCGAAAGAAGAACGCATACTTGAAGAAACAAGACGGGAATGCAGCGACCAATGGGCTGATCATTTGGAAGCAACCGTGGAAGAGCTTCGGTCTTCTAAGAAAAAATGCTACGAAAAATCCATGGAATGCGTAAAGAAAATTAAAACCAGCTTCGCCAGCGTGGGCGCATTTTCCAGTGAAGAGAATTTCTCAAGAGGCAATCCCGAAGGTCCAATAGAATGGATCAGTCACGAAGCAGAGGCCTTCGAGGAAATCCTGAGTAGCCGTGGCGACATCTGCGCTTTTTCGGGCGCCAGGGGAGTTGCTACTGTCTTGGAGAAGAAAGGTTGCGGGCATGTAAAATCTTTAGCTCAGTCCGAAGCTGCCTTATCCTCCGAAGACATCAAAGACCCCTCGGCCGAAGCGAGCGTGGTTGGTGGCAAATTCTTTACTGATATCTGGGACAACGGCGGCCGAGAAATGGCGCAAGAAATCATTCAAAGGAGTGAAAAAGGCATCCATGATGCTAGGAAAGTGACAGAAGCTGCCGAAGGGCAAAAAGGTATTAATTAGTCGCTCTTGTTGTGTTGTAATTTTTATTTCAAACTTTGCTCGCGGTTTGCAATAGTAATGCAAAAATATTTTGCTTCCTCAGAACCTGCCGGATCGTCAATTGACCCTCACACAAAGGAGGATGACGAAATCAAACAAATGGCCGAAGCTATCATGGATAAAGTTGTTGAACAACTTCTAAATGAGGCTGCCGAAGTAGTATTAAGAGAAGACTAGGTGTTATTAGAAAAACATTTAAAATGTAATATTTTGTACATTTGAATGTAATATACAGGTCTCTTTTCATTATTCAATTCTTTACGATGCATGAAATTCTTCATACATACCATTTTTGAGCCTTCGGCGAAAAAACACCTTCCCTTCTTTTCATGCTTCGTGAAGAAGACACTCTTCGTTAAAACTATTCTGATGAATCACGTCCACGCTTCGAAAAAAACTTTCTCCGAAGTTGTACAATTTCGATATTACTCTGATGAAGCTCATCCATGCTTCGAAAAAACTTTCTCCGAAGCTGTACTCCGAAGATTACCATTGTATTTCCTCGTGACTTTACACAATTTGCACTTTCTTAAAGCATCCTCTCGAAGGTTGATATTGTGTCCCCTTCTTTTGCCATATGCAACATGATGTATGATGCTTATGCTATGCAAAATGATGTGATGATGTTATGTTATGCAAATGACGTTTGTTCCGAAGATACACACAAAATATCTTTATAAGCTCTGCATTCCCTTAGGAACGTCTTTGGAGCTTCTTCGCCTTTTACTTAGGCGGTATAAGCTCTGCATCCCCTTAGGAACGTCTTTGGAGCTTCTTCGCCTTTTACTTAGGCGGAATAAGCTCTGCATCCCCTTAGGAACGTCTTTGGAGCTTCTTCGCCTTTTACTTAGGCGGAATCAGCGTTGACTTTTTGCTGTATGCTCTGCATTCCCTTAGGAACGTCTTTGGAGCAAAAAACTTACACTGCGCTCCCTTTGGAACGGCTTTTTGTAACTTCGGCAACTTACTCTGCGTTCCTTAGAACGACTTTTTGTTGCTTCGAAGGATTTTTAATAATTCGAAGGTCCTCCTTGTTACCGCAAATTTCTAAGCTTCAGCAACTTAAGCCTGTGGAGAAGATAGGTTTTCCTCATAACCAACCACGAAATTACTATATGAAAACTGAAATGTTCTTTATTACACAGAAAATAGAACTTAAACGGAAAAGACTGCTATCAAAGTAGGATATATGTCAATAAATGTGCTTCGACTCTGGCACAGTACTATTGACTGTGCGAGCTTCAGATTGCTCTCTGAGATCCCTTTGGTGCGGAACATATTGGCTCCCTTCTGGCTGTTGGCCTTGTTGCAGCGGAGGTGGAGGCGGGGGCTGTTGCCATGAAGCTTGAGGTTGACTCGCCGAAGCTACGGAAACTGCAGGGTGGTTGCCCACGTATTCCGGGATGTAAGGCTGATGATACGAAGTAGTATGCATGACCTGCTTCGGCTGGCCCTGTTGCGCTGCAGCTTCTGCTAGCTCCTTTTGTTTCTGGATGGTGACATGGCACATCCTGGTGGTATGGCCCTTGTTTTCACCACAGAATAAGCAAAATATCCTCCTTGGCTGATCTCCAAATCTCCCGCCGAAGCCCCTGGCGCCTCTGCCTCTTGGAGCTGGTGGCCGGAAGAAAGTTTGTTGTTGCCCCGAAGCCTGTGAGGAGCACTGCGGCCTATTCTGCTGACTCCCCTTATCATCATTTTGAGTGGAGTTGTGGATGGACCTGACATGCCTCGGATAGAATCTTCCTCCGAAGCCCCTGGTCATCTCAGAAAATCTGAAGGCCTCCTCCCTTCTTTGGCGAAAGTCGTTATCGGCACGAATGTACTCGTCCATCTTTTGGAGCAGCTTCTCCAGAGTCTGAGGAGGCTTCCTAGCAAAGTATTGAGCTGCAGGTCCAGGACGAAGCCCCTTGATCATGGCTTCGATGACAATTTCATTGGGCACCGTTGGTGCCTGCGCCCTCAAACGCAAGAACCTTCTGACATACGCCTGAAGGTATTCTTCATGATCCTGAGTGCACTGGAACAAGGCTTGAGCAGTGACTGGCTTCGTCTGAAATCCTTGAAAGCTGGTTAACAACATATCCTTCAGCTTCTGCCATGAGGTGATAGTTCCTGGTCGAAGGGAGGAATACCAGGTCTGAGCAACACTCCTGACGGCCATGACGAAAGACTTTGCCATGACTGCAGCATTGCCCCCATACGAAGACACTGTTGCTTCGTAGCTCATCAAGAACTGCTTCGGGTCTGAGTGGCCGTCGAACATGGGAAGCTGGGGTGGCTTATAGGATGGAGGCCAGGGTGTAGCCTGCAGCTCAGCGGACCGAGGAGAGGCGTCATCGAAAACAAAATTTCCATGATGGAAATTGTCATACCAGTCATCTTCGTTGAAGAAGCCCTCCTGATGAAGGTCTTTTTGTTGAGGCCTTCGGTTCTGCTCATCATGGGTAAGATGACGAACTTCTTCAGAAGCTTCGTCGATATGCCTTTGCAGCTCAGCTAGCCTGGCCATCTTTTCCTTTTTCCTCTGCACCTGTTGATGAAGCATCTCCATATCCCTGATTTCCTGGTCTAGTTCATCCTCCTGAGGCATCGGGCTGACGACCTTCCTCTTCTGACTTCGGGCCTCCCGAAGAGAGACTGTCTCCTGGTTGGGGTCCAGCGGTTGCAGTGCTGCAACCCCAGTCGCTGAAGCTTTCTTCGGCGCCATAGCGAAGGTCTAAAGCTTCCGAAGGTGTTCAAAAAGCTCGAAGTGGAAGTGAGTTCACCGGAGGTGGGCGCCAATGTTGGAGACTTGTTCTCAAATACTAAGAGTTAAGAACAAGGCAACATAAAAAGTGTTAAGTGTTAGAGTCCTTCGTCCTTTGGAACATTATTCCCCTTCGGGAAATAATGAGTTTCGGACGAAGGTCACAAGAGACGTACCTTCGTAAATATAACAAGTAATGACGAAGGACTTATATGAAGCATAAAATATAATATAAACATCTTCATAGAATCATTTCTATTTTATTAACATGGAAAAATAGAAATGATTTCAAATTACAAATGTACCTTCGATCCTGAGAGAAGGTAAAAAGTGCAAGCGTGACGCAAAAAGCAAATGCCAAGTCAGCGTGAACAGTACGGGAGTACTGTTCATCTATTTATAGACGCGGGACGCAGCCCACGTAAAATTACATCCATGTCTATTACATTTGTTAATGACTTATGGAAATCTGTCAAGGCCCACGTAGTCTTTTCATCTTTAAGTCGGTTCCCCTCTCTGCTATCGCGACGAAGCTTCCCTGCGCACAGCTTCGGCTGTGCACCATCCTTCGTGGAGCTTGGTAATCAGCTCGTCCTTCGTCTGGTCCAGGCTTCGTCCTGACCGTACTTCATGTTCATAATTTTGAGTCCGAAGATACCTGTTCACATAATCCACTTGGAAAACATTGTCAAATCATGTTTTTGAGGACCTTCGGAGGACGAAGGCCCCCAACAGATGATGAAGGCATCTAAGGCCTGATGAATTCATCATCCAAGCATGGTACCTATCTAAGGTACCAAGTTTTGAGAATTGTATAAAATGGAGACCAGATGTTGAGCAGGAAAGTCCACTCGTCTGTGTCGCTTAAGGTCTGTTCGAGTATGCCTATTACATCAAGTTTTGTTAGCTGGCCACATGCCCTAGTTTGGGATGGGATAAGCCTAATATTAGCTTGACCAATAGTAGAACAGCTCGCCCGCACTAGGCATGGGAGATGTCGAGAGTAGCGCGTGCCCACCTATGAAAGGGTTGAATGGTGGGTGTAGGAAACGGGTGACGCCTAAGAGGGGGGTGAATTAGGACTTCTAAAACTTTCAGTAAACTAGGCCACAAATAAATCCCTAGAGCAAAACCTATGCAAATAAGCAAACTAGAAAGTGCAAACTAGGTTTTGTCTAAGTGTTGCTATCTCTACCGCAATGGCTAAGTTTCAATCTACACTATATAAGTATGAAAACAAGATTGAAATTTAAATGCTTAATATAAATGCGGAACCTTAAAGAGCAAGGTAGAGAATGCAAACTCTTGTGATTGACGCTGGTATTCTTACCGAGGTATCCGGAACCACGTAAGGTCCCGACTAATCCTCGTTGGTGCCCCTACACAAAGGGAAGCCCACGCAAGGGCCAAGCACCTCGGTCGAGTAACTCCGTAGAGAGCTGCGGGCCTTCTCCACGCGCAAGTGGTGCTCCGCTTCCGGCTCCTCTCGAATGCTCCCTGCCGTCTCCATATCGAGCTTCCGGCCAAAAATGTCACGACCCTCGTTCCCTCCGGTACACAGTGGCAGCCGTGACACAAACGCAGTTATCATGGTCTCGCAAGACTCACGCTCCACTCAGTACAATTACAACGGCTCACACAAGAGCCGAGGGGTTGTGTGGTTTTACAAAACTCACTCAACTAACTAGGATTCTGTGGGGGACAGATATCCCCCGGGTCCACTAGAAGGCTAGAAGGCCTCGCGAAAGGCCTTGGGCCTATTGTTTCGCAAGGCCATCCCTTCATGGGCTAGGGGAGAAATCACTGGCAGAGTGGGTTGACATGGGAATGGATAGGCTCGGGCCTAGACAGCTTGTTGGATTTAAGCATTATCCACGGTTTTGATCCGATCCCCCCGAGCAGCACCCTTGGACGTCAGAACCAAACGAGGATAAGTCGGCAAGATTATGGGAAGATAAGTTCAGTCGGTTCACTATTACTTAGGGATACGTCGTCATCATACCCGCATGTAATGCCCCACGATCGATTATATAAGGCCTAGGGGGCACCCCATCAAAAGACAAGTCAATCATTAGCCATTCACTCCCTTCTCTAACGTTCTTCATATTAGAGAACTCCCCTGTAAACCACAACGTAAAGATCCACACCAGAAAGTAGGGTATTACGCCTCTCCAAGCGGTCCGAACCTATAGAAAATTGTCTATCGTCTCTCGTCCACCTAGCACGAACCATCGAGCTACAATCAACAACACTGTCCTACCCAAAAGCACCTCGAGGGGTAACCCCGGGTGCACGGTCGGGTCCCAAACACCGACAGCTAGCGCGCCAGGTAGGGGGTGTGTCGTTGATCCAAGCTAGCTCAATGGCTGTCACTTCCCAGTGCAAGATCGCTCTCTGCCCTGGATCCATATTCTGCTTCGGGACCATCTCGTCCGTGGCAGATGAGCAAGGAATTCTACGTCGCATAGCGGATCCACTGGAGAAGAAGCCTTCCCCGAAAATCTGTGAGAAAGCCGGAACGAGGCAGCAAATGGCACAACCTCCAGCTCCTAGAATGAAGATCACCTCCTGCAAGATAGGAGCTAAAAATTCATTTACCCGAAAAACTCCGTTGTCCACCTCCTCCACAGAAGAATGGACACGGATTACGAGGAAAAAAGAAGCAAGCGGGATAGAGGCTCGCCAAACTGCTCTTATGACGCCTTCGCCCTCAAAAAAGGACAAAGAGAAGTTTACCACCACTGCAACTCCTTTTTACCCTGACGTCCTCTTCATCGGGGGAAGAATTGTATCATCTCCCATCTCCGACGACGAGCCAACCGTGCCTGGGGAAGAACCTCCTCAGCGAGAAGCTCGCAGACGGAGGAACCGACGCCGGAATGTTTGACGACATCACGAAGCCGGAGAACGGGACCCGGCGCAGCCCATATCCCGAGATGAGATCTCGGAGGTAGGAGAAATCCTCGACGAACGAGTCTTCAGAGAAAAGAGGAACTCTCGCCGACGTGATCGCCGGCAGGCTCAAGAGCAAGCTGAACAGGATGCGAGGCTACGCCGAGAGAACCCTCTCTTCGCGTGAAACCTAAACCCTGAATTCGCCCGTGCCATGAACACACCAAGCTAGTGAGGTCGGTGGAGTATTGGCCCGGATAGCCGACGGCCTCTCCGTACTCCAGACGCTGAAGGCTATCGGCGACTACTCACCCGGGTGGCTAATCATCTTCTACCCTTGCTCATCCCTCGAGCGATCTACGACACACCATCAACAGTCGGCGGGACGCGCGAAGCTCCATCAACGCTTCACGCGAACGGTGACATGAGAATGAGATACAGCGCCGAGAAGAGTACGATTGGGATCATGGTGTTCCAGCACGGAGTCAGGCAACAGCTTCAACTGGTGGCACTACCTGAGGGCGATCGAGACTGCACATCGGCAACTCCTCTCCCTAGGACCAGCACCACGGTCGTCGATAGGAAGACACATGTGGAGTATCTGTGCTAACTCCACGTCTCAGGGCTATTCATTGGCCCCAAACTTCAAGGTCTCCAACATCGACAAATACGAGCCTAAGTAGGACCTGGGAGGTTGGTTGGCCGTCTACACGACCACCGCCCAGGCCGCTGGGGCGACTGAAGACGTGATGACCGCATACTTGCCCATCGTTCTTGGGCAGGATGCGCTGCAATGGCTACGACACCTCCCACGACACTGCATCAACGACTAGAGCGACTTCAGTCGGCGCTTCATCCCCAACTTTCAATCCCTCTCCGACAAACCGGCATAGCCATGGGACCACAAATCCATCAGGCGTCGGGGTGATGAAACACTTCGATCATACCTCAAAAGATTCCAGACCATGAGAAACCATATCCCCGAAGTCGCCGAGGCGGTAGTGATTGAAGACTTCTACCGGGGATGTGATGACTCTGCCTTCGTCCGAGCCATATTGCAGAAAGCGCCGACTACCTCCGAGCAGCTATTTCAAGAAGCGGACCTCTACATCACCGCTGACGAATAGGCCCGAGACCTCATCAGGGGAACAAAACCTACACCACCAGTGCCGCGATGTGACATGAACCAACAACCTGACAAGCGTTGGGAGAAGAGGCCTTGTGAGGAGGTCCACGCTGCTGGACTGCCTATCTCTTGTGCCCGAGGGGCACCCCGCGGAGGCGAACGAACGTTGGACGACATCCTCGACGCCCAGTGACCGTACCACAAGGACATGCGCCACACCCTCTAGAACTGCAGAGACTTCAAGCACTCCGTCGGGAATGGCCAACCCTTCTAACCTCTACCACCTCCCCCACCACGGGGAGGGCCTGGAGAACCTCGACGACCTCAGCAGCAGGAGGGAGGAGGAGGTGGAGCATTCCCGCGTGTCGACGGGGAGGTCAACGTCATCTTTGGAGGACATGGGTCGCAAGAGAGCAAAAGGCAATAGAAGCTCAACGATCGACAAATACTGGTGGCAACCACCAGTGCCCCCGCCCCCTATCGGTGGTCAGAGCTCCCGATCACCTTTACCTGGGTGGATCAATGGCTCAACTTCGATCATTCGGGCAAGTGCCCGCTCCTCGTCGATTCGGTGATACGAGAGAGCAGGGTAAAGAAGGTATTAGTGGACGGGGGAAGTAGCATCAATGTCACCTTCCCCTGAACACTCTTAGGCTTGGGAGTTGCACTCAAAGAGCTCCATGAGTCAGACACTCCTTTCTTCGGCATTGTGCCGACCAAAGGAGAATATCCGCTTGGACACATCTATATGCCTGTTACCTTTGGAACTCCGGAAAACTACAGAACCGAGTTCCTGAGGTTCGAGGTGGCAAGCTTCGACTGCGAATACAATGCCATCATCGGCAGGCCAGGATTGGCAAAATTCATGGCCATTCCGCACTATTCGTACATGATATTGAAGATGTCAGGGCCACAAGGGATCATCACCATGCGCGCTGACTTCCAAGGCGCCGTGGAATGTTTCCGAGTAGCCATCCAGGCAGCCCTCACTACCAAACCACCGACGACTTCCTCCGCGCGGGCAAACTCAAAGCCTGAAGAAGACCTCGCAATACCTGCGAATGAAGCTCAAGCTGTGACCCCTATGCGGCCGACTGAGGAGACGAAAAGAATCAACCTTGGATTCGCTGATGAACGCAAAACTGCCATCATTAGCTCTAGCCTGGATGACAAATAGGAAGGCGCACTCGTCCAGTTCCTGCAAGACAACCGAGACGCATTCGCATGGCAGCCTGCAGATATGCCGGGAGTCCTAAGAGAACTGGTTGAGCACAAACTGAAAGTCTATCCCCAAGCAAGGCCGATCCGACAAAAATTGTGTCGTTTCACGCCTCACAAGAGAGAGGCTATTTGTGCCAAGCTAGCTCACTTAGTCGCAGCAGGGTTCATTAGAGAAGTACTGCATCCTGAGTGGCTACCAAATCCTGTTCTTGTACTCAAAAAGAATAAGGTGGATTGGCGCATGTGCGTCGACTATATAGATCTCAACAAACACTGTCCGAAGGACCCCTTCAGACTCCCTAGAATAGATCAGGTGGTTGATTCGACTGCCAAATGTTCTATATTGTCCTTCCTGGACTGCTATTCTGGATACCATCAGATTAGCCTAGCAAAAGAAGATGAGGAAAAAATTGCGTTCATTACTCCGTTCAGAGCTTTCTGCTATACCTCCATGTCGTTCAGCCTCAAGAACACTGGAGCGACTTACCAAAGAGCTATTCAAACATGCTTAGCCGATCACTGGGGCAAGCGGGTAGAAGCTTATGTTGATGATGTGGTGATCAAAACGAAAAACTCAAAAAACTTCATTAAAGATTTGCAGCTGGTCTTCAACAGCCTAAGGCGATACTGGTGGAAGCTCAACCCAGAAAAATGTGTCTTCGGAGTACCGGTAGGGAAATTACTTGGATTCATTATCAGTCACCGAGGTATTGAAGCCAACCCAGAAAAAATCGAGGCCATCATGAGAATGGAAGCGCCGCGATCGCAGAAGAAAGTGCAAAGGCTTACTGGATGCATGGCAGCCCTAAGCAGGTTCATATCAAGGCTAGGCGAAAAAGGCTTACCGTTCTATAAATTGCTCAAGAAGGTGGACAAGTTCTAGTGGACCGCAGAAGCACAGGAAGCTTTCAAAGCATTAAAAAAGTTCTTGACCACACCACCAGTACTGAAGCCGCCACGCCGGGCCACACCAAATCAACCGGCGGAAGACCTGTTATTATACATCTCCTACATGACTCACGTGGTAAGCACCGCGTTGGTAGTCGAGCGGGCAGAGGAAGGACACACATATCCAGTGCAGCATCTGGTCTATTTCATCAGTGAAGTTCTAGGGCCCTCTAAAAAGAAATATCCCCAAGTTCAAAAGCTCCTATATGCTGTACTTCTAACTGCTCGCAAACTCCGTCACTACTTTGACGACCACAAAGTCATAGTAGTCACCGGGTTTCCAATAGGGGACATCCTCCACAACAAAGAAGACATTGGAAGAATAGCCAAGTGAGCCTGTGAGCTGGGAGCTCATGACATATAGTTTCGGCCTCGCATAGTAGTAAAGACTCAAGCACTAGTCGACTTCATATCAGAGTGGACTGAACAACAAGTTCCTGACAACCCAGAAACTACTGAAGTATGGAAGATGTATTTCGATGGCTCACTGAAACTGCAGGGGGCAGGCGCAGGGATCCTCTTCATCGCCCCGGGGGGTGAACAACTCAAGTACGCTCTTCAGTTGTTATTCCCAGCATCAAATAATGCAGCAGAATATGAGGCACTAATCCATGGGTTAAACATCGCTATATCACTAGGCATTAAGAGGTTGATGGTATACGGAGATTCAATAGTGGTCATAAGCCAGACAAATAAAGACTGGGATTGCTCGACTGATTCTATGGGCAAGTACTGTACAACCATCCGAAAATTAGAAGACAAGTTTGAAGGGTTGAAATTCCATCACGTGGAAAGAGACCACAATGCAGCAGCAGACGCGTTGTCGAAGCTAGGGTCGAGTCGGGCCTAGGTCCCACCTGGAGTCTTCGTCTACGAGGTGTCAAGCCCAAGTATTCCCTCAGATCAGGCAGAAGAGTGCAACACCTTGAGCCAACAAAAATCGGACCCCAATGACTAGAGAGAGCCCATCATTAGGTATATAAAGAATGAGGAAGAACCAGATAACAAGGCTGCAGCCGAACGCATTGCAAGGCAATCGGCCCACTACACCATCATAGGGAACACACTATATAGAAGGGGTGCGATAGGAGTCCTCATGAAGTGCATTTCCTCAACTACTGGGAAGTAGCTTTTAGATGAGATCCATGCCGGACAGTGTGGAATAAACGTAGCATCCAAAACTCTAGTCGGGAAGGTTTTTAGGACTGGTTTCTATTGGCCAACAGCAAAGAGAGATGCAGCCGAGTTAGTCCAAAGATGTGAAGCTTGCCAATTCTTGTCAAAGCAACAACACTTACCGGCACAACAGTTGCAGACCATACCTGTGACATGGCCATTTGCATGCTGGGGGTTAGACATGATTGGACCCTTTAAGAAAGCTCAAGGAGGCTATACTCACCTACTAGTCGCCATTGACAAATTCACCAAATGGATAGAGTACAAGCCTATTGCCTCTTTAACCTCAGCCAAGGCAGTGGTGTTCATACAGGACATAATATTCAGGTTTGGGATACTGAATAGCATCATAACTGACCTGGGATCTAACTTCACTAGCTCCGAATTCTTTGATTTTGCGAACAACAGAATATCCAGATTAAGTATGCATCAGTAGCACACCCAAGAGCCAATGGTTAGGTGGAAAGGGATAATGGAATGATATTGGAAGCACTCAGGAAGAAAGTGTTCGACAAAAATGAAAAGTTCGCAGGAAAGTGGATCAGAGAGTTGCCCTATGTGGTTTGGATCTTGAGAACTCAACCTAGTCGAGCTCTGCATGGGAATACCCCCTTCTTCATGGTCTATGGTTTGGAGGCAGTACTACCTGCCGACCTCAGGTTTGGGGCACCAAGGCTGGTATTTGAAAGCATAGCTGAAGCTACCAGGCTAGAGGATATTGATGTACTAGAGGAAGAACGATGAACACAGTAATTCAGTCGGCCAGATACCAGCAGACCTTGAGGCGCTATCATGATAAACCCATAAGACACCGAACCTTTGTAGTGTGAGACCTAGTCCTTCGCCGAATTCTAACGGGGGAAGGACGACACAAGTTGTCACCACCATGGGAAGGGCCATTCGTTGTATCAGAAGTCACTCAGCCGGGATCGTATCGGCTTACTCAAATGGATGGAACAGAAGTGGGGAATTCATGGAATATAGAGCATATTAGAAAGTTTTACCCTTAGCAAGGCCTCAAAAGCTATCGGAGCAACATTGTATTAGAGAATACGTCATCAATAAATATTTCATTTTCAACGGCATTCAAACTGTTAGCTGATAATTGACTTCGATTAGATTAGACTTGGAATTAGCGCGTTTACTCAACTTAGGGTGACCAGTATACCCTACTAACGGAGCAATCGGCTTAAGTCGGCGATGACTTAAGTTAGTGCGACATGCTCGCGCTTACTCGACTTAGGGTGACCACTATACCCTACTAACGGAGCAATCGGCTTAAGTCGGTGATGACTTAAGTCGGTGTGACATGCTCGCGCTTACTCGACTTAGGGTGACCACTATACCCTACTAACGGAGCAATCGGCTTAAGTCGGCGATGACTTAAGTCGGTGCGACATGCTCGCACTTACTGACTTAGGGTGACCACTATACCCTACTAATGGAGCAATCGACTTAAGTCGGTGATGACTTAAGTCGGTGCGACATGCTCGCGCTTACTCGACATAGGGTGACCACTATACCCTATTAACGGAGCAATCGACTTAAGTTAGCGATGACTTAAGTCGGTGCGACATGCTCGCGCTTACTCGACTTTGGGTGGTCACTATACCCTGCTAACGGAGCAATCAGCTCAAGTTGGCGATAACTTAAGTTGGTATGGTATATTCATCCCCACCTACCTTAGGGTGACCACTATGCCCTACCAGTCAGATAGGTCGGAATATGCTTTAAATCCGACGCAGCATTCTTACTTTTGCAACTGCTCAGGGTGATTTCTATACCCTAACAGCAACACAATTAACATTCCAGGAGCAAAAAAGAACATCTTACTCGTTGACATTGAGGGCACTGTCTGACGTCCTGCCCACAGAATATTCGAGTTCTAACATAACCCTCACATACATATGGACTTCATATTACATCAAGTGTTTTGCAGAACATCACTGCATTGAAACATCTTTACTAGCAACATCCTTCACAGGAGCAACGGAAGAAGAAGGACGACTCGAAGCGTCGGGCGCAGCCTTGCCATCAGAAATGATATCGTCGGGCACCAGGACGCCAGGCCGCCTCATCAAAATCCGCCCAGCTCGAACGGCTTTGTCCATGGCCTTGTCACGCTGAGCCTTCAAAATGGCGCAGTTGTCCAATGAAACTTTGGTAGCCAGTCGAGCGGACTCTAGCTCCTAGGCGACCAGCTTCTTGGAGGCACGCAGATCTTTGATGATGGAGTCCTTGCTTGACACCAACTGTCTAAGTCATAGAACCTCATCCTGAGACACTTGCAGCTCATGACGGTGATGATCCAGGTCTAACATAGTGAAGCGGTGGCTCCTCTCCAAGATGGCTAAGGAATTACTAGCATCATGGTATAACCTGTCCAGGTTATCACGAGAGGTCGCGAGTGCTCGCTTCTCCTCTTACGAGCAAGAAGCGACTCTCAGCATCCAGTAAACAGTAAGCGCGGCGAAGTCAACCAAGGAAGCTTAACTCATGTGCTATCCTTTCCGAGTCAAGTTGAGAAGTGAGGGAAGAATTCAAAGATCACGCATCGTCTAGTGAAGCAGAAACCCAAGTCAGGTCAGTTTGCCCTTGAAGATATTTCTCCTCAAGAGCAGAATACCATTGGGTAAAGTTGGCTTGGTTTGAAGATGTTGTTCCTAAAGCTCAGAGCACCGTCGAGCCATATCTGACAAGGCAGCTGAAAAGGGATATATAGTTAAAAATAAGCTGATCAATAGAAGTAACTAAGGAAGAAACGAGGTCACTAACCAATGTTCGACGCTTTCAAGTCATCAATATGTTTCTGAAGTAGCAAAGGGTTCCACTGCATCAGAGATAGAGCTCCTTCTGGGACAGAAGCACCATACGACCTTAGCTGAGCAGACATTCCATCAACCAAAGCCTGAGATCGAAGACAAATAAGTATAAGAAACATAATCTACCAAGAAGAGCAATAAAAAGCAAATAGTTGACTCACCTGCAGATGGGAGAAGAACAATGGTAAACCCAAGTCAGAAGGGCAATGTCATGGCTCGATGGAGGAGTATCAGCGGGACCAATTTGAAGAACGTTGTCAGGGGTGAGCTCAGCCCCACCAAGAGGAACTAGACCTCTTGCATCCAGCTCGCCGACCTCCAAGGCGACTTGTTTGTTCGAAGTCATAGAATCATGCATCACCGTCGCCCCACCGGATCGTGGTGGAGATGACCCAACATGAACGTCCATGGAGGTGTGAGAAGGAGAGCTCACCTGAACACCCTCGGGGGCTGAGTTGTAGCTCACGCCACCCACCAGAGCCGGATCACTACCGGCAACACCCTCGAGGGCTGGGTTGCAGCTCATGCCACCCGCCAGAGTCGGATCACTGCCAGCACCATCCTCAAAGGTTGGGTTTTCTACAGCAACCACCTCTAAGGCTGAAGGATCCTCCATCACTTCCATGTGAGTCGGGTAATCCTGATTGACATCTTGACATCGAAGACTGCCTTCCAAAGTCAATGATGCACAAGACACTGCTCGGGATACCTCTAATCCCATGTCTGGAATTTCCGAACAAACAGCCATCATGTCATCAATAGTCGGCTCCGATAGCGTATCCTCAGGGATGACCTCCTCAAGTAATTGATCAAAATCCGATATTAACAGTCCCTAAAGGCTGACATGGGCTGACAGAGCTGGAGAAGGAATATCACTATCCCCCTTACTACCCCTATAATGCCGGCTATTCTTGCGAATCAGTGGGACTTCTTCTTCCTCCTCCTCTTCTTCTTCTTCTTCTTCTTCTTCTTCTTCTTCTTCTTCTTCTTCTTCTTCTTCTTCTTCTTCTTCTTCTTCGTCTTCATCAAGTATACGAGCAACAGCCGGTGCCCGGTTACTCCCACTAGGTTCAACTTCGGCATGGATGCCAATATTGGGATCAACCTCAGGAAGGATCTCTGCTGGCACTTCATCACAAGCCAGAACGGAAGGACCTGCGTCCTGGTCCAAGCATGACAGTCGCCGAAGCTGCCTCTTCTTCTTATTTTCCTCAACAGGCGTAGTCGGGCGGCTAACTTGGTGAGGACGCTTGGGATGGGCACCCTCAGGTTTTCGAGTCTCCACTGCTTTGTCAAGCTCTTGTCTAGTCGTGATAGCCATCGGCTCAGCATGGGTCGAGTCAAAAGATTCCACAGCCAACATACTAAGTACGACATTTATCTCTACATCATCTGGATCAGTTGGCATCTCAAAGTGGATTTGCTTCTCATCATTGGGAAGATTCCGAAGACGAGCAATCAGAGCCTCAATGTCCTCGGGAGAAGGTCGCACTCTAAGACCCAGACCACCATCACTAGTAGGAGGGTTGGACACAAAATCAGAGAATGACCTATGGGGTGGTAGATTCCAGGCAGAATAGGCAACATTAGCACCAACATTTGACACTCTACCCCTCAGAATCATGTCCAGTTGGCTCATCAGATCCTCAGTAGGAATCTTCTTGTTGATAACCCGGGTAGAGTCATTTATACCACTGTATAGATAAGCCAGATACACCCTGTCTTTCAAAGGCTGTATATTCCTGAAGACGAAGTCAGCGACCACGGCTTCGGCAGTCAGACCTCTTTCCTTCAGCAGACAGATTTCAGCAAGCAGAGCTCTAGCCTCCATTACCTCCAAGGGAGTTGGAGACCCCACCTAGCTTGGAGTACGTACATCTGGCTGCCTCCCCGACCGAGGGGGGAGGGACTTGCAGTGGTTTTCCGCAATAAACCACTCAAGGCGCCACTCTTTAATGCTATCCTTGAGAGGAATGTCGAGGTATTCTGTCTTCCTCCTGCGGCGCATCTCCAGACTTGCACCACCAACGAGCTGATGCTGCCCTTAGCCATCCTAGGCCGACAATGATACAAGTACTTCCAGAGGCCAAAATGGGGAAGAATTCTGAGGTAGGCCTCACACAGATGCACAAAAATAGAAATTTGCAAGATAGAAATGGGATTCAGATGGGTCAAGTTTAGATTGTAAAAAACAAGGAGACCGCGAAAGAAGGGAGAGACAGGAAGAGCAAGGCCACAGATAAGAAAAGGAACATAGATGACGGACTCGTGGGTATCTTCTGTTGGAACAGTAACCCCACGTCAAATCCGCCAAGAGCAGAGTTCTTTTGGAGGAAGAACTCCAACATCAACAAGATGGAGAAGATCTGATTCCGAAACAACAGACACGTGGTTACCTGCGAACGGCAACTGACTGTTAGGGTCAATGGGAGGAATAATTAACGCAGTGGAGCTCTGTTTCTTCCGTTTAGGCGCCATCGCAATCTCACCAGCGGATCAAACAGGGGCAAAATATTAGGCAAACAGAAGAGTGGTTCGAGGCAGAAATATGAAGTTAGGGCTCAGAATTCAAGAGCGCACATCGACATGAGCATAAATGGGGTTTTCCTGGGTTGGGCACCATTTCTAAAAAGTGCCAAGTTATCACTTGGGAAAGCAAGACTCCAAGCACCACTCGGCTGTTACCTCTAAAACGCCGACAGTGTCAGTCATAACTCGGCTGTTACCTCTAAGATGCCGATGACACCAAGCACCACTCGGATGTTACCTCTAAAACGCCGACAGTGTCAGTCATAACTCGGCGGTTACCTCTAAGACACTGACGACACCAAGCACCACTTGGCTGTTACCTCTAAAACGCTGGCAGTATCAGTCATAACTCGGTCGTTATCTCTAAAACACCGGTAGAGCCGAGTATGACTCAGCAGTTACCAGTTATCGCTTGGTAAGTATTTCTAATAACATCAGCAACACTGGGCACAAGGACGAACTATTAATCGACCATAAAGAAAGAACGACTGAAAAAATAAAAGTCTGCTCAGAACAGCTGACGTTTCTTCATTACATAGAGGAGGGAAGTTTTCACAAACTCAAAAGCTAACTCATTATGAGTCGACCTTTTTTCCCTTTTTTGCTACACTACATTACTCTACACTACATTACCCTACATTACATTACCTTATACTACATTACTGCACTACACTACACTACACTACTAACTACCACTACATTATTCTACTTCTACTACTACTAATTACCTATACTAATATTTAAACTAGTGGTGCTTTGCCACTAGCCTTTCTGCTGCCGCTGCCGCCCTTGCCGCCACCATCGCCATCGCCCTTGGTGTCGTTGTCGCCGCCGTCGCCCTCGCCGCTGCTGCCGTCGCTGCCTCCGCCGCTGCCTTCACCGCCGCCCCTGCCGCCATCACCGCCGCCTCTGCCGTCGCTCTCTTCCTCGGACGAGTCCGAGGAGTTCTCCTCATCCGAGGAGACCTCCGACTCATCCGAGTCTTCAAGCCCGGCATGCTCAAAGGAGTGGATGTACGTCCACACCTCAGCGGCCAACCCCTGGGAATCGTCCGAGTCATCGGACGACACCGGGGGAGAGGCATAGACCGGCAACCCCTCGGACCCGGAGGAGACTTCCTCCTAGTACTCTGAGTCACCGAAGTCCTCTGAGGGAGGACTTGGGGAGCGCTTGCGTTTGTCGCCGGCACGACGAGATAGGCCTCAACCTCTCTTGCCTCTGCCCATGGTTGGTTGGAGAAGGAGAGAGGGTCAGAAGAACAGCAGCAGATGATCAACAGATGAGTGAAGAAAACAACGGTGCAAGCAGGCTATTTATAGAGGCTGGAAGTGACCGTTCACTTCCTACCGTGCTTGCCGAACAGTCGCAAGTATTTAATAAGCAATTCAAGCCGCCTGAAAATGAGTCAGAAAATAGGCGCCGCTTCGCGTAACACGACACCAGTTGGACCAAAGTCAACTACTCAGACGGTATGATTACACCCCACGGTCACATCAAGTTACTACTCCAGGACAGTGTTCTAAACACTCTGCGTACCAAGACGCCCTTTGAACACACCCATTGGGGGGGTAGCCAGGAATTATCAAAAGATTTTCTGAAGAAGTCATATCCATACAGTATACGCAATGAATGTACCGAGACAAAAAGAGAAGATCGGTAGAGATCGGAGGAAGCCCAAATATAGCTACTGAACCGCAAGTCTAATCAGCAGAAGCATTGAAGCATAGAGCTGGGTGATGACCAGCCAAGGGCCATCTACCAAACGTCCAATCTGTCACTGATCAAATAAATTTCAGACCTAACAAGGTGTGGGCAGATAACGTTGTTTGAATTTGTATGAACATGAGATGAAGACAAAATGCTGATTTCTAAAGCATAAAGACGAGACAGAATGTTGTTTTCTAAGGCAAAAGACGAGATGAAATGCTGAATTCTAAAGCATAAAATGGAGATCTTTGAGTGGATCATTTTTCAAGAATTCACTCAAAGCTCGGGGGCTACACCCATTGGGTGCACCTTCAGTGCACTCAATAGATCCTTAATCCTAGAAGACAAAATGCTGATTTCTAAAGCATAATATGATGACAAGATATTGATCTCCAGAACATCAAGTGAAGAACCTACAGAAGATCGTTTTTACTGAGTCACTCAGAGTTCAGAAAAAACGATTCAGCGGGTGCATCTTCGAAGTGCCCATTACCAAAATCAAAACCGCAAGCTGGACCTAGAATCTTTGGGCCGATTATTTCAAAATCAACTCAAAGATTGGGGGCTTGTGGGGGACAGATATCCCTCCGGTCCACTAGAAGGCTAGAAGGCCTCGCGAAAGGCCTTGGGCCTATTGTTTCGCAAGGCCATCCCTTCGTGGGCCAGGGGAGAAATCACTGGCGGAGTGGGTTGACGTGGGAATGGATAGGCTCAGGCCTAGACGGCTTGTTGGATTTAAGCATTATCCACGGTTTTGATCCGATCCCCCCGCGCAACACCCTTGGACGTCGGAACCAAACGAGGATAAGTCAGCAAGATTATGGGAAGATAAGCTCAGTCGGTTCACTATTACATAGGGATACGTCGTCATCATACCCGCATGTAGTGCCCCACGGTCGATTATATAAGGCCTAGGGGGCACCCCATCAAAAGACAAGTCATTCATCAGTCATTCACTCCCTTCTCTAACATTCTTCATATTAGAGAACTCTCTTGTAAGCCACCACGTAAAGATCCACACCAGGAAGTAGGGTATTACGTCTCTCCAAGCGGCCCGAACCTATAGAAAATTGTCTACTGTCTCTCGTGCACCTAGCACGAACCATCGAGCTACAATCAACAACACCGTCCTACCCAAAAGCACCTCGAGGGGTAACCCCCAGTGCGCGGTCGGGTCCCAAACACCGACAGATTCACCTAGAACAAGCGCTAAAGCGGTCTAACTAACCTAAGCACTTCGTAAAGCACCTATGCTAATCATCGAGTGATTCTATTAAGCACTTGGGTGTTTGAGCTCTTGGAAATGTGCACTATATGCCTTGGTATGTTGCTTGGGCTCCCACATTTGAGAATGGTCGGATGGGTGTGTATTTATAGCCCCCAACACAATTGTAGCCGTTGGAGAAAAGTTGTTGCTCTCTGTGGCACACTGGACAGTCCGGTGGCGCACAGGACAGCGCACTGTTCAGTGTCCGGTGCGCCTAGCCGTTGCCCTGCCACGGCAGGTGACCGTTGGCGCTGCAGGCTTTTCACACCGGACGGTCTGGACTCCACATCGGACAGTCCGGTGGTTTTTTCTGCTCAGTGCCACCTGGAACTAACCGTTGGGCTGTG
Organism: Zea luxurians; assembly: GCA_029449295.1. NCBI lineage: Eukaryota > Viridiplantae > Streptophyta > Magnoliopsida > Poales > Poaceae > Zea > Zea luxurians. The sequence continues at coordinate 81,341,115 of JAOPSE010000011.1, forward strand.
GTTCCCTGGTGCACCGGACAGTCCGATGTGCCACCGGATAGTCCAGTGCTCCACGCATAGACAGTCCACAGGCAACACTTCATTCTTCTCTTGGACTCCTCTTGATCTTTATAATGTCTTCTTTTGAGGTGTTGCTTTCCTCAATGTCTAGGTCCAAGGTACTTTAGCATTCTATGAACTACACACACAAACACTAGCAAACATATTAGTCCACAGGTTGCGTTGATCATCAAACACCAAAATCTATTAAGCCCAATGGCCCGGTGTCCATTTTCCTTACAATCTCCCCTTTTTGGTGATTGATGACAACACAACCAAAGCAAGCAAATGTTACGAACATTTGACTGAAAATATGCAATCTACTTGCTAGGATACATGATTGTCCCCATAATGTAATATTATGGACTTAAGCCTCCCCCTAACTCCATAATTCACTTACTTCCTATTTAGACCAAAGAACCAAAACCACTTGAAAAATCACTTGAAGAAATAAAATTTTAAATTTGTGATGTTTGGTGTTTGATAATATTTTCATTGCTTTGGTCCCTACAACTTCTCCCCCTTTGGCATCAACCACCGAAAAGGAAGACATTAAAAAATGTAGGAAGCAAAATAAGACTTGCCCTCATAAAGGATTTGTCAATTGATACCAATTGTAGGATACCAATTGAAACACCAATTAGTTACTCCCCCTAAATGAGTGTTCTCTTTAGAAAGAAATTTCTCCCCCTTTTTAGACACGAAGAAATACTCCCCCTGAGAGAGACCTTCTACTTAGGAAAAAACATGTGAAAAATAGGTGCAAGACATGATTTGATTAGACTAACTTCCTTATGCATAGATAACAGAATATGATTTGACCACTTATGCATGTATAGCAACATGAAAGTATAAGATATGAAATATAGTCTAACCAAATGCTGGAGAAGACATGTAAGTAATACTAAGTGTAGTCTCAAGGTTACCAATTGAAGCCAATGGTGGACCATTTGAAGGCAAGTGGTAGACTTGTGAGACGTAAGAGTTCTTGTTGTCTTTCTCCGAGGACTTCATTTTCCTTACAATGAGACTATTACATGCAATAGACTTGAAAAAGATATTAGTCTCAAAGTCTTAGATTATAGAGTAACCTCCCCCTGAAAGTGTGCATACAAGTTTTTGAATACTTGTAGGAGACATGCACTTTGATTTGATATCAAGAGGAGCAGATTAACCATAATCCGAGCTTTGGCACATATAAGTTAAATGATACTAGATGTAGGATATAATATCTTGAAGCATTAGTGTCATTTATTTAGAGATTTTAAATAAGCTATGTGCCGTGCTTAATTTAATCATTTTAAACCATGTAGGTTTGCTCAAGTATATGAATTGAGAACGAGCAATTCTACCATGTGATTTACCTAGTATGTATGTATTTAAACAAAGGTACATACCTCATGTAGTATTAGGTATGAAAGGTAAGACTAGATGCAAGAAAATAGATACGCATATCTAAAAATAAGGAATACAATAAATCTAGTTACCTTAGTCATGGGTGGGGAAATTTGGGTCCAAAATATTCACTAACCCACTTGGCAATAAACTTGATCCAATATGATGTATCCCATGATATACATCCCAACTTTGCCAAGTCTCCAAATTCCCCGTGGTCCTTCGGACTATTCACTTCCCTTTTGAGATCCAAACTTTCTTGGTGCTTTTCATGGTTGAAATTATTTCCTTTGGCACCCAGATGCGTTTGGCCCCCTTTTCCTTTGTTGGCCTTGATTGCTATCACATTTCCATTCTTTTTATTCTTGATCAAGTATGGTGTAGCAGCCTTTTTGTCCACCTTGTTGATGTAGGTGTTGGAGATTTTTCTTGTTGGCTTTTGCTTGAGCTTTTGCCTTTGCTTATCCCTGGTTATCGCCTTGCATTGGAAAGACTTATGGCCTTCCATGTGGCATAGCCTACAAATCAAGGTTTCTCCCTCCATAGACAGTTCGGTGGTCTTTTCTGCTCAATGCCACCTAGAACTAGCCATTGGGTTGTGGTTCCCTGGTGCACCGGACAGTCCGGTGCTCCACGCACAGACAGTCCGCAGGCAACACTTCTTTCTTTTCTTGGACTCCTTGATCTTTATAATGTCTTCTTTTGAGGTGGTGCTTTCCTCAATGTCTTGGTCCAAGGTACTTTAGCATCCTGTGAACTACACACACAAACACTAGCAAACATATTAGTCCACAGGTTGTGTTGATCATCAAACACCAAAATCTATTAAGCCAAATGACCAGGTGTCCATTTTCCTTACAGTGGGGTGTTGTGCTTTCAGGTAGCGGGAACTTGTTCTGTTCTTGAGATAGCAGAGAACAGGTTGGCATATGCAAGGGTTAAGTGCTACATATGTCGTGTGGTTACAGATCCCCAGCTAGGTAAATCGATTTGAATCGTTGTGCTTCCTTGATTATAGAGTCTTGATCATCTGACTTACCTCATAGTTAATAACTAAAACATAAATTTTGGTTAAAAGAAAACCAGATTAAGCCAAGTGAATGATCTAGATTAGGCAAATCTAGATTAAGGAAATACCTTAACTTGTCAAGTTAAAATATGGCCTAAGGATATACTTAGTAAGCTTTTATGCAAAAAGAAGTCCTTGAACTTGATGGGCTTTACCTTGATTCCCCAAAAGCTAGCATACCCTCGAGAGGCTTTGCTTTAGTCAGGTAAGTCTTGCTGAGTAATTGCCTACTCATGGTTTTATTTCTTATGTTTTTGCAAGAGAGGTTTGAAAGTCGCCTAGATGGGGGGTGAATAGGCGAAACCTAAAAATTATAAACTTCAAAAACGCACTATGCCCGAGGTTAGCGTTAGAAATAATTTGGAGTGCGGAAGAAAGTTCTCCTTGCTATGAGTTGCTCAATCAATGCGGATAACTTTGAGAGCCAACTTAAATTAATATGAGCAAGGGAACTTTAGAGAGAGGAAGAGAGGGGAAACAAATCGAGTGGAGATTAACACAAATGAACACATCGATTTGTTTACCGAGGTTCGGTTCCAAAGAATCTAGTCCCCGTTGAGGAGGCCACAAAGGCTGGGCCTATTCCAACCCTTTCCCTCTCTCAATCGATCACTTAGACCGGTCGAGTGCTTCTTCTCAATCACACGGGTCACTAGGACCCCGCAAGGATCACCACACGATTAGGTGTCTCTTGCTTACTTTACAAAACACTTGGAAGGTTTAGAAGGTGAGGAAGAAAGCACGATTATGAAAACCAAGCAACAAGAGCAATAAATGAAACACGGATCACACTATCTCAAGTCAATAATCACTAACGATCACTTGTCTCAATTGGAAAACTTGGAGAGATTGGAAGCTTTGAATGTGTTTTGGAATAGATTGCTAGCTCTTGTATTGAATGTATATGAGTGGAGTGCTTGGATCAAGTGAATGGAGGTGGTTGGGGTTGTATTTATAGCCTCCAACCACTTCCTAGCCGTTGCTCCTTTTCTGCCGACCGCGGACGGTCCGCACCCCTGGTCCAGACGGTCCGCCCCTGCACATCAACGACTGAAATCGCAACGGTTAGCAGTAACGACTATATCAATGGTTGTAGTGCATTTAATGCGTCGTCACATGTCAGATAAAGCAGTCGCGGACGGTCCGGTCGTGCACTCCGGACGGTCCGTGAGGACGTTAAAAATGAATTTTATCGAACCTGTCACCTTCGGGTTTTTTCTGGTTTTACAACGACCGAACGGTCCGCGCCTGAGGTCAGACGGTCTGTGCTTAGTCTCGGACGGTGCTCGCTTCTTCTTCGGATGGTCCGTAGTGTTAACGTATGTTTTTGCAGAGTTCCTGTCCAAGGCTCACCCTAGTGTCGTGGACGGTCCGCCACAAGGGTCCAGACGGTTCGCGCATAGGTGTTTTTCCAAAAAAACTTCTCATGTCTGGAATAATCTATGGTATTTTGGACAGTCAACTTAAAATAGTTGTCTATGAACTTATGTACTTGACAAATGATCAACTAGGCAAACTAGTTAGTCCATAAGGTTTGTGATGGTTGTCAAACACCAAAATCGATTTATAGGAAATGTTGAGACCATTTCCCTTTCAATGTCCCCCTTTTTGGTGATTGATGCCAACACAAACCAAAGAAAATACAAAGTGTAGAAATGTAACTAGTTTGTATTTTGATAGATGTACATAAGTTACTTTGAAAGGAAAGCATTTCTAAGCATATATGTTTGATTTGATATTTTTAACATTTCGGACCACATTTGCACCACTCAGCTAGTTTTTGCAAATCTTTTGAAAAAGTCTTTGAAATTCTTTTGCAATTAGCCAATGGTATAATAATATGATTCAAAAAGCATTTTCAAGATTTTGAAAATTGTCCCCCTATTTCAAATGCTTTTCCTTTGGCTACATAAAAGCTTCCCCTGAAGAAGTTCTCCCCTTAGCTATCAAGAGGGTTTTTGTAATTGAAATACTTTTCTCCCCCTTTGTGAAACAATTTTTGAAAATGGTGTGGTGGTGCGGTCCTTTTGCTTTGGGCCTATTAATTCTCCACCTTTGGCATTAATTGCCAAAAACGAAGAATCTTAAGAGGTCTATTAATTCTCCCTCATTGAACATGAATAAAGATTTATGAGGAGGGCAAAGGATAAATGATACCGATAGAGTTGTAGTGGAAGCCTTGCCTTTCTGGAATACTCCATTTTCCTTTCAATCTAAGACTAATCATAGAAATACTCATGGAAGCACATTAGTCTTAGCCTTGGCACAAGAAGAGTAAGAAATATGTATTTGTACCAAATGAAAGAGACATGATCGAATGTATATAAATGAGCTATGTGTGCAATGTTTCAACCAAAGTTTCGAGAATCTAAGATGTTTAGCTCATTCCTAAACTTGCTAAAAGTCTTTTCACCTAGGGGCTTGGTAAAGATATCAGCTAATTGGCTGTGGGTGCTAACATAAGCAATTTTGATATCCCCCTTTTGTTGGTGATCTCTCAAAAAGTGATACCGGATGTCTATGTGCTTAGTAAGGCTGTGTTTAACGGGATTATCCATCATGCGAATTGCACTCTCATTATCACATAGGAGAGGGACTTTGCTCAATTTGTAGCCATAGTCCTTAAGAGTTTGCCTCATCCAAAGTAATTGTGCACAACAATGTCCTGCAGCAATATACTCGGCTTCAGCGGTGGATAGAACTACTGAGTTTTGTTTCTTTGAAGCCCAAAACACTAGGGATCTTCCCAAAAACTGACAAGTCCCTGATGTGCTCTTCCTGTCAATTTTACATCCGACATAATCGACATCGGAATACCCAATTAAATCAAAGGTAGATCCCTTGGGGTACCAAAGCCCAAACTTAGGAGTGTAAACTAAATATCTCATGATTCTTTTCACAGCCCTAAGGTGAACTTCCTTAGGATTTGCTTGGAACCTTGCACACATGCATACAGAAAGCATAATATCTGGTCATGAAGCACATAAATAGAGTAAAGATCCTATCATCGATCGGTATACTTTTTGATCTATGGATTTACCTCCCGTGTCGAGGTCGAGATGCCCATTGGTTCCCATGGGTGTCTTGATGGGTTTGGCATTCTTCATTCCAAACTTCTTGATTATGTCTTGAATGTACTTAGTTTGGCAGATGAAGGTGCCTTCTTGAAGTTGCTTGATTTAAAATCCAAGGAAATACTTCAACTCCCCCATCATAGACATCTCAAATTTCTGTATCATAATCCTACTAAACTCTTCACAAGATGACTTGTTAGTAGACCCAAATATAATATCATTAACATACATTTGGCATATAAACAAGTCTTTAGCAATAGTTTTGGTGAAGAGAGTAGGGTCAGCTTTTCCAACTTTGAAGTCATTAGTAATAAGGAAGTCTCGCAGGCATTCATACCATGCTCTTGGGGCTTGCTTGAGCCCATAAAGCGCCTTTGAGAGCTTGTACACATGTGTAGGATACTCACTATCTTCAAAGCCAGGAGGTTGCTCAACATACACCTCTTCCTTGATAGGGCCATTGAGGAAGGCACTCTTTACATCCATTTGATATAGCTTAAAGCCATGGTAAGTAGCATAGGCAAGTAATATACGAATTGACTCAAGCCTAGCTACGGGTGCATAGTTTCATCAAAATCCAAACCTTCGACTTGTGAATAACCTTTAGCAGCAAGTTGGGCTTTGTTCCTAGTCACCACACCATGCTCATCTTGTTTATTGCGGAAAACCCACTTGGTACCTACAACATTTTGGTTAGGACGTGGAACTAAATGCCATACCTCATTCCTCGTGAAGTTGTTGAGCTCCTCTTGCATTGCCACCACCCAATCTAGATCTCTTAGTACATCCTCTACCCTGTATGGCTCAATCGAAGACATAAAAGAGTAATGTTCAGAAAAGTGAGCAACTCGAGATCTAGTGGTTACCCCCTTGTGGATGTCACCAAGAATGGAATTGACGGGGTGATCTCTTTGAATTGCTTGGTGGACTCTTGGGTGTGGTGGTCTTTGATTCTAAATCTCTTGATCATCTTCCTTGTCTTGCTCATCTTCATCTCCCCTTGATCAATGTCCTCCTCTTGAGGTGGCTCATCGTCTTGATCTTGATCCCCATCCTCTTGAGCAAATTCCTCATCTTGAGTTGATGGAGATGCTTGTATGGAAGATGATGGTTGATCTTGTGCTTGTGGAGACTCTTTGAATTCCTTTGGACACACATCCCTAATGGACATGTTCCTTAGCGCGATGCATGAAGCCTCTTCATCATCTAGTTCATCAAGATCAACTTGCTCCACTTGGGAGCCATTAGTCTCATCAAACACAATGTCACAAGAAACTTCAACTATTCCGGTGGATTTGTTGAAGACTCTATATGCCCATGTGTTTGAGTCATAACCAAGTAAAAAGCCTTCTACTGCTTTAGGAGCAAATTTAGAATTTCTACCTCTCTTGATAAGAATAAAGCATTTGCTCCCAAAAACTCTAAAATAAGAAACATTGGCTTTTTACTGGTGAGGAGTTCATATGATGTTTTCTTGAGGATTCGTTGAAGGTAGAGTCGGTTGGTGGAGTAGCAAGCGGTGTTAATTGCTTCTGCCCAAAACCGATCCGGAGTCTTGTACTCATCAAGCATGGTCCTTGCCATGTCCAATAGAGTTCTATTCTTCCTCTCCACTACACCATTTTATTGAGGTGTGTAGGGAGAAGAGAACTCATGCTTGATGCCCTCTTCCTCAAGAAATCCTTCCATTTGAGAATTCTTGAACTCCGTTCCATTGTCGCTTCTAATCTTTTTGATTCTTAATCTGAACTCATTTTGAGCCCGTCCCAAGAATCTCTTTAGAGTCTCTTGGGTTTGAGATTTTTGCTGCAAAAAGAATACCCAAGTGAAGCAAGAATAATCATCCACAATAACAAGACAATACTTACTCCCGCTGTTGCTTATGTAAGCGATCGAGCCGAATAGATCCATGTGGAGTAGCCCAAGCGGCTTGTCGGTCGTCATGACGTTCTTGTGTGGATGATGAGCTCCAACTTGCTTCCCTGCCTGACATGCGCTACAAATCCTGTCTTTCTCAAAATGAACATTTGTTAGTCCTAAAATGTGTTCTCCCTTTAGAAGCTTGTGAAGATTCTTCATCCCAACATGAGCAAGTCGGTGATGCCAGAGCTAGCCCATATTAGTCTTAGCAATTAAGCAAGTGTCTAGTTCAACATTGTTATCACTAAAATCAACCAAATATATCTAACCATCTAACACTCCCTCAAATGCTATTGAATCATCACTTCTTCTAAAGACAGACACCAACATCAGTGAATAAACAGTTGTAGCCTATTTTGCATAATTGAGAAACAGAAAGCAAGTTGTAATCTAGAGAATCTACAAGAAAAACATTAGAAATGGAACGGTCAGGAGATATTGCAATTTTGCCCAAACCTTTGACCAAACCTTGATTTCCATCCCCGAATGTAATCGCTCTTTATGGATCTTCATTTTTCTCATATGAGGAGAACATCCTTTTCTCCCCTGTCATGTGGTTTGTGCACCCACTATCGATTATCCAACTTGTCCCGCTAGATGCATAAACCTAAAAAGCAAATTTAGGCCTTGTTCTTAAGTAGCTAAACGGTCTTGGGTCCTTTCACATTAGAAACAAGCACCTTGGGTACCCAAACACAAGTCTTAGGACTCTTGTGTTTGTCCCAACATATTTGGCAACTAATTTGTCTGATTTGTTAGTTAGCACAAAAGATGCATCAAAAGTCTTACATGAAATGCTATGTTCATTTGATGCATTGACAGTTTTCTTTTTAGGCATTTTAATATGAGTTGAATGCCAAGAGCTAGAAGCCACATTACTATACATGTAGGCCCTGTTTGGCATAGCTTATTTTTAGCTTCTTCACAAATTTAAGCAGAAGTTCTGCCAAACAGACAGCTTCTCCAGCAGCTTATCAGTTCAGTTGCTTCTCAGAATGAACTAAAAGCAGCCAACAAGCAGAAGCTGCTTTTCACCAGCTTATCAAATAAGCTGCTTTTTCAACAAGTAGTAGCTGTGCCAAACAGGGTCGTAAGCATGATGAGAAATAGTGTGAGATTTTCTAGCATGTATTTTCCTCATTTTATGCTCGGGATAGTTCTCAGGATATAAAATGTAACCCTCTCTATCCTAAACCATGGGAGCCTTACCCTTAATAAAATTAGATAGTCTATTCTTAGGGGCATTAAGTTTGGTGTTGCTTTGAATCCCTTGTTGGAAGTCAATGTCATCCTTAATGCCAGGGCATCTCCCATTATAAAGCATGCTTCGAGCAAATTTAAATTTTTCATTTTCTAGCTCATGCTCGGAAATTTTAGTATTTAAGTTAGCTATGTGATCATTTTTGTTCTTTAACAATAGCAATGTGATCATTCAGAGCATCAACATTAACATCTCTACATCTAGTGCAAATGGTGACATGCTCTACAGTAGATGTAGAAATATTGCAAGCATTCAATTGTTCTATCTTAGCATTCAAACTAGTATTTTCATTTCTAAGACAGGAAATTGAATCATTGCAAATATCAAGCTCTTTAGATAAATTTTCACATTTTTCTACTTCAAGAGCATAAGCATTTTTAGTTTAACAAACTTCTTATTTTCCTTAACGAGCAAGTCCTCTTAGCACTCCAAGAGATCATCCTTCTCGTTAATGGTTTCTATCAATTAATTTATCTTTTTCTTTTGATCCTTGGTAAGGTTTGCAAAAAGAGAAGTTAAATCATCTTCATTATCACTAGAAGTAGTATATTTGGGGGTATCTCTAGAATGTACCTTATTCTTTTTGCCATCCTTAGCCATGAGGCATTTGTGGCCGATGTTGGGGAAGAGAAGTCCCTTGTTGATGGCGATGTTGGCAGCATCCTCGTCGGAGGAGGAGTCGGTGGAGCTCTCGTCGGAGTCCCATTCCCGCCCCATGTGCGCCTCGCCACCCTTCTTCTTGTAGTATCTTTTCTTTTCCATCTTCTTCTTCCTTTCTTGTCTTCGTCCCTGTCACTGTCACTTGTATATGGACATTTTGCAATAAAGTGACCGGACTTACCACACCTATAGCAAACCCTCTTGGAGCAGGGTTTATAGTCCTTCCCCTTCCTTTGCTTGAGGATTTGCTGGAAGCTCTTGATGATAAGAGCCATCTCCTCATTGTCAAGCTTGGAGGCATCAATTGGGAGCCTACTTGGTGTAGACTCTTCCTTCTTCTCTTCTGTTGCTTTGAATGAAACGGGTTGCACCTCGGGTGTGGAGGTGGCTCCTTGCTCTAAGTTGACAATGTGTTTGGAGTCTTTGATCATAAGTTCAAAGCTCACAAACTTGCCAATAACCTCCTCAGGAGACATCTGTTTGTATCTAGGATCTCCACGAATTAATTGAACTTGAGTGGGATTACGAAAAACAAGAGATCTAAGAATAACCTTGACCATTTCATGGTCATCCTACTTGGTGCTCCCGAGGTTGCGCACTTGGTTGACCATTGTTTTGAGTCGGTTGTACATTGCTTGTGGCTCCACTCCTTTGTTGAGGATGAATCGACCGAGCTCTCCCTCAATCGTCTCTCGCTTGGTGATTTTGGTCACCTCTCCCCTTCATGCGCCGTTTTAAGGACATCCCAAATTTCTTTGGCATTTTTCAACCCTTGCACCTTATTATACTCCTCTCGAGACAAGGAGGCGAGGAGTATAGAAGTTGCTTGGGAATTAAAATGCCTTATTTGGGTGGCCTCATCCGAGTCGTAGTCCTCGTCACCCACCTGTGGTGCCTGCGCTCCAAACTCAACAATATCCCATATGCTTTCGTGAAGTGAGGTTAGATGATGCCTCCTTTTATCACTCCACATACAATAATCTTCACCATCAAAATATGGTGGTTTTCCTAGGGGTACAAAAAGTAAAGGTGTGTGTTTTGGAATGCGAGGATAGTGTAGGGGCATCTTACTATACTTCTTGTGCTCTTGGCGCTTCGAAGTGGTAGACTCGACGCTGGATGTGGAAGGTGATGAAGAGTCGGTCTCGTAGTAGACCACCTTCTTCATTTTTTTCTTCTTATCATCCTTCCTATGTGACTTGATGGAGCCGGCGGATTCCTCCTTGTGCTTGTCGCCGGTCTCCTTCAATGGAGTCTGTTCATCGTTCTTCCTCCCCGAGGCTTTGGGCTTTTTGCCGATGACCATCTCCCTCTTGGTGTGTTCTCCTGACATCAATTTAAGTTGTTAGACTCTAATGAAGCACTAGGCTTTGATACCAATTGAATGTCGCCTAGAGGGGGTGAATAGGAGAAACCTAAAAATTATAAACTTTGAACACGCACTATGCCTAGGGTTAGCGTTATAAATAATTCAGAGTGTGAAAGATAGTTCTCCTTGCTATGAGTTGCTCAATCAATGTGGATAGGTTTGGGAGCCAACTTAAATTAATATGAGCAAGGGAACTTTAGAGAGAGGAAGGGAGGGGAAACAAATCGAGTGGAGATTAACATAAATGAATACAGCAATTTGTTTACCGAGGTTCGGTTACAAAGAACCTAGTCCCTGTTGAGGAGGCCACAAAGGCTGGGTCTATTCCAACCCTTTCCCTCTATCAATCAGTCACTTAGACTGGTCCAGTGCTTCTTCTCAATAACACGGGTCACTAAGACCCCGCAAGGATTACCACACGATTAGGTGTCTCTTGCTTGCTCTACAAAACACTTGGAAGGTTTAGAAGGTGAAGAAGAAAGCACGATTATGAAAACCAAGCAATAAGAGCAACAAATGAAACATGGTTTACACTCTCTCAAGTCAATAATCACTAATGATCACTTGTCTCAATTGGGAAACTTGGAGAGATTGGAAGCTTTGAATGTGTTTTGGAATGGATTGCTAGCTCTTGTATTGAATGTATATGAGTGGAGTGCTTGGATCAAATGAATGGAGGTGGTTGGGGTTGTATTTATAACCTCCAACCACTTCCTAGCCGCTGCTCCTTTTCTACCGACCGTGAACGGTCCGCGCCCTGGTCCAGACGATCCGCCCCTGCACATCAACGCCTAAAATCGCAACGGTCAGTAGTAACGGCTATATCAACGACTATAGTGCATTTAATGCGTCGTCCGATGTCAGATAAAGCAGTCACGGATGGTCCGGTTGTGCACTCCGGATGGTCCGCGAGGACGCTAAAAATGAATTTTACCGAACCCGTCACCTTCGACTTTTTTCTGGTCTTACAACAACCAGACAGTCCGAGCCTGAGGTCGAACGATCCGCGCTTGGTCTCGGACGGTGCTCCCTTCTTCTTCGGACGGTCCGTAGTGTTAACGTATGTTTTGCAGAGTTCCTGTCCGAGGCTCACCCGAGTGTCACGGACGGTCCACCGCAAGGGCCCGGACGGTCGCGCATAGGTGTTTTTCCAAAAAAACTTCTCTTGTCCGGAATAATCTACGGTATTCCAGACAGTTGACTTAGAATAGTTGTCGATGAACTTATGTACCTAACAAATGATCAACTTGGCAAACTAGTTAGTCCATAAGATTTGTGATGGTTGTCAAGCACCAAAATCGATTTATAGGAAATCTTGAGACATTTCCCTTTCAAGGTTCTAGATACCTTTAACTTTTGTTAGTTTCATCATGTGGAGGTCTCTGGAACATGTTTTGTTTTGTGTGAACGCTCTCTTTTGGGAAAGACTTCTCCTTTTCCATGTACTGTAATAAGTTATGCACTTTGGTACTATCTAGGCTTCTAATAACCACTACTCTTTTTATGTTGTGAACATAAGTTTAGAATAAATATAATATTATGTTATTGTAAAGTCTTCCGCTCTATCTCCAGTGTATGTTTACAACTATTGATTATTGTAATGTACATGTTATTGGTTAATGTTTGATCTATTGGGAAGAATGACAACGAGTTCATCAAAACTCGATAACCCTTTTAAGTTATCTGGTGTACTTGCATAACCATCTCAAACTATTTTAGTGATTATTGGTGCAAGTGGGCCCTACAACTTACTTGTATTGTGACAGCAACCCTCGCCCCTGATAGAGTCTGGAAACGTCACATGTCCTAGGGCTCCCACTAGAGCCAACAACTCTCCTAGGAGGTCTCCAATATCCACCTGCTCTGCCGACCCCGGTGCCCATAAAGAGATCCGGGCACGCTACATGCCCTCGGTCGTGGTTAGTCAAGGAGTTAGTGGAGTCATAAAGTGGTTGTGCCTGTGCAATGAGACATGCATGACCATGCCCACAACATGCATCATGCTGGTTGTCAGGGATGAACATTTTGGGCATGGCATGTAACACCCTAAATCTATCAAATGAAAGCAATTCAATTGATATATTAATTTTCAATAGAAAGAAAAATATTTATATTTTTAAATAAGGAAACATTGATATAAATGTATTGAACAGATTCTTTGATAGATAAAAGTTTACCAAGTGTTTGATGCATACTAGTCGAAGCACAAATTTTGTTTGATTTGATTTGCAAACCCAATTTTTAGATTTAATTGTTTGAGAAACCTCATTTGCTAAAACAAAAATGAAAATGAATTATTAGAATAATAAATTTGGTAAGTATACATTTTTTGGTTAATAATAAACTTGCGATTATTCCGATTTTAAAAATATATATGTTTATATAATTATTTGAATTTATTTTTGGTGCGGATTTTAATTAATAAAATAATAAGTTGCTAAATATTTTTTCAAATTATATATATTATGTTGTTAATAATAATTTTGACTTCGACTTAAATTTTAGGGTATATATATATTCTGAAATTAAAAGAAGAAGAAAATTTCAAAAAAAAGAAGCAGAGGACGACCGTTCAGCCATTCCGTGAATAAACGTTCTCCTCTACTCTCTCTCTTGGTCACTTGCAGCTAGGACCCCCCTCATCATCTCTTCCTTCTACATCCCTTCGGCTCCTCTACACTACTCGTATGGGCACGCGATGCTTCTCGGCTGCTGCTTGCTGCTACTTGTGCCTCCATCTCGCGCCCACCTGCACATATTATGTCAAATACGACTTCAATTACTTTTAAACTTGACTCGTCAGATACACATTCGTAGCATCGTATTGTGTTGGTCAAATACTCCGTTCCTAGCAAATGACTGACAGAACTTCCTTGGCGAATGCGCCACGAGTGAGGCGCGAGTCTACGACGGAAGTGGACGGGGTGTCGGCCGATGATGTTAGCCGCGGTAGTCGGAGAAGTAGGTTGTGGTCTTAGGAGAAGAAGCAGGCTATGCCGCTGTGGTCGATAGCGTCGGCAACGGGAATCGGAAAGAAACCACCAGCGACTGTGTATTCGGGAGGACCGGAGGAGGCCGGACTGGGATGGGAAGAGGCGTCGAGCGTCGGGCATCAGCTAGAGTGTACAGTCCTTGGTCTGTTTGTTAGTTGTGTTAGCTAGTGGAGGACGCCGGACTAGGAGGAGGCCCAGTGGCCCATAAACGAAGTTGATTTTGGTTCATTATCTTTAACATTTTTCTATTATTTCCAGAAAATACATGTTACATATATTAGTAGTATAAAAAATTCAGGGGGCTATGGCCCACTTTACCCCTTGGGTCTGCCCCTGCTTCCATGCTCACTCTCCTCCACGCCTAGTCGCTGTTCACCGCGTGGCCGTACAGATGTGTCTTCTCTCGTCATCGTTGCGTCCCGCTAGCATTCGTGTCTGTCGCCAGTGGCGTGCTCCTATCAACGATGCTCGACGGAGCCCCGCCCGCGCGGCTGGAGAACCGCGCCACTCCCCGGAGTACACCTGTGACCGGTCAAGCCTTGCTGGTGCCATGCGTCCGTGCCTCGCCGGCCTCTGCGATACCCTACTGCTCGCTGTTGTCTATTATTGGAGCTAGCTAGAGACCCCACTGTTGATCTCGAGCCCATGCCAACCATCACCGACCTCCGCCGGTGCCCTGCTACCTTTGCGCCGGGTCACGCCACAGCTCGTCGTCAGGACGCCGCGGCTTGCCTACGCTACACAGTTGCTCACCAATCGATCATGTACGCTGCCGCCGCGTCTCGTCCCGTCGTGGTGTGTGTCTGTGCTCGCCTCTACATCACCCCACCATCGCCAACACAGCTCACTGTTGATGCTATCGAACTCGTCCCACCGAAATCCTATGCACCATAAATCATTGTTGTTCGTCACCATTCGTTGTTGTTTGGTGCCGATGTCAAAGCTTGCTCCGGTGCCCTTTTTCTGCAACGCAATCTGAAGGTAGAAACAGGTCCAATTTTTACACGCTATCACATATCGTTTACGTTTAATTTTGAGCTAATCACTACGACAATTTTTCCCGTTTTAAAATACGCATGTGGGACTAAAATAAATTAAATATTAATTTGTCAACTTCGTAAATTTACCTTAAACATTTGAAATCAGTGTTTCCAATAATTTACATGTTTTTGCAAATAAATTTGAATTATGTTTGCTATAATCGATTTATGTGTATTCGATATCCAAATAAATTAAATTGTATTTAAATAGCGATGTGTTAGTGTGCTGATCAGTTTGAATTGATAGTTACAACGATTTACTTGTTTTCGTAAATTAATTTGCATTGTGTTTGTTGTAATGTGTAGTTTTTAAATTAAGAATTTAAGAAGAATTATAGCCCTATGTTTTATAATAAAGAAAACAAGAGATAATTACTTATAATGACATATGTATACAAACATGTAAATGTATCAGCTACCCCTAACTGGTTATTGATAAATAAAAGCTAGCCCCTACACCGGATTTAATTACGTAATTTTGATTATTTGGAATCTAAATAATTTAGAACCAATTTGATTAATTTCGTAATTATGTGATTAACAATTTTAATTGATATTTACACTGGTTTTCATATTTTCATAATTTAAATTGGAGTTATGTTTTTATTGACAAGAAATTTAAAAGGTGCCATGTATGTTTTTATCAGCAAAAATATAATATAGTCATTTATTTAGTTAGATATCTTTGTTCATAAAATATAATTTAGTTTCATGTTCAAGTTTGATATATATAAGTACATTGCCTAGAGCTTTATAAAAATGATAGTTTATATGGTTTCCTTTCAAATGATTTAGATCATATGTTCCTAAATTGAAACTAAACATAATCAATAGATTAATTACCTTTTCTCATAATTTATTAATTAGATTTATGTTTCAATTTGGCCATAACTAGTAATATAGGTATGATTAGTCCGTTCATCAAATTCAATCCATATTATCTATACATACCACTTAGTTTTTCCTAAAGGATAAAATAAAGGAATTAGTGCTCATATTCTTTATATAATTAAAATGTTAGTTTATATGTTGTTTTGTATATGACTTTCTTATTAAAAATAGAGGCTAGTGTTTTCTTAAGCAAAAGTGAATATAATTAATTGTTGCATATAAACCTATCTAGGCCATGCATTTTCTTAATGAAAATAAATATAATTATTTTTTTAATCACCCTTCCACATAAAACTCGATTAGGATTATATAATATCTTTTCATCAATAAATGTTTTACAATATGTTTTTTAATGTTTCATAAATCAATGTTTAATTTGTTTCATAACTCATTAACCATAGACATATAACATATATCTTTTCTAAATGGTTAAAAGGTTTAATAATGTTATAACCTTATGAACCCTTAATCTTAGACATACCACATATGCATTTTATAAAATACTAAATTGGTAAACCTAATATTTGTATATTTATAATTAAAATAGTTTCAAGCTTATGTTTTGTGTTATAAAATATAAAACCAAACCTTTTGAAAAAAAGAACGTCTTTTCCTATAACCTTTGCTTGTGTTATTGAAGTGAAACGATTTTTTATTATGTTTTCTTTTAGTATGGTCTATGGTGAATGTTGTATGTAATTTAGATTTGTTTGTTTCTTCTTGTTTGTTTATGTGATGTTTAGTGATTGATCTCGTAGTTGAGAATCAAGGCAAGTGGACTTCTTCCCCTACATATTCTGTCTGATCCCATACAATACATTTAATAAAGTTTACTTTTGGATATGTGCATAATTTGATGAGTTACCTATTCAGATACATCTAACCTTTCCAACCTTATTCCTTGTTTAACCTGGGGTGTGATCTAATCAAGTAGATATGCTATTGCTACAACTTTAACTTTATGCTGGTACTCCTACTGATGATATTAATGTTCCAAACGATAAGTTTATATTATTGTTGTTAATCCAATGATTAAGCAAGATCATTGTTGGGGGCCTTCGTCCTCCGAAGGTCCTCAAAAACATGATTTGACAATGTTTTCCAAGTGGATTATGTGAACAGGTACCTTCGGACTCAGAACTATGAACATGAAGTACGGTCAGGACGAAGCCCGAACCAGACGAAGGGGGATTAAAATGGAGAGCCGACTGAATACCAAGCTTCGTGAAGGATAGTGCACAGCCGAAGCTGTGCGCAGGGAAGCTTCGTCGCGATAGCAGAGAGGGGAACCGACTTAAAGATGAAAAGACTACTTGGGCCTTGGCAGATTTCCATAAGTCATTGGCAAATGTAATGGACATGAACGTAATTTTACGTGGGCTGCGTCCCGCGTCTATAAATAGATGAACAGTACTCCCGTACTGTTCACGCTGACCTAGCATTCGCTTTTGCGTCACGCTTGTACTTTTTACCTTCTCTCAGGACCGAAGGTACATTTGTAATTTGAAATCATTTCTATTTTTCCATGTTAATAAAATAGAAATGATTCTATGATGATGTCTATATTATATTTCATGCTTTATATGAATCCTTCGTCATTATTTATATTTACGAAGGTATGTCTCTTATGACCTTCGTCCGAAACTCATTATTTCCCGAAGGGGCATAATGTTTCGAAGGACGAAGGACTTTAACACTTAACACTTTTTATGTTGCCTTGTTCTTAACTCTTAGCATTTGAGAACAAGTCCCCAACATTGGCGCCCACCTCCGGTGAACTCACTTCCACTTCGAGTTTTTTGAACACCTTCGGAAGCTATAGACCTTCGCTATGGCGCCGAAGAAAGTGTCAGCGACTGGGGCTGCAGCACTGCAACCGCTGGACCCCAACCAGGAGACCGTCTCTCTTCGGGAGGCCCGAAGCCAGAAGAGGAAGGCCGTCAGCCCGACGCTTCAGGAGGATGAACTAGACCAAGAGATCAGGGATATGGAGATGCTTCATCAACAGGTGCAGAGGAAAAAGGAAAAGATGGCCAGGCTAGCTGAGCTGCAAAGGCAGATAGACGAAGCTTCTGAAGAAGTTCGTCATCTTACCCACGATGAGCAGAACCGAAGGCCTCAACAAAAAGACCTTCATCAGGAGGGCTTCTTCAACGAAGATGACTGGTATGACAATTTCCATCATGGGAATTTTGTTTTCGATGATGCCTCTCCTCTGTCCGCTGAGCTGCAGGCTACACCCTGGCCTCCGTCCTATAAGCCACCCCAGCTTCCCATGTTCGACGGCCACTCAGACCCGAAGCAGTTCTTGATGAGCTACGAAGCAACAGTGTCTTCGTATGGTGGCAATGCTGCAGTCATGGCAAAGTCTTTCGTTATGGCCGTCAGGAGTGTTGCTCAGACCTGGTATTCCTCACTTCGACCAGGAACGATCACTTCATGGCAGAAGCTGAAGGATATGTTGTTAACCAGCTTTCAAGGATTTCAGACGAAGCCGGTCACTGCTCAAGCCTTGTTCCAGTGCACTCAGGATCATGAAGAGTACCTTCAGGCGTATGTCAGAAGGTTCTTGCGTTTGAGGGCGCAGGCACCAACGGTGCCCAATGAAATTGTCATCGAAGCCATGATCAAGGGGCTTCGTCCTGGACCTGCAGCTCAATACTTTGCTAGGAAGCCTCCTCAGACTCTGGAGAAGCTGCTCCAAAAGATGGACGAGTACATTCGTGCCGATAATGACTTTCGCCAAAGAAGGGAGGAGGCCTTCAGGTTTTCTGAAATGACCAGGGGCTTCGGAGGAAGATTCTATCCGAGGCATGTCAGGTCCATCCACAACTCCACTCAAAATGATGATAAGGGAAGTCAGCAGAACAGACCGCAGTGCTCCTCACAGGCTTCGGGGCAACAGCAAACTTTCTTCCGGCCTCCAGCTCCAAGAGGCAGAGGCGCCAGGGGCTTCGGCGGAAGATTTGGAGATCAACCAAGGAGGGTATTTTGCTTATTCTGTGGTGAAAACAAGGGCCATACCACCAGGATGTGCCATGTTACTATCCAGAAACAAAAGGAGCTAGCAGAAGCTGCAGCGCAACAGGGCCAGCCGAAGCAGGTCATGCATACTGCTTCGTACCATCAGCCCTACATCCCGGAATACGTGGGCAACCACCCTGCAGTTTCCGTAGCTTCGGCGAGTCAACCTCAAGCTTCATGGCAACAGCCCCTGCCTCCACCTCCGCTGCAACAAGGCCAACAGCCAGAAGGGAGCCAATATGTCCCGCACCAAAGGGATCTCAGAGAGCAATCTGAAGCTCGCACAGTCAATAGTACTGTGCCAGAGTCGAAGCACATTTATTGACAAGTATCCTACTTTGATAACAGTCTTTTCCGTTTAGTTCTATTTTCTGTGTAATAAAGAATATTTCAGTTTTCATGTAATACTTTCGTGGTTGATTATGAGGAAAACCTATCTTCTCCACAGGTTTAAGTCGCTGAAGCTTAAAAATTTGTGGTAACAAGGAGGACCTTCGAATTATTAAGAATCCTTCGAAGCAACAAAAAGTCGTTCTAAGGAATGCAGAGTAAGTTGCCGAAGTTACAAAAAGCCGTTCCAAAGGGAGCGCAGTGTAAGTTTTTTGCTCCAAAGACGTTCCTAAGGGAATGCAGAGCATACAGTGAAAAGTCAACGCTGATACCGCCTAAAGTAAAAGGCGAAGAAGCTCCAAAGATGTTCCTAAGGGAATGCAGAGCTTACAGCGAAAAGTCAACGCTGATACCGCCTAAGTAAAAGGCGAAGAAGCTCCAAAGACGTCATTTGCATAACATAACATCATCACATCATTTTGCATAGCATAAGCATCATACATCATGTTGCATATGGCAAAAGAAGGGGACACAGTATCAACCTTCGAAAGGACGCTTTGAGAAAGCGAAAATTGTGTAAAGTCACGAAGGAATACAATGATAATCTTCGGAATACAGCTTCGGAGAATGTTTTCACAAAGCATGGACGTGCTTCATCAGAGTAATATTGAAATTGCACAGCTTCGGAGAATGTCTTCTTCACGAAGCATGAAAAGAAGGGAAGGTGTTTTTTCACCGAAGGCTCAAAAATGGTATGTATGTAGAATTTCATGCATCGTAAAGAATTGAATAATGAAAAGAGACTTGTATATTACATTCAAATGTACAAAATATTACATAGATCACACTTCAAATGTTTTTTCTAATAACACCTAGTCTTCTCTTAATACTACTTCGGCAGCCTCATTTAGAAGTTGTTCAACAACTTTATTCATGATAGCTTCGGCCATTTGTTTGATTTCGTCATCCTCTTTTGTGTGAGGGGCAACAGACGATCCAGCAGGTTCTGAGGGAAGAGAATATTTTTGCATTACTATTACGAACCGCGAGCAAAGTTTGAAATAAAAATTACAACACAATAAGAGCAACTAATTAATACCTATTTGCCCTTCGGCAACTTCTGTCACTTTCCTAGCATCATGGATGCCTTTTTCACTCCTCTGAATAATTTCTTGCGCCATTTCTCGGCCGCCGTTGTCCCAGACATCAGTAAAGAATTTGCCACCAACCATGCTTGCTTCGGCCGAGGGGTCTTTGATGTCTTCAGAGGATAAGGCAGCTTCGGACTGAGCTAAAGATTTTACATGTTCACAACCCTTCTTCTCCAAGACAGTAGCAACTCCCCTGGCGCCCGAAAAAGCGCAGATGTCACCGTGGCTACTCAGGATTTCCTCGAAGGCCTCTGCTTCATGACTGATCCATTCTATTGGATCTTCGGGATTGCCTCTTGAGAAATTCTCCTCACTAGAAAATGCGCCCACGCTGGCGAAGCTGTTTTTAATTTTCTTTACGCATTCCATGGATTTTTCGAAGCATTTTTTCTTAGAAGACCGAAGCTCTTCCACGGTTGCTTCCAAATGATCAGCCCATTGGTCGCTGCATTCCCGTCTTGTTTCTTCAAGAATGCGTTCTTCTTTCGCCCGGGCCAGTTGCTTCTGAAGATCTTTAATTTCGCGTCTGTGAGCTTCGGCCTGAACCTTTGCAGCAGTTTCGTCCTTTTTTATCTTGTCTACTAATGTAAGCAGAAGTTTATCTTTTTCTAGAGCTTCGTTTCTCAGTTTAATAACTTCTGAACGTAAATTGTTGAATGCAATTTCGTAGCTTTCATCTTTGGCACTCTTTTGAGCTCTTAATGTGTTGCTTAGGATTAAACCCTATACGAAAAAGAATCTATATAAGAATAAAAGAATGAATTACATATTAAAGAAAATTTTTCAAGTGTCTAATTCCCATACCTTCAGGCTATTGTACGCAAGACTGTCCGCGAGATCCTCCTTCGTCATAGCACATAATCCAGCTTCGAGCTTCGGGAAACCCATACTTCTAGCCATCTCCCGGCAGACAGATAATTCTTTGTTATCAGGGAGGCAGTATAGGAAGTCATCTTCATTTGTCCCATTGAACACTACTGCCCCCTTCGGATATTTTAACTCTCTGGCATAGTGATTGGCTTCATAGATCTCTTCTTCAGATAATTTCTTTCCCGAAGCATGTCGCACGATGTAATTGCATATGTTGGAAGGAGCTTCGGGGGCGGCAGTATCAAGTTCCTCAACCAAATTTGGTTCTGATATTTTTGTTTCCAAAGATTGATCCTTGATGGGCTTTGAAGGCCCAGCTTCAGCTTCAGGTTGTTGCTTC
Organism: Zea luxurians; assembly: GCA_029449295.1. Taxonomy (NCBI): domain Eukaryota; kingdom Viridiplantae; phylum Streptophyta; class Magnoliopsida; order Poales; family Poaceae; genus Zea; species Zea luxurians. Next base: position 81,362,541 of record JAOPSE010000011.1, read on the forward strand.
GGAGCTTCAGCAACTTCGGTTTCGGTAGACACTTCAGCAACTTCAATAGTCTTCTTTGGAGTTGTGCTTGAAGACTTAATTGTCTCCAAAACATCTAACACGTTCACCATTCTTTTTCTTTTCGGGGTCACCGACGGGCCCTTTTGATTTTTTATTGTTTCGACATTTGCTGAAGGACTTAAGATTTCAGATATTTTTGGCTCTTCAACCTTCGGTTTTTCTGCTTTTTCGGCTGAAGGCGCTTCAGTTTTTTCTTCTATCTTCGGCACTGGAGCTGGTTCTGTAGCTTCAGAGGCCAAAGAGACTTCACCAATAAATTTTGGCACTGTGGCCGGCTCAATAAAACACGCTCGGTGGGTGAGCACCTTCATCTTTTTCCTTTGCGGCGCTGGCTCGCTAGTGGCACTAGTGGTAGCTTCTGTCGCAGGAGAAGTATTTTTTCTTTTGCGACCCAATACCGGATAGTGATAGTCAGGGTAGACAAACCCGACTGCGTCAAATACCCGGTTGAGCCTTTTCTTCTTTCGGCCTCCGAAGGCTGCTGATAACGCAGTGTTCTCGGCCTTCGAATATGCCCCAAGCAGCTCGTCACTTAATGTTTCAATGCTTTTCAACCAGTCGTCATCAGGTTCAACAAACTTATCCCCGTATTTGAATGTGTATTTCAGTCTGACTAGTCCGCCTTCGTCGGACTCTTTGATGGTCTCCTTCGGCATTTCCCATTTTCCTGCAAGTGGCCATACCCTGAAGGCAATATGCTCTTGGACCAAGTCCCTTGTCCCAATGAAAGAGCAGACTACGCCGAAGGCTCTTTGGCATTCCTCGGCTGCTTCATCCATTTCGACCTTCGGCCTTCGAAGTCCGAAGCGTTGCCAGATGGGGCGCATAATGATACTCTTGACATCTTCTTGCGCTGTTAAGTCATTCTTTACATAGAACCATTCAGTCATCCAGGCTCCGGGCCACCTCTTCCGAAAGGTTGGCACAGGGCGGCTTGACCCGGAGCGGGCACCGAAGCTGTAACACCCAAAGTTGTTGTGATATTGTTCTTTCCCCCAGGGCTTCATCTCATATAACAACTCATGAATGTTGCAAAAGCTTTTAGCATTTGGTTCTAAACCTTGGCTTTTTGCAGCCCAGACAAACATCCCCATTCTTATGATAGCTTCGGGAGTAATTTGATGAAGGTAGACTTGAAATGTTTTCAGTACTTCAACAACAAAGTTGCTTAGGGGGAATCGAAGCCCAGCCTTGAGAAAGCTTTGGAAGATTACAACTTCATCTTCCTCGGGGGTGGGAGAAGTCTTTTCTCCAGCATCAGCCCTCACAATAGATATATCTCGAAAATACCGCCCCCTCATATTATCAATATGATTCTGCTTAATAGTGGTTTTCCCGAAAACCGTGTGACTTGGCCGCCATGGTCGATCTTCGGACTCTTCCCCACCACTTTCTACATTATAACTGTCGCTGTCACCAGTATCTTCGGACAAACCTTCAAGAATCTCCTTGGTGATTTTCTCCGTATTGGTCTCCGCCATCGCTATAAGGAACCCCAAGTTCTTCTCTTCGTCGAGACTCAGCTTCGTCTCAGCAGGGATCTTCTTACCTTCAGACATCTTCGGAAACGCTAAAAAACTGTTTTCAAGGCCGAAGCTTCAAAATCAAAAAGATCAGCAAATCTTAGTACACAAGAGCTAAAAATTTAGTGGGCCTAAGCAGATGGCAAGTGTGCGTACCAAATAAGTTTGCGGTATGATCTTATTTATACCCCCAGGGCGTTGAAAATTGAAAGGCCCCGCTTGTCAGTGAATGTTGCTATTCTAGCAAAGGGAAGGTGTTTTTTCGGACCTTCGGCTCAAGGCCTTCGTCCATATCGCAATCTGAATTTATCATTAACAAATTAATAATGCGAGGGGCTACTGTTGGGGGCCTTCGTCCTCCGAAGGTCCTCAAAAACATGATTTGACAATGTTTTCCAAGTGGATTATGTGAACTGGTACCTTCGGACTCAGAACTATGAACATGAAGTACGGTCAGGACGAAGCCCGAACCAGACGAAGGGGGATTAAAATGGAGAGCCGACTGAATACCAAGCTTCGTGAAGGATAGTGCACAGCCGAAGCTGTGCGCAGGGAAGCTTCGTCGCGATAGCAGAGAGGGGAACCGACTTAAAGATGAAAAGACTACTTGGGCCTTGGCAGATTTCCATAAGTCATTGGCAAATGTAATGGACATGAACGTAATTTTACGTGGGCTGCGTCCCGCGTCTATAAATAGATGAACAGTACTCCTGTACTGTTCACGCTGACCTAGCATTCGCTTTTGCGTCACGCTTATACTTTTTACCTTCTCTCAGGACCGAAGGTACATTTGTAATTTGAAATCATTTCTATTTTTCCATGTTAATAAAATAGAAATGATTCTATGATGATGTCTATATTATATTTCATGCTTTATATGAATCCTTCGTCATTATTTATATTTACGAAGGTATGTCTCTTATGACCTTCGTCCGAAACTCATTATTTCCCGAAGGGGCATAATGTTTCGAAGGACGAAGGACTTTAACACTTAACACTTTTTATGTTGCCTTGTTCTTAACTCTTAGCATTTGAGAACAAGTCCCCAACAATCATATTGTGATAATTGGAACATGGAGTGACCACCCAGGAAAGCAGTGCAACCACGAGTGCTATCATGGCTCTGGCTTTGGTAATTAGCTTTATATGCTTAGTGCCTAACAACCTTACTTGAAATATGGGCAAGAGGGGGAGCGATTGATGGTGGCAGCTCATGTTAACATGGGAACGTAATCTTGGCTAAGCTACCTTGCCTAGAGGGCCTCCACTCCGACTTGGAAACCTTAGCAGGTTGCTTTGTATTAAGTGCATTCTGTGAAAGCCTCATAGTGGATCCCTAGACATTCATCTCAGAAGTGTTATGGGTTTGGCCGACCCAGGCTAGAGGGGATACACGGCTTGTCGGTAAAGTTGTACCACCTCTGCAGAGTGTAAAACTGATATATCAGCCGTGCTCATGGTTATGAGCAGCCTAGACCCTCACATGATAATTGTGTGGGGGATAGATATCCCCCGGGTCCACTAGAAGGATAAAAGACCTTTCGAAAGGCCCAAAGGTCCAATGGATCGTAAGGTCATTCCTTCGTGGGCCTGGGGAAGAACGACCAGTGAAGCGAATCAACACAAGGTTGGATCGATACGAACTCAGACGGCCCAGTAACTTCAAGCAAGTAATCACAACAGAGACCCAACCTTCCCGCGCTGGAACCCCGTACGACGGAGCCAACCGAGGATGAGTCGGCAGAGCCATAGGAAGATAGATTCAATCGGTTCACTATGTCTTAGGGGCACGTGGTCATCATATCTGCATGTACCGCCCCACGGTCGAATATATAAGGCCTAGGGGGCACCCCTTCAAAGACAGAACCCACTACTCAGCCATCCACCTCAGCTTCCTACGCATTAGAGAATCACCTTGTAACTCACCATATACAGCACTCTCACCAGGACGTAGGGTATTACGCACTCCAAAGCGGCCCGAACCTGTAAACCATTGTCTACCGTCTCTCGTGCGACTAGCACGAACCATTGAGCTACAGTTGTGTCGGGGACCATAATTAGGGGTACCCTCAAGACGCCTAATTCTCAGCTGGTAACCCCCATCAGCATAAAGCTGCAGAGGCCTGATGGGTGCGATTAAGTCAGGGATCAGTCCATACGAGCGACTCGATCACGCCTCGCCCGAGCCTAGCCTCGGGCAAGGGCAGCCGACCCTGAGGTGTTTCCGTCTCGCCCGAGGCCCCCTTTTTTACGGCAGACGCATCTCCGGCTCGCCCGAGGCCTTGCCTTCGTTAAGAAGCAACCCTGACTAAATCGCTGCACCGACCGACCGAGTCACAGGGGCATTTAACGCAAAGGTAGCCTGGCACCTTTATCCTGACGCGCGCCCTCTGGCAGAGCCGAAGTGACCGCCGTCACTTCGCCGCTCCACTGACCGGTCTGACAAAAGGACAGCGCCGCCTGCGCCGTCCCGACTGTGGCGCCACTTGACAAGAGTGAGACTGATAGGCAGCCAGGACTTGCCAAAGGCGCCATAGGAAGCTCCGCCCGACCCAGGGCTCGGACTCGGGCTAAGGCCCCGGAAGACGGCGAACTCCGCTCCGCCCGACCCAAGGCTCGGACTCGGGCTAAGGCCCCGGAAGACGGCAAACTCCGCTCCGCCCGACCCAGGGCTCGGACTCGGGCTAAGGCCCCGGAAGACGGCGAACTCCGCTCCGCCCGACCCAGGGCTCGGACTCGGGCTAAGGCCCCGGAAGACGACGAACTCCGCCTCGCCCGACCACAGGGGTCGGACTCCGCTCTGGCCTCTGCCGAACGACCTCCGCCTCGCCCGAGCCAGGAGCTCGGACTCGGCCTCGGCCATGCAGGACAGACTCGACCTCGGCTTCGGAGGAGCCTCCACGTCGCCCGACCTAGGGCACAAGTCCGCCACGTCAACAGGAAGCGCCATCATCACCCTACCCCGAGCCGACTCGGGCCGCAGAGAACAGGACCGACGTCCCATCTGGCTAGCTCCGCCAGATAGGCAATGATGGCGCCCCGCTAGACCCATGACGACGGCGGCTCTCAGCTCTCTTACGGAAGCAGGGGGACGTCAGCAAGGGCCCAACCACTCCGACAGCTGTCCCTCCGCCAAGCTCCATTGCTTCTCCGACAGCCACGACGCCACACCAGCTGGGTGCCAAGATCTCTCCGGCTGCCACCTTGGCATGTACTTAGGGCACTAGCTCTCCCTCGCTAGACACGTAGCACCTTGCTACACCCCCATTTGTACACCTGGATCCTCTCCTTACGTCTATAAAAGGAAGGACCAGGGCCTTCTTAGAGAAGGTTGGCCCCGCGGGAACGAGGGCAGGGGCAGGCGCTCTCTTGGGGCCGCTCGCTCCCCTCACCCGCGTGGACGCTTGTAACCCCCTACTGCAAGCGCACCCGACCTGGGCGCGGGACGAACACGAAGGCCGCGGGATCTCCACCTCCCTCTCGACTCGGCTCCGGCCGCCTCGCTCTTCCCCCCTTCGCGCTCGCCCACGCGCTCGACCCATCTGGGCTGGGGCATGCGGCACACTCACTCGTCGGCTTAGGGACCCCCCGGTCTCGAAACGCCGACAGTTGGCGCGCCAGGTAGGGGCCTGCTGCGTGTTGACGAGCAGTTTCCCGTCAAGCTCCAGATGGGCAGTCTCCAACGACCTCTCCAACCCGGGACGGTGCTCCGTTTCGGGAGTCTCGAGTTCATGTCTTTCGACGGCAGCTACGACATGATACTCCTTCCACCGCCGCGCGACGACGACAATGGTGGCCGACAGTCCGCTCGCCGGCGGCGGAATCGACGACGTCTTCCCCGCGTGGGGGAAGAACAACCTTCGAGCTCGCCCCATCCTCTCCCTCGCCATCGGAGGAGGAGGCGGGGCAACCAGGGCCGAGCGGGAGGCTGCGCTCCGTCGGCTGTCGAGCGAATCGACATCCCCAGCGCCCCACCGGAGGACGCGTCGGGCGTCACCCTCGCGTTTGAGGCGAAGGCGAGCGCCGTCCCCCCGCAACACGCCAACCCCGAGCAAGTGGACGACGCCAGCACGCTCACGGAGGGCCTGCAGGACGTCGCCCTCGTACCCAAGACAACGGCGCGATCAGCCCCCGATGTGACTTCGTCGCTCCTCGTCGACCAAAAGGTACCGACCGATTCCCATCCTTCGTCATTTTGACTCGACCTCAATCCGCCTAGCGACCTCGCTCTGGCGGACGCCCACGTTGAGGCGAGTGCAATTTCTCTTGGGTTTCGTGTGCGGTCGCCTTGGGACCGATTGACGGGCGTCTCGACTTACGGGCCCTCTGGGTCCGAGGAAGATGATGACCCCAGCATCTGCTGGGATTTCTCCGGATCTGGCAACCCCAGTGCCATGCGGGACTTCATGACCGCATGCAACTACTGCCTCTCCGACTGTTCCGACGGCAGCCGCAGCCTTGACGACAAGGACTGCGGCCCGAGCCGCGAATGTTTCCACGTCGAGCTAGGGGATCCCTCCGGAGGCAACCGTTTCGGCATGCCGGAGGATGGTGATCTCCCTAGGCCAGTGCCTCGCGCTGACATCCCGCGGGAGCTAGCTGTGGTCCCCGTTCCGGCGGGGGATCACGACCCACAGCTCGAGCAAGTCCGCGGGGCGCAGGCCGGGCTCGACGAGGGGGCAGGAGCGCTCGAGCTGATCCGCCGGGACGTCGGGCAGGTATGGGCGGGCCAGCCCCCGGCCGGAGAAATACGTCACCTGCCCCAGGGTCTCCAGCACCGCATCGCCAACGATGCCAGGGACAGGCCGCCACCCGCATCCAGCGGGACCGGTCAGGACCTGGCAGCCGCAGCGATGCTCCTCCGCGCGATGCCGGAGTCATCAACCACCGAGGGTCGGCGAATCCAGGGAGAGCTCAAGCATCTCCTGGAAGGCGCTGCGGCCCGGCGGGCCGAGAGCTCTGCCTCCCGAAGGCAGGGGTACCCCTTGGAACCTCGTGCTGCGACTTCCCGACTCATGCGGGAAGCCTCGGTCTACACCGGGCGCACGCGCAACACCGCGCCTGCGACCCCGGGCCACCTCGGCGACGAGCGCCCTCATCGCGACCGTCGGGCCCGCCTCGACGAAAGGGTGCGCCGAGGCTACCACCCCAGGCGTGGGGGACGCTACGACAGCGGGGAGGATCGGAGTCCCTCGCCCGAACCACCCGGTCCGCAGGTCTTCAGCCGGGCCATTCGGCGGGCGCCGTTCCCGGCCCGATTCCGACCCCCGACTACTATCACAAAGTACTCGGGGGAAACGAGACCGGAATTGTGGCTCGCGGACTACCGCCTACCTGTCAACTGGGTGTAACGGACGACGACAACCTCATCATCCGCAACCTCCCCCTGTTCCTCTCCGACACTGCTCGCGCTTGGTTGGAGCACCTGCCTCCGGGGCAGATTTCCAACTGGGAGGATTTGGTCCAAGCTTTCGCCGGCAACTTCCAGGGCACGTACGTGCGCCCTGGGAATTCCTGGGACCTCCGAAGCTGCCGGCAACAGCCGGGAGAGTCTCTTCGGGACTACATCCGGCGGTTCTCGAAGCAGCGCACCGAGCTGCCCAACATCACCGACTCCGATGTCATCGGCGCGTTCCTTGCCGGCACCACCTGCCGTGACCTGGTGAGCAAGTTGGGTCGCAAGACCCCCACCAGGGCGAGCGAGCTGATGGACATCGCCACCAAGTTCGCCTCTGGCCAGGAGGCGGTCGAGGCCATCTTCCGGAAGGACAAGCAGCCCCAGGGCCGCCCGTCGGAAGATGCTCCCGAGGCGTCTACTCCGCTCGGCGCCAAGAAGAAAGGCAGGAGGAAGTCGCAAGCGAAACGCGACGCCGCCGACGCGGACCTTGTCGCCGCCGCCGAGTACAAGAACCCTCGGAAGCCCCCCGGAGGTGCCAACCTCTTCGACAAGATGCTCAAGAAGACGTGCCCTTACCATCAGGGGCCCGTCAAGCACACCCTCGAGGAGTGCGTCATGCTTCGGCGCCACTTCCACAAGGTCGGGCCACCCGCAGAGGGTGGCAGGGCCCGCGACGACGATAAAAAGGAAGATCGCCAAGCAGGAGAGTTCCCCGAGGTCCGCGACTGCTTCATGATCTACGGAGGGCATGCGGCGAATGCCTCGGCTCGGCATCGTAAGCAAGAGCGTCGGGAGGTCTGCTCGGTGAAGGTGGCGGCGCCAGTCTACCTAGACTAGTCCGACAAGCCCATCACCTTCGACCAAGATGACCACCCCGACCACGTGCCGAGCCCGGGGAAGTACCCGCTCGTCATCGATCCCATCATCGGCGACATCAGGCTCACCAAGGTCCTGATGGATGGGGGCAGCTACCTCAATATCATCTACGCCGAGACCCTCAGGCTCCTGCGCGTCGATCTGTCCTCCGTCCGAGCAGGCGCTGCGCCTTTCCACGGGATCATTCCTGGGAAGCGCGTCCAGCCCCTCGGACGGCTCGACCTTCCTGTCTGCTTCGGAACACCCTCCAACTTCCGAAGGGAGACTTTGACGTTCGAGGTGGTCGGGTTCCGAGGAACCTACCACGCAGTACTGGGGAGGCCATGCTACGCGAAGTTCATGGCCATCCCCAACTACACCTACCTGAAGCTCAAGATGCCGGGCCCCAACGGGGTCATCACCGTCGGCCCCACGTACAAACACGCGTTCGAATGCAACGTGGAGTGCGTGGAGTACGCCGAGGCCCTCGCCGAGTCCGAGGCCCTCATCGCCGACCTGGAAAACCTCTCCCGAGAGGTGCCGGACGTGAAGCGACACGCCGGCAACTTCGAACCAGCGGAGACGGTTAAGGCCGTCCCTCTCAACCCCAGTGGCGACACCTCCAAGCAGGTCCGGATCGGTTCCGGGCTCGACCCCAAATAGGAAGCAGTGCTCGTCGACTTTCTCCGCGCAAACGCCGACGTCTTTGCGTGGAGTCCCTCGGACATGCCCGGCATACCGAGGGATGTCGCCGAGCACTCGCTGGATATTCGGGCCGGAGCCCGATCGGTCAGGCAGCCTCTGCGCCGATTCGACGAGGAGAAGCGCAGAGTGATAGGTGAGGAGATCCACAAGCTCATGGCAGCAGGGTTCATCAAAGAGGTATTCCATCCCGAATGGCTTGCCAACCCTGTGCTTGTGAGAAAGAAAGGGGGGAAGTGGCGGATGTGTGTAGACTACACTGGTCTCAACAAAGCATGTCCGAAGGTTCCCTACCCTCTACCTCGCATCGATCAAATCGTGGATTCCACCGCTGGGTGCGAAACCCTGTCTTTCCTCGATGCCTACTCAGGGTATCATCAAATCAGGATGAAAGAGTCCGACCAGCTCGCGACTTCTTTCATCACGCCCTTCGGCATGTACTGCTATGTCACCATGCCGTTCGGTTTGAGGAACGCGGGTGCAACGTACCAGCGGTGCATGAACCATGTGTTCGGCGAACACATTGGTCGCACGGTTGAGGCCTACGTCGATGACATCGTAGTCAAGACATGGAAAGCCTCCGACCTTCTCTCCGACCTTGAAGTGACATTCCGATGTCTCAAGGCAAAGGGCGTCAAGCTCAATCCCGAGAAGTGTGTCTTCGGGGTGCCCCGAGGCATGCTCCTGGGGTTCATCGTCTCCAAACGGGGCATCGAAGCCAACCCGGAGAAGATCGCAGCCATCACCAGCATGGGGCCCATCAAGGACTTAAAAGGCGTACAGAGGGTCATGGGATGTCTCACGGCCTAGAGCCGTTTCATCTCGCGCCTCGGCGAAAGAGGCCTGCCTCTGTACCGTCTCTTAAGGAAGGCCGAGTGCTTCACTTGGACCCTCGAGGCCGAGGAAGCCCTCGGGAACCTGAAGGCGCTCCTCACCCAGGCGCCCGTCTTGGTACCCCCAGCTGATGGAGAAGCCCTCTTGGTCTACGTCGCCGCTACCACTCAGGTGGTTAGCGCCGCGATCGTGGTCGAAAGGCAAGAAGAGGGGCATGCATTGCCCATTCAGAGGCCAGTTTACTTCGTCAGCGAGGTGCTGTCCGAAACCAAGATCCGCTACCCACAAGTCCAGAAGCTGCTGTATGCAGTGATCCTGACGAGGCGAAAGTTGCGACATTACTTCGAGTCTCATCCGGTAACTGTGGTGTCATCCTTCCCTCTGGGGGAGATCATCCAGTGCCGAGAGGCCTCGGGACGGATCGCAAAGTGGGCGGTGGAAATCATGGGCGAGACAATCTCGTTCGCCCCTCGGAAGGCCATCAAGTCCCAGGTACTGGCGGACTTCATAGCCGAATGGATCGACACACAGTTGCCGACGGCTCCGATCCAACCGGAGCTCTGGACCATGTTTTTCGACGGGTCGCTGATGAAGACAGGGGCCGGCGCGGGCCTGCTCTTCGTCTCGCCCCTCGGGAAACACCTGCGCTACGTGCTGCGCCTCCATTTCCCGGCGTCCAACAATGTGGCTGAGTACGAAGCTCTGATCAACGGATTGCGAATCGCCATCGAGCTAGGGGTCCGACGCCCCGACGCTCGCGGCGACTCGCAGCTCGTCATCGACCAGGTCATGAAGAACTCCCACTGCCGCGACCCAAAGATGGAGGCCTACTGTGATGAGGTTAGACGCCTGGAAGACAAGTTCTACGGGCTCAAGCTTAACCACATCGCCCGGCGCTACAACGAGACTGCAGACGAGCTGGCAAAGATAGCCTAGGGGCGAACGACGATTCCCCCGGACGTCTTCTCCCGGGATCTGCGCCAACCCTCCATCAAGATCAGCGACACGCCCGAGCCCGAGGCGCCCCCGGCCCCGTCCGAAGTAACCTCGGCCCAGCCCGAGCCGTCCTCGGTTCGGCCCGAGGAACCCTCGGCTCCCGAGGGCGAGGCGCTGCGCATCGAGAAGGAGCAGAGCGGGGTCACGCCTGATTAGGATTGGCAGGCCCCGTACCTGCAATATCTCCGCCAAGGAGAGCTACCCCTCGACCAGGCCGAAGCACGGCGGGTAGCGCGACGCGCCAAGTCGTTCGTCTTGCTGGGCGATGAGAAGGAGCTCTACCACCACAGCCCCTCGGGCATCCTCCAGCGGTGCATCTCCATCGCCGAAGGTCAGGAACTCCTGCAAGAGATACACTCGGGGGCTTGCGGCCATCATGCAGCGCCTCGAGCCCTCGTCGGGAACGCTTTCCGGCAAGGCTTCTACTGGCCGACGGCGGTGGCCGACGCCACTAGAATTGTCCGCACCTGCGAAGGGTGTCAATTCTATGCGAAGCAGACCCACCTGCCCGCTCAGGCTCTGCAGACGATACCCGTCACCTGGCCCTTCGCTGTGTGGGGTCTGGACCTCGTCGGCCCTCTGCAGAAGGCGCCCGGGGGCTACACGCACCTGTTGGTCGCCGTCGACAAATTCTCCAAGTGGATCGAGGTCCGACCCCTGAACAGCATCAGGTCCGAGCAGGCGGTGGCGTTCTTCACCAACATCATCCATCGCTTCGGGGTCCCAAACTCCATCATCACCGACAACGGCACCCAGTTCACCGGCAAAAAATTCTTGGATTTTTGCGAGGATCACAACATCCGGGTGGACTGGGCTGCCGTAGCTCATCCCATGTCGAATGGGCAAGTGGAGTGTGCCAATGGCATGATTCTACAAGGGCTCAAGCCTCGGATCTACAACGACCTCAACAAGTTCGGCAAGCGATGGATGAAGGAACTCCCCTCGGTGGTCTGGAGCCTGAGGACGACGTCGAGCCGAGCCACGGGCTTCACGCCGTTCTTCCTGGTCTACGGGGCCGAGGCCGTCTTGCCCATGGACCTGGAATACGGCTCCCCGAGGACGAGAGCCTACGACGATCAAAGCAACCAAGCTAGCCGAGAAGACTCGCTGGACCAGCTGGAGGAGGCTGGGGACAAGGCCTTACTACACTCGGCGCGGTATCAGCAGTCCCTGCGACGCTACCACGCCCGAGGGGTCCGACCCTGAGACCTCCAGGTGGGCGACCTGGTGCTTCGGCTGAGGCACAAGCTCACGCCCCCCTGGGAGGGGCCATTCGTCATCGCCAAAGTTCTGAAGCCCGGAACGTACAAGCTGGCCAACAGTCAAGGCGAGGTCTACGGCAACGCTTGGAACATCCAACAGCTACGTCGCTTCTACCCTTAAGATGTTTCCAAGTTGTTCATATACCTCGCACCCACGCAAAGTTTAGTCAACAAGGAAGGGTCGGCCTCACCTCGGCAAAGCCCGACCCTCCCTCGGGGGCTAAAAGGGGGGAAACCCCCTCTGCGTCAAAATTTTCCTCGAAAAAAATCTCTTTTACCAGAATATCTTTCGTGCTTTTTGACTACTTCGAAAAGTGGGTCCTGGAAACGATGGAGTACACGTAAGCAGGCAAGGCTGACCGAGCCGAGGGATTCCTACGCCTCCGGGATACGGATACCTCACTCATCACCTTCTGCGATAAGTAACTCGCGTTCGGATAAAGTGGCTCCACGGATCGAACGAGTCTTTACGTTCGGAAGCCTTTCTGCCGAAGCGATCCTTCGAGCCTTCTCGACCGAGTCAGTGACAGGGCCTCATGGATGGGTGAAAGTACGCGTAAGCGGCAAGGCCGACCGAGCCGAGGGACTCCCACGCCCTCGGGATACGGATACCTCACTCATCACCTTCCGCGAGAAGCAACTCTCGCTCGCACAAACATCCCTGTTACCGACAAAGAGTCTAGATACTCGAAACAAGAGGAAAAGAGACGCAGCTTTACAACGCAGCAAGGGTGTGTGTTCTGGCCTCGACGGCCGCACAAGGCACACGCTACAAGACAATCTGATCCTGCAGGCTCGAGTCTTGATGCTGGAAGGGGGCAGCAACACCCTCGGCATCGACGGCACCTTCGGCGAGGCCCGACCTAGCCTCGGACGGCGACGCGGTCTGAGGGTCTCCGCCTCGAGGGACGACGTCATCGCACGCCCGGGCAATCGCTGTCAGGGACTTCTCCGGGAATCCGGCCTGAGTAGGCGGCTCGGCCGGCCACCTCCGGGGCCTCGGCCAACCATCTTCCGAGGGCGCCAGCCCGGTCCGAAGCCTCGGATGATCAACTCCGACGTCGATCCTGCCAACGGACAACCCGGCTAGGCTCCGGCCAACCAGGTTTCATTTTCGAGCCAACTCCGCCTCTGTTCATACTGATATCGCTACCCTGGCCTCGGCTCGTCGAAGAGCGGTCGAGGGGTCTCTTTAACTAAGCTAGAGGAACCTCGGACAGCAAGGCCAACCGAGCCGAGGGACTCCTACACCTCCGGGATACGGATACCTCACTTGTCACCTTGACGCGGGGCGACTCATGCTCGGTGAAGCGGTTCAGATAGTCGACAGACGAGTCTTAGTGCTCGGAAATGAGGAAAAAACACGGCTCCGTGCCGAAATTACATACATGTTCAGGCCCCAAAAGCCGAAATGAACAAAAAACACTGGCATTCGAAGTGCCATTACAAACGGAACTCCGGTTCCGCCTCTGCAGGCACGAACAACCCCACTCGATAGGGGCGGGCCTGCGGGGCTACAGAAGGCTAACGGGCGGCTCGCCGCCGCCCGCTCTGACCACGACGGCAACGGCCCCCACTCCGGACGGCCGAACTGCTGCAGCGCAGGCCTCAGGGAAGGCACTGTTGCAGTCTTGCCCTCGCCCACGCCGACGCTCGAGGGGCGAGGATAAGTACAAAGAGCCGAAGGCCCGAAGCGCGGATGGTGGCGGTGATCCCGCCGGCGACGGGGACTTCTCGATCCGCCTCCGCCTCGGCACCGACGGCAGGAGCCATCAACCCTCCGGCAGATCCCCACTCAAGTCCTCCCAGATGAGTGGGGTGCCGGCCTCCGCGTGAAGGCGCCGTCCCGGTGCAAAGGCAGGACCACCCCAGAGCACGAACGCCGCCCTAGCAGCGCGCGGCATCTAAGGAGGTCCTCCCGTGTACACGGCGCGGCAGCCGCCCCCCAACAGAAGGGGCCGCCGGGAGCCAAGCCAGCGGACCCGACACGCTGGAGGTGACGACGCCCGCCGTCGATCCACCCCGCGTTGTCGAAGTCCGGGCCGCCCGCAGGGCCAGTGAGCGCCCTCTCCCTCGAATGTTGAGGGAGAGGATGACCCACGAACCCGTGCGGGAGGTAGAGCGCCGGCTCAGCCCGGCACCCACACCAGCGAGGATGATGAACATCCTTGAAGCTGAGTGTGGGACCAAGATCGCAGCCCGGTTTGCTCCTCCCCATCCGGGAGCTGGTGGTCACCGTCTCGGGTGACCCCCAGCGGAGGGGAGCGACCGGGCTGCCTGATGAAAATCCTTGAAGCTGAACGACGGCTGAAAGGTACCAACTCCCATGGAGTCGCGTCCCTCCAACGATGAGGCGAAAAGACGGCGGTTTCCCCCATCCGGGGGCTTGGAAGGTGGAAAAATACAGTGCATAAGGGAGAAGGAAGACGTGGTCGCCTTATGGAAGGGGTCGCCCTCCTTTTAAAGGCGACTCTCCCTGCTTGCGCCCCCAACCGTCACGGGCCGAGTCTTCTCCAACACGCTCCAAGGCACTCCCCTGCGGCGCGGGGGCTCGGTCCCGCATGTCATGCAGACCGGCTCCGGGCAGAAGAAGCCAAACCGCCGCACACGGCGCGTGCAACCGCCCAGCGGTTACAAGTGACCCTCCACTTTTGCCCAGACCAACGGGCGAAAGGGGCAGGTAGCCATGCAGGCGGCATGCAACCGCGCCACGTGGACGCGCCTCTCCGACTCCTGACGTGCCAGCACGGAGGCCCAAGCCCACGCGTCGCGCGACCGGCGCGCCGGATGCTGCATGCAAGCAACTGTACCACTTGCGCCACCACCGCACCTCCTCGATTGTGGAACCGATGCCGCGACCCAAGGCGACCCAGCGCGCGACCCAGCAGCGCTAGCCTGACGCAGCGGTCAAATGCGGTCAAAAGTGGGCCGGCAGTAATGACGATGGCAGGCACACGGGAGCAGCGGTCACGTCGTCAGCTAAGCTCACGTCCCATCCGGAGGCAGCGAGAGAACCCCCTCTCACGGCGTGAAGACGACGCGCCCGTGACCCGTTCCTCGAACGGCTCGCGCACGCGCAACGGCAGCCTCGCCAACTACTCGCCCCGTCGCATTAACCCCGCGGCTGGACAGGCGGCGCTTCTGGCAGGAGCAGCTGGCGACGCTTCGCCTTTGCCAAAGCAACCGCGCCAAAAAAGGTACGCCGCGTCGTTCAATTTCGTATCCTTTTTTCCTTTTTCCTCTTTCTCTATCTCTTGCAACAGGGACCGGGAAAGGGGATACCCCTAAAGGGATCCTTCCCCGCGAAGGAACTAGGCTCCGAGCCTCCTTACTGATCAGGGGTTCGAAGGCTGGCCCCCCGAAGGGTTCAACAGCCGCCTCAGATCGCGTGGGCCCGACACCCACTACTGGTCAGAGGTTCGAAGGTCGGCCTCCCGAAAGGTTCCACGACCGCCTCAGGCCACTCGGGCTCCGCGCCCATTACTGATCAGGGGTTCGAAGGCTGGCCCCCCGAAGGGTTCACAGTCGCCTCAGACACCGAGCGAGGGATGACCAGGGGTACGTTCGATACATAACCAAGGCTCGGGCTGCGCTCCCGAGGTACCCTAGGACATTTCCGAGACCAGCGGGAACGATCCTGTAACGGAATCCCATCGGAGGGAGGCATCGAGCCCTCGGACCCCGTCGCCAGGGGACCGGGTCCGGCAGATCACCCGCAGGTACTTTTGGGCGTGCCTCCGGGCCCCTAGCCGACGCCCAACGAACGGGGCACGGACGTCCACTCGGATTACCCGCTTGCAGCTCACCGGAGACACCATGTTCGGTGCCCATCGAGGGTAACATGGCGCTCTCCCCCCCTCCTCCTTGCGGAAAGGCGACGTAGGGGCGTATGTAAAAAAGCCGAGTCTGTCCCTGATCGTCCTCTCGCCCTGTGCGGAGGCTCGGGGGCTGCTCTCGCAAACCCGGCTCCGGCCAAACCGTTGACAGCGTCAACATACCAGCCCGAGAACTTGGGCCCCGACAGTGCACCCGGGCTACGGCCAGTTCGCATGAGGGAACCACCAGACCAGCCGAAGCGTTACGCAAGGCATTAAGACCTCGAAGGAGTGAAACCACTGCTCCGAGGCCTCGGGGGCTACACCCGGCGGGTGCGCTCGCGCGCACCCACCGGAACAAAATGCAACCGAGAAAGGCTGGTCCCCTTGCAAAAAAGTGCGACGAAAGCCTCCAAGCGAGTGCCAACACTCCCTTCGAGGCTCGGGGGCTACTGTCGGGGACCATAATTAGGGGTACCCTCAAGACGCCTAATTCTCAGCTGGTAACCCCCATCAGCATAAAGCTGCAGAGGCCTGATGGGTGCGATTAAGTCAGGGATCAGTCCATACGAGCGACTCGATCACGCCTCGCCCGAGCCTAGCCTCGGGCAAGGGCAGCCGACCCTGAGGTGTTTCCGTCTCGCCCGAGGCCCCCTTTTTTACGGCAGACGCATCTCCGGCTCGCCCGAGGCCTTGCCTTCGTTAAGAAGCAACCCTGACTAAATCGCCGCACCGACCGACCGAGTCACAGGGGCATTTAACGCAAAGGTAGCCTGGCACCTTTATCCTGACGCGCGCCCTCTGGCAGAGCCGAAGTGACCGCCGTCACTTCGCCGCTCCACTGACCGGTCTGACAAAAGGACAGCGCCGCCTGCGCCGTCCCGACTGTGGCGCCACTTGACAAGAGTGAGACTGACAGGCAGCCAGGACATGCCAAAGGCGCCATAGGAAGCTCCGCCCGACCCAGGGCTAGGACTCGGGCTAAGGCCCCGGAAGACGGCGAACTCCGCTCCGCCCGACCCAGGGCTCGGACTCGGGCTAAGGCCCCGGAAGACGGCGGACTCCGCTCCGCCCGACCCAGGGCTCGGACTCGGGCTAAGGCCCCGGAAGACGGCGAACTCCGCTCCGCCTGACCCAGGGCTCGGACTCGGGCTAAGGCCCCGGAAGACGGTGAACTCCGCTCCGCCCGACCCAGGGCTCGGACTCGGGCTAAGGCCCCGGAAGACGGCGAACTCCGCTCCGCCCGACCCAGGGCTCGGACTCGGGCTAAGGCCCCGGAAGACGACAAACTCCGCCTCGCCCGACCACAGGGGTCGGACTCCGCTCTGGCCTCTGCCGAACGACCTCCGCCTCGCCCGAGCCAGGAGCTCGGACTCGGCCTCGGCCATGCAGGACAGACTCGACCTCGGCTTCGGAGGAGCCTCCACGTCGCCCGACCTAGGGCACAAGTCCGCCACGTCAACAGGAAGCGCCATCATCACCCTACCCCGAGCCGACTCGGGCCGCAGAGAACAGGACCGACGTCCCATCTGGCTAGCTCCGCCAGATAGGCAATGATGGCGCCCCGCTAGACCCATGATGACGGCGGCTCTCAGCTCTCTTACGGAAGCAGGGGGACGTCAGCAAGGGCCCAACCACTCCGACAGCTGTCCCTCCGCCAAGCTCCATTGCTTCTCCGACAGCCACGACGCCACACCAGCTGGGTGCCAAGATCTCTCCGGCTGCCACCTTGGCATGTACTTAGGGCACTAGCTCTCCCCCGCTAGACACGTAGCACCTTGCTACACCCCCATTTGTACACCTGGATCCTCTCCTTACGCCTATAAAAGGAAGGACCAGGGCCTTCTTAGAGAAGGTTGGCCCCGCGAGAACAAGGGCAGGGGCAGGCGCTCTCTTGGGGCCGCTCGCTCCCCTCACCCGCGTGGACGCTTGTAACCCCCTACTGCAAGCGCACCCGACCTGGGCGCGGGACGAACACGAAGGCCGCGGGATCTCCACCTCCCTCTCGACTCGGCTCCGGCCGCCTCGCTCTTCCCCCCTTCGCGCTCGCCCACGCGCTCGACCCATCTGGGCTGGGGCACGCGGCACACTCACTCGTCGGCTTAGGGACCCCCCGGTCTCGAAACGCCGACAAGTTGACAGCACCGTCCTACTTCAAAAAGCACCTTGAGGGGCAACCCCGGGTGTGCGGTCGGACCCAAAACCCCGACAGCTGGCGCGCCAGGTAGGGGGTGTGTCGTCGATCCAAGCTAGCTCAATGGCCGTCACTTTCCTGCACAAGATCATCTTCTGCCCTGGATCCACATTCTGCTTTGGAACCATCTCGGCTGTAGCAGATGAGGAGGGAACTCTGCATCGCATTGCAGACCCGACGAAGAGAAGATCTTCCTCAAAGATTTTCGTGAAAATCGGGGAAAAGCAGGAAAAGGCACAACCTCCGATGCTCCGAAAAAAGATCGCCTCCGGCAAGACGGAGGCCCGAGGCCCACCAACCCGAAAAACTCCATTGCCTACTTCTTCGACGAAAGAATGGACACAAATCGCAAGAAAGAAAGAGACAAATAAAATCGGGAGAAAGCAAGTAGTTCTTTCTGCGTCTCCGCCCTCAAAGGAGAACAGAAAGAAGATCGTCACAACAGCTGTACCATTCTACCCCGACGTCCTCTTCATCGGGAGAGCAGAGTCGCCCCCCATCTCCGACAACGAGCCGACCGTACCCGGAGAGGAACCCCCTCAGCGGGAGTCCCGCCGACGAAGGAACTGACGCCGAAATATCCGGAGACATCACGAGGCTAGAGAGCGGGACCCGGCGCAGCCTGTGTCGCAGGACGAGGCCTCAGAGATGGGAGAAACCCCGGAAGAGCGTGTCTTCCGGGAAAGAAGGAATTCCCGACGACGCGATCGCCGGCGAGCTCAGGAACATGCCGAACAGGAAACTAAGCAACGTCGAGAAAATCCTCTCTTCGGGCGCAACCTGAACCCCGACTTCGCCCGGGCCTTTAACACGCCAAGTGAAGTCGGCGGAGTGTTGGCTCGGATAGCCGACGGTCTCCCTCGGACCCCCGACGCCGAGGGTTTCCGGCGACTGTTCACTCGAGCGGCCAACCATCTTCTACCTCTCGCGCATCCGCCGAATGATCTACGACATACCATCAACAGTCGGCGGGACGCAAGGAGCTCCATCAACGCTTCACGCGAACGACGACACGAGAGAGAGATCCGTCGCCGGGAAGAATACGACAGGGATCACGGCATCCCAACCCGGAGTCAGGCCATCGGGACCGAGTCGGCAATAGCTTCGACTGGCGGCACCGCCTAGGGACGGTCGAAGCACCGCGACAACCATTCCCTTCCCCGGGACAGACATTATCCTCGACGACAGGAGGACACGTGTGGAGTGTCGGCACTTACTCCACGCCTTAGAGCCATTCAATGGCCCCCTAATTTCAAGGTATCCAACGTTGACAAATATGAGCCTAAGCAGGATCCGGGAGGCTGGCTGGCCGTCTACACTACCGCTGCCCGAGCCGCCGGGGCAACCGAGGACGTGATGACCGCATACTTGCCCATCGTCCTCAGGCAAGACGCGCTGCAATGGCTGCGACATCTACCACGACACTGCATCGATGACTGGAGTGATTTCAGTCGACGCTTCATCGCCAACTTCCAGTCCCTCTCCGACAAACCGGCGCAACCATGGGACCTAAAATCCATCAAGCGTCAGGGGGACGAAACTCTCAGGTCATACCTCAAAAGGTTCTAGACCATGAGAAATCGTATCCCCGAGGTCGCGGAGGCAGCAGTAATCGAGGACTTCTAAAGAGGCTCCGATGACGCGGCCTTCGTCCGCGCCATATTACAGAAGGCACCGACTACCTCCGAACAGCTATTCAGGGAAGCCGACCTCTACATCACTGCCGACGAGCGAGCTCGGGACCTCATCGGAGGAGCGAAGCCAGCACCGACAGCACCACGATGCGACACGAACCAGCAGCCCGACAAGCGCTGGGAGAAGAGGCCTCGCGAAGAAGTTCACGCCGCCAGACCACCCGCCTCTCGCGCCCGGGGAGGACCTCGTGGAGGTGAACGCACGCTGGACGACATCCTCGACGCCTAGTGCCCATACCACAAAGACATGCGCCATACCCTCCGGAACTGCAGGGACTTCAAGCACTCCGTTGGGCACGGCCGACCTTTCCAGCCTCTACCTCCTCCACCGCGGGGAGGACCGGAACCGCGACAACCCCAGCAACAGGAGGAGGGAGGAGATAGAGCCTTCCCGCGTGTCGACAAAGAAGTCAACGTCATCTTCGGCGGACATGGGTCGCAGGAGAACAAGAGACAACAAAAGCTCAACGATCGCCAAATATGGGTGGCGACCACCGGTCCTCCCGCTCCGTACAGATGGTCGGAGCACCCGATCACCTTCACTCGGGCAGATCAGTGGCTCAACTTCGACCACCCGGGCAAATACCCGCTCCTCGTCGATCCGGTGATCCGAGAGAGCCGGGTGAAGAAGGTACTAGTGGACGGGGGAAGCAGCATCAACGTCACCTTCCCCCGGACGCTTCGAGGCTTGGGAGTTCACCTCAAAGAGCTCCACGAGTCCGATACTCCTTTCTTCGGCATTGTGCCGACCGAAGGAGAATACCCGCTGGGCCACATCTACATGCCGGTCACCTTCGGAACTCTGGAAAACTACAGAACCAAGTTCCTGAGGTTCGAAGTGGCGAACTTCGACTGCGGATACAACGCCATCATCGGGAGGCCTGGATTAGCGAAATTCATGGCCATTCCACGTTACACCTACATGATACTGAAGATGCCAGGGCCACAGGGGATCATAACTGTGCGCGCCGACTTCCAAGGCGTCGCGGAATGCTTCCGAGTAGCCATCCAGGCGGCCCTCACCACCAAACCGCCGGCAACTTCTTCTATACAGGCAAACTCTAAGCCTGAGGAAGACCTTGTGATACCAGCGAACGAGGCTCAAGCCGCGACCTCTATGCGACCAACTGAAGAGACTAAAAGGATCACCACTCGGAGCAACTTGCAACGATCCAGCAGCAACCAATTCAGTGACATCTGCGGAACCCAAAACCTTGTCATCAGGCACGCTGGCCTCTAAAGCAACCCCCTGACCAAAGGTTTGGGCTGTTACCACGCAAGCAGAGTGCGGAGGAGAGGACCCTACATGAACATCCATGGAGGTGCAAGAGGGAGAACCCGCTCGGACACCTTCGGAGGCTGGATCATGGCTTGCACTACCCACCCGAGCCGGATCATCTCCGGCAACACCCTCGGGGGCTGGGTAGTAGCTGGCACTATCCATTTGAGCCGGATCATCTCCGGCAGCACCCTCGGGGGCTGGGCAAAGGCTGGCACCGTCATTGTGGGTCGAGTTCTCTGCAATAGCCACTTCTAAGGCTGAGGGTCCCTCGGTCACTTCCATGGGAGGAGGGAAATCCAAACCAGCCTCCTGACCCTCAAGACTGCGCTCCAAGGTCGATGAGGCGCGGGACGCTGCCCAGGAGGACCCCAACCCGGCGTCGAGCATATCAGCACAAACATCCTCGGCACCATCATCTACCGGCTCTGATAGCAAATATTCTAGAATCATATCCTCAAGAGTCTGATCAAAGTTGGCCAGAGATAATTCCTGCAGTCCAATGAGGGCAGACAAGGCTGGGGAGGGAACACCGCTACTTTCCCCACTGGCAGTGTAACGGCAGCTGTTTTTCCTAACCAGGGGGATTTCGTCTTCTTCTTCTTCACCGTTATCATCAGCAAGACGGACAGTACACCCATTGGGTTCAGCGTCAGACGGGCCACACCCATTGGGATCGGCTTCAGTGAATTCAGGCACTGGCACTTCCTTAGCAACAGGAGCAGAAGTACCGGCACCTTGACCCAAGCTAGACACCTGACGAAGGCATCTTTTCTTCTTTTTCTCCCCCTCAGCAGGAAGAGAGGCTTGGTCAACTCGGCGAGAATGCTTTGGACGAACATTGACAGGCTTCTGAGCGTCCAAGGCTTTATCAGCGTCAGGGATGGGAACCACTACCAATGTTTCAGTCGGAGCAGCATCAGAAGAATCCCTAGCCAACATATCCAGCATGGCACCTATCTCTGCATCACTAGGATCCAAAGGCACTTCAAAGTGGACCTGCCGTTCATCATCAGGAATTTCTCCAAGCGAAGCAATTAAAGCACTAACTTCTTCAGTAGAGGGTCGCACTCTAAGGCCCAAACCGTTATCAGCAGAAGGAGGATTTGACACGAAATAAGTAAAGGCTTTGGAAGGAGGCAGGTTCCAGGCCGAGTACGCAACAGGGGCGCCAATGTTTGATACCTTGCCTCTAAGTATCATTTCAAGCCGGTTCACCAAGTCCACAGCAGGAATTTTCTGTTGGTGACTCGAGTTGAATTGGCTAGACCTCGATACAGATAGGCCGGGTATGCCCTGTCCTTCAACGGCTGAATATTCTTAAAGACAAAGTCAGCTACTACAGCCTCGGCAGTCAGACCCCTCCCCTTCAGCAATCCAACTTCAGCTAGCAAAGCCCCTGCTTCAGCCACTTCCTGGTCTATGGGGGACTCAATCCAACTCGGAGTACGAACATCCGGCTGTCTCCCTGACCGAGGTGGGAGGTAATTCCCATGATTTTCCACGATAAACCACTCCAAGCGCCATCCTTTGATGCTGTCTTTGAGCGGGATGTCAAGATAATCGGTTTTCCTCCCGTGGCGCATCTCCAAGCTCACGCCCCCTACCAGTTGGTGCTGACCTCCGGCCATCCCAGGGCGACAGTGATACAAATATTTCCATAGGCCAAAATGCGGCAGAACGCCAAGAAAAGTCTCACACAAATGAACAAAGATAGAGACTTGCAGAATGGAATTGGGGTTCAGATGGGTCAAATTCAGGTGATAGAAATCAAGGAGACCACGGAAAAAGGGAGAAATAGGAAGAGCAAGACCGCGGAGGAGGAATGGAACATAAATAACAGATTCATGGGTATCTTCTGTTGGAACAGTGACCCCACGGCAGGTCCGCCAAGAACAGAGTTCTTTCGGAGGAAGAACCCCGATAGACACAAGATGGAGAAGGTCAGACTTAGAAACAACAGATATATGGTTACCTGCGAAAGGCAACTGACTGTTGGGGTCGATGGGGGGAATGACAGCAGCAGACGAACTCGAAGCTTTCCGCTTAGGCGCCATCTCAACCTCGGCGGCGAGCAGAGTGGAAGCAGAATTGCAAATCGGCAGAGAAGATCTGGAAGCAGGAAAGCAAGAACTAGGGCACGGAATGTGGAGACGCGGAACAATGCAGTACATATAGGGTTTTCCTAGGCCAGATGCCATTTCTAAAAGGTGCCCAGTCAGCACCCAGCGGTTATTTCTAAAACCGCTGGAGTGCCACGTCTTCATCCAGCGGTTATTTCTAAAACCGCTGGCATGCCACGTCTTCACTCGGTCGTTATTTCTAAAACACTGATGTTGCCATCAGTCACTAGGCCGTTACCTCCAAAACACCGATGTTGTCGTAAGTCGCTCGGCTGTTACTTCTAAAACACCAACGGCGCCATCCTTCACTCGGCCGTTACTTCTAAAACGCCGACGTTGCCATCAGTCACTCGGCCGTTGCCTCCAAAACACCGATGCTGTCATAGGTCGCTCGGCTGTTACTTCTAAAACGCCGATGACGCCATCGTTCACCCGGTCGTTGCCTCTAAAACGTCGACACTACTGTCAGTCACTCGGTTTTTACTCCTATAACGCTGGTATCAATAGTGACCACTCGGCCGTTAATTCTAAAAACACCAGCGTGGCCCCGCCATCAATCGGACACTATTTCAGAAGCGCCAATTCCATCTATAATAACTTGACCACTGTTTCTAAGACACCATCGTCGCGGGAAGCAAAGAAGTTAACACAGGGAAAGACCACGTCATTCTTCATGAGAGGGAAGTTACAAGGACTTGCAAATCAACTCGTTATGAGTTGATACTTCCCTACTACTACTACATTTCCTTACACTATTCTATACTACTACTACGTTATTTAACTAATATTATTTCTACTACTAATCTATACTAATATTATTTCTACTACTGGCCCTGCTGCTGCCCCTGCCACCGCCGTTGCCGCCCTCGCCGCCACCGTTGCCGCCTTCGCCGCTGCCGTCGCCGCCTTTGCCGTTGCCATCGCCGTCGTCACCGTCGCCTCCGTCGTTGTCGCTGCCCCCGCCATCGCCACTGCTGCCCTCCTCGGACGAGTCCGAGGAGTCCTCCTCGTCCGAGGAGTACTCCGACTCATTCGAGCCCTCGAGCCCGATGCGCTCGACGGCCCAGATGTAGGTCCAGACCTCCACGACAATCCCCTGGGAGTTGTCTGAATCATCAGACGACGCCGGGGGAGAGGCGGGGGCCGGAGACCCTTCGGACTCGGAGGAGAACTCCTCCTCCGAGTACTCCGAGTCGCCGATGTCCTCCGAGGGAGGAGTCGGCTCACGCTTGCGCTTATCACAGGAGCGTGGCGAGGAACTGCTACCCTTCTTACTCTTGCCCATGATGGAAAGGAAGGAGGAAGAAGAAAGCAAGCAGCAAAGAGCAGTAAGAGATGTGAAAATGCCGGGGAAGCAAGAACATTATTTATAGAAGAAGGAGGCAACCGCTCACCTCCTACCACGGCTACTGAACAGTCGCAAAAATTCAATATGCAATTCAAACCATCTGAAGACACGTCAGGTGGCTGACGCCGTTTCATGCAGCACAACACCCATTGGGACTCCAGTCAACTGCACGGGCGATATGATTACACCCGCGGTCACATCAAGTTACTACTCAGAGACAGTTTGCTAAACTACTCGGTGTACCAAGCCGTCCCTTGCCTACACCCGTTGGGGGGACACCCAGGAAATACCAGTGTATTTTTCAAAATTGTCACATCCGCGCAGCGCGTGCAATGAATACTTCAAGACAAAAGTGAGATATCAACAAGGATCAAAGGAAAGCCAAATATAGCCAACAAGATACAAGTCTAATCGATAGAAGCATTGAAGCAAGAAGTAATAACAAAGACTAGCCAAGGGTCACCTGTCGAACGTCCAATCAGTCACAGATCAAATAAATAGCGCTGCCTAGCAAGATATGAGCAGATCACGAACTCAGTCTCAAAGACAAAATATAAGGTGACCTCTAAAGCATAATATCAACAACATAGTGCTGACCTCCAAAGCATTCGGCAAGAAGGGAAGAGGATTACTGAAAGAAGGCATAAAATGAGGACCTTCGAGTGGATTATTTTCAAAAATCCACTCGAAGCTCGGGGGCTACACCCATTGGGTGCACCTTCGGTGCACCCAATGAATCATCGTCTCAGACCAAGACAATGCTGATCTCTAAAGCATAGGGTAAGACCAATACAAGGCTGACCTCCGATAAAATACAAATGGAAGGTGAAGGTGACCTCTGATAATACTCAAAATGAAGACCTTCGAGTGGATTATTTTCAAAAATCCACTCGAAGCTCGAGGGTTACACCCATTGGGTGCACCTTCGGTGCACCCAAATGAAGTACAAAGTCCTGCAAGATGAAGCGCTGACCTCCGAAGCAAAAGTCTAAGACAGAACACCAATTTTTGAGTGATGAAAGCAGAAGGAGATAGTAAGAAATCATTTTTACCATATTACCCAGAAAGAACTTCCTGTTACAAACAAAGACCGCAAGTTGGACTTAGGATCTCTGGGCCGATTATTTCAAAATCAACCCAAAGATCGGGAGCTTGTGGGGGATAGATATCCCCCGGGTCCACTAGAAGGATAAAAGACCTTTCGAAAGGCCCAAAGGTCCAATGGATCGTAAGGTCATTCCTTCGTGGGCCTGGGGAAGAATGACCAGTGAAGCGAATCAACACAAGGTTGGATCGATACGAACTCAGACGGCCCAGTAACTTCAAGCAAGTAATCACAACAGAGACCCGACCTTCCCGCGCTGGAACCCCGTACGACGGAGCCAACCGAGGATGAGTCGGCAGAGCCATAGGAAGATAGATTCAATCGGTTCACTATTTCTTAGGGGCACGTGGTCATCATATCTGCATGTACCGCCCCACGGTCGAATATATAAGGCCTAGGGGGCACCCCTTCAAAGACAGAACCCACTACTCAGCCATCCACCTCAGCTTCCTACGCATTAGAGAATCACCTTGTAACTCACCATATACAGCACTCTCACCAGGACGTAGGGTATTACGCACTCCAAAGCGGCCCGAACCTGTAAACCATTGTCTACCGTCTCTCGTGCGACTAGCACGAACCATTGAGCTACAGTTGACAGCACCGTCCTACTCCAAAAAGCACCTTGAGGGGCAACCCTGGGTGTGCGGTCGGACCCAAAACCCCGACAAATTGAACTTGAAGATGGAAATAAATCATGATCAGTTTTGTTTAAGCGGTATGCTTAAGTGGTTTGCTCAAGTGGTTGAGCTACATGTTGATGGTATTTGCTCAAGTGGTTTGAGCTTATGATGATTATGAATTATGCTTAATTGGGTTTGGTATATACTTATACCTAGTAATAAGGTCTTGATAATAAAATGTTGACCAACTAAAATGCTAACCGCATTAAACTTTAGCCTTACCTTGTTAACCTTGCATTTTCACCCCACTTGCTGAGCCCTGACCATAAGTGAGCTCACCCTTGCTTAATTTTGATCAGAAGTTTGCAGACGAAGATTTTGATGGTGAACTCGATGGATGCTAGTTTAGTGATACCCCCAGTCATCTTCCTATGGAAGGATGCTAACATTGTACTTTGATGAATAATGGTTAAGACATTATGTCTGTTTGAAGTGTAGTATGTTAATACAATCTTTATTTACGCTTTCATGCATTGTTCCTTTGTTATATTACACTTGTGGCGTCAACATATGTGTGGAAAAAGATCCTGGCACACATATGCTATGCATTCGGTTTTGCACTTAAAACCGGGTGTGACATGGCACCACTGCACTATTGTGGGTGCACACATGACTAGTGTTGACCTCCTCCATCCACGATGTACGTATGACTTTGACTGTCCATGACATGTAGGTGATGATACCACATGACCGAGGATAGACATTTAAACCTTTAACAGATAATAGGCAGGGTCTGGTTGCCAGGCCGACCCCCACATAACTTTTAATCCCCTCTATCTTGGGCTATAAAAGGTAGAGGGGTACCCTTTTTAAAGCGGGCACACCACATCTAGAAACAGGCTTGACTACGTACCCAAGTCCTGGACTCCTTGAAACTTAGCCATTTCTGCTTTCGAGCAATACAATCACCAACCTAGAGGACGTAGGGTATTACGCTCTGGCGGTCCAAACCTCTCTAAATCTGGTGTTCCTCATGCATCATACACTCTCTCATGTTTTACTCTCATTAACCTCGAGTTCACCAAATCACCATAAAGGTCCTGAACTCGCGATGGTGTCCTAAACCCTTGCTGAACCTAAAAGGGCCGCTCCTTGTACCCTCACTGATGACCCACTGTCAACATTAGTGTCCCAAAGTGTTTTTTCATCCAGACTCCAAATGACATAATTCATATATTTTTTTACTAGACCAATGAGAGAAATGCAATGGTGAAGTCCATTATGCATTTTGACTAAGTGTGAAATCCAATTTAGCTAATCTAGAAAATTGACTGAGCCTAATTTTGCCACAAATTATGCATTTAGGCTTCCTCAACAATGTAGACTAGGCTATCAACATATGCCTAATAAAACTTGTCTACTAAAGAATACCTTTAGAAACAAAATTGACTCATCATGGTGACGAGCCTACATACAAGTATCACCTCTCTTACACTTTAGTTTTCGCTTTGTGTAAAAGGGTTAAATCGAAGGTGCTACATTTTAGAACAAAAAAGATTATAAACTAGCTCTCACCCTCCTAAACTTCCAAGTTGTTATTAAACCTACCAACCAGAACTAAATATGTGCCACATGGGCCAACTTCACAACCACTATAGGCTACTAACGGCCAGGTGTTACACCTTGTGTTATATATTCCTGTACAAGATACAATAAATCCCCCCAACAAGTCCAAATTAGCATATTTGTTTATTGAATACTATTAGACTAAGATGACTAGACCAATTACGCAGACGAAAAACACTCTTAGGGCTAGTTTGGGAACTACATTTTTCTAAGGGATTCCTATTTTCTCAAGGGAAAATGAACTAATTTTCCTTGGAAAAATGAAAATCACGTGGGAAAATGGGGCTCCCAAACTAGCTCTTACATTGTAGACTTTGTTTACATGACTTTGATATAGAAGGTGGTGAGAGAAAATTGTTGATAGCAGATCGTATATATGGCTGTTCAAAATATTGTTTTGCAATATTTACATAGTAGAGTTTGAAATTAGGCTATTTCGAGCAGACTACCTATCACACTCCCTATTTTAAACTCCACTATATAAATAGTGTCGTCTACAGTATAAAACAGTGCTTTGTACGCCCATTTACATGGTCTACTGGAGTTGGCCATAGAGATGAGAATCAGTAAGCCACTTCAGATATAAACTTAGGTCGTCTCCAGTAACCTCCCTATCTCACCCCCTATCGCACTCCCTATTTCAAACTCCACTATTGGCATGTTTGGTTGGCTTCTCTTCGTAGCCTAGCTACATGAGCCAGGCCGGCGGTAGATGCGACCAATTTGCTCGCGTCTATAGAGCCTGGCTTAGGGTGCTTTGAGTATCGTGCGAGCCTAGCTTCACATCTGCACGCAAGTAACCAAACACACCTCGCACGAGTAGAGCCTGGTTGACAACAACTAAACACCAGCTCATTGCATCCCACGATGCAAGCACCAACAAATACAGGCAACCAAACACATGGTATATAAACAATACTGCACGCCCAAATGTAGGCTCTGGTGGAGACAACCTTGGCCTTGTTTGTTTTAGGTTTTTTAGCTTCTTCCACCAGAAGCTTGTGTAGACTGTCAAACGCTCAGCTTTTCAGCCTACTTCTACGAGAATCAGTTTAGTCAAAATAGTCCAAAATAAACATGAATATAGAATTGGCCAGGTCGTTGCGATAATAGAAAATCGTTACTTTCTACATCCTAAATCTTATGGACTCTTTTATCTTTCTTCGCACGTAATCTCCATGATACTCGAATTTTCTCCACAATCACCTACAGCTAGATTCTAAAAAAAGCTCCTCAGAAAAAAGTTGAACAAAACAGACCCCTTGTTTGGAAGAAAAGTTTCACACTCTCTATCTCACCCTCTATCACACTCCCTGTTTGGAAGCAACGTATTTGAAAACCATGGTTTTTGAATACTATGGTTTCAAAATATCATGATACAATCATAGTATTTTATACATCACTTCAAGCAATACTTGTTTGGAGACAAAGTATCTCAAACTAGAGTATTTAGTATACATGTGTAAAAGCTGGCCATAGTAAAAAACTTTGGATTAGACTGGAGTTTTAAATACTCCAAAATTACCATGGTAACTACTAAACCATGGTATTCAAAACAGAGTTTTTCACAAGATACTCAAACACTTTTCAACAAAAATACCATAGTATCTTATAATACCTTAGTTTTATCTTAAAACTGTAAAAATACTTTGTTTCCAAATAGCCCTTTAGTTATTCTGTTCCGGCCCTTTAGGGTGCGTTTGGTTGCGGGATAGCCAGGACAGGGACATCCCCTTATGTCCTCTCTCATCCCTCCAATTTTGAGGGATAACTGGGAAAACATTGGGATAGTCCTGTCTCAACCCTTAACCCTGAACTAAACAACTTTATTTGAGGGATCATGTCATCCTGTCTCGTCATTGCAACCAAATGCACCCTCATTCTGTTTCGCGTCTAGTGGACAGAGCAAGTTAGTAAGAGAAGCTGTTGGCTTACCCAATCGAACCGAGTACAGGAATCCAGCATGCGCGGTAAAGTGAAGCAGACTGTTGGTGCCTTTTTGGTCACCAAACACTATAATGAACCGCCTAACGGTACTTGGCACCTTTAGTTGATGTAGGATAAAATAAAGTGGTTATCCTAAATGTGGGGCAACACCTCTATGATGGTCACCACCTATTTGGGACCAAACAACAACGAACTCTAGGGTCTTCTCGTGATGAGCAATACCTTGGGTTCGGCTCCACAAGGTGAACAGTGGTGGCGGCCTACGACGGGTCGTCGGGTTGCCTGGTAGTGCTCGCTGCGGGGGGTGCAGACGGTCCGCGGAGCTAGGCCAGACGGTCCGCAACCTGGCGGCAGAAGCAGCGCCTTCACTGCGCGCAGTCCGGACGGTCTGCGATGGCGCAGGGTCGTCTTCTTCTCCTCATATGACCTAGATCTCATCCCTTGGGGGATAGACCTTAGGGTGCTCCAGGTCAGTAGGTCACCCGGGGCTTCTCTAGATGACGTAGAGTCGCCTAGAAATTAAGAGATCAATTCGAGGAAGAGATCTTGATGAAGTAGATGAAGTAGATCTTGCCCCTCAGGAGGGGTAAAGATCATAGGGTTATCCTGGGGTCGGTAGTTCACCCCAGGACAGATCTAGACGACGTAGAGTCGAATAGGGGTGGAAGTGGATATGCAGAAGACTACAACTAGAACTACGCTACATCTACTCCTAGAGCAGGAAAGGTAAATAAAGTAATTGATTCGATTGGAATGTGTTCGGGGGTTCTCAATTGGTCGTACCCCTTTATATTTATAGGGGAGGAGGTCTGGACCTGTTCCTAAGAGATAGCCAACAAACTCCCACGTGATTAGATGGATAACCACGCACGAGATAAGGATAATCACCCGAGTTAATCTAATCTCGAGGCACGCGGACTGTCCAGGCCCAAGGGCCAGACCGTCCACTCATTTTGGTGCTCAACATATGCCCCCTACCTTTTGGTGGAGCTTGGCGAACTAAAAGCACTAGCGAAAACCTCGGAAACAATTGACTTCATGAGCTACTTTGTTCTCGAAGTAAGGACTCAGCTCGATGCAAGTCATCAGCTCTTGCGATCAAATAATATAAATACTTGATGAAACTTTAATGCACAGAGGCCGTTTCGGGTTGCATCCTCTTCGACCATGTCTGCCTGATCAACCTATCAATAGGCAAAAACTTGTGGTGCCCCCCAGCCCAAATAAGCAAACGGATTGGGCCAGTAATACAAATTCATCGTCATACGACCCCACACATGAGTAGGACAACACATCATTGATGGATAGAATAGGAAGCATCACTCTATCCCCGGAGGAGGATAACTAGGCAATCTTAGTTGTGCTACCTTTTGGGCCATTTTAGCCAGCTTTTGCTTTCGCACAAATCGCCTTTTTGACTTCGTTGGTTTTATTGGCCGGTTGTGTGGAACGGCCTTCTTCATATATTTGACAAGCAACTGATCAAAAGTAGGGCCGACTCTACTGAGTCGTCCAGACGTCTTAGCAGTGTTTTGCTTCCTAACACTTGTTTTGGAACATTGTGGTCCGATGGTCTGGGGTTGCTACTTCTGACCTTCTGCAGACCGTCCGACCATCATAGCCGAACTGTCCGCACCTGTCTCGGACTATCCAACCTTAGTACCCGGACTATCCGGCGTACGCAGGACAGGCGACCATGATCGGGTGTCCGATCGTGCTTGCCCCCCGAGTGTCATCCTACCCTTTGGATGGGGACATAAACTTAGCGCAATGATTAGAAAGGATTCATCGGCCGTACCAGACACTGAGAGCAAAGATGTTTATTGAACTATAAAGCTTGCTCCCATGGACGAACATAATAATAGCCAACTCAATTATGCATAAGTTCGAGTATTGGTTGTACTGAAAAATGAATCATTTACTTGAAATTATTCGGCAATATTGATTATGCAGTTTGCAATTAAACAATAACTGAATAGTGATAAGCAAATATTATAAGCATGTTCATCTCATGAATAAACATGACCAAAACAAATTGTAGCAAGAATCATTACTACCAACAACTGAAATACTTCGGCTTTATGTGAGCAGCAGCATATCACAACTATCCATATGCATAATAATTCGGTTGCACTCCTCCATAATATAAAGACGCATATGGAGCAAAATGATGCCATAAAGGATAACCGAACATACCTTGGGACGACGTATATGGCATAGCTGAAGAATATGGATGATGCAATGACCAATAGCTTTGTTGAGCTGGGGCAAACCTTTCACCCAAACGTCTTGTACTTGCTTTCTTTCTTGTGTTTGCCTTTGCTCCACTTCTTCCAAAAGCACCATCCTTACCTGGATCTTGAGAACTCCTACTAGATGCCCACGTCATGCCTCCCATCTCTAGCTCTTGTGCACTGAGTTTTCCTAGCCTCTTGTGCCAGATTGATAATCCAAGTGGGCTTCTCGGTTGTTTGGGCACATTAGGCTTCTTAAGTTTAGATTTAGTACCTGGACTATCACTATCTGATTTCTCTATTGTTTTGGTACTGCTAGCCGAAGTATCTAATACTCCCTCCGCTCTGTAATGCATGAATTTAGATCTGAACTTTTGGCTTTTCTATTATCCTTCTTCACTACATAAACTTGCTTGACCATTCGATCCTTATTTTGAGCTCTAGACCGATTCTTATAAATAAAACGGTCTTTGTCGTATGATCATTCCTCAAAATCAGAATTGAAATGAGATGAATATTCTATGGTATGTGGTCTAAAATATGAAGAAGAATAAGCATTTGAATCATACCAACCCCAAGATGTATAAGGATGAAAGTACGAAGGAGTTGAATCATATTGCATTGGTATTGGCGGCCCAAAAGGAGGATATGTTGTTGATGCATGAAACTCTTCTCCTCCCCAATCCTGATTTCTAGATTTACGCTTTGGAGGTGATTTTGATGGCTTCAAATGTGCTTTAGATGGCTTAGCAATGCCAGTTTGATCAACATCCTTTGCCTTAATTTGCTCATGATATTTAGCCAGAAGTTGCTCAAAAGTAACCTTTGGCCTTTTACCCTTTTGTTTATCACGACCTTTACCTCCAAAACATTTACATTTAGGCATACCTGGTGCACCATGCCCCATGGCGCATCCGTTCTTATTAGCCTTTCTTTTGTCCGGAGCCTTCCGAGTAACCACCCCATGTGTTAGATGTGGCGCATGAGGGTCACCAATGATAATATTTTTTCCTTTACCTTTATCAGCCGAATATAGCTGAACCAAGACTTTCTTATCCACTGGTCCTAATGTGTCGACAGGGATAGATTGTCTGTCTATCTTCATTTTTTGAAATCTCAATCGGCCTTCATCTACAGCCGATTGTATTTGTCGATGGAAGATATTACAATCATTGGTGTTATGAAGAAAGGAACCATGCCATTTACAATATACACACTTTTTCAATTCCTCTAGCAGAGGAATTGTGTGCGACAATTTAATGTTGCCATTCTTAAAAAGTTCATAAAATATTTTATCACACTTAGCAACATTAAATGTGAACTTAGCTTTCCCTTTTTGTGCTGAATGCAGGGGAGAGCGAGCAGCAGATTTGGCCTTAGCAGGCCAAACAAGCTCAGCGACCTGTATTTTTTCTGGCTTTGCAGGGGCTGAAAGGCATTCGGCCTCATTCGTGGGTGATGGCATGCTGCGACTATGGTGCGCTGCAGGTGTGGTGGGGCATGAAGATTGTGCCTGACGTGAAGTGTGCTGGTCCATGTATGTACACCCGGACAGTCCGATATTGGTGATCGGACGGTCCGCAGAGGGACCAGACAGTCTGGTATTGTATCCGGACCGTCCAGTCATGTAGGACTTTGCTTGCGAGGCTTGTGGTAGGCTCGGTGCGACTCTGGATTGTCTAACGTAAGGTGTCGGACGGTCCGTTGGAGGGCCGGATGGTCCGTGATCGTGTGCGAACTGTCTGGCCGTGCCCATAGCCGATCTACCATGCAGTAAGGCTGGTGACAGCATTTTCCTCGGATATGAGTTCATCGACATACCATAATTGTCACACCCGGGTTTCAGGGCACCAAGACCCAGGCGCAAACATCACCAGGTGTGCTGGGACCAAATCTCACACATATGATGAATCATGGCATAGGATCGAATGTCACATCTTTACTACATAACAGGAGTTCTATACAAAATAAATAAATAAATACATTAGAAGGAGACAACGGTCTAGCAACCCAAAGTTGATAGGGAGATGACGGCCTAGAACTCTCACGAACACATAACATCATCCTCCATGCGCCCCATCCTACGGTACCTGTTCTTGACCTGTGGGGGGGTTGTGAGACAGCAAGAGTGAGCTCACATACGTTCATAGCTCAACAAGTTGTGGGGAATAATGTGCATGAACTCGCCAAAGGTGGGAGTTCACGTGAAGTGTAAGGCTTACCAAAGAGGATGGTTAGAGCTGAGCATTGCTTTTAAAGTTGGTCAAAATTTTATTAGCAATTACTAAGTATAAGTAAATACCAACCCAATTAAGTAGTAGAACAAAAGTAATAACAACACCTGCGATGCAATGCATATGACAAATTGAATTTAGTTCCATAAATTTAATCATGTGAGTGTCCGAGCTGCTCATGACCGTGAGCACGGCTAGTATACCAGTTTTACACTCTGTAGAGGTTGCACATCTTTACCCACAAGTCATATTAGCCATCTGCCAAGAGACGGCCAATCCCATACACCTCTACCGAGGAGGCGAGGTAGGGTAACACTACGAGGCCTTTACAAAGTTCCACTAGCTTCAGAAAACCCGCTACAGTTTATAGGAAGCTCCAGTGCAGAAATCCCTCGCCTGACCGCCATCGTAGCAAAATCAACCAAGGACCTCCCTACACTGACCACTCACCTACTGCCCTTGCCCCTTTCGGGTAAGGTAGTCATCCACTAGCTTTCCTAGTTAATCAGCCAAGGGCGTCCCATTAAACCCTTGTGGTAGCACTGTTTTCCCAGGTGGTTCTCCATGTTCCAATTAACATAATGATCTTATCATGAATAGTAAATAAAAACTGATAATAAAAGTATAATCATGAATAAAATGTATCTCTATACCCAAAACCACATAAAGCAATAGCAAGTACTACCCAAAAAGTTCAGTGGTAATCAAGGTATAAAGATAGTCAAACTGTGGTAACCTATTGGGTCCTATCAAAATTAACCTATGCAGATCATTATGATTAATCAAAACATGACTGGGTAAAAAAAAGTGATCAAGGGCACAACTTGCCTGGCACTTGAGATTCCAGGTACCAGGATGATCTTCGGATGACATGTGACCTCGCGCTAGTTGTAGCAATACAAACATACATGGTATAGGCAAAATTAACATCACACCAAACATAAGAATAAACTGCATAATAATATTCTACGCGTTGCTATGAGATCGTGGGTACGAGAACTACTAAGATCGGAGCCAGGGTTACGAAGTTATGATTTATGGAAGATCTACATGGTTAAATATGGAATAGACTAAGTGCCACATTTAACCTACATTTCCTGACAAAACAAAGTTACCAGATGATAATAAATATTATTGTGAGACTAATGCAACTAGAATGGATCAAAACGGAGTTACGGTTATTGAGTTATGAATTTCTGGAGTTATTGAGTGCAGGGTATAGATTAATTCAGATGAATAATTTTAATTCATGTTTCATTGCTAAACATAGGCACTAAGTGGTAGACAATACTAAAAAAATTAATGCCTCTGGAACGAATTAATTTGGAGCTAAAATGAATTTAATATGAATTATATAAGTCTCGGGATTTATTTTTGTATTAAAAATCTATTTCTAATATTATTTTTCTATTTTTATTGTTCTCTGGACTGGGCGTCAAAAACAGAGGAATGCGGGGGTTAACTCGCAAAGGTACCTAAGACATAGGATTCCCCTAGACAGGACTGCGGGTTCAATCCCAACAAGAGTAGGGGCTCTTTTAGAATACTGCCAGACCGAAGGGGTATTGAGCATTCTGGGTCGTCCGATCAAGTGCCAACGCCCTAGATTAAATCAGCCATATAATAGAATGGTGCGGTGCGATATCCGTTAGATCGAAGATCGACGGCGCGGATTTAAAATGCCCCAGATCATGCTGGATTCGCACGATCACGATCCGATGGTCTAGGTTGAATCACGTGAAGGGATATAATGACTTCTAATCCTAGCCGCAGCCAAGGAGATCAACGAACCATGTTTCCCATCGACTCAGCACTAGATCTCCACCGCCCATACCCAGATCTACGGTCGCAACCCTGTCTTCTAATCTTATCCGTTGGATACGAATCCAACGACATAGACATCATCTCCTTCCCTGGACTACCCATCTACCTAGCACGCGCAGACCACAGCGGTGCGGCACCGGCGACCGCCCATCCAGGCGCCTGGTGAACCATTCCTTATGCCCCCCAGTGCAGTACAATGTAGAGCTTCTTGCGAATAGGTTAGGGACCACTCGCCGATGTTTAACGTAGCAAAGAATTCCGACCACAGCAAAGGGCGGTCGCACAGCGACGCTTCCGCACCGGTGATCAATTCGTTGAGCGTCGAACTCCCCACAGAAGTGCCAGCTGACTACCACAAAGGACTCTGAACCCAACTCTGAGGGGGCTACGGTGATGAGTCATGGGTTTGCTCCTGGCTGCGGCGCCCTTCCTCTTTCTCTCTGGTCCTCTCTCCCAATCCTCTCTGTACTGGTGTCCCCATCAAATCCTGGCACGGCATGGGGGTCCAAGGAGGCGGCTCGACCTTTTATAGCGTGGCGATTGATCGGATTCTGAAATCAGCGCCGATTTGGGGGGGATCGGTTGAAGGAGCGCGAGGTGCGCGCGACCCGCAGAACCCACGCAGCCGGTCCGGTGTCCAGAGGTTGAAGGGAGCACTGACGCGGCGGCCCACACGTCAGCGTGAAGAGATGGATGGGGCATGTGTTGTAAGAGACTGACACAGGTGGCCCTCCCGACTGTGGCACAAGGCGAGAGCAGCCTGGCCAGGGCGCCGTGAACGCACGCGGGAGGGGCGAGCAAGTTGGGCCGGTAGGGGGGGTGTTTTGGCCCAATAGGCGAAGTGAACGGGGAGTGAGTTGGGCCCAGAGAGATCAGGCCCATGGAAGCTGCTACCCCAATATCTCTTTATTTTTCATTTGAAATCTTGTTCTAATTTTGTCTTAGGTTTTCAATTTCAAAATTGAGTTCAAGGTTTCAAATCAAGTTTATATGCATAAATCAAAACTCCAGTATGGATGCAATTTTTAAATTATTTGCTTATTGTTATTATTATTTATTCTTCTCCCTATTGTTTAATTAGGGAAGAAAGGAATGACTTTATTAAAATTCCCATTTTTTATATTTTCATTTATAAGTTGGGGTCAATTATGGTTTCTTGATTCAAATAAAATGCATCATAGAAATAACATCAGCATGAGATACACATTTATTTATTTATTTATTTGTTATTTGCATAATTTAATGCCATTAGTTGAGTATGCAAAGAGAAATAAAAAAAATCGAGGAATCCCCAAAACACCCTCTTATAAATTTATTTATTTATTCATTTTTATTTTATTTTATTTTATTTTCTTATACTAATTTTGGGCTTTACAATAATATGGTTGGGACTGAGAAGCCCCATTTGTCGCCGATGCTTTTGACGCAGTTATTTTAGTGTCCAAATTATATGACAAAAAATCAGGTGTATGGGTATTATCTAATGCATGCGTCATATTCTCTATATCCTCCATTATAATTTTAATCTGATTATCAAAAGAAATTTTAACAGATTGGATATTGGCTAATGACGTGGTGTTACTTATAATGGGGAGCTGATGCAGCAAGGCTGACAGTGAATCGTACTTTACTTCCCTCTTCTTGACGACCTTCTGGTGGTGATGTACCTTGAAGTGCGAGAGGTACCACCTTTTTGCCACCTTGCTTATCTGAGCCTGTTGTCGTTGGAATTCCTCGTCCAACCTTTTCATGTGGTCTTCTAATTTCTCATCCTCATCGGTCGGCGAGTTAGTTAGCCTTGTGTTAATGTCTAGGACGACATTGTTGTGATCTTTGGGATTGGCCATTGCGACCGATCTGATAGGTCTGATTTAATAGATCTGATCTAATGGATCGGATTTGATAGATCCGATTTTTCATTCCCCGGCAGAGTCGCCAAAAGTATGTTGGTGCCTTTTTGTCACCAAACACTATAATGAACCGCCTGGCGGTACATGGCACCTTTAGATGATATAGGATCAAATAAAGTGGTTATCCTAAATGTGGGACAACACCTCTATGATGGTCACCACCTATTTGGGACCAAACAACAATGAACCCTAGGGCCTTCTCGTGATGAGCAATACCTTGGGTTCGGCTCCGCAAGGTCAACAGTAGTGGCGGCCTGTGACGGGTCGCCGGGTCACCTAGCAGTGCTCGCTGCGGGGGCACAGACGGTTCGTGGAGCTTGGCCGGACGGTCCGCAACCTGGCGGCAAAAGCGGCGCCTTCGCTGCGCGCAGTCCGGACGGTCCGAGGTCTGGGCCGGACGGTCCACGATGGCACATGGTCGTCTTATTCTCCTCGTATGACCTAGATCTCGTCCCCTGGGGGAGAGACCTTAGGGTGCTCCAGGTCAGCAGGTCACCCGAGGCGTCTCCAGATGACGTAGAGTCGCCTAGAAATTAAGAGATCAATTCGAGGAAGATATCTTGATTGAAGTAGTGTAGGATCTAGGACACCGGCTAGAGGGGGGTGAATAGACGGTTTTGACTAAAATCAAAAACACTAGAGAAATTTAATCAATATGACAAGAGGTATAAATTCTCTAGTGACAACAAGTAAACTATCTAAGAGAATCAACTATGGTGATTGTATACTAGAGGAACAATATGCAAAATACTAATCACTTGCACGGCAATAAGTAATGCAAGAAAAGAAAGACACCGGATTTTATCCCGTGGTATCGGTGATTTGCCGATCACCCCTAATCCACGTTGAGGTGGACTTCAAGCTCTCACTTGCTCCTCTATCAAGACACGGCTTGATCTTTGAGCCAACTGGACAAGAAATCACTCAATACCTCGATTCCACTAATGTCACCTTTGCCGCTCCGGTGAGGTAGGCGCGAACCCCTCATAATCAACACCGTGGCTCCTCCACAATCTTCTTGGAGAGCTCGACGGAGACAATCACCCGAGCCATCTATGAGGCGGCAACCTCCAAGAGTAACAAGTCGATAACGCTTGCTCGATGTACCACCTAGTGCCTCAAGAATCACCAATGGATGCAAATGCACTAGGAACACTCGATCTCTCACTAGAATGCAATCTCCAGCAAGGATTGTGAGAGAATGAGTTGGAGGATCACAAATGAGCTCAGGAATGGCCAAGAGAGCCCTCACACACGAGCTCCCCTTCTATTTATAGCACCCCACTCAAATCCAACCGTTATTTGCAAACAACACATGTTCTGCGCACACGTGGACGGTCCGCGCCCTAGGGCCAGACGGTCCGCCGTACACATAACGACTAGTTTTTCCGTTTGAAATTTGTCAGAGCTGTCAGAAAAGTGAGGTCCGAACAGTCCGCCCACCTTGGCCGGACCGTCCACGACCTGGCAACCTGGAGCACCAGAGCTCTAACCAAGTTGAGTTTAACACATGCGGACCGTCCGCCTACAAGGTCGGACAGTCCGAGACCTCGGAGTTAGTACTGTCCGGGCTTATCCTCCGGACAATCCGTAGTACAAATCCCAAAAACCACACAGTCCCTACCCAAACCAAATTTGGCACCTGCGGACGGTCCGCCCAACAAGGTCGGACGGTCCACACTATAATTCAGGGACTATGCCGAGAGCAGCCTTCTCTGGTCAGGACTGCGGATGGTCCAGCCCCAAGGCCCGGACGGTCTGCAGTACAAATGGACAAGACCTATCCGAAGTGAACCAACTTCGGACCCCACTGGAGGATCGCGGACGGTCCGCCCGCAAGGCCCGGACGGTCCGCACATCCCAAGACTTGGCACTTTTCAAACAAGCTTTTGCAAGGATTTTAAACTCATGAAATTTGAAGCGCAGTTAGTCCTCATGCAAATGCAACCACTAGATGCTCTATGAGGCACTAAGTTTTACACAGATCAAAGTCATTGACCCCTCTTAATAGTACGGCTATCTAGCCTACTAATCCGGTCAAGTATCTTCTCTAAACTCCTGGAGACCCGCAAAAAACAAAACCTATGTTATACCTTTGCCCTCACTTGATCCACAACCAATGCTTATAAATCTCCAAGATTTCCTGTTCTATGTGGTCCAACCCTGCATTCTTATTTCTCCAAGAACGGTTAGTCCACAAACAGTTGTCATTAATTACCAAAACATCACTAAGGGGCCTAGATGATTCACAAGTAGACGAAGTAGATCTTGCCCCTCAGGAGGGGTAAAGATCATAGGGTTGTCCTGGGGTCGGCAGGCCACCCCAGGACGGATCTAGACGACGTAGAGTCGAATAGGGGTGGAGGTAAATATGCGGAAGACTACAACTAGAACTACGCTACATCTACTCCTAGGGCAGGAAAGGTAAATAAAGTAATTGGTTCGATTGGAATGTGTTCGGGGGTTCTCGTTCGATCTCAGCGGAGTCGCCAAAAGTATGTTGGTGCCTTTACCAAACACTATAATGAACTGCCTGGCGGTACTTGGCACCTTTAGATGATGTAGGATCAAATAAAGTGATTATCCTAAATGTGGGGCAACACCTCTATGATGGTCACCACCTATTTGGGACCAAACAGCAACGAACCCTAGGGCCTTCTCGTGAAGAGCAATACCTTGGGTTCGGCTCCGCGAGGTGAACAGTGGCAGCGGCCTGCGATGGGTCGCTGGGTCGCCTGGCAGTGCTCGCTGCGGGGGGCGTGGACGGTCTGCGGAGCTGGGCTGGACGGTCCGCAACCTGGCGGCAGAAGCAGCGCCTTCACTGCGCGCTGTCCGGACGGTCCGAGGTCTGAACCGAACGGTCCGCGACGGCGCAGGGTCTTCTTCTTCTCCTCGTATGACCTAGATCTCGTCCCTAGGGGAGAGACCTTAGGGTGCTCCGGATCAGCAGGTCACCCGGGGTGTCTCGAGGTGACGTAGAGTCGCCCAAAATTAAGAGATCAATTCGAAGAAGAGATTTTGATTGAAGTAGACGAAGTAAATCTTGCCCCTCAGGAGGGGTAAAGATCATAGGGTTGTCCTGGGGTCGGCAGGCCACCACAGGATGGATCTAGACGACGTAGAGTCGAATAGGGGTGGAGGTGGATATGCGGAAGACTACAACTAGAACTACGCTATATCTACTCATAGAGCAGGAAAGGTAAATAAAGTAATTGGTTTGATTGGAATGTGTTCGGGGTCCTCTTAATCGGTCGTACCCTTTATATTTATAGAGGAGAAAGTGTGTACCTGTTTCTAAGAGATAGCCAATAACTCTCACATGATTAGATGGATAACCACGCAAAAGATAAGGATAATCACCTGAGTTAATCTAAATTCGAGACACTTTGGACTGTCCGGGCGCAAGTACCGAATCTTCTGCTCGTTTTGGTGCTCAACACAGACCATCCAAGGCTGTCCGTTGAGCTTGGTCTTCTCCGCCACTCGTCGACCCTGCTCCCTTGTAAATACCCACATCCACCTCCCTGCTCCGTCGTTCCCAACTCCACCGCCTCGGCCGGCACGCCTCCTCCAAAGAAAAGCCGATTCTTTCGATGTTCTCTTCTCCCTTCTCCGTACGTCCACGATTGGTGGTTACCGTTACCGTTCAGAGAGCCGCCGTAAGCTTCGCGAGTCGATTAACCGCTTCAGCCTTGCTGCCGGAAGTGAGGAAGAAGCAATGGCGCTGCCAGCAAAGTGAGGAGGAAGCAACGGCACTTGGCAGCTCCGACACTCAGGAAAATTAAAGAGAGAGAGAGAGAGAGAGAGAGAGAGAGAGAGAGAGAGAGAGAGAGAGAGAGAGAGAGAGAGAGAGAGAGAGAGGAGAAATGAAACCCACCAGCGCAAGAGTCCTCGACCCCCGGGGGTCTTTTCTGCAGACATGGAACAAGGTGTTCGTGATATCGTGCCTCGTTTCAGTCTCCGTGGACTCGCTCTTCCTCTACGCCCCGGCGATCGACGGCGACATCGGCTGCCTGTACCTGGACGACAAGCTGGAGAAGATAGCCTGCCTCCTGCGCTCCCTCACCGATGCCCTGTACCTGCTCCGCATGGCGTTCCAGTTCTCCACAGCCTTTGCGGCTCCCACTCCCGGAGCTTTTGGCCGCGGTGTCCTGGTCGACGACCTGTTGGCCATAGCGAAGCACTACCTGTCGACGTATTTCCTGGTCGACGTCTTGGCTATTCTGCCACTGCCCCAGGTAGTACGGTACCCTGTTCTTTACGCCACAGATACTTGTATATCGATCGATCAGGGTGTCGTACCGTCAGTCCGTCATACATATATACTGTGCTTGCGGCTATATATATATATCAGGTTTTCGTGTGGGTAGTGCGGCCACACCTCCAGAGTTCAGAGGTTATGAACGCGAAAAACGTGCTGATGTTCGTGATCCTACTTCAGTACGTGCCTCGGCTGGTCCGGATAATACCACTCTACCTCGAAATCACGAGATCAGCCGGCACAGTAGTGGACACTGCTTGGCCCGGGGCAGCCTTTAATCTTCTAGTTTACATACTCGCTAGCCATGTAAGTCCTCTGATCATTTACCAACGCTGTTGAAATTAAATATACTTACAGGATGTAAGTCCTCTGATCATTTACCAATGCATTGGCTTCGTTCTTACAGGTCCTTGGAGCTCTTTGGTACATTCTGGCCATACAGCGAGAGGACACCTGTTGGAGAGAAGCTTGCAACAGCCAGGATGGCTGTGATCTGGCAAGTCTATATTGTGGGAGTACTGCATCTGGAAACAAAAGTACGTTCTTGCAGGATGCGTGCCCAACAGATGGCGATGGCGCCGATGTGGACCCAATCTTCGGAATTTATCTGCCAGCCCTCCAGAATGTTTCGCAGTCAACAGGTTTCTTCCAAAAACTGTTCTACTGCTTTTGGTGGGGGCTACAAAATCTATGGTACATCGTCCCCAACCCACCCACACACACCACCATCAAAAGGATATATAATGCCCTGGGACTTGTGCTTATGTTGTGTTGCCATTTGTATTAATTGCAGTTCCTATGGCCAGAACCTTAAAACAAGCACTTACATATGGGAGAATCTATTTGCTGTCTTTGTCTCGATGTCAGGCTTAGTTCTGTTCGCTCTCCTCATAGGAAATGTGCAGGTACAGTTTTAACTTCTAAACATTTGTTTACGAAATTTTGGCGTTATCTGTCCTTTAGATTCAGTGTCAGTTTATTTTAAAGGGCAATATATGTATGTGATAGGGATTTCATGGAATTCAAATTGCGCAGATTAAATGTCAGCTTATAGTTAGTTAGTACTGATACGAGGAATGAGACCACTCCACCAAATTTGAGGAATGAACTCAACATCTTATCTTAGATGAAATGATTCATCAAATCAAACACCCCCTTGCACTCCAAATGGACTGATAAGCCCATTTATCATTAGTGCTCACCTCTAAAACCAGATGGTCTAGTTTTTTGAAACTAGATGATCTAGTTTTCCCTTATTGCTCTACACCAACAATTGTGGTCATCAACACATAGTGTTGCAACAGTTTTACTTAACACTCCAATTGACACACACAAATGTGCCAATATATATAGAAATTGGGTTGGGTTGCACCATCAAGTTTCTAATATTAAGGACATACTAGTCATATGCTCATGTATTTCTACGGTTTATATATATATATATATATATATATATATATATATATATATATATATATATATATATATATATATATATACTGTATTTATATATTACACCTGGGTGCATTCAATATAGAGAATGCACCGAGGCCGAACCTACGCGCCAGGTCCGAGCCAACCGCACCACCCAGGCCGTCTTCGTCCCTCCCACACGTCTTCGTCCCTCCCGCACGCTCCCGACAGAACCTTTTCACTTCCCCGCCCCCGCCCCTCTTTCTCCGTGAATTGGCTCATCCGCGAACAGCTCAACCTCTTCACATAAGTTGCAATCACACCAGACCAGCAGTTGCAATTACACCAGACAGCAGTTGCAATCATTGTTTTGTTTAACAGATTTTTGGACATAGTTATATAGAAGTTGCAATCACACCAGACCAGCAGTTGCAATTACACCAGACAGCAGTTGCAATCATTGTTTTGTTCAACAGATTTTTGGACATAGTTATATAGAAGTTGCAATCACACCAGACCAGCAATTGCAATTACACCAGACAGCAGTTGCAATCATTGTTTGTTTAACAGATTTTTGGACATAGTTATATAGAAGTTGCAATCACACCAGACCAGCAGTTGCAATTACACCAGACAGCAGTTGCAATCATTGTTTGTTTAACAGATTTTTGGACATAGTTATACAGAAGTTGCAATCACACCAGACCAGCAGTTGCAATTACACCAGACCAGCAGTTGCAATCATTGTTTGTTTAACAGATTTTTGGATATAGTTATATAGAAGTTGCAATCACACCAGACCAGCAGTTACAATTACACCAGACCAGCAGTTGCAATCATTGTTTGTTTAATAGATTTTTGGACATAGTTATATAGAAGTTGCAATCACACCAGACCAGCAGTTGCAATTACACCAGACCAGCAGTTGCAATCATATTTTTTAACAAAATTTCCCAGAGTTATTCAGTACTTGCAATCACATCAGAGCAACTCAGCAGTTGCATCCACACTACACCAGCAGTTGCAATTACAACACACCAACGGTTGCAATCATTTTGTTTAAATTTTTTTAACAGATATTTGGGTAGAATTATACAACAGTTGCAATCACACCTAATGCGGGCTTGCAATCACACCTAATGCGGGAGACAGGGAGGCACACTGACAGAGAGGCGCGCGGCGGCGCGGGGACAGGGAGGCGCTCGGCGGCGGTGGGGGAGAGGGTGGCGCGGGGACAGGGAGGTGCGCGGCAGCGGCGGGGGGCAGGGAGGCGCGCGTACAGGAGGGGCGTGGGCGTGCTCGGGGTGTTATTGCATCTGGGTGCATTCAATATAGAGAATGCACCCAGGTATATATATATATATATATATATATATATATATATATATATATATATGGCATATGATAAATTTTGTTTTAATAAAGCATAAAATATATGTTTTCTATTGATTAGGTGGATGTGAATGTGGCAAACACTCACTTATACATAATTTCACTTTATTTTTTATATAAACTCTCCTATTATAGTAGTAGAGAAGAGATTATAGAAGTGCGGGTTGATTCTAAAGAAATGTAGCGGTTTTTTTTAAGAAATATTGACGCGGGACGACCGTTGAAACTGATGCTTAAATATAG
This sequence comes from Zea luxurians, assembly GCA_029449295.1. Taxonomy (NCBI): domain Eukaryota; kingdom Viridiplantae; phylum Streptophyta; class Magnoliopsida; order Poales; family Poaceae; genus Zea; species Zea luxurians. Next base: position 81,407,436 of record JAOPSE010000011.1, read on the forward strand.
TAGAGATAGAGATTGGAACATATTTGATGCAACAAATTTGGAGCACAAAAGAAGGAGACGGGCTTGGGCTGGACCGACCTGGCCGGCCATCAAACTGGCCTAGCCGGTTTCCATACTCTAGCCTAGCCGGTCCTTCGTACGAGTTCAAGGATGCTAGACCAGTTTTTTTCTTCTGTAGAGTCCAAATCAATTTGATTTTTAAATTAAATTCAGATCTATTTCAACGTGGAACACATGAAGAACACGTTTTGGACCTGTTTACTGCCAGGATAAGACCCTCCTCTACATATATGAGAGGATAATGGCCGATTAAGATTCTAACTTCCAATTGTCAAAACATAATGTACCCTATTTTGTTTTAATTTCTCTTTATGTCACATCTTCCAACAAGATTCAATCTTGTCGGGTAGGATTATGGGAAGGTTATGCTAGCACAAAACAAAAATTTTGACTCCATAAAATCAAGATCTACTGTTGTTATAAGTTACGGGATTACCACTTGACGCGCATAGCAGTGGAAACCGTCTCGATTTAGACGAACGCGTCGAGCAGATCCTTACACGATTCGTCCTAGTGCTCCAGATGCAGAACCTCTGAGGTATTCACATGTGCAGGGAGGAATCACCGTAGTACCGGACTGCTAGGTCTGTGACGGCGGCGTGGCGAGGGCGAGAGGAGTCGGCTGCTAGTGTTCATGTTGCCTCCCCATGAAGTAGCCATTGGATGCCCGAAGCTAGACGTTACGACTTGGTCCGGTACACCACCGGACCGTGAACAATACTAGTCCGATGAATTTTATAATTAAATTCTCGAGAGTTCACTGTTCAGTCGTACAAGTGGTCCGGTGCACACGGACCGATCCGGTGGTGACCAGATCAGAGCAGCTATGTCCTTTTTTTCCAAGATTTGATCCTTTAACCTTGGACTATCTTGTGAGCTTCCCTACGACTTAGACAAACAAAGTTAACACATAATCCAATTGACTAAGTGTAGAGAACTCACCTTTTAGTGCATGTTTGGGAACCCAGTATTTTCTTAGTCCCAATACAATATCCTGGTATTTGAGCATACCATGGTATTTTATACTAAAAGGTGTTCGGGAACACATCTACAAACTCTGTATTTTAAACCATGGTTTTACCAATGCCATGGTATTTTTGGGTCAAAAAGCTTTGGTTTGGACTAAAGTTTTTTGCTTGAACACAGTTGTAGTCTTCTCTTCTCCTACATTATAACTAAAATATTGTGTCTCCAAACAGGTGTTGGATTGGACTGATGTAAAATAATCCATAGTTATGTCATGGCATATAATAAACTGTAGTATTATAAACTATGGTTTTGAGAAACGGAGTTCCCAAACAATCCCTTACTTGGTCTTTCATCGGGATTTATATTTTGGCTCAAACTAAGTCCTAGAATCACTTTTCTCACAGAATTGAGTTAGACATCAAATAGAAGTGCTAGAAACATAGTATTAGGTATACACAACTTATCTAAGTACTTAAACCTTGTGGTTTTACCAATTTACCCAAAGTTGTACTTTCTAGCCTCCATTTCAGCTCTTTTGAACTTAGTGCCTTCAAATCACCTTCCAATGGACATGTGCTCATAATCATATCAAACTAGTTAGTCCATGTTAGTGTGTTGGACACTTAATCACAAAAATAGGTAGAAATAGTTATCTAGTTCATTTCCCTTTCAGTAAGTGGGGACAAAGAGCCTTCTCTCGTCCCCATATACCATAATTAATGACTACATAAGTTCCCCTAATTACTTGGTCAAAACCAAAGCCCATATAGTACTTGTGGTTGTACGGCTATCCCGGGTGGTCACTCGGTGAACCAACCTTAAGGTGAGGCACTTGAGCAATACTATCACATGCATCAAGTCCCCATGGTTGCTAAAAAGCATCTTTGATAAACTTAAAATAGTTGAAAACACTTTTCTTTCAAAAGATGTAGAGCACTAGCATTTATCTACTAAAAGTGTTCCCAAATTCCCGAGTAAAACAAGGACAAAACAATACTAAGGTAAACCTACTAGGAGCAAAACTTTGGCTAAATCATTAATTAACATTTAATGGATGGGTAATAGGATCATGGAATACTTGCCTTCTTCGGGGGGCGGAGGTTCGGGGTCCTCAAAAGTGGGGACCTCAGGACAATTGCAACACTCTGAATCTACTCGTGTACATACAACAAATATGGACACAAAATTAGATACAATACACTAAGCATAAAACATGGTTCAAAAATAGTCCTAGAATTATTATATGCATTTTTACAATTTATTTGAGAATAAAAACCATATATTTGTGTTAAAAATGAATTTGTTATAAATTCAGTTTAAGCTACCAGGAGTATATTTCTAAATAACTATATCTTACAGGGTCTAAAAGTATATCAGCACTCGGATAGAACTAGAGTGGACTACAAGTTGATTTTAGCTAAATAGCGGGTCTCTTTTGAAAAGTTGGTGTTGTCAGTGCGACACTGAATAGTATCGGTGAACTAGCGTCATTTGATTACACGTGGGCGATCATGATTAAATGAAGGCATGTGTGTGGGGGGATAGATATCCCCTAGGTCTCCATGGCCCAGATTTGATGCATGGGCTGTTAAATGACCTCAATGGGCCGGGTAGATGGGCCTCGTAGGCTAATCAGCGGGACCCAACTAGAAGATGATGTGGAACTCAAAGACGTGGACATGAAGGCTTTGTAACTCCCACGCATGCAGAGGCAAAGATAAACCAACAAAGAATCAGACGCTTACATGTTAGTTGGAGTCGGCTCCATGGATGTATTCAACCGTACTGTAACCCTAGTCTCGTCAGACATACAAGGTGAGTTAGGGACACATACAAAATGGTTGGATCCTCTAATAGGCATAGCTAGAGGAAAGTTCTCATCCACTTTGTAACCTCAAACTCAAGAGCAATTCCATCTCAGTGGCACACACGATGTATGGTATTATGCATCTCAACGGCTCGAACTTGTATAGATCTTCGAGCCCTATTGTGCTTTGCATGAACCATCGAGCTAATTGTGGATCTCGCCAACCACAAAAGCACTACTGGTGCTAAACATCGACAATGTGTGGGTGGCGCTCTGACGACGGTGATGAGCTATATGGCTCGCCGGCGTAGGTTTTCTATAGCCAATAGCTTAAGGTAGCTATTCAAAAGCTAGAGATGAACCAAACACACCTTAGCTTGTTGATGCCGTTAATATATAGTAACTGATGCTGGTATCGGCTTGGCTATTATCAAACTCATCAAAACAGTATGGACTATTTAACCAACTTTGATCTTCGTCTGGATGAAATTCAAGTGTCATTTTTTATACAATACTGAACGAGCTAGCTATGAGAACCCATTTTCTCTGTAAGAATGGCCATATAGATTTATCCTTAAAAAAATGATTCCGTATGTTTTGAATTCGTTGTACTTATGCTATAGCAGTACGCAAGAGGTCATCATTTAACGAACAAGTCCGGACAACATGATGACGATGTTTGGCCTGACGACCAAATTTCTCCAAATTTAATTGTTTTCTTTTTCCTTGGCTGGATTGAATTATTGTTGCAGACCTACCTACAATCAGCCTCGGGGCATATAGAGGAAATGAGAGTGCGAAGACGTGACATGGAGCAATGGATGTCATACAGACTACTTCCGGAGCATATCAAGGAACGAATACTGCGTCACCATCAATATCGGTGGCAAGAAACACAAGGCGTGGATGAAGAGGGCCTTCTTGTAAACCTTCCCAAGGACCTCAGGAGGGATATCAAGCGTCATCTTTGTCTGTCACTTCTCATGAGAGTACGTACGTACTTTCCTATATATCTTTAGGCAACGACTGTTATGCAAGCAGTCCTTATTTGCAAGCATGCAAGCAAACCATTTGGTCCACTAGATTACGATTCAACCACAGATACAACCATTTTTGTTAGGGGTTTTTTTATAAAGATTATTGAGCTGGTGGTGGAAGAGTTTAAGTGTTAAATATGACCTACAGTTGGATCACGATCTAATAGACCAGATGGTTTGTTGCAAAAAAGGACTACTTGCATAGCACTCGTTGCCATATCTTTAAGCTTTGTTTTTGTTTCCGTAGAATATATAATACTTACTATATACATTATCATCCAAAGAAATTAATTAGTTAACTGACATTCCAACTATTGTTGCAGGTCCCCATGTTCGAAAACATGGACGACCAACTCCTGGACGCAATGTGCGACCGTGTGAAACCCATGCTGTACACAGAAGGAAGCCACATCGTTCGCGAAGGCGACCCAGTGAACGAGATGTTCTTCATCATGAGAGGGAGGCTAGAGAGCACGACAACGGACGGGGGGCGAGCGGGCTTCTTCAACTCCAACGTCCTCCAAGGCGGCGACTTCTGCGGCGAGGAGCTCCTCACGTGGGCCCTGGACCCAGCCTCGGGCTCCAACCTTCCCAGCTCGACGAGGACGGCGAGGACGCTGTCGGAGGTGGAAGGCTTCTCCCTGAGGGCTCGCCACCTGAGGTTCGTAGCCAGCCAGTACAGGCGGCTCCACAGCAAGCAGCTCCGGCACACCTTCAGGTTCTACTCCCACCAGTGGCGGACCTGGGCCGCATGCTTCGTACAGGCGGCTTGGCACAGGTACTGCCGGAGGAGGCTGGAGGAGGGCGCGCGCGAGAAGGAGAGGATGTTCCGGGCAGCGGCCGTGACCGACATCTCCAGCTCCCGCAGCCTCGGCGCCGCGCTCTACGCTGCCCACTTCGCTCGCAACATGGTAAGGACGTTGCGGAGCAACGCCGCACGGAAGGCCCGTCTGCTGGATAGAGTGTCTTCGAGGCTGTTGCAGAAGCCAGCGGAACCCAACTTTTTCGCTGAAGAAGACTGACCTTTCTTTAATTTCTACCTTGATACTGAGATGTAATTGGAGCGGATACGGAGGTATATATTTTGTTTTTATATTTTCTCTTCGGCTAATTTCGTTAATTAATCTCCTGTTCAGAAGAGTGACCTTTCTTTTCCGTCTGCTGGATAGAACGAATAATTTCGTTAATTAATCTCCTATTCAGAAGCTTCATCCTGTACAGAAGCTCGGGTGCTGGTATCCTCAGCGGTGGAGTACGATACATGTTGTGGCCCATCACTCGGATCCCTACAAAATCAGGATAAACTGAATAGATGATTTCAACAATATTTGTGAAAGATTAGAATAAGAGAGGTAGATTATTTACTTAGAAAGATCTAATTCATAACAAGTTAACCTAAGATTCAAAAGGTTAGATACAAATGCTAAGTCTAAACTAAATTAAACTACAACGACGCACCTGAGCTACTTCGTAGTAAGTTCTAGTTCATACTAAGTTCAAATAAAGATACTTATCGACATATCTGAGCTAGAGAAGGTGTTGGAGTAGGTATCGGTGACTAAAAATGAGGGAAAACAAAAGGTTGTTATGGTGCCTACTCTGATGACTGTGTTGCAAATACGATATATTAGTTATATTACAAATAAACGATCATGTTGAGAATTAATGTAACACTCACCGAAAGTGATTGTTTCGCCTTTGCGTTGCATGTACTCTTGGTGTTATCGAACGAATGTCGGTTGCTGCTACCGGATCTCTTTGTAAAACCTTTCTTCGCGACCACGGTTGCTACCATAACCAGGCTGTGACAAAGATCCCCCGTGAGAGCGCAACTCTGTAGAAACGATCACACCGATGAACATAGAGTATCTTAGAAAACAAGAAAATTAGCTATTTGATCATAATTTCAATCTTATTGAAGAAACTATTATACGTAGGTCTTTCCTGCAATAGAATGCACAACTTTAACATCGATGGTAGACGCTCCACTTCATTCATAGTCTTCACCATGCTTCCTAACCGCATATAGTTATATGACAAGAAAACATTAATCTTTACAGCTACTAACTAGTCGCTCAGAGGCAGCCTGACTGCATAGCTTTTCAGGGTTTTCATTGTTTCTCCCTATGTCCTCACATATAAACATTGATTAGGCTCTAGACAACCCCAAACTGATCCTCCTGCAAATGTATGAGTTTAACAACTCGTCTTCAAGCTTTGGATACCCAATGTTATTCAGCTACGCTAATCTCCCTACTGTGCGGGCAACAGTACAAGAAATCGTCATCGCTACCACCAAACGCAGTTTCTCCCGATGGGTATCTTAACTCCTCGGCATAGGTCTGCACTTCGATAGCCTGATCTACAGTCAACAATCCGCCGACCACATGGCAGATCTGTACTCAATTGGTTCATTCCTTTTCACATTTTCCAACAGGGCACTTGTCCTTCGAGAAAATTTTCTTCCTCACGTTTCAACCCTTCAGCATTCTCATCTTCGTTGATGGCTTCACCCTCAGGAGCGGTTTTTGTCCTTGGGGATGACACTTTTGACTTTGACTGATTTTGACAATGCTGCAGTCTCCACCTCGCTAACTTCTGATTTCCTAGGAGGACTTATTCTGCCCTTGGAGGTCTCTTTGGTGATTGGTGTATCAAAAAGATCATCAAATATCGAAGCCATCCGACTTGCTTTCCTCAGCGCCATGATCTTTACCTTCAGCTTCAGTCTCATCTCCGCCAGAGGAATTTCATCTTAAATTGGTAACTCCATCACCTCGTCCTCCTCACCTTTTCCCTACAATGAACAAAATCATTTAACTTCATTATTAAGAATTTTACTTGTATGAAGAGAAGGAATTTAGTTATCATCTTTATTTTCCTTAAAGTATCCATGCCTAGAGCTAAGAGGACCTTCTCCACATCAGCAGGCTTCGGCTCAATAAAAATCTTCTTCTCATCAATCCTAACTTTTTTCTTGGTCGGCTTAAGTTCATGTGCTGACGGTGCTCCTCGACGCTTTATGGTAACTTTCACCCTTTTCTGCCCTCTGGTCCCTGACTGTGGTTCACCAAACTCTTCAAATTTATACTAGTACTTCAATGTGACAAGGCTTCTAGTTTCTGCTTCCTGCCTTATCGAGCCGTCACTCTTTGGCACTGGCATAATCAATTCAGGCATTCAGCCCTCAATGACTAGGTGTTATACGCTACGTGTTCTTGAACCAAATCTCTTGTGCCGATATAGTTGCACATGGTGTTGAAGGCAACCATGGTAGTTTGTGCTTCATCCTTAATACAACACAACGACCTTTTAATGCCAATATTTGGCAGCACTGGCCTCTAAATAAAATTTTTAATGTCTCCCTCTTCTCCAAGTCGTTCTCCACATAGAACCATTTCTTAGTCCGAGAGTTAGGCCATTTGCTTTGGTAGGGCAGGGTAGAGAAATGAGTATCCTTCCGATATTGAGAACTATAGAAACCTAAGTTGTTGTGCAATCTTTATTTCCCAGTTGTTATCGTCTGATAATGAATCTCATGTATCTAACAGAAATACTCGGTGCCTTGGATTTGTACTGCCCAAATAAAATGTTCGAACCTCAATATAGCGTTGGGATTAGCTAATGTAGGTATATCTCATACTTCTTCGGTACTTCAACGACCATCGTATGTAATGGGAAACAAAGTCTAGCCTTAAAGAAGCTTGGGATCACCACAATCTCATTCTTCTGCAGCTAAGGAACAATATCATCCTCCTCAAGCCTAACCATATCAGTGTTATCAATATAATTCAACTCTTCATCACCTCAACATGTCATTTCTTTATCAATGATTTTCGTACATGGCTCGATTTTGATGGCTAGATGTCACTGTCATCTTCCTCAAACTCAAATTCCTCACTATCCTCGCCAGACTCCTGTTATGCGAGGTCGACCAAAATGTCTTCTATGTTACCTTCTTTGGCTAGAGGGGTGTAAGGAAAATGGGCCCGTCCCATTTGATTAAGGATTTTGGTGGTTGATGATCAACATAACTCTGTGAACTAATATCTTCCAAATGTTTGTGTTTTGAAGTTCACAGGATGAGAAGTGGATTGGACTAAGGCTATGAGGATGCAACACCTCAAAAGAAGACCTAAAAATACTCAAGGACAATCAACATATACATAGAAAAAGTCCAAGACACAAGATCAAAAGAGCGCAACAAAGAAGATTGAAGAAATCAAGAAAAGGGCAGTAAGCTGGCACACCGGTGGCTCACCGGACTTGTCTGGTGCACATCGAACAACCTATGCAAAGAGCACTTCAAAACAAGCTCTCGAGCAGCTGATGGATCGGACAAGCCGATGCACACCGGACAGTCGTCCAACAGTTGGGAACGGCTACATCGTCAATGGTCAAGTGATATGGTGGGTCACCGGATAGTCTGGTAGCAAATCAGACATGCTACAGTACCAACAGTGCCCAACGGCTAGCTGACGTGGAGACCCGGACCGCATGGTCCGGTGCACCCACAGACAGAAAAGTCTGCTTTCTGTCCAACAACTAGAATTGAGTGGGGAGCTTATAAATATCACCTAGTCGCCCATTTGGACTTGTTGGAGCACAAGAAACATATCCCAAGCGCAGAAGCACATTTACAAGAGCGCCATCACACAAGTGCTAAACAGAATCACTCAGTGATTAGTATATGTGCTTTGCGAAGTGCTTAGGCTAGTTAGATCGCTATTGCGATTGCTCTAGGTGTATTCCTTGTTGTGTGAGTGAGGTTAGCAAAAACCTACAAAACCCCTCGGTACTTGCACAGGCCGTTGTAATTGTACCAAGTGGGGCAAAAGTTTTGCGAGACCGTATCAACTGGGATTGTGATATGGCCTCCACCGTGTACCGGAGGAAACAAGGCCCACGATGTTTTGGCCATAAGCTCAATAGTTAAGATGGAGCACCACTTGCACGTGGAGAAGTCTCGTGGCTCTCTATAGAGTTACTCATCCATGGTGCTTGGCCTCACGTGGGCTACCCTTTGCATAGGGGCGTCGACGAGGATTAGTCAGAACCTTGTGTGGTTTCGGATACCTCAGTAAAAATACCGGCATCGTCCACTAAATTTTATATCTCTACCTTTGCTCTTTAGCTTCCGCATTTACATACAATTACTTAAGTTTCAATCTCTCTATTTCTAGTTCAATTTGTTAGGATTGGAACTTAGGTTGCAAAACTTCTTTTGCAGTAGAGATAGCAATACTTAAACAAAACCTAGTTTGCACATTCTAGTTTACATGTTTGCATAGGTTTTGTTCTAGGAATTAATTTATGGTCTAGATTAGAATAGTTTTTAGAAGTCCTATTTCACCCCCTGTTAGGCATCACCGTTTTCTGCAAGTGGTATCAAAACCCAGTTTGGCTCATTTGGATCGTTTTAGCTTCGCCGCTAATAGAGCCGACACCTTTTAGAGTAAGGGAGTGTATACCCATAGGCCACCACACTTCGATGACACTAACTTTCCTTATTATAGTGCTAGAATGGCTTGTTACCTAGAAGTAGTTGATCTAGATGTTTGAACGCTAGAGCCAAAAATTGCTTGTATGAATCTTTTAGCATAGACAAAAAAAACTCCCAAAAAGCTCACCACGAGTGACAAAAAAGAAATACATTTGAATGCTAGAGCCAAAAGTTGCTTGTATGAATCTCTTAGCATAGACAATTTCAATCAAGTATCCATGTTGAAAAATGCTAATGAGACTTAAATTACATGAGCTCCATGACTGCACATCAAATGTCCATGAGCAAAAACATTGCCTAGTCTTAAATAAGTACAATTCTTTTCAAATGAAAGAAAATGAACTTGTTAGAGATATGTAATCTCTTTTGAATCTAATTATCAATGAGCTTAATTCTATTGGAATTAAAAAGCTAGGTGATGTAGACATTGTGAGAAAGATAATCTCCTTATTACCACAAAGGAAATATGGGAGAATCATCACCATCCTTCATAATTTAGAGGACTTGAGCCAAATGACCTTGGCCATTGTAATTGGGAAAATTGTGGCATTTGAGATGTTACAAAAAAATGGGTCAAGATGAGGAGCCAACTTATTCAAATCCATATGCTTTTGCATGTGATGAACACAAAACGATGAAAGGTAAGAAGAAGGCTCTAAGCTCAAGTGAAGAAGAGGAAGAAGAAGATGATGTTGAAGATGATGATTAAGCCTCAAAATCATCCTATGAGGACGAAGAAACGGTTCGACGCATCGGAAAGGTAATGAGGATGATTCACAAGATTAATCTTGAAAGTGGCCTAGAGGGGGGTGAATAGGCGAAACCTGAAATTTATAAACTTAAGCACACCCTACAAGCCAGGGTTAGCGTTAGAATTAAAGTCAAGTCCGAAAGAGAGGGGAAAACAAATCAACAAGATTCAAGGTGAGTGAACATGGTGATTTGTTTTACTGAGGTTCAGTTCCAAAGAACCTAGTCCCCGTTGAGGAGGTCACAAAGACCGGGTCTATTTCAACCCTTTTCCTATTTCAAACGGTCACTTAGACCGAGTGAGCCTTCTTCTTAATCAATCGAGTCACTAAGACCCCGCAAGGACCACCACACGCTTAGGTGTCTCTTGCTTTGATTACAAGTCACTTGAGAACAAGAATGAGAAAAGAAGAAAGACCAAACCAAGCGACAAGAGCAACAAAAGAACACAAGAGATCCTCTCACAAGTCCTAGAGCGCTAGAGTTAATTCGGGGACTTTGAGTGGATCGATCGCTTTGATTGTGTCTTGGAGTGTAGTCTTTTGCTCTTGTATTGAATGAGATGTTTGGAATGCTTGGATGGATATGAATGAGGTGGTTGGGGGGTATTTATATCCCCCAACCACTTCCATAGCCGTTGGAAAGGCTGCTGGCGATGGGTGCACCGGACAGTCCGGTGCGCCACCGGACAGGCACTGTTCCTTGTCCGGTGCGTCGCCACGTCACCCAAATGTTAGGGTTCTGAGTAGTTGACCATTAGAGACGTTTGTCTTCTAGCTGCACCGGACAGTCCGGTGCGTTCTAACTTCTGCGCTCTGACTTCTGACTTGGCACTGTTCCGCACTGTTGCGTTCGCAGAGTCGACCGTTGGCGCAGAGAGTCGTTACTCCGCTAGCTCACCGGACAGTCCGGTGGCACACCGGACAGTCCAATGAATTATAGCGGAGCGTGTCTCCAAATTACCGAGAGTGGCTGGTTTGAAGTTGTACGTCCTGGTGCACCGGATAGTCCGGTGCGCCGTTCTTTAGCACACTCAAGTCCTTTTGCTCTAATAAAATTGTGTCCCTAACTCGATTCTTTTATTGGTTTGTGTTGAATCTTATGCACCTATAATACATGAATTCTAGACAAACTAGTTAGTCCATAGGTTTGCGTTTGTTGGGGACCTTTGTCCTTCGAAGGTCCTCAAAAACACGATTTAACAATGTTTCCTAAGTGTAACAGATGAATAGATACCTTCGAACAGATCAAAATCGTACACAATGTGAGAAGCATGGTCAGGGACGAAAGCTGATGATGCCCCGAAGCTACCGGCGAAGGAGCTTCGGCTCAACAGCGGAAAAAGGAACCGACTTAAAGGGTAAAAGGCCATCCGGTCCTCATTGAGTTGTCCATAAGTCAGTAGAAAATATGAAGGGCATGAATGTAATTTTACACAGGCTGTGCCCTGTGCCTATAAATAGATGAACAGTAGTCCCGTACTGTTCATGCTGACTTGTATTCACTGTTGCGTCACACTCGGACTTTTCACCTTCTGTCAAGCCGAAGGTATAAATGTATTTCAATATTATTGCTATTTATCCATGACAATTGAAGAAAAGATATTAATAGTATTACATGATTGCATGATTATTTATGTTGCTCTCTATATTTTATATGCTTCTCCTTTCATTAATCTATACTGTGATGATGAAGGTTCATCCTTCACAACCTTCGTCTGAAGATCATTATATCCTAAGGGAAATTATGCTTCGAAGGACGAAGGGCCTTAACCTTTAACATTTTGTGTTGCCTTGTTCTTAGTTCGTAGCATTTGAGAACAAGACCCCAACATTGGTGCCCACCTCCGGTGTACTCACTTCCACAACCTTCGGCAAACCAGCCTTCGTTATGCCGCCGAAGAAGACAACAGCACCAGGGGCTGCTGCACTGCAGCCACTGGACACAAACTAGGAGACTCTCTCTCTCTCCGAGAGGCTCGAAGCCAGAAGAGAAAGGCCACTAGTCCAACATTCCAGGAGGAAGAGTTGGACCAGGAGATCAGGGATATGGAAATCATTCATCAACAAGTACAAAGGAAAAAAGAGAAGATGGCTCGACTGGACGATCTTCAAAGGAAGATCGATGAAGCTACTGAGGAAGTCCGTCATCTTACTCAAGATGACCAAGACCGAAGGCCTCAATACAGGGAGCTTCGTCAAGAGGGCTTATTCAACGAAGATGGATGGTATGATGATTTTAATCATGATACCTTTACTTTTGACGATGCTTCTCCCTTGGCAGCAGAATTGCAGGCTATCCCATAGCCACAATCCTACAAGCCACCCCAGCTACCCATGTACGATGGGCACTCGGACCCAAAGCAATTTTTGATGAACTATGAGGCAACAATATCCTCATACGGAGGCAATGCGGCTATCATGGCAAAGTCCTTCATCATGACAGTCCGAAATGTAGCCGAAACATGGTATTCTTCTCTTCGGCCAGGAACAATCACGTCGTGGCAGAAGCTCAAGGATATGCTGATTACCAGCTTCCAAGGCTTTCAAACGAAGCTAGTCACAGCTCAGGCCTTGTTCCAGTGTACACAAGACCATGAGGAATACCTTCAGGCCTATGTTTGAAGGTTCTTGCGACTGAGGGCACAGGCGCCCACAGTGCCCAATGAAATTGTTATTGAGGCCATGATCAAGGGTCTTCGGCCAGGACCTGCGGCTCAATACTTCGCCAGGAAGCCTCCACAAACTTTGGAGAAGCTGCTTCAAAAATGGATGAATATATCCGGGCTGACAACGACTTCCGCCAAAGAAGGGAGGAAGCTTATAGATTCTCTGAGATGACCAGGGGCTTCGGAGGAAGAATCCATCCCAGACATGCCAGATCGATCCACAGCTCCAGTCAGAGTGACGACAAAGCAAGCCAACTTCAAAGGCCGCAACATACCTCACAGTCTTCGGGGTAGCAGCAAAGTTCCTTTAGGCCACCAGCCCCACGGGGTAGAGGTGCCAGGGGCTTCGGAGGAAGATATGGGGATCATCCCAGGAAAATATATTGCCTATTTTGTGGTGAGGACAAGGGCCATACTACAAGAATGTGCCAAATTACCATCCAGAAGCAAAAAGGAGATCGCAAAAGCCGAAGCTCGACAGAATCAGCCGAAGCAGGTCTTGCACACCGCTTCGTGCCATTCTCCCTAAATACCAGAGTATGCGAGCAATCATCCTGCAGCCTCTGTTGCTTCAGTTAGTCATTCTCAAGCTTCTTGGCCTCAGCTTCCACTGCCACCACCACTGTCCACTGCAACCTACACACTCCCGAAGCCTGCAGCCAAAAGGGCACCAACACTCTCAACATCAATGCGAATTCAGGGAGGAATCCGAAGCTCGTACAGTCAATAGCACTGTGCCAGAGTCAAAGCACATTTATTGAGCAATATTCTCCCCCTGAAATACTTTTATGCTCTATGTCATTGAAAGTCGCCTAGAGGGGGATGAATAGGCGGAATCTGAAAATTATAAACTTAAGCACAATTACAAGTCGGGTTAGCGTTAGAAATATAAACGAATCCAAAAGAGAGGGCGAAAACAAATCACAAGCAAATGAAGAGTGAGACACGATGATTTGTTTTACCGAGGTTCGGTTCTTCAAACCTACTCCCTGTTGAGGTGTTCACGAAGACCGGGTCTCTTTCAACCCTTTCCCTCTCTCAAACGGTCACCTAGACCGAGTGAGCTTCTCCTCTCAATCAATCAGGACACTAAATCCCCACAAGGACCACCACACAATTGGTGTCTCTTGCCTTGATTACAATTGAGTTCGGAACAAGAAAGAAAGAAGAAGAAAAAGCGATCCAAGCGCAAGAACTCAAAAGAACACAAATGTCTCTCTCTCTAGTCACTTTTTGATTGGAATGAACTTTGGGCTTGGGAGATCTCTTTGTTTGTGTCTTGGAGTGAAGTCTAGAGCTCTTATATTGAATGCAAATGGCTGAAACTTGGATACCTTGAATGTGGGGTGGTTGAGGGTATTTATAGCCCCAACCACCAAAGTGGCCGTTGGGAGGGGCTGCTGTCGTATGGCGCACCGGACAGTCTGGAGTGCCACCGGACACTGTCCGGTGCGCCAGCCACGTCACCCAACCGTTAGAGTTTGACCGTTGGAGCTCTGACAAGTGGGGCCACCGGACAGTTCGGTGGTGCACCAGACAGGTCCTGTTCACTGTCCAGTGCGCCTTCTGGGCCTGCTCTTACTTCTGCGCGCGCAGGCGCACACTATTTGGTTTTACTGTTCGTTTGCAGACAACCGTTGGCGCGAAGTAGTCGTTGTTCCGCTGTCACACCGGACAGTCCGGTGTTACACCGGACAGTCCGGTGAATTATAGCGGAGTGGCCTCCCCAAATTCCCGAAGCTGGTAAGTTTAGAGTCGTTCCTCCCTGGTGCACCGGACACTGTCCGGTGGCACACCGGATAGTCCGGTGCGTCAGACCAGGGCTGCCTTCGGTTTAGCGTTGCTCCTTTGTTTTGAACCCTTTCTTTTATCTTTGTATTGGTTTGTTGTGAACCTTTGACACCTGTAGAACATATATTCTAGAGCAAACTAGTTAGTCCAATAATTTGTGTTGGGCAATTCAACCACCAAAATTCATTTGGAAAAGGTTTGACCCTATTTCCCTTTCAATCTCCCCCTTTTTGGTGATTGATGCCAACACAAACCAAAGCAAATATAAATGTTCAGAATTGAACTAGTTTGCATAAAGAAGTGCAAAGGTTGCTTGGAATTGAAACCAATAATTATTTCAATAGATATGCATGGATTGTTTTCTTCTTAGTTAAAATTTTGGACCACGCTTGCACCACGAGTTTTGTTTTTGCAAATCCTTTGTAAAATTCTTTTCAAAACATTTTGCAAATAGTCAAAGGTATATAACTAAGATTGAAAGAAGCATTTTCAAGATTTGAAATTTTCTCCCCCTGTCTCACATGCTTTTCCCTTGACTAAAACAAAACTTCCCCTCAATAAAATTCTCCTCTTAGTGTTCAAGAGGGTTTTACAAATTTTTGAAGATACTAGAACTTTCTCCCCCTTTTGAACATAATAAGATACTAATTTGAAAACTTCATTTTTTTTAAATTTAGTGGTGGTGCGGTCCTTTTGCTTTGGGCTCATACTTTCTCCCCCTTTGGCATGAATCGCCAAAAACGGATACTTGTGAGTGAAATATAAGCCCTTAAAACTTTCTCCCCAATGGCAAACAAATAGATATGAGTGAAGATTGTACCAAAGTGAAGAACGATGCGGAGTACCGGCAAATACCAATGGAGTTGAGTGGAAGCGCCTTTTTTTTGCCGAATACTCCATTTCCCTTTCAATTCTATGACTAAGCATAAGGATACACTTGAAAACACATTAGTCATAGTCATAAAAGAGATATGATCAAAGGTATATAAATGAGCTATGTGTGCAAAGTATCAATCAAAATTCCTAGAATCAAGAATATTTAGCTCATTCCTAAGTTTGGTAAAGGTTTTCTCATCTAGTGGCTTGGTAAAGATATCGGCCAATTGATCTTTGGTGTTTATATAGGCTATCTCGATATCCCCCTTTGTTGGTGATCTCTCAGAAAGTGATACCGAATGGCTATGTGCTTAGTGCGGCTGTGTTCAACGGGATTATCCGCCATGCGGATTGCACTCTCATTATCACATAGGAGAGGGACTTTGCTAAATTTGTAGCCATAGTCCCTAAGGGTTTGCCTCATCCAAAGTAATTGCGCGCAACAATGGCCTGCGACAATGTACTCGGCTTCGGCGGTAGAAAGAGCTACTGAGTTTTGTTTCTTTGAAGCCCAAGACACCAGGGATCTTCCTAGAAACTGACAAGTCCCTGATGTGCTCTTCCTATCAATTTTACACCCTGCCCAATCAGCATCGGAATATCCTAATAAATCAAAAGAGGATCCCTTGGGGTACCAAAGACCAAACTTAGGTGTTTGAACTAAATATCTCAAGATTCTCTTCACGGCCCTAAGGTGAACTTCCTTAGGATCGGCTTGAAATCTTGCACACATGCATATGGAAAGCATAATGTCCGGTCGAGATGCACATAAATAGAGTAAAGATCCTATCATCGACCGGTATACCTTTTGATCTACGGATTTACCTCCCGTGTCGAGGTCGAGATGCCCATTGGTTCCCATGGGTGTCTTGATGGGCTTGGCATCCTTCATTCCAAACTTGGTGAGTATATCTTGAATGTACTTCGTTTGGCTAATGAAAGTGCCCTCTTGGACTTGCTTCACTTGAAATCCTAGAAAATACTTCAACTCCCCCATCATTGACATCTCGAATTTTTGTATCATGATCCTACTAAACTCTTCACAAACAGATTTGTTAGTAGACCCAAATATGATATCATCAACATAAATTTGGCATACAAACAAATCATTTTCAATTGTCTTAGTAAAGAGAGTAGGATCGGCCTTGCTGACTTTGAAGCCATTAGTGATAAGGAAATCTCTTAGGCATTCATACCATGCTTTTGGGGCTTGCTTGAGCCCATAAAGCGCCTTTGAGAGTTTGTAAACATGGTTAGGATACTCACTATCTTCAAAGCCGGGAGGTTGCTCAACATAGACCTCTTCCTTGATTGGTCCATTGAGGAAGGCACTCTTCACGTCCATTTGGTAGAGCTTAAAGCCATGGTAAGTAGCATAGGCAAGTAATATATGAATTGATTCAAGCCTAGCTACGGGTGCATAGGTTTCACCAAAATCCAAACCTTCGACTTGTGAATATCCCTTGGCCACAAGTCGTGCCTTGTTCCTAGTCACCACACCATGCTCATCTTGTTTGTTGCGGAAGACCCACTTGGTTCCTACAACATTTTGGTTAGGACGTTGAACCAAATGCCATTCCTCATTCCTTGTGAAGTTGTTGAGCTCCTCTTGCATCGCCAGCACCCAATCCAAATTTTGAAGTGCTTCTTCTACCATGTGTGGCTCAATAGAGGAAACAAAAGAGTAATGTTCACAAAAATGAGCAACACGAGATCGAGTGGTTACCCCCTTATGAATATCACTGAGGATGGTGTTCACGGGGTGATCTCGTTGGATTGCTTGGTGGACTCTTGGGTGTGGCGGTCTTGGATCTTGTTCATCTTCCATGTCTTGATCATTGGCATCTCCCCCTTGATCATTGTCCTCCTCTTGAGGTGGCTCATCTTCTTTATCTTCTCCTTCATCATCTTGAGCCTCATCCTCATCTTGGGTTGGAGATGCACTACAAAATGACCCCCCTTTAGCAATGCATATATGTGTTGGTACAAGCCTATATAAGCGTTGCTAGGGTCTATACCCACGCATAATTATGTGTTGCCTATACTGCCGTTGCTAGGGGCTACTGCAACGCTTGTACATACGTTGGTAAGTCATATAAATAAGCGTTGGTAAACTGCAACAGATTTTTATAAGATACAACAACACTTACATGTGTTGGTGCCGCCCAAGACCAGCTCGTTATCATAGGATGCTACAACGTTTAGTTTCGAGTTGTAGCAACATTTTTATCCGTTGCAAGCAATAAACCAATAAAAATATTAGAATATTTTATTTTGAGGTTAAGATTACAACAAGCTGAACAATGCATATTTGATATTTCTGGAATCATCCACACACACATGGCAAATAAGCAAAATATATATATTTAAAATCAATAGTTGCATTACAAAAAGTTGATCCATAGTTACATATATAACTGCACACAACATGGAGATTGAGACTAAGCTGCTAATTAGAGGGTGCAGACGAGAAAAAAAGGTTGTTCAACTGTGGACATTTTTTCTAGAAATCTGACCAGAGGCAATTATCCCTAGCGCTGGCGATGACAATCCTTTGAATGGAGGGGATAGCTAGGGGCATAGCAAAGCTCCACCTCCACAGTAAGTGCCGCAACATGGGAGCGCCAGGTTTATTACAAAGAAAGTTCGAAGTACATATTCATGCATCCATAAATCTTTCGTTGCCACTGTGTTTTGCGCTGAGGATGGGCACAAGCACGTCTAAAGTTCATCAGCTCTGCAAAAGCAAAAGCAAGCAAGGAAAAAGGTAAAATAACAGTTCAATTAAAAAGAAAATATCCAACCTTCTTTCTGAGACCGTTACATGTCTAGCCCTATCTGGAGTTGACTGTCCAGTGGAGTGTCACCTGGTGCATCATAGTCATCAATTTAGACTTTAAAATACATATTCTATCAATTATGTTGTCATGAAACAAATCATATTCCTTACAAAGCATGCATCTCATAGAATGCAAGAAAACAAAGACTAGTAAAAATACATATGAGTACACCACCTAACTTTTTAAATTATATTTCCTATTAAGTGTCAAAATTTCTATCAAATCACTTGGTGAACCCTTAGAAGATACTCGTGTTGTCAATAAGTTTCTAAGAGTTGTGCCACCCTAGTTCAATCAAGTTGTTGTCTCAATCGAGATGTTCTGTGATGTCAAGACACTTTCAGTTGAAGACCTAGTTGGAAGGCTTCGGGCAGCTGAAGATCGGTTTGAAGACAAACTGGAGCAAGTCACAGACAAAGCAGGAAGACTGCTACTAGCTGAAGAGGAATGGTTGGAGAGACACAAGCAAAGGTTTTAGTCCAATTCACACAAGAACAGTAATAGTGGAGGGACAAACCAGTGACAGGCAAAGGTTTCTAACAAATCTGAAGGTGCTAGCTCCAGTACTCCTCACAAGGTCAAATTGACATCACAAGGAACACCTAGAAGAAAAGGGAGATGCAGAAACTGTGGCATCTATGGTCATTGGGCAGAAGACAGTAAAAGACCAAAAAGAGATAAGCAGGATCACAAACAGCAGGAGGCAAATGTTGCAGTTGGAGATGTGGAGAATGCAGCACTACTCTTCGCTGAGGTGCAAGACTCATTAGGTGGAACTTCTCAGGAAATACTCCTGTCTGAAAAAAAGTAGTGACTGCAGTCTGTTCAGATGAAGTCTGGGTATTAGACACTGGAGCTAGTAACCACATGACACTTCTCAACTTGATGACACTGTCAGTGGGTCAGTGAAGTTTGGTGATGGGTCTACTGTCAAAATCTGTGGACTAGGTTCGGTGGTGATGAAAACCAGACAAGGTGACCACAAGGTACTCACTAGTGTGTACTACATTCCACAATTGAAAAGCAACATAATTAGTCTTGGACAACTAGAGGAAGCAGGCTGTGACATCAGACTATTTGCTGGTAGACTCAAAGTATTTGATCCAGAGTATAACCTGTTGGTCAGTGCACCTCGCACTGGGAACAGACTGTACACAGTACAGTTGAGTGTGATACCTCCAGTTTGTTTGCTATCAAAGCTAGATGATGCAGCTTGGCTATGGCATTCAAGATTTGGTCACACAAACCCCCCTACTATGGTTTTATTAGTGTCATATATCAGTGAGGGCTTCCCAAATGAATGGCGCTGCCAAAATTTATATATGTACATCTAACACACTGATGTCTCCTAACCTATTAGCTCAAACTTGATGTCTCTATTCATGGGAGATATAGAGTATTTATGGGGCCAATTAAATACCTTAGCAATCCCAGCGCTATTATTCATCCCATGTTATCAGTTAACCTTTTCAATCTACAAAAGGAATGAATTAGAATACTTTAACCAAATGCAATAATGAGGAGAATAATGTCTTGTTAAGTGAAGTGATGAACTTACACAACTTGAAGGCCATGCAATTGGATTATTGCCTACTTGTCCAAGAACCTTGAAGTTGTTATATGGCCTTATTAGTGGTTCATCGCGCACAGATACCAGACTAACACGCACCATCCAAAATTCTTTGCCTAAAGCAACATCTCCAACTTTGGTTTTGGGGTCCTGGCTAAGTACTCTGCCTAAGGCAACCTTCCTGTTTGGATATCTTGTGCTCATTAAGAAAATATCTGTGGAAACCTACAAGTGAATTTTGGATGTTAGTGGTTAGCAAGTAGCTATAAATATGCAGGATGCATAAGAATTTTTACTAATAAATAGTTACTTGATGGTTCTTAATTGGTGCATAATTAGAGGATTTCCGAGACGTGTAGAGTACACTGAGTTTCAAAAGGACCACATTGATCACCTTGGCTGCATTAGTACTGTTGTTTTTACCTTTATTGATGCAGAAACTCTACTAGCATGGAGTGCTTCACGTCGTGACTGTGGTGGCTTGCTCTGCATTTAAAGAACACACATCAGTGAACTACTATGGAACGTAGTATAGGAAATCTGATGCTTGCTGCTACTTTCAGCATGTATACACTATCATATAAACTAGATTTCTAACATGGACAAAAATATGATTGCTTCAGTATGGCCTTAGGGTGGAGTAAATCGATGATTGCAGTTCCTCGTACTCATAATGTACTAACCTTATCCTGAATTTTAGAACATTTGTAGTGTGAGTGCAGTTCCTCGTACTCATCATCTTCGTTTTCATCCTCCTGTAGAGCTATTGGATAAATGACAGCTTGAAAATTTTAAAACTAGGATGGAATTCATGGTAATGCATTCATACCATTGTGTTATTCCGTTCACCAAACATACTAGAATCTTCACTACGAAGTTGACAATAAATTCGCTGTTATAGGGAAATATATATATATATATATATATATATATATAAGATTCAGATATATGTGCAAAAAATCAGTAAACTTATATATTTTCATAGAGATACATACTTGTCGTTTCATAGCAGGACGAATATCTGTTGGTGGCGATAAAGGAGCATCTAGATAGCCCTGTAATAGCATAAAAACATTAGGACATAAAAAAATCTTATGTCCTAAACCCTAAATATTGAAGATTTCAATAGAAGTGACACTCTGCAAAAGAGTAAATATGTTTATCTGTGCCTATGCAGTTAGATGGTATGAACTGTATTTGCTAGAGGTCCAATGCTGTTAATATGTTTATCTGTGCTGGTAAATGTGACTAGGACCCATCATCTATTATGTGCGGCACTAAGTTCATGAGTAGACCTATACCATCGTAGTGTGTGTTGCTGGCATTGGAATTGTTTTAGACAATTCAGACTAGTTCTTGTCACAGCAGACACATATACTGGATCCTTTAGAGCTAGTGTGATTAACCCTGCCAAGGTGACCAGGTGTGCGCTCCAGAATGCGGCCTCTGTAGCTGGAATGGTCCTAACCACACAAGCTATTGTTGTTGAGAAGCCAAAGCCGAAGCCTCAAGTGGCAGAGCCACCGGAGGGAGCCCTTACCATTTAAAACTTAACGTTATTGAGGCTGCTGTCCAGACGGTGCAGATCAGTTGAGAGGGTAGAACTTTGGTTTGAGAATTTTGGTTCAGATCCACTAGGAGTTGTAGAGTAGGATTGCTATTTTGCAGACGAAGAGTAATTTTACTATGGTATGAACTTATCCGAATCAAAGACATTTGCATCACCATTTTTTTTAAAATAAGCTCATGGCGATGCTGGATTGTACGAGCAAGTACAATAGTAAACTTATATATTTTCATAGAGATAGAGATACATACTTGTCGTTTCATAGCAGGACGAACATCTGTTGGTGGCGATAAAGGAGCATCTGGATAGCCCTGTAATAGCATAAAAACATTAGGACATAAAAATGCTAAGTCCATGCAATCTTTAGTGAGTTAGAAATAAGGTTATTTGGATTTACATGTTGCCTTTTCTGTCGCTCCACGGTATGTTGCAAATCTAGTATAGTATCATCTTGCTTCTGGACATGCTTTTGAAGTTTTTCCAATTCAAGTCTAAGTGATACTACATCTTCACTAGATGTTTCATCCAAAGTGGTTACATTTAGATGCTTCATACGACTTGATGTCGAGGCATGAAAAACTTGTTTTGGATTTGGAACAAGGCCCAGACCATGGATATGGCCAGGCTTTTCCTTTCCTAATATTCTGTTTAATTAGTGCATCTCCTTCCCATGCATCCTTTCCATTACTAGAGTCCGCTAAATCAGGTTGTTGTGCTAAAAGTTCCTTCAATTCACCCTTGCAAGAGAATAACAATACTCAATAAACACCATGGAAGAACAATTGGATTTGAAAAAAAGTAAATGAAACATTTTTTTTTGCAATTACTGTACCACATGTGCATTTCTGTTATTGCCGATGTTAGACTTGTGTGTATGGATATACAAAACAGCCCTATGAGGGTATTTCTTTTCAGGATCTTGTTCCCTCTGTAAACATGTTAATAAAAATATAACTAAGGTAATGTAATTAACATGGATTTTTGACATTTGTAAAGAACATGCTGTGAATTATAATTGCAAAAATAATACCAATTCTTCTCTATTCCGAGCAAAGCTTTTTGTTCCAGATGTATGCATTGACTTTCTTCTTGTGCAATTTATCCTATTGGCCTCACTTAAATCCTACGAAACAAAGAGTATATAGGAACAAAAGTAAATTAGATGGTTCATTAGATAAATAACAAAATGATTATCATGACTATAGTAATGTACCTGTGCTTTAGGGGTCATCCAATTATTGACAAGCACAACCCACTGATCAGCTAATACACCATCAGGAGCATTACTATTATTAGCATCCTGACTCTTATGTGGGTCAAAATAAATGGATTTCAAATTGGACTTGTGTTGCCTCCATCTCTCTCCAATTGTTCGTAGCACCCATGTTTCCATGCGGGCAGGGTAAAGAAATCTCTTCTGCATAACAATTGGAAAAGAATTGTGAAAGTGTACTGTTACTACATGGCAACTGAAAAAATGTGAAAGTTTACCTTTACTTGATTAAGAATGGCCTCCTTATTGATTTGTTTATGGTTCCTATCTTTCTTTCCTATAAGTAGTCTCCAATCCTTGAAGCTTAAGCTACACAAGGAGCCATTCCTAGCAACCATGCCAAGGAATTTTGCAAGGACTCCTGCCTCTTCTCCGATAGGCTGATTCAGCTCATTACAGTTAACTACAACCCTATGGCCTCTTGGAATGTTCCAAACATTAATAAGTTTTGTCTTCCCACGCCTTTTAACCTCTTTAACCTCATCAGCGCCATCAAGTTGGTCCTCTTCATTTATGTTATTTGACATAGTTATGTCTCCAAAAAAACAATTTTCAGTAGTGAGAATGACATATGCAAGTATCCATAAAGACAAGGTGCGGTATTACAAGTAATGTGTGCATACCTTGGGACTCATTATCGCTTCTGCTATCTAAATGGTCTTCTTTATTACTTATGTTTTGTTCAGATGATGCAGCATTTGTTTGGGGACTTTTCTCTCCAATATGGTCCTCAGACAAGTACTCATCATGGCTACGAGTAATGCGTTGTTTCCCACCCCGTGCCATTACCAGTTACCACTGCACACTGACCTAAATTAAAAACAAGTAGGGAAGGAAAATACTAACAGTCCATATGTATTTGCAGACCAATCAATGACAATAATTTGGTCGTCTAAGAATCATATGATGCAAGTAAATTTGGATGGACCGAGGTAAGATTCTGACGTCGACTCTTGCTGAATAAAAAAAGGCAGATTAGCACCTGTTGGCTGATGATGATGATTTGTA
Source organism: Zea luxurians (assembly GCA_029449295.1). Lineage (NCBI taxonomy): Eukaryota > Viridiplantae > Streptophyta > Magnoliopsida > Poales > Poaceae > Zea > Zea luxurians. The sequence continues at coordinate 81,431,155 of JAOPSE010000011.1, forward strand.
GGCAGAGGCTGACCTCCGTCTCCAGCTCGACTTGGCAGATATCTGACCTCCGGCTCAGCGTGCGCCAACAGCGGAGGACGACGGCCACGAAAGTAGGCCGTGTACGTGTTGGTGGTGGCCAAGGGCAGGGCCGTGGCGCCGGTGGACGAGGCAGTGGTGGTGGCCGTGGAGGCGGCGATGGCGGTAGGAGGCAAGGGCGCGGTTGGAGGCAAGGTCGGGGTGGCGAAGCAGAGAGGGGTCACGACCTAGACGAGCGACTACGGCGCGGATGGAGCCCCCTGGACGATGGATGGAGAGCCCTCTGTTGTGCCCCTCGCGGATGAAGGAAAAGTGGTGGGGACGTCTGCAGAAGATGAAAGAAGTTTGCTATGTCTATGGAGAGTGGGCCCACTACGAAAATAACTGGAGGGATCCAAAACAACGGTGGGAAATATAGTATGTCAGTAAAATAAATTGGAGGGAAATAAAATAATGGGAGGGAAACAGAAAATAATACCTTAATTATTTAATTAATTCAATATTGTTTTCAAATATTTTGCTAAAAACTGATTGTGTAATTCAAAATACTTGTATTGTTAAATTTTAACCATAATACAGGGAAGATTTGTTACACATATATAATATTAATGTACATTTCAATTGATACCGTCGCGCAATAAATTGATGAAACACTTGAAGCAGATCAAGCAGGGTCGTTCCTGGCTTTTCAGGGCCCAGTGCGAAATTCGATATAGAAGCCTCATCCAACAACTTTTTTCGATATATAGAATCACCAAGCCATTTAACCTCTCTTGAGTTATTGTTGACCATAAATAGTTCATAAAAAATTTAATTTTAATAAGCTTCTCTCTACCGAAGCAACCATCACATGTATAGTTTATAATAGTCTCTCTATATCAAAATAAAGTTTGTTTTGCTTCTTTAGTGGATTTATCATCGCTGTCACAACCCAACCAAGTCATCGCTGTCACAATAACCAATCCGGAACATAAACTTTAAAAAACAGGAGTTGAGCGGAAGTGACTGGGCCGAAACCGACCCGCTCGCCCCACGAACACATGAGAAAACTGACATCAGCTAACCGAATAAAGGTCCTATGTAATATTTGATTGTTTCACTGACATTAGCACTGAGATCCCTGTCTTTTTGCTTAATCAGAAACTCAAGTCCACGATAGTGACTCCGGCGACCCTAAGCCGGGCACGAGGTTGCGCGCTCACGACAAGCCCACGCAGGTTATCTCCGACAAGGATTTGCATTCTTAAACGTCACCCGAGCCCGACCCGACCTAACCCGTAAGTGAATCGGATTCAAATAGTCTAGACTTCCCAGATCACGGCGACGACGGACATTGGGATCCTGGTAGAGTAACCGGAAGAGTTTGAATACGGTAGCGTGCAAATCAGAAATACAGAAAGCCTCACTGGCGTACAAAAGTCATGGTGCTCACCTAAACTTGTCTGGAGAAACCGTGAGCAACTCGGTCGATGATGGGGTGGTCCACAATAATGGTGTTTTGTGACGACGGACAAGTGTTCTAAACAAACCTTACTGGTAAGGACCAAACAACCGGTTCAGTGAGCTTCACATGTATGTATAGATACTAGAACAAACCTTACTGGTAAGGACCAAACAACCGGTAAGGACCAAACAACTAGGACGGCGTAAGGTGGCAGGGTGCTCGGCGACATCTAGATTCGGCGACATCTATATTAGAGTTAAAGAAAAGAAGAGCACAACAAGATGACATGCATTCTCTATGGATAGCATAAGAGTGCTGAAGTTCTCTTCTATAATCAACCAATGGTAACAGGTGAGATAGTCTCTATTTGGGTTACTATTGGGTCTATAGAATTTCCTAATTTAAGTCACCAGGGAAAAAGGTACAATTGGAAATATTTTTTTTCTGAACAAATAAAAAAATCAAGTACTTCATGGACACAATTGAGTATAATATAATTATGTCCACTATATGCTGAAGTTGTTCTCAGTTATTTACTTACTGCATCAGACAAACCACAATGAAGCTTTGTAACAGAATCTCCTCTAATGAGTTCCTCTGCATAGCCATAAGCTATATATGATTTTGGGCCCATGTCAAGCTTTAAGACGTCACCAGGAAGCAATGCAGAGACATTTAGTAAACCAGATTTCAAATTTGTGTATGGTTGAAAAGGCAAAGAATTGATGTATGTCTTTCCATGGGAAGGCAAAATATTCTCAAAATGGTCTGAAGTAGGCCAATCCTTCAATTTAAGCATTTCAGGCCAAAGATTATGATACATCCGACCATGATATTACCCATTGAAAAAGTCCTTGGCACTTATCTCAACCTGCATATATAAACAAATAATATAAGGTTTCCAACTTCATTTTACACTGAAAATAAAAAGGATACACTGGTCAGAGTCTATCAGTCCACTATTTCAGCCTTGACATAAACAATCAAACTGCAAACAAGTATAGCATAGTTTTGTAGTCATAGGCATGTATTGTACTAACCTCACAACAAGACATACAATCAGTGGTTTTCACACTTTTCATCTCAGAACTAGTATTGGCGTCATGTACTTCAGCCCACATTTTTTTAGGCTCCCATCTCAAATCAGACATTTCACTAAGCACCCCTTGCACTATTACAGGCTCTCCTTTCACCCAGTGCTTTTGGAAGTGCTTGAGATCTTCTGGCCCACCATTATCTGATATTGGACAATATATGTTGTTATCTGTGGAGTTCTCTCTGGTGGCAGCTTTCCTTGAACTTACATTATTAGCTGAACATGAGCATTCACATATATCTATACTGGAAATATCAGAAGGTTCTATCTGGTTGCTCAGCCGCAATGCTTCCATTTCAAGCTTAATTAACCTATCTGTTTCAAAAATTTGTTTCAACTCAAGAACATGGTTACCACACCCATCTAGTTCAGATGGAGGGCAATAAATGGTCCCACCAGGATCAGCTTCCCACTTGATAGACTTAGATTGGTATTTAGACAAACCTGTTTCTCTGTCATTTTCTAGATTAGGTGGCTTACAATCACCACCATGCATATAGTCAATTCCTCTACTTTTATGCTCAGGTACCAGTCCCTTTTGACAATTGATCTTAAGAAAATTTCCACGGAGCTCCTTACAACAACTGATGCACAACTCGTACGAGCAGTTTGAGCAGCTTCTATGCAGATCAAATATTGACGTTTAGCATATTACACAAGTTTTTGATAGACATTTGGAGTAATTTGCAGATTTCAGATTTGGTACAGTTTTGGTGCAGCTGAAAATAGTTTGGTTTGCTTGTTTTTGGGCCCCTGTAACTTTTGATCTGTGGGCTTTTGGCAAAAGGTTATTATATAAAACTTGAAGAGTAACTATAGGAGAAGAAATTTTATTAAGTATGGTAGACCTAAAAGCATATGCAACTGAGTGAAAAAGTGGTCCAAAGTGGGGTTGGTCGGTTTCAAAAATTTCAGACTTGGTGCAGTTTACTAAAACTGAATTTGGTTTAGATAGCTGAATCTGAATTTTTGTATTTTTACCACACTTTGAAGCACTATAACTCTTGGGCCCCTGTAACTTATACCCTGCTCACTTGTGTTAAAAGGCTTGGAGTAGTGAGGTGTGTCCTGGCCATTTTCACTTGTGTAATATGCTAAAGAAGATCTGAGTTAAAGGGGGGGGTTCATTAGCCACAGTTTCATGACAATCAAAATAAGTCTAAAAGAAAACGGGGGCTGAGCAAAGAAGGTTCAGCCAAGTGACACTCGAAACTGGATGAGATATCCTCAACCCTTTCAATCTTGCCAAAACAAATAGAAAAAGATTTGAAGCAACAGCAGAGTGACACCTTCCGAACTGTGGGATGCACATAATCAACATCTCATATATGTACAAGGTGTTCAGCATAGAGTTCACATTAATCAGCATCGATACAAATGATAACTAGCAAACTGGTAGCCCAACTGTAACAGTCAGCAAACACATCATTGAAAAGGAAGCACCCCAAAACTAACAGTCAGCACTAAGCTACGCGGTAGTTCAATGCCCTACAATTTTTCCTCATATTTGTACAAGAGATCTCCACACCATCTGTCTATACTCCTAGTTCTCGCTGTTGATGAGTCTTGTCGTCTTGGTGCTTCGACAAGGAGCTTTGTCCAGGCTGCCACCAGCGCCGATGGTCGAAGCGGTCAAGCAATGCTTATTTCTAGGCTTGTATTTGCTAGGGAGATCTGCACAACAACAGGTTCTTTGAGCTACATTCCTTGAGCTACAAAAAGAGAAAAAAGCACATATAAGCATGCAGGCCTCGCAGGAATGAAAAAAAATTAAGTTGTTCTTTCAGATTGATTTCAGACATAAACTGAATCCAGAACAGAAGACAGTTTCTTTCAGCTTGACAAAAACGAAATTCTGATTTGCTATGCAGTTCAGATATATGGAAAACAGTGAAATCTAAAAAAGCACATAAGCATGTTGATTTCCATCGAAAAACTAAAACATAACTCTACTGCAATTTGCATTCACTACAGACAAAATTTTGATACTTAAATGCTTCTATTAGATGTGTTTTCAGCATTGGTTTATTCAGCATTGGTCAATTAATATGTAGATCAAGAAACCTAAATTTCTGCACTGCATAATTACCTGAATTTAAAATAAGCAAGGAAGACAAACACTAATAGATGTGTATTTGCAGACCACCCAAATGGTTCAGATTATAAGAAAGATAAAATTTGTGTACCTGATGGAGTATTCTTATTTAGCACTCATCTTCTATATCACTACCAATGTCATGGTCTTTAGCAGTTCCATCTACTGTATTGCCTTCCATATCACTTCTAGTCCACGAATGGTTGTCGTGTGCATTCTTAAACAGGTCCCCAAGCTTGCTGACATGAAAAGGTTCAGATTGTACATCATTCCAATCTTCTCCCATGTCATATACATCTCTGGGCTTCATCTTCAAGACAACTGACCACCCAGGGTTCGTCCGATCTTCCAAGTAGAACACTTGGTCTACTTGATTGGCAAACACAAATGGTTCATGATCAATTCTATCACCTCTGTGAATTTGATGTGAGAAATTCACAAGGGATAAGCCAAACTTATCCTTTTTAACTCCCTTTCCTCGAGTGACATCAACCCATTCACATTTAAACAGTACCACTGAAAATCTTCCATAATAATCGATCTCTATGATATCAATAATCCTGCCATAATACAAAATATCTCCAAGTATAGGCTTATTATCACCAGCTGAAGAATAGCTAGAGGTCTTTGCAGTGACAACAACTCCACTATTTTGTGTCGCCTTATCATACCTTTTGGCCCTAAATCTGAACCCATGTATGTTATATGCTCTATGTCTTCTTGCAAACTCCAATGGACCTCGTGCCAACCATCTAATGTCTTCGTTAATGCTGTCGGGTCCATTTTTTTCTTCTAAATGCAAGATCTGTAGACACACAAAAAGAGTGTATATTTATACATGTAAGAAAACCCAAATTCCATTCAATATAAATATCAGATTAGGCTACTTACATGTTGTCTAAACCATTCTGGAAATTCTTTATTCTGTATCTGCTCAATATCTTTAGGAGTTAGGCGACGGCCGCGTCTCTTTCGTTTCAGATTAGAAGCATGTTCCCTATACCATGATTACCATATAATTATATAATTCATAATCTATATGCATAGTTCATTAGTTAACCAAAACACTTACTTTAGATATGGATTAACAACATCACAATTGTACAACACATATCTATGCGCTTGCAATTTCTCTAGATGACTTAATTCAAAATTGGCTGGTTTTCCCAATGATTTCCCTACTGAAGGGAATAAAGATGAATCTTGTCCAACCATCTTCGATTGGGTATGGTCCAAACTATCATCGTTCCTTGATGGTTTATTATGCTTGGTAGCGAAACCTTCTATGTACCTAGAACAAAACACCATACACTCATCTGCCAAGAATGAATTTGCTATTGAAGCTTCTGGATATGCTTTGTTCCGAACATATGATTTCAATTTTCCTAGGTACATACAACCAATGCAAGACAAGTGAATTATTCAACCCCACAAGAAATTCTTATAACATGAATCATGTAATAGTTAGAAGATGTACCTCTCAATAAAATACATCCATCTATAGTTAACTGGTCCACCAAGCTTACATTCAGTTGCTAGATGGACTACTAAATGAACCATAACCGTGAAAAACCCTGGTGGAAAGATCATCTCCATTTTGCATAGAGTAATGCCAATTGATTTTTCCATATGGTCCAACTCGTTAACATGAAGCACTTTAGAACATATCCCTCGAAAATAAGCAGACAACTCAAATATTACAGCTGTGATATCATCTGGAAGAAGACCCCTCAAACCAATAGGCATGAGCTGCTGCATCAGGACATGACAGTCATGTGTTTTAAGGCCAACAATCTTTCCTTCAGTAACATTAACACATTTTGATATGTTTCTACAATAACCATCAGGAACTTTAACCTTTCTAAGAAAATCACAAAATGCTCGTCTCTCACTTTTAGACATAGCAAATAAAGCTGGTGGCAAGTAAAACTTTCCTGAAGGTTTTTCTTGTGGATGGAGGTCCGGTCTAATGTTCATCTCGATAAGATCTAGACGAGCTTGTAGGTTATCTTTTGTCCTTCCATCCAAATTGGATATTGTACCATAACAATTGTCAAATACATTCTTCTCTATATGCATCACATCAAGATTGTATCGAAGAATATTATCATCCCAATATGGCAATTTGAATAGACTACTAACTGACTTGTAAGTTTTTGAGTTCTTGAAATCACCAAGTGTGATGATTTCATCCAAAATTGGACGATCATAATAGGTTTTAGGTTTTGTTTGAAGCTCTATCGTTCCATCAAATGAGTCTGCATCCAAGCGATAAGAATGATCAATATCAATATATTGGCGATTTCCCATAAAACAAGATTTACGACCATTCTTCAGCTGTTTTGTCCAGACATTTTCACCACAAGGAGGGCATGCGAATTTCCCATGAACCATATGAGAAGCAAGCATTCCTAAACCAGGAAGATCACTTATGGTCATAAGCACGGCCCCTCGCATAGTAAAACTCTCATCTCTTGATGCATCATATGTGTACAAGCCGGTTAGAAATAATTTCTTTAGGTCATCCAAGAGTGGCTCAAGGAACACATGAATTCTATCTCCAGGACTTTTAGGACCAGGAATCAATAAAGAGAGCATAAGGTTGTGATCTTTCATGCAAAGCCATTGAGGAAGGTTATATACCACCAATATAACAGGCCAACAACTATGTGTAGAGCTCATCATCCCAAATGGATTAAATCCATCAGTAGCCAAACCAAAACGAATATTACGTGATTCTGCTGCAAATCCTAGGAACTTTTCATCAAACCTCTTCCACACCGGTGCATCAGCAGGATGTCTTAATGCACCATCCTTAATGCGCTCCTCGTCATGCCATCTTAGAAGAGAAGCTGTTTCTCTACACATAAACATTCTTTTCAGCCTCTCTTTAATTGGAAAGTATCGTAAAACTTTGCAGGGTGTTGCTTTCTTTCTTTCCTTCTTTGTTAATACAGACGTTGGATCCTTATACTTCCACCTCGAAACCTTACAGATTGCACAAAAATCATCATTCTTCTTTTCCTTCCAATACAACTGGCAGTTGTTTGGGCAGACATCAATATTTTCGTATCCAAGTCCAAATTTAGATATTATTTTCTTAGCCTCATAAAAGTTCTTGGGCAGTTCATTTCCATTAGGAATAGCCATATGCAGAACCTCAAGTAGATCCCCAAAAGATTTATTTGACCATTTGTTCATGGACTTGATATTAAACAAAAGCACAAATAAAGTTAGTTGTGTGAGTTCACAACCTATCCATAATGGCCTTTTTGAATCTTCAAGCTGTTTATAAAACTGTTGTGCTTCTATATTGGGTCCCTGGACCGATTCTTGACCATCAGTCATAGGTGTGTCATCATACAAATGACCAACGACGTCTTGTAACAGCTGGTCAACATTAACATACCTTTCGTCAATATTCGAATTTGGTTCTGGACTACTTGTGTGTTGCACTGAAACATTACCTTGAAAATTCCATTCATCATAATTCTCAAGTATCCCATTGCACACCAAATGCCCATACATGTCATCCCTTGTTTGAACAGTAGTGTGCACACATGTCTGACATGGACAATAAATCTTGATACCTTCAGGTTTATCTTTAAATGCAAATTCAAGGAATTTCTCTACACCAGCTAGATATGGATCAGAACCTTTAGAGTAACGCAGAAGACGCTTGACCAGGCCAATATCCATTCCGACACTGGAACAAAATACAACCATTCATCTACATATGTTTATTTCTCCAAACATAACTATAATACATTGATCCAAAATTGAGACATTGGTAACTCCATTGAGTAAATGAGTAGTCAGTTTCAGCACATAATGATGTCTACACAGCACACCAATATCTCCATGGGGAATGAGAGGGATACCTTGCCTGAGCGCTTGTGGCGGGGAGTAGGCCTTAATGAAGTCGTGGGGATCACGTCCTTCACTGTGGGAGACCAGCTCGATCCTGTTCCTCGTCTCCTCTCGCTGTCCTACAGAAGGCGCGCGCTGACTTTTGAGGAGGCGGTGGTGCGCAGCGGCCAGCAGGGCGTTGGTGTGGCTGGAGGCCAGAAAATGGACACAGCGAGCTTGGCAGGCGCAGCCGGACGCGGCCAGAAAATGGAGGCACGGATTTCTGGGATCCAGGGAGGTCGCGTCCAGCGCGGATTTGTTGGTCTTGAAGGGATCTAGGGAGGCCGAGCGGATTGCAAGAATTGTTATAAAAAACTGAAGTGCGATCATACATGAAAATCTTCTAGGGTCGGTTGGTTAGCTGGTGTTAAAGTTGAACAGTTGGTCTTGAGTTCGAGGCTGCTGAAGGCCTTTTTTTGCCGAATAAACAAATATAAAACTTTAAGCTCTTTTTTGCCGAATAAACAAAATTACAACAAATATATAACTTTAAGTGCCTTGACAAATCGCAACTACTATTTTCACATGGCTAGAGGGTGTTTGATAAGTAAAATCACAAAAAGGATGCAACAAATACTTTAATAAAATAAAACATCAATACAAAAGTGGACCAAAAGGACTTCATACTGGAGTTGGTTGCCTTTTGTTACATTCTACATGTTTGTTGTTCAATTTCTCATTCTATATTGTTGCACAATTAAGTATCATACCACTATGTTTCATTAAAAAAAATAAACAACACAATTTCATTATTGCCTCATCAGTACCAAAATTACTCAACAGATGTAAATGTTGCCCCCATTCAAATTACTCTACGCATACGGTTGCAACGCATGGTAAACGTTGTCGTGATCGTAGTTACTCTACGGATGCAGTTTGCAACGCATGTTAAACGTTGCTAGTACCATTATTATTAACGAATGTGGCTTGCAACATGTAACAAGCGTTGCAACCTAATCACTTCCAACACATATAACTATATGTTGCTAGGTATACGTTGCTATAGGGGGTTTGTTTTGTAGTGATGCTTGCATGGAGGAAGATGGTTGATCTTGTGCTTGGGGAGGCTCTATGGATTCCTTAGGACACACATCCCCAATGGACATGTTCCTTAGCGCGATGCACGGAGCCTCTTCATCATCTAGTTCATCAAGATCAACTTGCTCTACTTGAGAGCCGTTAGTCTCATCAAACACAATGTCACAAGAAACTTCAACTAGTCCAGTGGACTTGTTAAAGACTCTATATGCCCTTGTGTTTGAATCATAACCAAGTAAAAAGCCTTCTACAGCCTTAGGAGCAAATTTGGATTTTCTACCTCTTTTAACAAGAATAAAGCATTTGCTACCAAAGACTCTAAAATATGAAACATTGGGCTTTTTACCGGTAAGGAGTTCATAGGATGTCTTCTTGAGGATTCAGTGTAGATACAACTGGTTGATGGTGTAGCAAGCAGTGTTGACCGCCTCGGCCCAAAACCGATCTGAAGTCTTGTACTCATCAAGCATGGTCCTCGCCATGTCCAATAGAGTTCTATTCTTCCTCTCCACTACACCATTTTGTTGTTGTGTATAGGGAGAAGAGAACTCATGCTTGATGCCCTCCTCCTCAAGAAAGCCTTCAATTTGAGAGCTTTTGAACTCCGTTCCATTGTCGCTTCTTAATTTCTTGATCCTCAAGCCGAACTCATTTTGAGCCCGTCTCAAGAATCCTTTCAAAGTCTCTTGGGTTTGATATTTATCCTGTAAAAAGAATATCCAAGTGAAGCGAGAATAATCATCCACAATAACTAGACAGTACTTACTCCCACCGATGCTTATGTAAGCTATCAGGCCGAATAGGTCCATGTGAAGGAGCTCGAGTGGCCTGTCAGTCATCATGATGTTCTTGTGTGGATGATGAACACCAACTTGCTTCCCTACTTGGCATGTGCTACAAATCCTGTCTTTCTCAAAATGAACATTTGTTAGTCCCAAAATGTGTTCTCCCTTTAGAAGCTTATGAAGATTCTTCATCCCAACGTGGGCTAGTCGGCGGTGCCAGAGCCAACCCATGTTAGTCTTAACAATTAAGCAAGTGTCGAGTTCAGCTCTATTGAAATCAACTAAGTATAGCTGACCCTCTAACACTCCCTTAAAAGCTATTGAATCATCACTTCTTCTAAAGACAGTAACACCTACATCCGTAAAAAGACAGTTGTAGCCCATTTTGCATAATTGAGAAACAGAAAGCAAGTTGTAATCTAAAGAATCTACAAGAAAAACATTGGAAATAGAATGGTCAGGTGATATAGCAATTTTACCAAGTCCTTTGACCATACCATGATTTCCATCCCCGAATGTGATAGCTCTTTGGGGATCTTGGTTTTTCTCATAGGAGGAGAACATCTTCTTCTCCCCAGTCATGTGGTTTGTGCACCCGCTGTCGATGATCCAACTTGAGCCCCCGGATGCATAAACCTACAAAACAAATTTAGGCCTTGTTCTTAGGTACCCAAACGGTCTTGGGTCCTTTTACATTAGAAACAAGCACCTTGGGTACCCAAACACAAGTTTTTGACCCCTTGTGTTTGCCCCCAACATATTTGGCAACTACTTTGCCTGATTTGTTAGTGAGCACATATGAAGCATCAAAGGTCTTAAAAAAATGTCATGATCATTTGATGCATTAGGAGTTTTCTTCTTAGGCATTTTAACATGTGTAGAACGCCTAGAGCTAGAAGCCTCATTCTTATAAATAAAAGCATGGTGAGAATGAGTCTTCTTTGCATGAATTCTCCTAATCTTTTCCTCAGGATAACCAGCAGGATACAAAATATAACCCTCGTTATCCTGAGGCATGGGAGCTTTGCCCTTAACAAAATTATACAATCTTTTACGAGGAGCATTAAGCTTGACATTATCTCCCTGTTGGAAGCCAATGTCATCCTTAATGCCAAGTCGTCTCCCACTATAGAGCATGCTACGAGCAAATTTAAATTTCTCATTTTCTAGTTCATGCTCGGTAATTTTAGCATCTAATTTTGCTATATGATCATTTTGTTGTTTAATCATAGCAATGTGATCATGGATAGCATCTACATTAACATCTGTACATCTAGTGCAAATAGAAACATGCTCAACGATAGATGTAGAGGGTTTGCAATCATTTAATTCAACAATCTTAGCATGTAAAATGATATTCTCATCTCTAAGATTGGAAATGGAAACATTGCAAACATCTAATTCCTTAGCCTTACCAATTAATTTTTCATTCTCATTCTTAAGGCTAGCAAGAGAGGCATTTAATTTTTCAATCTTAGCAATTAGATTAGCATTATCATTTCTAAGATTGATAATTGAATCATCACAAATATTTGACTTCTCAACCTTAGCAATCAAATTAGCATTCTCAATTCTAAGGTTGGAGATAGTGTCATGGCAAGTGCTTAGCTCACTAGTTAATTTTTCACATTTTTCTACCTCTAGAGCATAAGCATTTTTAGTCTTAACATGCATTTTGTTTTCCTTAATAAGGAAGTCCTCTTGGCTATCCAAGAGTTCATCCTTCTCATGAATAGCACTAATCAATTCATTCAATTTCTCTTTTTGTTGCATCTTAAGATTGGCAAAAAGAGTAAGCAAGTTATCCTCATCATCACTAGAATTTTCCTCATCACTAGAAGTTGCATATTTAGTGGAGGACCTTGATTTTTGTGACACCCCAGGTGTCTATTTCACGTTATATCGGGAGATTTATCCTAATCTCGGATGCTCAGTGAAAATTTCTATTTCTCGATCACATCTATCTCCATTCATCAAGTTACTCATGAATGTTTCACCAAGTTGGAATTATTCGATCTCAAGAACAGCCAAATTTAGAGCCTGTTAAAACTTTTATTTCTCGGAGCAAATGCAAATTCGAAAGTCAATATCATCTCGTAACTCCTGTCCAGACTCATTTATTCGGATTCTTGATAGTTGTAATGTTATCCAATCTATATTCGAATCCGCCTTCTCGACAGTCGGTCTACGTCCAAATACTTAATCCGAATCCGTATTCTCCCGCAGGATCTCTTTGTGTGAACCTCTAGTTAATTCTTATGCAAATTGACTTGTTATATCTATATCATAATTCATCTCTATCTATCAAGTGTATTTTAAAGAATTCTAGAAGTTTAAGGCAAATATTCACATGAAAAGATAAATCCTATACATGCTTGAAACTGCTCATCTGAACATTCGCAAATTTTGAAATTCAACCAACCCTTGTCACCTTGCTCAAACAACTCTATATCAACTCCACAACAAAAGTTATTAAGGGTTCATGTAGAGAAAATACCAAGAAAATGTCGAGAAAATACCCCGATTGCCTTAAAAATATAATTTGAAGCTTTATAATGATACTACTTTGACCAAAGTGAAACTTTAATTTATATTCAAGATATGAGGTTTGACCTTTAATAAAAGTTGTAGAACCTGTGTTATACAACAAATTTTAAATTTAAACCAAGCCTTGATTCAATCTCTAAGTACCTCAAATAGTGCCATCAAGACAGAATAAAAATCTGATTTCAGGATTCGAATTTCTTCTAAGTCTGAAATCAGCATCGTTCGGGTCGACGTCTCGCGTTCCCAAATTTTTGTTGAACAACTCAAGTTTTTCCAAATATAAAAGTTGTTAATAACTAATAGGGGCACAACATATTAAAAGATGGCATTCATCCGATTTCGTTTGACATGCTTTGACACTCAGTTTTCGCAAGTTTCCACTGTTTTCTAACCCACTGACAAACCAGTTTTCGTGGGTCTATAACTCTCTAGCCAGTGCTCGAATCACCTTAAGTTCTATAAACGAATTGTAGAGTATAGATCAAGGAAGATATTTCGTGCAGTGGCCAAGGTCCGATTCCAAGAGGAAGACACCAAAAATGGCCGCCCAATGTCCACGTTTTTCAACCTGCCACTGCCCACTGCCACCTGACATGTCCAGAGCTTGGCTCTATAAATGACACCCACCCCTCTCCCTTCTCCCTCACGCCATCTCTCCAGCTCGGCCTCTCCTTCACACTGGCGCTGGGAAGGAGCTCTCCCATGGTCGGCCCTCCCCATCCAGCCCCCATTCTTCCACCTTGAGCAGTGAGGAGTAACTTCCATGGATGGTGCCTCCCCATCTCGTCTCCTCTCTGCAGCAGCTGGCTGCCGAGTGCTTCCTTGCTGCTGTCCCATGGGCGCTATCCCCTCCCCTTTGGTTTTGCTTGAGCAAGGAGCAGCCCCTTTATCATTCCATGGCGTCCTCCCCTCCTCCCTGGCCGAGCACCTCCGGCAGCCTCCCTTCTATTCACGTGAGGAAGAAGAAGACCTCCTTGAGCCAATGACAAGTGGGCCCAGGGCGGATGTGAGTGTACTCAAAATTTCAGATTTTTGTGTTGTGTTCTAAAATTCATATCTCGAGTTTCAGAGCTCCTAAAATCGTGAAATTTATTTTGTTGTCTTCCTTATGAAATGCTCTAACTATTGGATCTATAGGTTGGTATGTTTTAGTGGAAAAGTTTTTCTGTAGAAATTCGTATTTAAAAACTGGTTTAGAGAATAAACGAACTTGCATCTCTCCATAGTTTTAATTACAAAAATCCAAAAATGATGAAACTTGTTTTGTTAGTTAGATGTTGTCATACTCCATCAAGGAAAAATATAAAACTTATATGTTGTTCACTGTTTTCTTGGTGTGTTAATTAAAACATGTTAAATAGGAAAAGGATGATTGTTTTGATTGTTATTTTTGGATCTGTAGCTCTGGTGCTCCAAATAGGTTGAAATTTTTACAGTAGACTCTTGGTGTGATGCTTGGTGACTGGTAAAAATTTCACGAATTGTTGTGCATGTATGATTAAGTTAGTGATTTAACTTGTTTAATGCACCTTAAGTAGTTTTAAATAATTTAAAAATAATGTATAGATGTAAAAATGAAAAATGGTGTTCCACTGTCCTTGCATGACATTATAGTAGGCTAAAAAAAAACTTAATATGGTCATGCATCCACAGAAAATAATTAGTTTTAGATTTAACTTGCTCTCGCATGCTTTATTGCATTAACAATTTGTTATTTTTGTATTAAATAAAATATAAAACCTGGATATGTGAAATTTATACATTGGTCGTGATTTGTTATTACCTATGCCTCATAAAAATTGCAGCCCCAAATTAGATAGTTTTATATGGTACTAAAATGACACACATTTTATAACTATAAGAACAATTAGTGAAGAATTAGAAGTAAACAAAAGCTTGTATGTTTCTTGAAATGCTTAAGTGTCTCGAGTGCACGTTACAATATGGCTGTATACGAGACAGGATTTTGCGCATGATGAGTTTAGTAAAAATCAATCGGTGTCACTAGTGTTAAGTTGAGATTTATTTGCGCGTGGAAAGTAATAATGTGTTTAATACTTAGAACTCTTAGTCAATGGTAGAAATTGTTTTGGCTTATATAGAGAGGTGGTGACATGCCAAAGTAGTCATCGCTTCCTCTATATCTTGAGTCGGGTCAATACGCGTTATGTGTTCATGAATTGGGAAGTAAGCGCATGATGGTTTCGAGTTAGAGATTAGTGGTTTACGGTTCGTATGATTTGGTCGATGTGTGAATATACATGTGAATATGTATGTTTATAAAAATGTTGTGGTGTATGTTGTGCCTTAGATAGTGATAATAATAGGCAAGCCGACGTGTATGTTATTTAGCGGACTATACCGTTGCTCTAGTTAGCCGAAGTGTTAGATGGGTTGGTTAAGCGCGTAATCACGATGATTTGCTGTTGTAGTCTAAATGTGTATGGTTACGGTCGCGGGTAAAAATTAGTAGTGTTCATAAGATGCCCAAGTTAAAATACAAATTACTATGTGGAGAGCGCATCGATATATATGTATGCCGGATTTGATGATTGTGGTGAATGCGTTGATTAATTGTGTATGGTAGTTCTAGAGCGCGAAATAACTAAAAATTAGTAAGTCTACTTGTTAGTTCTCACTTGGTCATTTTAACTCTAACAATTGTCAAAGTGTTAGAATAATTCAAGTATCTAGAACGCAACAATTCTTGAATTGTATAGGAACTGAAATTTATTAATTGTTGCTTTGGACTGCACGCAGTGATTTCTTCGTGTTGTATGTTTAATGAACTAAATTGTATTTTCTGTAGATATGTGCTATAGAAAAGTGGTAGATAACTTTATTATCTTGCTGGTGTTAAAATTTGACAGGCATAAGTCTGATCGTTTAGTAGTTATGCTTTTTACAAATTCAGTAACTAAATCTGTCCAATTTCTGTACAGATTTCAGAAACTGCATTGTTTGCCTAATTTAATGTTACAATATGTTCATGGTCGTTATAAGAAAGTTGTAGATGCTTTTCTTATCTTGCTTGTGTTAAAATTTCATAACCATAGGCCTGACAGATTAGGAGTTATGAATTTTACACACTGGTTGTTGTATTCTGTCCACTGACAGAATAAATTTTGAAAACTGAATTGTTTGATTCAGTTCACCATAGAATCACTTCTTGATGATTATAAAATTCATGTAGTGCTTTTGCTAAGCTTTCCAAAAAGTCTTAGATCACTCTTTTTGGTGATCTGAAGATTAAGTTATGGATGTTTAAAGTGTGAAGACTGAATCTGTCCAGTTCTGGACAGCAAAGCCTTCTAATGTCTTTTATCCTAAATTGCACATTGAATCACCTTGGGATGTTTATAAATAGTTTGTAGAACATTTAATTAGCTTTCCAGAAAGTCTAAGATCACTTTGTTTGGATGTCTGAATCTTTAGTTATGAATTTTTGAAGTCGCAAGTCTGAAGTTGTCCAAATCTGAACAGAACTGTCATTTATCACGATTAAACCTTATTAAGTGTCTGATCACCTTGAGATGAAAATACCAAAGATTATAGAGCGTTTAATAAGCTTTCCAAAAAGTATCTGTTCACTAATTTTGGATAAATATCTTGTGAATTATGACTGAAACAACTACTGTACTGTTGTCCTAAATATGTTAATTGTGATTGATTGTTCCAATCCAGTGTGCTTGTCTTGAGTCGACTGCTTGTTTATTTTGGGATTTGACTGAACATGAGTAATAATAATAGTGACTAGTATAATTGGGGTTATATATAAGTAAATAGTACACATCTCACTAAGTTAGTGAACTAAATTAATTAAGGACTAATAAGTAGCTTAGCTTAATCAACAGTTAGCAAGTGCAGTGATATATTAGGAAAACAAAATGAATAATATCCTGTCCTTGGCTTTCTGCTAATACTACTAAGTAACCAACGTCATTAAAGTAGTGTAACATGTAATGATGATTAAACTATCTCCTCATGTGTGTTCTCTTTGGTGTGTGCTTGTATGAGAATACTGTGAATGATTGTAAAACCCCGATTAAATGAATATCCCTTTCTATCTAAGTCTATCTAAATATATAAGTCATAGAAAACTTATGTGTACTTAACTAGTTTAATAATAAGTTGCCAATGAACGATTAAAGCGAACATGTTAAATTCTTGTACTCGTGATGTCATGTTTGTGTTGGCTAAATATAGGAAATGTTCATCGTCTTTCCAGTAATGTTGACTTGATGTGCCCAATGACGTATAGATAGCTAGCGTTAACATATGGATGTTTATGTGTCTTACTGGTTGATGTTAGTTCGCTATCATATACTTAAAGTATCTTGTGCTATTTCATGATATTCATACATATGCATCCTGCATCTCATTTAGGACCGAGAGAGGATGATCGTGCAAGTGATGTGGTGCCAACCAAAAGGTGCAGTCGGTGGACGACCCAAGGAAGGATGGATTTAACCAGTGGATGCTCGCCAAGCGAGTACCTCTCCCAGCAAACACTACCTAAGTGTTAAATTAAAGGCAAGCCCCGGTTTTATGCATAACCGTTTATATATGCTATTTTACTACACTTAATGTTTGTAGGTTTGTATTGTGCACTTAAGTGTAGGAGTTGCCTGAAACCTTAGTTGCATGAACTCAGGATTCCTTTTGAGATGGATACTAGTATGCTAGGTCGAGTAGCTGCTATGCTAAATCAGGATCTCGGTAGAAGTCGAGTGATTTTTCTAGCACTCGCGCGAGGTCAGGAATTGGTTGTATCCATTTTTGATAACAGAATGATGATGGTCTATGGACACGGATCCATGGGGATGCGTGGTCTATGAGACGAAATTGGAATAAGGATTAACGTGCGGATACCTGTGTCAAGCGTTTGAATGTACTAAACACATGTCGGGAAATATGGTAACCGGTAAACCTAGTACCTGAGTGAAGCCGGGCGCGGACTTTATCCCTCATGCGACCTGAGACTGGGTCTCCCATTCTAGATATGGTGGGTACAAGTGCGGCCACTGCACGACGGCAGTCGGGGTCAGTGGAGCATTGTATGCCAAGGCGGTGAGGCCTGGACGCGAACGGGGAATCGATGGGGACGGTTGTCATGTGTAGGGTCGGAGTACCCTGACATGCCGTGTGTTTAGGTTTACCTTGCAAGGTTAAAACTCGATTCGAATCGTCTGCTTCTCGCAGCTAATGAGACTGCTTGACCCCTTGTACTGCATTGAGTAATAAGTGGAAATGAGATACTGGCAAAAGATGTTGATTGATATAATGATTGTTACCATGTATGCTTAGAAAGAGCAAACTTAGCTAAATTAATGATACTAGAATTGGAAAAGCTAAAACTTGTTTTTAGACTCAGCTAGTGCTTTTGGCAAACCAAACCCCTCAGCCAAACAGCTGCATGTCTAGAGGTAGAGGAGTAGACTCCTCACACCGGGTAAGTCTAGCTGAGTATTAGTATACTCAGCCTTGCTTGTGGCATAATTTTTGCAGGTACCTCCTTGATTTGGTTGATGGTGTGACTTGGCCTCCATCCCTGCCACCGGGATAGACGGTCGAGTGGGTTACTGCTTCCGCAGGAGAGGACCAGGAGGAGTAGCGTGGCCAGGCTTCGCCATGTTACTCGGTTTTCTCCGTTAGTGATTTCCGCTGCATTAAAAAGTATGGTTACTATTTCTGAAACTCCGATAATGTAATCACTAATGATACTTTCTTAAATTTGTGGTATTATGCTTTATTGTATTTCTCTGTGCCTCACCTTCGAGTGAGCTAGTGGTATTCGATCCTGGATAAGTGGCTTTATCGGACTAGATCCGAGGGACTAACGGGTTATTCCGGTTTAAGTGTGTTGCTGCCCTTACGGGCGTGACTTGGGCACTTAAGCGGGAATAATTCGGGCGGTTCTGCCACAGCTGGTATCGGAGCGAATACCAGTACAGAGAAGTCAATAAGTCATGAATTCCAACCTTTTCTAAAGTAAAACTTGCTTAGAAACCAAAGTTGGATAGATATCAGGACGATAAGGATAGACCTAGGACGTGAAGCCTTAGGAAATAGATGGGTAGCTAGGTGGCTATATTATATAAGCCATAAAGGCTACTAATACTATTAATAGGGATGCTGTAGAAGCACCCAAAAAATTAGTTAGGTCTGAGAAGACGACTAGAATGAGCATGCATCATGATTGTCGCATTATAATTGTCTTTTGTGCATCAACATGCTTCTCTCACCTTTATTCCAATAACAAGAAATTGTGAATAATGTGTTGCATTGCTATGAACTGCAAAAAAATGTCTTATCCTGTGTGTCATGATAGTCTTGACTAGGCTGTGTTATGTGCTTCTCTTGTCTTGCTATCTAGGAAATGTTTTAGTTGTTCAACCCTTTTTGCCCCCACAACCAGCAAATATATATACAATGTTGTTTGTTTTGCTCATGAAAAGACCCCTCCAAACAACCTTGAGTTTAGCAAGTGAAACCTCTTAAAAATCATGATGGTGTTGGTGTTTTCTAGCCCTCGTGTGTTTACCCTTGAATTTACACCTGCACAGCTTATAGAACCCCATAGCTGGATCGCTAGTTCAACCTAAAGCTTCCTTGTGAACTTGTTTATGTTAAAAAAACTTTGGTTGGTGTCTGTTGCGCAAAACAATATCCAGTCCCAAATTCTTCTTGGAAGCCTTGTCCAAAATCCTCATTAAATTCTCTTCTGCTCAACCTAGAAGCCATCTAGGTTGATGACCTCTCCTTTCACCTGGATCTAGTAATCTTTTCCTTTGTGAATCATGTTGTGACTTTATCATCCGAATCTCTAGATCATTAATCGAGATCTACCCCGTCATCTTGTTATCTTCTATAACCCACTCTCAAGTATTAAATATGGATCAGTCTAATATCTCATTATGATCGTTCTCATACTCTTCTCTGAGGATCATGACGCTGTTTTATCGATTCTATCTCTAAGCAGTGTATCCATTTGGTTCAATGGATTATGCTGTTGACTTTAGTTCTCTCATGTCTCAGCAAGTTACCAATCTTGATCTCATGGTTGGTTCCCCTCATATCCACTTTCGTATAAATCTCTGACCTGATAATCTCCGTGTTGATCATAAAATAATTCTCAGAGTTGAAGAAAAGTCTCATGTGATGCTTTTTTGCCAACAATCTCTGCTTCAACTCTGATCACATTCTTATTTTCTGAGCCATACTCTCATGGGCTCCATCTATCTGTGTTATGTGGATTTCTTATTGGTTACGTTGGTAATGGTGTTATGACTAACGACCGATGGTGTCGCGACGAAACCGAGAGCCTACTATGGTGCACACATGGTTGAGCTGCTCGGCACGCGCTGGTATCGTGGTTAATAGTTGTGATCCATTACTAGACTATACTGATGTGCTATCTTTTGTGGATATTCTCTCAGGGTGATCGTGGCATTTTGTCTCAATATGTCACGGTATTCGGTCCAAATCTATCTTCAGTATGGGAGTTACATGCTTCTCCACCCTTGAAGATCCTCATTCGAATCTCGGGACGAGATTCTTTTAAGGGGGGAAGGCTGTGACACCCCAGGTGTCTATTTCACGTTATATCGGGAGATTTATCCTAATCTCGGATGCTCAGTGAAAATTTCTATTTCTCGATCACATCTATCTCCATTCATCAAGTTACTCATGAATGTTTCACCAAGTTGGAATTATTCGATCTCAAGAACAGCCAAATTTAGAGCCTGTTAAAACTTTTATTTCTCGGAGCAAATGCAAATTCGAAAGTCAATATCATCTCGTAACTCCTGTCCAGACTCATTTATTCGGATTCTTGATAGTTGTAATGTTATCCAATCTATATTCGAATCCGCCTTCTCGACAGTCGGTCTACGTCCAAATACTTAATCCGAATCCGTATTCTCCCGCAGGATCTCTTTGTGTGAACCTCTAGTTAATTCTTATGCAAATTGACTTGTTATATCTATATCATAATTCATCTCTATCTATCAAGTGTATTTTAAAGAATTCTAGAAGTTTAAGGCAAATATTCACATGAAAAGATAAATCCTATACATGCTTGAAACTGCTCATCTGAACAAACGCAAATTTTGAAATTCAACCAACCCTTGTCACCTTGCTCAAACAACTCTATATCAACTCCACAACAAAAGTTATTAAGGGTTCATGTAGAGAAAATACCAAGAAAATGTCGAGAAAATACCCCGATTGCCTTAAAAATATAATTTGAAGCTTTATAATGATACTACTTTGACCAAAGTGAAACTTTAATTTATATTCAAGATATGAGGTTTGACCTTTAATAAAAGTTGTAGAACCTGTGTTATACAACAAATTTTAAATTTAAACCAAGCCTTGATTCAATCTCTAAGTACCTCAAATAGTGCCATCAAGACAGAATAAAAATCTGATTTCAGGATTCGAATTTCTTCTAAGTCTGAAATCAGCATCGTTCGGGTCGACGTCTCGCGTTCCCAAATTTTTGTTGAACAACTCAAGTTTTTCCAAATATAAAAGTTGTTAATAACTAATAGGGGCACAACATATTAAAAGATGGCATTCATCCGATTTCGTTTGACATGCTTTGACACTCAGTTTTCGCAAGTTTCCACTGTTTTCTAACCCACTGACAAACCAGTTTTCGTGGGTCTATAACTCTCTAGCCAGTGCTCGAATCACCTTAAGTCCTATAAACGAATTGTAGAGTATAGATCAAGGAAGATATTTCGTGCAGTGGCCAAGGTCCGATTCCAAGAGGAAGACACCAAAAATGGCCGCCCAATGTCCACGTTTTTCAACCTGCCACTGCCCACTGCCACCTGACATGTCCAGAGCTTGGCTCTATAAATGGCACCCACCCCTCTCCCTTCTCCCTCACGCCATCTCTCCAGCTCGGCCTCTCCTTCACACTGGCGCTGGGAAGGAGCTCTCCCATGGTCGGCCCTCCCCATCCAGCCCCCATTCTTCCACCTTGAGCAGTGAGGAGCAACTTCCATGGATGGTGCCTCCCCATCTCGTCTCCTCTCTGCAGCAGCTGGCTGCCGAGTGCTTCCTTGCTGCTGTCCCATGGGCGCTATCCCCTCCCCTTTGGTTTTGCTTGAGCAAGGAGCAGCCCCTTTATCATTCCATGGCGTCCTCCCCTCCTCCCTGGCCGAGCACCTCCGGCAGCCTCCCTTCTATTCACGTGAGGAAGAAGAAGACCTCCTTGAGCCAATGACAAGTGGGCCCAGGGCGGATGTGAGTGTACTCAAAATTTCAGATTTTTGTGTTGTGTTCTAAAATTCATATCTCGAGTTTCAGAGCTCCTAAAATCGTGAAATTTATTTTGTTGTCTTCCTTATGAAATGCTCTAACTATTGGATCTATAGGTTGGTATGTTTTAGTGGAAAAGTTTTTCTGTAGAAATTCGTATTTAAAAACTGGTTTAGAGAATAAACGAACTTGCATCTCTCCATAGTTTTAATTACAAAAATCCAAAAATGATGAAACTTGTTTTGTTAGTTAGATGTTGTCATACTCCATCAAGGAAAAATATAAAACTTATATGTTGTTCACTGTTTTCTTGGTGTGTTAATTAAAACATGTTAAATAGGAAAAGGATGATTGTTTTGATTGTTATTTTTGGATCTGTAGCTCTGGTGCTCCAAATAGGTTGAAATTTTTACAGTAGACTCTTGGTGTGATGCTTGGTGACTGGTAAAAATTTCACGAATTGTTGTGCATGTATGATTAAGTTAGTGATTTAACTTGTTTAATGCACCTTAAGTAGTTTTAAATAATTTAAAAATAATGTATAGATGTAAAAATGAAAAATGGTGTTCCACTGTCCTTGCATGACATTATAGTAGGCTAAAAAAAACTTAATATGGTCATGCATCCACAGAAAATAATTAGTTTTAGATTTAACTTGCTCTCGCATGCTTTATTGCATTAACAATTTGTTATTTTTGTATTAAATAAAATATAAAACCTGGATATGTGAAATTTATACATTGGTCGTGATTTGTTATTACCTATGCCTCATAAAAATTGCAGCCCCAAATTAGATAGTTTTATATGGTACTAAAATGACACACATTTTATAACTATAAGAACAATTAGTGAAGAATTAGAAGTAAACAAAAGCTTGTATGTTTCTTGAAATGCTTAAGTGTCTCGAGTGCACGTTACAATATGGCTGTATACGAGACAGGATTTTGCGCATGATGAGTTTAGTAAAAATCAATCGGTGTCACTAGTGTTAAGTTGAGATTTATTTGCGCGTGGAAAGTAATAATGTGTTTAATACTTAGAACTCTTAGTCAATGGTAGAAATTGTTTTGGCTTATATAGAGAGGTGGTGACATGCCAAAGTAGTCATCGCTTCCTCTATATCTTGAGTCGGGTCAATACGCGTTATGTGTTCATGAATTGGGAAGTAAGCGCATGATGGTTTCGAGTTAGAGATTAGTGGTTTACGGTTCGTATGATTTGGTCGATGTGTGAATATACATGTGAATATGTATGTTTATAAAAATGTTGTGGTGTATGTTGTGCCTTAGATAGTGATAATAATAGGCAAGCCGACGTGTATGTTATTTAGCGGACTATACCGTTGCTCTAGTTAGCCGAAGTGTTAGATGGGTTGGTTAAGCGCGTAATCACGATGATTTGCTGTTGTAGTCTAAATGTGTATGGTTACGGTCGCGGGTAAAAATTAGTAGTGTTCATAAGATGCCCAAGTTAAAATACAAATTACTATGTGGAGAGCGCATCGATATATATGTATGCCGGATTTGATGATTGTGGTGAATGCGTTGATTAATTGTGTATGGTAGTTCTAGAGCGCGAAATAACTAAAAATTAGTAAGTCTACTTGTTAGTTCTCACTTGGTCATTTTAACTCTAACAATTGTCAAAGTGTTAGAATAATTCAAGTATCTAGAACGCAACAATTCTTGAATTGTATAGGAACTGAAATTTATTAATTGTTGCTTTGGACTGCACGCAGTGATTTCTTCGTGTTGTATGTTTAATGAACTAAATTGTATTTTCTGTAGATATGTGCTATAGAAAAGTGGTAGATAACTTTATTATCTTGCTGGTGTTAAAATTTGACAGGCATAAGTCTGATCGTTTAGTAGTTATGCTTTTTACAAATTCAGTAACTAAATCTGTCCAATTTCTGTACAGATTTCAGAAACTGTATTGTTTGCCTAATTTAATGTTACAATATGTTCATGGTCGTTATAAGAAAGTTGTAGATGCTTTTCTTATCTTGCTTGTGTTAAAATTTCATAACCATAGGCCTGACAGATTAGGAGTTATGAATTTTACACACTGGTTGCTGTATTCTGTCCACTGACAGAACAAATTTTGAAAACTGAATTGTTTGATTCAGTTCACCATAGAATCACTTCTTGATGATTATAAAATTCATGTAGTGCTTTTGCTAAGCTTTCCAAAAAGTCTTAGATCACTCTTTTTGGTGATCTGAAGATTAAGTTATGGATGTTTAAAGTGTGAAGACTGAATCTGTCCAGTTCTGGACAGCAAAGCCTTCTAATGTCTTTTATCCTAAATTGCACATTGAATCACCTTGGGATGTTTATAAATAGTTTGTAGAACATTTAATTAGCTTTCCAGAAAGTCTAAGATCACTTTGTTTGGATGTCTGAATCTTTAGTTATGAATTTTTGAAGTCGCAAGTCTGAAGTTGTCCAAATCTGAACAGAACTGTCATTTATCACGATTAAACCTTATTAAGTGTCTGATCACCTTGAGATGAAAATACCAAAGATTATAGAGCGTTTAATAAGCTTTCCAAAAAGTATCTGTTCACTAATTTTGGATAAATATCTTGTGAATTATGACTGAAACAACTACTGTACTGTTGTCCTAAATATGTTAATTGTGATTGATTGTTCCAATCCAGTGTGCTTGTCTTGAGTCGACTGCTTGTTTATTTTGGGATTTGACTGAACATGAGTAATAATAATAGTGACTAGTATAATTGGGGTTATATATAAGTAAATAGTACACATCTCACTAAGTTAGTGAACTAAATTAATTAAGGTCTAATAAGTAGCTTAGCTTAATCAACAGTTAGCAAGTGCAGTGATATATTAGGAAAACAAAATGAATAATATCCTGTCCTTGGCTTTCTGCTAATACTACTAAGTAACCAACGTCATTAAAGTAGTGTAACATGTAATGATGATTAAACTATCTCCTCATGTGTGTTCTCTTTGGTGTGTGCTTGTATGAGAATACTGTGAATGATTGTAAAACCCCGATTAAATGAATATCCCTTTCTATCTAAGTCTATCTAAATATATAAGTCATAGAAAACTTATGTGTACTTAACTAGTTTAATAATAAGTTGCCAATGAACGATTAAAGCGAACATGTTAAATTCTTGTACTCGTGATGTCATGTTTGTGTTGGCTAAATATAGGAAATGTTCATCGTCTTTCCAGTAATGTTGACTTGATGTGCCCAATGACGTATAGATAGCTAGCGTTAACGTATGGATGTTTATGTGTCTTACTGGTTGATGTTAGTTCGCTATCATATACTTAAAGTATCTTGTGCTATTTCATGATATTCATACATATGCATCCTGCATCTCATTTAGGACCGAGAGAGGATGATCGTGCAAGTGATGTGGTGCCAACCAAAAGGTGCAGTCGGTGGACGACCCAAGGAAGGATGGATTTAACCAGTGGATGCTCGCCAAGCGAGTACCTCTCCCAGCAAACACTACCTAAGTGTTAAATTAAAGGCAAGCCCCGGTTTTATGCATAACCGTTTATATATGCTATTTTACTACACTTAATGTTTGTAGGTTTGTATTGTGCACTTAAGTGTAGGAGTTGCCTGAAACCTTAGTTGCATGAACTCAGGATTCCTTTTGAGATGGATACTAGTATGCTAGGTCGAGTAGCTGCTATGCTAAATCAGGATCTCGGTAGAAGTCGAGTGATTTTTCTAGCACTCGCGCGAGGTCAGGAATTGGTTGTATCCATTTTTGATAACAGAATGATGATGGTCTATGGACACGGATCCATGGGGATGCGTGGTCTATGAGACGAAATTGGAATAAGGATTAACGTGCGGATACCTGTGTCAAGCGTTTGAATGTACTAAACACATGTCGGGAAATATGGTAACCGGTAAACCTAGTACCTGAGTGAAGCCGGGCGCGGACTTTATCCCTCATGCGACCTGAGACTGGGTCTCCCATTCTAGATATGGTGGGTACAAGTGCGGCCACTGCACGACGGCAGTCGGGGTCAGTGGAGCATTGTATGCCAAGGCGGTGAGGCCTGGACGCGAACGGGGAATCGATGGGGACGGTTGTCATGTGTAGGGTCGGAGTACCCTGACATGCCGTGTGTTTAGGTTTACCTTGCAAGGTTAAAACTCGATTCGAATCGTCTGCTTCTCGCAGCTAATGAGACTGCTTGACCCCTTGTACTGCATTGAGTAATAAGTGGAAATGAGATACTGGCAAAAGATGTTGATTGATATAATGATTGTTACCATGTATGCTTAGAAAGAGCAAACTTAGCTAAATTAATGATACTAGAATTGGAAAAGCTAAAACTTGTTTTTAGACTCAGCTAGTGCTTTTGGCAAACCAAACCCCTCAGCCAAACAGCTGCATGTCTAGAGGTAGAGGAGTAGACTCCTCACACCGAGTAAGTCTAGCTGAGTATTAGTATACTCAGCCTTGCTTGTGGCATAATTTTTGCAGGTACCTCCTTGATTTGGTTGATGGTGTGACTTGGCCTCCATCCCTGCCACCGGGATAGACGGTCGAGTGGGTTACTGCTTCCGCAGGAGAGGACCAGGAGGAGTAGCGTGGCCAGGCTTCGCCATGTTACTCAGTTTTCTCCGTTAGTGATTTCCGCTGCATTAAAAACTATGGTTACTATTTCTGAAACTCCGATAATGTAATCACTAATGATACTTTCTTAAATTTGTGGTATTATGCTTTATTGTATTTCTCTGTGCCTCACCTTCGAGTGAGCTAGTGGTATTCGATCCTGGATAAGTGGCTTTATCGGACTAGATCCGAGGGACTAACGGGTTATTCCGGTTTAAGTGTGTTGCTGCCCTTACGGGCGTGACTTGGGCACTTAAGCGGGAATAATTCGGGCGGTTCTGCCAAATACCTTCTTCTTCTTGCCGTCCTTTGCCATGAGGCACTTGTGGCCGATGTTGGGGAAGAGAAGTCCTTTGTTGACGGCGATGTTGGCGGCGTCCTCGTCGTCGGAGTCGGTGGAGCTCTCGTCGGAGTCCCACTCCCAGCAAACATGGGCATCGCCGCCCTTGTTCTTGTAATATCTCTTCTTCTCCTTCTTCTTCCCCCTCTTGTCATTATCCCTGTCACTATCACTAGACAAAGGGCATTTAGCGATAAAATGACCGGGCTTACCACACTTGTAGCATACTTTCTTGGAGCGGGGCTTGTAGTCTTTCCCCCTTCTTTGCTTGAGGATTTGATGGAAGCTCTTGATGATGAGTGTCATCTCCTCATTGTCGAGCTTGGAGGCGTCGATGGGGACCCTACTTGGTGTAGAGTCTTCTTTCTTCTCCTCCGTCGCCTTAAATGCAACGGGTTGTGCCTCAGGTGTGGAGGAGGCGCCTTGCTCGATGATTTTCTTGGAGCCTTTGATCATTAGTTCAAAGCTCACAAATTTTCCTATCACTTCCTCGGGAGACATTAGTTTATATCTTGGATCACCACGAATTAATTGAACTTGAGTGGGGTTAAGAAATACGAGTGATCTAAGAATAACCTTGACCATTTCATGGTCATCCCACTTGGTGCTCCCGAGGTTTCGCACTTGGTTCACCAAGGTTTTGAGGCGGTTGTACATTGCTTATGGGTCTTCTCCTTGGTTAAGCATAAAACGACCGAGCTCCCCCTCGATCGTTTCCCTCTTGGTGATCTTGGTCACCTCGTCTCCTTCGTGTGCGGTCTTGAGCACATCCCAAATTTCCTTGGCGCTCTTCAACCCTTGCACCTTGTTATACTCCTCTCGACTTAGAGAGGCGAGGAGTATAGTGGTGGCTTGGGAGTTGAAGTGCCGGATTTGGGCAACTTCGTCCGAATCATAGTCTTCATCCCCTACGGATGGTACCTGCACTCCCAACTCAACAACATCCCAAATACTAGTGTGGAGTGAGGTTAGGTGATGCCTCATTGTATCACTCCACATGTTATAATCTTCACCGTCAAAAACCGGTGGTTTGCCTAATGGGACGAAGAGTAAAGGAGTACGCTTAGAAATGCGAGGATAGCGTAGGGGGGTCTTACTAAACTTCTTGCGCTCATGGCGCTTAGAAGTTACGGACGGCGCGTCGGAGCCGGAGGTGGATGGCGACGAAGAATCGGTCTCGTAGTAGACCACCTTCTTCATCTTCTTCTTGTTGTCGCCACTCCGATGTGACTTGTGAGGAGGTGATTTCCTCCTTCCTCTTGTTGTGGGACTCTCCCGATGGAGCCTTCCCGTGGCTTGTGGCGGGCTTCTCGCCGGTCACCATCTCCTTCTTGGCGTGTTCTCCCGACATCACTTTGAGCGGTTAGGCTCTAATGAAGCACCGGGCTCCGATACTAATTGAAAGTCGCCTAGAGGGGTGGTGAATAGGCGGAATCTGAAAATTATAAACTTAAGCACAACTACAAGCTGGGGTTAGCGTTAGAAATATAAACGAGTCCGAAAGAGAGGGCGAAAACAAATCACAAGAAAATGAAGAGTGAGACACGGTGATTTGTTTTACCGAGGTTTGGTTCTTCAAACCTACTCCCCGTTGAGGTGGTCACGAAGACCGAGTCTCTTTCAACCCTTTCTCTCTCTCAAACGGTCACCTAGACCAAGTGAGCTTCTCTTCTCAATCAATCGGGACACTAAGTCCCCACAAGGACCACCACACAATTAGTGTCTCTTGCCTTGATTACAATTGAGTTGGGAACAAGAAAGAAAGAAGAAGAAAAAGCGATCCAAGCACAAGAACTTAAAAGAACACAAATGTCTCTCTCTCTAGTCACTATTTGATTGGAATGAACTTTGGACTTGGGAGAGGATTTGATCTCTTTGTTTGTGTCTTGGAGTGAAGTCTAGAGCTCTTGTATTGAATGCAAATGGCTGAAACTTGGATACCTTGAATGTGGGGTGGTTGAGGGTATTTATAGCCCCAACCACCAAAGTGGCCGTTGGGAGGGGCTGCTGTCGTATGGCGCACCGGACAGTCCGGTGCGCCACTAGACACTGTCCGATGCGCCAGCCACGTCACCCATCCGTTAGGGTTCGACCGTTGGAGCTCTAACAAGTGGGGCCACCAGACAGTCCGGTGGTGCACCGGACAGGTCCTGTTCACTGTCCGGTGCACCTTCTAGGCCTACTCTGACTTCTGCGCGCGCAGGCGTGCACTATTTGCTTTTACTGTTCATTTGCAGACGACCGTTGGCGCGAAGTTGTCGTTGCTCCGCTGTCACACCGGACAGTCCGGTGTTACACCGGACAGTCCGTGAATTATAGCGGAGTGGCCTCCCCAAATTCCCGAAGCTGGCAAGTTTAGAGTCGTTCCTCCCTGGTGCACCGGACACTGTCCGGTGGTGCACCGGACACTGTCCAGTGGCACACCGGACAGTTCGGTGCGCCAGACCAGGGCTGCCTTCGGTTTAGCTTTGCTCCTTTGTTTTGAACCCTTTCTTTTATCTTTGTATTGGTTTGTTGTGAACCTTTGGCACCTGTAGAACATATATTCTAGAGAAAACTAGTTAGTCCAATAATTTGTGTTGGGCAATTCAACCACCAAAATTCATTTGGAAAAGGTTTGACCCTATTTCCCTTTCAGTCATTTTGTTTTTTTAGTGACAAATAAACAATGTAAATCTAGTTTTAAATTCTTGTAATACTTTTTGCTTTTATCAAGATGGAATATATCTTCTTTGCAGACTTATAAAACTGAAAATTGCTAAAGCCGTTCCTAAGGGAACGTAGTGTAAGTTCTGCCGAAGCTATAAAAAGTCATTCCTAAGGGAACGCAGTGTAAGTTCTGCCGAAGCTATAAAAAGTCGTTCCTAAGGGAACACAGTGTAAGTTCTGCCGAAGTTACAAAAAGTCGTTCCTAAGGGAGCGCAGTGTAAGTTTCCTGCTCAAAAGTCATTCCAAAGAGAATGCAGAGCCAAATACCACCGAAGTAAACGGCGAAGAAGTTCAAAAGACGTTCCTAAGGGGATGCAGAACTTACACCGAAAAGTCAACGGTGATACCACCGAAGTAAAAGGCGAAGAAGTTCAAAAGACGTTCCTAAGGGGATGCAGAACTTACACCAAAAAATAAGCGGTGAAGCCGAAAAATAAACGGCAAAGAGATTCCAGACGTCCCTAAGGGGATGCAGAGCTTGAGTGTTTCAGTGTGGGTGTGTGTCTACAACATTAGCATCATTTTTGCATCAATTCATCACATCATTCCGCATAGCATCACATCATACATCATATCGCATCAGTAACATGAGAATCGAAAACGGAGTTGATCTTCGGAAAAATGCTTCGTAGAAATGAAAATGTGCTAAGACACAAAATAAGCTGTGAGAAATACATGCTTCTTCGTCAGCCCTGTCAAAAAAGAAGGGATCTTTTTCCCGAAGCGTGGATATTTTTTCGAAGCATGGGTATTTTTACGAAGTATGGATCTTCTTCTTTCCGAAGCATGAAAAGAAGGGAAGATGTTTTTTCATCGAAGGCTCAAAAACGGTATGAACGTAAAGTTTCATGCATCGTAAATAAATGAATTGCAATAGTTTACATATTCGACTTAAAGCCATAAACAAATACTAGTCTTGTTACAATAAAGGTACATCGACCACCTCAAAATGTTTTTACAAAAAGTGCTATTCCTCTTTAAGAACTTTCTCATCAACTTCGTGCAGCAATTTGTCAACAACTTCATCAACAATGGATTCAACTATGTTTATAATGTCCAACGCTTTCTTCGTTTCCGGATCCGCTAGGGGATTGACCGGTTTCGGCGGTGGAGATAATTCAGCTGAAGCAGGAAAAAGTTAATCAGTTCAAAGTCATAAAAACAATAACGAAGCTAATAGCCAATAAACAATACCTATACGTCTTTCACATTCCGCAGCTTCTTCAGTCTGTCTTGCTTCTATCCGGGTGTCATGGGTGTCTTTTTCACTTTTCTTTATAATTTTATGGGCCATCTCTCAGCCACCATTTACCCAGACATCATTATAGAATTTTCCGCCCATCAAGGTTGCTTCAGCTGAAGGATCCTTCATGTCATCTACAGAGAAGGCAGCTTCGGCTTCGGCCATGGTTTTGACGTGATCACATCCTGCTTTCTCCAAGATAGCTGAGATCTCCCGTGCACCAGAAAACGCGCAGACATCCCCGTGATCGCTTAGTATCTCTTCGAAAGATTCAGCCTCTCCACTTATCCATTCAATAATACTTTCGGGGTCACCTCGTATAAAGTTTTCTTCGATCAAATAGGCACCCACGTTGATAAAGCTACCCTTTATCTTCTTCACGCACTCCAAAGATTTTTTAAAACATCTTTCCTTCGATGAGCGAAGTTCTTCAACAGTTTTTTATAAATGATTCTTCCAATATTCACTGTTATATCGGTCAGCTTCTGCGAGTGCTCATTTTTCTTTAGCTTCCGCCAGCTATTTTCGAAGGTCTTCAATTTTAGCTTTCTGAATCTCAGTCTGAGCCTTGTAATTAACTTCATCTTCTTTCACTTTGTTAACCAGAGAAATTAAGATTTTGTCTTTTCAAGACCTTCGTTTCTCAATTCAATCACCTCTGTACGAAGGTTGTTCAGAGCCATTGTATAGCTTTCATCTTCAATATTTTTCTGTGCCCTAAGGGCATTGCTAAGAATCAAGCCCTGCAAGAAGAGGAAAGAATTATGACAAATGAAGTACCTCATTTTCAAATTCAAAGTTAATCTTTATACCTTTATGCTATTATATGCTATGCTGTCAGCAAGTTCATCCTTCGACAGGAGTGAAAGGCCGTCTTCTAGCTTCGGGAATCCCATGCTCGTACCTATCTCCTGGCAAACAGATATCTCTTTGTTGTCTGGGAGATAGTATAAGTAATCATCTTCATTACTCCCGTGAAAAACCAAGGCTCCTTTTGGATATTTCAAACTTCTAGCATAGTGCCTGGCTTCTAGAGTTTCCTCTTCAGACAGCTTCTTCCCCGAAGCATGTCGAATAATGTAGTCAATATTTTTAGTCAAAGCTTTGGAAGTAAAGGCCCTGATTTTTTAGGAGCAATTTGCTCTGCTGATTTTTCTTCAGACGCGACAGGCTCCATCTCAATGGGCACTGAAGGCCCAGCTTCGGCTTCAGCTTGAGATTCAGTAGTTTTGGCTTCAGCTTGAACAATTTTCTTCGCAGGGGAAGGGCTCAGTGCCTTCATAGTCTCCAGTACAGCATCTAGCACATTGGCCATCCTTCTCCTCTTAGGGGTCGCCGTAGAAGATTTTTGCGCCTTCGGCAGACTTGCCCCTGCCGGAGGGCTAAGGATTCTTGGCATTTTTACTTCAATTTTCGGCTCTTCAGCCTTTTCAACCTTATCTTTGATTGTTTCAAATGTATGTGTCTTCGGCATTACAGTCGGTTCTACAGTGCTCTGAACAGTCAGAGCAGTCTGTGTTGCTTCGACTGCTGAAGAAGACCCTGCACCAAAGTCAGGGACCGCGGCCAGTTCAATGTAATGCGGCCGGTGGGTCAGTACCTTCATCTTTTTGCTCTTCGGTGCAGGATCAATTTCGATGTCTGAAACAGCAACCTTCCTCTTTTTCTCTTGCCCCCGTGGTGGGTAGCGGTAGTCGGGGTACATAAAGCCAATAGCATCAAAGACTCTGTTCAGTCATTTCTTCCCCCGACCTCCAAAAGCTACGGACAGAGCATTATCCTCGGCTTTGCTATATGTACCAAGTAACTCGTCGCTAATAGCCTCGATACTTTTTAGACAATCATCATTTGGCTCATCAAACCGGTCTCTGAACCTGAAAGTATATTTTAATCGAACTAGCCCACCTTCAGTTGATTCGGCAGTAGTTTCCTTCGTCATATCCCAGTTCTCCACAAGCGGCCATACCCTGAAGGCTATATGTTCTTGCATTAAATCCCTTGTGCCAATGAAAGAGCAAACATTGCTAAAGGCCCTTTGACAGGCTTCAGCGGCATCATCAATTTCGACCTTCGGCCTCCGAAGGCCGAAGCGAGACCAGATAGGGCGTTGAATGATCTCCTTAATATCTTCCCTTTCAATTAAGTCATTTTTAACATAAAACCATTCTTCCATCCAGGCTCCAGGCCATCTCTTTCAGAATGTAGGAACTGAATGGTTGGCATTGGATCGAGCAACGAATCTGTAACATCCAAAGTTGTTGTGATACTGCTCTTTCCCGGTGGCTTTTGTCTCGTACACAAGTTCATGCATGCTGCAGAAACTTTTAACACTGGGTTCCAACCCTTGGCTCCTCACAGCCCAGACAAACAAACCCATCCTGATTATAGCTTCAGGCATAAGTTGATGAAGAAAAATTTGAAATGTCTTCAGCACTTCAACCAAGAACCTGCTTAATGGAAACCAAAGCCCTGCTTTCAAGAAGCTTCGGTATATAACCACTTCATTTGCTTCAAGAGTAGGAGCAGTGTTGTCCCCCCAACCCTCACAATAGTCATATCGCGGAAGTATCTTCCTCTCATAGCATCAACATGACTCTGTTTAATAGACGATTTCCCAAAAATGGTATGGCTGGGCCGCCAGGGCCTATCTTCAGAATCTTTGTCTCCACTTTCCGCATCATAACTATCATTGCCACCAGTATCTTCAGATAAACCTTCCAGTGTCTCTTTAACAATCTTCTCTGTGTTTGTTTTTGCCATCGATTCGATAAAACCAGCAATATAAGGGTCCATATTCTTCTTCTCTTCAAATAGCTTCGTCTCTTCAGTCACCTTCGTCTCCGCAACAACCTTCTTCTCCTTGGTCATTTTTTATTCAGACATGGTGAAAACATGACTTCAAACCGAAACTCAAGAAGCTTGAAAATTTGGTGAGAGTTACTAAGCAAGAGCTAAAAGTTTGAGAGAAATAATGCAGACAGTAGAAACAGTGTATCAAATGATGCCGGTATGAGTTCATATTTATACGCCTAGCACGCTACAACTTGGAGGGCCCCACCTGTCATCGATTGTTGCTATTCTAGCAAAGGGAAGGTGTTTTTTCGGACCTTCGGCTTAAAGCCTTTGTCCATGTCGTAGTCTTAATTCGTTAACAAATTAATACTACGAGGGGCTACTGTTGGGGACCTTCGTCCTTCGAAGGTCCTCAAAAACACGATTTAACAATATTTCCTAAGTGTAACAGATGAACAGATACCTTCGGACAGATCAAAATCGTACACGATGTGAGAAGCATGGTCAGGACGAAGGCTGATGATGCCCCGAAGCTACCGGCGAAAGAGCTTCGGCTCAACGGCGGAAAAAGGAACCGATTTAAAGGGGAAAAGGCCATTCGGTCCTCGTTGAGTTGTCCATAAGTTAGTAGAAAATATGAAGGGCATGAATGTAATTTTACACAGGCTGCGCCCTGTGCCTATAAATAGATGAACAGTACTCTCGTACTGTTCATGCTGACTTGTATTCACTGTTGCGTCACACTCGTACTTTTCACCTTCTGTCAAGCCGAAGGTATAAATGTATTTCAATATTATT
Organism: Zea luxurians; assembly: GCA_029449295.1. NCBI lineage: Eukaryota > Viridiplantae > Streptophyta > Magnoliopsida > Poales > Poaceae > Zea > Zea luxurians. Next base: position 81,465,861 of record JAOPSE010000011.1, read on the forward strand.
TCTGTTTATCCATGACAATTGAAGAAAAGATATTAATAGTATTACATGATTGCATGATTATTTATGTTGCTGTCTATATTTTATATGCTTCTCCTTTCATTAATCTATACTGTGATGATGAAGGTTCATCCTTCACAACCTTCGTCTGAAGATCATTTTATCCTAAGGGAAATAATGCTTCGAAGGACGAAGGGCCTTAACCTTTAACATTTTGTGTTGCCTTGTTCTTAATTCGTAGCATTTGAGAACAAGACCCCAACAGCGTTGATCGTCAACCACCAAAATTAATTATAGGAAATGGTTAACCCAATTTCCCTTTCAATCTCCCCCTTTTTGGTGATTGATGCCAACACAAACAAAAGCAAATACAAAGTGTAGAAAAGTAACTAGTTTGCAATTATGAATGTGCATAGGTTACTTGGAGTTAAACCAATTGAAAGTCTTACTAAGAATAATAGTGAATGGATTGGCTTTCTTTTATTTATCATTTTGGACCACAATTGCACCACTTGTTTGTTTTTGCAAAAATCTTTTGGAAAATCTTTTCAAAGTCTTTTTGCAAATAGTCAAAGGCATATGAATATGATTGCAAGAAGCATTTTCAAGATTTGAGATTTCTCCCCCTGTTTCAAATGCTTTTCCTTTGACTAAATAAAAGCTCCCCTAAATGAAATTCTCCTCTTAGCTTTCAAGAGGGTTGTGAAGTGGATACCAATTTGAAATTTTACTTTCATAAATCATGTGAAACATAGATACCAATTGATAACTTCATACTAATTTAAAATTGCCTTGAACACCAATTGAAAGACAAACATTTGTGAAATTTTTGAAATTTGAAATGGTGGTGCGGTCCTTTTGCTTTGGGCTTAATACTTTCTCCCCCTTTGGCATTAATCACCAAAAACGGAGAACTTGAGAGCCCTATAATACTTTCGCCCCCATTGGTAAAAGAATTATGAGTGAAATATTATACCAATTTGAGAGATTGTGGAGTAACGACAAGGGGTAAATGATACCATTAGAGTTGAGTAGAAGTGTTGTCTTTACTGAATACTCTATTTCCCTTTCAATCTAAGACTAATACAAGAGATACTCATGGAAACATATTAGTCATAGCCTTGGCACAAGAAGAAATAAGAATTATGCAATTGTACCAAATGAAAGAGTCATGATCAAAGGTATATAAATGAGCTATGTGTGCAATGTTTCAATCAAAATTCCGAGAATCAAGAATATTCAGCTCATTCCTAAGTTTGCTAAAGGTTTTCTCATCTAGTGGCTTGGTAAATATATCGGCTAATTGGTTCGTGGTGTTTACATAAGCTATTTTGATATCTCCCTTTTGTTGGTGATCCCTCAGAAACTGATACCAAATATCTATGTGCTTAGTGCGGCTGTGTTCAACAGGATTATCCGCCATGCGGATTGCACTCTCATTATCACATAAGAGAGGGACTTTGCTCAATTTGTAGCCATAGTCCCTAAGGGTTCGCCTCATCCAAAGTAATTGTGCACAACAATGTCCTGCGGTAATGTACTCGGCTTCGGCGGTGGAAAGAGCTATGGAGTTTTGTTTCTTTGAAGCCCATGACACCAGGGATCTCCCAAAAACTGACAAGTCCCTGATGTGCTCTTTCTATCAATTTTACACCCTGCCCAATCGGCATCGGAATATCTTATTAAATCAAAACTGGATCCCCTAGGGTACCAAAGCCCAAACTTAGGAGTGTACACTAAGTATCTCATGATTCTCTTCACGGCCCTAAGGTGAACTTCCATAGGATTTGCCTGAAATCTTGCACACATGCACACAGAAAGCATAATGTCTGATCGAGATGCACATAAATAGAGTAAAGATCCTATCATCGACCGGTATACCTTTTGATCTATGGATTTACCTCCCGTGTCGAGGACAAGATGCCCATTGGTTCCCATGGGTGTCTTGATGGGTTTGCCATCCTTCATTCCAAACTTTTTAAGTATGTCTTGAATGTACTTTGTTTGGCTGATGAAGGTGCCTTCTTAGAGTTGCTTGATTTGAAATCCTAGAAAATATCTCAACTCCCCCATCATAGATATCTCGAATTTTTGAATCATGATCCTACTAAACTCTTCACAGGTTGACTTGTTAGTAGATCCAAATATAATATCATCAACATAAATTTGGCATATAAACAAGTCTTTTGCAATAGTTTTAGTAAAGAGAGTAGGATCATCTTTTCTAACTTTGAAGCCATTAGTGATAAGAAAATCTCGCAGGCATTCATACCATGCTCTTGGGGCTTACTTGAGCCCATAAAGCGCCTTTGAGAGTTTATAGACTCACTATCTTCAAAGCCGGGAGGTTGCTCAACATGGACCTCTTCCTTGATAGGTCCATTTAGGAAGGCACTCTTCATGTCCATTTGATAAAGCTTGAAGCCATGATAAGTAGCATAGGCAAGTAATATATGAATTGACTCAAGCCTAGCTACGGGTGCATAAGTATCATCGAAATCCAAACCTTCGACTTGTGAATAACCTTTGGCCACAAGTCGGGCTTTGTTTCTTATCACCACACCATGCTTGTCTTGCTTGTTACGGAATACCCATTTGGTACCTACAACATTTTGGTTAGGACGTGGAACTAAATGCCATACCTTATTCCTTGTGAAATTGTTGAGCTCCTCTTGCATAGCCATTACCCAATCTGGATCTCTTAGTGCATCCTCTACCTTGTATGGCTCAATAGAGGAAACAAAAGAGTAATGTTCACAGAAATGAGCAACTCGAGATCTAGTGGTTACCCCCTTATGTATGTCACCAAGGATGGAGCTGACGGGGTGATCTCGTTGAATTGCTTGGTGGACTCTTGGGTGTGGCGGTCTTTGACCCTGTATTTCTTGCTCATCTTCCTTGTCTTCATTATATTCATCTCCCCCTTGATCATTGTCCTCCTCTTGAGGTGGCTCATCCTCTTGATCTTCATCTTCATCATCTTGAGCCTGATCCTCGTCTTGTGTTGGTGAGATGCTTGCATGGAAGATGATGGTTGATCTTGTGCTTGTGCAGTGTAACACCCTGAATTTGGGGGTATAAAATTTCTTTCTAATGATCACCCAAATTCATGTGTTACTCTTCTCTCTCTCACTCTAGGTTCTATCTCTTTCTAGATTCTCTCTCCCTTTTTCCCTTTTAAGTAGAATTAGCTTAAAGTTAGGGGGATTTCATTATTTATTTTTGCCAAAACATTATGGGTCATGACATGTTGCATCATGCTGAGCTTAAAATATTCTTTGAAGTGTTGCACAAGTTTGAATTTATTTGAACTTGAAACCTAATTTGAATTTGGAATTGAAAACCCTAGAGAAAAGAAATATAAAAGGAATTAGAAAATCCAGAGAAAAAGAAAAAAGAAAAGCAGCCCAGTAGCCTAACTTGGCCTAGCCAGGCCGCACGCCCGCGCCGCCTGACAGGTGGGATCCACCTATCAGCGACAGCTCTCTCTCCCGCATGCTTGTTGGGGCGAAGGTGAACACGCTACCCTTCGCTCGATGCCTTCGTCGCCTCGTCAATTCGACGAAGACTACATCCATAGAACACGCCCGAGCAAGCCGAAGCCGTCGATCGGATGAAGACAGGCACGGTCCCCCTTCGTCGTCGCCGTCGCAAGACGAAGGCCCTGTCGAAGTCTACGAGCCTCACGTCGTCACTGTGCCAGGAGGCCCATGTGGGATTCAGCCCATTGTAACGGGCCCCGCGCGGAGAAGCGTATTACGGGCCGCGTTTGTAATAGCCTTTGCTGTAATGACCGTCTGTAACCTCCCCTCGTGGGAATATTCTAGGGATAAACTGGGTACTCGAGGGCACAAACGTCTTTGACAAGGGATGGGTGGTCGCTCGAGTGCCTATAAATACCCCCGTACAGTGCCCTCACAGAGGTAGATTAACAAAGCTTTTCCCATCCACGACAAACTTTGCCAATACTCTTTCTACTTTCCCATTGGATCTACTCGCCCAGGAGAGCAAGTGCCAATAGCGCTCCCTCTCTCTCTCGCTCTCTGCCCACTAGGGCCAACCTGTCGGTAACGGTTTCTTCAACCGCGCGCTTCTCCTCTCTCTCTTCCTCGCAGGCCCGGTTCGCTAGTTGCTGAGCCGTTGCCCCGAGCGCTCCTTTCTTCTCTCTCTATGTCATGGACCCTCCCTGTTAGATCCACCCTCCCCGTGCCCACCGTGGACCGGCGAGTGCGCACTCTCGCACGTCGCCGGATTTCTCGGCCACGACACGCGCCCAACTCCCTTCTTAGAGCCCCGTCATTGCCCGCACTCGCCCCCCCACTCCGCCTCATTTCGCACAGCTTTGCCCTCTCTCGCGCTCTCCCCTCGCCGCCAAACGCCGCCGAAGACCTGTGCCCATGTTCCCGACCATCCAGCTTGCCCGAGAGCGCGCCAAGCCTCCCCGAGCTCCGCCCTGAGGTGAGACACCTTTGCCCGTGCTTAATTTCCCTAGTTTCGCTCTGTGCTCGGCCAATTTTGGCATTGCCAGAGCTCGACCGCGGCGGTCCGCCATGCTCGCGTGGTGGTCGACCGATTTAGCCCGGTCCAGTTCCCCGGGGTAGGTCCCTGTGTCGCCTCTGCCTCTGCTGAAACTAGCCCAGGCCTTAGCGCACCTTAAGCCCCCTCCCCATGGCCGGAATGCCTCGTCGGAGCTCCTCCGGTCCGCTCGAGACCTTCTCCTCGCCGTTCTCCCCTCTCTGCCCTCGGATTCGTGGCCTTTCCCCACCATTGAGTTCGTCGTGGCATCCTCTCCCTCTCTGCCCAATCCTGGCGACCCCGGAACCCCCCTAGCACACGCCTGCCTCAACTCCGGTGACTTCACCACCACAGAGATGAGCAGCGCCGCCCGCAGCCGTTCGTCCCTCCCTGGTCTGATCCCCTCCGTCCGATCCTGATCGCACGGCCCAGATCATGGATGCCGCTTCGCGCACGCGCGCCCTGCGCCCCTGGCCCACCTATCAGCGCCCAAGTCCCCTAGCGTTGGGCCTACTTGGTCAGTGCGCCCTCCCCCTCTGTCGCTGACATCCTCTGGCCCACCTGTCAGCACTCGCCCGCTCGCGTGCGCGCCCTCGACCACAGATCTAATCTTAGACGTTGGTTTTAGATCTGACGGTTGAGGAAGCCCGATACCCCTTCGCGTGGTTGTTTTGCATAAGAAACCCTCGGTTTGTGGGAAATAAACCCGCTGTCCCTAGTTTTCGCGTGCAGGCCCCTGTATTCTTGCAGATTGAACCCTGAACTTTTAAATATTCACATAATTAGACCTAATTTCATATTTTGAATTCCCAAACTTGTTTATTTCATATCTTTTGCATATGAACTCCAAATTTAGTGATTCAAATTGCAAAATGTTCATAGGATTATTCTCAGTTTAAATAAAATAGTTTCATTTACTGTCTACACATTCTAATTTTTATGATTAAGTATGAACTAATATAGGTGTAGATTTATTTATTTAATAAAATAAATAAAAAGAGAACCCTAGAAATTTAAACATGATTAATCTTGTGAGATTTATAATGTGTATTACATGAAATCATCTTGGGTCTAATTTTTAGGTCAAAATTAAATAAATTGAACTAGGTTATGTATTTGTGGGCAATACTTAAAGAAATAATAATCTAATTCTAAAGGTAGTTAGTTTATGTTATAGTTCATGTTATATTTTGAACTCATTATCCCTTATGTAGTATTGTGTCTTTTTAAGATGTATTCCTATGTTTGTACATGTTTGGTGTGCTGTTCATTTGTACTTTCCCAAATGTATTGAGTGCATGTTCGCTTTATTTAGACAACGAGCAGTCCGAGGTTCCTAAGTGTGTTGTTAGAGACCTCCCTGAGAAACAACCTGGTGAAGGCAAGTGTCCTCTGACCTATTATGTCCTACATACTTTATGATTCACTGTCCTGCATTACATTATCTAAACCTAAGGATTGACTAGTTTGTATGTACCCTATCCTTGCATACCTTTTGGGTTATCATGGTTAGCATTTTGCTATTGCCTTAACTTTAATCAATGAACATGATGTGAACATTTATGATACGATACTGTTATCCTGATTATGTTGATGATCTTGTGATACTCTAGGGGGCTTAGGCCTTTTTCCTGAGTACCTCTCCGTAAGGACCTGTTCGTGGAGTGACCACCCGGGATAACAGTGCAACCATGAGGGTGGAATGGGACGCCCTTAGCTGATTAATTAGATGAACCTGGGGTGTAGTTGGCTTTGCCGGAGGGCCGTCAATGGGAGCCGGGGCGTAGTGCTCGCTCTGCCAAGGTTAGGGTGCAGAGGTTTATTCGATTTGGTTTTGTTAGTCACCCACCTTGGGGAGGTGTACTGCGTTTGTATGACTGGCGAAACCTAACGAGCAGCTATGCACCAGGGGAGTCTCTGTAAAGGCTACATAGTGTATTCCTGGCCATTCACCTTGGTAGTGAAGATCAGGTCTGTACAACCCAGGCTGGAAAGGGATCACGACTTGTGGGTAAAGTGTACAACCTTTGCAGAGTGTTAAAAACTGGTATATCAGCCGAGCTCACGGTTAAGAGTAGCCTTGGGATCCTCTTTGATTAGAAGAACTTTGGATACTTTTTATGATGATGATTAACTGAAAGTCACCTAGAGGGGGGGGGGTGAATAGGCGGAATCTAAAAATTATAAACTTAAGCACACACTACAAGCCGGGGTTAGCATTAGAAATAAAATCGAGTCCAAAAAGAGAGGGCGAAAACAAATCACAAGCAAATAAAGAGTGTGATACGGTGATTTGTTTTACCAAGGTTCGGTTCTTGCAAACCTACTCCCCATTGAGGTGGTCACAAAGATCGGGTCTCTTTCAACCCTTTCCCTCTCTCAAACGGTCACCTAGACCGAGTGAGCTTTTGTCCTCAATCAAATGGGACACTTAGTCCCCACAAGGACCACCACAACTTGGTGTCTCTTGCTTTGATTACAAAGATGTTGAGAACAAGAATGGGGAAGAAGAAAAGTGATCCAAGTGACAAGAACTCAAATGAACACAAATGTCTCTCTCTCACAAGTCACTAAGCTTTGGAATGAATTTGGGACTTGGAGAGGATTTGATCTTTTGTTTTGTGTCTTGAAGTGAAGTCTAGAGCTCTTGTATTGAATGCAATGGCTGAAAACTTGGATGCCTTGAATGTGTGGTGGTTGGGGGTATTTATAGCCCCACCCACCAAAATGGTCGTTGGGGAGGCTGTCTGTCGACGGGCGCACCGGACAGTCCGGTGCGCTACCGGACATTGTCCGGTGCGCCAGCCACGTCACCCAACCGTTAGGGTTCGACCGTTGGAGCTCTGACAATCTGGGCCACCGGACAGTCACTGTTCACTGTCCGGTGCGCCTTCTGACACCTGCTCTGACTTCTGCGTGCGCAGTCCACACTGTTCACCATTACTGTACACTTTTGCAGACGACCGTTGGCGCTGTAGCCGTTACTCCGCTTGGCACACCGGACAGTCCGGTGCTACACCGGACAGTCTGGTGAATTAGAGCGGAGAGCATTTTCCAGAAACCCGAAGCTGAGGAGTTCGAGTTGATTCACCCTGGTGCACCAGACACTGTCCGGTGGTGCACCGGACACTGTCCAGTGGTGCACCGGACAGTCCGGTGCGCTAGACGAGGGCAGCCTTCGGTTTTCTTTTGCTCCTTTCTTTTGAACCCTTTCTTGGACTTTTTATTGGTTTGAGTTGAACCTTTGGCACCTATAGAACTCATAATCTAGAGCAAACTAGTAAGTCCAATTATTTGTGTTGGGCAATTCAACCACCAAAATCATTTAGGAAAAGGTTGGACCCTATTTCCCTTTCAATCTCCCCCTTTTTGGTGATTGATGCCAACACAAACCAAAGCAAATATAAAAGTGTAGAATTGAACTAGTTTGCATAAGGTAAGTGCAAAGGTTGCTTGGAATTAAACCAATTTAAACTTTCATAAGATATGCATGGATTGCTTTCTTCTATTTTAACATTTTGGACCACGCTAGCACCACTAGTTTTATTTTTGCAAATTCTTTGGAAAATTCTTTTCAAAATCCTTTTGCAAATAGTCAAAGGTATATGAATAAGATTGAAAGACGCATTTTCAAGATTTGAAATTTTCTCCCCCTGTTTCAAATGCTTTTCCTTTGACTAAACAAAACTCCCCCTTAATGAAATTCTCCTCTTAGTGTTCAAGAGGGTTTTACCAATTGAGATAGAATTTCTTAGAGGAATACTAATTTCAAAGATACCAATTTGAAAAACATTTAAAAACTTAAACTTGTTTCGAAAAATTTTGATATCGGCGTGGTGGTGCGGTCCTTTTGCTTTGGGCTAATACTTTCTCCCCTTTGGCATGAATCGCCAAAAACGGATACTTGTGAGTGAAATATGAGCCCTTTTAAACTTTTCTCCCCCTTTGGCAAACAATATATGAGTGAAGGATTATACCAATGTGGAGAGATGGCGGAATACCGGCAAAGAGTAGATAATACGATGGAGTTGAGTGGAAGCGTCGTCTTTGCCGAATACTCCATTTCCCTTTCAATTCTATGACTAAGCATGAGAATACACTTGAAAAACACATTAGTCTTAGACATAAAAGAGATATGATCAAAGGTATATGAATGAGCAATGTGTGCAAAGTATCAATCAAAGTTCCGAGAATCAAGAATGTTTAGCTCATTCCTAAGTTTGGTAAAGGTTTTCTCATCTAGTGGCTTGGTGAAGATATCAGCTAATTGTTCTTTGGTGTTAATATAGGCTATCTCGATATCCCCCCTTTGTTGGTGATCTCTCAAAAAGTGCCGAATGGCTATGTGCTTAGTGCGGCTGTGTTCAACGGGATTATCTGCCATGCGGATCGCACTCTCATTATCACATAGGAGAGGGACTTTGCTAAATTTGTAGCCATAGTCCCTTAGGGTTTGCCTCATCCAAAGCAATTGCGCGCAACAATGGCCTGCGGCAATATACTCGGCCTCGGCGGTAGAAAGAGCTACTAAGTTTTGTTTCTTTGAAGCCCAAGACACCAGGGATCTCCACAGAAACTGACAAGTCCCTGATGTGCTCTTCCTATCAATTTTACACCCTGCCCAATCAGCATCTGAATATCCTAATAAATCAAAAGAGGATCCCTTGGGGTACTAAAGGCCAAACTTAGGAGTATAAACTAAATATCTCAAGATTCTCTTCACGGCCCTAAGGTGAACTTCCTTGGGATCGGCTTGGAACCTTGCACACTTGCCTATGGAAAGCATAATATCCGGTCGAGATGCACATAAATAGAGTAAAGATCCTATCATCGACCGGTATACCTTTTGATCTACGGATTTACCTCCCGTGTCGAGGTCGAGATGCCCATTTGTTCCCATGGGTGTCTTGATGGGCTTGGCATCCTTCATTCCAAACTTGGTGAGTATGTCTTGAATGTACTTCGTTTGGCTAATGAAGTTGCCCTCTTAGAGTTGCTTCACTTGAAATCCTAAGAAATACTTCAACTCCCCCATCATAGACATCTCGAATTTTTGAACCATGATCCTACTAAACTCTTCACAAGTAGATTTGTTAGTAGACCCAAATATAATATCATCAACATAAATTTGGCATACAAACAAATCTTTTGCAATAGTTTTAGTAAAGAGAGTAGGATCGGCCTTGCCGACTTTGAAGCCATTAGTGATAAGAAAATCTCTTAGGCATTCATGCCATGCTCTTGGGGCTTGCTTGAGCCCATAAAGTGCCTTAGAGAGTTTGTAAACATGATTAGGGTACTCACTATCTTCAAAGCCGGGAGGTTGCTCAACATAGACCTCTTCCTTGATTGGTCCATTGAGGAAGGCACTCTTCACGTCCATTTGATGTAGCTTAAAGCCATGGTAAGTAGCATAGGCAAGTAATATACGAATTGACCCAAGCCTAACTACGGGTGCATAGGTTTCACTGAAATCCAAACCTTCGACTTGTGAATAGCCCTTGGCCACAAGTCGGGCTTTGTTCCTTGTCACCACACCATGCTCATCTTGCTTGTTGCGGAATACCCACTTGGTACCTACAACATTTTGATTAGGACATGGAACCAAATGCCATACCTCATTCCTCGTGAAGTTGTTGAGCTCCTCTTGCATCGCCACCACCCAATCCGAATCTTTAAGTGCATCCTCTACCCTGTGTGGCTCAATAGAGGAAACAAAAGAGTAATGTTCACAAAAATGAGCGACTCGAGATCGAGTGGTTACCCCCTTATGAATATCACCGAGGATGGTGTCCACGGGGTGATATCTTTGAATCGCCTGGTAGACTCTTGGGTGTGGCGGTCTTTGACCCTGTTCATCTTCCTTGTCTTGATCATTGTCGTCTCCCCCTTGATCATTGCCCTCCTCTTGAGGTGGCTCATCTTCTTGATTCCCGATTAAATTTTGTTTCGACATCATCCATGTATTTAGAGCAAAATGTCAAGCACTCGTCCGCAATATATGCCTCAGCGATTGAGCCTTCCGGTCGTGCCCTGTTCCTCACATAGCGCTTCAAAGTATACAATCGCCTTTCAATTGGGTACATCCAACCATAATGCACAGGACCTCGCAATAATGCCTCATCAGGTAGATGCACAGCTAGATGCACCATCACATCAAAGAAAGCTGGGGGAAATATTTTCTCGAGCTTCACCAAAATTATTGGAATTTCTTTCCTCATTTCAGCCAACACATCCTTTTTAAGAGTTCTGTTGCACAATTCCCTAAAATTTTCCCCAGATCCGCTAGTGCTTCATAAATATCCTTGTCCAAAAATCCTCTCATGGCAAGTGGTAATATTCTTTGCAAAAGAATGTGACAATCATGTGTTTTAAGCCCTTGTAATTTGGTTCCCTCAGCATTTAAACATCTTGATATGTTGGATGCAAATCCATCTAGAAACTTCACCTCTCGCAAAAAATCACAAAAGGCCTTCTTATATTCTGTGGGCAAGGTATATCTTGCATAAGACATCTCACATGAATCTACATTCCATCTAAAATGCAACTCCTTTCTAATACCCATATCTTTCAGATCAAGCCTAGCTTTAATTGTATCCTTTGTCTTCCCAGGTATATTGAGAATAGTCCCAATCAAGTTTTCACATATGTTTTTCTCAATGTGCATGATATCAAGATTATGTCTCAGTTTCAAATTCTTCCAATATGGTAACTGTTGGGGACTTGTTCTCAAATGCTAAGAGTTAAGAGCAAGGCAACATAAAAAGTGTTAAATGTTAAAGTCCTTCGTCCTTCGAAACATTATCTCCCTTCGGATATAATGAATTTCAGACGAAGGTTATGAAGAACAAACCTTCTTAAACACAATAGATGATGAAGAAGGATTCATACACAAGATATGAAAAAATAATGTAAACACTTTAAATGTTAATACCAACTTATTTTTATTTGCGTGATTGTATCGACAATAACAAATTATAAATGTACCTTCGGCTCGAAAGAAAGCAGGGGTACAAACGTGACCCGAAAGTAAATGCCAAGTCAGCGTGAACAGTACGGGAGTACTGTTCATCTATTTATAGGCACGGGACGCAGCCCATGTAAAATTACACCCATGCCCTTTACATTTGCTAATAACTCTATAGCAATCCATCGGGGTCCAAATAGCCTTTTCCCTTTTAAGTCGGTTTCTTTTTCTGCTATCACGTCGAAGCTCCCCTGCGCATAGCTTTGGCTCTGCGCCATCCTTCATACTCTTTGTGCATCTTCATGCTATGGTTTTGATTTGTGTCCGAAGGTACCTGTTTACACATTATACTCCAGAGGCATAGTTAAATCATGTTTTTGAGGACCTTCGGAAGCCGAAGGCCCCCAACAGTAACTTCCATAAACTAACCACCCGACTCCAAATTACCACATGATCCTTGTCCAAATTAGAACGTTTCCTTTTCCTACTTCCTTGTTGCTTCCCAGGCCTAACATGTTTGACTCTCTCCAATTCAGCCATCAACTCTTCCATAGAGAATTTACCTAGGGGATCATTGCTTTCATGAAGACCAACAAATTCATTATTTTTGCGCAAGCGATGTCCCACCGGAAGGAAACGAAAATGCCCAAAATAACCAATTTTGCTCCTTAGGCTGTATGAAAGAGGTTGCTTGTCACAATGAATACATGCAAAAAAAACCTTTTGTTTTATGCCCTGAAAGAGTGCTCAAAGCTGGATAATCGTGGATGCACCATAAAACTGCAGCACGTAGGTTAAATTTTTGTCCAGTTAGAGCATCGTAAGTAGGTACACCTGTCCAAAGCTCAAGTAAATCTTCTATAAGAGGCTCTAAAAAATATCGAAGTCCTTTCCAGGTGATGTAGGACCAGGAATAAGTAAATCCATCATGAAATTTGACTCCTCCATGCACGCCCAAGGTGAAAGGTTGTATGGCACAACAAGTACAGGCCACATGCTGTATTTAGTGTTTTTTTCCGAAAAGGGGTTAAACCCATCAGTTGCTAAGCCAAGTCTAAGGTTTCTGGCATATTTTGCAAAATTTGGATATTTTCTATCAAAATCTTGCCATGCCTCACCATCAGCTGGGTGACTCATTTCATTTTCCTTAGGATTTCGCTTCAGCTTGTGCCACTGTGCTTGTTCTGCTGTTTCTTTGTTCACAAACATCCACTGTAGCCTAGGTATCAACGGAAAATGGCGTAACACTTTCTGTGGAATCTTCTTTCCTTCAACATCAACCCATCTTGAGAGACCACAAATAGGGCAATTGTCAAGCTTGCTATATTCTTTTCTGAAGAGCACACAATTATTATAGCACACATGTATTGATTCATATCCAAGACCTAATTTCTTTAAAATGCTCTTTGCTTCATAATATGATTTGGGGAGTGTATTGCATTCTGGGAAAGCATCACCTAATAGTTTTAATATTGCAGAAAATGCGGAGTTGCATATCCTATACAATGACTTCATATAAAGAAGTTTTACCACAAAGGACAACTTCGAAAATTTTGTACAACCTGGATAAAATTGACGCTTAGCCTCTTTCATCACCGATTTAAAAAATGATTCCTTGTCATTAGGTTCTGGATCATTCTCATTTTCATTGTCTTGCTTATCTTTCTCTGCGTTGTCTAAGTCTTGTAACAACCCATTCAAATTACCATCATCATAGCTGTTGTCCTCAGTCATACCTGACTCATTTAACACACCATATACATCAAGGTTCTCTCCATGATGAATCCATCGAGTATATGTACTTTCCATGCCATTCATCAATATATGCCTCTCCACAAGAGCTTGATGTTGGTACTTTTGATTAAGGCATCTACTACATGGACATAAGATTTCTTCATCCTCTCCAAATTTCCCATGAATGAAGCTCATAAGTTCTTTGACGCCATTTATATATTCATGAGAAAATAGTCTAGCATGCACCCAACTTCTATCCATCTAAACAAGCAAGCAAAGAAACATAAATTAACAAGTATGTTCATAGATAATAGAGCTAATTACAAGTATAAGTCAATAAATTACAAAAAATGCCTTGGTTGTTCAATGTTGTTGAGGTGCAGAATAAGGGGCCGAGATAGTGCAACTCACATCAATGTGGAAGGTTGTAGAAGCTTGGCCACTGGTGCCTGCTCACGCTGTGAAATTGGATATGCGGTAGCGGCATTTATGACTTTGCCCCTAGCACAATAGCTGACAGTGCTCTAAAATTACCAATAACAATAGAGCGTGTAAACAGGCAAAATCAAGTTGGCCCATGGGGAGCTAGTGTTGGGTCCCCGATCCCGGCGACCGACTTCTCAGAAAGCAGCGCCGGCGAACGGCGCGTCGTGCTCCTGAAAACCCTCAGGTATGGATTCTCAGATTTGGGGAAAAACACTTTTGTGCTACGCAACCGCCGCAGCTCTTTCTGTACTCTATTCCTTTATTAAAGTAGTGGGGATTACATTGGAGATTCACCTGGACCCCCCGTCACACGCAGCGTCCCACGGTCTCCACCAAAACCGGATCAACGTGGGCATGCGCAACTGGAGTCTGTGAGTTTAGAGGTGTCACAGGTGATTGTGGTTGTGGTGATAGTGGAAATGATCCATCACCCCAGAATTTTCACTCACATCACCTGTACCCGCTAGAATACCCATTTGCTGACCAGGTACAGTAAACTGAAACTGTGTGATTGAAATATCTGTGTCTATTTCAGTCGACTGAAAACCACTGTCACTGTTCCAGTTCCATGCCACATCCTCTTCAAACTTCACATCTCTACTTATGCACAATCTCTCAGTTGTAGGATCAACCATTCTGTAACCCTTTGTGCCTGATTCATATCCTAATAGAACCATTTTAGTAGACCTGTCTGACAGCTTGTTGACTCCAGGACCTACCTTCTTGACATGACCTATGCAGCCAAAAGTTCTGAGATGACCCACTTGTGGTTTACTGCCATGCCAAGCCTCATATGGAGTTTTCCCTTGCACACTTCTTGTAGGTGATCTGTTCAGCAAATACACAGTCGTACAGACTGCTTCTCCCCAATATCTTGGAGGGACACCTTTAGTCTTTAACAAACATCTTGCCATTTCAACTACCGACTGGTTTCTTCTCTCTACAACACCATTCTGTTGAGGGGAATAGGGAGCAGTTGTGTAGTGTTTTATTCCTTGATCACTGCAGAAAATAGAGAACTGGCTTGAGTTGAATTCACCTCCTCTGTCAGTTCTCAATGCTTTTAATCTTCCTTCCTGATCAACCTCAACCCTTTCCTTGATCCTTTTTAGACAGACCAGCGCTTCATCATTGGTTCTCAACAGTTCTACCCACATATATCGGCTGAAGTCATCAACTACCAACAGAAAATAGTTCTTTCCTCCAGCTGTTGATGGTTTGACTTGGCCACAAAGATCTGCATGGAACAAATCCAGTCCCTTTTTAGCTCTAAAGGCTGACTATTTTGGAAAAGGAGTACGGTGTTGCTTTCCCAAGGTGCAACCATCACAAACTTGCTCAACTCGATCTACTACAAGCATACCTTCAACCAGCTGTTTCTTGCCCAGTTCTCGAAGAGCTCTGAAGTTGAGATGCCCATATCTGGCATGCCACTTCCATGCTATATCATTCAGCTTATGCATTAGACAGACTGGTGGTGTCACTCCTAACTTGATGATGTAGAGCCTATTGCTAGTGCGAGGTGCACTAATTAACAGATTGTGTTCTGGATCAAACACCTTTAACCAACCATCAAATAGCCTAATATCACACCCAGCCTCTTCTAGTTGACCAAGACTGACAATGTTACTCTTCAGCTTTGGAATATAATAAACACTAGTCAGTACTTTGTGTTGATCATGTCGACCTTGAATCACAACAGACCCAAGTCCACAGATTTCTAATGTAGATCCATCTCCAAATCTCACAGAACCCCGAATCTTCTCATCAAGGTGTGTCAGTGTAGACCTTGTACCAGTCATGTGATTACTGGCTCCTGTGTCTAGTACCCATTCCTCCTGTGAACACACCAACGACACTACTTTCTCTTCAGAGAGATGAACATACTGGGAAGACACAGTTTTTATTCTTTCTACTTCAGCTAGCAAAAGAGCCCCTTGCTCTTCGCCTGCAACAGGCACACTTGCTTCTGGCTGTTTCTATTCTTTCTTCTCTCTTTTTGGACTTTTACAATCTTGTGCCCAGTGTCCATAAATACCACAATTACAGCATCTGCCTTTCCTCCTTGGTGTTCCTTGTGAGGTCAGTTTTCCTTTGTTGTAGTTGCCAGAACTCCCACCCTCTGATCGATGTGAATTCTTTGGCTTCCACTGTTCTGGGCTATTACTGTCTTTGTTAGAAGCTGACTAAAATTGATGCTTATTTTTTTCAAGCCACTCCTCCTCAGCCAGCAGCAGTCTCCCTGCTTTGTCAGTGACATGATCCAACTTATCATCAAACCTATCTTCAGCTGCTCGCAGACGGCCAACCAGATCTTCAACATTGAGTGTTTTGGTGTCACAAAACATTTCAATTGAAACTGCTACTTGGTTAAAACGAGGTGGTACAACTCTCAAGAATTTTTTTACAACCCGAGCATCATCTATGATTTCTCCAAGTGACTTTATATTTGTGACAAGGTTAATAATCCTCATCCCAAAATCTTCTACACTCTCACCTTCCTTAAACTCGATGTTCTCAAATTCTTTCAAGAGTTTCTGTGCATTTACCTCTTTCACCCGATCAGCTCCAATCCTCATCACCATCACTGTCTCCTAGGCTTCCTTCACTGTCTGTTTTGCACCGAGAGTTCCCCACATCTCCTTAGGTACGGATCTCATCAACGCACCCATAGCCTGTCGATCCTGTGAGTGTCGGACGTTGGTACCCGGATCTATCACATCCTAGATTTCCATCGCCTCGTAATTGATTTTCATCAACATAGCCCACTCCGCATAATTGGATCGAGTTAGCATTGACCATACTAGGGAGGTCTCCTTGATGCCTGAAGTCGCAGCGTCGGATCATGTGCGTGTGTCTGCCATCGTCTTCTGCAAAGACCGGCGTGGGATCACACGCTTCTTCCTCGGAGGTTCTCGTGGTGGGCTGATAGAACCGCCGTAGAACATCCACCGTGGCTTTGATACCAGCTGTTGGGTCCCCGATCCCAGCGACTGACTTCTCAGAAAGCAGCGGCGGCGAACGGCGCCGGCGAATGGCGCATCGTGCTCCTGAAAACCCTCAGGTATGGATTCACCCGGACCCCCTGTCACACGCAGCGTCCCACGATCTCTACCAAAACCGGATCAACGTGGGCATGCGCAACGCTCACAAGCAACGGGGTCAAACCCACACACATCAGTCACGGCGCGCTCAGGCACAGCTCTGACGCCCGTGATTCTACGCCAACCACTAAGGAAAACAGCAAGAATAAAAGACTAGCTATCCAACGAGATTAATACTAACTAGTGAATCTTATTCAGACTAACAGCTAGGAGCATGTACCTCGGTTGCTAGAACCAGGCCACCAACACACGCACAACCGCACTACCCTGCCTCCGTAGTGCCCCGTCGCACCAAGATCTGCGTCTCACCGGAGGGTGGAGGGAGCTGGGCGAGGTCGCGAGCAGGAGGCGATGCTGGCCGGGCCGTCAGCTAGGCAGGACGAGCAGCGACGGTGCAAGTCGATCTAGCGCGCAGCTGCACGAAGGAGAAGGGATTGGGGGCGAGGTCCTGAGAAACGAGCGGAATAACAAAGCAGCGGCATTATCTTCTCGATTGGATCTGGCCAGACAACATAAGGAACATTATAAATATTTACACAAATGCACATAAAAATCTCATCATGTCCTATTCTATGTCGTAGTGGTTCATGGCACATATCTAATAGTATGAGGTCCTGAGTTCAAAACCCAACAAATTCTAACTTATTTTTTTACTCTACTCTAACTCAGTTTTTTATACTCTAATTTTTATTTTTTAAGATAAGAATGTCCCATAGGTTGGTTCGACCAGCACATCATATAAAAAATTATATATGTATATAGTTTTCTACTCTAATTTTTTAAGAATGTTACGTGTGTATTGGTTTTTTACTCTAATTTTTTAAGAATGTTATGTGTGTATTGGTTTTTTACTCTAATTTTTATTTTTTAAAAGAAATTCCTTTAGGTTGGTTCGATCTGCACATAAAAATATTATATATTTTTTAGTTTCATTTCTTTATTTTTCTCTTCATCTAAAAAATCAGTAAACATATAATGAATCGAATATTATATGGTCCAATCTTACACTCTAACGCACCGTGATAAATTAAAATTCGTCACCATAGATTGAAAATTATATGACGTTTCATACAATCAGATTATGACGATTTCAAGTATTCCATCATAAATTACAGGCCTAGTAGCCCACCATTGTAAGTCTATGACAAAATACAATAATCGTCATACATGGTATTGTATTTGTGATGATTTGTAAATACGTCATCGCAAATTTGTCATAAATTAAAGGATTTCTTGTAGTGCATCTTGAGCCCGTTCCTCATCTTGAGTTGGTGGAGATGCTTGTATGGAAGATGATGGTTGATCTTGTGCTTGTGGAGGCTCTTTGAATTCCTTAGGACACACATCGCCAATGGACATGTTCCTTAGCGCGACGCATGGAGCCTCTTCATCATCTAGCTCATCAAGATCAACTTGCTCTACTTGAGAGCCATTAGTCTCATCAAACACAATGTCACAAGAAACTTCAACTAGTCTAGTGGACTTGTTAAAGACTCTATATGCCCTTGTGTTTGAATCATAACCATGTAAAAAGCCTTCTACAGCCTTAGGAGCAAATTTAGATTTTCTACCTCTTTTAACAAGAATAAAACATTTGCTACCAAAGACTCTAAAATATGAAACATTGGGCTTTTACCGGTGAGGAGTTCATATGATGTCTTCTTGAGGATTCGGTGTAGATATAACGGGTTGATAGAGTAGCAGGCGGTGTTAATCGCCTCGGCCAAAAACCGGTCCGGAGTCTTGTACTCATCAAGCATGGTCCTTGCCATGTCAAGTAGAGTTCTATTCTTCCTCTCCACTACACCATTTTGTTGTGGCGTGTAGGGAGAAGAGAATTCATGCTTGATGCCCTCCTCCTCAAGGAAGCCTTCAATTTGAGAGTTCTTGAACTCCGTCCCATTGTCGCTTCTAATCTTTTTGATCCTTAAGCCGAACTTATTTTGAGCCCGTCTCAAGAATCCTTTTAAGGTCTCTTGGGTTTGAGATTTATCCTACAAAAAGAACACCCAAGTAAAGCGAGAATAGTCATCCACAATTACAAGACAATACTTACTCCAGCCGATGCTTATGTAAGCTATCGGGCCGAATAGATCCATGTGGAGTAGCTCAAGCGGCCTGTCGGTCGTTATGATGTTCTTGTGTGGATGGTGGGCACCAACTTGCTTTCGTGCTTGACATGCGCTACAAACCCTGTCTTTCTCAAAATGAACATTGGTTAGTCCCAAAATGTGTTCTCCCTTTAGAAGCTTGTGAAGATTCTTCATCCCAACATGGGCTAGTCGGCGATGCCAGAGCCAACCCATATTAGTCTTAGCAATTAAGCAAGTGTCGAGTTCAGCTCTATTGAAATCAATTAAGTATAGCTGACCCTCTAACACTCCCTTAAATGCTACTGAATCATCACTTCTTCTAAAGACAGTAACACCTATATCCGTAAAAAGATAGTTGTAACCCATTTTACATAATTGAGAAACTGAAAGCAAGTCATAATCTAAAGAATCTACAAGAAAAACATTGGAAATAGAATGGTCAGGTGATATAGCAATTTTACCAAGTCCTTTGACCAAACCTTGATTTCCATCCCCGAATGTGATAGCTCTTTGGGGATCTTGGTTTTTCTCATAGGAGGAGAACATCCTTTCTCCCCAGTCATGTGGTTTGTGCACCCGCTATCAATGATCCACCTTGAGCCCCCGGATGCATAAACCTACAAAACAAGTTTAGGCCTTGTTCTTAGGTACCCAAACGGTCTTGGGTCCTTTCACATTAGAAACAAGCACCTTGGGTACCCAAACACAAGTCTTGGAGCCCTTGTGTTTGCCCCCAACATATTTGGCAACTACTTTGCCTAATTTGTTAGTAAGCACATAAGAAGCATCAAAAGTTTTAAATGAAACATTAGGCTCATTTGATGCAATAGGAGATTTCTTCTTAGGAAATTTAACATGAGTGGATTGCCTAGAACTAGATGCCTCATTCTTATACATAAAAGCATGATGACAACCAGAATGAGATTTTCTAGAATGAATTCTCCTAATCTTATCCTCAGGATAACCAGCAGGATATAAAATATAGCCCTCGTTATCCTGTGGCATGGGAGCCTTGCCCTTAACAAAATTGGACAATCTTTTAGGGGCATTAAGCTTGACATTGCCTCCCTGTTGGAAACCAATGCCATGCTTAATGCCAGGGCGTCTCCCACTATAGAGCATGCTTCTAGCAAATTTAAATTTTTCATTTTCTAAGTCATGCTCATTAATTTTAGCACTAAGATGAGCTATGTGATCATTTTGTTGTTTAATTAAAGCTAGGTGATCATGAATAGCATCAACATTAATGTCTCTACATCTAGTACAAATAGAAACATGATCAACAGTAGATGTAGAGGGTTTGCAAACATTTAATTCATCAATCTTAGCATGTAACATAGCATTTTCATTTCTAAGATTGGAAATAGCATCATTGCAAACATTTAAATCCTTAGCCTTAGCAATTAGTTTTTCATTCTCAATTTTAAGGCTAGTAAGAGAGGCATTCAATTTATCAATCTTAGCAATTAGACTAGCATTATCATTTCTAAGATTGGTAATTGAATCATCACAAATATTTGACTTCTCAACCTTAGCAATCAAATTAGCATTCTCAATTCTAAGGTTGGAGATAGTGTCATGGCAAATGCTAAGCTCACTTGTTAATTTTTCACATTTTTCTACTTCTTGAGCATAAGCATTTTTAACCTTAACATGCTTCTTGTTTTCCTTAATAAGGAAGTCCTCTTGGCTATGCAAGAGTTTATCCTTCTCATGAATAACACTTATCAATTCATTTAATTTTTCCTTTTGTTGCATGTTTAGGTTGGCAAAAAGAGCAAACAAATTTTCTTCATCATCACTAGAGTTATCCTCATCACTAGATGTAGCATATTTAGTGGAGGCTCTAGATTTTACCTTCTTTTTGCCGTCCTTTGCCATGAGGCACTTGTGGCCGATGTTGGGGAAGAGGAGGCCCTTGTTGATGGCAATGTTGGCGGCGTCCTCATCGGAGGAGGAGTCGGTGGAGCTCTCATCGGAGTCCCACTCCCGACACACGTGGGCATCGCCGCCCTTCTTCTTGTAGTATTTCTTTTCCTTCCTCCTTCCCTTCTTGTCGTCGCCCCTGTCACTATCACTAGATAATGGACATTTAGCAATGAAATGACTAGGCTTACCACACTTGAAGCAAACTTTCTTGGAACGGGGCTTGTAATCTTTCCCCTTCCTTTGCTTGAGGATTTGGCGAAAGCTTTTCATGATTAGCGTTATCTCCTCATTGTCGAGCTTGGAGGCGTCGATGGGGAGCCTACTTGACGTAGACTCATCTTTCTTCTCCTCCGTCGCTTTGAATGCGACGGGTTGCACCTCGGGTGTTGTTGGGGGCCTTCGGCTTCCGAAGGTCCTCAAAAACATGATTTGACAATGTTTTCCAAGTGAAATATGTGAACAGGTATCTTCGGAATCGGGTCACGAGTATACAAGAATATGGTCAAGATGAAGCTTGAGTAGGACGGAAGGCGATCATGACGAAGGATAAGATGATCACGAAGCTATGCGCAGAAAAAGCTTCGGTATGACAGCAGGAAAGGGGAACCGACTTATATGATGAAAAGCCAAATTAGACCTCAAAGAATTACTATAGAGTTTTTGATAAATTTAAAGGGCATTAATGTAATTCTCCACGGGCTGCGTCCTGTGCCTATAAATAGATGAATAGTACTCTCGTACTGTTCAGGCTGACTTGGCATTTGCTTTTCGCATCACGCCTGTACCTTTACCTTTTGTCAATTCAAAGGTACATTTATAATTTGTTATTATGAATTTGATAATGCAAAATAAAAATAAGTTGATAATAATATCTGTATTATTATTCATGTTTCGTATATGTATTCTCCTTTATCATCTGTCGAGCTTACGAAGGTCTCTTCCTTCATAACCTTCGTCCGGAATTCATTATATCCGAAGGGACATAATGTCTTGAAGGACGAAGGAATTTAACATTTAACACTTTTTATGTTGCCTTGTTCTTAATTCGAAGCATTTGAGAACAAGTCTCCAACATTGGCGCCCACCTCCGGTGAACTCACGTCCATTTTTTGAGTTTTGAACATCTTCGGCAAGCATCACCTTCGTCATGCCGCCGAAGAAAGCTTCAGCCACAGGGGCTGCCACTCTGCAACCGCTGGATTCCAATCAGGATGTCCTTTCTCTCAGGGAGGCCCGAAGCCAGAAGAGGAAGGCCACCAGTCCAACGCCTCTGGAGGACGACTTGGATCAAGAAATCCAAAACTTGGAGATGCTCCATCAACAGGTCCAACGGAAGAAGGAAAAGATGGCTCGTCTAGCTGACCTACAAAGGCAGATAGACGAAGCCTCTAAAGAAGTTCGTCATCTTGCTCAAGATGACCAGAACCGAAGGCCTCCGCGCAGAGAGCTTCATCAGGAGGGCTTCTACAACGAGGACGACTGGTATGAAGATTTCCATCATGGAAATTTTGCTTTTGATGATACTTCTCCTCTGTCAATAGAACTGCAGGCTACACCTTGGCCACAGTCTTACAAGCCACCCGGCTCCCCATGTACGACGGTCATTCAGACCCGAAGCAATTCTTGATGAGCTATGAAGCAACCATATCTTCGTATGGTGGCAACATGGCGGTCATGGCAAAGTCTTTCGTCATGGCTGTCAGGAGTGTTGCACAAACTTGGTACTCCTCTCTTCGGCCAGGGATAATCACCTCATGGCAAAAGCTCAAGGACATGTTGATAACCAGCTTCCAAGGGTTTCAAACGAAGCCAGTCACTGCTCAAGCTTTATTCTAGTGCACCTAGGACCATGAAGAATACCTTCAGGCGTATGTCCGAAGGTTCCTGCGTCTAAGGGCACAGGCACCAACAGTGCCCAATGAAATTGTCATTGAGGCCATGATCAAGGGGCTTCGGCCAGGACCTTCAACTCAGTACTTTGCCAGAAAGCCTCCTCAAACTTTGGAGAAGCTGCTCCAAAAGATGGACAAGTATATTCGAGCTGACAATGATTTTCGCCAAAGAAGGGAGGAAGCATTCAGGTTCTCTAAAATGACCAGGGGCTTCGGAGGAAGATTCCATCCGAGGCACGTCAGGTCAATTCACAACTCTACTCAAAGTGATGACAGAGGGAGTCAACAACAAAGGCCACAGTACTCCTCTCAAGCTTCGGGGCAATAGCAAAGCTCTTTCTGGCCGCCAGCGCCAAGGGGCAGAGGCGCCAGGGGCTTCGGGGGAAGGTTTGGGGATCAGCCAAGAAAAATTTACTGCCTATTCTGTGGTGAAGACAAGGGCCACACCACCAGGATGTGCCATGTTACCATCCAGAAGCAAAAGGAGATAGCAGAAGCTGCAGCACAACAGAGTCAGCCGAAGCAAGTCATGCATACTGCTTCGTACCATTCGCCTTACATTCCAGAATATGTAGGCAACCACCCTGCAGCTTCTGTTGCCTCGGCAAGTCAACCCCAAGCATCTTGGCAACAGCCTCCACCGCCACCACCAACGCAACAAGGTCAGCAGCCAGAAGGGAGTCAGCACAATCACCTTCAGCGGGACTTCAGAGAGGAGTCCGAAGCTCGCACAGTCAATAGCACTGTGCCAGAGTCGAAGCATATTTACTGACAAATATCCTACCTCGACAGCAGCTTTTCGCATTTTCGCATTTCAGTCTTACTTTCTTTTTAATAAGGAACAATTATGGGAAGTTTAAGTGCTTTTTATCGTTTTTCAATCTCTTGTAGCAGTTTCGCTTTTTACCATAAGAAAAATATATCTTCTCAATAGGCTTAAGTCGCCGAAGCATAAGAATTTATGGTGGCAAGGAGGACCTTCAAATTATCAAAAATTTGTTCTAAGGAATGCAGTGCGATTTCTTCGAAACAGCAAAAAGTCGTTCCTAAGGGAGCGCAGTGTAAGTTTTCTGCTCAAAAGTTGTTCCGAAGGGAATGCAGAGCTTGCAGCGAAAAATAAACGATGATTCCGCTGAAAGTAAAAGGCGAAGAAGCTCCTAAGGGAGGCTTACAGCGAAAAATAAACGCTGATTCCGCTGAAGTAAAAGGCGAAGAAGCTCCTAAGGGAGGCTTACAGCGAAAAATAAACGCTGATTCCGCTGAAGTAAAAGGCGAAGAAGCTCCTAAGGGAGGCTTACAGCGAAAAATAAACGCTGATTCCGCTGAAGTAAAAGGCGAAGAAGCTCCTAGGGGAGGCTTACAGCGAAAAATAAACGCTGATTCCGCTGAAGTAAAAGGCGAAGAAGCTCCTAAGGGAGGCTTACAGTGAAAAATAAATGTCGACCTTCGGCAAATATCATTTTGCATAACATCACATCATTACATCATTTGCATAGCATAACATCATACATCATAGTGCATCAACAACGCAAGAAGGGGGGGGTCTTAATATTGATATTCGAAGATCGTTTTGAAGAAATAGTGACACGGCACAAACAATAGCCATTGAAGAGTTATATCATCGTCAAACTCTGAAATAGAAAGATCTATTGATTATTGATTTTACGAGGATTGGCTACTGATTTTATGAGAACACGGATATTATTTACGAAGCATGAAAAGAAGGGAAGGTGTTTTTTCGCCGAAGGCCCAAAAACGGTATGTATATAATGTTTCATGCATCGCAAAGAAAAGAACTATAAACAGCTAATATATTACACCCTAAGTTACACAATATTACACATGATTCTCAACAAATATTACATTCTAAATGTTTTTGCAACAGCATCTAATCTTCCATTAAGACTACTTCTGCAGCTTCGTTTAGAAGCTGATCAACAACTGTATCCATGATGGCTTCGGCCATTTGTCTAATTTCGTCATCCCCCTTCGTGTGGGGGCCCGCAGATGACTCAGCAAGTTCTGAGGGAAGAGTAGATACGGATTTATTACTATTACAAACCGTGAACAAGTTCGAAATCAAAAAATTACAACAAAGAGTCAAAAACCACTAGTTAATACCTATTTGCCCTTCGGGCTCTGCGCTTTTCTCAGTGGCCTCTGCTACTTTTCTAGCATCATGAATGCCTTTTTTGCTTTTTTGAATAATTTCTTGGGCCATTTCCCAGCCACCATTGTCCCAGATGTCGGTGAAAAATTTTCCACCAACCATGCTTGCTTCGGCCGAGGGGTCTTTTATATCTTCGGAGGATAAGGCAGTTTCGGATTGTGCCAAAGATTTCACATGCTCATAGCCTTTCCTCTCTAAAATAGTAGCAATCCCCCTGGCACCCGAAAAGGCACATATGTCTCCACGGCTATTCAAAATTTCCTCAAAGGCCTCAGCTTCGTGATTGATCCATTCAATCGGACATTCGGGGTTACCCCTTGTGAAGTTTTCCTCGCTCGAGAATGCGCCAACGCTGGTGAAGCTACTTTTTATTTTCTTAGCGCATTCTATAGATTTGTCATAGCACCTTTTCTTGGATGCACGAAGCTCTTCAATGTTTCCTTCTAAATGATTTGCCCATTGATCGCTAAGTTCTCGTTTCGTCTCTTCAAGTATGCGTTCTTCTTTAGCTCTGGCTAATTGTTTCCGAAGATCCTCGATTTCGTGCTTCTGAGCCTCAGCTTGAGCTTTAGAAGTAGCTTCGTCTTCCTTTATCTTATCCACCAATGTAAGCAGAATTTTATCTTTTTCCAAAGCTTCGTTCCTCAGCTTAATAACCTTTGTTCGTAGGTTGTTGAAAGCAATATTATAGCTCTCGTCTTCAGCATTCCTTTGCGCTCTCAAAGCGTTGCTAAGTATTAAACCCTATATGAAAAGAATTAGTATAAGAATAAAAGAATAATAAATTTCCAAATATACAATTTTCATACCTTCAGACTATTATATGTGAGGCTATCTGCAAGATCGTCCTTTGTCATAGCGCAGAGGCCAGCTTCAAGCTTCGGGAACCCCATACTTCTAGCCATCTCTCGGCAGACGGATAATTCTTTGTTATCTAGGAGACAGTATAAGAAGTCATCTTCGTCTGTGCCATTGAATAATAAGGCCCCCTCTGGATACTTCAGTTCTCGGGCATAGTGATTAGCTTCAAAAATCTCTTCTTCAGATAATCTTTTTCTGGAAGCATGTCGTACAATATAATCGAGGGCTTTGGAGGATGCTTCGGGGGCAGCAGTGCCAGTTTCTTCAACCAAAATTGGCTCTGCCATTTTTGTTTCTTCAGCTTCCAAGGATTTTACCTTCGTGGGCTCTGAAGGCCCAGCTTTAGTTTCAGATTGTTGCTTTGAAGCTTCGGCAACAAAGGCTTCAGTATGCACTTCGAAAGTTTCAACAATTTTCTTCGGAGTTGTGCTTGAAGACTTAATTGTCTCCAAAACATCCAGCACATTAACCATCCTTTTTCTTTTCAGGGTCACTGCTGGACCCTTTTGGCTTTTTGCTGCCTCAATTTTTGCTGAAGGACTTAAAACTTCTGATGTCTTTGTTTCTTTAGTCCTCGGTTCTTCTGTTTTTTCTGTTGCTGGCACTTCGGCCAACTCTTCGATTTTTGGCAGTGGAGTTGGTTCTTTAGCTTCGGTGGCCGAAGAGGTCTCACCGATAAACTCAGGCACTGTGGCCGGTTCAATATAACGTGGCCGGTGTGTGAGAACTTTTACCCTTTTCCTCTTCAGCGCCGGCTCGCTAAGAGCGGCTGAAGCAGTTTCCTTCGCAGAAGATGTATTCTTTCTTTTTTGACCCCACGTTGGATAACCGTAGTCGGGGTAAACAAACTCAATTGCATCAAATACTCGGTTGAGTCTCTTCTTCTTTCGGCCTCCGAAGGTCGCTGATAATGCAGTATCTTCAGCCTTTGAGTATACCCCAAGCAATTCGTCACTTATGGCTTCAATACTTTTCAACCAGTCATCATCTGGCTCAACGAACTTATCTCCGTATTTGAATGTGTATTTTAGCCTGACTAGTCCACCTTCGTC
This sequence comes from Zea luxurians, assembly GCA_029449295.1. NCBI lineage: Eukaryota > Viridiplantae > Streptophyta > Magnoliopsida > Poales > Poaceae > Zea > Zea luxurians. Next base: position 81,492,661 of record JAOPSE010000011.1, read on the forward strand.
AGTTTCTTTAATGGTCTCCTCCGGCATTTCCCACTTTTCCACAAGTGGCCATACTCTGAAAGCAATGTGTTCTTGGACCAAATCCCTTGTCCCAATAAAAGAGCAAACAACGCCGAAGGCTCTCTGGCATTCTTCGGCTGCTTCATTCATTTCCACCTTCGGCTTCCAGAGGCCGAAGCGTTGCCAGATAGGGCGCATAATGATACCTTTAATATCTTCCCGTGATTTCAAGTCATTTTTCACATAAAACCATTCCGTCATCCAGTCGCCGGGCCACCTCTTTCGAAAGGTTGGCACGGGGCAGCTTGACCCAGACCGGGCGCCGAAGCTGTAGCGGCCAAAATTGTTGTGATACTGCTCTTTACCCCAGGGTTTTGTCTCATACAATAGCTCATGTATGTTGCAGAAGCTTTTTGCATTAGGTTCCAAACCTTGGCTCCTCACGGCCCACACAAAGATGTTCATCCTTATGATTGCTTCGGGGGTAAGTTGGTGAAGGTAGATTTCAAATATCTTCAGTATTTCCACGACAAAACTGCTCAAGGGAAATCGCAGTCCAGCCTTTAAGAAGCTTCGGAATATCACGACTTCATTTTCCTCGGGAGTTGGACAAGTCTTCTCTCCTTCGTCAGCCCTCACAACAGACAAGTCCCAAAAATATCTGCCCCTCATATTGACAAGATGATTTTCTTTAATACTGGATTTACCAAAAACCGCATGGCTTGGTCACCAAGGTCGATCTTCGGAATCTTCACCACCACTATCCACATCATAATTGTCACTATCACCAGTATCTTCAGATAAACCCTCCAAAATCTACCTAGTAATCTTCTCTGTATTAGTCTTTGATATTGATTCAAGAAAGCCCAGATGCATCTCCTTAGAAAGGCTTAGCTTTGAATCACCAACAGATTTCTTATCTTCAGACATCTTCGCAAACGCTGAGAAAGTGCTCTCGAAACCGAAGCTTAAAAATTTAAAAAGCCAAGCAAGTGTTGTTGCGCGCAGGCTAAAAGTTGGGTGAGTAAAAGCAGATGGCAAGGGAGCGTGCCAAATAAACTGGTGGTGAGCTCTTATTTATACACCTAGTGCGTTGAAAACTGGAGGGTCCCGCTTGTCAAAGACTGTTGCTATTCTAGCAAAGGGAAGGTGTTTTTTCGGACCTTCGGCTTAAGGCCTTCGTCCATGTCGCAATATGAATTTATCATTCTAGCAAATTAATATTGCGAGGGGCTACTGTTGGGGGCCTTCGGCTTCCGAAGGTCCTCAAAAACATGATTTGACAATGTTTTCCAAGTGAAATATGTGAATAGGTATCTTCGGAATCGGGTCACGAGTATACAAGAATATGGTCAAGACGAAGCTTGAGTAGGACGGAAGGCGATCATGACGAAGGATAAGATGATCACGAAGCTATGCGCAGAAAAAGCTTCGGTATGACAGCAGGAAAGGGGAACCGACTTATATGATGAAAAGCCAAATTAGACCTCGAAGAATTACTATAGAGTTATTGATAAATGTAAAGGGCATTAATGTAATTCTCCACGGGCTGCGTCCTGTGCCTATAAATAGATGAACAGTACTCCCGTACTGTTCAGGTTGACTTGGCATTTGCTTTTCGCATCACGCCTGTACCTTTACCTTTCGTCAATTCGAAGGTACATTTATAATTTGTTATTATGAATTTGATAATGCAAAATAAAAATAAGTTGATAATAATATCTGTATTATTATTCGTGTTTCGTATATGTATTCTCCTTTATCATCTGTCGAGCTTACGAAGGTCTCTTCCTTCATAACCTTCGTCCGGAATTCATTATATCCGAAGGGACATAATGTCTTGAAGGACGAAGGAATTTAACATTTAACACTTTTTATGTTGCCTTGTTCTTAATTCGAAGCATTTGAGAACAAGTCTCCAACAGGTGTGGAGGTGGTGCCTCGCTTGATGATTTGTTTGGAGCCTTTTATCATCAACTCAAAGCTCACAAACTTTCCTATAACTTCCTCAGGAGACATTAGCTTGTATCTAGGATCACCACGAATTAATTGAACTTGTGTAGGGTTAAGAAAAACAAGTGATCTTAGAATAACCTTGACCATCTCATGGTCATCCCATTTTGTGCTCCTGAGGTTGCGCACTTGATTCACCAAGGTCTTGAGCCGGTTGTACATGGCTTGTGGCTCCTCTCCTTGGTTGAGCACGAATCGACCAAGCTCCCCCTCGATCATTTCCCTCTTGGTGATCTTGGTCACCTCGTCTCCTTCGTGCGTGGTCTTGAGCACGTCCCAAATCTCTTTGGCACTCTTCAACCCTTGCACCTTATTATACTCCTCTCGACTTAGAGAGGCGAAGAGTATAGTAGTGGCTTGGGAGTTGAAGTGCCGGATTTGGGCAACCTCGTATGAATCATAATCTTCATCCCCTACGGATGGTACCTGTCGGGGTTTCGGACCCGGGGGGTCCCTGGACTGACAAGTAAATTTGTCGCTGTGTGTCCCTGCCCAGATGGGTTGGTGCGAGATGGAACACAAGTGGGGAATGAGCCTTGTATTATCCTACACCAGGGTGCTCGTAGTAGGGGTTACAAGCATTGCGAGAGAGCGAGGGCGAGAGAGAGCGAGTAGGAGAGAGCGAGAGAGAGAGAGAGGGGGGGTCCGACCCCCGCTTGACTTCTCCTATCCCTTTGTTGTGCATCTACTCGTCTCTCCTGTCGTGCGTTCGTGTGTTCGTATGCTCGTACGTTTGTTCCTTTTTTCCCATCCTCTCTCTTGGGGCCCTGGACACCCCCTTTTATAGACATAAGGAGATGCCCAGCTGTACAATGGGGTGTAGCTGGGAGCTAACGTGGCTGGCAGGGAAGTGCCTTGAGCCCTGTACAGAGAATAACGTGGTCGTCGGGGGGGCGTCTCGAGCCTTGTAGAGGTAGTATCGTGGCCGTCGGAGAAGTGCCTTGAACCCTGTAGCAGTACAGCTATTGGCGCTGCATGGATCCTGCTGACGTCTCCATGCTTCCGTAGGGGGCTTGAGAACCACCAACGTCATGGTTGCATGCGGGGAACCATCATTGCCTGTTACCGGGGTAAGCTTGATGGGATGCCGATCTTGTTCCTTCGTAGCCTGAGCTAGCTAGGAGTAGGGCAATGATGCATCCCTTGTGGCGCGGTTGATCCGAGCCTGAGGTCAGGCGAGGTGGCGGCTCCTCCGAGGCCGAGGCTGGGGCCGAGGCCCAGGGTCAGGCGAGGATGTGACTCTTCCCGAGGCCGAGGCCGAGCCCTGGGGTCGGGCGAGGCGGAGATTTCCTCCCGAGGCCGAGGCCGAAGCCGAGCCCTGGTGTCGGGCGAGGCGGAGCTTCCTGTTGCGCCCGAGGCTGAACTTGACCGTTGTCGGTTTCGCCCGGGTGGTTGGCACAGCAGCCGGAGCGGAGCGAGCGGCGCTGTTTTCATGTCAGATCGGTCAGTGAAAGGGCGAAGTGACTGCGGCCACTTCGACCTTGCCGACTAAGGCGTGTGTGTCAGGATAAGGTGTCAGGCGATCCTAGCATTAAATGCGCACGCGATACGGTCGGCTGGTAAAGCAATTTGGCCAAGGTCGCTTGCACGACAAGGCTTGCCTTTGGCTGAGCCGAGGGCGCGCTCACTGCCTGAGGAGACCCTCGGGTGAGACGTGAACTCGTCCAGGACCACTGTTCCGCCCGAGGCCGGGCTCGGGTCGAGGCGAGATCGCGTCCCTAGGTAGTCGAAGTGTTGACTTTGACCCAAACTGTCAGTCTTCACGGTTTGCTCTGAAGGTGTTTACCAGCCGTGATTAGGAGTGTTGGGGTACCCCTAATTACGTTACCCGACAGTAGCCCCCGAGCCTCGAAGGGAGTGCAGGCACTCGCTTGGAGGTTCTGCCGGATTTTTGCGAGGGGACCAGCCTTTCTCGGTTATGTTTCGTTCCGGTGGGTGCGCGCGAGCGCACCCGCTGGGTGTAGCCCTCGAGGCTTCGGAGGAGTGTTTTGACTCCTCTGAGGTCTTAATTCATGCTCTGATGCCTCGGTCGGCCTGGTTGTTCCCTCATGCGGCCTGGCCGGAGCCTGGGTGTATGGTCAGGCTCCAAGTTTTTGAGCTGGTTTGTTGACGCTGTCAACAGTTTTGGCCGCAGCCGGGTGCGGGGGCAGCCCCCGAGCCTCTGCACGGAGTGAGAGGACGATCAAGGACTGTCTCGACTTTTATTATACGCCCCTTCGTCGCCTTTTCACAAGGAGGAAGGGGGGAAAGCGCCACGTTACCCTCGGAGGGCACCGATCATGGTGTTTCTAGTGAGTTGCTAACGGGTGATCTGAGGGGACGCCCGTGCCCCATTCGTTAGGGGTCGGCTAGTGGCCCAGAGGCGCGCTCCAAAAGTACCTGCAGGGGATTTGCTGGACTCGGACCCGTTTCGATAGGGCCCGAGGGCTCGGTGCCTCCCTCCGGTGGGATTCCATTACAAATCGTTCCCGCTGGTCTCGAAAATGTCCTAGGGTACCTCGGGAGCGTAGCCCGAGCCTCGGCCATGTATCGGACGTACCCATGGTCATCCCTCACTCTGTGTGTTATGGGGCGGCTGTCGAACCCTTTCGAGGGGCCAGCCTTCGAACCCCTGATCAGTAATGGGCGCAGAGCCCGAGTGCTCTGGGGCGGCTATCGAACCCTTCCAAGGGGCCAACCTTTGAACCCCTGATCAGTAGGAGGGCTTAGTGCCCGTTCCCTTCGCGGAGAAGGATCCTTTTCGAAATATCCCCTTTCTCGGTCCCAGTGGCAAGAGAGAGAGGAAACAGAAAAGGATATGAATTTAAATAGTGTGGCGCACCTTTTTTGACGCGGTCATTCTGACAGAGGTGAAACGTCGCCTGCTTCGCCCGCCAACGGTGTCGCTTGCTCTGCCAAGGAGTTGATGCGACGGGACGGACGATTCGTGGGGTGTCTGTTGCGCATGCACGGGCCGTTCGAGGAACGAGGCACGGGCGCGTCGTTCTTACACTGTGGGAGAGGGCTCCCCTGCTGCTTCAGGAAAGGACGCGAGCCTGGGGGTGATTTGACCGCTGCTTCCGCCTGTCTGTTGCAGCAGTTATTGTCGATCCACTTTCGGCCACATCAACTGCCGTGCCTACCCCCGCGGCTGGCTGACCCGTGACTGCTGCACTCAATTAGCACTGTTGGGTCACGCGCGGGGCTGCCTCGAGTCGCGGCACTGGTTCCGCAGTCGAGAAGATGCAGCATTAGCACAGGTGGCGGTGCGGTTTCCTTGTACATAGTGACCATCGCACCGGTTGCATGGTATGTGGGACTGGGCCTTCATGCTGACCCACCGGAAGTGACGAAGCCGAAAGGGTGCATAACCGCGGTGCGGTTGCATGCTCCCTACGTGGTGGCTCGCTCTTTCGTCCACTGGTTCCGGTGAGGATGAGGGAACGCTTATAACCGCAGGGCGGTTTATGCCTTGCGTGCGGTGGTTTGCCTCCTTCACGTCTCGGGTCAGTTCTGATGACGTGTGGGACCCGGCCCCCATGTCGTGGGGTGGGAACCCTGGAGCACGTCGGTGGAAACTTTGCCCGTGACGCTTGGGGGCGCAAGTGAGGAGATCTGCCTATAAAAGGGGATCGATCCCCCCGGGCAGTGGCCATGCCTTCGCACTCCTCTCTTGTATTGCTCCCTTCATCCTTCTGTGTCCCCAGATGGGGCGTGCCTACGTGGCTTTCTTCTTGCTGTTGTTTGAGAAGCGCGACCTTATGGGGGTTGGCGCTCTCCTGTCGTCGCTCAGCTTCGAGGATTTTCATCATGCAGCCCGGCTGCATTCCCTCACCAATGGTCATCCGCAGGGATGATCACCAGCCTGGTGGTGGGGAGAAGCAAGCCGGGCTGTGACCTCTGCCCCACCCTCAGCTTCAAGGATCTTCATCACCCGGGCTGAGGCGGAGGAGCGCACCGAGTGGGGGGGCCGCCTCCGCGTGGGCCGGTGACCTTTTTCTTCCCCTAGCGTTCGGGGGAGAAGGGTATCCTCCAGCCCTGCGGAGGCGTCCTCCAGCCATGCGGGGGAAGGTGAACTGCTGCTCCCTGGCCGGGGTGCAGCTTTCCGTCCTCCACCCGAGCGACGGTCGTTCCGCGCACGGGCCGGCCACGTCCAGGTCCTCCTCGCACCGTCAGCTGCACCAGGGGGTCGCTCAACACGTCGTACGCCGTGAGGGCGGTACTCGTGTTCTGGGACGGCCTCGGCGAGGACAGGAGTGAGGACCTACCAGTGCGCTTTGGGCGACCGTTGTTCGTCGGCGCGGTGTTGGTGGGCAGGTGGCTGCTGTCGTCGGTGCTAAGGTGGTGGTAGCCATAGGTGAGGCTTCCTCTTGCACAAGCGGTTGTCTCTGCCGACGAGACCGCCAGCGCCACCTGCGTTCCAGGCCTCCGGCTCTTTGGCTTTAATGGCTGGTTCTCGTCCTCCATGAGGGACGTGAACGAAAGCCTTTCAGCAGTAGCGTTTGCCCTGAGGCCATCGCTGCTGTTGTCTAGCCGCCCGAGACGGAGGTCGTTGTCGCTGCTGATGCAGCAGTCGCCGGCGAGCCGGTCGGAGCTTGTTATCCCGCAGGCCCTCTGGTGTGGAGATAGTTCATTCCCGCGGGAATGGAGCTAGAGTCCCGTTCGTTAGGGAATATAAGAGCAAAATGTGATTGCTCCATGTACTGAGATATCTGTTGTAGGTCGAGAAAGCCGCCGAGGGCGCTGCCGATGCCTACATAGCGTAGTTATCCCAAGTACATGTGTTTGTTGTTCGTAGCCGCTGAGGCCTGAACATTTGGGTATTTGAGTAGAAAGTTGTGCTTCTTCCTTGTTTCAAGCCTTGAGACTTGCCCGTCGGTAGCCGAACCACTTAACTGAGTGCGAGTTACTTTTTACGGAAGGTGACGAGTGAGGTATCCGTATCCCGGAGGCGTAGGATTCCCTCGGCTCGGTCAGCCTTGCCATTCAAGGTCTCTTTCGCTCGGTTTTAGAACCTTCGGCTGCTCTGCGATGAGCCGAAGCTGAAGGCAGTGGTGGCATGGACAGAGGCGATGTCGGCTCGAATAGAGGCTTTCTCGGCGTGGGAGCAGGTGGCTTCCAAGGCCGAGGAGGTGCAGCAGCGGCAGCTGGGGTTTGGCCAGATCACCCGCGAGCAGGACCAATCCCGGAGCCAAGCTACCAAAGCCATGAGCCAGGCTGAGATCCTCGGGGGACAGCTGGCTAGGGCTTCGGAGCGGCTATCCGAGGTGCCTGCTCGCATCGCCGTCTGAGGCTGGGCCAGATTCCGCCGAGGGTGGAAACGACACCAAGGGTGCTGCTCCTCCCCCTGCTGATGTTTGAGCCTGCATGAACAGTTCGTCTGAAGTATGTGTATTTTTTTTGCGGCCACCGAGGCCTAAACATATTTAGCGTTCAGATTATAAAGCTGTGTTTTCTTTCCTCTTGTTTCGAGCATTTAGGACTTGTTCGTCGGCAGCAGAATCGCATTATCCGAGCGAGAGTTAATTTCCGCAGAAGGTGATGAGTGAGGTATCCGTATCCCGGAGGCATAGGAGTCGCTCGGCTCGGTCGGCCTTGTCGCTTACGTGCTCTCTCACCCGTTCGTAGGATTCTGCTATCGATATAGTCGAAAAATGCATGAAAGTCGTTTTCTACCCGAGCATTAGGACTTGTTCGGTAGCAGGATCGCTTATCCGAGCGTGAGTTACTTTTCGCGGAAGGTGATGAGTGAGGTATCCGTATCCCAGAGGTGTAGGAGTCCCTCGGCTTGGTCGGCCTTGCCGCTTATGTGCTCTCTCACCCGTTCATAGGACCCTGCTATCGATATAGTCGAAAGCACGAAAGTTGTTTTCTACCCGAGCGTTAGGACTTGTTCGATAGCAGAACCGCTTATCCGAGCGTGATTTACTTTTCGCGGAAGGTGACGAGTGAGGTATCCGTATCCCGGAGGCGTAGGAGTCCCTCAGCTCGGTCGGCCTTGCCGCTTAAGGTCTCTCCCGCTCGTTTTCGGGGTTCCGTTATCGTATAGTCGGAAGGCACGGGAGTTGTTTCGGTAGAAAACTTTTCTTGGTAGAAAACTTTTCCGAAGAAAATTTTGACGCAGATGGGGTTCCCCCCTTCTAGCCCCCGAGGGAGGGTCGGGCTTTGCCGAGGCAAGGCTGATCCTTCCTTGACGGTTAGACTTTATTTACGTATGTAAAGAAAATGAGGAACATGAATGACTTGAAACATTTTAAGGGAAGAAGCGACGTAGTTGTTCGATGTTCCAAGCGTTGCTGTAGACCTCGCCTTGATCGTTGGCCAGCTTGTATGTCCCGGGCTTCAGAATTTTGGCGATGATGAACGGCCCCTCCCAGGGAGGAGTAAGCTTGTGGTGCCCTCGGGCGTCTTGTCACAGCCGAAGCACCAAGTCTCCCACTTGGAAGCCTCGGGGCCGAACCCTTCGGGCGTAGTAGCGTCGCAGAGACTGCTGATACCGCACCGAGTGTAGTAAGGCCATGTCTCGAGCCTCTTCCAGCAGGTCCAAGGAATCTCTTCGGCTGGTCTGGTTGCCTTGGTCGTCGTACGCCTTTGTCCTTGGGGAACAGTATTCCAAGTCCGTGGGTAAGATAGCCTCGGCCCCATAGACTAGGAAAAACGGCGTGAAGCCCGTGGCCCGGCTCGGCGTCGTCCTCAGACTCCAGACCACCGAGGGTAGCTCCTTCATCCATCGCTTGCCAAACTTGTTGAGGTCGTTGTAGATCCTCGGTTTTAGTCCCTGCAAAATCATACCGTTGGCGCGCTCCACCTGCCCATTTGTCATCGGGTGGGC